>CM060631.1:26156799-27421799 GCA_030578275.1 Meda fulgida | reverse complement strand
TGGAAATTGTTGCCTTTATCAAATCTACTATGGATCTGTATCCTCTTCAGCCCCTGCATTAGGTTCTTGTACTTTCTGCCTGTGTTTATTCAAGAGGATTCTAAGTAAAGACTCAAGTCCTGCCTGCCTTCATTATTTTATTGTACTTCTAACCAAAATAACTTTGAATGTAATGAACTCTGGATGAAAGAGACAAATACTTAACACAAGGCTGTTGTATGTTTATTGATGATCCATAAAATAAAAATTTTGAAAAACAAAAGTAACATATACAAGAAATAATCTCTTGTTGGACAATAACCTGCAAACTGCCATATAACCACCTATTATATTATAAAAAGCTATTATCTTTAACGAGCATATTAATGGCTTAAAATCTTTAATGGCCTAAAATCAGAAACAAAACATTTTTAAATGTTAAAACAGATTTTTTTTTTTTTTTACAGACATTAAAAAATTGGTTACTTTGAGCACATAAACATCACCAGTCAACACATTTATACAGTATTACAAAATTCATTACAAAGTTTACTCATGGGTATAATATACAGTCATAAAGTAGGAGAATGTAAAAACATACACTTAAAAACTAGCAATAAAAAATAGGCAACACTTTATTTTACAGTGTCCTTGTTACATGTTACATGTAGTTACTATAGTGATTACTATAAATTGTGCATAATTACATGCAACTAACCCTAAACCAACCCCTATTCCTAACCCTATACTAAGTACATGTGGCTAATTATTACTACTCAGTACTGCAACACGGACACCTTAAAATAAAGTGCAACCAAAAATAAATATGATAGATTCTATAAAAATATACACCTTGCCTCTGCATCATGACAGTTAAGATGTAGGGAATGCTAATGCAGGGATGCAGTGGTTTAGATCTCACTCTCGTATGTGTGTAAGTACACTTTTAGAGAGAGAATCTCCTCATAGGTCCTGCTGGTACGACGATAAAAGTCTAGTCCTGTGAGTAACTCCACGTCCCGTAGGCGCGCTGTGTGTGTCTTCATTAGATCCTCCACCCACTTTGAGTCGTCTTCTGAACTCTGGATGACAAAAAGTGTTTAATTGCTGTTTTATAGACTCCTTAGTTTTTTGTTGAAAACGGTGAGGGGCCATTTACACGACACCGTTTTCAACTAAAACCGTTGCCCATTAATTTACACAATTTAAAACTTTTGAAAACGGGTTCTAAGTGCACGTTTTTGAAAACGATACAGTTTTTGTGTAAATGTCTACATGTATTGTGTAGACATCATACGTGTAGACTAAAAAAACATGAATTTGTGAAAATGGTGACGTTATGCCCGCATGCATATTGCCTGTTAGTAGTATGTAATCCTAGTATGTAATAGGCATGTCGTTTTTCTTCACATAAAAAAAAAACTTTTCTTTGCATGCATAAATACAGCGTTTTTAATTGTTTTTGCGGATCCGTGGGAACAGGGATCATTTTGACAACGTTGTTTGTATGCGAAAAACACATAGTTGTCGTGTGAACACCCTGAACGTGTACAATTTAAAGCGGCTATATGTAGAATTCAGAAACCCTAGTTATTACCGACATGGGTGGCCCTCAAGTAAACCGCAAACAACAAACGAGCTTGTTGCTTTTACTCGTGCACACCTAATGTACAAGAATGGTATTTAAGGCACTGAAATACTCAGTGAAGTTTTTTTTTTTGTTCTTTGCTTAGAAGTAAAAAGTTGGAAATACTGGGAACACTTTATTTTGATGGTCCCTTTTGAACTATGACTATAAGTAACTGCAACTACATGTCAACTAGCAGTATTAGAGTATTAGTAGATTGCATGCTTAATATCTGCTAACTCTTTATTATGATGGTCCCCCAACATAAATTCTACTAATTAACTTTGCAACTACATGTCAACTTAATCTAACCCTAACCCTGTAAGTAACATTGCACCTACATCTCATAAGAGTATTAGTTGAGTATTAGTAAACTTATAGTCAACAGAATGTGTTAAAGGTACCATCAAAATAAAGTGAAACCGAAATACTTTTGCAGCGAACATCCTGATGCTGTCCACACTGCTGAGAAAACATTTGGATGAATATGTAAATATTTTGATTTTTTTTTCTAATATCAGGAGCGCAACTACACATACTGTATGTCGAGGGGTATGCATATTCACACTGGAATTTTTAAAAGTATGATTTTGGCGCTCCTGTCCATGTAATTTGGCACAGGTAAGTTTGGTAAGTGATAGTAAATATACAACTATTCTGCTGTCAGAAGAATTTCTGGTAATACAATCTTACAGTGAGACTGCCTGCTAAGCTTCCAATGTAAGTAATGTTACTGTAAATGTCTGGTATAAACAGCATGAACAGCATGGAGAGGATAGGAGAGAACTTACATTACAGGTCTCATCATTATCTGATCGGTGTGGAAGGATGAAAGAGAATGCACTTAGAGGGCCAGCACAGGAGTCAGGAGTCTGTGTGTAATCCAGACAACTTGTAACAACAATGTAGTAATGAGTTGGGATTTGCACAGAGCCACTGACATATCTGTAAACAAAGAAAGAGTTACATACTCAGACTAAAGGATTATATAAAATTAAATTATGTACATATTAGGGCTTGTAAAATGCTAGTTTTGTGTCAACTAGTCATGGATCAAATAACTTCAGTTGCATTATGAATCTGGTAATGGAGATAATCATACTTTCATTTGTCACCCATATCATATCAGATGCACGGACATTCTTTCCACTCACATACTGGCTGTCAACACAGTATTGCTTTTGCCAGAAAGAGCAAAAACCGCTGCTGCATGTGGAGTCATTTACACAAGATAAACTCTGACCCACAGACCAGTCAACTACTGGTCATTTTTTGGGATAACTAGTAAAATCATCATGCATACAGTATGTCTACACACCCCTGTTTAAATAGCTGTTTTTTTATGATGGAAAAAATGAAACAAAGATTAATCATATAATAACTATATCTATCACCTTGGAAATGTTTATTTTTATTTTTTTTAAGCCCTCACCTGAGCGATCCTTTCAACAATGAGATCCTATTGATGCTTCATAAGCTCTTTGTGGTCCATGGCTCTTGTATTAGCATACAATCAAGAAGAGTAATGTCAGAAAAATCTTTAGGTGAAGACAGGTGTGTACTGTTTCACATGAACTTAATGATAAGCTTATTCAATTAGCTAAGTTAGCTAATAAAAACACAGTCACAAACCCAATTATCACACTCATGCAGGTTATTTAAAGTTTTCTCTGGAATGTATCACTTTGGATTTCAGTGGCATAGGTTTTTACATCAAAGGTGCAAAAGTTCTGATGATTTATATTTGTTTAATTTTTGATATAACAAAAATCAGTTGTTTTAACAGTGGTGTGTAGACTTTTTACATCCACTGTATGTGCACTTAAATTTGCCAGGGTTCTCATCTATCTGTGCTGTCTGTCTTATCTTGGTTTAATGTTTCCTTGTTTGTTTTGTGCTTGAGCACATGGTTCTGTCTCTGTTTGTGTTGGCCATGTGCTCCTCTCTTCCAGCCTCCATGTTTCCTGTTACCACGCCCCCTTGTTTAAGCTCTCGTTAAGTCATCATTGTTCGGAGTGTGCTCCCCTGTTCCTCATGATCTCTGCTCCCTATTTATTGTTTTCTCTCACAAATTTTTTGCCAGGTCATTGTAATTGAGTGTGTTGTGCTACCTGTGTTTCTTATTGCCTCATTTGCTTTCTTTCCCATTGTTCCAGTTGTGGATTTTGTCGCATGTTGTTCCTGTCTACGTTTCCTGTTGTGTGGGTCAAGTCAAGTTGGTCTTTGTGCTTCGTTACTTGCCTTCGGTTGGATTATGTTCATCTCCTCTCCTACCATCTCTTGTCCTGCCTGCTGTGTGTCTCAATAAACTGTTTAAAACTCATTCTGTGCTTGAGTCCTCTCTCACTGTTCCGTGACAAAATTAATGAATGTACTGTATATGTGATAAGTATAAGACTGTGAAGACAACTTACTGTTTTATTGTCTCTGCTGAATCTCTAAGACCATTGTAGTCATAGTCGAAGATGGGCCCAACGACCACATTAACTCCATTTCTCTCACTAGCATAACGTTTCAAAAGTGATTTCTGGAAATAACCCCACACACCTGAAACAGCCATTAAGATGAATTGTTAAAAGTTAGGATGAGAAATGCATCTTTAAAGGACAGAACAGAGACTAAACTTTAGCATAATGATTTCGAGTGAAAGATTAAATTTAATGCGTATTTCAGAATTTCTTAGTACTGTGAATTCTAGAAGTTTTGTTGAAAATCTTAAAAAGAGCATCTTATGCTTCAATGGAAGCAAAAAAGAAGAAAATCTGGCCTCTTGTACATGAGTATGATACAATACAGTATTCTACAATATTATAATACTTCAGTATCAGACAAAGTGTGACATTTTTCTTGCATCACTGTATCTGTTCAGAATTATTCAAACCATGACACAAATTTATACACTCAGTCCTCATGTCACACCTTACAGTCACACAATACATGGTGTCACAAGATGTAACCCTATAAAGGACAGAATGCTCAAGCATATCTGGTTTTCCGTCATCATAGGAACGTCTTTACCCATTACAGTTTGGTACAGGCATTACCCTGCAGCAGATTTTTAGTTGTTTATAATTTTCATTTTTACAAGCTCTTCACAAGTTCTAAGCTGGTAAAAATACCATCTTATGTACACACATACAATGATTGGATCTTCCTTCACCGTATGTGCGGCAGAGGAGGAGGACCCCTTCAGCCCCGCACCCGCCATGGGCCCAGTGATGAAGCCCGTGCTAAGAACTAGAGCCCAAGCCTGAGCCTTCCACAGACCCCACACTAGAGCCCACTCCAACAATGGAGCCGGAGCCAGACCCAGCCACCGGATCTGGCCACAATATCTGTCCCAAGACTGGATCTTACTGCCAGGTCAGCCCAAGAATCATCACCTACTACCATTCCTGAGCCAGAAACAGAGCTTCCAGGCTCATGACTTCACCCTGACAGTGACTCATGACTTCTGCGTTCCTTCAGCTCTACTGTGATCCATCATCCCTGTGGCTCCACCGGGTTCATTTGATCCTCCTGCTCCACCTTGGTCCCTCGTTGTTCTGGTTATATTGCGGACTCCAGGGCCTCCGCCTGCTGCTCAGCCCTTTACACCATTAGCTTCACTGGGTTACTCCTTACCTCCGTCCCCTCTCCCTCTGGCATCACCTCAGTCTGTCAAGCCCCTGGCTCCACCTCGGCCCCACAAGCCAGCAGCTCCGCCTTGGACTTTCAGACCTTCAGTGTCGCCCTGGACAGTCGTCCTCTTGGTCTCTGGTCTCGGTCACCACCTCTTCTGGCTCTGTCAGCCTCCAAAGTTTAGATAGATGTCAATGGAGAAGAGGTTTCACTACACTAAATAAACTGCTTTTATGGGAAAATTTGCCCTTAAATATTTGTTTTGGATTTATCTATTTTAGAAATTACAATGAAAAAAATCGGGTTTCACTTCATTTGGATGGTCCCTTTAACACGTTCCGTTGCACCTACATGTCTACTAACTCTCATTAGAGTGTTAGTAGAGTATTAGTAGACTGGTAGGGTTAGAATAAGTTGACATGTAGTTGCATAGTTACTTATAGTCAGTAGACTGTCTGTTGGAGGACCATCACAATAAAGAGTTATCAGATATTAAGCAGACAATACACTAATACTCTAATGAGAGTTAGTTGACATGTAGTTGCAAAGTTACTTATAGTCAACAATGTTCAAAAGGGACCATCAAAATAAAGTGTTACCAAAAATTGTTTTATAAGAGAAATCATGGACAATTTTGCATCAAAGCTGTAATGTGATTGGTTATCAAGGCACACGTGATACAAGTGGGCCATTATATTTTCTCTACTGGTAGAGCCACAGACCCTGGTATCTCCCAATCATAAGACCATTTCTGCCCCAGGTTTGGCCCGGATCATCAGCAAAACTCCACCCCTCATTCAGCTCCACCATAGGATCTTCCTCTGCCTGCTCCACAGGTGTCTTGTCCGTCATCAGCTCTCCAGCTTTCGGGAGAGGGTGTTATGTCATGGTTATATTCCGTTTATGTTTTTTCCTGTTCCTTCGCTCTATTTAGTTTTGGTTTCCTTGGTTTCTGATTATGTCCCCATTTGTTTCTATTGTTACCTATTATGTTATCCCGTGTCTTGTCTAGTTCCCTTGTTAGTCATGTGTATTTAGATTGCAATCGTAGTCAGCTGGTTATTGACATAGTTTTGAGTCTTTATGTTCTATGGTTAATATTACCCCTGCAATCACCTGGGTGTTCTTGGTTCAATTAGAAATAAAGTTTTTGTTTTGGATGCTCCATTGTCTTAGAGCGATTACTTCAACAACTCACATGACAAATACATTACTTTATACCAACAAAACAATTTGAATGAGTTAAATACTTCAGAAATCACTCTTTAAGTTTAGTACAGAGTAGTAAGAGAGGATTTTTAAAAACATGTTTTGAAAAAAGACAGAGAGCACATTCTACTGTAAGCTATGGAATGGGTTGTGTCCCTCTGTGGGTGGCAGCTCAGTTAACTGCCTGAGCCCAGCACAGCTAATCTAAAGCAGACACAGCATTCATCACTGCACTCTCCTTTCACCTCTGCAGCCAAACCCTCTAAATACACATTTACAGATTCCAGAGAGGCAGATTACGTGGATTATGTGGGGAGTCTTTTTGTAAACCTGAACCACCGGTAGTATAAAGGAAATGTTATTTACATTTAAATTATGTTTTCTGTGAATATTTGATAAGCATTTTTTTTTTTGGAGTCTTTGTGGGGACTCATTTCCATTGAGGGGATGCAACGTGTGTGTACAGTTCCTTCTTCTGAAACAGAGGTGGCTCTTAGGTGGCTTGTTTTCAAAGTGCTACTACAGGCCACACACACATATGCTTCTAATTCACAGACAGATGTACGAATTAATTCACGCACGCACACACAAGAACAATTCATTTCATTTTCAGCTTTTTTTTGTAGGATTTCCTGGGGGCCATAATGGTTAAGTAAAACTCGTGATTTCCTAAAAGATACAAACCATACCAGCAAACCTTATAGCAAACATAAAATGTGGGTAATGTTTCTTTAAATTTGTGGCTCAATAATATTTGTTAACACTTTACAAGCAGAGCCAATGATAATCAGATACGGGGAATCTACGAACAACCAAAACAATATGTTCGGATAACGTCTGAACTGGCATTTCACAATAATTACCCTGAGTGGAGATAATTCTCTCCCTTCTACCACATGCTCTCTGCAGTGCCTCCACTTAGTAGCAACTATTGCAGCCATCCAAGTGCAAAATGGGTTAAGACTTTTTGGGCTGTTTAAATTGACTATTGCATACCTTAGTAAATCACGTTGCAGAATTTATTTAAATACTCTCCTCTTATAAAGTTTGAATCTGAAAGGGGAAAATCCTACAAATGCAAATACTATAAGGTCAGCCTTAAAAATGACTGTGTCCATGCCTTTTCATCACAAAATATTTCTTATAGGGTCTTTTGTAGGGTCTTTTGTAATAGGGTCTTTTGTAAACCCTGACAGTAGTTTTTAATGTCAAAGGAGGGTTTGCACTGGCACAAACTGTAAGTAAATTTAGCACCAAGTGCTTTAATTTTTTTTTTAACTAATTAATTCTTGAAATTCAGTAAATGACAGCACCTGTTTTTTTATTATTATTATTTCATTTCATTTGTGGGTGAATTTAATTTTATTAACATTACCTCTGTGAAACATTAACTATTTAAGTCTTGATGAAGTGGAAGTAGCAACAGATCTTTTGTTCCGTATTGTGCCATCAATCCTAGTGAAACAGATTATCGGAAAAGAAAAAATGTAGGTCAGGGACTTGCTTCTATGTATCAGTTGTTGTTGTTGATTCGATTTTGAGATTTGGGTGTGGCACTCAAAAAGGGAGGCAGATAAATGCAAGCTTGCAGGGGCAGTGTTTAAACACACTAAAAGATGTTCAGATGAGGAGCTTGTTTGTTTAATCCCATCAATCACGTTACAAGGGTATATAAGCAGTTACTTAGCCTACCTCCCTCTGGTGTTTCTCCTACCCTTCTCCACCTTTAGGCTTATATTTGTTACTTTAGGTATTTTTTAACAGATGTTGGGTAATCTGAAAGTTCAGTCTCAATTCAAGATCAAACTTTTAGATATAGACAGCACATCAAATCTATTTCCCCCTTGCTCTTTAATTATATGATCAAGTGACATTTTCACCAGAAGGTCCAGTCATGACTGTGGCGAGCAGGAGGAGGCCGAGGGACGTGAGAGAACGGCGCGAGGCCGGAGGCGTGATTGTTAATACCATACCAACTTTATTTAAGCCTTTTACAACAACCAAAGTTGACCAAAGTGCTGTACAGAAAAATATACATAAACATATGTACAATTAATAACCATACAATAAAAACATTCAAAGTAACAAATACAATCAAGTAAATAAAGTCGACATCTTACTAGGTGTCAAAAGCCACAGAGAAAAGATGGGTTTTAAGAAGGGTTTTAAAAACAGATAAAGAAGAGGCCTGCTTAACATGCAAAGGCAGATCATTCCATAGTCTAGGGGCAAAGGCACAGTCCCCTCTGAGCTTACGCTTAGTTTTATGCACAGTCAGGAGCAGCTGATCATCTGACCTGAGAGCGCGGACGGGTTTATAAGAGTGTAGAAGCTCAGAGAGGTATGGCGGGGCAAGACCATTTAATGATTTAAAAGCAAATAACAGAATTTTGAAATGGATCCTAAATTGAATAGGCAGCCAATGTAATGAAGCTAAAATAGGGGAAATGTGCTCATGTTTACGTGTGCCTGTTAAAAGACGTGCTGCTGCATTTTGTATCATCTGGAGACGGGTGATGGAGGACCCACTAACCCCCACATATAGCGAATTACAGTAGTCCAGCCGTGTAGTTACAAAGGCGTGGATTGCAGTTTCAAAATGTTGTCTTGACAGAATTGGCTTTATTTTGGCCAGCTGCCTCAAATGAAAGAAGCTTGATTTGACAACAGCTTTGATTTGACTGTCAAATTTAAGATCAGGGTCAACTTTAACTCCTAGGTTTGTAATGCTAGGTTTAATATAGGGTGCCAAGGAGCCCAGATCTACAGGCGGGGTCCCAGTGGTGCCTCCAAAGACCATCACTACTGTTTTTTTTATCATTAAAATTTAAAAAGTTCAGAGCCATCCAGGCCTTTATGTCGTCGAGACAATTGAGTAGTTGTCCAACAGAGTTATCATTTTTCTTTTTAAGAGGTACATAAATCTGACTGTCATCTGCATAACAGTGGAATGAAATACCGTACTTTCTAAGTATGGAACCAAGTGGAAGCAAATACAAAGAGAAAAGTAGAGGGCCGAGGACTGAGCCCTGTGGGACCCCACACAAGAGAGGAGCAGAGGAGGATACAGATTCACCTATGCTGACACAAAAAGTTTGATCCGATGCCACTGATGCCCACCCACTGCCTTAAACGTGAAATCAATATCTCATGATCAACTGTGTCAAATGCAGCAGTTAGATCCAAAAGCACAAGGATAACATAGTCGCCAGAGTCAGTTGCTAAAAAGATATCATTAAAAACTCTTAAAAGAGCGGTTTAAAGCCGGACTGGAAAACCTCTAGTTTATTATGTTCTTCCAAAAAGACCAATAATTGACTGTGCACAATCTTCTCCAGGATTGTTGAAAGGAAGGGCAATTTGGAAATAGGCCTGAAATTAGCAAGAACTGACGGATCCAGAGCAGGTTTTTTAATCAGAGGTTGAACCACTGCATGTTTAAAAATTTCAGGGACCACACCCGAGGTCAGACTACTATTTATAACTGCAAGAACAGATGGTCCTACAGTGGGGGAAAACCTCCTTAAATAGTCGAGGGGTAACAGCATCATTTGGAGAACCCGAGGGCTTCAAGTGACCAACAACCTCTTCTAAAAAAGAAAAAGTCACCGGCTCAAAATGATCAAAAACAACCGAGGAAGGGACAGAGATTGAAGGGTCTGAAGCTGAAGGTGCAATTTGAAACCTAATAGAAGTGACCTTATCAATAAAAAAGCAAAGGAAATTTTCACACATAGCAGGGAATGCCTCCATACAAGCATTCTGCTGGGCATTTAAAAGTGAGTCAATGGTATTAAACAAAACACGAGACTTGTGACTATTTGCCAGCATAATATCTGAGAAAAGTTTTCTTTTGGCATCTTTCACAGTTTCCCGGAAATGACGCCAGCAATCCCTTAACATTTGAAGAGACACCTGCAGTTTGTCCTTCTTCCACTTGCGCTCAGCTCTACGGCACTCACGTCTGGCAGCATGAGTCATGTCATTTAGCCAGGGCTCAGATTTAGTTTTAGGCTGCCTGGATTTTAATGGAGCCACAGTGTCTAAAACAGTTTGGCAGGTGGAGTGAAACCATGAGCTAAGCTCTTCTGTGTGCAATACAGAGTGATGGTGTTCTGACTGAAAGCAGCCGAGAACTGAGCAGCAGTGGAAGGGTTAATCATGCGACAGCCTTGCAGCAGCGCGATGTTTAAATGTATGACAGGCAAGAGCAGTCTCAAATAATACAGGTATATGGTCAGAAAACACTGCGTCACATATCTCTAGATTAAGAACAGGCAAACCATATGATAAAACAAGATTAAGTGTGTATCAATGTTCTTGTGTGGGTCCAGACACAGATTGCACAAGATTAAAAGAATCAATGAGGTTTAGAAAACCCTTTGTCATTGGCTTATCAGGACACACATGAACATTAAAATCCCCAACAATAAGAACACGATCCTATTTAGGCATGATTTCAGCCAGAAAATCAGAAAAATCATTTAAAAAGTCCTTATTGTACTTGGGGGGCCGATAGACCACAACACTGTGTGAGAGTGACCAATCTCAAATAAACTCAGCTGAAAGCTGCTGAAAGCTGATGACAGCCATATCTGCTTACATTTATAATGACTCTTATATGCAGTCGCTATTCCTCCTCCTCGGCCAGATTTTCGCGGGGAGTTAAGGTAGCAGCAATCATGGTGTAGTCATTCTGTGAAAGCGCTGGACTCACCATCACTCAGCCAATCCTCGGGACGTGAAAAAATCCTTTAAGACAAAAGTCTTATTTGCTAGAGATCTAGCATTTACCAGCCCAAACCTAGCAGGAACCAGCGGATCCGCGGCGCTGGATATTCGTGAAACCCGACACAGAGGCCAAAATTTGCTGTGAGTGACTCCGCGCCAGCGGGGACGAGGAGAGCAGGGGCTGCGGGGCTGGAACACCTCTTCCGGGCCGATGACAGGTATCAGCCAGGCACCGACAGGATCCAGACAGCGTAGAGGAATAATGAGGCTAGGGACGGCTCCAAACTCAGTCCAAAAAGGTGTAGAACACCATGCAAGACAGGCCTTCAACCTCACCAGCCGGCCACTACGTTTCCCCCGAGAAGGTGGAGCCGGGGCGTGCCAAAGGTGAGCCGGGAGCCTCGCTTGGAGCGGGGGCAAGGTTTCACGTCCACCATCATCCAATTTTACAACATTTTCAGCAGAAAATCGCAGAGTCGACATCCCGGGCAAAAAGCAAGACAAACAGCAAAAACACACACAGCAATGACAGTGACAGACGGCAAGCCACACACAATGGCGGTTCCTTGTGTTTTTGTATTTGTTTTATTTGTTTATTAAAAATTGTTTAATGTTCGCCGGTTCCCGCTTCCTTCTTCCCCGCACCTTAAACATCGTTACACTGGTGCCGAAACCTGGGAAGAGGGAGGAACGCGCTGTCTTCACCGCTGTGGGGAATCCGCGGTGCCATCGGGCATGGTGGGCAGAGTCGCCGCCGCTCGGCGTGGGCCGGAGCCTGCTACCGTCCGCCATTGAAGGGGAGGAGCAGGGAGCGGGGGACTCCTGCCGTCTGATCGAAGCACCCGAGGAGCCGTCGCCGTCCACCGGGCGGCTGAGGAGTGTCGAGACGTCCACCGAGGGCTTTCCAGGGCTATATCGAGGGCCACCGCCAGGCACCGCTGAGGGAGTAGAGCGCAATCTTGTGAGTACCCCCCAGCCTGCGAGGGGCGATGGGGGTATGTGGCGAGCAGGACGAGGCCGAGGGACGTGAGAGAAGGCCGGTGGCGTGATTGTTAATGAATAACACCTGCGAGACACACCGGTCTCGCATCTCTCCCGGAGGAGCGGAAGCATAAAGGAGGAGCGACGACTGTGAAGATCGAGAGAGGACAGGCCTGTGTTTTATTTTTGTGTTTGTTTTATTTTTGGTAGCCAGCAGTCGTCTGCGAGGGGCTGCTGGTGGTTCCTTGTGTTTTTGTATTTGTTTTATTTGTTTATTAAAAATTGTTTAATGTTCGCCGGTTCCCGCCTCCTTCTTCCCTGAACCTTAAACCTCGTTACAATGACACTTTGATTAATTACAAGGTCAAAATTTAAAAAATGAAAAGAAACATCTACACGGATGAATTGTTCACAAAAGACCTATAACATGCACTCACAAAAAAAGATTTGAAGACTTTAAGACCTTTAAATTATTGTGGGAAAAAATGCGGTTATAATCTTGGCTGACTCAATGAGGAATCAAAGCAAGCATTTAAGTCATCTTCATTTGTATAGCGCTTTTAACAATGTAGATTGTTAAAAGCTTGTTAAAGGATTGTTGTAGATTGTTAAGGGAACACTTACGTTTGAATGCTGGATACATTGGTACAGTATTGGTAATAAGAACAGCATCATATCTCGGTTCCAAGGTGGAGGAAAGCTCTGTCAATTATAAGATCAAAACAATTAATTTTTTTTTTTAACAGACATTGAATAATAAAGTCAAAATTCTTTCAGTTTTTATACCAATTTTGTGTGAAAGCACAAAACTAAAAACACACAATTGAGAAATACATTTTTATTTGACACAGTTTTGGGTCCTATAAACTTGATTTCCAGAACAGAAGCCCAATTAAGATTAAGCCCAATGCTGTACTAATTCTGTCTGGCTGGTTTCTGGAATTGGCTTATATTTAGTACATGACATAACTAAGGCTAGGGAGAGAAGGAAGCTATAGAGAGAAGGAAGCCTCACGAGGTGGATAGAGGAAGCTGTAGGAGATCTGTTTGTCTGCACGGTAGTTTGAGCAGGACTGACTGTAGGCTGGAAGAACTCTAATATCAGTTCGGACACAGTTACTCAGATCCTCAGTCAGAGGGGTGAAATCTACCTGCAACAGAAAAGCCACAAATTCAAGTTTAGACTCTAATACAACAGTCAACAGTTTACCTATTTTATTTTTTGTGAATTGACAACAAACTAACATAATTTTGCCAATTGTACCTGCTTAGATACAGTATAAGATGTCCACAGAGGCATAGACAAAGCTTCACTGTAGCCGCTAATGTATTCACTATGATGAAGGATGCAGTATTTGGTGCGGAACATGACCGCTGGACGACCATAAGGAAGATTCTTGTTGTCTAAAAATGAAAAACAAAATCAAGTAGTAGTAACATTAAGTAGGAGTAACCTCTTAATATGAAAAAAAAAAAAAAAAAAACCCCAGAATAACAAAATAGTACTCCATCAATGTCATATGGACTACAATAACTTTATGTACATTTGAGTAGTTTGAAAGTATTGGTTGTATGGACTTTCAGTGGATGGGCAAAAATTATGTTAGATTATTAAAAATATATTTGGGTTCTTAAAGTGAATAAAAGTTTTTGGCTGGGTAATCCCTTTAAGCCAGGCAAGGGTTACTTTCACCCAAAAATAAAAACACTGTCAATTAATTGCCAGCATTTTATTGTCATGTTATGTTATTGCCATTGTATACTTGCAAGTCGTTTTGAATAAAAGTCTTCAAATATAGCACAGAAGTCATATCAACTACCTGGTACATCATTTTTTTTTAAAACCTGTGGTCAATATGTAGTGACGTTTTATGAAACAGATTAAGTGTGAAAGACTGTGTACTACAATTTTTTTTTCCTTCAGTGTTTTTTTGGAAACAGCATGCAAAGTAAATGATAATGACTAAATACTAACAGAGTTGTATAATTGGGTCAGCTATTCCCTTTCGATCGGCAAATAATATTAAGATAACTCTCAATATGAACCATAGCAGCTAACTGTTAGCTGTACATCAAAAAGCTGTTCAGCATCACTAAAGTATTCCAGAGGGAAGGGAAGGGAGTTACCATCAATAACTTGTCTCAGTCGTTGATTGAGCTCTTCCACTTTGTTCTGTAACAGACAGAGCCACAGTGACTCCAGGTTATAGCCTCTTACAAGGGTCACTTTCAATGCCCTCTGCCCCCTATTTTTTGAACGCAACTGCAAAAGATTAAAGGTGAAAACCTCCAGCAAGAGATCTACATCTGAGCAGAAGGCAAAAGCACTTTCAGAGGCAAGAGGATGAATCACTTTGATCCAATACAAGGAAATGTCTAAATAATCGAGGCCAGGGGTTTTCAAACTGTTCCTGGAGCCTCTCCAGCACTACAGATTTTTGGATGTCTCCCTTCTGTAACCCAAGTGAATTAAGTCATCGGCTGACTAGCAGAGTACTCCATGACCTGAGTTTGGTGTGTCCAATAACAGAAACATCCAAAATGTGCAGTGCTGGAGAGGCTTCAAAAAACTTTGAAAACCCCTGATCTAGGCAGTTCAAGAGAAAAGCAATGGCAGCCAACTATCGTTTCTGAGCAGGACTCCAGGGAAAAACTTACAGACATTAAAGCATGCAACAATGATAACTGATAAAGCATGGGTACATGCACACAAAGCACTATACAAGATTTTATGAGGGTTTCTGCAAATAAAAATAAACTGTGATAGTATGTGAAATGCAACAGTAGAGAATCTGGTCATTTACCTCATTAAATATCAATCATAAAATGTAGCACAATAACCCTGACCTGTACGTTTTAAAATATAAACAAACAGAAGGAACTAAATCTACTAAACTGTAATTACTAAAATAGAAACAATCAGAAATAACTAAATCTAAACTATAATTTCTCAGGAATTGTGTGTAATGCTTGCAATGTGAGTGCAGTGATGTTCAGGGTGGTTGCCAGAGCATTGCTGAGCTGTTGCTTACTAGCCAGAAAAAAATAAAAAATAAACAAAAAAACATTGCCAAGTGTTTATGACATTCTGGTCCCAAAATATGATATGGGTCCCTACTTCAGTGAAAGTGCATGAGATTTTTTTTGCTTGTTTTATTATCTGCCAGATAAAAACAAATACAAATAGCTTAGAAAAGTAATAGCACAATAGGGACAAATTAAGTACCGAAGTTCAATATCATGGTAATTATAATCAACAGTAATAGCGCTGCTTTCCTCAGCAAACACCAATAATAACCTAGCTTTTAAGTGTTTAGAATCAACATTTCTTAACAGAAGTTTAAGAAGATTAATAAAGATCTGAAAGTACTTTATTGCTGACCTTGTCTTCACAGGTGCAGCCCAGATCATCACTAACAGCTGTGACTAGTCCTGCAGGGTTTGGCTTGGACACTTCTTCAGGCATGTTGGGTGTGTATAGAGGGGTCCTTAGGAGCTGGTTAAGGCTACCATGGGTACCATTGTTAGGGGCTGGTTTCAAGCCAAGGAGATCTGGGAAGATCATGGAGGCAAAAGATCTGATGTGTTGATGTGCTTGTAAAGTATTAAACAATCAAGTGTTATTAGAGTTGCCAAGTATGCAGTTTTTATGGTATTGAGCAACTTTTACATGTTTGCTGTGGGTATTTTTTTATTTATTTATTTAAATTTATAATTATTTTATATTTGTTTAAATTGTATTTTTAATTATCTAAATAGAAATTAATTTATGAATGAATTTCAATTAAATATATATGAAATAATCTACTTTTAATAAATTCTTAGATCCTAACTGATCTCTGATGCCAGACAGAAGAGGACTTTACTCACAATAATGCCACTAATGCATTATTACATTGATTAATATAGAAAAATAGTGCAAGAACTTGGGGAAATGTTTAACTTGTCAAAGTTGCTATGCTGCTTATATCAGGAAATGCTTTGTAAGTGGATATATTTTGAGCTTGCCTAATTTTGGTTGGACATTTACCTGTCCTTGTTATGCAGATCTGGCAACCTTGATCATTATGCAAATGTTATGAATAGAGATCAGTGCTTTTGTATTGAAACTCAAAATTATTGTGGTAGTCAGGATCATGCCTAGAGAATGAAAAAGGAAAGTCACTTTTCCTCACCGCACATGACATTGTAAAGCTCAATATTCTCAAATGGTGGGATTTTTGTCTTGAATTTAAAAGCTGGTCCATATCCAAGGAAAATGGTCTGGAAAAAAAGGCCAACATAAGTAACAAATGTACCACAACTTTAACATAACACTTTCAACTGTAGCCATTAAAAAAGCAATTCAAACAACAGACCTGCATGCTGTTGATCTTATTGTCATATCCGTGATCACCAGCAAACCCACATTTCCCATGATTCCTTTTTGTTTCATAGAACTTTCTGTATCAAACAAGACACAACCATAGTAGGTCATTGCATATTCTATCTCAAGAAAAACATTAGGAGGAGATATGCAGCAATAATTAAAAGTCAACATTCCTAACCTGTTGTATGATTCAACTATAGAAAAAAAAGTATGGCAGGACTTAATTTTATCAGTAATTTCATTTGTGATCCAAAAAAAAATTTAATTGTGTTTTGCCTTCTATTCACAATAAAGTAATTTATTAAGTAATCATGCTATCCACAAGAATAAAGGTGTAAATCTTCACTGGCTTGCTTTAATAACGTTTTTACAAAATGATTCTCAATGCATCACAATGGGGTACTAGGAGTTAGTATTGTCAGTATCCCTGACCAATACCAGTGAAATACAAGGATTCCTCAAGTTAATTTTGATACCAATGATGAAAAAAAATGCTAGTGAACACCTCTAAACAACTGTTTAACTACTTTAAGTATTTAATTTTTTATTTTAACATTTTTTAATTACTAACTTTGCATAATCATGAGTAGGCAATTTTTTAAAAATAATTACAAATTATTAATAATTAAAAACACTTGTATTTAGGAAAGTAATTTTCAGCTAAATAAATATAGTTTCAAAACATACAAGCAAGTAATAAAGTAATAAAGAGGAAAAAGAAACATAAGTCAATCACGTGGTGATGTTGCAGATGTCATGCTTAAATACTGAACATAAAAGTCCAGTGTTTAAATTCCCTAGCATAAATCAGTATTTAGAAGTCACTGAACATGCTGAGTGAAGCTGTGTCCCAGAGCCAAATGGCTCGTATGAATCACACCTAACCTCAGTCATCACTGTGCTGTAAACTGTCCAAATTAAATTAGTGGAATGCAGACACTACATTAAATCCAGAGATTCCAGCAATACGTCTTAGTCCCAAAAGCATTCAGCATCTTCAAATAACAAGAGACCTGCTCATAAATATTCTATTTCATTTAGTAAAACCTGAGTAGTTGATTCAACTGTCTGCTTCATGCAAGGACCTACAGGCCAGGTAAGACTACTTTAACTATGAAGTAGTTCACTTCATGAGTCTGGAGCCACCGATTAGACAGGACTATATCTCTACCAGTATGGCTGAAAGCTTTCTTTCATTAGGTATCAAGTGTCAGCCAAAGCAAACAAAGGAGGGTGTCCCAACCCGGCTATGAGAAACAGTCTCTGGACCCGCATCTCTTTTTCTGCATCCTCATCTATGGTGAATGTGTTGTAAACCAATGGCTAATTTCAGTGACCTCATTGATTTTCTTTTTTGGAGATTACAGCTTTCCATTTCAGTTGGAAATGAGCATTCCAGTGTGGTTTTAAGCATATGAAGAAAGGTAAACACTAAAAAGGTACTTCAACTGAGCAGCATAATACACTGCAAAAAAAAAACCTTTATCAGTATTTTCGTCTAGTTTTCCACTTGTGAAATATCTGCATCTACATGACAGTCAAAATTGAAAGATAACAATACTTGTTTTCAGAGAATATATCTTGAATTAAGCCTATTTTATAGTATAAATCTAAGAACATTTAGTGAGGTTAATGTTTAAAATAAGCCAAAATATTAACACTTTACAATAAAGTAACACTTAACAATAAGGCTCAATTGGTTAACGTATTAGGCATCATGAACTAACAATGAACAATAGTATTTATAGATCCAGGTTAATGTTATTTCTACATACGCTTTTAACAGTTCAAGTTGCGTAAATTGATATCAATGAATGTATTATGAACTAACATGAATAAACAATGAACATTAGTATATTTATAATTTTTTTATCTAACATAATTTTGCCTCTCGAGTAATTGTATCTAGTTTTATAGATGATTGGATATTTTTATTGGAAATGAAAACAAAGTACTCCTTAAGATTTTTTTTTGTAGGTTTGAACATCTTTTAAGAAACATTCACAAACTCAGTCATTTTAACAAAGACGGCTTAGATTATTTACCGTGCTATGTGCCATTTCCTCTCAACCATCAAGTGAATCTCCTCGATTCTGTGGTTGTTGGCATAGTGCAAACGTTTGGGAAGGTGCTGCTTCAAGTATGGTTTGAAGTGCTGGTCTGGCTTTTTACACTGTAGGAGAACCAAGTTTCATGTTTGGTGAAGTAGAACAGTGCAGTTTGTACTGAAACATTCAAAATACATTTTAAATTAAACCATTAAAATAATCAATATACTGTATAGTGGTCACAAAAAGTATTTAGATACTACTGGATACTATAAGTCACACAAACAATGCTTGATTTACTCAAAACTAACTTACCTTTTCTGAGACATTTTTACTAAAAAACTTTTTAGTGGTTGAATAAAGTAAGTTCCCCTCAAGTTCACAGAGATGTGGTAGGAAAATAACCACAGGATAGGTCATTACATTAACTATGGACAAGTCTTACTATTTTTGACAGCACAAAGTGTCACATTTTGGGTCCACTGTAAAGCTTGTTTAAAATGTTATAGTTTCTTATAAAAGGCTTAGTAAAATATTAATATGATGTAAAGTTACAGTAAGTATATCATTATAAAGAATTTTAAAGAACGTCACTCACTGTAAGGTTTGCTACAACTGCTTTTGCATCGTCTAGAGAAAAAAGAGAAAAATGTAATTGTTTTGATGCCAGATGCTTTCAAAACAATAAAATTCCTAGAAATATTGCATTATACTCTATTATTTCCTCACTAAGTCACATGCTCTCAACTCAATTTTCTCTTGTAATGTGACATTTCATTAACACCAACCAATAGCCCATACAGCCTAGGTGACATCAGCCAAAAAGAGAAAGTCATTTAGGCACAGTAAACTATTACACAAATTAGGAAAACATCTTCTTTTTCTAAGGACTAATGTGCTGATAAATTGTAAGAAAGGATTAGGGAAAAAACATTGAAGTCAATTTTGGTTACATGTTGACTTACCAACACATTTAAAAATGTAACAAAGTGTGAATTTTTTTTTTATTCTATTTCTCTCTTAGACAGTTTTGATCTGATTGTACCTAATATGTTCGGACACTAAGGATATATTTGCAAAAAAATATATATATTTTTTTATTTCTAATGCAACTAGATCAGAACAGGCTAAAATTCTCTTTCTGCCTTTAATAACTAACATTTAGAGTTGTTGGGATTTCGGGCTCTGATCCTTCCCAGAGAGCCAGGAATTAGGATGATGTCCTCTGTGTTGGACATGTAAGAGCTTAGGAACTCTGTGCGGTCACAATGAGCTTCCTCCATGCCTGAAGAAGAAAATACATTTATAACTGATTTGAAAAAAAAAAGGACATCATCTCTAGAACCAGGACATCTAAATGTAGTACCATGGTCTCCAACCAAGATGATATTGACACAACGATGCAGTTTCATCTGTTTCAAGCCATTCATCAGCTGTCCAATCACCTTATCAATCTCCCTCAGTGCACTGTCAAGCTGTAGAATGAAACAACATTTGTATAATTCTCAAGGTGAAACATCAATAGACTTAAAATTTACTTGAGGCAAGTTTGAATTGACACACTATGGTTAGTGAATGTAAGCAGAAGTTTGTTTTCATTACTGCTACATTTGCAACATGACCATATATGTTTAGATGAGTAATGTGTGTGACTGAAGCCGGTGTGAGAGACAAGGCCAGCCAACTGATCTCATGAACTATATGATTCCTGTACAGTCTGCTTACCTCAGTGCTGTGGGGTCCTAGTTTGTGGCCATAGGAATCCAGCTGTTCAGAATGCATTGCATAAACATATGGCCTTCAAAAACACAGAACACAAGTTAGCTTTAACCAAGGTTAAGATAACCACATATGAACCCAAAGAGAAATATGTCAATATCCCATTCGCTATAAAATACAGAGTATTGGAGAGTACAACTTAGTGGAGTAAAAATGAATGATTATTTTGAGGAGATTAAGAACAATTTAAATGAAATGCTCCACCAAAAATGAATGTTCACAAAGCATTTAGGGGGGTAATAAATAATACACACTGACCTCTCTGCATCAGGAAGGTGAAGCCATTGCAACATAGTCAGAACTCTCCTTTCCAATGGAATGCCACTGTTAATATACCACATTAGAATTGGTGCATACACATAAATACTATGTAAATACAGAACATGCACAAAAATGGCCCTTTAAAATTCTTTATTAACCATATTGTATCTGAGTTTGAGGCCTGCACAGGACATAGTATTTATATAGGTTATCATGGCTCAAGGGAGCAAGAAAGATTTCAATCAATCTCTACAGGAAACCCTTTCCCCACTACCACCTCCACTCATCCTGACCTCCTGTCCAGTTGTATCAACATGAGGTCAATGTATGCACTAGCAAGGGCTCCCTAAACCTACTGGCTTAGATAAGAATACGTGATTTAATTTCCTCCAGCTTTGAGGCCAAAGGAAGTAGCTCTGAAAAGCACTTTGCCCTTCCAATGTGCTTATTTCAGTATGCAGTTGATCTAAAGTATGCAGGGCCTTGATTTCACTATTTATTATTTCCTTTATTTTATCCAGGAGAATCACATTGAGATATTACTATCTCTTCTTCCAGAGAGACCTGATACATGATACTATAGAGGACCTTTTCTCACAAATTGCAGGCAAAACAGTTCAAGCTGTCTCTTTCTATGCCTGAGTGAAAAAAAAGTCTGAAAGTCCTCAGTGAGTGCAGATGAGGAGACCTTTGTGTTACAGTCCTAGGAAAGCCTAATACTTGCCAGAGAGCACATAGAACAAAAATATGTGATTTCCTCTGTCATATGAAATTTCACTTGTGCAGTTCAGTTGTAATTTCCATGTCCTTTTAAGAAAATATGAGTGGTGCTTGCCTGTGCAAAACTCTACATGCCATTGCTTTGTGGTTTTTAGAGTGATGTTTGATGGCCCACAACATGCCCACCTAGGTCCACCTAGAAAATTGTGAGATTGCACACCTCTACTCAAGCCACATGATTTGAGGTATCACTCATGTCCGTAACATAAACAGTATGGAATGAGTTATTTAATAAGCCTTGTAACAGAATAAAGACATTAAATATACACTGTTTGCATTTGAGTTTGGATCATGTTGACTTACACTGGCCAGAAAAATGTACCAGCCTTTACTCCCTGTTTCACTGCTGTTATCCAGATCTAGAAATGGAAGAAAATGTGTAATCAGAGAAAACATATGTTGTACTACTGTGGAAAAATAGTTTTCCTTTTATGTTTCTAAGGAAACAATCTGTCTCTCATTTCACACATCAGACAACCTGATAGATCCTTGGACAAAAAAAATCATAAATGCGAGACAACTGTTCTAAATGTTGGGTAATTTTCACAAGTGTTTGGCAGAACTTTTCGAACTGCAGTGACGAGAATGTGTAAGTTATATTTGTGATGGCCTCATTTACCAACACAGCTCAGTCAGTGGGGTCTAGAAACAGCCAGAAGAAATAAAGTTCAGTGAAAACTAAGAATTGATTCCAGCTGCTGGGCTAATAGCTGACATGTGTGTTGGAGATGTGTCCCTTCTTTTCATGTAGCTTACATGATCACAGATCTAAAATGCTCACTGACATTATGCTTTATGATTCCACCGCTTGCAGTTTCATCAAACTGTGCCGTGAGATATTTTATCGACCTTTGATAGTTAAAGTTTGAGTAGCCTATATTCAAATTCAAATATTTTGTGAAGCCAGATTTGAGGTCAAGGATACCAAACAGCACTGGTTGTCGTGTGTCATAGCCAAGAGGGTCTATTATTCCAGGATAGAGAGCTATCTGTCATATATATATATATATATATAAGTGTGAAATTAATAGGCATATATATTTCCATAGGCATATATATATATATATATATATATATATATATATGCCTATGGAAATATATATGCCTATTAATTTCACACTTTTAAGAACACCCCCCACCCCCCCCCCCCCCCCCAGACAAATCAGACTCTGGTAAAACATCTAATATAATACAATTAAATATGTGAAAATCACATAGTACGTTGCTTGCAAAAAATTATTATTATTATTTTATTTTTTTTACAGATGACAACAATCCCCGTTCACACAAATCCATGAAAACAACTAAAAAACGCTGTATTATACATGCCAGGCCAGTAGTTGGGAAGATCAATTTCAGCCTGTTTGCCACACAAAGCTCTCATATAGCTCTAAAAGAATTGGAATATAGTGCACAAATTCTATAGATTATTTTTATGGTTCTTATGGGACAATGTGAGTAAATGAAGACAGAACTTTTTGGATGAACTATCCCTTTAAAAAAAAAGAAAAAAGAATGGAATAGCATCTCACAGGTTGTCCTCCCCACCATCGATGGTTGAGCTTTTCTTTCCCACGGAAGTTAAAGTTAGCATCAAAGCCAGGGTCATGCATGGAGTTACCCACAATTCCATGTGACTCAGGATAAAGCCCCTAAAGCAAAGAAAAAACAAAAGAAAAATGTTCAAATCAAACTGTTTAAGATGTGTGGTATGCACCTGAATTTTGCCCTATGCACCTGACTTAAGTTTACCTGGGGCATCAACAATACAGTCGACACTTAATAATATTTATATTCTAGCACTGCGTCTACAGTCGACAACTGGTTTCTAGTCGGTCGACGTCTCAACCTTTTTGAACACTATCACTTGGGAATAAGGTCTTTATTGTTCCACTAAACACTATAATTTATTAATAGAAGTAAGATCTCTAGTGTCTTGCAGGCTGCACAGCAATAGTCACTCCAGACAATGCCTTTGAGTGTGCATTAATCATGCCCGGAGGACCGCAGACCAATTTCAGAGAGAATCCCACCAGCAAAAAGAATACAACAGTTTTTATAGAATAGGAGCATGGCAAAGGTGACATGATTCATTACATAATTTTTCTACAATATGATTGGTTCTTCATATGTATATAATTCAGCAAACCCTTCTGTTACTAGGTAAAAGCAAATCCTGATTTCTTGATTACGTCACCTTGTTATTCAAAGTCATGAGTTTATATATTTAGATAACTGTCTAGTTTAATTTACCCTTTTTGTTATATTCAGATATAATTCACACACACACACTGACATTTAGGTTTCAAAAGAACATAATTGTTAATCCTGCAAGAAAAAGACAGAAATAATATTATAATATAAAGTTGTAATTGTAAGTTTACATTCCCCTTGTAGAATTTGAATCCTATCATTAAAAAAGTACCATAAATATATATTTTTTAAAAATCACAAAAAAAGAAAGAAACAAAAGAAAAAGAAAGATAAACATTTAGCAGATTCTGCAAACTTATGAGCAAAAGTAACAGAAGGTACACAAAATTAATACTTACCGTTGCAATTGTATACAAATTTGGGTAGGTTTTGGTGGGGTACATAGGTCTCATGTATGGTGCATGGGTTCCACATGATCCTACAAGAGAAATGACAAGTCATTTTTAAGACTGTTAATCAAAGATATTAATCTAGTACAATAAATTATATATATTTAAAAACTTCCCTTACAATTTTGAGGTTGTGAGGGATAGACTGACAGCCTTTACAATGACATGACTGCTCTATTAAGTCTTCGTCGTCGGTTAGGAAACTGGGTGTGCTCTTTGATAGCAATCTTTCATTTGAAAGTGATGTGTCTAGTATCTGTAAAACCGCATTTTTTCCATCTTAAAAATATATCTAAATTACGACATATATCTAAATTACGACATACGCTCTCATTAACAAATGCGGAACAATTAGTTCATGCTTTCATGACATCAAGACTAGGTTATTGTAATGCTCTACTGGGTGGTTGCCCTGCACGCTTAATAAATAAACTACAGCTAGTTCAAAACGCAGCAGCTCGATTTCTTACTAGAACCAGGAAATATGACCATATTAGCCCGGTTCTGTCAACACTGCATTGGCTGCCTATTAAACATCGTATAAATTTTTAAATATTGTTGATTACTTACAAAGCACTAAATGGTTTAGCTCCGCAGTACTTGAGCGAGCTCTTAACGCATTACAGTCCTTCACGTCTTGCGATCTCAAAATTCGGGCCAGTTGATAATACCTAGAATATCAAAATCGACTGCTGGCAGTAGATCCTTTTTCCTATTTAGCACCAAAACTTTGGAACAGTCTTCCTACCATTTGTCAGTTCAAAGCTCGACTATAAACACATCTCTTTGACCTAGCATACACATAATATATTATAGACTTCTATAATTCAATGTTAGGCTGCATAGATTAGGTCAGCCGGAATTGGGAACACTTCCCTTAAATCCTGATGTACTCGTTACATCATCATAAGAAGAATGGCATCTACGCTAATTTTAGTGTCTTTGTTTATCCAAAGGTTTTCCCGCAGCCTACCGGATCCAGGCCGTATCCAGATCTGACTAGGAGCTTTGCCTGGACCCAATGACAACGCAGTGCTGAAGTGCCAACTAGCCTCTCCCTATGGAGGATCCCTTTCCCACTCTACAGATAAAACGTTGTGATTCCGGTTCGCGTACCCATCCCGAAGTGATAAAATAAAACAAAATTCTGTATCAAATTACAGTTACTATAAATCCGGCCTCTAGTTCATAAACGCCAGAGGAGAACTGGCCCCCGACTGAGCCTGGGTTCTCCCAAGGTTTTTTTTTCTCTCCATTAGGTCACCTGATGGAGTTTTAGGACACCAGTAGGTCACTTGATGGAGTTTTTCGGTTCCTTGCCACTGTCGCCTTTGGCTTGCTCAGTTGGGGATATTCAAATTAATTAACCAAGCATTAATACCATTGATCAGCCCTACCAAACGTGGATGTTTTTTTTTTCCACTAAGAAACAAACATTGTTATGTTATTTGATTGATATTGTGAAGCTGCTTTGATGCAATTTATATTGTGAAAAGCGCTATATAAATACACTTGACTTGACTTGACCTGATGGAGTTTTAGGACACCAGTAGGTCACTTGATGGAGTTTTTCAGTTCCTTCCCACTGTTGCCTTTGGCTCGCTCAGTTGGGGATATTCAAATTAATTAACCAAGCATTAATACCATTGATCAGCCCTACCAAACGTGGATGTTTTTTCCACTGAGAAACAAACATTGTTATGTTATTTGATTGATACTGTGAAGCTGCTTTGATGCAATTTATATTGTGAAAAGCGCTATATAAATACACTTGACTTGACTTGACATGAAGGTCCTAGTTCAAATGTAATTTTCAGAGCTCACAACTTCCACAACTGTTTTGTGGAGTATGTGTCTGCTGAAAGTTTTGGAAAGATGTTTCATCAGCTGAACAATTACCATGTAGTTAAACAACATTATACAATATATTGAACAAATTATACTTCTATCTCTTGAGATAAGCTTGTTTTCAGAAATAAAATGGTGCTACCCTGCCTATACAGATACAATACAGATTGTTTCAAAGCAGCTTTACAGTGATAACAGGAAAATGATTCAATGATGCAAACAAAGATCATTTAATATATAAAGCAGTTCTGCAGAAAACAGTGATGTCATTGTCCAGCTCATGGTCCAGCAAAGTTCAGTTCTCATCCAATAGTGTCAGACATCCAACTTTGTATAGAGAGCTGCTCAATAATGTGGTTTACATTTTACTATGATATAAATAAATCACATTGAATTTTTTCTATTTGTTATATAGTATATATTGCTTTATGTGAGTGTACTGTATGTATGCAGGTAAGCTTTGTTGTACTATATCCAACTTAATATATATATATATATATATATATATATATATATATATATATATATACAGTATATCATTTTTTCTTTTCTTTTTCTTTTTCCTTGTGGAATTAGCAAGTAGACTCTGTCTTTAGCAAACACAAAAGTGCCATCACGCAGAAGGGGTTTAAAATTAAACCCTAGAATCGATTCTGAATTTGTGTGGTTTGATTCAGAGATAACTTTGCTGACTTTCCCTCCACTTATAACTGGCCTGCAGCCTACAGCAATCCATTTAGCAGATTAGCTTTTCTGAAGTAAAAACAGGCAAGACAATATATAAAAAGTAAACACAGACAACCTAGAACACATTCTTGTTCACAGAACATGTTCATGTATTCCATATGTGCTAATAGACCTTCTCTAGTGAAAAAATGTAGCTATACCAAAATGTATTTAAATTACATTTATTTCATACTAAGTATATACTACAAATCTATGAACATTTACTGACATATCGCTTGAGACTTACTGATATACATATTATAATTAAACTTTATTTGGAGTACTTCTTTATTTCAAATTTCTTAATATTAAGCCTGAATTGTGTTTTAATATCCCTATTAGTAAGGATAGTATGATCTCTACTATCACTCTTTTCTTTAAATGCAAGATATATAAAGTGTACCTAAAGTATACTTGCAATAGTTCCACTTTAGCACAATCAAATATACTTAAGTATATCTTTAGTTGGTCCTCAGCAATATTTCCGGATAACTTAAGTGCATTAAGTACAAAATTAGTTGTTTCAATTTAGACTTTAAGTAAACCAATTTAGTACACTAAAAATACAATTGCAAGGTATTTATATTAAGTACATAAATATGTAAATGTATTTGTAGTATACTTAGCATAAAATAAATGTATTTATTTTTCACTAGGGTGTATAAAGCGATATATAAATAAAGGTGACTTGACCATATCCAACTTTATCCGCATATATGTATACAATATATATATATATATATATATATATATATATATATATATATATATATATATATATATATATATAAACTTTAAAATAATTATTTAATGCAAATCTGCTTTGAAAAAATATATTGTGAAAAGCACTATACAAATACATTTGACCTGACTTGACAGAGTTTAGAAAGGGTAAAGCAAAAACTTACGAGCATATCCCAGGGTCCTATGTTCCCCAGATTTACAGTATATGGTACATATTAAACACATGAAAAGGTGTCTTATGTTCCCAGGATCCTACGTTCCCCAGTTCAAAGGTCAGTTAACACACATTAAGTAAACTTTTTAAAAGGCCAGGACTCACTTTCCCAGGCCCCTATATATCGACTTTATAAACTTCTACTCCTAACCCTTACCTAAAAAATCTATAACCTTTTGTGATTCTGATACTCTAACCATATGTTTAGTTCCCTCAAGTCAAGGCCTGTTATATGGTACACCAGTGCTGGGGAAAAGAAAACCCCTTTGACAAGTTCCCACAATAACCCATGTCATATTAAGCAAAAACAGAGCTTGGAATATATCTTTTTTCAGGTTCCCACACAGTAAAAAATAAACCTGTAAATTTTACAGTAAAAAGGCAGCTGTTGCCAGCACACACACACAAAAAAAAACATTGTAGAAATATTTAAGATTCTATGGTACTGAATTAACAGTAAAAAACTGTATATAGTATTTCATGATGTATATTTTAGTGATGTATATGATAATGTTAATAATTACTTGTAATGTTATATTTATTCCATCTACAGTAATACAATCTTCTTGTTTTAACCTGTAGATTATACTGTTAACCACAGTAATAATACATGAATTAGGGTTCATCACAAGTAGCCTTTCCACAAGCTGAGGTATATACTAATTTCAATCATGGCAACATTCAAAATAGTATTAGCATGTTATTGATTATTGCTGCTGGAGCAGAGCAAGTGTAATGCAATAAACATTATTGGTAACACTTTCTAATAAGTATACAGTAATAAAGTGTTTACAAATAATTTGCAAACTATTAGTTTATAGTTAACTCATAGTTAATTGTGTTAATTAAAGTGACAAATAATGAATAACTTACTATTTGTATACAACCTATTAATATATTAACAATGTAGAGACTACAATATATTAAATATATGAATTAACTATAAACTAATAGTTTGTTAATGATTTAAAGTACTTTATTATTGTACATTTATTATAAAGTGTTACCAGTAATTACACTATTTACACAACATAAGATGTACCATAGAACCCTAATGTATGGAATTAGTAAAAAAGAAAAAGAAGAAACAATAATTTAAACAAAATACCATACAATGTAGTGTCACACATGGAATTGTGGGAATGTCAGTTTACATTTTGATTACTTACAAAATCTGCACATTTAACAATATTTTATTGCGTAAAATGTCCCGAAAGGTTTAAAAATGTTCACCATATAGTAAGGGAACTTGCCGTCAACCAAAAAACAGGTTTTACTGTATTGGTTTACCATTAAAATAACAAACTTTTTTTTTATGCGTTATATAAAGCTAGGGAACATCAGACTCCTTTTCATATTTTTTTTTTAAATGTGCCATATAAATGTGGGGAACACCCATCTGTTGTGGATAACATGCTTTAGCTTGATGTTTGGTCTCAGTTTCAAGCAGAAAGAGTGACCTGTGCAATGGCCTGTGATGCATAGATGTGTATTACTACACACTACATCACCAGTGCAGCTCACGTCAGTAAAGAAAAAAAAATATAGACATATCATTGGGTCATTTTGGAATTGTAAAGTGACTTAGAATCTGATATGAATCAGAACCAATTCAGATTAAATCGTGTGGTGCTTAAAGTTCAAAGACGTAAAAAGAAAAGAAAAAGAAAAGAAAAAGCAATATATTACCTTTATAATTATCTTAATTAGGAGGCCTTTCTTTAATTTTAATATATACAATTAATTGGGATTTATTTGATCAGTTAATCTGTATATTATATAAATTTCATCATTTTAACTGATTGACAGCTTAGTCAATATTCATTTAAAATCAGTTTGTTGATTTGAATGAAAATACATTCTTACTGAGTTTCTCGATATTGGGGATCACCGTGCTTCCTCTTTTCATGTAAGATGCACGAAAGCCATCAACAGACAACATGATGACAGGGGGCCGAACGAACCTACAAGCAGAAGCATAAGAACACCAAATATGAACAAAATGAAATTAGGATTTGTTGCTAAAATGTGTCCTCCTTTCTAGTGGACAGGTGGTCTTTTATTTGAATGCTATTTTTATAACAGCCTTCCTTAGGCATATGGTTTAGGCTCAAAATATCACACTTAATGTTCATGCATTAACATTAATTGTCATGCAATCCACCCAGCAGTCCTCCTGGATAGGTGTTGTCACACAGAAACTCAATATCCATCTCTTAACCCAACTGTGTTTGCCTTCATTCAGCACTTCCCAGCATTAAATAAATAAATAATTTCCTTTCTTCTAGTATGTAAAGCATAGTTGTGAAAATATGAGTTTTGTTGACCTAGTGTTGAATATAAAAGGGGGGATGGATGGGGAGTGTGATGTTTGTCACTGAAATCACAACTGTGTCTCTCACCCGGAAGGACACTCATGGTTTTTAATCTCTTCACACTCGTCCTGTAACCAGGGAACATCACCTAACAGAGAGAGGAAGTCAGTCAGTGATGCACCAGGTGACAGTCATACATATGCAAACACGTCTAATGTCCAGGCAATACCGTGCCCTTGTTTTACAGTTGCATGTAAATATAGTTCACTTTTAGCTAATCAGTAGCTACTATTTTTTCATACCTCCCAGAGGTCAACTAAACTACTATATACAGGTTAAGAATTAACATGAATAATGCATAATGTAAAGTATGGCAACCCACTAGTAATGACTAGTATTACCAAATCCTTCATAAGGAATTACTAATTATGTAGATCAGTATTCTAATTATAAACTTTTGAGATTTTTGTTAGATTTTGAATAGTAATTCCTTCCGATGGATTTGGTAACACTTTAGTAATTACTAGTGTGTTACTATGATCTTCACTTTAGAAAACTGATCCAAATAATTAGTAGTTCCTTTAGAAGGATGAAGTAACACTTGAGTCATTACTATCCAAAACCTTGCAAAAACCTCAAAAGCTTACAGTGTCTTCAGTCAATATTAGGGAGTTAACATGCTTTTCAGTTTAGAATACTGATTTAAATTTTGAGTAGTTCCTTTAGAAGGATATAGTAATACTTGAGTCATTGCCTTATATTATACATTATGCATTATTCATATTAATTATAAACCTGTATATAGTAGTTCTATAGAAGTCTTCAGTGAGGTAAAAAAAAAAAAAGTTACTGATTAGCTAATAGTGAACTACCAGATTTGACTGAGCGCTATTACTTACTAACTTGTTATTTAGACTTTCTTGTTAGTTAATAGTAGTTACTGGAGTGTTAATAATGCGTTACTCATTTGTTCCTGTGTAGTTATTGGTTAATGAAGGAACAGTATTCTAAAGTGTTACCCTATTTTCTAGTTACGCAAGTACTGTGCCTAAGAGCTTGATGGGAATTGACTAAAATATACACGATGGGTGTTCTAGAGCAAAAAGTACAGCAATGTATTTGGCAATACGTGAAAGGTACTTTTAAATAAAAATATTTTCTGAGAGTGGTCTCCTCCACCTAAAACCAGGTTTGCTATACTTTCTGCAAATTACATTAAAATTAAATACATGAAAGCCTCCCACCTTTGCAGAGAGACCTGTAGTTGGAGCAGCAGTCTCCTTTGGCCATGCAGTCTTCTGAGCAGTGACAGGCATGCTGCTCATTACGTGTTTCACCACAGCGCTCTTTACTGCACTCAAACCCTCCCACTGAAGTCACAAAATAATGAAACATCTCTCGTAGACAAAATCAACATAATGCAAAACTAAAGGAAACTGTTACAGTAGCCTGGCACAAGCAATTTAAGGTAAGCCTGTCCTTAGACAAAGACAAAAAGTACAGAGGGGTCCAAAAGTAAAAATACTTTGAGAACTTAGTATTTGGTAGACAAAAGTTTGTGCAAAACCTGATGAATCCATGTTATCCAGCATGATTTGAGAATGTTCCAATATAACATTGTGTGCTTCAATGGATGCAATTATACGTGACCATTTGTACAAGTGAGTGGTCAAAGTCAAAAATATGCTTACTTCATTATTGCAAACAATGCAAAATTGTAAAATTTTCCTTCACATCATAAAGTCTAAAGTGCTCGGCGCAAGTGCACTCAGGACGTATCCGACAGGATGGGAAAAAGGGTCTAAAAGGGTTTTCCTTATTCTCTTAATGATTAATGGGTGTGTTTTGGACGTAATGTGGAATAAACCAATCAGAGTCTCATCTTCCATTCCCTTTAAAAGCCAGTTGCACTCGTGCCATGGTGGATTCTCTATTTACATGGCGGAATTTGCAAGCGGAAAAACCAAACACTTATCTAGCGAGGAAACGGATCTGCTCATGCGCGAGGTTAAAGCGTGCAAGCAGACCATCTATGGGACAAAGTGTACGTGCGTTGTGGACCCGCATATAGGTGTATATTACTAACTTTAGATATTAAAATATTACCATTGACTTTAGACCAGGTTTTTGTTGGTCAATGGCACAGTCTATTTCAGTTGCCTCAAAATAGCAACGCGCCAACAATGCGCCCGAACACACCTCGTTTTCAGACCAGCAGCCAATGGGCACACAAATGGGCGCATATGCATTTGCTATTTAAACAACATGGCGCAGGACGTGAAAATGATAACTGCGTCGGACTGAAAGTAGCAAAAAACACTTGCGTTGCGCCTGTGTGATACTGTCTCGTAACTGAAAAGAAAAAACAAATGTAGATAGGGCTTACCTGTTTTCAGGCAGTGCTCATCAAAGTCTGAGCAACACGTATTGTATGTTTTACACAGGTTGTCACAGCGACAGTTTGGGGGTTCTGCTTCCACTAGTTCAAAGCACCTGTTTTTGCAGGAACCTGATAGGCTGTTAAGAGGATGGTCAGAGAGAACTTGGGGGGGATAAAGATCAAGAAAGAGAAAAGAGAAGATAGAACAAAGATTAAACAGTCATTTCAGATCTAAAAGCACACACCACCAAAATCAAATGTTTGTCATGCATGTGCAAAGACTGCTCTGCTTTGAAGCCAATTAAGCCTAGACATGCATAAGCAGTTCAATTACTTCCATCTGCAAAATCTCAAAAATGGGTCAAGGAGCTGAAATGTTCTCTCTACATCTCAATATTGACTTAAGGGTAGAGCAAAGCAAATATTTCCTTAATTTTCGATCACTAGCTGAGAGAGCAACAGAAAGTGGCTTTTTCATTAAATGTTCCTGGCTCATTACTACTAGCCTACGTGAACTGACTGACATGAAGGCTTGATTTAAAAAAAAATGTGGACCATTTAAACAAACAAATTACGCTATGAAGTTAAATTGCAGAATGAACAATGAATCATTGAATACTGGATAATGCAAGGTCAAATTATTTCCTTTCGTTCAAGCTCGATTAAGTTCTCAAAGCTAGGCAACAGAAACAGTCTTGACATGTTTAGAATGGCATCAGTTGAATTGGCCTGGTACATAAACAGACCAAATACACAGTGATGCTGTCCAAGATACACAGCAAAACCAACTTGAGTGAAACCTCTATAATTTCACACGGGCTGAACTCACGAAGATATTACATGCATGCATTTAACATATCAACATGAATGTACATTTCATTACATTTCTAACTAACTTTCTAACATTTCTAATATCTGAATGTACGTTAACTAGTGATCTTTAAATCATTAAACTTTGTAACTAAATTAGCATATTCCAAAGGAAATACTTGCAATTTGCAAGGAAAGTGTTACAAATCTGGGTAAAGGAGGTAAGGCAGTTGATGCCTACTTTGCTTCATGCAACAGTTTGTGTAAGACTGTTAAATAATAAAAGTAATCAACAGAGCTGCTCAGTCATGATGTCAATTTTTAGGCCAACCATGTTGCCATGGGTTCCCTCAGGAATTTCAGGAAGTTTACATAATAGTTGTGATAAATATAATTGTGATAAAAATAAGGTTCGTAACATTACTTAAAGAGACTTTCACATTCAGTTGTACAACATAAATTACACCATTATACGACAAAAAGATCAAAGAAATTATTTTACTGACGCCTCTATTATTAGCACTACAAATGGTGGTGCAACTAAGAAAGAAAGAAACCAATGACAGTTCAGTCTACAAAATATTACAAACAAGTAATTACAGGTGATTATATTTATAACTTCTATTAATTTAAAAGAGGTCTCTGTACGTTTTTATTTACGCTTAGCCCAATAGCATAGATAGTCTTGGACTTTACACTGACGCTTAGTTTGTTTATTAACAGCTGCCACTTCGCAGTGAAGCTGTTTGTTCATGTTTAGTTTTGTTCCTTTTCATCCATGATTTTCTAATAATATACACATCCATACTGAATGCAGTTGGACTAAATAATGATTGTTTTTTTGTGCGCTGTTGGTGGCTTGTGTTTTTACCAGACTGGCTCATTTTTTGCCTTGGACTATGAGCTCTCTCCCTGCAGCTGTATTCTTAATCTATGTATGTGTTATGAATCTGCGTATCCAATATGGCAGACAACTTGTGTATAGCAGCCCATAGAAATAGCTGCTAATGCAGTATATATGTAGGTTATAGATATCTAGAAGTAGCTCTAGTAGTAATTCCATATGACCCGACTGGTCATATTATGTCAATATGGCAGCACCCTTTGAGGGGGTGACCCACACCCAATAGAAACAGATTTTTCTTCATTAGAACTCTTATATTTTAATATTTTCCTTATCTCATGTGACTGAACATCAAGTTTTGCTTATTTATTCATATTTCACATTTTTTTAATTAAATGTTTGGTTTTATGTGCCTTTTGGACATCATAAAGTTCAAATCAAACTTTTATTGTTATAATCAAATTATTACGTTAATAATAATAATAATAATAATAATAATAATAAGTTACATTTATATAGCACTTTTCAGGTACTCAAAGCACTTTACATATGGTAGGGGGATTCTCCTCAACCAACACAGACATTAACACCAACAGTTAATGTTAATTTCAACATTTACTAATACATTATTACAATCAAATGTTATATTTGTTAACATTAGTAAAAGCACTGTGAGACCTAGTGAAAAAAAAAACCTATACCAAAATGTATTTAAAATACATTTATTTCATACACAAAGCACTGCACACTTCTTGATATTATGCCTTAAAATGTAGCTACAGAATGGTAGCCTGGGAAAACCCAGACGAACCTCCAGCAAATTTGAGATTTGCTCTGCAAGTCAGTCAGGCCAAGAGCCCATTTGCAATTTTTTCAAATCGAGGAACCAATCACAAACGTTGAGGCGGGCTTTACGGTGACGATCGCTCTGATTGGTTATAGGTCTATCCAATTGCGCCCAGAGGCATTTGAGCGACGTCCGTTGGTGACGCCCCTTTGGAAATGGGCAGTAAATGAATCTTCCACAGACCTACGATCAGTTACGACTGAGAAGGGTCTGGTGTCAACCAAGCTAACAGAGTGGATTCTGACTTCCAATCAGCCAATGCGTCTGAGCAAAAATAAGCTAAGATAAAAGATTTATCAAATAAAGAACTGCTTGGTTGTTCGCCTTTCTTCGCCATTGGCTTTTGGCTTGCTAGTTACAATTGTTAATTTTAAAAAATAACATTATTTTCCTGTCATCTCTGTAAAGCTGCTTTGAAACAATCTGCATTGTAAAAAGCGCTATATAAATAAAGGTGACGACTAACTTTTTTCATATTTTTCTCAGCAAAGTGGACGTATTGAGGTTGACCACATCAAATTTAAAAGATAAAATTGCTCAAATATAGACAATTAAAATAGAGGATCTCACTAATTTTTCCAAGTTGTTATCCCTCATAAGAAGCGATGACTGCTTTATGATATGACATCATTTAATTTTTTTCAAATTTCAGTAGAAGGGAAAGTTGTCCAAAGTATATATATAGGCTACCTGTGTGTATTAAACGACAATAAATTGAAGGACAAGCTAAAAACATTTAATATAATTTTTAAAATAAATGTAATAATTGAAAAAAATACATATTAGAGAGAATCATTACTGATATATCAAACAATGCAACAAAAACGGGGGAACAAATTCACACATAGAAAGCGTTGTATTTATCATAAAAATGGAGAACACAAGCCAAAAGATTTTTGGTTCAAAAGGCTGTAAAATGTCTAAAACATTTTTTAAAACAACTTAAATTTGCTTAGAGATCAAATAGTGTTATTTAGAGCTAAGATTGCTTTATATTACAAAGCAATTCATATAACATGATTTACAATTTATATTGTTCAATATTTTAAGTAAGAACATGGCATTTCCTGCAGGATTACACAAAAGCCACTATAAAGTCTATAAAGGCCTATATTATATAGTAGCCTATATATGTAGCCTATATAAAACAAATTCTGAATAAGTATAAACCTACATCCAGAGAAAGACTCATCTGATGATCCTGCCTTGTCGGACCGCCTGACCACATACGCCTCACACACAGTGCACCTCGAGAGAAGATACATGACGGAGAATACCTGCGTACAGACACACCGTTAAAGAAGACATAACGGAGAATACACGAGTACAGATATAGCAGTAAAACACACTCATTCGAACTATGAATGAGGCAAAAGAGGTTGTAAAATAATGCAAATTTAAAGCGTCCGTCAGTTAATTTCACATTTCTTTCAACATAGACGGTAGAGAAGACATAGTGTAATAGCATTTTTATAAGACTTCTTGCACTGCGAAAAAGATAATTGAGGTTTCCAAACAGCAAATCCAAGCAGTCTAATATATTTATATTTTCAGTTGCCAATAAACTTCTTTTAAAAGTTTTCATGCGACCATGTTAAACGAAAATACCTCTCTGTGCAATAAAATGGCGTTATACTGCCTTTGGGTTAAGGCATATTATTTAATCAAATCTATTAAATATCTATGTAATAGAAAAGTCAGCTAAATGTATAACTCTCATTATAAAGAGAATACAAAAACGTACCGTACCCATTTCAGTTGCAGCATGGTTGATGTGTGTCTGGTCCCTGACTCGCTGCAGCACTGAGTGAGATTCACATGTTTACTTTACCCTCAACCAATACACAAGGAAACATTACTAACGTCACATCTGCTAAACCCGTGACGAATTACACTGAGACTTTTAACAGCCCCCACAACATTTAGCATTGACATCAAGCAGACATTTGACTTAAAAAAAAAAGCACGAATAAATGAAATAATGATACAATTAAGATTCCCTTAATTGGTTCTCAAACTATAGCAGTTCTAGTTATCCGTTTGTATTTGTATTCAACAATTAGTTATTTTTGGGCCCAAATTATTTTGTAGTTGGGCCTAAAAAGATTGGAAACATTAGAAGGAAAAATAATAGTTTTAGTAAAATAACATGAACAGTAGGCCCCTAAACAATCATGAAAGTAAATCATAACAGAACATGGAACTTCTTTTGTAAGTGTATTTTGTAATTATCTGGGATACTGATTGACATGTTTCGATGAACACAGTGAAACTCCACAATGAATAAAAAGATGGAAACTGATTATGAACTACATTTTGTATATGAAGACATTGATCATACAGGGATCAATACATATAGCATTTTAACTAGCTAGGAAATAGAGCTTTGCTAAATTTGTATTTTGTTCTTAATATCAGTGTACTCCAAGCGTGCATCCCAAACACTAATTTCAAAAAGCTTACAGTTCCTCACCACATGTATAGACGTACATGCCTGAGAAATAATTAAGACAATGACTTTATCAAGTTCTAGTTTAAGAACTTTTTTTGTGTGTGTGGCCAACCCCCCCCCCCCAAAAACACAAAGATACAAAGCTTATTCAACAAAATCTCTTTATGGATTTATTCAATATAAAAAGAAACAAGTAAACAAAAAGCTTAGTAATTGCAGTACCGAATTATAAAATTCCTACAATAATGAAATAAAACTGGGTTGGGGTGTAGATGTGAAATTGGTAAAAATGACTAATGGCTTTCATTATTACACTTTCCAATTAACAGGAAGTTCAGTGAAAAGTACTACTTACATTTACTGTATTCAAATAACCCATGAATATATTTCCTATTTAAAAGATTGCTCACCTTAAGTAAACCATAGAGACCACAGAGTGAAATTTTCCCTCATAAAAGTACTTTCAGAATGTTGACATTTATCTTGATATACAGTGGCTGAACTTAACCCTAGCGGTCCTGGGTGGTGAGAGTCAGTGGATCTGTGTATGTGTGGTTACGAGGGCATAAACTAGTCAGCTTTACATGTGGTCAGATGACACTGCAGAACAAATTTTTCCTTCTCATGTTCTGCATGTTAGGCTGTTACAGAGATGGGAAACAAGCTGAGATTAGTTAACTCAACATGAACATTCTTATTTACATATTTGCATGAACTATTGACCTATTGCATGTTGGGTAATATGGCAATCCAGCCTTTAGAGCACTGAAAAATGGGTAAAAAATGTTTTATCAAAAATGTGTATTTTAATGTTAGTCAGGACTAGGACTATCAGTCAGACAGAGATGGGGAACGAATGGAGCGGCCACTGGCAGGGCTGTTACTAAAAGCATGAGAATCTCTGTCTTTATCTTTGTCTTTACTCTCATGCTTGTGTTTGTGTTTGTGTTTATGTTTGTGCTTTTTCTTCTTCTTCTTGTGCTCATGATGATGATGATGATGGTGGTGGTGATCTCCATATTTGGCAGATGTGCTCTCTTTGCTCAGTGTGGGCATGGGTGTTCCTGGCATGGACAGAATGGCTTGCTCTACTGAAGATGGCTCCTTCCCTATGAAATAGTGAGAGAAAAGTTGAAGCAACATAAAACACATTAAAACTAAATTACGCTAATTTACCAGATTGGTTTTTCCGGCAAATATGCAAATGTGCTTTTAACACAAGCAAAAGTATTCCATCTTTTTGCCCATAAGATACCATTCACACATCACATCAGCACCATGATGTCAATAATCACAATGTCTGAAAGGGGCTAATATCTATAGGCAGAGATACATTTAAAAATCAGACTTATTCAACGTAATAGCTATTTCCAAAAAATGTGTCTTTTGAGTGTGTTGTGTATTTCTGTCATGCCTGGAGTTGAAGGTCTCTCCAACATGTTCAGATGGTGGTAGATGAATGCCTGGCTGTCATGAACTGTGTCCATATCAATATCTTCCTCCTCCTGGGTGAGAAGACAGTAGTTGAGAAACATTACAGTGCAAAATGAAGCCATATATTTTCAGTTTTTCTTTTTTTTAGCCATAGAGTGACTGAGTGAGCAGTTATATTTAGAAAATTTGGCACTATATACAATTCAAATATTTAGGGGTTTCTTTTTTATGGTAACATTGATCTAATTGTAAATGTGTAACATAAGCATATTCATTGCTGATTACTCACTCTGCTCTTCACTGGTGCTTTAGCACTGGGCTCCTCTTGCATAACTTGTCCAGGTTCAGGAGATGAACCTAACAGAGTCTCTGCCTTCCTCTTTAAACCCTGTGGGGCCATGGCCACACCACTCAATGCTGGCTCCATGACAACATGCTCCTCCTCCAGCTGAGGATGATTAATGGGAAAACAATACAATGAATAATAAGCACCTCAGGGTTTTTTTTTAAGTGTATTAACATTCCTCAAACATTCTGGTTTGTGTTTCTTTTAAACTACCTAAGACGGGGGTGTCCAGTCCTACTCCTGGAGGGCCACTGTCCAGCAGAGTTGAGCTACAACCCCAATTAAACACACCGGAACCAGCTCATCAAGCTCATACTAGGCATACTAAAAATATTGAATGACTATTGACATTTTATTTTTAACCTTTAATAATCACTTGATACAATGCAGTTGTGCATTTGTTTTTTTTTTCTAGGGCATTACACAAGAAATGTAATCAATTTTATCATTTAAATAAAATAACTAATTAGTCTCATATTTTTAATCTCACCTATTCTAACATTAAAATGTTAATTAAAATAATATTTTTATATTGAAAAATTTCACATTGAAATGTAGAAACAACATAAAGATGGTATATTTTAAACATATGCTTAATGGCATCCTTACGAATGAAGGCCACAAATCACAGCTACTCATGCAAATTGATATTTCTAAATTGCTGGGGATGAAATGAGTAATTATAGCCATTCAACAATACAGTATGATTGTGAGCCATTATTTTAAGCATTTAATAGGTTTATGTGAAGTTCACTTAAATTAAAAGTTGTTATAATTTGTACAGTCTATTATAATAAATGTCACATTTAGCTGTGCCTATATCGCAAATATAGCAAAGGATATGATCTACTGGTCCACTACTGATTTTGACCTGCTCTGCCAAAATATATAGATTCATCCTTACTAAAGCTACAAAAGTGATTCAGACAAGAGCCTTGTTATTTAAACTTTATCTTTTGTTGTTTGATTTACATTAATGACAGACAGCAGCAGGTATATTAGGCTGCTGTTGTTTTAAGACCTGCCGCACATGATGCAGATCTGACACGCACGCATCCGATGTTCTCATAACTCTTTACATTCACATAAGCCTTTTTAGCTTGTTTAAGACTGTGCTTACGAGGATGCTCGCAAATAATGGGCATTTCGACAATTTTGGGCAACACATTATTTTAAGGTGATGTAGTTACATTGTACTTACTCAAATAATCACCGAGTAATAAGGATGGGCAAGGGTACTTGTAAGTGACAGCAAGGATCGATCATTAAAACGATGATCGCCTTGACTTTAAAAAAAATCTATCTATCTTTTTTTTCTGATTATTGCGGCATTTGGGGCTGTTCCTGAGGTCTGATTTGTTAGCGTTAAAACAGCACGCATTCCAGACCGGCGAAATAAAGTGAAACTGGATTATTAAGCACGCTGCAATGATGCCTGTAATCACTTTGATCATGAAATGCATTTAAGTGCAAGATGTGCAGCGCCAATCTATCAGATACAGCACATTATAATGAGAACATGATTGTAATAGAATGTTGTAAATTCTCTGTGCTTTAGTTTTTCAGCACGCTGTTAAAGGCAGAGCGCGTGTCCACAACAAGAGTTACACATCAGACAAGCACAATCAAGTTCATGTGTGCATTCGCGTCCTTTTGTGCAGATGTAAGTTGTAGGATTACTATTATATTGTCTATATCTGATTAAACTCATATATATAAGACATGTTTGGTTGAGTTTAATAACCAGCTAGCAAAACGCTGCAGTTTACCAAACGTTCATTCACTCTTCAGTTTCAGCTCAAATGCAATGTCCGACATTATTGACTATGATTGGGTTATTTGAGACACATCTACACTGATATGTCATCCTCTGTGCTGATTCTGCTGTGTAGCCAACAGAAAACAATGTGTGCTGAATGTCATGGTGAATAATTTAAATGACACAAAACCAAATTCTGTATAACGATATCACCCTGATTTTGGCACGAACCGTTTGATGTAGTGTTTGTGGTGATTCTTAAATGACAATAAGGCTTTTCACACTTGAAATAGTTAACCCTGAGTCTTTCTATAAGGGAATCCTGGGTTATCTTGCTTCATGTTTCACACTGGTCAAAATTTACCCAGGGTTAACTATTAATCCTGGGTATTCATAAACTGACATTTCACATTGTACATTCCTAAACACTGGGTTAACGTACTTATTTGCATTTTTGCGGTGTCTGTGTCATTGATTGGATGAACGCAGCATGCGGCCTGTTTACATAAAAGCTCTAGCATTGTTCATCCCCGAACTGCAAACTGTACTACTATCGAGTTTATACTGAATGGACATTTCAGACTAATAAGATAAAAACAATCATTAACCATGTTTATCCAATCATTAATCATATAACCCGGGGTTATAAAGCCCTATGTGTGAAAAGCCCAATAGGGTGTCAAGACACATGAATCAGTTGTTTTATCTCGTATAGTGTGCCACAGTGGACAACCGGCGCAGAGTCTGCAAAAAAAAAAAGTCCCAACAGAAAGACTAGCAAGTTTAATTTTTTCTTATCTGTGACATTGATCAATATGAGCACAGAAGCTCTTCCGTACACAGCCTTCAATGATGCTGAAACAAAAGAAAGACGATGGCATTGGTGCTGCACTGTGGAATTACGCAATGGAGGAAAGGTTTATGTAGCTATGGAAACAATACCCCTGACTTTATGATGATTGTTTCCACGAGACACTACATGACAGTGTGTCTTGAAAAAATAAATGCTGGCAAATGACAGCGGAGGTTGCTTCAGCAACCCAGTGAGTACAGGAATTAGCATTAAGCCAAGACGCTGCTTCAGTAGCCATTGTTTGCCTTGTCAATGACATCACACACGTCGTTAACAACGGCAAGCTATGACTTGTTGGGAAGCAACATGTATTCTGACATGTTTCTTGTCCACGACATAAGAATTTAGCAGTCAACATCTGACAGTGATTATCATAACAGAAAAAAAAATATTATGTAGTCTGAACCTGGTATAAATCACAGAGGTGTGCTCTTAACAAGACCAGGCTCGAAATTGCGCCCATTTTGGTTTGCATATGCTCCCGAAATTTTATCTATATGCATTGCACATACTGTGCAGTAATTGGTGAACGTTTTGTACACAATTGTAACAACATTAATTATAGCCATTCAACATTACAGTGTAATTGGAATGTATATATAAATATATATATATATATATATATATTTTTTTTTTTTACATTTATTAGGCTTCAAAATATCTTTTTAAACAACTTTTAATTTAAGTGAACTTAAAACAATCCTCACATAAACCCATAATAAATGTCAAATTTATCTGTGCCCTTCCTACCTGTCTAAGGTAAGAAATATACAGAAACTGAATAAAGTTATCAAACAGTCTGCACAGCATAAATTATAATTAAAATACAGATTAATCCTTAACAAAGCTACAAAGTTCTTTAGTCAAGAGGAGTGAGTACTTTGCTGTCACCCTTGTTCTTAACATTAATGACAGGCCGCATTAGTGGCTGCTGTCACTTTAAGATCTGCCGCTGCTGCACATGACGTGGATCTCACGCGTGTCTCATTTTCTCACAACACTTTACATTCATTTGAGACTGCTATTATGAGATTACTCGACAAAAAGGACATTTTGGCATAATTGTGTGTTATTGTTCGTTCAAGCGCGAAAGAGTACGCAAGATACTGGAGCACGTCTTTTTGTATGTCATGTGTCTCACATAGACAGGACATTTACAGACAGCGTATTTTGTCTTGTTGCGGTTGAATGGTTTTAAATTATTTGCATGAACAAGAGCGTGATCATATAATGTAATACCCATACTGTTGTTAAGTAAGACCGCCCAACTTTGTTCTGTGCCTGGATGAGGACAAACGCGAAAAAATTAGAAATGCATGGCCGAAGTTTATTTTTAACAAAGTGCCTTAACGACTGAATGAGTTTAGGTTCGTTTATCTTAATTATTCTCAACTTGCTGCCAGTTTAAAAAAAAAAAAAACACAGGTAGCACAGACTGGGGGAGGATGTGGATACAGTGCGATGAAGTTCACCAATCACAGCATAAGGAAATTCAATTGTAACAGAGAAATGTAAGAATTTAAGAGAGATGTTTACAGTGCTGGTGAAGGTCATGTTCGGGGTAATCTCTGGGCCACCAGGGGCCTGATCAGATTTGATGGTGGGGTTGAGAACAGCTTTTTTCTCCTTCAGGTTCAGCACGAGACCCAACTCTGGCAATGGCAGACAGGAGGGTCGGGTCAGCCCAAACAGTGTGTAGTAGAGATTTACGGCATCACATCGCAAACGCCAGTCATGACAGGTACCTGAGACGCATACAAAGACATTTTAAGATTTCAACAAACCAGATTTGAAAGCAAAGATGGTCAGACTTTTGATTTTGTGAAAACTAACTCAAACCTATCGTAATAAAGCAAGCATGATGTGTACATTAAATTGTCTATAATTCAGTGGTCTGGAATCAAGTATTCTGTATATATTTGCATATATATTGTGAAATCTTTCAGGTTTTTGTTCCTAAACTGTTCTTGTGTGTAGATCTACTTTTTTACGCCCCTGATTAAGAATATAAGCCTATTTATTAAAGGGGACCTATTATGGCCCTTTTTACAAGATGTAAAATACGTCTCTGATGTCCCCAGAGGTGTGTGTATGTTAAGTTTTAGCTCAAAATACCCCACAGGTCAAATTTTATAGCATGTTAAAATGGGCACTTTTTACAACTTGCAAGACCTGTGTTTTTTATTGTCCCTTAATTGGTATTGACCCTTGTTCACAAAGCTGTCTGGTGTAAAATGACTTGCGCAGACAAACGAATTTAGGTATATATGGGGTTGCATTCCCCATAAAACTAATCCACTGAGTTTTCAGCGGCTCTGATATCGGGAGTACATGAAGACTGTTATGTTCACTCTTACATCCAACAAGTTGCTTACGAGACATTCTAGTCGCTACAGCTGCTCTGGAAAATGGCGGACAGTGTACAATTCACTCAGGGTGGGTCTATGCTAGTAAGGTACATTCAGTCAACAGTCGTGGGCGGGCCTTATACAAATTTAAGTCACTTTGTATAGAATTTGCAAACGGCTTGTTCTGAGACGTTCCTTTTAAAAGTCTATCAAACAACTGTGGTGAGTAGGATCAGTCAACAAACACGGTGAGTAATGTCTTATCCTGTTATTGTCACTTGCACTTCGTGTCACATGTACAGTATAGCCTTCTCTGTCAGCGATGTGGGCTTCACATGTGATAAATGAAGGAAGATAGTCAGGCTGACGGAGAACATTTCAGAACTAGAGACACGCATTCAAACTTTAATCAAGGATAGTAAGAATGCAAGGGCTTTAGATACTGCTTTGGATGCGACAAGCTTAGTGAACTCTGTACATTGTTTGGTTCCGGTTGTAGAGCCCATGCATCAGGGCAACTGGGTGACTGTGAAGTTCTGTAGTCGCGATCTTGCATTCCAATTACAACATTAAACAATTTCTCCCCCCTCAGTGACGCACCAACTGAGAATCCTGTTGAAAGTGCCCTAGTTATTGGCGATTCTATAACACGGAACGTGAAAATAGAGACACCAGCCACCATAGTCACATGTTTGCCCGGAGCCAGAGCGTCTGACATCAAAACAAATTGAAAAGTGCTGGCTAATGCTAATCGTAAATTCTCTAAAATTATTATTCATGTCGGCACTAATGATGTTCGACTTCGCCAGTTGGAGATCACTAAAATTAATGTTAAAGAGTTGTGTGAACTCGTAAGTACGATGTCAGGCACTGTAATTTGCTATGGTCCCCTTTCCTGTTCGCAGGAGTGATGAGATCCTTAGTAGACTGTCCTCTCTCAATGGCTGGCTGTCTAAGTGTTGTCTGCAAAATAATATAGAATTCATAGACAATTGGAAAAGTTTTTGGGGCAGACCTGACCTGTTGAAAAGAGATGGCATTCATCCCTAGAGGGATGGTGCTGCTCTTCTCTCTAATGATATGGCACATAGTCTTAGAGCTCAAACATGACAAACTGGGCCTCAGGTCAGGAAGCAGACAGACTGGCTAAACCGACCATCTGGCTAAATCCCATCACGCAGAGACTCTTTCAGCTAGATATCATTATATAGAGACTGTGTCTGTTCCCCAAATTAGGAAATACAAAAAAAACTCCCAAACCCATTTAAGGGTAAAATTTTAATTGATGTTCAACAAATAAAAAATAGATACAATACAGATGAACAAATTATAAAGCTCGGGATGCTGAATATTTGATCCCTTACTTCAAAAGCACTTGTTGTTAATGATATGATTACAGACTATAAACTAGAAGTGTTGTGTTTGACAGAAACCTGGCTAAAACCAGACAATTACATTACTTTAAATGAGTCCACCCCCCAAAGATTACTGTTATAAAAACGAGCCACGCTTGAAAGGAAAAGGGGGAGGTGTTGCTGTAATCTATAGTAATATTTTCAGAACTACTGAGAAGTCTAGTATCAAATATAATTATTTTGAAGTGTTGGTGCTTAATGTAACATTATCTAGTGTAAATGATAAATTGCGCTTGACAATTGTGCTAGCTACTGTATACAGGCCACCATACAGACTTTATTAAATAATTCGCAGATTATTTATCGGATTTAGTACTGGCTGAAGATAAAGTCCTAATTGTTGGTGATTTTAATATCCATGAAGATAACTAAAAAGACGCATTGGGATTGGCATTTAGAGACATTCTGAACTCTATTGGTACAGTACAGGCCGTAAAAACAGCTAGATCTGCTTATTTTTCGACTCTCTTAGAAGAAAACAAACACAACCCCCTAGGTATTCATTTGACACACTAAATTAATAAGAAATAAAGCTTTTACTTCTGAAATTTCCAAAGAGCATAGTAGTAATGATTTGATAAACTTCGTTACTTACAAGATTGATAACATTAGAGAGAAAATTATAACTATTATAAATGGTTGCCCTGCACGCATAATAAACAAACTAAAACTGGTCCAAAATGCAGCAGTTAGAGTTCTTACTAGAACCAGGAAGTATGACCATATTAGCCTGGTTCTGTTGACACTGCATTGGCTCCCTTAAACATCGTATAATTTTAAAATATTACTGATCACTTACAAAAGCACTAAATGGTTTAGCTCAAATTTTATCTCAAAATTCTGGCCAGTTGATCATATGTAGAATATCAAAATCGACTGCTGGCAGTAGATCCTTTTCCTATTTAGCAGCTAAACTCCGGAACAGTCTCCCTAACATTGTCCGGGAAGCAGACACACATAAGAAGAATGGCATCTACGCTAATGTTAGTCTTTCTGCTTATTCCGAGGTTTACTGTAGTTAGCCGCATCAGGTCGTGTCCAGATCAGATGGTGGACCTGCTCCTAAACACGACCACAACGCATGATGTATTCAGCCAGATACAGGCCGTATCCAGATCAGATGGTGGACCTGCGCCTAGACACAACCACAACACATCCCTGAAGTATCAGCAGAGGTTGTGTCAACTAGACTCCCCCCGTGAAGGTGTCATCGACCCAACAGCCAGCAGTACTGATCCTCAACAAACTCGTCTCCATACCGATGTGATGACTCCGATATTCAACCACATGGAACTGGATAATATTCTGATTGTTCCAATCCAATCTGACTTCTGAACTATAATGCTGCTTGAATCATAATCATACACTGTTCATTCCTTGCCCAGAGGAGAACTGACAGCCCAATTATACAGTGAGGAAAATAAGTATTTGAACACCCTGCTATTTTGCAAGTTTGGACAGAAATCACTTATTTTTTTTAATCACTTAGAAATCATGGAGGGGTCTGAAATTGTCATCGTAGGTGCATGTCCACTTTGAGAGACATAATCTAAAAAAAAAAAAATATCCAGAAATCACAATATCTCAAGACAAAATCTCAATGATCCTAAGAAAGGTGAGAAATCCGCCCAGAACTACACGGGAGGAGCTGGTCAATGACCTGAAAAGAGCTGGGACCACTGTTTCCAATATTACTGTTGGTAATACACTAAGACGTCATGGTTTGAAATCATGCATGGCACGGAAGGTTCCCCTGCTTAAACCAGCACATGTCAAGTCCCGTCTTAAGTTTGCCAATGACCGTTTGGATGATCCAGAGGAGTCATGGAGAAAGTCATGTGGTCAGATGAGACCAAAATAGAACTTTTTGGTCATAATTCCACTCGCCGTGTTTGGAGGAAGAAGAATGAGGAGTACCATCCCAAGAACACTATCCCTACTGTGAAGCATGGGGTGGTAGCATCATGCTTTGGGGGTGTTTTTCTGCACATGGGACAGGGCGACTGCACTGTATTAAGGAGAGGATGACCGGGGCCATGTATTGCGAGATTTTGGGGAACAACCTCCTTCCCTCAGTTAGAGCATTGAAGATGGGTCGAAGCACACATAAGGAGTGGCTCTGTAAGAAGCATATCAAGGTTCTGCCGTGGCCTAGCCAATCTCCAGACCTAAACCCAGTAGAGAATCTTTGGAGGGAGCTCAAACTCCGTGTTTCTCAGCGACAGCCCAGAAACCGGACTGATCTAGAGAAGATCTGTGTGGAGGAGTGGGCCAAAATCCCTCCTGCAGTGTGTGCAAACCTGGTGAAAAACTACAGGAAACGTTTGACCTCTGTAATTGCAAACAAAGGCTACTGTACCAAATATTAACATTGATTTTCTCAGGTGTTCAAATAATTATTTGCAGCTGTATCATACAAATAGTTAAAAAAATCATACATTGTGATTTCTGGATTTTTTTTTTTAGATTATGTCTCTCACAGTGGACATGCACCTACGATGACAATTTCAGACCCCTCCATGATTTCTAAGTGGGAGAAATTGAAAAATAGCACGGTGTTCAAATACTTATTTACCTCACTGTATATATGTATATATATATATATATATATATATATATATATATATATATATATATGGTGTTCAAACACCATGTAAAAGTGAATTTTGCATGATAGGTCCTCTTTAAGTTTCTTGCTTCCAATTTTAGAAAAAATATATGGCATTGAACTGTAATGACCAACAAACCTGGAACTACTACATAACCTGCAGTCATAGAAAATTAATCAACACCTTAGGAATGTCTGTCAACCAATCAAAATCACGAATTCAGCAATGCCATGGAATAAGAAATTTACATATTCAAGTGTGAGGAAATCACACTATAAGTCCCTTATTTTGGGAAATCCCTCTCTCTCTCTGTGGCAATGCACCACTCTAAAGAAGCACTATGGAGCAAATTGTTTATGGTGATTAATACCAATATGGAGAGAACATAATTGGATTTAAAGCAAATTATGCACAGAAGTCAAGTCACCTTTATTTATATAGCGCTTTTAACAATATAGATTGTTTCAAAGCAGCTTTACAGTGATAATAGGAAATAAGTTGAAATTTTTTTTTTGGCTTTACAGCTGCTCTAGAATAAAAGTTACTGTCCAGCTAAAGTTAGTTTTGATTGATTCACTTCCATCGAAACGATCATTAGTTATTAACTAAGGGGCCGCTAACACGACACCGTTCTAACAGAAAACCCTTAATGCGATCCGGCCGCTCATTTGCACAAAACAGTGCCTGGTGGTTCGAGAACGCAAACCATGAAATAGGTTCCAAGGTACAAGCCTTGAAAAATGTATGATATAGAATTTTTTATCGCTTCCGCGTAGCCATGTGAACCGGAATTATCTCGACAAAGTTTTATCTGTACATAGGTAAAGGGAAGGAGGCCTTCACAGGGGAGGGACTAGTTGTCACTTCAGGACTGCGTTCAGGAGCAGGTCCTTCATCAGATCCGGATACGGCCTGTATCCGGTGAACTGCGGTAAACCTCGGGATAAACAGAGAGACTAATATTAGGGTAGACGCCATCCTTATTATGTAACAAGTACATCAAGATTTATGGGAAGTGTTCCCGGTTCCAGCTGACCTAATCTAAGCAGCCTAACATTGAATTTTAGTATTCTATAATGTATTATGTGTATACCAAGTTAAAGAGATGTATTTTTAGTCTAGATTTGAACTGACAGAGTGTGTCTGCTTCCTGGACAATATTAGGAAGACTGTTCCAAAATTTTGGTGCTAAATAGGAAAAGGACCTACCGCCAGCACTCGATTTTTGATATTCTAGGTATTATCAACTGGCCGGAATTTTGAGACCGCAAAAGCGTGACGGACTATAATGCATTAAGAGCTCATTCAAGTACTGGGGAGCTAAACCATTTAGTGCTTTGTAAGTAATCAGCAATATTTAAAAATGTATACGATATTTGATAGGGAGCCAATGCAGTGTTGAAAGAACCAGGCTAATATGGTCATACTTCCTGATTCTGGTAAAAACTCTAGCTGCTGCGTTTTGGACCAGCTGTAGTTTGTTTATTAAGCGTGCAGGGCAACCACCCATAATAGCATTACAATAATCTAGCCTTGATGTCATGATCGATGGCTTTTGCGTATGCGTATGAACGAACTGTTCCGCATTTGTCATTGAGAGCATATGACGTAATTTAGATATATTTTTAAGAAGGAACAATGCGGTTTTACAGATACTAGACATGTGACTTTCAAATGAAAGATTGGTATCAAAGAGCACACCCAGGTTCCTAACCAACGACGAAGACTTGACAGAGCAGCCATCAAGTGTTAGACAGTATTCTAGGTTAGTATGTGAGGATGCTCTTTGTCCAATAATTAGAAAATCTGTTTTTTTTTTCAGAATTAAGAAGTAGGAAATTACTAGTCATCCAGTTTTTTATATCAGCTATGCATTCCGTTAATTTTGTGAACTGGTAAGTTTCATCAGGGCGTGAAGAAATATAGAGCTGAGTATCATCAGCATAACAGTGAAAACTAATTGACTAATTCTGTAGGATCAAGTTGCTTAATTTTAACAAGAGTTATAATCATAGCCAGATAAAGATGAAATAATGATATTAAGAAGAGGATCTATGACCTCTGGAAGCATCTCTTTCAATAGCTTAGTCGGTATAGGGTCTATACATGTCTATACATACTCTACATGTTGTTGATTTCGATGATTTAACGAGTTTAGACAATTCTTCCTCTCCTATAGCAACGAATGAATAAAAATTTTCCTCAGTGAGACTACAATGCACTGCCTGATGCGATACTGTAGTTGACGGTTGCATAGTTATCATTTTCTCCCTGATATTATGAATATTGTAAGTAAAGAAGTTCATAAAAGTATTACTGCTGTGCTGCTTGGAAACATCAGGACTTGAAGCTTTATTTTTCGTTAATTTAGCCACTGTATCAAATAAATACCTAGGGTTTTGTTTATTTTATTCTAATAGGGTTGAAAAATAAGTAGATCTAGCAGCTTTTAAGGCCTCTCTGTACGCAATCGTGTTCTCTTTCTATGAAATGCGAAAAAAAACTCTAGTTTTGTTTTCTTCCAGTTGTGCTCCATTTTTCTGGCTGCTCTCTTAAGGGCCTGAGTGTACTCGTTGACAATTTTCTTTAAGCGCAAAGGAGCAACTGTGTCTGAAGTTCTGGAAAAGAGAGAGTCAAAAGTTTCTTTCGCAATATCGAGTTCTTCTAAGCTATCTGGGATGCTGAGAAGATGAAAATGATCAGGAATAACATTAATAAAGCAATCTTTAGTGGCAGAAGTGATAGGTCTAACATTTTTAACATGGAGATGACTTTGAAGCCTTGGCTAAATTAAGTACACACGAGACAAGATTATGAGATGTCATCGCTCTGCTGTAGAATTTGAACGGCATCAACATTGATTCCATGCGATAATATTAGATCTAGAGTATGATTACAACAATAAGTAGGTCCTGACACGTGTTGTCTAACTCCAATAGAGTTCAGAATGTCTTTAAATGCCAATCCCAATGCATCTTTTTCATTATCTATGTGTATATTAAAATCACCAACAATTAGGACTCTATCTGCAGCCAGTACTAACTCTGATAGAAAATCAGCAAATTCTTTGATAAAGTCTGTATGGTGCCCTGGTTGCCTGTATACAGTAGATAGCACAAATCTTAAAAGTGATTTATCATTTACACTAGATAATGTTACATTAAGCACCAACACTTCAAGATAATTATATGTAAAACTAGACTTTGCAGTAATTCTGAAGATATTACTATAAATTACAGCAACACCTCCCCCTTTGCCTTTCAGAAGAGGCTCATGTTTATAACTGTAATCTTGGGGGGTGGACTCATTTAAAGTAATGTAATTGTCTGGTTTTAGCCAAGTTTCTGTCAAACACAGCACAACTAGGTTATAATCTGTAATCATATCATTAACAATAAGTGCTTTTGAAGTAAGGGATCGAATATTCAGCAAACCGACCTTTATCATTTGTTCATCCGTATTATATCTGCAATTTATTTGTTGAACATCAATACAATTTTTACCCTTAAATGGATTTAGGAGACAGACACAGTATCTATATGATGATATCTAGGTGAAAGAGTTTCTATATGATAGGATTTATCTGACCTCAGTGACGTGAGACAGCTGGCAGAGCCAGTCAGTCAGTTAGCCAGTCAGTCTGCTTTCTGATCTAAGCACCAATTCATGTTTGAGCTCCAAAACTATGTGCCATATTACTAAAGAGAAGAGCAGCACCATCCCTGGAGGGATAAATACCATCTCTTTTCAACAGGTCAGGTCCGCCCCAAAAACTTTTCCAATTGTCTATGAATTCTATATTATTTTGCAGACACCACTTTACTCTCATTACTCCTGCAAACAGGAAGAGGGCAAGAGCAAATCTAAGCATATCGAATATATGTTGATGAATAAGTTAAATTTAGCAAATAAGAACAGCAAAGCATGATAGTAAATAGAGATTCAAAACAGAAAGCTATATGGAGCTTATTGACACAAGCCAGCAGCAAGGCAGACAGGAGCAATCGATCAAGGCAGACAGGACTTTATCCAACAGCAAGGGCTGACTACAAAGAGAAAGATCAACATATGGACCTGCAGTTCATTGTTTTATTCTAGCACAATTTTCATATGCCATTTTTGAAATTAAAGATGGAAAAAAGAAAGAGATGAAGCCATGCATTTTAGAGAAAATACTCAAGATTGTTCTTGGATCAGTCATGTATATTAAACAAAATTACAGACTGTGCAACTTCAAAAATTACTGGAGGAACCACAGGGTATGAACTGAGAAAGAAGATTATGGGATATTCAAGTCCTATAACAGTCTACAAACCCTTCAACCAAATTTACGAGAACTGACTTTCATCAGAGCTGGCAATGGCTCAGTACTTGTACTGCCAAGAATGGCTACAAACCCTGAATAAACAGAAGTGTGTTTAACACAATGAGAGCAGAACAAGACCTCCCTGTCAGAAAATAAACCATGAAACTGGTCACTACAGCAGCAACTCTTTAAGAGACTTTGGTTTAAGAACCAATGCCAAGGGTTCTTAAAAAAAAAAAGTTCCCAAGAAGAACCGCCAATAATCAAAAGCAGGTTATAATGCGCTGTGGTTTCAATAGTATTGAATAGCTGCTTTCATTGAAAACTTGCTTTTGTGTTTCAGGCCAATAGTGCCTAGAGAACCATAATTTTAATGTATCATCTGCACATAAATATGTTTTGAGGATGAATACATGTTCTTTTTAAAACAAACCACCTTGAGGGTTGCATAACAAATCAGTATATTAAATGATTATTGGCAGAGGGGTTTGCTAAATGTCAGGACATATTCACTTAATGTTTTCTACAAACACGGACCATTTAGGTTTTTGGCCCAGTCAACAATGGTAAATAAATGGATTAAATCCAGGGCCCAGTTTAAAAAAAAAATTGTAATCTGGATCAGAATTATCTAGATTTGAAAATCCCATGTTTTTCTATCAAGGATTAGGCAATCCATCTAAATTTTGTGCCGGTTTTCAAAACAAAATAAGATTGGATCACCATGATCCAGATACACACTTTTTCAGATTATCAGTGTTCCAAATGGGGTTACATTTCACAATGTAGGCTGTTAGCTACTGTATGCAAAGAACAACAGGTAGAAGAGTCAGTGCGTATTTGAATGCTTTTGCATTAAATGTAATCTGAACGGATATTGGGTACTGGATTGAATCAAATCTTGAAAATGGGTTTTTCAAAAAAAAAAAAAAAAGGATTATTAAATTGGATTAGATCACAAAATCCAATCTTGGTTTGGATCAAGCTGGCAGTATGAGTTGTTTAAAACTTTTTAGTAAGATTGGGATCTCTTTGATACAAAAAAATGGTGTAACTTGAATGCTTTGGGGTTCTATTGCAATGTTTTGCATTCTCCTGAGAAACTTTGCAATCATTTGCGAAGAATTTTTTTTTAAATGTGAATGTAAAACAAATATGATTTTTCTACAATTTCATATTTTTTTTCCCCATTACCATGTACCTTTAGTGCCCCCAAAGACGTCTGATTGTTTCAAGGAAATTGAAAATGGAAGGAGATGATTGTTTATGTTGTTTTCTTTCTCTTCAAATAAAACAAAGTAACCCCCTATTGACTCTAACTGTTGTCCTTTAGCTAGTAACCAACATTGTGAAATGTAACCCCATTTGGAGCACTTGTAATTCAGATTTGGTAATCTGAAAAAAGTATGTATCTGGATCAGAGTGATCCAATCCTTTTTGCTTTGAAAAACTGGCACAAAAGTAAGATGGATAGAAAAACATGGGATTTCAAAATCTAGATCATTCTAAACAATTGGGCCCAGATTTATTTCAGGAAGTGCAAACCTATTTCAGAAAGTGCAGAGTTTTGTGCGGAAGGCCAGAGCGTTTTGCGCGTTAAGGGTTTTTCTATTAGAACGGTGTCGTGTTAGCGGCCCCTAAATTAATAACTAATGAACTTTTCGCAACGGAAGTGAATCAATCAAGACTATCTTTAGCTGGACAATTACTTTATCCTAGAGCTGTGGTAAAGCCTAAACAATCTGTTACAGTAATTTTTATTATCACTGTAAAGCTGCTTTGAAACAATCCCTACTGTTAAAAGCGCTTTATAAATGAAGGTGACTTGACTAGATGTTAAAACTTACGAGATGAAAAAGTCAATGTTTGTATTCTACCTGAGTTCATCAACTTCCATAGTTGGTCCACTAAAGCTTCGTTACATAACGAAGAATCCACTGCTTTGGTGAAAGGTGGATTCTTGGCAAGCATGCTGAGAATCTCATGCCTAAAGAGGGTAGAAAATTATGAAAATCTAAAATAAATATACAGCAGTTAATAAACAATTAAAATTAATATCCACCATAAACTGTTATATCTGTTCCAATCTCTCTCTTGCTTCTTACCCAGTTCCATTTTAAAGATGTATATAAATTTTCTTAAATTCGTGGAACAGTAAAATTACTTTCTTAAACTTTCTAAATTAATGAAACCAAAAGATAAGAGAGGTGTCACTTTACCAATTTTCCGACAGTAGTATTGGTCAGCGCAGGTAAAGCATACAGTGAAAGTATCAACTCTATGTGGTTTTATGGAATCAATGGTCTATACTCTGTTCCCAATACAAATTTTGCCCTTAATAATACATTTTAAGAAGCCCAAATGTATTTTAGAAAATTTAAGAATCTCAAACACTTTCTTGGCTTGGAGAGATGTAAAGTCATTTAGAATAGGCCTGTCACAATAACTACTTTTGTTGGACGATATATTGTCCAAGAAATAATAGTGATGAACTATGTTATTGTCATTTTAAGACCATTTTATGCCACTGAATATAAAATCATAATATAACAGCATAATATTGCCTACACACGTTCAAATGGCAATTAACTTTTAATTCTTAAGAATATATGGACACTGGAATTTAAGTGTCAAAAAATTAAATATCCTAAATTATAAAATAACTTGAATTATGAATAAATAAACATTTTGCTAACAAAAAGTGCAAAGTAACAAGTAGAAAAAAACAAACACACTTGTAACTGCACAAAAGCCAATTATATGAATATTTTCCATCCACAGATTTTCCCCTGATATTCTTTTCTAAGTAATGTAATGGTGCACACGAGAGGTAGAGCGAATTATACAGGTTTGTCTACAATTCGATGTATAAGAATGGTAAAATACGTGATTTTCACCACAGGGGGTCTTTAAAAGTTATTTTAACTTGATCACTGTGCGTTTACAATGCCGCCACGTCATGCATGAGATGCTGTAAAAGACGTGAGCGTCAAACACGTCTGTCTAGTACGTTTACATTCAAAAATTATGGAAAAACAGCGCAGTGAAATGCAAAACTGTTCTCTGTGAAAATGAACTAGATACTCGTGACTGCCGCATCCCGTGCGAAACGGCTTTAACACTAGCTGTGAGCACGCACCATTTCGCCACGTTTATATATTTGCACTGCAACAGTGGATTGCGGTCATATTGTCCATATATCGTGCGATAAGTCGTTATATTGTTTATCAATCCAGCATGCAAAGACGCATGAGAACTGTGATAGGAAAATTTCAGAAATCAATGTTTGGTGGAAAAACCCTGATAGTTCCAAAGTTAAAACCTTAGTATGGTGTTGTTTAAAATTACAACAATGTAAAATTACATTACATCTTGCTATTTTGACCAATTGTCATTTTCGGCAAATAAATGCACTAAATGACAATATTTTTTAATTGAAATGTGGAAGAAATCATAGAACAATACGAAAATGTTAATTTTACTCACATATACATATAAATAGTAAATCCAGAGAAACTGCTAATTTTGCAGTGGTCAGTGTAAAAACAAACAAACAAACAAACAAAAAAAAAAAACAGTGAAAGACCGTGTTTGAAATCATTACTGACCTTATGTAATGGAGTGGGTCATTCTCTACCAGATCCAGAAGCCACTGCAGTTCACTGGAACTCCTATCAACTGTCAATATACAGAACATAAAATGCATGTTTTACAAGATGTTGACAAACTATAAAGCTCTCCTTCACCGGCCACACAATCAGGCCACCTAGGAATAGTAGCAGAGCTCAATTAATGAAGCTTATGTTCAATTCATGTTTCAGAGTATAGGAAGAGGAATATTTGGACAACTAATATATTCAGCTCTCACACTTCAAAATATGGTCAGAGAAGGGGAAAAATTTGGTTTAAATTCAAATCATTTTTATAGATAGCTCTAATTTAAACAACATTTTTATCAGAAAATTAAACAGTCTGATGAAGATCCACAATAATGCAATCATCAAAATACCTTGGCCTACAATGCTCAACCAATGGAGTACATTATTTCAAAGTTGTCTGGAGGGAATTTTGCTGGAGGAATACTTTTTTTAACTCTAAAAACAGATAATTTTGTAGGTAACTCAAGATGTTGGATGCAAGAATCTCCTCAAGCACCACCAATGTGCAGCTTCCACCTGGTTGATGCGAAAGCAGCCATACTGTGCCAGAACGCCCCCCACACACCAGCTTATTGTTGGAGATGAGGCAGAGTGATGAAGCTAAGAGGTATATATGGGGATGATTAGGAGGCATGCCAGAGTTTTTTCGAAGGACATCCTGGGATTTTAAATTGACCACATAGAGTCAGGACCTTGGTTTAACGTCTCATTCGAAGGACAGAGGTTTTTGACAGTATAGCATCCCAGTCACTATACTGGGGTGTTAGGACCCACACAGACCACAGGGTGAGCACCCCCTGCTGGCCTCACTTACACCTCCTCCTGTTGCCTTGGCTTTTGGCTAGCTTAGTTGGAGACAATTGATATTCAACAATATTATTGATACTTAAGGTAGACGATGATGCAATTTTCTTCTAGAAACAAACTTTGTTGGCTTTGATACAATCTGTATTGTAAAAAGCGCTATATAAATAAAGGTGACTTGACTTGACTCCAGCAGCAACCTGGTTTTCCCTGGAGGTCTCCCATCCAGGTACTGACCGGGTTCAACCCTGTTTAGCTTCAGTGGGCAACCAGTCTTTCCGTAGAAGTCTGTTACCCTTGTTACTGTGAAAAGGGATTTCTGTTTTAGATGCTTGTTTACAGTAAATAATTTGTAAATTGGGAAAGATCTAAAAGTGACAATAAAAAAATAATAATAACAAAAATCATCACTGATTTTTTTATATTTATTTGATTTAATTTATATTGCTTTACTGGAAAGCCTCAAACAGACTCGCCCAAAACAATCATGGTTGGCTTTTCAACACCATTTTCCACATAAAACTTTAACTGGCAATTTGTCACTAAAGCCCCTTTCACACAGCGCTTGGAACCCGGCAAATTGCCGGCAAATTGCCAGAACGCTTTCTGTGTGAACGCAAACTCAACCCAGGATTTATCCGGGATCGATTCCGGGTTGGGGACCTAGTAACATTGCCGTGTTCAGTCCCGGAACGCGCGCTGTGTGAACAAAAGCCGTAATAATTCTGCGTCGTAGTGATGACGCTGAAATCGGGATCCTTCGCCAGCTGTGAAATGGTACGTAAAGCGCAAGTTTATGGTCGAATCAGAGAAAACATGCAGAAGCGTGGTTTCACGAGAGAGAGATCGCAGCTCATAAGCAAACTTAAGACGCTGCTGAGATTAAAAGTCACATCGATGTCACGTGTCTTTACGGGATTTTTACGGGTTGTGTGTGAACGCACTCTCTGATTCCGGAAAATCACTGGCAGTGTGAATGAACCAAAATCAAACGAACCCGGGTCAAATCCCGGGTCACTTTATCCGTGTATTTTCCGGAATCTCTGTGTGAAAGGGGCTTAACTATACAAAACTAAGATAAATAAACATGCTTTCAAGGTTTCATGTATAAGCTTTAATAGTTTCTCATATTCAACAAAGGTATAATTACTACTGTATTGATGAAAATTAAGTTGGGTTCAATTTCATTGACAATGAGAACTATGTGGAAAGAACAGTTGCTATACAGCCTCCACAATGCAGACTTAAAAAAAAACTAAGACTAAGTAATTCCAGAACAAGTAAATGATCCCAGTTTTCAGAACAAGAAAAAAGAAAGAGAAGGGTGGAAAGAGAATGAGTGGTTAAACAAAAAAGTGTGTACCTCTTGTATAGTCTATTACAGCCTCCAGTGCTGCAATCCTCACATCCACAAAGTGGCCATACTCAGCGTAGGCCTTGAAAAGGCTGGGATCACTGGGGATGTGTCCATTCCTCTGTAGCATGCGAATGGCCCGTAAGCAACTACAGTACAGAATTATAACAATAAAAAAAAAAAAAATAGATGTAAATAAGTGGAGGTGGAAAAAGTCTGGACTAAATATCTAAAAGCTTCTGCTTAAATACCTTAGTTTTCTTTAAGTGCCTACAAATTATTATTGATGGATTATTTATTGGACAATCGGCCAGCACAGATTAAAAGTTCTGCATCTCCATATTGTAGTTGAGAGAGTGCCCAGAGTGTGCAGAGGGCAAATAGCAAAGGGTGGCTATTTAAAAAAAAGCTGAAATATATGTTTGATATATTTTTCATTTCGTCAATTTCAAAGACTCCAGAGGGTTGTTCCATAAAAGATGCTAAGAAAAGAGGGGATTAAACTCCAACACCTGACTTGAATGAACCTGACAAATAAGTTGGGGCTAAAGAGGTTTCATAGGTAATTGAAGTTCACGCAATCCCTAATTTGATCCAGGTTTATCTAGTCTAGATAATTGCGTGTGCACGCGTTTCTGAAGCAGCCCTAGAGGTCGGTGCAAAACTTACATTTCACAGATATATTCTCCATCTGTAAATGTTAGAAAGTCGTGCAAATATTTCCATTTTGCTGCTAAACTTCACATTGAACTCATATTTTATAGCCTACTATAAAAATGACTTATTTATAATGCTAGGAATTTCAGCTTTTAATGCAATCATTTTTTTTTTTGGAGAAAGCAAGAATCCCAAGTTTTAAACGATTGGTTAGATTTAGTTTCTAAAGTACACTATGGAGAGGATAACATGAAATTAAGAGCAAAAGTATACTGAAAATATATGTACAACTTTAAAATCAAAGAATATTCTATAAAATAAAGGAATACATTAACTACATTGTTATATAACCATCCCTCTCTTTTAATTCTAGTTATTTGTTATTTAATTTATTTACTTATTTAATATTTAAATAATATTACTTGAATAATATTTCTAAATAAGATCTAAATATGTGAATGTTTATTTTTATTAATATTTATTTATATATATATTTTTGTCTTTTTTCCTTTTTTTAAGTAAAAGTGTCTAACTATGTACTTATTGGTTATTGTTCTAATTATGTGTTTTTTAAGCTGTGTTGATGGGTATTATCAAAAAAGAAAAAAAAGTAGAGGGAAAAATAAGTAATATTTATTGGGGGAAAATATTATGTCTTTAAAGGAACTGTCCATTTGTATACCGGTAATTTGAACTATTTTGAATTGTGACCGCGGTGCCGCGGGGTCGACGAAGCAACAAAACGTCCTCGCAAGCCATTGAAATGAATGGGTTTCATAGTGCAGCGCATGCCGCGTCCTGTTGCAAAAGCATGAGAAAAAAACGACAAAGTTTGCTAGGCCCAAAAAAATGTATCGTGTTAAAATGGGTTTGCGTTAACGCCGTTAATAACGCATTTAACTGACAGCCCTAATATATATATATATATATATATATATATATATAGGCTACAATGAAAGATGATACAAGACCTACAAATGTGTTAAATTATATTGTATACTAGCAATTGTTTATGTAAAAAAAAAAATATATATATCAACGTTAACAAACATTTCATATACAATATAATTTTACTTTTTTGTAGGTCTAAATTGTCTCATTTATCATTGTAGCCTTATTTAAGTTGATTTTCTGTATACTGTGTATTTATTTTTGGACTAATAGTGGCTAATAAAGTCCAATAATGGTATGAGAGAGTGTTAGTGGTGATATCATTGTGTTCCTGATGGTCAGTGTTAGAGGATCTGTGTAACAACTGAGGTTTAGCCTGACAGTTAGCCTGCCCCGGACCAGGTTAGCTTCCCAGCATTAGTTGCCAGAGTAACTGAGTTTGAACTATTTGAAGTTTGCTTTATGAAACAGAATCAACCGATAATAAGTCTGACTAACCAAAATAAGCCTGCCTTGTATTCTAATCTTGTTTTATGGAACAGCCCTCAGGGTTAACTGGTTAGAATGACCTGTTAGCTTACACGCCATAAACAATTATACTGCCAAACATACAAACATCACAAATATTGTTTTTCAATGAGAATATTAGAATACAAAAGAATTTTACGGCTAAAACACTGAAAGTGTGGATTAGGATTAGGATTTTTTCAGGTTTCAGGTCTCTTTTTGGCAGACACACGTTGTCTGCCATTTGGTCTGTAGTTTTAATCACTTAAAAAATCTGATTAAATCAATTACAAAATAGGGACAGAGTAAGAATCTCAGTGAATGAATTGGAGTAAAAAAAAAATAAAATAAATAAAGTCAAGAGGTTAGGTGTGGTCAAAAATATCTAAGATTAGTCAATTACAAAATTGGTCTAATAATTGAACACCGTCCACAGTGGTTCATTGCCATGAACTTATTCACATAATAACGACTGTAGTCATTTGTAATTGTATATTATATAACTATATAATTGTAGTCATGTATAATTATACATACAATTTATGTATAAGCAGTGTAGATTGTTTGTTTAAAACAAAAAACAAAGAGAGTTCTAGTTTTGGCAAATATAAAGGCCATAAGTGTGAATAAGCCTCAAGCTGAAGGAAATGCAAATTCACGCCTGTACAGTTGAGGGCGCAGATCAAACCGTCCAGCTGTGCTACCATTCTGGATTGCAGAAGAATAGGACTCAGGAGGCAAAAGTTCACCACTCTTCGTTCAGCAATAAAAAAGAAACAAACATATGCCATTGTTTAACTAAAGTAATTTTTGCTTAAAAGTATGGCTGAATTGGATCAACGAAGATCAGCAGCAAAAACATTGGTTAATAAAGTGATATTAAATATATAAACTATATTATAAAGTATATTTGTGTTTTTAAACATTTAATTAGTGCAGGTTTGCGTAATATTCTGAGTTTGCATTTCACGGTTTTTATTCATTTTGAAGAATACTGAATCTGTTTTTGTGCAAGTGAGATGAGTAAATGCATGCTCACATTTGGTCTAGAATTATAATAACCATCATGTTTAAACAGCGTACATGTCAACTTGAGTCAATAAATGGGGAAACAAAGTAACTTGCATTACCTGTTTTAAAAAGTAACTTTGATATTTTGTTTTAAATTTAAAGTGCCCCTTATAGATTTTGAATATTCCCTTTCATGCAGTGGGTAATATAGCCATTTGTGAATGTGAATGTTCTGCAAAATTGTAAAGTCGAAAATGCACGATAAATAAAGTTAGATGACTCTAAACTGCCTCTACGAGTCGTTTTTGTTTCGAATCCTACTGTTTTACAGTTCTGTCACTAGATGATATATTTGCATAATGCCCGCCTTTGTTGTACGTTGTCCGCCACATTGAACAACTTGACACACCCACAAACACGTCATTTACTGACGACTGCTTCTCAAATCTCAAGTTCAACACGGGATTCGTAAAACGCTTGAGAATCATTGAACAATGTGGTGATGTGCAATGTATATCGTGAGAAAATTAAAGTGTTTTTTTACTTTTTGACTTTTGATAGGGGCACTTTAAAAGTAATGCGCTACTTTACTAGTTACTTGAAAAAGTAATCTGGTTATGTAATTCATAAGTATAATACTTATGATGCCAAGACATTGAGGATGCTAAATTGCAAACAGATTTTTGATATCTCAAATGTCTCAATGATATCTCAAATGATGTATGGTAAGTGCAAATGCGTGTATAAACTAAACCAGTGCTTCCCAACCTTTTTTCAGTCAAGGCACGCTTTGAAAAAAAACAAAAAAATGTTTAAGGCACCCTACACTATGTTGACACGATACTATGATACTATACCTTGAAATGTATCGATTTTCAATATAGCAGGGAAGAACCGCCATATATAGGCCTGGTCATATTGATATTTTTAATATTATATATTTTAAGTCTAGGAAATCATTCATTTCTTCTGAAGAGATCACTTTACATGATGACATATTTAATTAAGGCTTTTATTCATATATAAACTTTGCTCAATTACCATTGCAAATCTCGCCTAAATGTTTGCTCACTCAGTGTATTTGTGTTTTTATATTGGGATAATTTTGTTATAATTGCACAAGATAGCTTGTTTTAAATATATTTTATAATGTAATAATTTCACAATTAATATCCAAATTAATGTAGAAACAACATAAAGACAGTATATTTTAAATAATTGTTTAATGGCATCTTTTTATGAATAAAGGCCAGTACACTGAATTTTTTTTATTTTAATCATTAATTTTCGACATTCAAAATTCAGTAAAATTGAAAGCTATCAATTTTAAAATGTATTAGGATTTAAAAAATATAACAACTTTTAATTTAAGTGAACTTCAAACAATCTTCACACAAGCCCATAATAAATGTCATATTGACCTGCCACCTTGTCTACAGGTAGGAAATACACAGAAATTGAAAAAAGTTATCAAACACTTTACAGTCTTCACTGCATAAATGATAAATAGATTAATCTTTATTAAAGCTACAAGCGTTCTTTAGTCAAGAGTGAGTAATTTTCTCTGTTACCTGTGTTCTTTGATTCTGCTGTCACTGCTACACATGTGGATCTCACACGCGTACCATTTTCTCACAACTCTAACTAATTTAAGACTGCTCTCATGATGATACTCAAGAAAACTAACATTTTAACATAACTGTGTGTTATTATTCGTTCAAGCGCGAAAGAGAAGTCGATTCTGGCGTGCGCCGTTCTGTGTTGTGTGTGTCAGCAGGACATTCACAGGCAGCACGTTGTCTTTTGTCTTTTCGCGCTTGCATGGTTTAAGAACGTGATTATATTATGTAACGCTAGCCAAAGGATGACAGAATAAAAACAGATGCTGCGCTAATTGCGTTAAATATTTTTAACGCGTTAAACTGAAGAACATTAATCCCACGCGTTACCGTTGACAGCAGCACGGACATAACCGATGTGTTTATGTGAATATGCGGCAAGACGGACGTTGTGACAATGTTTTCGTGTGTATTTGACCGTAAGTGCAGCAAGTCAATGCTAGTACATAAGTCAACTAATTAATTATCAGGCACTAAAAAGAGTACCTATTAAAAGTAATTTGAGCCAATGGGATCGCTTGGGGACCTAACAGAGACCCAATTTCGAGGGAGGACCTGATTTGTCACCACACCGTGGGAATAAATTGATGGTGAACAGCTAGTGTCTAATATCTTGTGTATGCGTTGAGTGATTTAGATCAAACTATATCTAGCTGCATGTTTGGTGAAGGAGGATGATCAAATGAATGTGACTGAGTCACAATCACACCAGTAAATAAAGCGATAGGCCTATAAAAACATTATAAACACTACAAACATAGCTATAGGCCAATTTAGGTCCCTTCACTCCACAACAAATCCTTTAAATTTAAAGGTATTCAGAACAGAACAAAAAAAAGAATGAAAAATTTAGGGCTGGGCAAGTTAACGCGTTATCGCGTTAACGCATTTATTAATTAATGCCGACAATTTTTTTATCGCACGTTAATGCAGTTTTTTTTATTTTGAAAGTCCGTTGCTCACTGGCTCTGAATACACATAGGCCTACAGTCAAACCATGATCACAGGAGGGGTGGGATGTTGGTCAGCCAGCAAATAACCCACCCAAACAAGCAGTGGAGAGAAGCTTTGGCAGGTTCTCTCAGGTGAACAGAAAGGGAGACAGCGCTCCACGAGTGAATGACAGGCGCTCTATGGACAGTACCTATAAAACATATAGATAACTATTTAGATTCTGTAAACTCACAAACAGCGAGCCGAGGATCAGTCTCTCTTCCAATGATTTGTGCTGCGCGTCGTGTACAAAAATAGACAATTTATATCTCTGCGTCGTTGTCCGCGTTGACGCGCAATAACACATGCAGAGGGAGCATGTGAAACCCGGGGAGCGGTTCTAGCAATCACAGTGCTTGCGGTACGCGTAGAATTGATGTTACATTTTTGGAGAGGTGCATGTCAGGGTGCGCCGAAGGGTACGCGCGCTACACAGCTACGCCATGAGTACGCAGAAGTATAAATTGGGCTTTACCTCTGTTTCATGTAATCTTACGTGGGAAACCATGGAATGACCAAACCTAAGCTACTATCAGAGAAGTAACGTTGGTCGACTTATATCTGTAGTAGTGATCATGACCTCTGACTACATAGACTGTTTCTGCTGCTCCCTGATACAAGATACCTGTTGATACCTGTTCAGAAAAAAAAAAAAGAAAAAAAGAAAAAGAAAACTGGACTCGTTTTAACAAGCTAGATAAAAGGTAATGCCCTGGCAGTGGCAAATAGCTTTGTTTAAATATTTGATTTGATTACATTAGTGTTAAAGTTGAGATTTACAAGAAATATTTTATTGATACTGTGTAAAGGGAATACTTCTGGTATAAAAGCACCTTATTTGTTTAAAGTTTTTGCAAACCACATGTTATTGCACTTTTGTGTATATAGCAGTACATTTAAATCAAAAGTGCGCAATACACTACTTTAGAATTCATTATTCAATTTTGCGCATTACAATGCGATTAATCGCAAGAAAATTATGCGATTAAAAAATTTAATCGTTGCCCAGCACTAGAAAAATTATATGAAACTAAAAACAAGCCAAAACAAAATTATTTAAAGCGAAACTGAATGGCACGAATAGTACTACCGAGTACTACTGACTAAAACTGAGCAGTGTAATTTTTTATATGTTAGGTTTACTATTTTATTTTGATAATGAACAGGCTGCGATGTCAAGTTTGTAATGCTGGAATATGTTGCTGGCGCGATCGAACAGAGGAAACATAAAAACATAATCCTTCATTTTGGTCATACAGATGGTCATACTTTTATTTGTGTACACTCTAGTGCTGTCAACATAAACGCGTTAACACATGCAATAATTTTTTTCCAGTTTAACACGCTTTATTTAACGCAATTAACGCAGCATCCGTTTTTCCTGTCCTCCTTTGGCCACCGTTACGTTGATACGCAATGGCTATAAAGTTGAATGGCTATAACATTGAGTTGTTTTGAAAGCTGTGTGGGAACGCTGTGCGCATCTGGCTGCCGCTCCACGCTTCGTCGTCTATTGTTTACGTTTGCTGTGCCCGCTTCTTGGACAGTTGGTGTTTCCCTTTCTGCATCCTTCTACAAACTGGACTTAATTTTTAGGGGTTCAAGCACAAAGTGCTGAAACCCTATTGTTTTTGTTAATTTTCCCATGATGCAACATTCTCCACATAAAACTGATCGGGCAGAACGAACCGTAAGTCGTAGAGACTTGAAACTTTGGGGGCTGGTAGTACTCACACCGCCTACAACGTCACCAAGGCACGCCCCAATCGGCCTGACGGGGGCGCTACAGCGGCCAAAAGTACGAAATGGCTCATAACTCAACCGTCAGGTCAAGTGTCTTACATCGTTGGAATCCTTGGCTCAAGCCGGACAAGATGGGGGACAACATGCCTCGGATTGGCTCGTCACCATGGGTAAATTTTCGGGTATTTTGGGTTTTTCGTAAAACCTACTTTTGCGAACTAGTCCCAGGTTTTTGGCCCGGCCGGAACCAAACTAGAGCAGCAAGATTCTATGGAGTCTGAATGTCAATAATTATCAAAAAAAAAAAAAAGTGGAAATTTCAGTTCACGGTCCCTAAGGGCCGCCAAAACGTTCCAAGGGGGAGGAGCCCCTTTTACTAAATTGGCTATAACTCGTGAACGGAACAAGATATTTTTACCAAACTCGGCGCGCCTGTGTGAGAGCTCATTCTGTGGTCGCGTGAAAAAGGACGGGGCGACTGGCCACTTGGTGGCGCTATAACTGTTAAAAAGGTGTCAAAAAGATGTAGTTCAATGGCAAATCCCATGAAAGGGCTGAAAGCGGCCCTTTTCCTACCTGATTTTCATACAACCTCACAAAACCGGGCGTGCGCATGCGTCACCTGACCCTAAAGAGGCTTGGAAACTTTTTATGGACGTCGGGCCATCGGTGGCGCTTTAACTAGGGGTGGGGGGAAAAATCGATTCTTAGATGCATCGCGATGCGGACGTGGACGATTCTGAATCGATTCACAAATGTAAAAAAATAGATTTTCCCCCCCAAAAAAAGGATATATTTATTATAACGTAATATTGACGGAACGCGAAAGACGGAACTCTGAAGCGCGGAAGTGCAGTGGCCGGACCGTCTGTGGCGTGCACATAACAGAGACGCGATGGCTGAGCGCGCTAAATCCAAACACCCTCCTTGTTAGGTTAAAAGCTGACATGTGGAAATATTTTGGCTTCTGAAGTTGAAGGGGGAAAGGAGCTGGACAAGAGCCACCCTAGCTGTAAGCTTTGTAGAATAAAACAAACGAGGAAACAAAAAAATGAGGAAACAACAATGTTACGGACGTGAGCGCTCTGAAAGCGGCAAGATGCTTTAAAACTTTCACAGAGACATCAAACAGAAAGGACAAAACCTTTCTTTAACCTGAATTTTCTTTTTGTATTAATTGTATCTTAATTTTAATCAATGTTTCATCAACCAATTGCCTGGATTTAATAAATAAGAAGTAAATATAGCAGATAAGAAACGGAGGCGCCGGCGCGTGAACTGGAGCGTCTCATAAATGAACCAAAACTCAGCATATAAGGTAGCCTACTTGCCTCACGTCTACTATTAAACAGAACAATTCAAAACGAAAGAAAACAGACTACAGACTGCTCTCTGCTTATGTAATCCTTACGAAATGTGCATTTCTCTCTGGCGCGTTCACTGAAGATCGCGAGTCAGCATCGTCAACTTCATCTTAGCCGACAAAGAAAACACTTGTTTATTAATAAACAATTAAAATTATCTCCTTGCTATATTTGACATATTCATAATCATTACTTTTGCCAGTTCTTTGTGACAGCTTTTAGGTGCTTTATTGGCAGCGCCACCCTTACATGTTACACGAGTCGCCACCGCATCACCGCACCCACCAGAATAGGCCTGTATATAAAATTCTGGCTATATATATATATATTGCCCCCTCATTTAAAGACGGGACCCCCCAAAAATAAAATTCTGGCTACGCCCCTGGTTCAGGCACACATTTATTTTCTTGTTGGTTCTTTGCAATGTTAATACAATATATTGTACGTTAATTCTTTATGGGTCATTACTTTGTACTTTTAAAGCAAAGTATTTAGTCACACACACAAAAGATTCAGATTATCGATTTGTAACATAAATGTCTTCACTGTAACTTTTGATCAATTTAATTTATCCTTGATGAATAAAAGTAATGATTTCTTTTTTCTTTCGCCCAAAAAATTTAATACAAATTCTTAGCGACTTTTGAACAGTATTGTTTAATGTTACAAAAGCTTTCTATTTCAGATAAATGCTGTTCTTTTGAATTTCTGGGTGATTCTCTGAATTGGGTGCCCTTCAAGTTCCCCAAACTTGCTTCAAAGATTTTCAATTGAAGGAAATCACAAAATGCCTTTTAATGCCATTTAATAGAACCAGGTGCCTTTGCATTATAATGCAACACAATTGCTTAAAAAAAAAAAAATAAAGATAATGGGTTGCCTAAGAAGTAGACAACAAGCATGTTTGCATGTCCTCACTAAACATCATTACATTTTCATTGAATATCAAACAAATAAAAAAGTGCAATTAATACCAAAATGTTGCTGCTAATATAATCATATGTTGGTCTAGTGTATTTAGTGGTGCTTGCAAAGCAAGGCATCACTAGTGTTCTTCTGTATACTTATTATTAAGTTGGCTTGTGAGAGCCAACTTACTGAAATCCTATTTAAACTTATTAGTGGTGCTTGCAAAGCAAAGCAACACTATTGTTCTTCTCCATACTTATTATTATTAGTGGTGCTTGCAAAGCAAGGCATCACTATTGTTCTTCTCCATACTTATTAGTGGTGCTTGCCAAAGGCAAGGCAACACTAGTGTTATCTTGCAAAAATGATTCCACACAAAGTTTGGCGCGTAACTCGTCCCACACCGTTTATCACAGACCCCTGAGTGAGGCGTCAAATCGGCCGGCTCATTGAGGAGAGGTGTGCTATGACTTTTATAAGCGATCGGGTTTATGATGTTCGCACAGCGGACGAAAAAGCGGCCAAAAAAGTCCCATTGACTTAACATTTCGGAATGTTCGGAAATTTAAATCCCAACTGACATTTTTACACACACAGACACAAATAGCCTGACAGCCCTGCAGTCCCTCCCCCTCTCTCTTCCTCAGAGAATTTATATTAGCCAGCAGCCAATAAGTAATGGCCTAAAATCTTCATAGCCACACCAGAGCAACCAGGTACAGCACCCTAGGGCCTCGTGCCTTACTAAATGCACTCATTTAATAAAGATTTTAAGAACTCTATAAAACTTCCATAGTAATTATCTGTTACTGTATTGTAATAAATACATGCCGACATCACAGACCCCTGAGTGAGGCGTCAAATCGAGCGGCCTATAGAGGAGAGGTGTGCTATGTCTTTTCTAAGAGATCGGGGGTACGGTGTTCGCCCCAGGGGCAAAACATTGGGTTAAAAAGCCCCATAGACTTAACATTGTGACAAAATTTGACGACTCGTAGCACTGAGCGAGGGTTTCGCAGAAATGTGTGATTTGCCACATTTGAAGAGGCTGACAGGCTCTGTAAGAGCATACCTCACAATGGGGTAAAAGTTGCACCTCTGGGGGGCAGGAGCTGCCCAAAGTTTCCCCATTGACTTACTATGGTGAAGGACGGCCCATGAAACGCATGTGTTTTTCCTACTATGGTAAATTGCATAGGGATTTTGTATTGAACATAGCTCTGGATCACAGTGTCATAGAGACAAGGGGGCGGGCTCATTTTACTCAGACGACCAATCAGTCTCTCAGGATCATTGTGAAGCTATCAAGCCACTCCCTAGCAACCATTTAGAGCACCTTAGCAACAATTCCCATAGACTTCTATTGAAAGAGATAAAAGGGATACCTCCGGATGGAAGTGTCATAGAAACATGAGGGTGGCCTCGTTTGACTCGGGGCAGCAAACAGCCAATCATGAATCACCTCAACACTTGCTGAACCCTCCCTAGCAACCATTATCTAGCACCTTAGCAACCAAAATCCATAGAGGGTTATATTAAATTCTGAATGTCACAGAGGCATGGGAGTTGGTTTATATCATTCAAACTAACAAGCAGCCTTTGGAGTTTCATGATTGGCAACTGCCAATCCACTCCCTAGCAACCAAACAGAGTACCCTAGCAACCATTTTGCAAGAGCTTTATCTCTGCATCAGAACATTGTATCGCGATGGGTGTTGGGTCTTTTGACTCATGCTAGCACACAGGTGTTCCAAAATGCTACACATGCTAGCTGTGAATACCTACATGCTAATAACGATTAGTTAAGTGCTAAATCATGCCAAGAACATATTAAGAATTCTATAAAAACTCTATAGTAACCATCTGGGACAACTACCAACCACCTAGCAACACCATAGCAACCACCCAAAATACCCTAACAACCACCCATAACACCCTAGCAACCGCCTAGCAACACCCTAGCAACCACCTAGAAACGCCATAGCAACCACCCAGAAAACCTTAGCATCTGTCTAGCAACCACCCAGACCACCCTAGCAATCACCTGAACAACATGAATAAGCCATATCTCAGCATCAGAACATCGTACAGATATGGTTGTTGGCTCGTATGCAATTATGCACAACACCCTAGCAACCGAGTGGCGAGTTTTGCCACTGCAAGCACCACTTCACATTTTCTTCTGGAAATGTACAGTCTAGTTTCGTTTACTGTTGTGAAATGGAAAATCAATAATCACTAATCGAGAATCGTTAATAATCGAAAATCGACTGTAATCGAATCGGGACTTCAATAATCGTAATCGAATCGGGAAATCAGACAGATTAACCACCCCTAGCTTTAACTGTTTTAAAGGGGAAAAATGCTCTATAATATCCTATGCAAAATGACATTTAAATGACTGAAAAAAGGTCTGCTCTGCTCAGAACTTTACCAAATTAGCTGAGCATGTGCGCCATATTATTCTAAAGAAGTGTGCAAACTTTTACGGAGATCGGCCCATCGGTGGAGGTGTTAGAGTTTAAAAGGTAAAAAAACCCCACCACATTTCCATTAAAAATGAGCTAAAAAGGCAAAAAAAGCGACTTTCTCCTCTCAGAAGCACATGTTTAAAGGCTTGATAACGTTTTTGGAAAGCAGCAGCGCAAGCGTCAAGTGCTGAGACCCTAAGGTTTTTTTTTATAGGCCTTTTTAGTCCCTCTTTATTAGGGGTTCAAGCACAAAGTGCTGAAACCCTATTGTTTTTGTTCTCCACATAAAAATGATCTGGCAGAACGAACCGTAAGTCACAGAGACTTGAAACTTTGGGGGCTGGTAGTACTCACACCGTCTACAACATCACCAAGGCACGCCCCGATCGGCCTGACAGGGGCGCTACAGCGGCCAAAAGTTCGAAATGGCTCATAACTCCTCAACCGTCAGGCGTAGGCACAAGTGTCTTACATCTTTGGAATCCTTGGCTCAAGCCGGACAAGATGCATGCCTCGGATTGGCTCGTCACCATGGGTAAATTTTCGGGTATTTTGGGTTTTTCGTAAAACCTACTTTTGCAAACAAGTCCCATATATTTGGCCCGGCCGGAACCAAACCAGAGCAGCAAGATTCTATGGAGTCTGAATGTCAATAATTATAAAAAAAAGTGGAAATTTCAGTTGACGGTCCTTAAGGGTCCTTAAGGGCCAAAACGTTCCAAGTGGGAGGAGCCCCTTTTACTAAATTGGCTATAACTCGTGAACGGAACGAGATATTTTTTACCAAACTCAGCGCGCCTGTGTGAGAGCTCATTCTGTGGTCGCGTGAAAAAGGACGGGGCGACTGGCCACTTGGTGGCGCTATAACTGTTAAAAAGGTGTCAAAAAGATGTAGTTCAATGGCAAATCCCATGAAAGGGCTGAAAGCGGCCCTTTTCCTACCTGATTTGCATACAACCTCACAAAACCGGGCGTGCGCATGCGTCACCTGACCCTAAAGAGGCTTGGAAACTTTTTATGGACGTCGGGCCATCGGTGGCGCTTTAACTGTTATAAAGGGGAAAAATTTTCTATAATATCCTATGCAAAATTACATTTAAATGACTGAAAAAAGGTCTGCTCTGCCCAGAACTTTACCAAATTAGCTGAGCATGTGCGCCATATTATTCTAAAGAAGTGTGTAAACTTTTACGGAGATCGGCCCATTGGTGGAGCTGTTACAGTTTAAAAGGTAAAAAAACAAAAAAAACACCACATTTCCATTAAAAATGAGCTAAAAAGGCAAAAAAGCGACTTTCTCCTCTCCGAGGCACATGTTAAAAGGCTTGATAAAGTTTTTGGAAAGCAGCAGCGCAAGCGTCACGTGCTGAGACCCTAAGGTTTTTTTTTATACGCCTTTTTAGTCCCTTTTTATTAGGGGTTCAAGCTCGAAGTGCTGAAACCCTATTATTTTTGTTAATTTTCCCATGATGCAACATTCTCCACATAAAACTGATCAGGCAGAACAAACCGTAAGTCGTAGAGACTTGAAACTTTGGGGGCTGGTAGTACTCACACCGCCTACAACGTCACCAAGGCACGCCCCGATCGCTCTGACGGGGGCGCTACAGCGGCCAAAAGTACGAAATGGCTCATAACTCCTCAACCGTCAGGCGTAGGCTCAAGTGTCTTACATCGGATTGGCTCGTTACCCAGGTAAATTTTCGGGTATGTTGGGTTTTTCGTAAAACCTACTTTTGCGAACTAGTCCCAGGTTTTTGGCAAGGCCGGAACCAAACCAGTGCAGCAAGATTCTATGGAGTCTGAATGTCAATAATTATCAAAAAAAAGTGGAAATTTCAGTTCACGGTCCCTAAGGGCCGCCAAAACGTTCCAAGTGGGAGGAGCCCCTTTTACTAAATTGGCTATAACTCGTGAACGGAACGAGATATTTTTACCAAACTCAGCGCACCTGTGTGAGAGCTCCTGCTTTTGCAAACTACTCCTAGGTTTTTGGCCTGACCGGAAACAAACCACTGCAGAAATATTCTCTGGAGTCAGACTGTCAATAATCATCAAAAAATTTCAATATTTCAATTGTCGGCCGCTAAGGGGAATCCAAATGTTTGATGGCTCCAGAGCCACTCTTACTAAAACGGTTAGAACTTGTGAACGGAAATTGATATTTTCGCTAAACTTGGGACACATATTCATGAGTTCAATCTGAGGTCACTTCAAAAAAAAAAAACGCGACGATTGGCCACTTGGTGGCGCCATAAGAGGGAAAAAACATCATGAAAATAGTTGTAAGCGCATTCCAACCGTTAGTCTAATGAAAGATGGCATGCAGTGTCTTTGTCGGGGGTACCTTGATAGTCTATGAGAACATTGGCGTATCTAAAAAAACTCAGTATACGTCATCGGCATAATGCCCTGAAGGAGCCTGAGAATTTTCAACCAGCTTTTTTTCACGGGAGTGACCTCCTTATACTCCTGAATCCTTGCCGAGTCCAACGATACCAAACATGCCAGGTTTTGCCTTATGGTTTTTGTAATGGTGTCATTTAGAGCTTAAAAAAAATGCTGTTATCTTCGAAGACCATTAGTCCGATCGAGACAACAAAAAAAACACAGGCAATTTGAAAACATAGGTAAATAGCTAAACAATAACACCCAAATGTCAAAATTATGATAGGAACTGAAAAAAAAAAATCCAATCAGTGTTCAACTTTCCAACAAAATCCAACTTTCGCGAGTTGGGGAGCCCAATGTTACATGGCACATAATAACATTCCATTCTATGACTATGGCTATTGACTGTAACCCCTTTTTTACACTCTGCGGTGCGTTAGAGCTGCGACGCGCGGCTACCGGAGCTGATTGCGCCCAATATATAGTCAATGCTTGTGTTTACACCAGCACCATATATACAAAATAAGAGTCAATTTCAAAATAAATTCACCCTGTGCAGACTCCCAATTGTATTGCAAATGTCTCATAGCCTATAATTTGAAGCCTCAAAAGCAAGACCTCAGCTTTTAATTGCACGTGCTTATTTAACACAATTATCTTGCGTGAATAGACTGTGTTTGTCAACCCACGCAGAGTCGCGGTAAGTGCACAGCACCAGGTAGTAATCTTGACAGAACTTGCGGCAACAATCAAATTCACAAATATTACACCACTTAAACATTATTAAAAATACATAGGCTGAGTTACTAAAACAATCTTTGTCACAGAATACACGTTTGTTCACAGTTTGAAGGTTCTTGTTTCCATTTCTTTAATTTCAAGATCTCATGTGAATTTTCTATTGTTGTTTTTACAGCTACAAACCTGTGAGCACAACATGATATTCAGTCACACTGCATGCTTTTAACATTAAATAGGCTAAAGCACATAAACAATACCTGAGCTTATCATTGGCGCAATTTATTTGTTTGTTCCAGCCGTGATGTCGCAGAAAAAAAGCTGGGGGAGGGGGATTGAGTTTACGCTACATTTACAGTGTTGTGGTAAAAAGTTTTCTCATCTGATTAACTTCCATTATAAAATACACATTATCCTGTTAGACAGTTAACTTTTAAACCAATGTACAGTACGAGAAGTAAATTTGTACCTTTTCAGTTTATCCAGCAATAATTTATGATCTAGTACATCAAAATCTAACAATTCTGCTCCTAAGTTATTGTCATGAATCTGTGCTCTCTCAATATAAATGCTGAAAATTAGAGACCAAATTATTCTCCTTGAAGAATAATTGACTTTGTTCACAAACTATAATTTTCAATACTTTGCTAACTGGTAGCAAACCTATTGGTAAACTATTATGACCATTAAAACCCAGTGCTGCATTTTTCTGCATTTAATCTTTGCATCTTACCAAGCTAAAGGAAAAATACCTTTTTAAATACTGATATTAAAGATGTGACAAACTGAACAAACAACATTTCTTCTCTTAATTTATCAACTTTATGAAAAAATAATTAAAATAATTTTCTATTTGATATGGTTTAAAAAGTAAAAAAATTAGTCACCTGTATCAAAAGTAATTTGACTTGATTTACTATCCATTATTTCTTTGTGTACTCCACAATGTTTTACAATCATTTACATTAATTTATTTAATTTTGTAAAACATTATTTTTTCCCCCAATCATTTTAGTTACTTGATTTCTTAATTTGCAAAAGACATCCCAATCCTCCTTTTCCCCATTTCTGTTTGCTGTACCCTTTGCCACATCTCTCTCAAACATAATGATTTTCAACTCATTAACAATCCATGTTGTCCTATAGCATTCTTCACTGCACTTTTAAATAGGTGCATGTTTGTCCACCAAAGGATAAAACAATCTTTTGAATGCTGACAATGCATTATAAAGATGAACTTCCTTATAAACAACAATCCAACATACATTATTTAAGTTTGTACAAAAGTATTCTAGACTGAATCTCTTATATGATCTTTTATAAATTACTTTTGGTTTCCTAAGTTTTCTAAGTGTTTACATGCCTGCTAAATAAAACTTAATGTCTTTAAATTCTTTTGCGCTTAAAAGGCCTTAAATGCTTGAACCCCGATAAATGCTGCTTGCAGCTTTAATTATTGCTGTTACCGTTGGGAACTCTTTGCTGTCAGCCTGCTACGAGCCCTCTCACCCCCCTCTCCTCCATCTGTTGGACTGACAGTGAGGTGAGTTAACACTCTTCTTACCAGTGGTTCGATTAGCTTGCTGTCAGGTTGGGTAGCTTTCCTCTCCGTAAGCTTTTACAGATGTTATGATGGTTGTGGTCCTGGCTAACGTGACTTTGCTGATAGCTGACTTTCTCATGGCGATTACAAACACACCAAAGGCTTTAGCACTCGTGCTGTCTCTGGTCTCCCTTATTTTTACTGGATTACCTTCCAACATGGATTTTGGATACCTGTCACGTGAACTCAGGGCGCTTAATCGGCACCCACGCCTCGACTCTGAAACGTACGAGCACTGCCGCTCGCTCAGGATCACCCGGCGCCCGCGCTACATGACACGCCCGCTTCAGTCCGAAGGATCATTAACTATCAGCAATCAAAACCAACTGTGATCGATCATTAACTATCAGCAATCAAAACCAACTGTGATCCCGAGCATCTGGTCAAATAACGGAACTCTGGTCAAACCGAAACGCCTACTAAGCGACTGTCGTCCACCGCGATCACTTGTCTGCGTAAAAAAGTAAGATTTCAATGTCAATTTAGCTGATAACTCAGATGTGCTGCAAAACCACCTTGCTCTGCTGAACTGTCGCTCTATCTCAGACAAAGGCCCCTATCTAAATGAACTTATAGCTGACAAAAACCTGGATATGATATTCCTTACTGAGACCTGGCAAACACCGAATGACTTCATGCATCTTAATCTGCTAACACCATACGGATATCAGCACCTGTCTAAGCCGCGTTTATTCACTAAGGGGGGTTGGCCTTGCGGTCATCTATCGCAACTCCATAACACTTAACTGGACTTTCACACTACTACGACTTTTGAATATATGGTTTTGAGAATTTCCTCGAACGGTCCCCTAACAATCATCCTGATTTATAGACCACAGCAAAACAATTTTTTCTCTGAACTAAGTGAACTACTAACGCTAGCCTGTGATTCATCATCCAAGGTCATCTTGCTTGGTGACTTTAACATCCACGTTGATACTCCCTGTTCAAATAGGACTCTATTAATGACTGTTCTGGACTGCTTTGAACTTTATAAAAAAAATGTAAACTTCCCAATTCATACTAGGGCTGCTCGATTATGGAAAAAAATCATAATCACGATTATTTTGGTCAGTATTGAAATCACGATTATGTAACACGATTATTTCACATGACTTTGGGAATGTGTTGCATTTATTAAAAGACACCTTTCAACAGTTCTTAAAAAAAAATCGAAATTTGAACATTTATTGTACTTTTTGAACTAAACAGACCTGCAAACTCACAAGTAGTGAAAAAGGTGATATGTCAAGTAATTTGTTGTAGGGGGGGGGGGGGGGTCACCAGGGTGTTGGTTACCTTTATAAAGGACATTTTTTTTAAACCTTACTAAATGTATGTGTTATCTTTCATATCGAATTCTTTCACTTGATCAAATTCAGTTTTAATAAAAAGGGCTGCTATCAATCAAATTCATTAATGAGTCATAATTTAATGAGATTAAAGTTTAAACAAATAATAAAATACAAATAAAATCAATGATACCTTTAAACAATAAATCAATAGGTGTCATTAAAATGATTCGTTCTCGATCTGTGAAATAGAACAAAACCAGTCAATATTGCGTCTAAAATGTAAGTTTACATATCAACTAGGCTACTTGTTTATAAATACATTCAATGTAACATTTGCAATCTTGATATTATAGAACAGCTCCATTAGTCGTGTTATGTTACTTAACTATATCATATATTACTAATAAACTCAACATTTTTACCTCAGTATATATTTCTTTTGTGAGTTTTTGTGTGTGCTGTTACGCTCATTTGTTTTAATTTCTTCACTATTAAATTCTCTCTCACAAATAGACAGGCAGTGCAGCGACCAGAAATACACGATCCGTTACCAATCGCGCTTTACACTGACTGTATAAGTTCAGAATCATTCTCGTGTTTCGATCGGTCGGGCAAGTAAAACTCTCAATCACTTGAAACTTTTAAAAAATCCACTTTTCCCGGGCAAGCAGACAAGTGTTAATGAGGAGCCCTGTGTTCATTCTCAATGTTTGTCGTGCTGTAAAGCGGCACAGATGATCAGGTCACGTGCGCTCACGCTGCCGTTAGCTGGAACTGAGGCGCTACAGTGATCGAACAGGAAAAGATTGCGATAGCTCGAGAGACGTCTATGGTCTCACTCATCTATATTAAATTAGCCAATTGTTATTGTAAAGTTTATTGTGCTTGCAATTTATGGATGTATAGACTGAGAGAGTTTATGGCTTCGGGAGTGCGGATGTGCGCATGCGCGTGTCAATCAAAACACAAGACAAATAAAAGTGTTCTGGCAAATCAAAACATGGCAAAATAATCGTTTTTACTCGATTGTACTATTTTGGAGATCGTTGGGAGCCAAAATCGAAATTGAAATCTAAATTCGATTAATTGCACAGCCCTAACTCATACTCATGGCCACACACTTGACTTAGTTTGTACATCTGGCTTGAATGACATCTCCATCAATGGTCTGGTTACTCCTATCTCTGATCACAAGCTTATTACCCTTGATCTTACATTAACTTGTGTAACTAAATGTACTGACAATATTAACATCTCTTATCGTAAGATCAATGTTATTAATGCTAGTATGTTTGCTGCATCTATTACTTCTGCTATTTCTGATGTTTTTGATTTCACATGTCCGTCCAAAATATTTGACATAACACAGTCACAATATTAACTTAGGCTCCAATAATTTTGCATCTTTACTCCAACTGCCCACTAGGCTGTCTGTAATTAATGTTTGCTGTCTCTGTTTTTATGTTTGTATTGCAAATGTAATGCGACTTGCAACTGCAATCGCTCATTACTTGGACTGGGCAAATGTCCATTGTCCGTTTATGTGTAAACTGCTTGTTATTTACTGTCATTGTGAAGTCCTTGAGTTCGTCCTTGAGCTTGGAAAAGGCGCTATATAAATTAAACTTATTATTATTATTATAATTAATGTTTAAAATTGGGGGGAAAATCATTTTCAGAAGCTGTATTAGTATCAGTGATACTGGCCTTCATTCACAAAAAGATGGCATTAAACAAGCACTTGAAATATACTGTCTTTATGTTGCCTCTATATTAATTTGGAGATTAACTGAAAATATTACATTGTAAAATGTATAAAAATCATAATTAATCACATAATTGTTTTTTGATTAATCTAGTTTTTTTTTTAATCAATTGACAGCACTAGTAGAGTCACAATAAAACAGAACATTGTGCTTTGTAAAATAAAAAAATCAAACAGGATGCGCTTTCTCTGTTGTATCGTTTTCCTTTCCGTCAACTTGTTTGTGGAGCGCCGCGCCTTACAAAAATGAACCAAACTCAGCAGCATACTGGCGCACATTTTTTTCTTTCGTTTTGTTAATTTGTTGTTGATTATTTAAGTCAAATATACTTCATATATCTATTCCTTTTATATAGGCCTATAGACTGATTTTATGAAAACGAAGTTTGGTATTTTTATTTTATTTTTAATGTAACTATTTTCCTTAAATCATCCTGGTTACCCATTTTTAAAGTCTCGCGACCTACCTGAGGGTCATAACCGAGGGTTTGACAACCTGTGCTTAGGCCCTCAAGGTGATGTGAAGGGAACACACACCTGACTGTTACGGTGTTACGGTAGCTTGGCAGCAGCTTTTCCATGTTAAGGTAGCGTGTGATTTCCTCCAAGATCAGGCGAACATCAGCATTCAAGTTGTCCACTGTGCGCACCTCATTATTAATACTGATGGCAGGAGTCAGTGAATTTGTCAGGGCATCAATCAGCTCAGCACGATAGAAATTGTCAGAAAACTGCAGTGGGAAAAACACATAATAACAACTGTTCTATGATGTTTCCACTGACAAGTAATTTATGTCAATATTTACAGCTACTTATAGAAAAACCATGAGCTTTAAGCATTAGGTCAATTGGAACACTTGTATTTAGCCGTACACCTTTCACTAAAATGCTCAAATACTTACACACAAATGCTTTCTACAAATTGCTTTTCTTTGTTCTATTACCTTGTTCTTCCGGTTGTCATTGTACTTGATGAGGTCCAGTATAAAACTCAGGACCTCTCTGGGACAAAGGTTCTGAACATCTCTGAGCAGAGCCATGGCCACAGGCATAGTCTATAAGAAAATAATAGTCAAGTCTACTTTAGTGTCATTCTAGCAATATACAGTATACAGCTGAGGGAGATATTGTATCACTAGCACAGCAGCTCAATGCACACAACAATAAAGAGTAAAACATCCACACTGTGAACTGCAAAAAAGACTATGACAACAGGCACAAAGGCAAGAGACAATGGGATTAGGGGTCCCCATACATATACTGTGTAGTGTACAAACAGTTGTTGTGTATCACCAGTAAAGTTAGAATAAAAATGGTGAGTGGTGCAATGTGACAACTGAAGAAATGCAAATAAAGGACAGTAATAACATTTTAAATTAATTAACTGATACAATAATATACAATAGTAACACGCACAAATATATACAACTGAACAAAGATTGAACGATTGAAATAAACAGTGTATTAAGATTTCCGGGTTCAGAAACTGTAATCAAATGTAAAATTACACTGCACTTGTAAAAATTATTTAGTCAAGAACAGCAACTGAATTTTCTCTTTGTCTTTTGTTGTTTGATTAAAGTTATTATAGAGACGACAGCAGGAATTTTAGGCTGCTGTCACTTTAAGAGCTGCACGGATCCAATGTACTGTTAAGAGTTTTCTTTGTCAACTATTTATGTTCACTTAAGACATAACCGACTGAGTTAATGAGAATTTCTTGACATATTTTTGTGTATTTGAACGCACGTTCAGTATTGCGCACTATTGAGAATGAGAGGCGGCTTTCTGTGCGCAATTTTTTAGATGTGTGCACAGCACAGAAAACAGCAAATGAGTTTTCTTGCACTTGAATGGTTTAAATCAAATTAAAACATTTTTCTTTGTGCGTGTACGCATTTACAGCTAGTTACGTATCCAAAGCCCATTTGCTTCTCTCAGGGCGGGCACACAGAAAGCCACCTGGGGAACAGAGTCTCTGCGGCTCTGCTGCCACTTTTTTGCGGCTTAATGCGCATTTAATAACACTGTTTAATATAAAACACGTCCCGCAGTTTAACAATAAAACTGCATTTTACAACACTCACTTATTTGGCGGATTTGAATGTTAAGCTTGGGAGTTTAGGGTGGAACAAAAGCACACCACTGTGAAGGAAAAATCGAAAATCAATTAAGATGAATCGCACAGGCCTACTATCTATGGACACTGAATGGCTTTTCTGAGATAAATGTTATATTACATTGTTTGCAAGCTTTGCCTTTTTTGTGGTTGAAACACTAATTGCGCGATTACATGAGACATTCATATGATGTTCAAGTTCATGTAAAATCGAGAAATCAATTTTTTTAATCCACACCTTGTAAATTGTATGGTAGGGAATGAGTTTGCAATAATTATCTAGCACAAAATAAGTAAACACTAATTGCTAATTAAGAAAAACATGTTTCAGCCACTGACGTACCACTGGGAACCACCCTCTAGCATCTTTACTGTGGAAGAGCTTCCTCATCTTCATCAGTGATATTTCATCCCTGACATAAATGACTGGGTTCGCAAGGACCAACTGTTCTCCATGATACTTTTGGTTGAGGACAAGAATCAGGTGTTACCTTTTGCAGGAAGTAGGTCTGAAAATTAATGAAGTTGTTGGTCTTGACGATATTTGGGCAGCTTTTGCAGCAGAACATGCGTGTAAAGATAGACTTCATGGCTGGGGGCCCATTCCAGGTGCTCATCATGGAATTAGCAATCTAACAAAGGTAAACAGTTAATTTCAAACAGAAGACATTTCAAACAGTAAGGGTATCAATTGCCACATTTATGTTTAGAAATTTTCAATTACTGTCATGTTAAAGTTATAAACAAACTCGTAGCACTGTTAACTATAACTTTTGCCTCAGTAAACTCCTAAATACGGCCTATTAATAGTTAGTATGGTAGTCGTTAAGATAAGGTATTGGATAGGAACTGGGGTATGATAAAGGAATGTAGAATATGGTCATGCAAAATAAGGCATTAATATGTGCTTTATAATTACTAATAAACAGCCAATATCCTAGTAATATCCATGCTAATAAGCAACTAGTTAATAGTGACAATTGGACCCTAAACTAAAGGGTTACCATCTCTAGCAGTACAAGCAAAGCATGGTATGTTGCGCATCGTTGTTCTGCGATAATTTAGGTCTATATAACTTGCCAACTGTAGTCTGCTTTAAGCAGTAAAAAGACTCCTATGCTTAACAAGGCTGCATTTATTTGAGATATTTATAAAGAGTAAATACAGTAATACTGTGAAATAGTATTACAATTTAAATACCTTTCCTACTTAAATATAATTTAAAATATTATTTATTCCTGTCTCATTACTTGGCCATCTTTTGTCAAAAGATGTCCTTCAGAAATCCTTCTAATATCTTAGCACCTTCTCATTAGGTGCAAAAGAAACATTGTTTATCATCATCACAGTTGTAAGTGGTTGTGTTGCTTAGTACTTGTTTTACCTTAGCAAGACAGAAGCAGGCCTGCATGCGGACTTTATAAAAGCACTGGTCTTGTTCTAGGATATCTGTGAGAGCAAGTCGTGATGCAGGAGTGGGAAATTTTTCCAGCGCTGAAATAGCCTCTTCCTGGGCCACTACATCCCTCTCAAACCGCAGTTGGTACTGCCACATAAAATCGGCCTGTTCAAACTCTACCTTCCGTAGGATGGACATGTCTGGATCAATTCGGATCCACAGCAGAGGAGAGTCAGCACTGTGACGTCAAAACAAAGGAAAATGGTTTGATGCAGGTACGATGCTGAAATTAATCAAGCTCTCTTTGACTTGGACTAAAAAAAAAATCTGAAGGAACTTCCTATAGCCTGGATTTGAATAGCCATGGATTCTAAATTCTGACTAAGGATATTATTTGAAAAATGGAGGCTAGAATGAAAGAAGGATAAAAAGGTAGATTCTATATGAACCCGTTTAACCAGTGCCTGAGCTCACAGTGCTGTGTACAGTGGTTGTAACCTTCTTCTATCCTCATCCTCACCATATGCTGCTGAGAATGGCTGATCTCGCTAGCTCCCTGTGGCAGCCCTTCCTGCTCTGACATCTGAGAGACAACAACACTAGTCATCACAAATCTCTCTCTCACATCTCCATATTATTACGCAAAAAAATAAATTTGTCAGATGTATGAATTACTAAAGTTTCACCAGTCATAAAAAACCCACAACAATATATAGACGACAATCATTATAAGACATAATTACAAAGGTAAAAAGCCATGGTAGTGTTTATTTACTATCAGAGTCTGAATGTCTAAAATGACTTAAATCAGCCCTGGTAAATCACCAGTATTTACCATCACAGTCTGACATGGCTTTTAAAAATCTGACACCCAGGGGTGGAAAAAGTACTGAAAAATATACTGAAGTAATAGTATCATTATTTTAAAAAAAATGTAGTGCAAGTAGAACAACAAGCACTTGTCCAAAAAACTACTTGAGTAAGAATAAAAGAGTAGCTTATTTAAAAGGATGCATGAGTAGTGAGTACTGGGATTCTACCCCCCTTACATACTGAAATTCACTTTTCCTGTTTTTCAGAAACAATTAAGAATACCTATATCCTGCAACAGTTTAATTTTGACTGACAACTTTTTAAAATAGATCACTTATCAGAGATAAAATGTACTGTATGTACTTCCAAAACAACAGGGAAAGACTAATATAGAGAGGAAAGAAGATTTTCATTATGCACTCATCACCATTTTATATCATAATGTATAACAAAAATAGATTTAAAAGCAGTAGTAAGGCCTTAATGAACACTGAGCGAGCTATTGCTACACATAAAATATCAATATTCAGAACAGTGCACAGAATAAAAAAAAAATATTTAGAAACTCATACGAGAGCTCTGCATCACACAGAGAGAGATGGATTAAAAAAAGAAGGCATCAATTTTATTGTTTTGTGATAAAGAAACGAGAATCACTAATATTATCAAACAGTTTATCTCACCTAATGCACTGAAATAGGCAAAGATAGTGAGCTAACATGAACTACATTCATTCATGTATTTCCATTCCATTGAACAAGAAACAATTTAAACTTGGCACATTGTTCTAAAAGGACCAACATGAGGGTGAGTAGTCGATGACAATTTTCTTTTTTGGGTGAACTATCCCTTTAGTTACAGTAACATGAGTATTTGCAATTCATTACTTCACACCACTGCTGACACCAGTGCTGTGGGCATTAGTGGGTTAAATTAAGAGCTAATTCATTATTACTTATGTACAGCAATTCTCTATTGGAATTATAAAATTGGTCTTAATCTGTTTATTGTGGAAGAATTATTTGTATACTTGCGATGCTTATATTTCACATTTATAATTATATTTGAACAGTTTGGCTAAGTAAAATTGAGCATTTAATCATATGCTGATTCAGCATTAAGGAGAGAAAAGAATGTACAAGAAGAAGATAAACTAAAAAAGAAAGATAAGGGAAAAAATAAATGAAACAACAAAAAATGAGAAATAAACTTTGTCCCTTGTTTGTGTAAGAACATAAATTTTGTGTATGCATGTTGAACGATATCATATCAGAAAGATGCATTCTATAATTAGACAAATATGTAGAAAGGCATTGATCTAACTATGGCTGCCTCCGAATAGTCGACTAAACATTAGTCAAAAAGAAAAGGCTTAGTCCGCCAAAATTGTATTAGTCGGTTAGTCGCAGAATAAGATAAATTCTGATCTTTTATGGTGTCTTATGATTCAGCCACAATTATCGCCCTTCAAGGAAAAACTACATCGCTATAGGACAGGAAGAGCTAAATAAACTTATCATTGCATCTAAACCAACAACATGTTTATTAGATCCAATACTCACTAAACTACTGAAAGAAGTGTTACCTGTAGTGGAAGAGCCTCTTCTCAATATTATTAACTCGTCTTTATTTTTAGGTCATGTTCCAAGAATATTCAAGCTGGTAGTAATAAAACCTCTCATTAAGAAACCAGAATTAGATCCAAATAACCTAATTACAGACCCATTTCAAATCTTCCATTTATGTCTAAAATACTAGAAAAAGTTGTGTCCGCTCAATTGTGCTCTTTCTTGCTAGAAAATTATATCTATGAAAAATTTCAGTCAGGATTCAGAACGCATCATAGCACAGAAACTGAGCTACTTAAAATTACAAATGATTTACTTTTAGCTTCTGACCAAGGCTGTATCTCAATACTAGTTCTACTCGATCTTAGCGCTGCGTTCGACACTATAGATCATAAAATACTCTTGGATCGACTACAAAACTACACTGGTGTTCAGGGACAGGCATTAAGCTGGTTTAGATCGTACTTATCAGACCGTTACCAGTTTGTCTGTTCAAATGGGGGAAAATCGAAGATAACCTCAGTAGACTATGGAGTGCCGCAAGAATCGGTGTTAGGCCCTCTGCTATTCTCAATATATATGCTGCCACTTGGTAATATTATAAGAAAACATGGAATTCATTTCCACTGTTATGCTGATGACACTCAATTATATATTTCATCACGACCAGATGAAAATACCAACTCATCTAAATTGACAGAGTATCTTAAAGATATAAAATGCTGGATGACGTGTAATTTCCTGCTATTAAATTAAGATAAATCGGAGGTACTACTTATTGGTCAAAAAAACTACCCACAAAACCTCTTGGAATACAATTTTAATTTAGAAGGATGTCCTGTTACTTTATCCACTACAGTAAAAGACCTGGGTGTTATACTGACCGCTACTTGTCTTTTGAAAATCATATTTCATATTTTACAAGAACAGCCTTTTTCCACCTTAGAAACATTGCTAAACTACGTAACATGCTATCTGTTTCGTATGCAGAAAAGTTAGTTCATGCATTCATGACCTCGAGACTAGATTACTGTAATGCTTTATTAGCTGGTTGTCCTGCATCCTCAATAAACAAGCTACAGTTAGTCCAAATTGCAGTGGCTAGAGTTCTTACTAGGTCAAGAAAATATGATCATATAACACCAATTTTATCATCTCTACACTGGTTACCTATTAAGTTCCTTATCAATTACAAAGTATTACTACTGACCTATAAAGCCCTAAATGGTCTAGATCCTGTGTATTTAATGGACCTTCTATCGCCCTACATTCCATTGCGTTCTTTAAGATCACTAAATTCAAGGCTCCTGGTCATTCCTAGGATATCCAAGTCCACTAAAGGAGGGAGGGCGTTCTCACATTTAGCTTCTAAACTCTGGAATAGCCTTCCTGATGTTGTTCGAGGATCAGACTCGCTGTCCCAGTTTAAAACTAGATTAAAGACGCATCTCTTTAGCCAAGCATTCACATAATGCTTACCTTTTATACTACTGTTGAATCAGATCGAATGCATTAATATTATGAACAGCAGCTATGCTAATTATTTCCCATCTGCTTTTCTGCTGTTCTTTTTCATAGGTTCACTCAATGCTGCGGAAAGCGCAGTATGATATCCTCTGGATGTGCCGATTGCCTGAAGCCCTATAGAATCACGCCAATTCATTGACTGATGGTGCTAGCGCAAAGCTGGCTCCGCCTCGACGCTGTTACGTCGTAGCATGATGAACGTGCGCGCGCCATCCTCTCCTCAGATTTCTCTGCCTTCACGAAGCGGTCACATCTTGCCCTTCGTTCGGTTTTTCGGACCCCAAATTATTCTAAATTCAACAACAGCTTTCGTCTCGACACTTCAGCGACTGGTATAAGTGGAACTCTGTTCTCCTTACAGTGAAGTGTCATGGATTATCATTGCTGCTCTCCGCCATGCGTTCGTTTTATTTCGAACGACGACCCTCACAGTAAGTCTGTTAAATATATGGGTTTTTCGCATGCGCGTGAGGCTGTATTAGGAATCAAAATGTAAATTTTGTGACAATCTCCTTCTCAAAACCCTCCGGTCTAGACTTGCGGTTTTTGAGAAGGAGTCATTCGTCCCTCTATGGCGGGCTCGGTTGCCGCAGAGCGCCACCTCTGGTTGAATCTCACGGAGATCCGAGACAAGGATAAGAGTTTTCTCCTGGACGGCCCTATCTCCCACTCAGGTTTTTCCGGGGAGGCGGTCAACGTGGTGGTTGAGAAGTTCCGTGACACTAAGTCTCAGTCAGCCGCGTTCAGGCAGTTTATGCCCAGGAGGGTTAGAGAGCCAAGAGACTCCAACCCTGCCCCTTCTCAAACCCGAGAGTGCACTGCTCATAGAGCTAAATTCCCTACTAGAAGGAGTGACCTGGATCACCACCCACCAACTACGGTCTGGGGAGCCCGAGGTCGTCCGTTTCCCCGCCAGCGCCCTCACAAGCGCCTTCAGCTGAAGCGATCCAACAAATCGGCCACTCCAGCCTCCTCGAGCCGTTCCTGACCCGCAGGTCAGGAGGAGGAGAGCCTCGCCAGATCTACCAGGTTGGGACAGACCGCGGAAGCGTTTCTGCCCTCCTCCAACCAGCTCTCCTCCTCCAACCCTGTCACCTTCGCCACCGAGTGTGTTTCGAAGTGCAGGTCCTGTTTCACTCTCTTCACCCAATCCGGCACAGGAGGAAGGAGGACTTGCTATCTCCCCTCGATCCCGGTGCACGTTACACCCGCCAATCACTTCCTCGGGAGCACAGTTCATTTTCCTCTGGAGCAGGCGGACCCAGTTACTTCTATCCAGGCGGTGGTACCCCCCAGTACATGTCAGGACGCCAAGCGCTCTCCTCCACGGTCAACCACGCCTCCCCATGGGAACCAGCGCGACACCCTACCTCAGGTATGTCCCTTGCACTGCAACACTCCTCTCCCACTAACACATTTCGTTCAAGAATGGGAGCGTTTACCAGGGGTATCGCCTTGGATCCTTCGCACAGTTCGGCTCGGCTACACGCTTCAGTTTTGTCGCAACCCCCCCTGCTTCAACGGGGTCTTTCCTACTGTAGTCGACAGCGCCGCTCAGGCTTCTGTACTACACCAGGAGATTTCATCCCTTCTGCTGAAGGGGGCAATAGAAGAGATTCCTTCGGGGGAAGTCGAACAGGGCTTCTACAGCCGTTACTTCCTGGTCCCGAAGAAGGGAGGTGGCCTGCGGCCGATACTAGACCTTCGCCGGTTGAATTTCTCTCTTTACAAAGGGAAATTCAAAATGTTGACGCTGAAGGCCATCATATCTCATTTCCGGGTGGGGGACTGGTTCGTGACAGTAGACCTAAAGGATGCTTAATTTCCACATCCAGGTCGTACGGCGACACAGGAAGTTTCTCAGGTTCGTCTTTGAAGAAAAAGCGTACCAGTACAGGGTCCTCCCCTTTGGCCTCGCTCTAGCGCCAAGGACGTTCACAAAGTGTATGGATGCTGCTCTTGCCCCGCTGCGGCTCCAGGGCATCCATATACTCAACTAGCTGGACGATTGGCTCCTTTTAACCCACTCCAGAGAGTTGGTGACTCACCACAGGGACATTGTCCTCCGTCATATTCAGTCTCTCGGTTTGAGGTTGAATATGGAGAAGGGCGTTCTTACTCCAGCTCAGAGCACGGTTTTCTTGGGGGTACGCATGGACTCCGTTCTTATGAAGGCTCGTTTGGCTCCTGCACAGATTTTCAGTCTGGTGACATGTCTGTCCCGCTTTGCGCTACGCCATCATGTTTCCGTGGGCACCTGCCGCAGACTTCTGGGAGAAGTCCCTGATCTGAGAGATGATCTGGCCCTGATCTGGGAGATGTTCGGGAAAGCGGAAGTGGACCTCTTTGCATCTCAGGAGTTGTCCCAATGCCCGCTTTGGTTCTCCCTGAGCCCTCCAGCTCCGTTGGGAATAGATGCATTCGCCCACCCATGGCCGATGCAAAAACTCTATGCCTTACCTTACCTCTATGCCTTTTCGGAGCTGATTCCTCTGTTGGAATCCTCCCCCAGGGAGATTCCGGTCAGGGAGAACCTGCTTTCCCAGCTTCAGGGCAGGATATGGCATCCTCGCCCCGACATTCTGAAGCTGTATGTTTGGCCTATCAGAGGCCGTTAGCTTTAAGCTTTGATCTCCCAACCGACGATAAGGAGACCATCGCGAGTGCTAGAGCCCCTTCTACGAGGAGGCTGTATTCCTCCAAGTGAAGGGTGTTCGAGGCATGGTGCTTAGCACATGATAGGAACCCAGTCAGCTGCCCAGTAGGCTCAGTGCTGGAATTCCTGCAGGAAAAATTTGCTTCCGGAGCGGCTACTACCACTCTATGTCGTATATGAGTATATGTCGCAGCTATTGACGCTCATAGAGAATCAGACGAGATTCCCTTGGGGAAACTGAGGTTAATTTCGGCCTTCCTGCGTGGGGTTAGGCGCCTGTAACCGGCTCGCCCCCCTAGTGTTCCCTCGTGGGACCTGTCAGTCGTCCTGTAGGTTTGACAGAGGCTTCCTTCGAGCCCTTGGAGTCAGCCCCTGAGCGGATTCTGACTCTTAAGGTTGCTCTTTTGTTGGCTTTATCTTCACTAAAGCGAATGGGGGATTTGCAGTCTCTCACTATTAGTGAGTCGTGCTTGGACTTCGCTCCTGGCCTGGTTAGGGTTACCTTGAGGCCGAGGTCGGGGTATGTACCCAAGGTTCTTCCACGGCGTTCCGCTCTCAGGTTGTTAACCTTAACGCTTTCCACCCTCCTCCTTTTGCCTCTGAGGAAGAAAGGAAAATTAACTTGCTCTGCCCGGTCCGTTCTTTGAAGTTGTATGTAGGTCCCTCAGGCGGTTGGAGGAAATCAAACCAGCTCTTGGTATGTTTTGGTGCTGGCCGCCGCGGGCTTGCAGCATCAAAGCAGAGGATTTCCCAGTGGGAAACAGACGCTAATTCGCTGGCTTACGAGGTGCGTGGTTTGCCTTCACCTATTAGCATCAGAGCACATTCCACCAGAAGTGTGGCTTCCTCTCAAGCTCTCTTTAGAGGGGCCCTCTTGGAAGACATTTGTGAGGCGGCAGGTTGGTCCTCTCTGCACACCTTTGTGAGGTTCTATAATTTAGATCTTGACATGACTCCAGGTTCCCAGGTTCTATCTGCTTCAACCGATCATGGTTATTATTTGGGCTGGTACCAGTTATGGCAGCGCTTAGCTTGGCGAGTTTGGTATTTCGTTCCCACTGCACTTTCAGCAGCGTTGAGTGAATCTATGAAAATGAACGTCTCTGGTTACTTGCGTAACCTATGTTCTCTGAATAGGGAACGAGACATTGCTTTCGCTGCCAAGCTCCTCGCGCTGCCGACGGCTTTTCTTTTCGGCAGAGAAATCTGAGGAGAGGATGGCGCACACGCGTTCATCATGCTACGATGTAAGAGCGTCGGGGCGGAGCCAGCTTTGCACGAGCGCCATCAGCCAATGAATTGCCGTGATTCTATAGGGCTTCAGGCAGTCGGCACATCCAGAGGATATCCCACTGCGCTTTCCGCAGCGTCTCGTTCCGCAAGTAACCAGAGACGTTATCTCGGGACGCTAGTCCCAAGGTAAATGGCGTTCGTCAGCTCCAGATTGTAAGTTTGCCTCTCACCGAGACTTCAGATGCCCCAACACTTGCGATGAGATGACTAAACGCCTGTGAAGAGACGACTCGACGCCTGTGAAGGGACGACTCAACGCTGGTGATATGTTATGCCCTAAATTAATACATGATTAACTAACTGTATTTTTTTTCTATGTACATTTCTTATATGCAATTTCTGTAAAGCTGCTTTGAAACAATATGTATTGTGAAAAGCGCTATACAAATAAATTTGAATTGAATTGAACTGATTAATAAGAGTATAACTAAGTGTAGACACAATAATAACAAAATGTTGTGCTTTTGTAAAATAAAGAAACGAAAAAAGATTCGCTTTTTGTCGTCTGGGTCTCCATGAACTGGAGCATGTCACAAAAATGAACCGCAACTCAGCGTATAGGCTACTTGCCTCACAGACGAGAAATATCTATAGAAATCTTGAAATGTCGACTTTTCAATGAACCAATTAGAATTTTCTTTAAAAACTCTTGATTATGTAATTCGTATGAAAGCTCCATTTCTCTCTTAAGGCTTTTACAGGGTTTCTGCAGGTTTACTTAAATTTAATGCTTTTTTCTTGCCATTTTTTTTTCATTTTTAATGCCATAACCACAGATATAGATATACGATGAAAAAAATTTACTCGATTAATCACACATTTTTTCTATTTTTCAGGTTTATATTAGTTTGTATATTTTATAATGTAAGAATTTCACTGGTAATCTACAAATTAATGTAGAGACAACATAAAATACAGTATATTTTAAATACTTGTTTAATAGCGTATTTTTATGAAGGTCAGTATCACTGATACTAATACAGCTATTGATGTCTAGATAAAAAATATTTTTCCCCCCTAATTTTAAACATTAATTATAGCGTCCAACATTACAGTGTAATTGAAAGCTATACATTTTTTAACATTAGGCTTCAAAAAAACTTAATTTAAGTGAACTTCAAACAATCCTCACATAAATCCATCATAAATGTCATATTTACCTGTGCCCTTCCTTGTCTAAGAGGGAAGACGTATACAGAAATTGAATAAAGTTATTAAACAGTCTGCACTGCATCAATTATAGATTAAATATAGACTAATCCTTATTAAAGCTACAAAAGTTCTTTAGTCAAAAGCAGGGAGTAATTTTCTCTGTTCCCTTTGTTCTTTGATTAACTTTACTGACAGAAAGCTTTATTGGCTGCTGTCACTTTAAAACCAGCCGCTGCTGACAGAGATGCGGATCTCACACGCGCCTCATTCTCTCACATATCTTAACGTTCATTTTAAGACTTTATTTAACTAATTTAAGACTGCTCTTATATTATGACGATACTCAACAAAACTGACATTTTGGCATAATTGTGTGTTATTGTTCGTTCAAGCGCGAAAGAGAACTGTTCTCTGGCGCGCTGTCAATTCTGCTGGAATATGCACTTTCCCATTTTTCTGGTCTAGTTTTATTCCTGTCCACCGCTATACAAAATGCCCGCGTCACCTTTACATCACGGCAATTTTAGTCAGGCCGGAAGCAATTACCAAACTGGTTCCGCATGTTTATCACACTAATGTAATTTTGCGACAGCAAATAAAAATGATTATAAAGGTTATATTCAAATAAAAACATTTTCTTCAAAACTATCTACATTTTTAATGCCTGTAAGATTAAAATGTAATCCTTTTTAATGTCAATGCCTTAATTTCAAAATCCCAAATCCATTTAATGACTTTTAATGCTTTTTAAAGCCCTGCGGAAACCCTGGTTTAGTCAACTAATGGCTTAAATCATCCCGGTATGCAATAATTCACCATTTTGAAAGAAATACAAATGAGGAATAATTCACTAATGACTTCGCAAACTAACTAGAAATTTTGTGTGAAATGAATTTCAAGCTCTGGTGGTAGCTTGCCTTGTAGATGGAGGGAAGAGTGATTTCTCTAATAGGCAGATACCTCATAGGCGCTGTTCTGGATTAGTGGGAGTGGCTTGCGGAACTGTGCAATGTGGTGCATTGTGGGAGTTGTTGTCTTTCATACAAATGCGCCCTAAAGTTACTTTCTGTCTTTCCTCGGTCAAGAAGGCACAAAATTTGAAATTTATTTTACATTTCGACTACATATATGACCCAGTTTAAATAAAGATTAATGTTCCCACGGGTGAAATGCTCCTTTAAATGTTTTAAATGGTAACATTCATTGATCTGCATGGGATGGAAGCATAAAGCATAAAAACAGCTTACTCCATGGCTGACAAGTCCATGTCTACTTCCTCTCCATTCATTAGAGGGATTTTCTTCTTCTTGTTCCTGGAAGAGAGAAAATGTAAGATGATATATTTTAAAAAATTAAATAAAATTCAGATAATGACCTATATCTTATTTCATAGTGCTGGACTTTTAAATACAACACCAATAACCTGCTATTACATATAGACATATACTCTGATTAGATTCAGGCAAGATCTTTGTTCTGGAAGCAAATCCTACCTTCTGCTTTTGGAGTGGCAGGGAATGTCATGTTTGAGACTGTTCTCCTCAATCTGCAATGTGTGGTTAAATGACCCATCCAATTCCTGGACTGTCACTTTAATAGGGCCCTGATGAAAATAAAAAGCATACACATACACTTAGAAGACCATTTTTGTGCTTTCACTACCTGTTTGAAAAACACTTTTTTTTTTCCATCTATACATTTTCTCAAACAATTTTCCCTATGGTATTCTCTCTGCAGTCACTCACCACATATTTCTGTGTGCCAGACGAAGTGTAGTCCTGACGGATCTCTAGTTCCAAAACATTTCTTTTCCTGTTGAAGGCAAAACTTCCAAAGAATTTTACCACACCACTCTGGTCTCTGAGGTTGATGAGTCAACGGTAATAATATATTAAATAACTACAATACTTAAAAACTTGAGCTCAACATTTTTCAAGTTAAAAGCAATTGAAACATTTGTTTTCACAGAGATTAATTTCCCAGGAAAGATCACCAAATGTTGTGCTGTTATGAGCCAGGTATAGAAGCATGTTTAGCCATGGAATAAAAAACAAAAAAGGTAATTGCAACTTTTTATTTCTCACAATTGGGAGTTTAAACTGGTAAAATGCATATTCTGATGAGTATGCAAATTTGCTTATTTTTGATCCATAGAAATATGGGCTGATGCATTTACTGTGAAATGTGCAGCACTCACATTTATTTAAATCATTGCCCTTTGAAGTTTAATATTCACAATAAGCCATGTTGCAAACAAATGTTCCTGTTATTCTGTCCCCATATTTAAGACCTCTTGAAATGACAATTAAGACTTTTCTTATGCCATATAAGGGCCTTACTTTTTATGGCCTTACATTTGACAAAACTAAATGTAAGACTTTTTTTACCCACAGGGACCCTGATGAGCTACTCCTGACAACACGACAAATTGATAAGGAAAGAGAAACCTTTTTTGGAACGTTTATTTTGATGAATCCACTTCAGACGGCATATTCACATCTCTGACGTTAACCAATCATAACAGTGGTCGTTTACTGACAAGTCTTAAAGGAGCTAAAACTCTTTTGATTGCATTTATTTCATGGCAGAATGCAGCAACTGACCAATCAGAATCAAGTATTCTTCGGAGCCAAAAAATAAATCAAGAAACATAACTTAATTTACATAAAGGCAGTGCATTTGAAGGATACACCCATTGTTTAATGAGGGGTCCGATGTCCTTCCCTGAGACATTAGAAATGGATTTGAGGAATCCAGAGGTGGACACCAGCATCTGGCTCCACATGTGAGACTGATATTTCTGGGATGAGGCTGTGCTGGCCAGACTCAAGAGCTTGTTAAACACCTGAAGAGAGATTTGAATGCCTTAGACTGAACAGTTAATAAATCAGCCATAAGGACAATGAAAATTTAATATAAAGAATTAGTGCAAATCAATGTGTGTGGGTGGTCTAAAACTGAGGATTTGAGAGGAACCTATTCTAGATGTAACCACCATGAAATATACCACTTCCTTTCTTAAATGTTTCAGTTCCTATACCTGTAACATGAACTCCATGCTAATTCGGTTTTCGATGAGCCTCATGACCAGGTGGGCTTTGCACTGGAACATCTTGTAATATTCCCAGGACAATGTGTGGGGGTGTTTGATGGAAAAGTGCAGGTGGGGTGTTGGACTAAAAGGAAAAAATACATAACTATCTCACTCTGTGAAACAACATCTTTTGTGCAAGTTTGGATGAGTGTGTATAATTTATAAACAATGATAGAGATGAGGTTATTACTTGTCTTTTTCTTTTCCGCCAGAGAAGGTGGGATGTAGCAGGACTCCACCCATCTTTAGCTCATACTCCACAATCTTGTCCAGTTCCTGAAGGTTAAGAGAGTAACAGAAAAACAGTTCAGCATTTAAAAAGTTGATGTTTGGGCATTATCTCTCCTTTGACGTCCAGTCTACTTTATACCTCCTTAATCCAGTGACGATACTCATTGACTCCAAATGTTTTCTTCAGGTAGAGGCCATAAATGTATCCTGAAATTCCTTTCAAAACCCACTCATCAGACCTGCAATTCAAAACATACATTGTATATACACCGTCATTTAGATTTTTTACAGTAATAAAAAGCATTTAGTTCAGTTAGAGAACAGCCACTTCATTTAAAAACTGAAAGTGTCTGCTCAATTCAGCATGAGCGTCGCAGAAGTCAGATTTCACCTCACTTTCCCCATCTCACCTCACCCTTGACTGGTTTCAAAGCGAAATGCAAAAGCGCCTATTTAAGCGAGTTTGTCATTGTAGTGTTTTGTTGTTGTGTTTTTCATTAAGAATAATAATGAACCTATTTCACTGTAAAGCCGCTATTTCACTTAATGACCCCTCTATCATTAGGATAAATATATAGGATAAATATATATTTTTGATAAAAAATAATAAAAAGAAAGAAGAAACAATCTGGCATATTGATTTAAATCTAGGCCCTATAACAAAAACAAAAAACAGTATATTCTACTTAATAAAAAAAATCATCTAAGACACATTTAACTTTCTTTGCAAATTGCTATGACATCATCCTACAGAACAAATTAAGTTTACACAGAGGCCAAATTTTTTTTTTAATGTTTTAAAATCTGAGCTCACGATCTGGTCATGCAAAGACATGAGCAAGTGTGTTTGAATGGATTTCATTGGCAATGCTAAAGACAGCTCACTCTAAACTCAACACTGTCTTCAATTACAGGGTTAAACGGCATCAAACAACACCATTCATTGGAGGCAGGGGACTGTTCTCCATTTCAAAGCAACTTCAGTTCTCCAGCTGGGGCTCATACAAGCTCAAAACAATAAATAAATAAATAAATAAAGTCTGCAATAGAAACCTCTACATCTGATTTTGATTTTAGACATTTGCCACACAAGGGAGTTTATTGTAAGTAGTAATCAAAGCTTTGGACAAAGAACTACAGCATCGGACCAAAAGGACCTCACACACATAAACACAAAGTCTGCCTTCCTGCCTGCTGTGAGTTTGTTTGCGTCGAGGCTGTAAGCTCTAAGCCTCGTATTAGCTTCGTATTTCTTTCTGTTTTGAACCATCATTTACTCTCATTTCTAGATGTTTATATTACTAAATACAGTTTACCCACCATCTCAGATTAACCTTACATCGCTAGCTTCCGTTATTGTTAGCACAGCACGCTAGTGTTAACGCGCCACCCGCGCTCATTTATTTATTATTTATTATCTCTCGCGCGCCCGCGCCTTTGAGTTCATAAAAGCCCAGGTAAATAAGAATCAGTCAACACAAACGGTGAGTAATGTCTTGTCCTGTTATTGTCACCTGTGTCACATGTCATATGTTTAGTATAGCCTTCTCCGATGGCAACATAGTATTTATTTGTGATAAATGCAAGGAGACAGTCAGGCTGACGGAGAAGATTTCAGCGCTAGAGACATGCATCCAAACTTTAATTGAGGATAGTAAGGATAGTACTAGAGCTTTAGATACTATTTTGGATGCGCCTAGCATAGTGAACTCTGTACATGATTCGGTTCCGGCTGAAGTAGAGCCAACGCAGCAGCGCAGATGGGTGACAGTGAGAGATTGCTCTAGTCGCGGATAAAAAAAAACACTCTTCCATTTCGATTACCATAACAAATGGATTTGCCCCACTCAGTGAAACACCCACTGAGAATTCTGTTGATTGTGCCCTGGTAATTGGTGATTCCATCACACGGAATGTGAAAAAAGAGACAACAGCCACCATAGTTACATGTTTGCCGGGAGCCAGAGCGCTTGACATCAAAGCAACTTTAAAAGTGCTGGCTAATGCTAATCGTAAATTCTCTAAGATCATTATTCATGTCGGCACTAATGATGTTCGACTCCGCCAGTCGAAGATCACCAAAATGAATATTAAAGAGGTGTGTGAACTCGCAAGTACGATGTAAGGCACTGTAATTTGCTCTGGCCCCTTTCCTGTTCGCAGGAGTGATGAGATAGTTAGTAGATTGGCCTCACTCAATGGTTGGTTGTCTAAATGGTGTCCGTTGAATAATATAGAATTCATAGACAATTGGAAAAGTTTTTGGGGCAAGCCTGACCTGTTGAAAAGAGATGGTATTCATCCCTCCTGGGATGGTGCTGCTCTTCTCTCAAGTAATTTGGCTTATAGTCTTAGAGCTAAAACATGACAATCTGGGGCCCAGGTCAGGAAGCAGAGAGACTGGCTAAACCAACCGTCAGCTTGCGGCCTCACGTCACCAAGGTCAGATAAATCCCATCACATAGAGCCTCTTTCACCTAGATATCATCATATAGAGACTGTGTCTGTTCCCTGCATTTGGAAATCCAAAAAACGCCAGGTAAAAAATTTAATTGATGTTCAACAAATAAAAAACAAATATAATACAGATGAGCAAATGATAGAGCTTGGGTTGCTGAATATTCAATCCCTTACTTCGCCAAAATCACTCATAGTTAATGATATGATTTCAGATTATAATCTAGATGTGCTGTGTTTGACAGAAACCTGGCTAAAACCAAACGATTACATTAAATGAGTCAACCCCACAAGATTACTGTTATAAACATGAACCTTGTCTAAAAGGCAAAGGGGGAGATGTTGCTGTAATTGATAGTAATATTTTCAAAACCACAAAGAAATCTAGTTTTAAATATAATTATTTTGAAGTGTTGGTGCTTAATGTAAAAATATATAGAGTAAACGATAAATCATGTTTGAGAATTCTGCTGGCTACTGTATACAGGCCACCAGGGCACCATAAAGATTTTATCAAAGAATTTGCGGACTTTCTATCAGAACTAGTATTGGCTGCCAATAAAGTACTAATTGTTGGTGATTTTAATCTACATGTAGATAATGAAAAAGATGCATTGGGATTGGCACTTAAAGACATTGTAAACTCAATTGGAGTTAGACAACACGTGTCAGGACCTACTCATTGTCGTAATCATACTCTAGATCTAATACTATCACATGGAATAGATGTTGATGCCGTTGAAATTCTGCAGCAGAGCGATGACATCTCAGACCATTATCTAGTCTCATGTAAATTACATTGAGCCAAGGCTGCAAAGCCGACTTCGTGTTGTAAATATGTTAGACCTATAACTTCTGCCACTTGCCACAATGATCACCAAAGATTGCTTTATCAATAATCTTCCTAATCAGTTTCATCATCTCAGCATCCAGGATAGCTTAGAAGAACTTGATATTGCAACAGAAACTTTTAACTCTCTCTTTTCCAGCACTTTAGACTCAGTTGCTCCGTTGCACTTAAAGAAGATTAAAGAAAATAGTCCAACGCCGTGGTACAATGAGCACACTCAGGCCCTTAAGAGAGCAGCCAGAAAAATGGAGCGCAACTGGAAGAAAACAAAACTAGAGGTATTTGGGATTTCATGGAAAGAGAGCTCGATTGCTTACAGAGAGGCCTTAAAAGCTGCTAGATCTGCTTATTTTTCAACCCTATTAGAAGAAAATAAACATAATCCTAGATACTTATTTGAAACAGTGGCTAAACTAACGAAAAAGAAAGCTTCAAGCCAAGAAGTTTCCAAGCAGCACAACTGTAATGACTTTATGAACTTCTTGACTTATAAGATTTATAATATCAGGGAAAAAATTATAACTATGCAACTGTCTACTACAGTATCGCATCAGGGAGTGCATTGTAATCTCCCTGAGGAGAAATGTTATTCATTTGTTCCTATAGGAGAGAAAGAATTCTGCAAACTCGTTAATTCATCTAAATCGACAACTTGTATGTTAGACCCTATACCGACTAAGCTACTGAAAGAGATGCTTCCAGAGATCATAGATCCTCTTCTTTATATCATTAATTCGTCTTTGTCTCTAGGATACGTACCAAAAACCATTAGGCTGGCTATGAAAAAAACGTTTGTTAAAAAACCGCAACTTGATCCTTCAGAATTAGTCATTTACAGGCCGATCTCAAATCTGCCTTTTCTGTGAAAGATATTAGAAAAAGCAGTATCCTCACAACTGTGTTCCTTTCTTGAAAGAAATGATATCTGCGAGGGTTTTCAGTCAGGATTTAGACCGCAACATAGTACTGAGACAGCTCTCATTAGAGTTACAAATGATTTACTTTTATCATCCGATCGTGGTTGTAGCTCTCTATTAGTGTTACTTGATCTTAGTGCTGCATTTGACACAATTGACCACAACATTCTTTTAAATAGACTAAAAAACTATGTTGGCATTAGTGGAATTGCACTAGCATGGTTTAAATCATACTTATCTGACCGTTATCAGTTTGTAGCAGTAAATGAAGAGATGTCTTATCGATCACAAGTTCAGTATGGCGTACCACAAGGCTCAGTACTAGGACTGCTGCTGTTCACTCTGTACATGCTACCATTAGGAGATATCATTAGAAAACATGGAATTAGCTTTCACTGTTATGCCGATGATACTCAGCTGTATATTTCTTCAAAACCTAACGAAACTTACCAATTCACAAAATTAACGGAATGCATAGCTGATATAAAAAATTGGATGACTAGTAATTTCCTACTACTAAACTCTGAAAAAACAGAGATTCTAATTATTGGACAAAAAACTTCCACACTTAATAACCTAGAATACTGTCTAACACTTGATGGCTGCTCTATTAAGTCTTCGTCGTCGGTTAGGAACCTGGGTGTGCTCTTTGATAGCAATCTTTCATTTGAAAGTCACGTGTCTAGTATCTGTAAAACCACATTTTTCCATCTTAAAGATATATCTAAATTACGACATATGCTCTCATTAACAAATGCGGAACAATTAGTTCATGCTTTCATGACATCAAGACTAGATTATTGTAATGCTCTACTGGGTGGTTGCCCTGCATGCTTAATAAATAAACTACAGCTGGTCCAAAACGCTGCAGCTCAAGTTCTTACTAGAACCAGGAAATATGACCATATTAGCCCGGTTCTGTCAACACTGCATTGGCTGCCTATTAAACATTGTATACATTTTTAAATATTGTTGATTACTTACAAAGCACTAAATGGTTTAGCTCCGCAGTACTTGAGCGAGCTCTTAACGCATTATAGTCCTTCACGTCTATTACGATCTCAAAATTCGGGCCAGTTGATAATACCGTCCTAGAATATCAAAATCGACTGCTGGCGGTAGATCCTGTTCCTATTTAGCACCAAAACTTTGGAACAGTCTTCCAACCATTGTCCGGGAAGCAGACACACTCTGTCAGTTCAAAGCTAGACTAAAAACACATCTCTTTGACCTAGCATACACATAATATATTATAGACTTCTATAATTCAATGTTAGGCTGCATAGATTAGGTCAGCCGGAACTGGGAACACTTCCCTTAAATCCTGATGTACTCGTTACATCATGATAAGAAGAATGGCATCTACGCTAATTTTAGTGTCTTTGTTTATCCCGAGGTTTTCCCGCAGCCTACCGGATCCAGGCCGTATCCAGATCTGACTAGGAGCTTTGCCTGGACCCGATGACAACGCAGTGCTGAAGTGCCAACTAGCCTCTCCCTATAGAGGATCCCTTTCCCACTCGACAGATAAAACGTTGTGATTCCGGTTCACGTACCCACCCCGAAGTGATAAAATAAAACAAAATTCTGTATCAAATTACAGTTACTGTAAATCCGGCCTCTAGTTCATAAACGCCAGAGGAGAAAAGGCCCCCGACTGAGCCTGGGTTCTCCCAAGGTTTTTTTTTTCTCTCCATTAAGTCACCTGATGGAGTTTTAGGACACCAGTAGGTCACTTGATGGAGTTTTTCAGTTCCTTGCCACTGTTGCCTTTGGCTTGCTCAGTTGGGGATATTGAAATTAATTAACCAAACATTAATACCATTGATCAGCCCTACCATACGTGGATGTTTTTTCCACTAAGAAACAAACATTGTTATGTTATTTGATTGATACTGTGAAACTGCTTTGATGCAATTTATATTGTGAAAAGCGCTACATAAATACACTTGACTTGACTTGACTTGACTTGACTTGACTTGACTTGACTTGGTGCAGTTTTAAAAGGAAACAGAGATCTGGTTCATCTTGTTGATTTTGCGAGTGACAAAATGGCATGGTGGGTTTATTAAAACCATGCGAGGAAAAACCTGCCAAATAATCCCATTGTCATAAGGATTTAAAATAAATAAATAAATTAAAATATTACAAAGAGAGAAATAATAAACCTGGCTTGGCAGAATCAAATGCTTACTGAAACAAAAATATTCCGTCATGTAACCAGGATAGGGATGCAAATTATCGATTAATTCATTAATCATTAGTTTATTGACCTTATCGATCGATTAACTGATAAGCGGCTATTTTCCTGAGAATGTAAATTTCTCACGGTATCAATAGTGTCTTTAACATAAAAAGCAAAATATTGCTTATATACTGAATAAAAATGTTATATTGCTCAATTGATGTTTTATTGTTACAGTTGGGATATGGTACAGATAATGGCATTTATGTAGTTTAACTAAAGCACAGAAAATTAAAATACATAAAAATAATTGTGCACTGTCTCACCTGTTGCATGTGAAACATTAAGCAACATAAAATACATTTTAAATAAAAAATCTATACTTGTAGGCATAGCCTATATTAAGTCATATAATAATCTATCTGGAAAACTACTTATGAAAAACTTGAAACATTAGCAGCAGCACTTATAATCCCCCTTGGTCTGAGAAAGGTAAAAGTAAGATTACTAGATCTGGAAACTTCAAATATAGAACTGAACACAACTTAAATCATCCCTGAGGAAGGTGACAGTAAAATTAGAGGGCGTCCGAACAGTCAAATGATATGACAGTCCCAAATTAATCATCGTTATTATTAGTCGTACATTGCTGCTTGAACGGCGTGCACTGAATAAATAACCGTTGAGCACTTTGCTAGTGCGTTATTTAACTCAAAGAAATGCATCCTATATGAGATTAATCAGATATATACAAAATTAACATAATATTACAAATTATATCTGCACAAAATGACGTGAATGCACAAGTTAACTTGAACTAAGTTACGTGCCATTCAGAATGACTCATGTTGTGTCATGCTCTTTGGAACAACGCGACACGGCAACTAAACCCAAATAATTCACAATGTTTTATCACAATATTGTTCTCTTTATAAGGTTATGTAATATGACAGTACCAATAGTCACTATTAGTCGTGCATTGCCGTTTGAGCTGCACGTGCTAAAGATCACGCTTTAGTGTCAATTCTTAACCAAATGCATCCAATATGAGATAAATCAGATATAGATTGGCGTACACAAAATAAACTATTAAAACTTACATTTGCACAAAACAAAAGGCTGCGAATGCACAACCTTATAGTCATTATGAAGGTGTAAAATAGTCCCAAACATAACTCCGCATGAACCTGCTTAATCGATGATCGATAAGTTTGATCGATTAAATGTATTATCGACAATTAATCGATCGTCGATTAATCGTTTACATCCCTAAACCAGGAGTTACTGGTTCAATAAATACTGCATATCTTCCAAGCTCAAAGTACCTTCCTGCAACCTACATATATGAAAAGCATATAATATTCTATATAACAAAATATGCAATATGCAGTTTTGTGGCTGGCAACAAACATTAAACTACTATGGTTTCCCCATTCCTACCTACTTACCAGGACATCCTAGAGATGAAGCAACCAAAAAACTGCTGGGCCAGAGCATAAGCCAGAAAGCGCCTGGTCATAGGTGTCTGGTCTATGATCATACCACTGTGCAGGAGGTTGGTACTGAGAAGAAAAGAAAAAGAAAAATAAGACACACAATCAAACAGCGCATCAAATCACATGTCTGTTAACAAAACCTTTGAAATGTACACATGCAAAAAAAACAACAACAAAAAAAAAACGTATCTAATGTAAGGGTTTTTCCTGCATTTAAAATATCTTCGCAGCCGCCAAAATGAATCTTTGTCCCTCCAAAGATTTGTGTGATAGTTTAATGTGACTATATCTGCCGTTCTGCAGTACCGGTACCTGCTGATAGCCGGCTGCTTTTAAATGCTTTAAAACACTCCCGTGAGGGTTTGTGTAAGAGAAAGGTTTTTGTGAAAGTCAAAGGTTTCCAATTACAACATTTTTGCAGCGTTGCGCTTGTGAATCCTTTCATTATAACCCTATATAAAGTATAACACGATGTCAATAAGAAATTCATCGAACAACGTAGACCGTGTAATTGATAATAACAGCTTTGTGTACCTAACGTTGAACTGAAATAATTGCCAGCTTCATTGATTATAATGAGAGTAATCTTTGCTCGTTTTCTGTAGTCTATGTAGTACATTTTTCATGCTGTTAACAACACATTGCAAAGTTTCTGGATTGACAACGGTATATTAATGTGCGATTGAATGCGATTGACAGTGATAACCATAGCATTGGACAGAACAAAACAATCTCATACTGTATGTCAAATGATCTGTACATTAACCTGACACATTTTGTATGTAATGTATTATTTTGTTGATCATTTTATTACTAACTTTTCAAATCAGTCAATTTTATTTACAGATTTCTTAATATTAAATAGTTCTAAGCACTTTGTGTTACAATCTTTCCTGATCGTGAATATTTTTTATTCCGTGAATAAATAGGACAAGTTAATTTTAGGGATGGGCATTCCTCATTTCGATCATTGACAGGTCTCAAAAAATGAGTACTCTAGGGGGGGGGGGCATGTCACATAAAAAAATTTACATTGACAAATAAAAATTTATGTTGACAAATAAAAATATGACACAAAAACTTCTCAATGAAAATGTGAATGTATTACTAGAAAAAATTAGTCTTTTTTACAGGTCAGGTTTTTTTAGTCTATGGTTTGAAAGGGAAACTTGGATGCGCTCTTCCCTTAACACGCTGATACACGGAAAACTAAAGCACAGAATTTACAACATTCGATCACAATCCTGTTCACATTATAATGCTATATATGGCATGTACATTGGTGCTGCACATCTTGCACTTTATTTTATTTTTATTGATAGAAAGTCATCACTGCGCGTTTTTGTCATAACGAGAAACAACTTTAAATAAAACATAGGTTTACTGTTAAAAAATTAGAACTAAATAAAACAGGTTAACTGTTAAAAAATGAGAACCTAAAAACAGGTTAACTGTTTTAATTACAAATTAGCACTGCTGCATTATAAATATCATCAATGATTTTGAAAAAGAAATAACCTATCTAAAAGGAATATGACCGTCTCAAATAACCCAATGATATCAGATATGCAGACATTGCATTGAGCTGAAACGGAAGAGTGAATGAACGGTCGGTAAACTGCAGCGTTTTGCTAGCTGGTTATTAAACTCAATCAAACACGTCTTATATTTGATTAATCAGATATAGACTACATAAAGGTCATCTTACAACTTCTGCACAAAACGACGCGAATGAGCACATGAACTTGATTGTGCTTGTCTGATGTGCAGTGTTGGGAAGGATACTTTCAAAACGTAGTTCGTTACAGAATACATGCCCAAAAATGTAATTTGTAACGTATTCCGTTACATTACTCAATCTGAGTAACGTATTCTGAATACTTGGATTACTTCCACATTGAATTGCCTTTTATTAGTGTAAGAATGCGGCCATCAAATCCTGCTTACTAAACAGGCCTATTCTGGTGGGTGCGGTGGTGACGGGTTCATGTAACGGGTGGCGCTACCTAAAAGCTGTCACAAAGAACCGGCAAAAGTAATGATTATGAATATGTAAAATATATTAAAAAGATATTTTAATTGTTTATTAATAAACAAGTGTTTTCTTTGTCAGTGTTGGCTGCAAAGATGATATATTTCCCTCATATTAAATATAAAACGCATGTGTAGACAAATATTTTTCTAATGTCTGGACTGCTTTATTAAAGGAGTATGGATATATAAACAGACGTTTCAATATATTGGTAGCCTATTAAATTCATTTTCTGAGAATTTATATTTCAAGGTTTGACTGCAATTGGCCAATTTGAAAGAATTTATCTTCAACTAGTTTGTGGTGTAGGTCTATGTATTTTATAATGTTAACTTCAAATAATACTAATAGTAATTTGAAGATGTGGTAGCATTGGATCTGGACGGGAAGATCCAGGGCGCATTTTTTCGTTTTCATATTGGGGCTTCTAGGAAATGCATGGAGTTGCTTAATTTATTTAGAGAGTGAATAAACTTGTGAAACAGAGAAGTATCGTCATGTAATCCATTGATTTCAACAATGTAACTGTATCAGGGCTTATGTGACCAAAATTTGTAAGGGTGCGACTAAAATATTTCCCAGAGATGGGGCGGGTCTTTGCCTCTGATTGGCTGTGGTCCAGATGTTCCTGTAGGCCTACACTGCTCCGTGCTGTGTGTCAGTGAAATGTGACCCAATTCCGATTTTTGCTCATATGAGACAGATCTGATGTGTTCTATGACCATGTAGCCTAAACAGGAAAAAACGCATGTATTCTGATATTTCGAGATCGGTTTCAGGCCTCGTTCATATGTGGTAATAAATCAGATATGTGCCAATACGTCATGTAAACAGGCAGATCGGATTTTCTGAGGCATTAGGCAACGTCTCCGCGGTTTAATGACGAGAGCAACCCCGACGCGCATCTGCAAAGGGATGGATGACGAAACGTTGTGTCGTCGTAGGAGAGGAATGTGGACAAACGTTGACAACATATAAAAAGTTGGCTTGCTCATCCTAAAATTTCGGACCCACTGCTCCTCATTAATCTCATGAAAATGCGTCTATAGCACGAATTTTATTTATCATGCCATTTAAGCCAAAAATATTGCGTGCATATGATACGCACTTTATGGCGTGCAATACGCACATTTACAGTGCGTGTCATATGCACGCAAAAACTATTTTGCCGTATAAATGGCACGAGAAATAAAATTCGTGCTATAGACGCACTTTCATGAGATTGTGTAGGGCCTATGTTCCCACCAGTCCTGAGATCTATCTCGCTGCACGTTCGTCCATCTGTGCAAGAACCCCCTTTAAACATGCGCGATGTTTCAGATCTATGTCAAGTGTAAACACATGAGTCGGATATGGGTCACAATTTAAAGAAAGTGTAAATGGACTGTCAAAAAAATCGAATATAGGCAACAAATCAGAATTGGGCACCAAGACCTACAGTGTACACGAGCCAACGGCAATCAGCATCAGCAAAATAAACGCAAGAAAACAGACAACGAACAATGAAAAGAAATAGACACATGGAGAGTTTTTCTTTAAGAAAAGTAAGCCCAACACTCTCCCCGTCAATGCTCCGACAACAGCCCAGACATGGAGCTACTTCAGCCGTCAGTTCAGGGAAGCGCTTTTAAACAGTAGCAGTTTCTATTTCTATTTTGAAATGTTTTATTCTGCTTAAAATGTTTTAGTTTGGCAGCTCAGTGAAGCACTTTAAGCATTTTTTTTTAAAAGATTTGTATTTTTATATACAGTATAATTGTGCTTCAAATAAAAAAAAAGTATTTACCTACACCTTATTCTTGTTTAAAATCATTTACATAATATATATGTATGGAGCGTGATAAAAAGGTGACCTTGAAATTGTGCCGTAAAAAGGCGACGTGGGCTGAGGAAAAATTTGGGTGCACCTAAATTTTGTGCTGGTGCAACTAAATAAAAAATATCAGGCGCACCAGTGCAACCAAGGCAAAAAGTTAGTCTGGAGCCCTGTGTATTCGAAATACCAACTATTTAAATTGTAACTGTAACGGAATACAGTTAATCATAATTTGTATTCTGAATACGTAACGCTGGTACATGTATTCCGTTACTCCCCAACACTACCAATGTGTAACTCTTGTTGTGGACACGCTCTGCCTTTAACAGCGTGCTGAAAAACTAAAGCACCGAGAATTTACAACATTCTATTACAATCGTGTTCTCATTATAATGTGCTGTATCTGATAGATTGGCGCTGCACATCTTGCACTTAAATGCATTTCATGATCAAAGTGATTCCAGGCATATCTGCAGCGTGCTTTCTAATCCAGTTTCACTTTATTTCGCCGGTCTGGAAGGCGTGCTGTTTAATAGTGGTGTCAACAATAATTGATTCGGTAATGCCCCGCAATGCGGGAAATGCACGATTCAGCATCAATGTGGCAAAGTGCCATAATCGATTATCTCACTGTTTATTTTCTGGCCTTGGACAATAAAGTTTTGAAGTTTCAATTACTTCCGGGGCATAATAACAACAATAAAGATGGCTGAGGCGGAGGGTGAAGCTTTCCAAAGCTTGGAAAGCAGACATCTGACCAATACCCTGTACCATTCAATTTTATTTTATTTAATGACATTTATGTCAAAGATACAGGAAAGTTATAATACACACATAGCAGCCAATAAAATCTGTTGTTCAATATCTGACTGCTTGTATTGCCTCATGACTGATGAAAAATTTGCCTTGTGTGCAGTAGAATTTTGTTCACATGGATAGGGTACATTGTACTGATTGTGTGGATGGCCATGTTTGTCCGCCACCAACGAAGAACATTTTGGACCCAGGAAAAACCCTGTAATGTCATTATAAACATACCTGAAAATACTCATTGATGCATATGATGAGACCTGCACATAAGCCTCATCCACAAAGACGGTCTTGAAGCAAGCATATGGGTAGCGACAGGTGAGGATCTCCTCATAGAACTCAAAAATCTCATGCAGGTAGGACATGGTGTGCTTCAGCAGGGGCAGAAGCTGAGGCAAGCAAAAATGAGTCACCTGTGAAAGCACAACATATTTGATTTAGAACAATTTAGTGAATAAAAAACAACGACAATAATTGCATTGGAAAACATTTACATTTGAAAAAGTTTATTGCATATAATATATAAGCATTACATAAGTATGTACCTAATTCTCTCGATCTGTGAAATCTGGATGCTCTTATGTATCTTACCTGCGACTCACCTACAGTTGGGACATTATACATTCTGGCAGTCCATATCACATATGTATAGATTAAAAAAAAAAAAAACCCACCATCTAGTGGACAACTGCAAAAGGGAAACTTGTTCAAGTCAATAAAAATGCCAGGTATGTCTATACTGAGTATCTGCAGGAAGTTTAATACTTTTTAATACCATTTTAATTAATAGCAGTGCTTACATAATAATATACAAAAGTATAGAGATGGATTCCAGCACTCAGAAGATAGAAAGATATAAAATGTATCATCACTACCTCAACAGCTTTATTAGAAACACCCTTGCAGCAGTGTTTACAGTTTTTTTTTTTTTTTTTTTTTATAAAAGTAATTTAATGCTATGTTAATAACGAGAAATGCACTTTGTCTCCTGTTTGGCCCACATCATGTGTTACTATTACACTTAAAAAAAAAATATATATTTTAGTAGTAGTATTACTCAGGGTTATTGTTGTTAAATAAAACAAACTATTAAAAACATTTGTTTATATGATACTGATACCCGATACTGCACTCCTGTACTCGTCACTCATTAAAATGCTACGATACCAACAACCGATACAGTACAGTGATTCTGACAAAGAAACACAGACAACAGAGCAAACAAAGATCAGAAAGGATATATATTTTTACAGAAGTATGCATATGAAGTAAATGTGTCAAATTTATAGAATGTTAAGCGATAAGCGAAACGTGGAGTGGATTAAGCAGCGGCACAGCTTGTGGAGCAGACATCCCTTTTTCAGAGACATGGCTGAAAAGTTTGTAGTTTGGCATATTACTAACGTTAAATGGCGGTAGAAATTTGGCATATTAATAACGTTAACTGGCGGTAGAGAGAGAGAGAGAGGGAGGGAGAGATGGAGAGAGAGAGAGAGAGGGAGGGAAAGAGAGAGGGAGGGAGAGAGAGCGAGAGAGGGAGAGAGAGAGAGAGAGAGAGAGTATTTCTGTTGCATTTATTTGATTGCTGCTCGTTCACACATTAGAAATAAAAGTAACTTGTATGTGCCAGTAAAAACATGAACTGTTACATTTATGATTTATGTATAACGAGTAGTTCCCTTCATTATTATAGGAAGGCAGTACAGTAATCACATGACATTTTCAAGAAGTTTTCTGTGCGCAAACATTCGAAGCGTACACAGAATAGCTAGTTGAATCGAATTCCCTCTCATGTCTTCATGGACGTGAATGGACAAATTCAAACAAAATTGTCAAAATGCCCGTATAGGCAAGAATCCTTGTGAAACAGTCGGTTATGTCCTCAGTGAACGTAAACAGTTGAAATGAAAATGCATGTAACAGTATGTTGGATGATCTTAAAGTGACAGCAGCCTCAGTATTGGCAAGTACTAAAAATAAAAGTCTCGGTATCAGACTCATTCTGGAAAAAGTGGTATCGGTGCATCCTTAGATCATTTAAATAAAGCTGAAATAAAACAAAATATAAATATTAGTTGAAAAACTTGAGACTAAATGAAAATTAGAAATGTTGAAATTTTGCCTAGGCAATGAACTAAAATAATTTTAAGTTATTATTTAAAATTTTTAACTGGAAATAAATAAAAGACTATCATTGTCCATTATTTTGACGGACAGGGTCGTAAAAATTCGGTCATAATCTATTATTACCCGTCATTTTGATTTTCATATTTTAATAAGACTTCTTTAGTTTTTGTTTTCTTTCACATTTTAATAATGAACTTGCATATAGGCTAGAATATAGGCTAGATTATTAATTTATGTATGTATGAACAGAACAGATGACAAAAACTGAGTGAAATTTCATGTTCAACACGAAGCAGATGAATATCTTTTTTTTTCCGCACTGATAGCGGGGACAATTAAAACCCAACCTTTTGTGCCTTAACAGGCAATTATTAACAGCACAATATATTACAAAATATAATTTCGACTACAATAAGAACAAAATGTAAAAACATGAATGCTCTGTAGGCCTATCTGCCTGAACTCAAATCTTCTCAACCGTGATATTAGTCGTTTCATCAACTATTATCCTGACGTATCTGCTGTTGGCGATACAATCATCAACAGAGCTATTTATGGTCATTGCTATAGACTCCTCCATCTGATTAACAGTGTTGTGGTGGGTGTACGTGTGTGCACTGTTCAGGTGTGGACGTCCCACAGCAGACTGTAATGGGTAAATTAGGTTAGGAAATAGGTGTTTGTATTTGCCATATGCAACACTGTGCAACACTGTGTTTAATGCCTTATTACAGGCAGCCTGTGATTTTTCGACATACTTGACCACTCATGAAGTTTTGATGTGGCTATGGCTACTTTTGTGATCATTCAAAGCTGATTTCTGCGACGTCGTGCATCCTCGGACAAATCCGCTACTCTTTTAGCTTTTCTACAGATGTCGAAGAACATTTTGCCACCGTCCTTACTCAGCCACGTGAATTCTTGCTCCCACTGAACCTGGTACTCCCTCCTGACCTCCTTGCTGGTTGCCCCGTAACTGCTGTTATTGACTGATAAATGTTGTCTATTTGTCCTTCATCCTCCATTGCATCAGTTCCTCTTTATTAACAATATCCCAACTATTTGGCCATTTGAAGAAACTTCTCACACTCAGCTGCCGTGACATTTTTGCAACTGAATGCAGCAGTGACGAAGATGAGATAATACAAGCTAATTGGCAATTAATATGTGCAATCACCATAATCTGGACAGGAGTGGGTAACAGTTGCAAGTTACAATTGATCACCCTCAGTGTGATCTGTAAAAATGACGGATGGCCTTCAGATTTTTCCATCACTGCTAAAAAAAAAATTGGTCAACGATGGGAAATATTCGGTTAAAGCAACCTCTGAAAAGCACAATGAAATTACTAAAAATTAAACAAAAATTAACGTGAAACTAAAAATATACAAATAAAAGCTATTCAAACTATTAATAAAACTAAATTAAAACTAAAATAATACCGGTGGTCCGATGGAGGCCTAAACCTGCATAAATAAATAAATAAATAGGAGAATAAATAAAAATTACCTTATAAAACAAATATATTTATTTTTTAATTACATTTTATCCTGAATTATTTTTTTCTTTTACTATTATTATTATACTACTATTATTATTATTATTATTATACATTTGCGGTACATATAGTAATTTAAAAATAGTAATATATTCCTGTTTTAATTGACTTTTACCGGTATGTATTATTTTGAAGGAAAACCACTGGAAGACCTTTCCGCATTGTTGACAACTCAGACAAATCAGGTGAAAAGCTGTAATCCTCTGCCCACAAAAATATTTGAAAATGACCTTAGTATTACTCTCTAAATTTCTAAACTATGGATTCAAAACTAAAATTGACATTAGATTTTCTCATACACACCTCATGCATGTAGGGGTCCACCAGAATCTCGAATGGCCCCACAGCCAGGGAAATGTTAGGGGCTGCAGTGGGGATGGGCAGCATGTAGTGGTAGGTCTTCTTGCGCATATCGTTGGTGTAGACTGTCTCCACTAGGTCCCCACAGGACACTGCCACCATGGAGGCATCCACTGTGAACTCAAGCTTCCATGTGCACAGCTCAGAGTATGAGTCTACACATGGAAACCAGAACCTAGTGAAGAAGGGTTAGGAAATATATAATTATAAATAGTACTACTAGACTAGGTCGATTTTCAGATAATATGACACCCTCTGGAATTTTTGAGTAAAAGTTGGCAAACAGACTTTTCTTGGGGTATTTTTTTTGCTGAATCCATTTTTGCTGTTTGCCAAGCTGTATCACTTATGTGAAACTCAGTAGAGCACAAACTCCAAGATGACCTCTAAAATGTCAGGAAATTCCATATTTTCAAACTTTACATCATGCGAAAGTTTATTTAGGTGGGAATTAAGCTAATTCTATGTGACACTGATAATTGCATTATTTCTCATTGTAAAATATCTGTTTTTATCCTTATATTTTAAATGGACAAACAGAATATCTAAAATGCGAGAGTCATTTGTTTGGAGTCACATGCATACTATTGTCTTTGGATTAAAGTGTGTGAATTGAGTTCGGAGCTATTCAAGAGGTTTTTTATTCTACTTTCTATTTCTATTACTTTCTGCAGTTATTTCCACACAAAGTATTTTTCATCAGAATTAATTTCATATCCGACACAAAATATTTCCAGTTGTGGAATTGTACCCATGAAGGTGGTCAGATTATAAGATCACCATTAAGGAAACTGTTTGTAGTTTTAAGCCTGATGTCATTAAATGCAAATAATCCAAGAAAGATAAGAAGCAGAAATTCTATTTATATAGCGCCTTTCCGTAGCTCAAGGTCGCTTTACATTGTGCATTACAATACATTTAGGTCTACACACCAGCACACACATTACAGTCACATAGGATACATAGTTACATTATCCAAAATACATGTTAAATAGATATGTTTTTAGCTAAGTCTTGAATGTAGCCACAGATGATATATATTTCGAAGTGTAAGGGGTAGTGATTTCCATAATTTAGGAGCATTAACGCTAAAGGACCTTCCACCTAGACAACCGGAAAGGAGGGATGGACAATAAACCAAGTTCAGCTGATCTAAGGGACTGGACAGGGTGGTAAGAGTAAAGTAGATCAGACAGATATGGGGGTGCAAGACTATTTTAATGTCTTAAACGTTAGAAGCAATACCTTAAAGTGGATACGTGATGCCACGGGTAGCCAGTAAAGGTCATGAAGCAGAGGAGTAATGTGAACAGAACGCCTAGTGGAGGTGAGAACTTCTGCTGCTGAGTTATGAACATACTGTAATCTTGTATTAAGTTTTTTGGGCAGACCAAGAAATAGAGCATTGCAATAATCCAGACGTGATGGGATTAATGCATGAATTAAGCATCAGCTAAAGGGTTTCAGCGTCAGCTAAAGTGAGAGAAGATCGTAGACGTGCAATATTACAAAGATGGAAAAATTATTTTTTAACAAGAGAAGAAATATGAGAGCCAAAAGATAGAGTTGAGTCGATTAAGACACCAAGGTAACGGATAGATGACGAAGGCTTAACACTCAATATCAAAGGACAGGTAAGATAAGCTATAAAATGACCTCTCCATGAAGAAGCAGACACAAGAATTGTTTTGCATTGTATGGAAAACCAATCCTCAAGCATTGTGGTTGCTGCAAGAGATACAGATGTCCTTGTACTGCTTGTAGCCCATTTTCCTAAGATGCCCTGTTCAAAGATTTGGATGAAGGCAGGTACAGCAACAAAAAGGAAATATATCCCAACTGCGTTGCTCTGCTGCATGCAAGTACAAGACAGATGATGCAGGTGATGCACATGATGTTGATGTTCTTACGTGGACACACTCAAATACACAAAATAACAGGTCAGTGTTTATCAGAAATATTGTAAACTTGTTCTGCCTATTCAGTTTGTTTCCTTTACTCAATAAATGCTATATCAAAATAAAAACAGTTTATCTTTGAGCCAGTGCTGAAAAATGTGCTCATTTTGGTTGTGCTTAAAAATGCTTGAGGATTTTTATTTAGGCACATTTTTGTGGTTTCAACCTGGTCTATACACTCATTCAGACAAGTTGGTGTCTGAATGTACATTAGGGGTGTGCTATACATATTGCCTGCCTGATGTGTGCGCGCATTTAGAGTGCATGGTTTCTCTGCATGATTTAACATATTAAAATGCTTAATTCAAGATATGGGGGCAAAACTTTCTTCTGTCTTTTATATTTATATAATTTGATATCCTTAAACAATATCACGTGAAGATCGACATATCGACACATTTGCAAATGTGATATTGATTTTATGCAACTGTTCAATAAACAAGAAGTTAATATTAATTGACTTACACTGTAGATACCATAATGCCTGTTTTTGCTCTATTTTGCCAACAAAAATAGATTCAAACAAAGCCACAGCAGAACTGTTTTGCGACTGAGCAACACATAGCATTGTTTCGTTACTGAATGAATCAGTCGTTTTGAATTAATCGGTTGAATGCATGATTCAGTAACTCACTCATTAAGTCAGTTGCTGCATCTGAAATCGCATACTCTCAGAGTAGGTTCTTATTTTGAATAAGTAATAACTCTGTGACTGCTAAAATGTGTTCCATATAATTGAATGTGTGTAGTATGAATGTAATTCAGACATTTTACATTTGCCATGTTGTCACTGTCATGTGACCTACCAGTGTCAGTGGTGTCACTTCACTGCCATTCACAACTCTTCTCCCATGGCCTCATGAGATAGTAAAGTGTCTATCGTGTGCACACTTCAGAATTTTGCCAGAAGTAGGTCTTTTGGATACTTTTTGCCTACTCTTTTATGAGAACAGTGAATTCAAACATACTGCTCAACATAGTAGGCATTTTTCGTGTACTATATAGTATGAAAATATGAGATTTTGTATGCAGCCAATTACTTTGTTCAGAAAATGAATCAGCCGTTTGAACGATTCGGCTGAATGAATGACTAAATTGCTCACTCATTAAGAGTGACTTACAACAACGTACTGTCAGTTTTAGTTTCATAAAAGTAAAAAGTATCTTTGAATTATTTTATTTTTTTCATATTTCAATAATCAAAGTTTTATTTTTAAAACATTAATCACAAAATATTATTTATGCCATTGTAACTACAGGTTCAATAAATTAACGTCCCCTTTGAGTTGCATTAAACAGTTTGTGTAAATAAATATAAATGCCACTTCAGATGCAGCTTTGTGTTTCCTCTGCATTGCAAAACAAATATAATTTGTTTGGTAAAAATAATGTCTTATTCTAGTTGTCTAGTGTCTAAATAGTTCTATTGATAAAATGTAAGAATTTTACATTAAAGATAAGGTAATACATTTAATTAGGTTGGAAAAAAATTGCCTATAAAGGGTAAAAATAAAATCAATTTACAATATCACACTCCAATACCCTGCAATAATGCAGTACCAATACCCGCTGATAGCCGGCTGCTTTAAACCGCTTTAAAATGCTCCCGTGAGTGACTGTGTAAGCGTTCTGTGAAGATCGTCAAAGGTTTCTATTTACAACGTGTTTTGCAGCGATGAGCTTTGTAGCCAATCACAGACAAATATGTTGAATAGGGATGGGAATAACAGGGTACCTTACGCTAAAATACGATACACGGCTCACGATACCGATAATATCACAAAACAGCAATTCTGCGATAATATATTGCTGCTAGACAATCCTGTAATTATACATCACAATATCCATCTAACTATGAAGTGCAAGTTCTCTCTTTATTCAAGTCCAAACTGTTAGCATAAAAACTTTTTCAGTCTGTAAATTAAATTAAACATTTTAAGTAAATTAAACATTTTATGCTTGTACTTTTTAAAAGCTTAAACTTTTCTTTGTGTGTAAACTGACACATTTAGCTGCTTATCGACTTGTTTTATATAAACCTGGGAACATCTTAGTGTTTACCAGCTCCCTTAAAACAAACCTGGGAATAGTGTTGTCAAAGGTACTGACTTATTTTAACATTTTTAAAACGTGACAACACCAGCATTTCCCCCTAGAATTTTGAGCGCTGTTGAACGGATTCTTAAACACCTCTGATTGGCCATTGTGTTCATGCACTCAACATTTATCTCTGTGATTGGCTACAATGATCAACGCTTCAAAAACATGTTATAAAGAGAAATCTTTGACCATGCTCTTCAACGAGCGCCTACAGCGTTTGAAAGCAGGCATCTATCAGTGGATCCATCTGTCAGAGGATATATTAGGTATCCGCTGATAGACGCCTGCTTTTAAATGCTCCCGTGTGTATCGGTGTAAGCGCTTGGGTGAAGAGCGTCAAACATGTCTATTTACAACATGTTTGTCACATCAATGGTATAAAAAAATAAATATATTTTAAATAATTTATATAAAAAAATAAAAGCTGAAGTGCATCCAGACTTTGAACTTAAACATGGCTGGGGCATCAATTATTTTACTTGCACTGCTGTCCGCCATCCCGTTAAAAACCTTTTTCTTAGGCTAGTTAACTTCTGTTCACGTTTCCCTAATTCATGTATTGAGCCAAGTCAAGTCACATTTATTTGTATAGCGCTTTTTACAATACAGATTGTTTCAAAGCAGCTTTACAAAGATAACAGGAATATAATGCAACAAAGTTTGTTTCCAGAAGAAAATAGCATCACAGTCCAGCTTAAGTAAGTTCAGTGATGTTTATTTTTTGTTGTAAAAAAGTTATTAATTTAGTTAATTTATATATATATATAGCCGCTCTGGAGAAAACCATGATGTCATCGTCCAGCTCAGTTCAGTTCTCATATAATGGTGTCAATGCAGGCAGATCAAAATTGCCTGCAAAAGAACAAAAAGGCGACAGTGGCAAGGAACCTTGGGAGAAACCAGGCTCAGTCAGGGGGCCAGTTCTCCTCAGGCTAATGAGGAGCCATGAAGTAGCGATACTGGGAGCAGGGAAGTCTGTTTAGAGCGTCTTATTTTATTAATTCAAATATCGATATTTGGCACCAGAGTATCGATTCTCGTATTGCACGGAGAAGGACAACGATATATTACCCAAACGATATTTAGTCCCACCACTACTGTTGAGCGTGTCAATGCAATGGCCAATCGAATGTGTTTGAGTCAGAATCCGTTCAACACCGCTAAAAACGGCAAAGTTTTTGTTCAGTGTGAATTCTGCACCCCTCCAAACCCTTTCTTTATAATCAACAATCTGATATCGTATCTCAAATGATCTGTGCATTAAGTCTTGGATTGTAAATGCAAACTAGACCTGCCACTTTTTCTATGTAATGTGTTACTTTGTTGTTCATTTTATGACTAACTTTCCAAATCAGTCACTCAGTGACTTTTTACATATAAATTTGTAGATTTTTAAATATAAAATAGTTAGCACCCTAACAGCACTTTGTTTTATGATCTGTCCTGATAATGATTATTTTTATTTAATGAATAAATAGGATGAGTTCATATTACAAAATGTTTCTATTTTGGATTTATTGTCAGTACAGGGCTCATCCAGCTGAGAATCGTCATTTGCATATCATCTGGCCATACAGTTTTGGGATGTTTTGATGTTCCATTCAGTCAGTCTGTATTTCACACACCGAGATGCGTGAGGGCTCGTGCTCTTCAGAAACAATGACAGAATATGACAGCTCGTGTTTTAAAGCTAAACAGACACTGGAATGAATAATTCAATGATTTTCTTTATTAGCACTGTTTTGGAATGAATTTTATGCATTATTTGAATGCATTCACTTACTGGGTAATTGCACTGTAAAATTTCCTGTAGTTTAGCGGCTTAATTATCTGATAGCAAACAGAAGCGAAATCAGGTTAAGAGGTTAGAATTGAAATTTCCACCCACCAGGGTTACAGTTGCTTGAGTTATTGTAGATGCCCATTATGTTAAACTCCCGACTCCCAAGATCAACAATTTTGCATGCTTCACTGAGCTATTTTAACACATTAATGATTTTAAATGAATTGCTTTTATCTAAATCTTGTGTACACAAGTATAACTAGGACACTTAACTTTGAGCCTTCCTAAAGAGCACAATAATAAAGCTAAGGATGTAATCTATGTAGGATTGTCATTTTAGTAATTCTGAATCACTATGTGGAAGTAGCCTAAAATCTTTGACCATAACTACAATTAGAATGATCTTCCATTTCATGCATTTAAATGTCTTCAGCTTACCGTGAGGAATTCTGGTTGCCGAAGGAGAAAACATGGGCTGCTCTTTCTGCCATACTTCCTTCCACATCAGGTACTACAAAATGCAACCCTCCTTTCGGTTGATCCAATGAGAATTCAATGTACACCTTCATAACTTTCATCTCTGCACACAAACACCGGGACAAACGGATTATTATTACGGATATTATTCTGTGCCTTAATAATTAACAATCCTTAAAAAAAAGACCTTTTCCTTGAGGCATTATTAAGGGACATAGTGAGCACTAGTGACGTCAAAAGTTCCGCCACTTCGATAGAAAATTAAAATACCATATTTGTCAGAATTCTATCAGGTGACAAGCTCACGCACATGTTTCTCCATTTTTTAAGTGCAACAACCACAACTCAAAATATTATCAACAAATCCCCAACCTACATTTTTGTATTCTTCAATAATCAGTTACAATCTACGTCACACTATGAAAAAACTATCAAAGCTTCCATTTCATTGGTTTTTCAGTTGTTAAAACCATCAGATTACAAAAAACTCAAGCCATAAGAACAGACATTAACATTTATTTAAAACGTCATACTGCTTGATTTACTCACCATCTCCCTGTTTCCAGAGCTCAGAAGGAACCTTAATGGAAAGCTCCCCATTCCCAGCATCTGGATCCACAGCACTAACTGCTGCAGTGTAAGCACTGGAGAAATAGTTCAGGTTCCTCCTGTTAGCCAGAGGAGAACATGCACCAAGATGAAGACAAGAACACACTTGAACCAATACATTACTACCCATTAGAAATTAAGAAACTGACAGAAATTCTCAGATAAATAATATATATTATAATGATCATTAAATGATAATAATAAAATTAGAGAAATAAATTGTATTTTACATAAAGAAAAGCCTAAAGGCACATTCAAGGACCAATACGATTTTTGCATTGTGACATCGCCCCAAAAATCTACTTTCTGAAATACAGTAATGAAAATCATCCTATTAAAGAGAGCATAAAGGCAGAACAAATTATATGAAAATGCTATACCATTTAAATAATTATTTTTCACCTTACAGTAATGAGAACTGAAGGAAGAGATATACTAAATTGCCATTAAAAATGATGCCAACAAACATATTAATGCAAAACTATGTCCTAAAAATATGCTTTATTTGAAAATGGAATTTAAAAAAATATATTTTGGGGGGGTTGTTGGAGGGATGAAATATTACGCATTTCGTGACAGTTTTTGTGAGATTCATAATTCATCTTTTTGCAAAATCTGGGTGACTCCTCTCACTTCATATTACATATTTTGTGTGTGTGTGTTCTAATTAGAGAGTTCATAAATAAATATGAGCTTACTGCTTGGATTCATGATGGCAGACCTCCAGCGTAGGGTCATTGTAAATGAATGGAGCCTCAAGATCATTCACTCTCACTCTGTAGATACGACACTGTTTGCTGTTCAGTTTAATACGGTTCAGGTTCATCACTGTTGGAAAGATGGTCAGCTCCACATAACCCTACTCAGAGCAAATAAAAAATACATACAAAAGTGCTTAAAAAATCCTGGCACATTTATCAATACCATAAGCAATTTAGCTTTAACTGTAAAAATGAAAAAGGATAGAATTTATCAACAACAAGCTATTTGCAAAGTTATCAGAAAATTCTTCATATGCTTATGCAACAAAAAAAACTGCATTAAATCTTTGAATTAAAGGTTAATGACACATCAAATTATTTGACTGTACATTATAATGTATCGTTCAGTTTTTCATAATATTAAAAGGTAAAGGTTTTTACAGTATGGTCTCAATCTTCACAAATTTAAATCTGAAAATTTTAGTCAGTCTAACGTTACTTCACATGTTCTGCTTCATACACACATACTATTCAAAATCAAATATACATGACTACTCACAATGACAGACTTCCTCTGAAAACTTATGTTGTTAATGCAGACAACCTGATGGGTTGTAAAGAGATAAACACAAAAGTAATGCATTAAATTCATGCGGCGGTTGAGATGTTGAATATTTATTTAAGATACGATGTTGAGTATTTATACTCCTGATTTGACATATAAACAACTGCAATCATAATCATGCATGCGGTGAGAAAGAGTGCATTATGATACTTATAGTTTATATGGTCGTGGGCTCTCAAAGCCCTTGTCTTTCTTGCGGTTCATGCTGCTCTTCAGTTTATTCACACAAACCCTCTCAAACAGATGATAGGCGGTGTTATTTCTACTTGTTTCAAATACTAAAGTAAAGTTTTGTCTTGCTCAAACACCGCTATAATCCATCTCGTCATGTTTTAATTTGTGGAATAGCTGTGAAGTGTTAAAAAATCAGCAACATCCATCTCTATTTTGCCGAAAAGCAACAAAACTATTCTTCTTCATGTCTTCAGCCATGTTGTTTGTAACCTTCGACCTCCCGCGCTACGGGTTCCCGGATGGTTGTTCATCAGTGTGGCCATAGAGTGTGGCAACCAACATTTAAGGTGCATTACTGCCACCTACTGAGTGTGGGCCACAGTAAAGAATACCTATAATGAATGAATTCCCGCGTCTCGCCAGGAGATGGCGGCGCAGCTGAACTAATCACCCATCCATTTCCCAAACCAAGCTGGTCCGGCATGATATCATACAGGTATAAATTATTTTTTTTTTATATAAGTTTTCATTCACTCCTTCAAGTGGACTATATTAGTGTAATAGCCTAGTGAATAAAGTTATAGGGGGCGATTTCCAACACAGCAATAGTCAATAAACACACCTTCAACAAAAGTTGTTATTCTTCTCTTCTTCAATATTAAATAGGCTACATTCTTAAGGTTTAGAACACTCACCTCATATTTCTTTAATTCTTCCTTTAACTTGATCCTATGTGTTTCATAATTAAGGCAGTGACAAATTACATGTTCAAGTCAAGTCAAGTGTATTTATATAGCGCTTTTCACAATAGAAATTGCATCAAAGCAGCTTCACAGTATCAATCAAATAACATAACAATGTTTGTTTCTTAGTGGAAAAAAACATCCACGTTTGATAGGGCTGATCAATGGTATTAATGCTTGGTAATTAATTTGAATATCCCCAACTGAGCGAGCCAAAGGCAACAGACTGACTCAGTTCAACTGTTCAACTGACTCTTCATCTCCACAATCACTTTCTTACCATTATTTTAGGGCGAAGTGTGCCCTATTCTCATCCTTAATATGATCGCTTGCTCTCGGTTTCTTCTACGTATTCCATTTTCCCCACTTTTTGATTTATTTTATGATGTCCTTTATGTCCTTCATCCCATTGATGCAGGCAATAATGATACTTATTGTTGCTTACTTACTAAAATATACTTCTATAATTATGTCTTGCTTCAAAAAAATTTTCACATGATGTAGCTGTAGTCTAAATATAGTTTCATATTTCATGAGGGATGATTTTATTTAGTAACCAAACAAAGTATATTCTCCCTTTTCTTTCTTACTTTCCCAACAGCTAAGGGGCTTCAAAGTATAGGGTGATTTTCTTCTTTGTGTACGTTTTGTACAGCAATACACCCTGAGCTGTTTATATCTTTGATTCAGTGGTAGTTCACCCATCTTCACTTGGATTGCACTCACTGGAGATTACTTTATTGCCCCACAGCATTTAAAATCATCTGGAATTTAAAATCATCTGGCATTTTTCCTCTATCTTCCTTATATGATCATTCCAAGTCAGTTATTAATTTAAGAAGACCAAGTCAAGTCAAGTCATCTTCATTTATATAGCGCTTTTAACAATGTAGATTGTTTCAAAGCAGCTTTACAGAGATAAACATATAATTTAAGGTAACAGAGATTGTTTTGGCTTTATAGCGGTTCTTGAATAATGTTATTTTCCAGCTAAGGTTAGTTTTGATTGATTCACTTCCGTCGAAATGATCATTTGTTATTAAATTAGGGGCCGCTAAGACGACACAGTTCTCTCTAAACAGACTTTAAAAGCGAACCTGTGATATAAACGCTGATGGCGTTCACATGCGCATTAAGAATTTATTCTATAGTTCTATCACTTCAGGGTAGGTACGCGATCTGTAGAGTGGTAAAGGGATCCTCCATAGGGAGTCCAGGCGAAGGTCCTTCGTCAGATCTGGATACGGCCTGGATCCGGCAGGCTGCGGGAAAACCTCGGGATAAACAAAGACACTAAAATTAGCGTAGGTGCCATTCTTCTTATGATTTAACGACTACATCAGGATTTAAGGGAAGTGTTCCCAGTTCCGGCTGACCTAATCTATGCAGCCTAACATTGAATTATAGTAGTCTATAATGTATTATGTGAATGCTAGGTCAAAGAGATGTGCCTTTAATCTATCTTTGAACTGACAGAGTGTGTCTGCTTCCCGGACAATATAGTTCTCATATAATATAGTAATATAGACAGTTGGTAGTTATCATTCTGAATGGCCGTCTCATGAGGGCTTTGTTCAGATGACTCAGATCTAAATTGGGGAGGGTGCCACCGTCCTTTTTTGGTACAAAGAAGTAGCGACTGTAAAACCCTGACTGACTCAGCGCGAGGGGAACTAATTCTATCGCCCCTTTCGTTAGTAGGTTTTGTATTTCAGCGCGAAGCACATGAGCTACGTTGCTTCTCACTGAAGTCTCGACCACCTGAAATCGCAGGGGTCTACGAGCGAACTGGAGCGAATAACCTCGCTTTACAGTGTTTATAACCCAGACTGTCACTTTGGGGATGGCTTGCCAGGCCTCGGCCCTTGTGGCTAGGGTTTGAATGACAACTGGGGATGGGCCGTCTAGCATAGGGGGACCTAATACCCTTGTTTTGTGATTTGTGCACATATTCTCTTTGGGGCTGGCTTGGATAGAGATAGAGTGACCACTGGGGATAGGCCGCCTAGTGAAGGGGGACCGGTTACCCGGGTGATTTTTGTGCTTATTATTTTCAGTGGAGCGAGTCTTATGACGGACTCGGACTGATTTGTGAACACTCATGTCCCCCTCCATCGGAGCTGCTGTCGAAGCAGTGACTATATCTGTCGTGGTGCACGCTTCGCAGCGGGAGCGCTGACTGCATTGATAGTGTGCGTGCTTTGTAACGGCTCTGGGAGCGTGAGAAGCGATTTGCCGAAATCTAGCCGTGGGCACGGGAAGTAAATAAGCAGACTGTCGCAGTTATGGGACAGCCACCCTTGTGAAGTGCAGCCCGTGCGTGCTCATAGTGTCCATCCGAGAGAGGCTCCTATTAATGTGTAATAAATCCGCATTAATAATGTGTATAAATAATGTGAAATAATGTGTATAAATCCGCCTCTTTTTTCACATTATAGAGTGAGAAACATTAGAGACTATTTGGTCAAATCCGACACTTTTATAAAGAATAGTCCTCTTGGACGTATTAACAAGGACACTGTTTTTTCCCCTGCCTTAAGTGTGCGGCATGTAGACACATCTGTAGAAGATGTTTTGCCTTTCTCAGTAGCATAACGAACCGTACATATACGATTAAACAATTTGTTACATGTGCTTCTACCAATGTAATTTACCTATTTTCTTGTCCATGTGACAAACAATATGTAGGTAAGACAAATAGACAAATTAAGACACGTATCATTGAGTATATGAGCGCTATCAGAAGGAAAGACCGGGTGGGCCTCCAAGATGGTGTCCTGCTAAGTTTGCCTTTATCGGGCCCTGCTGACAAATCTTCTTTTAACAGCCAAACTACACTACTTACAATCCTGTCACATGTATTTGTTTACATAAATACTTCATAGGCTACTGCCCCTCGATAACTTAAAGATGAAATCTGCAAGGAAAGTAAAAGAGATTGCGTTGCTTCACGTCTGTCCGATGGGTGCTTCCACAGCTATTCATCTCCCGGTGAGATCCTCTTATCTACTCAGCTTCCGGAGAGCCCAGGTAAGCCCCCTTCAAAGAAAGGCAAAGCAGAAGACGACGCCGTAATTTCCACTCTCTCACAGCTGATAAATAATCGCTCGGATGCCCCGGAGAAAATGGTGGGTGGACTTTGTATGTGCCGAGTTGAATGATATTAAAAGGAAAGTCGGCCAAGTCGAAGTTAGACTAAATACTGAAGAAAAGAAGATGGTGCTCTGCGAAATAAGAATAGCAGACTTGGAGAGGTACTCTCGCCGCTGGAACCTGCGTTTGCATGGAGTACCTGAAAAGGAAAATGACAATGCCAGAACCAAATCTATCCGTATGTGTGCGGCCATCTTTCCAGAGGAGAGCAAAACTCGTCCAGATAAGATCGACTCTGTCCACTGCAATGGGAAGAGGCTTCCGAATACTTCAAGGCCGCGCGCGATCATTATTCAGTTTTCCTCACATGTGATGAGAGATGGTGTGTGGAGAGCGGCGAAATCATCGGAGTTTCTGCGGGCGAACGGTCTTCGTTTTACTGAGGATCTCACTGTTTTTGACCGAGAAAGGAGGAAGTTGCTGTGGCTGTTGAAAAGGCCTGCAAGGAGGGCAAAAAGGTGCATTTTGTCAGACACCGAGGTGCATTAATCGAGGGCTCTGAAATTAACTCTGTGTAAGCTGTGTAAACCAAACTCAACTCTCATTCCAAGTGAGCTTTTTTGAGCTCTACCTTTTCGTTATGGAGCAGATCTATTAATGGCTGTAAGTGCACTTGACTCTGCCTTATCGTCAGCTGCTTATGCGTTGTCAACCTCAGTAAGCTCGGTTATCTGCTGTTCGTTGTTAAAAAAGTTATTTTTGTATGTCTATTTCTGTTATTTCTCTCAATGCCAGGGGGCTAAGAGACATTACTAAACAGAAGACTTTGTTTCTGTATGCCAAATCGTTCAAGACTGATTTTTGTTTTTTTCAAGAGGCCATTCCGTTGCCAGTGATACTACTTTCTGGGAAATCAGTGAAATAATGATGTTTGGATGGCGTACGTTTCAGCTGGTTTAGCTGGAGTTCTGACTTTGAAAAACCTTTTTTCTGGGGACGTTTTGGCACTACTTTAGCGACCCGAATTGACATTTTCTGCTTATGGTCATTTTTTTTAAACAATACTGTTTTAATACTAATTAATATCTATGGGTATAATAGTTCTCATGAGAATGATCTATTGATTGATGCGATAGAAGGGAGAATTCTGCTGTGGCTTAATGCATACCCAAATGCCTTAGTTTTCATTGGTGGGGACTTTAATATTGTACCTGATAATAATCTCGATAGACTGCCACCTAAACAGTCTGCCTCTGCTAATCCTAAATTAAAGATGGATAAATTTGATATTATTGATATTTAGAGGGAAACATTTACGAACACTAAATCCTATGCTTGGAGTAACAAAAATTGTTCTAGACAGTCCCGAATAGACTACTGCCTTGTTTCACAATCTGTTTGGGATTTCAATGTTTCTGTTAGCATTCTCCCTTCACCCATGACTGATCATAAAGCAACTCTTATCCAGTCCCCTCTATTTTCAGTTATCTCTTCTTCAAGACGCTTAAGCATGATCAATTAAGGAAAAACATTTTATTTTTGATTGATTATTACTGGATCAGAGCACAAAAGGAAAATAAATACGGCCTCAATTGGGAACTTCTTAAACATGAAATTAGCAAATGTGCTAGGAATTTTAGCAGCCTTCTAGCTAAACGTAAAAGACTTAAAGAAGAGACTGTAATTTCCAAAATAATGACTCTCTCTGGGAAAATGCAGGATGGTTTGTCAGAAGCTGAATTGGCAGAATTTATTGATCTGCAAACTCAGTTAGACTCAGTGTGTAAGAAGAAGGTGGAGGGTGCTTTTATTCGCTCTATAGAAGAAGGTGGCTAGAACAAGGAGAACAAAGTACTGCATATTTCTTGAGAATGCAAAAGAATAATTTTAGAAATGTAACTATTAATTCTTTAAATTTAAATGGTAAGGTTATTTCTGACCCGAAGGAAATCAGCACATTTTGTGCAAACTTTTACTCAAATCTTTACAGCTCTAAATATTGCAAAGACTCAGCTTTGTCTTTTTTCCAGTCTTTGAAAGATGTTAAGACATTATCTAATGAAGATAAGAGCACCTTCGATCGTGATTTATCTATTGATGAAATAATTAAGTCTATTGAAGCTCTTAAGAACAATAAGTCTCCAGACACAGATGGGCTGACAGCCGAATTGTACAAAAGTTTGACAGCCGAATTGTACAAAAGTTTTGCTTTAGAGTTAGCACCTTTCCTGCTTGAAACTTATTTGGAGAGTATACTCAAGTATACACTTCCACCTACTTTATCACAGGGATTACTTACTTTAATACCTAAACCTAAGAAAGACATTCTTTTGATTGATAACTGGCGTCCAATCTGCTTGTTAAACTGGGATTTTAAGATATTAGCTTTGGTACTCGCCAAAAAGGTTAAACGGGTTCTGGGTACGATAATAGACGAAACTCAGTCTGGTTTCATCCCAAAGAGGCATATTGCTAACAATATACGTTTATAAATTTATTTTGCAGTCCCTGTATGAATTAGGTTTTGGTGCTTTCTTTTGCAAAACTGTCAGAACGTTATACAAAAATGGAAACTGCTCAATTAATCTGAAATCTGGCACTTCTCCCAGGTTTAATGTATTTAGAGGGGTTCGCCAGGGTTGCCTGGTATCACCTTATTTGTTCTTGATGGCCGCTCAACTCCTTACTACTTCCCTGTTGAAAAGTCAATTACAAGGGGTTAATATAGCAGTTAAACACATAACTCAGTTAGCTGATGATACCACACTGTTTTTAAAAAACGACTTTCAGATCCCTATTGCTCTTGATCTTATCAAAGTGTTCTCAAAAGCTTCTGGTCTTTCTCTGAATTTAGATAAATGTGAACTTCTTCCTTTAAAGTCTTGTTCTGCTCCATTCCTGCACAATATTCCTGTTAAGTCTCAAGTAAATTATTTGGGAGATCTGAGAAGGAATTTAAACGTTGATCCAGTAATTACTAAAGCTAAGAAAAAGTTAAATTCCTTGCTCCAAAGAGACTTGTCTTTACGAGGAAGGGCTCTCCTTGCCAAAGCGGAGGGTGTTTCAAGATTGACCTACCCTGCTCTTTCTCTGCATGTGGACAAGACAATTTGTGTAAAGGTTGATAGAATGCTTTTTGAATTTTTATGGAAACACAAGAGACATTACATCAAAAAATCTGTTGTCATAAATAGCTTTGATCATGGCGGTTTTAACTTTCTTGATTTTGCTTCTTTAAACAATACATTTAAAATCAATTGGTTGAGGCAGTTCTTGTATGATTCTGATTCAATGTGGAATGCTATTCCCAATTTTTTTTTTCTAAAGTTGGTGGTCTTCCCTTTCTGTTAGTATGTAATTATATCTCTAAATTGCCCATCAAATTGTAAAATTTCCATAAGCAGGTTCTTTTGGCCTGGCACTTGATTTACAAACATAATTTTAGTCCCCACAGGTATTTTATTTGGAATAACCATGATATCCAATGTAAAAATAAAACACTTTTCTTTTCAGATTGGTTTAATAATAATATTATTTTGGTTTCTCATAAATTCAAATGGTCATTTGTTTTCTTATTCTGAATTCTTAACTAAATGTTGTATTCCTGTAACCCCACGAGACTTTGCCATAGTGATGGATGCCATCCCTAGTGGAGCTATTGCACTTTTAAAATTCTTAATTCTCTTCTACCTCTTGGATACATCCTTGCGAGACAGCAATAGGCAAGATCTGAATGGAGGATTGTTGTGATATGTATATATAATCATATAGACTATTGATGTGAATATTTGTATATGGGATAAAATCAGACGCCGGTTTGTTACATGGATTACGGTAATTCGTATGTAAATGACTGCAGGTGTTGAGCTTGGTAACACATTGCACTGATAAAGGGGTGGACCCGAAAACGTTTTGCACTCTTGCACTTTTTTGCACTTTAGCACTTTATTTGTGGCCTCTGGAAAATAAGTCTTGTAAGATTTTTAGCCGACATTCAGGTGCGGATCTTTTTTCTTATTCTTGATTTCCTTTTGGAGCTACACACCGCAAGAAGATATCACGTATCAGTTTGGGACTAATGTTTGAAGCTACGCCTTTCCATCCCCTTGTTTTTCAATATATATTTTTTTCCATATATGATACACTGTAAAACATGATAGCCCCCAACTTATTTTAACTTTTTTTCCCTTTAACTCTTTTGTTGTGACATTGTTTGGTACACAACAAGCTTACATCATATCCTGATTAAAAAAAAAAACACAAAAAAAACAATGTGTGTAAAAAAATGTACAGAACAAAATAATTTAAGCTCACATATAACGAACATAAAAAGACTGTGCCAATTAATACAGAAGGTTTACACTCGTTTTGTCATTATTAATCTACAAACGACATGTTGAACATTTTGATAAAAGTAATTTCAAACTTCGCCCTTGTCATCAAATACATTCAACTTGTTTAAACACTCCACAGCGCCAACCTATGTATTTGGTTTTAACTGTGATTTTTAGTTTGCTTGCTCATGATTTATTATGGATTCAACACATTTACGGCCATAGCAACATTTAGCGTAATTCGAATGGCCTAGTATATTTTCTAATTATTGCAGATCAAATATTCGTAATCGTGCACCCCTCAAATGTAAATTAGTGCCATGCTAATGTCATATTGGACAATTAATTCATTTTGATTAAATGTCATTTAATAATGAAATAAAATCAATAAGTAGCTAGTAATCAAATGAAATACTTACTATTGCTGGAGACGATGGAGAGAGAAAGACACCTTAATGACACATACTTGCAGTTCCCTTTCGAAAGGGAACTCGCACTGCGTCAATGGACATTAGAATCTGTAGGCCTTACAGTAGACCTCCTCGATACTCCGGTAGCATAAGATTGTACTCTCCTTGCTTTAAAGGATCGATAGCACTTCTGCTGAGTACACTGCCGGTTGGCAATGTTAATGAGCTCGGGCTGGAGAAACTGTACATGTTGTTGCTTTCATCCGAATTACTTAAACAGAGAATATTTGTTTTTGATATGATTTACATAATTTAAAAATGGAGACTTCAAGCTTCGTAAAGCCATATGTTTCATGTCACAGTGACAAGTATTCGCTGAGTTACAGATCATTTTCTGTCGCGTTTCAGAATGAACTTCACATTGAGAGAGACGGGAAATCGCGTATCATGTTTTATTTTCTTTATTTTACGAAAAACAACATTTTGTTTTTATTATTAGTGTACACAAATAAAAGAATACGTTTAACAGTTTTGAATGATGTATACTTGCCTGTATGACAAAGATAGACTGAGTTATTTGAGTCTATTTTGCACTGATAAGAAAAAAAGCAAGACAATCGCGCCGGTGCAATAGCCGACCCCAGGGGGTTAACCCTCTGGGGTCTGAGGTGTTTTCTGGGTCCTGGAGGTTTTCTGACATGCTCTGACATTTGTGCTTATTTCTGATACTTGTGTGACATTTTCATGACTAAAGTCTGATTACACTGTATTCACCACAAACTCTGCTACAGTAATATGTCAGCAGCATGTATGTAAAAGTTTTTAGTTTTGAGATAATGACGTTTAAAGAATGAGGAAAGACTTAAAAAAGAATGGCTTTTAGATTGTTTGGATTTATTTACAACACAACATAAGCCAAAGATACACAACAAATGATAAAAAAAGCACATTAGTAAACACACTGATCTAAAGACAGAGACTTGGAAAGTCAAACACCTTTGTGCCATTGCGAAAACATAGTAGGCTACATACCTGTCATCTCCCAGGTGTTTGATTTTTCTCTTTACCATGTTCATGTACAGAGACTCATGTGAATGTTGAAGTCAGCAGGACTCATCAGTGGCATCTGGTCCCTGTATATATAAAAAAAAAAAACACCTGTAACCATGCTGATATCAAGAGAAACTATAGGGCTGCACGATTTTGGGAGTACATTTTAGATTTTTCTGGTTAAAATTATGAACTAGACTAAGTACATACACGCACACACACACACACACACACACACACACACACACACACACACACACACACACACACACACACACACACACACACACACACATATAAACCCACACCGCGACTCAAACTCACAGCACGTGCAGAGGACATTTACTGAAGCGATCGAGCCGCTCCAGACTATGAAACATTATTCTTCTCATATTATACATATCTACGTGTGAGCAGATATCCACAAACACAGTATTTAACATTAAACACAGGTCAAAACATTATAATATTCACCATATTAGAATAAACACTCATACTGTTATATGGTGCATGCTGTGTTTAATTATCGAACATAAAAACATTCTTGTGACGTATATACATTTAGCACTAGGCTTCATATTTTTACTCCAATCTCATTTCATAATGTATATTTTAGTCTGGCACCAGTTTAGCTAGTAGCTATAATGTAAAGTTTATGCAACAATAACATGCTACTATTAGTGTCTTACCTTAAAAATCGTTCTCATAATCAAATCGTGTTCTTCTAATTCTTCTGAGGTAAATCCAAGGTAAACAGTACAGCACAAACGCGGTCTTCCAAACTCGACGAAAAGCAGAGCATTACTGAAGTCGCTGATTCTTTGCTTAGAGGTGATGAGGGCGTTGCATTCCTTCACGTGGCTCATTTGCATGTCAATAGCTTGTGCACGCGTGGGTGTGGTCACATTAGAGTTAAATAATTATAATCAGCCCCACAGAAATGTCTGTGAGAGCACCTAGGCTTCTGAAGGCTGGCTCTGCTAACATCCTCACTATCAAAGTAGTTAGGCCTTAACAGGCCTCCTTGAAGGCAGCTCCCCAACGAGGTGGATGCTTAGCATGGCAAAGGCATTAAGTATCACGTTGCAGGCCCCATGGAGTCTCCCTGATTTTAGCCCAGAGCCTGGTCAGTACTTATCAGGTTAAGCATAGTGTTCCAGAATTTATCTGAGCATTGCTCTGTTTAACTCCCTAAGTCTGGTCGGAAGGTCGAAGGACACTCACGAAGCATCCCTGTTAGATTAGCCCAAGAGCTGGAGGTGCTCCCCTTATTAGGGTCCCTTTAGAGTGCCCAGCCTCCACAGGTATTTGAAGCACTCTGTAGATCCAGGATCGAGTAGAGTTACTCCCCTCGTTTGCAAGGGTTATAAAGCGCTATGCTGAGTTCTACTCTCCAGGATGCCCGTCTCTATGATCCGGTTTGTAAGTGAACTACTGCCATTATTTGCCTATTGGATTTGTGAGAGAATCTGTTTAGGAAACAGATAGGTTGTTGGCAAGAGTAGGTCAGTAAATTTGACCAGGTCAGCCTCCCTGGTGCTTTTTATGTTTCCCTCAGAAAGTGACTGGACGGGACTCCTTTCAGACCTCCTGGCCATATTCCCTTAAAGGAACCCCTTCCATGGAAGCTGTTGGTTCCAAGCCTTTGAGGTCATTATCGATTGCCGTGATTGGCACTTCAGATTATAGAGAGTATTTGATTGGTTAGAAAATCTGATGAGAAGCTGAAGTGCAGATTATGTCATAAAAATTGTTGATTCGTATTGGCAGAAGTGAGATACCCCATATAAATGCTAATATCTTCTAAATGTGAATTTTGTCAATGTTTTGGAGAGCACAAGCTTAGCCTATACGTAAGGTTAACATATAGGCCTAAAACAATTCCATTTTGATACCATGGAGACTTGGAATAGCAACTTGTTTAAAAGAATATTAAGTATATATTTTTAATGGCAACGGTTAGTGTAATATGATAAATCATCTGAGTTGTTTTGCCTGATTGATAACAGATATTCAGATAAATAGGTAATGAAAGGATACAGCAACTACATTACTACACAGTGTTGACAACAATGCCTGAATTAAACCTCCACAAATGTACTGTATATCGCTTAATAAAATGTATGTAGCTAACCCTGATGTGATTATTGTGTCATATTTATTTTCTTATTTTACATAAGCTTAAAAGAAAAATTGTCATATTAATCTTGTCATTATAATTATTGTCAGGATCACCAGTCACCATACCTATCACCTCTGCGCACTAAGCAAGTAAGTAAAGTTTATTTATATAGCACCAGTTACATGCTGGAGAAAGCAGGCGAAGGTGTGGATCTATATGCAGGGTTTTTTTAAAATAAAATAACAGATAACACAGAACTCAAGGAACAGAGGAACAAAACCAGGAGGATCACAGAGGCAACCATTACCTACATGAACAACAACTGACAAAGCAGCAAGTGAAACACAAGGGCTATAAATACACGGCAAACAAGCTAAACTAGATAACAAGGGGGGGGGGGGGGTGGTTAATCTGAAACACCTGGGGAGACTAATAGACATAACAGGGGACCCCTGACCAAGAAAAGACAGAAACACATGACAGACAAGAACAAGACACACAAAACCCACACCGTGACAGCACATTTCACAGACAAGGAAGGGTCACAAAGTGCTTTACAGTAAAATAAAAAAAAGAAAACAAATAAAATAACAGCTGTGCAAATACCATAGAAATGTAATAAACGCCAAACCATATTGTTAATTTAAAGATAAATTAAAAGTTAATTAAAAGACACAAAAAGATGTGTCTTCAGGTGTTTTTTAAAAGAAGCCATAGTTCTTAATGCTAAAGGGAAAGAGTTCCATAGCCTTGGAGCCACAACACAGAAAGTACGGTCACCTCTTGTCTTGAGACGTTTTCTGGGAATAGTTAAAAGATCTTGGCCTGGAGACCTCAGAGACCGACCAGGGTGTGTGCATGTAATGAATCCTGGATGTAAGAGGGTGATTGACCATGCAAGGCTCTGTAAGTAGTGACAACATTTTTAAAATGCACTCTTAAACCAATAGGAAGCCAATGAAGGGCCTTAAACATAGGAGTAATGTGTGACCTCCTGCTGGTCCTAGTCAAAAGCCTAGCAGCTGCATTCTGTACAACTTGCAGTCGATCCCTAGAAGATTTGTTCAAACAAGTGTATAAAACATTGCAATAATCCAACAGTGAAGAAATAAAAGCATGAACAAGCATCGCCATCTCTCTTTTTTTTTAATCATAGATCTAATCTTAGCAATTTTCCTGAGATGGAAAACACAGGAACGAATCACCGACTTTACATGACTGTCAAAACACATTGATCTGTCAAAAATGACACCCAGATTTCTTATATCACAGCAGTCAGAGGATGATAAACCCCCAATGGCCTGCCTAATCTTAGAGGTAATTTTGTCTGGGGCAATAATCATCACCTCTGTTTTATCTGTATTAAGTTGCAGAAAGTTGTCTGCCATCTATTTGTTAATGGAGACTAGACAATTCTGCAGTAGGGACAGTTTATCTAATATATCTGGACTAAAAGATATATATACTTGGATGTCAAAATAATAATAATAATAATAATAATTTGTTACATTTATATATTTTTCTGGGACGTCAAAGCGCTTTACATGGAAGGGGGGTGGGGGGGATCTCCTCAACCACCACCAATGTGCAGCATCCACCTGGATGAAGCGACGGCAGCCATATTGCCCCAGTACGCCCACCGCACACCAGCTTACTGGTGGAGAGGAGACAGTGATGAAGCCAATCAGTATGTGGGGATTATTAGGAGGCCACGATGGACAGAGGCCACTGGGCAAATTTTGCCAGGATGCTGGGGTTACACCCCTACGCTTTTTCGAAGGACATCCTGGGATTTTTAATGACCACAGAGAGTTACTTATCATAACAATGAAAAGATATTTTAAAACTACTAATAATCTTGCCAAGAGGAAGCATATACATACTAAACAACAGAGGGCCGAGCATAGAGCCTTGTGTCACACCACAGGACAAAGGGACAGGGTCTGACATGTAAGATCCTATGGACACAGAAAAACTCCTGTCGGAAAGATAGGAGGAAAACCAATCCAGAGCTAATCCAGAAATGCCCACTAGAGTCTATTCAGTCTATCAATCAGAGTGCAGTAATCAACAGTATCAAATGCTGCACTGAGATCTATCAAGACCACAGAACATTCACCTGCATCAGCAGCCATCAAAATGTAATTTGAGACCCTAAGGAGGCCAGTTTCAGTTGAATGTTTTTTATGAAAACCAGACTGAAATTTATCACATAAATAATGAGCTATGAGATTTTATCACTACATCTCCCACAATCCTCCCTGGTTATCCCCTGCACTTACTTCGCAATTACCACACCCTCACCATCACCCTCTTCTACCACGCAACATAAGCAACCACACACAGAGGCTGAATCTGAAATTGCCCCCTATACCCTCAAATAGGGAGTTATTTGAGGGGACAGCCATTTGTAGTGGTGTCCGAAACCATAGTGGACGTTTTTAAGTGCACTTATTTAATCCCACATTGCACTGCATTAATGAGTGTAAAACCATGTACGCTCAACAGCTGTCCGAATTCGCCCACTCCTTTTCATTCACTCCTTTAAGTGAACAGTATTAGTGAGTGGACTAATGTAGAGAATAGTGATTGTGGAGTCAGACAGAGATTGTCTGGACTCGTCTCTATTTAGGACTGCTATATCGTCTACGACTCCAACTGCATGGACTGCTATGCTTCCTTACCTGTGTATACTAGTGTAGTCTACTCTGCACTACTAAGTGTGTGATCCCCCCGTGCTCTAGTCGCCAGTGTTTCTTCCTGGATCCCTGTTTCCTCCAGATCATCTGGTTACTACCTGCAGCGATAAGAGACATTGCTCATATCCAGCACAACAGTAATTTAAATATGTGTGTGGTGCTACTTACCTCTCAGGACTGTCTTCATCATTCTTCATCAGCTCTGATTGTTTTTGTGTATATAATCCTTAATCTCTATATTTCATCTGGTTGTTGATAAACAGAGTCATTCACTTTACCTACTTTTGCCGTCGAATCTGTGTTCCATGACAATAAGCATTGCAATATGTAGCCTAATTGATTATAGAATACAGTGCGTAAACTTTTGATTAAAGCCCATGTTGCAGGTTAACCACCACTGTTGATTAATGGGAACATAAATCACTCAAGATATGTATAACATTTTTAAAATGTCTCAAAAATGGTCTTAAAGACCAGTTTTTTACGTTTTTGGTATTAACGTTTTTTTTACGCAATTCGGTGATGACGTCACGTTGGGGAGAAGCGGAGGAAAGGTAGCCTCAGCCTAGTATTCGAACTATGACGACTGACTGGGATGAGGAAGAGGTGGCAAGAAGAGCCAACATGCATGATGGCCCAAAGCGTATAATTTTGAACCTGCTAGAAGTGAGAGGTCAAATAAAGAATTGCCAAGAACTGATGGCCGTCAAAGCCAATTAAATTTATGGTCCGAGGAGAATGAGTGGAGAGTTGGTGAAGTGTCCGGGTGAGTTGCTATAATTTAGCAACGCAGCAATGAACACTGGAGCTAGTCTACGAGCTATGGCAAGCCGTTTTAACTTACGAGCAGCAGTGCACAATAACGACTTATAATTTTTTACGGTCATTGAATAGCACAGAGTGAAAAATCAACGTTTTCTTTATATCTAGTGGTAGTACATGATCATGACGCTAGTTCAGATAAGTACCGCCACTGTCATAGTGTCGTATTACTGGTAATGTTTGTCTTTGTCATCTAGAAATAGAAAGCTTCATGCTAGCTATTAGGGGTGGAATTATACATCTATTCGTATTCTCTCTCTGTGTGTGTGTGTGTGTGTGTGTGTGTGTGTGTGTGTGTGTGTGTGTGTGTGTGTGTGTGTGAGAGAGAGAGGGAGGGAGAGAGAGAGAGAGAGAGAGAGAGAGAGAGAGAGAGAGAGAGAGAGAGAGAGAGAGAAACAAACTCCGTCAAACAAAATATCGTTCAAACTGCGAAATGTTTACTTATATTTGTGTACACTCGCAATAACATTGTGCTTCATTGTGCTTTTGTCACACTCTAAACTCTTGTCAAACTGTAACCTACAACTGTCACCCATTGTCAATCTACAATCTACTATATATTTCTATCTAGCTGCTAATGTTAGCTATATCTGCTAACGTTATGCTGTCTGCCTATCTCTCTCTATACTTGTCTATCTATATATCTAGTCTGTCTATCTATATATCTAGTCTATCTATTTATCTATATATCTATCTCTCTATATCTATGTATTTATCTATTTATCTATAATCTGCGCTATCTGAATACTCTCGTCTATTACTCATCTCTCTAGTCGCTCTCAAGGCGGGCTTTGGTAAATTCTCTCCCCAAGGTGACGTAATGCAATGCATTGTGGGGGAAAGGAGAATCGTTGCAAACCGCTGTAAGATAGTACCTACTTTTTCATATTATATTCCGTTTTGTGATATCCAACAACATAAAATACAATGGATAACAGTTTTAATGTTTATTACCAACAAGCAAATTGTACAAATTCGTTGAAAAATTAACCCTGCAGCTTTTGTTTTTTCTGATGATATTCTTCTGAGATGTCAGCTAATTCATTTAATTGGAGTGATAGGAATTGGTCGCCTACATATATGTCATAATAGGTCTTTGTTTTGCTTTTGTAATTGTCATGCAATGAGAAAGAGAAGGACCCAAACGCAGTAGAACAGTCAGTTACAATATTCCAAAAATGTTTTGAAATCAATTAAATAATCAAAATAATTGGTATTAAGGAGCAGGTAGAAAACATCCACACCAAACAGTGATGGAATGTACATCGAGACGAAGATTTCCAGCAGTGATAAACCACGGAATCCACTGGAGAGCAATGAGAGGAAGACAACTACGCCATGAGGGCAAAAATTCATCTCTCCCTCTGGAGTAGGCATAACGAGTGCTGTCGGTGAGTCGACTCAGCAATCAAACTCGAAATAATGTGAGCCAATGACTGGTGATAGATACTAGTCTGACACAAATAACAGAATAAATCAAAAGAAAAAACCAAGGCAGACAAAGTCAAACAAGAATTAAACAACTCAAAACAAACTAAACAATACCACAAAAGGGTCTCGGACTTACTCAGGGTCCGTGTAACGCTTCACAATTCAATTTTCAGACCATCAATGCAAATGCAAAAATGAAAAAATTTAAACTAGACATTCATTTATCTTTTTTTCCAGTTTCATTATCAATGATAGCTGGCTTTTCCCCTTTTTTTCAATTTTACTTGTGCTAAATTGTGACTTAAGAAACTGATGTTCTAACTTTCGTCTTGTAATTTGCGCCGTGGGCGGTACCACTAGCACGGGGGTGTAGCCGTGGACTAACTTTACTATAATTTCATTGATGCAACTGCTTTATTTACACTGCATGCACGTTAAGGAGAAGTTTAAAAGACAGAACACAGGACGACATTTTTCACCCGAAGTGACAGTTTTTATTGATAATAACTGCACTGTTAACCCTTGCTTTAAAAAAAGGCCAAATTCTGACAATATCATACCATTAAAACAGTGTTGCCAGTATTTTACTGTAAAAAAAAAAACCCTGGTAAGGTCTAACAGTGTGTGAAACGGTGGCCAGGCTACTTATTTCGCCCACTGCCCCGCTGGGTTGTATCTAGGCTAGCCTAATTATACATGTGATCATCACAAAGAGTTTTTTTATTACACTATTTTACTTTAAGATAATGCTTTTACTTTCAACCTTTTTTGGGCATAGTTTACTGTAGGAAGTATTATTTCACATGACTTTAATTTGACTTTATTGACATTGTCATTTCCGGATATTTTGATGGTTTTCAGTATTTATATTCGTTAAAAATCAAGTTCTGGTTTGCAAATTGGCTTATTTACTGCACTAATAATTCTCTGCACTAATAACTGCAAAAATATGTTTTTTCTTGTATAGGCTGTCTTAGTGTTTTTGTATGATTTAATAGCTTTGCTATAGGTGGTGATGCTGCAGCTTTCCGTGTTTCATATACAGGTGAGGGATTTATTATTTTAAAAATAATGATAATCGAGTTAGATTTTTAAAAGGGATTTAAAGGAATAAGAATGGTAAAAGGTAGGTCTAATTGTAGTTAGGTAATCTATTTAAACTATTTGCAAGTAATTTAAGCAACACTGTTTTAATGGAAAATGGTATGATCTTGTCAGAATTTGGCCTTTTTTTTACAGCAAGGGTTAACAGAAAATTGATATTTATTATCAATAAAACTGTCACTTCGGGTGAAAAATGTCGTCCTGTGTTCCGTCTTTTAAATTTCTCCTTAACGTGCATGCAGTGTAAATAAAGCAGTTGCATCAATGAAATGATAGTAAAGTTAGTCCACGGACACACCCCCGTGCTAATGGTACCGCCCACGGCGCAAATTACAAGACGAAAGTTAGATAATCTGTTAGATTTCATTTATTCAAATGTTTGTTTCTGAAGTCACAATTTAGCACAAATAAAATTGAAAAAAGGGAGAAAAAGGCAACTATCCATTGATAATTTAACTGGAAAAACAAGATAAATGAATGTATGGTTTAAATTTTTCATTTTTTCATTTGCATTGTATGGTGTGAAAATTGAATTGTGAAGCGTTACACGGGCCACGGACCACTCAGGAATCCCTACTCTACTTCCATATTATATTCATTATCATGCAAGGTCACTTTCTGTTTTATATTGGATGTGAAAGCTGTAGTCAGTGGTAGAACTGGCAGTGCATCATCTGGATATACATGGAGGCTGTTCTCATTTGCCCAATATGCCAAAGCCCATGCACAGTTATCTCAAAAACTCACTAAGTCTTGTATTCCTTTGTTCCACTTTTTCTTTTTTTTTTTAATTTGAGTTACATCTATTGAGCAATTGCTTCCTTAATTGTTATAGTTACATTTATTTAATGTAAATAATATTTATATACAGGTATTCTCATATACAGGTTACATGAAATGTTGCATAAAAAAGTAACTGATTTGTAAGAAGTTACATCAAAGTGAAATTTGTATTTGAGATAACAATGTATTTACATCAAGATGGAAATAGTTTCATCATATTGACATAATCAGATTACATCAAACTTACTAAGTGATTTGAATTTGCAGCAATATATATATATATATATATATATATATATATATATATATATATATATATATATATATATATATTGCCTCAGTAAAATATTTCAGGTTGATTGAATCTAGTTACATATTCAATAATCTTACACAATTGTTTTCACTTCAACAAAATGTAGATGTTACCACATGCATTTCATTTAAGTGAAATAGGCCCAAAAAAAAGAGAGTAGAGTTGTGAATTTGAGTTTCCTTCCGCCTGGTGAACATTCTTGTTGCTCGTGGTGTAAAGGATTATTCGGCTGCAATTCAGTATGCTTTTTCACACCTCGTAAGGTGTGAACGTACTTTGAAAGCGACCGGGTTGCAAGTGATTAACTGCATGAATTAAAAGTGATTCAAAATCTTAATAATAATAATAATAATAATAATTTAAAAAAAAGTCAACAGACTTTTTACAATATGCACTACACCAAAGCTGTTAGATTCAAAACCAAATGAAGTGTGTGTGTGTGTGTGTGTGTGTGTGTGTGTGTGTGTATAGACTATGTAAAAAGTATATGTACATATATTTTTTTTACAAAAGACATTTGTTTATGACACTTAAAGGAAGGAATACAGAGCTGTAGCTTCACTTAGAAAACAATATTATTTGCTTCCACCATCTCATATATATCAGTAAAACTGAAGAGGAACAAACAAGTCTGCTCTTTTTGTAAAAGAAAAAATCCATGATGCCATTCATTCCAAGTCTGTTTGCCTTTCTTCTACAAAACACAAAAGATGGTATTTTGAATAATTATGGTAACCAAAAGGATTTGGTAAATGGACTGCATTTATATAGCGCCTTCACAGACCCAATGGCCACCAAAGCGCTTTACATTTTGCCTCACATTCACACACTGATGGCGGTGTCAGCCATACAAGGCGCCATCCAGCTAGTCGGGAGCAGCTGGGGTTGGGTGTCTTGCTCATGGACACCTCAACACTTGGTCAGGTGGAACCGGGGATTGAACCACCAACCTTCCGGTTTATACACAACCTACATGAACCACTGAGCCACCCCATTTGGAAAAGATACTTTGGGAACCAAAAGGTAGGTGTGTGTGTGTGTGTGTGTGTGTGTGTGTGTGTGTGTGTGTGTGTGTGTGTGTGTGTGTGTGTGTGTGTGTGTGTGTGTGTGTGTGTGTGTGTGTGTGTGTGTGTGTGTGTGTGTGTGTGTGTGTGTGTGTGTGTGTGTGTGTGTGTGTGTGTGTGTGTGTGTGTGTGTGTGTGTGTGTGTGTGTGTGTGTGTGTGTGTGTGTGTGTGTGTGTGTGTGTGTGTACATATATGTAAAACATTTTTCAAAGTCTTCTCTTATGTTCCACAGAAAAAATATAAAGTCATACATTTTGGAATGGCATGAAAGATAAAAAAAATAAAAAATAAAAGGATGATAGAATTTTCATGTTGGGTTAACTTAAGATATTTAATGTTTCCAAAGCTTACATGGTTGTTCTGGTAGTTTAAAATAAACTGCTTTTAAAAAATATATATGTAAAAAGGTATACCGGTATACATTTGTGCATTGATTACTCATATAATGTGTTCCGTTCTTCATCTACAGTTGGGTTTACACTGTACAATTTTTGCCACAATTTGGCCGTCGGAGACAATTGTTGAGAATCCTAAAAGATTCCTCTGATTCTATACCCCAAAATCTGAAGTCTTGTTTGACATGTTCACTGACAGCTGATTAATGACTGTTGCAATCAACTTCTGGCAGTGTCAGAAGATTTGACGCACAGTCCTATAGTGTGGCTTCTCCTACGACACACTCACACATATATATTTATATACATATATAAACTTACAAATTATAAACTTACAATTTCCTTTTGACAGTCTTTTTCCAATTTATACTGTTGTACTACTTTTCTCATCATTGGTATAGTTTGAATTAATTGTGGCCTGTGTAAGGTTCATGAATTGCAGTCTACAGCAGGGTGCCATGTACAGGAGTCTGAAAAGGTGCCTCCTAAATTTCTGTCTCACAAACGCATAGATAATGGGATTCAGGCAACTGTGTGAGTAAGCCAAAGCTTCTGTGATCTGAAGACTTAGACTAATTGCCTTACTGCTGTCACAAGACTGAGTTATGAGTTCATTCAACTCTAAGACTTTTATAAAAGCTGTGACATTGTATGGAACCCAACAGCAGAAGAAGACCACCATCACCACAATGACAAGATGCATGGCCTGCCTCCTGGATGAGCGAGCTGTCAGGAGTCTCTTCAGAATCATTGAGTAACAAAATCCAATCACAATAAGTGGGAGAATTAAACCCATGATATTCATTTTCAAGATACCAAAAGTCCTCAAAAAAAGGTAAGAATTAAGATCATTTGTTGGATAAGATGTGCAATGTATTTGTTCATTATAACTTGTAGTTTTCAGGTGCATCAACTCAGGAAAGGATGCAGAAACAGCAACAATCCACATGACCACACTGGCTAAGATCCCATATGTCCTTGATCGGACTCTCAAGGCAAACACAGCATGAACTACAGCTAAGTATTGATCAACACTCATCAGGACAATGAAGAATATCCCACTGTAGAATCCAATGTGATAGACACTAAGGACCATAATGCACATACCATCTCCAAAGATCCATTGGTGTCTGGCATAATGTGCCAGGAAGGGAAGAGAGGAGACCAGAAGCAGGTCAGCTATAGCCAGGTTCAGGAGACAGATGTCGGTCATGCTTCTCAGCTTCACACCCATCAAGACCACCCAAACCACCAGTATGTTACCCAGAAAGACCATCACAAACAAAAAGGAGTATAACAATGGAAGAATGCTGGCTCCATGTTCTCCATAAACACAAGGAAACGCAGATGAATCCACATTTCCAGCATAGAAGTCATCATAGTCATATGGCACATCAGTATATGGCTCATCATCCAATTTCCCATTCTTACTATCATTAGAGCAGGAAAATACACTGTAAGGAAAACAGAACTCCACTTTCGACAGTAACAAATAATATTAAATGTTTATATGTTATAACCTCACCTGGATAAAGTATGATGATACAGTTGAAGAGGGCCATTGGTTACCATCATTGGCCATGGACGGAGTGCAAGTGTCCTGTTCATGATAAATGGCTACTATCCAAATATAAAGGCAAAAAAATGTATCACTATAACACCGTTTATTATCACAAAATAAAATTTTAAACAGAATCCAAAGCCGGGCGGCAGTCACTTTTAAGCCGAATGCCTCACATGAATAAAAGAAACAACAACACTAACACCACACATCTGTGTTTAACATTTCCGCTGCATAAATAAGCAAAGGATCTTTCAACGATTTCACAACAGTTTCACTAAGTGTATAAACTCTATAAAGAGCGGAAAAGGGGCTTACCACAACAGACGTTCCAATGGTCTGAGCTTGTATGATTAACAAGAGTAATGTGAAAATTCTTTAATAATATCTATCTAATAATATCTGTCTAATATATACTTTTTACAAAATCTAATACAAATTTAAGACATTAGTTTATGACATTTAAAGTAAGGAAAAGGGGAACAGAGCTAGTTTCACTTATGATTTGCTTCCGCCATCTCACATCAGTAAAACTGAAGAGGAACTAACAAGTCTGCTATTTTTGTAAAAAAAAAAAAAAAACTAAATAAATAAATCCATCTATTTGCCGCATCTCTGAATTTCTTCAGCAAAACACTCAAGAAGATATTTTGAATAATGATAGGTACCAAAAAGTTTTGGTTACCATTGTAACCAAAGATTACTAATTCTCTAAGATTATTATTCACGTCGGCACTAATGATGTTTAACTCCGCCAGTCGGAGATCACCAAAATGAATGTTAAAGAGGTGTGTGAACTCGCAAGGACGATGTCAGGCCCTGTAATTTGCTCTGGCCCCCTTCCTGTTCGCAGGAGTGATGAGATACTTAGTAGACTGTCCTCACTCAATGGCTGGCTGTCTAAGTGGTGTCCGCAAAATAATATGGAATTTATAATTGGAAAAGTTTTTGGGGCAGACCTGACCTGTTGAAAAGAGATGGTATTCATCCCTCCTGGGATGGTGCTGCTCTTCTCTCTAGTAATATGGCAAATAGTCTTAGAGCTCAAACATGATTTAAAGCTCAGGTCAGGAAGCAGACAGACTGGCTAAACTGACCATCTGCCAGATGTCTCACGTCACCAAGGTCAGATAAATCCCATTACATAGAGCCTCTTTCACCTAGATATCATCATATAGAGACAGTGTCTGTTCCCCGAATTAGGAAATACAAAAAACTTCCAAACCCATCTAAGGTTAAAAATGTAATTGATGTTCATGAAATAAAAAACGGATATAATACAAATGAGCAAATGATAAAGCTTGGGTTGCTGAATATTCGATCCCTTACTTCAAAAGCACTTTGAAGTTGTTTTATTGTTAATGATATGATTACAGACTATAACCTAGATATGTTGTGTTTTACAGAAACCTGGCTAATACCAAAATGATTACATTACTTTAAAAGAGTCCATCCCACAAGGTTATTGTTATAAACATGAAGCTTGTCTGAAAGGCAAAGGGGGAGCTGTTGCTGTAATTTAAAGTAATACTTTCTTGCTACTGTCTGCCCAAAATCCCCGTCTACTATCCTGCTGGGTGATTTTAACATCCATGTGGATTCCAGTAGCTGTTCTCTTGCTACTGATTTTCTATCACTGTTGGACTGCTTCAATTTTACACAATACGTACATGACCCCACACATGTCAAAGGCCATACCCTGGACCTGGTGTGCTGTGCTGGCATAACACCCCTCCACCTGCAGTGCACTAACCTGGCTGTTTCTGACCATAATGCTTTTTTTTTTTTTGGTCCCTGTACCACTCCCAAAGCAGTGCACTAAACGCCCCATCAAGTTCAGGAACATCAAGCAGGTGTGTACTTCCATGCTATCTGACTCCTTAGCGATCAATCTTGCCACCCACCACCCCAACCAAACAGTAGATGGCATAGTGGAACACTACAACTCTCTCTCAGCCTGGACTTCATAGCTCCTCTCATCACGCGTTATGTGTCTTTCTCTCGTCCTGTGCCCTGGTTTACCCCCGAGCTCCGCAGGATGAAGACCATGGGACGTAGGCTTGAGAGACGATACAGAAGTTCTGGCCTCACTGTCCATCATGAAGCATTTAAAGAATACGTCACAAATTACAAAGAAGCACTTTCCCAGAATAAAACAAGGTATTGCTCTTCTCCACCATCAACCGTCTTCTCCACCCTCCTGATACCACTAAACCCTCAGATGCAGTAGACCTCTGCTCCAAGTTCTTGGACTTTTTTCAGCAGAAAGTGGACACCATCCACCGGCAGCTCCAGACTCCTGGAATTACCCCCTGCCCTACATTGCTTAAACAGGATTCTCACCACTCAGCTGCCGGTTCACCATAGTGCTGCCTATCCGTCTTCTCTCCTCTGGATGCTGATCAAGTAACAAAACTGGTAATCTCAGCCAAAACCTCAACCAGCAGTCTTGACCCAATGCCCACCACCCTGTGAGAGGCCCAGTGAGAGGTGCAGGAGAAGTGAGCGATAAAGTGAGAGGTGCAGGAGCAGTGAGAGATGCAGTGAGAGGTCTTCCCATTCTCTGCCACTCAATGCAAAACATCATAAATGCATCTCTTAACTCTGGTGTGGTACCATCCAGCTTTAAAATGGCGGCAGTCATCCCCACTCTCAAAAAGCCAGGCTCAGATCCAGACGACCCCAACAACTATAGTCCATTCTTCAACCTCCCTTTCCTCAGGAAAATCCTAGAGAGGGCAGTGGCTGCCCAGCTTCAAGATCATATGTCCCACCATGAGCTCTTCGAACCCCTCCAACCTGGTTTCAGAAGACACCATAGTACTGAGACCGCCCTCATCAAAATCACTAATGACCTCCTGCTGGCTGCTGACAAAGGCCTCATCTCCATTCTCATCTTTCTTGACCTCTCTGCAGCTTTTGATACAGTTTCACATACTATCCTTCTCCACCGTCTGTCTGAGCTAATCAGCCTCAGTGGCACAACACTGTCCTGGTTCCGGTCCTATCTCACTGACCGGAAACAATTCATCACCCTAAATGGCTCAAATTCTGATCCAGCACCCGCCAACCAATGGTGTACCCCAGGGCTCTGTTCTTGGTCCGCTGCGGTTCACCATTTACACACTACCCATCGGTAATATTATCCGTAAACATAGACTCAATTACCACTGTTACGGTGATGACATTCAACTTTATATCAGCACAAACCCCTCCTCCCAGCTCCCACCCACACAACTTGTCAACTGCTTGCAGGAACTCAAAACATAGATGACCACAAACCTACTCAAACTGAACAGCAATAAGTCAGAACTCATGGTGGTGGCCCCTGCACCACTGCTCAGGAAAGTTGGTGACCTGGCCCTGGTTGTGGATGGCTGCTGCATTTCCCCTTCTCCTGAGGTGCGCAACCTGGGCGTCATTCTGGGCGCCACTTTATCTTTCCGGTCCCATATTAACAACATCACCAAGGTGGCCTTCTTCCACCTTAGAAACATCTCACGACTGCGGCCTTCACTCACAGATTCAGTAACTGAGACACTCATTCATGCCTTTATCACCTCCCGTCTGGATTACTGCAATGGTGTCCTGTCTGGATTGCCCACTAAGGCCCTGTACGTAGATGTATGTACAGAACTCTGCTGCCAGGGTTCTAACCCACACAAAGCCCTGGCAGCATATCACTCTTATCATCCAACAGCTACACTGGTTGCTAGTCAAGTCACGCACCACCTACAAGATCCTTCTGCTCACTTACAAATCTCTCCATGGACTCTCACCAAAATACCTCAGTGACCTCCTCCATCCCTATACTCAGTCACGTTGCCTGCGGTCCTCTGACAAGGACCTGCTGGTCACCCCCCGCACCAGGTTACGGACTTTAGGGGACAGGGCTTTCTCTGCAATTGCTCCTATACTTTGGAACAGTCTACCATTCCACGTCCGTTCTGCCCCATCCCTGCCCATGTTCAAAATGCACCTTAAAACATTTCTTTTCACAAAGTCTTTTGACCCCTAACTCCTCCCCCAGCCCCACACACACACTTTTGTTAAGCGACCTTGGGTAACATGAAAGGCGCTATGTAAGTCCAAGTCATTATTATTATTATTATTATTATTATTACTTTCAAAATTACCAAGAAATCTAGTTTCAAATATAATTGAAGTGTTGGTGCTTAATGTAACAATATATAGTGTAAATGATGAATCACGTGTGAGATTAGTACTGGCTCCAGATAAAGTCCTAATTGTTGGTGATTTTAATTTACATGTAGATAATGAAAAAGATGCATTGAGATTGGCATTTAAAGCCATTCTTAACTCTATTGAAGTTAGACAACACTTGTCAGGACCTACTCATTTTCATAATCATACTCTAGATCTAATATTATCACATGGAATAGATGTTGATGCTGTTGAAATTCTGCAGCAGAGCGATAACATCTCAGATCATTATCTAGTCTCATGTATATTACATTTAGCCAAGGCTGCAAAACTGACTCCGTGTTACATATATGTTAGACCTATAACTTCTGCCACTAAAGATTGCTTTATTAATTATCTTCCTGATCAGTTTCATCATCTCAGCATCCTAGATAGCTTAGAAGAACTCGATACTGCGACAGAAACTTTTAACACTCTCTTTTCCAGCACTTTAGATACAAATAAAAATTCTATTCATTCATTGCTATAGGAGAGGAAGAATTTTACAAACTCGTTAAATCATCTAAATCGACAACGTATAGACATCGGTTAGACCCGATACCGACTAAGCTACTGAAAGAGATGCTTCCAGAGATCATAGATTCTCTTCTAAATATCATTAATTCATCTTTGTCACTAGGATACGAACCAAAAACTTTTAAGCTGGCTATGATCAAACCACTTCTTAAAAACGCAACTTTACGCAACGCAACATTAGTTTTCACTGTTATGCCGATGATACTCAGCTGTATATTTCTTCAAAACCTAACGAAACTTACCAATTCACAAAATTAACGGAATGCATAGCTGATATAAAAAACTGGATGACTAGAAATTTCCTACTACTTAATTCTGAAAAAACAGAGATTCTAATTATTGGACAAAAAACGTCCTCACGCACTAACCTAGAATACTGTCTAACACTTGATGGCTGCTCTGTTAAGTCTTCGTCGTCGGTTAAGAACCTGGGTGTGCTCTTTGAACCAATCTTTCATTTGAAAGTCATGTGTCTAGTATCTGTAAAACAGCATTTTTCATCTTAAAAATATATCTAAATTACGTCATATGCTCTCATTGACAAATGCAGAACAATTAGTTCATGCGTTCATGACATCAAGGCTAGATTATTGTAATGCTCTACTGGGTGGTTGCCCTGCACACTTAATAAACAAACTACAGCGGGTCCAAAATGCTGCAGCTCGAGTTCTTACCAGAACCAATAAGTTTGACCATATTAGTCCGGATCTGTCAACACTGCATTGGCTGCCTATTAAACATCGTATACATTTTAAAATATTGCTGATTACTTACAAAGCGCTAAATGGTTTAGCTCCACAGTACTTGAGCGAGCTCTTAACACATTATAGTCCTTCGCGTCTACTGCGATCTCAAAATTCTGGCCAGTTGATAACACCTAGAATATCAAAATCAATATCAATATCAAATATCATAAATCCTGATGTACTCGTTACATCATAAGAAGAATGGCGTCTACGTTAATTTTAGTTTCTCTGTTTATCCCGAGGTTTACCGCAGTCTACCGGATCCAGGCCGTATTCAGATCTGATGAAGGACCTGCGTCTGGACGCAACGACAACGCATCCCTGAAGTGCCAGCCCATCAGCCCCGTGAAGGCCTCATCGACACGACAGGCATCGGCACTGATCCTCAACAAACTGGTCTCCATACCGGCGTGATGACTCCGAATTCCAACCAGAGGGAACTGGATAATATTCTGAATGCTCTGTTCCAATCTGACTTCTGACTTGTAATGCTGCCTGAACCATAAACATACACTGTTCGTTCATTGGCCAGAGGAGAACTGGCCCCCGACTGAGCCTGGGTTCTCCCAAGGTTTTTTTCTCCATTCTGTCACTGATGGAGTTTTGGTTCCTTGCCACTGTCGCCTTTGGCTTTTGGCTTGCTTAGTTGGGGACATTTAAATATTCAACTTTAGTTTAACATTCATGTAGATGGTGAAACCTGCTGGGCATTTCTGCCTGTCGCACCTCCACCGGTGCCTAAGAGATTAAGGTGTACCGAAGGTGTACATGTTGGGGAACACTACAGAGGGCATTATGGGTCATCAGCTGGGGACCACCAGTCACGGATGTTTTGCTCCTTTAAGCTGATGTTTTTTCATCCCTGCCACCCCCTGCTGATGCCCTGGGTGGAGACTGGACCCCAACTCTTTGCCTTCCGTCTCAGCCACAGCCAGAAACTGCCTCTTTCAGCCTCTTCTGCCAGCTCTTTCATGGCTTTCCGGTGCCTTCTGCCTGTTGCACCCATGTCGCGGAGCAGACGAGAGGTTGAGGAGCCCACGAACCCCCGGCAGCCTACCTCCACTGGGTATGTGACTGCCCTCCAACCAGCCTCCCTGCACTCTGCAGCAAGTTCAAGTCCTCCTTCCCATGGGACTGTGAGCTCCACCATCAGGACAATCTTGCAAGCAGCAGACCACATCACAAGGTCTGGACGCAAAGATGTTTCCACTCTCTCCCTGGGAAAATGAAGCTGCTTCCCAAGGTCGACTGCTAGCGTCCAACCCTTGCCTGGTGTGAGGAGTCTTCCTGTCTCCTTTTGGTGGTGGGTGTTAGCCCTCTCCCCAGCCCTCGCGAACTGGATGGAATGTGCGATTAGGGCCGGGGGCCTGCTATTCGCTTATTGCCTGCATATTTCCACTATTTCAGCAAGCTTCTTCAGCACCAGGTCGTGCCTCCACCTGTAGTGCCCTTGTGCCAACGCTGTCTTGCAGCCAGTCATGATGTGTTGGAAGCTCGCGTTGGCAGCGTTACACAGGAGGCAAGATTCTTCGTTGCCAAATCATCGGTGGAGGTTGCGGGGGCAAGGTAAGGTGTCATATGCTGCTCTGAGGAGAAAACTTAGCCTGGCCTGTGGAGTCTTCCACACGTCAGACCAATCAAGCTGTCTGCCTAGTCAAGTCAAGTCAAGTCAAGTCAAGTCTATTTATATAGCGCTTTTCACAATATAGATTGTATCAAAGCAGCTTCACAGTATCAATCAAAATAACATAACAGTGTTTGTTTCTTAGTGGAAAAAACATCCACGTTTGGTAGGACTGGTCAATAGTATTAATGCTTGGTTAATTAATTTGAATATCCTCAACTGAGCAAGCCAAAGGCAACAGTGGCAAGAAACCAAAAAACTCCATCAAGTGACCTACTGGTGTCCTAAAAATCCATCAGGTGACCTATTGGAGAAAAAAAAAACCTTGGGAGAACCCAGGCTCAGTCAGGGGCCAGTTCTCCTCTGGCGTTTATGAACTAGAGGCTGGGTTTACAGTAACTGTAAGATGAAAAAATTTATATGAATGCCTGGCTGAAGAGATGCGTCTTTAGTCTAGTTTTAAACTGGGAGAGCGAGTCTGAGCATGAACTAACTTTTCTGCATCAGAAACTGATAGCATATTACGTAGCTTAGCAATTTTTCTAAGGTGGAAAAAGGCTGTTTTTGTAACATATGAAATATGATTTTCAAAAGACAGGTTGCAGTCTAGTATAACACCTAGGTCTTTTACTGTAGAGGATAAAGTAACAGGGCATCCTACTATGTTAAAGTTGGCTAGAAGGCCTTCCCACGACAGCCAGCCTCCCTGCTGGCCCTGGGACACCGCTTAGATGGTAAGTCTCTCGTGTTCAGCTCTCATCACCTCTGCTGCCACCATGGCCTTCCTCTCTTCTTTGGATGCGTTCGACCAGAAGAGGGGGGCCTGTCCCCAACCGAGGCCTGCCCGGCCGTCCTGTACTCTGCCAACCATCTCCCTGTGTTGCAGCCTACTTATTGCCAGTTCAACTTCCTCCTTGGCCTTCCATTTTCTCCCGGTTAAAACCTGGGCATCCGCAGCTCTCACCTGATGGTCTGTGGATTCTCTTAGCTCCATGATGAACCACACCTTCTCCTGCTTGTATCCCCCGCTGATGAAACGCAGGGGCAGCTGGAGCTTGGTTTTGCCAAAGAGACCTACATCAGAAAGGTATCTTGGTAGCCCGAGCCATTTCCTGATATACATATTTGCTAAGCTATACAACTTTCTCCTTGTGGAGGAGGGAACTTCGCTCATCTTGAGTGGCCACAATATCCTCTGGTACAGCGTGAATTGGTAACACCAAACCTTGTATTTGCCTGGGAGCTGACTGAGGTTGATGCTGGCGAGGCCATCTGCCAGCTGCTTCTTCACCATGTTCTCCATCTGTTTATCCGTGAGGTCTGCAGAATAGATTCGGCCGAGGCTCCGGATAGGCTGGCTAGACCACAAGGGGATTTCCTCATCGCTAGCACTAAAGATGGTGCGGTCACTCCTGACCCCTTTCCGCAGGGACAAGCTTCGTGACTTTGAGGGCTTGATTCTCAATATTGCCCACTCCACGAGCTCATCAAACCTATTAAAGGTGCCATGTGGAATGTCTGCCAAAAAATAAATTCATACTCCACATTCCATACCAGATGGGGGCAGTATACCTCCAGAAAGTGAGTTGGTCTACTCTAACGTAACAAACGAGAAACGGCATAGTCTCTAAGCTCCGCCCTTACAGTCTATGGCTCCGCCCCTACCTTCACGCCGTAGCAGAAGCCGAGCCAACTCCAATTAGAGGACGATTTTACTCCAGAGGAACGTTAGCTGATGTAAAGTGATTTTTAAATTACATCTTCAAGCTACTCCCCTTCACCTTTACCAGTAAATATGTTCATATTAGTTTTGTTTATATTACATATTTATTGTTAGTTTGAATTACATTTATTTGACAGACAGCATTCGCTGATTTAGACCAAGCTTGCGCCATTCAGAGCTACTAACTTGCAATTGACACTTTTCACACGCTCTCACGCCACACATACATTTTCTGACGCACAGACAAATCACAAAGCAAAGAGGACACGTAGACCGACAGATTAGACAGAGCAGGTTAGTTATGATATATAAAAAACTAAGCTCTCAGATTCTGTCAATTTTATTACGCAATTCAAACAATATGTTTTTTGGCGCTTGTAGAAGTTAAATGAGAGATCCCTAGCGCACGTGAACCGATCATCTCTACTAACGTTAGCTAATAGTAAAAAAATGCTAATTTAGCTGCATATATCAAGTTTGATTTCATTATCAACACCTCTTCTTCTAGTATTATTATTAGTCCCCTGAAAACATTTGGTCTCATTACGTTTTGTGCGTCCATTTGGGGTTCATTATCACCGAAGACATTTCAAGATTCTAAGCTAATGTTACATTTTATCATCAGTTTGGTAGAGACGGCTGGTAGATAACAGGTGAAAACCGGATCGGATCTGTGGATAACGTTAGAGCTAACTATCGAACGCTAATAGATAACAGTTAACGTTACAGTTAAGTTAGCCATCACATTAGCACTTTAATCAAACATCCTTCGATACATTTTTATAACTTCCCGAAAAAATTACACAAACATATAAAACAAACTTCTAGTGAAATACTAACAGCATCTTACTTACCGATCCAAAAGAAATGTTGCAAGTTCAGAGTCGAACTTCATTTCTTTCTTGTCCATTAAAAGTCTCCAGCAATGGAAAGCAGTGCCTATATTGACTCTGGTTCTGCTCCTTTTTTTGTCCGATTTTTTTTTGAGCATCTGTGGGAGGTTTTTTCCCTGCAGCAGGTGGTTGTGGTGTGGCTAAGGCTCTCTTGCCAAGGGCTTCAGACATTTTTCCGCTCTCGTCTCTTCCCTGAACTGAAAGTAATGGGCTGTACTTTTCACATGATTGACATCAGGTTCAAGTACGCCCACAAGCCGTGCGAGTTATTCGTGTATTACAGTTTGAATGGTGGTTATGTTCCCCGCATATCGCCTCCCATGGCCGAAACTGGTATTACGACACCAGTCGGGCCGGCGCTAGTAATTTAGTATGCTAATTTAGGTTTATATCTCTGCAGCACTATAACATGTCAATTTTTTAATGACATCATTGCACTTATTTCTTCTCATTCTTTTGATGTGTGTAGCTCATTTTTTAGATAATTTTACCTTAATTTTTACATAGGGCACCTTTAAGTAGCAATATTATTGATTTTCCTTACTTAAGGTGAATGATGATGCAATTTTCTTCTAGAAACAAACTTTGATGTATTATTTTCTTGTTATTACTGTGAAGCTGCTTTGATACAATCTGTATTGTAAAAAACGCTATATAAATAAAGGTGACTTGACTTGACTTGTAGTTACAGGGTAAGTACAATAAAAATACATACACAATCTAATATCACTGACTCAGAAACCTTTATTTGAAAAACAACTTAATTCAAAACAGATTTGCAACGCTTCTTTTTTGTTTAAAACTGATTTTTAAGTCCAAACTTAAACATCTGCACTATTGCTATCAGAAAAAAAAGAAAAAGGAAAAAAAAACTGTACAAATGAATGTATTGTTACGATGTGGTTTTGTGTCCTGTCATGTTTAGTAGTTCCCTGTCTTGTCATTTAGTTATCCCAGGTGTTTCTTGTTAGTTCAGCCCCTTGTTATCCTGTAAGCTCGTTTGTCCCTTATTATTTAAGCCCTGTGTTTCTGGCCTGTCTTTGTGAGTTCTTGTCAATGTTAAACGCTAGTGTTGGTTGTTCTTGTTCTAGTTCTAGTTCTTGTCCTTGTATCCTGTTCCTGAGTCTTTTTGATTAAAGTGTGCTGCAGTTGGATCCTGCTTCATCTTTGCTTCAACCACGCTACACGTGACAGAAGAACTCACCCCAACGTGATCCAGCAGCCATGCCTTTCTGGAGTCTAGTCGACGTCCAGATTCTCCGTCTCAGTCAAGAGAATCGCTCCATAGAAGAGTACGTCGGAGAATTCCTCGAGCTGGCGCATCTCGCGCATATGAGCACACAGTGCTTGAAGATCTTCTTCCGTGGGGGATTATCGGAACCACTCAGGTCTCAGATGCCTGAACCTGATCCGCACGGGACTTTAGAGTGGTACATCGACCTGGCCCTGTTGTGGAGCGGCTCCTCGTTTACCGTGGGCGTGGAGGAGACCACGCTCCAGAAGCCTGCGCTTCACGTCTGCTCAGCCGAACCCGCGCTTCACCCCAGCCCTGCCGAGACCGCGCTCTGCAAACCCGCGCTTCTCGTCTGCTCAGCCGAACCCGCACGTCACGTCAGCCTCGACGAACCCGAGTCAAGTGAGTCAAGTGAGTCTACCGAGACTACCGAGACTACCGAGTCAAGCCCAGTGAAACGCCGTCACAGAAGGAAGAGGAGGAGGACCCGCTCGGCTCATCAGGCTCCAGTGGGCGTACCCAGACCTCGGCGCCTCGCCCTGCCGGCATCTCGCAAGCCCCTAGAGACCGTCCAGCCAGAGACCGTCCAGCCAGAGACCGTCCAGCCAGAGACCGTCCAGCCAGAGCTTCACGTCGGCCACGTCCAGCCAGAGCTTCACGTCGGCCACGTCCAGCCAGAGCGTCACGTCGGCCACGTCCAGCCAGAGCTTCCCGTCGGCCACGTCCAGCCAGAGCTTCCCGTCGGCCACGTCCAGCCAGAGCTTCCCGTCGGCCACGTCCAGCCAGAGCGTCGCGTCGGCCACGTCCAGCCAGAGCGTCGCGTCGGCCACGTCCAGCCAGAGCGTCCCGTCGGCCACGGCCAGCCAGAGTCTGGTCCGTCTGTTCCCGAGCCAGAGTCTGGTCCGTCTGTTCCCGAGCCAGAGTCTGGTCCGTCTGTTCCCGAGCCAGAGTCTGGTCCGTCTGTTCCCGAGCCAGAGTCTGGTCCGTCTGTTCCCGAGCCAGAGTCTGGTCCGTCTGTTCCCGAGCCAGAGTCTGGTCCGTCTGTTCCCGAGCCAGAGTCTGGTCCGTCTGTTCCCGAGCCAGAGTCTGGTCCGTCTGTTCCCGAGCCAGAGTCTGGTCCGTCTGTTCCCGAGCCAGAGTCTGGTCCGTCTGTTCCCGAGCCAGTGAGTGTGTTGTCCGTCCCCGAGCCAGTGAGTGTGTTGTCCGTCCCCGAGCCAGTGAGTGTGTTGTCCGTCCCCGAGCCAGTGCCAGCGTCTGATCCTGTGTTTATGTCTATCCTTGTGGCCGTTAATGTTCTGGTGACTGTTCTCGAGCCAGTGTGCGTGTTGTCTGTCCCCGAGCCAGTGAGCGTGTTGTCCGTTCCCGAGCCAGTGAGTGTGTCGTCTGTTCCCGATCCTGTGAGTGTGTTCTCAGTTCCTGAGCCAGAGAGTGTGTTGTCTGTTCCCGAGCCAGTGAGTGTGTTGTCTGTTCTCGTGCCAGTGAGTGTGTTGTCTGTTCCTGAGCCGGTGTCTGTTCCTGAGCCGGTGTCTGTTCCTCCTGAGCCGGTGTCTGTTCCTCCTGAGCCGGTGTCTGTTCCTCCTGAGCAGGTGTCTGCTCCGCCCTGGCCGCCCGAGGGGCCTTCTCCGCCCTGGCCGCCCGAGGGGTCTTCTCCGCCCTGGCCGCCCGCGCATCCTGCTCCGCCCTGGCCGCCCGCGCATCCTGCTCCGCCCTGGCCGCCCGCGCATCCTGCTCCGCCCTGGCCTTCGCCTCGTCCTGCTCCTCCCTGGCCTTCGCCTCGTCCTGCTCCTCCCTGGCCTTCGCCTCGTCCTGCTCCTCCCTGGCCTTCGCCTCGTCCTGCTCCTCCCTGGCCTTCGCCTCGTCCTGCTCCTCCCTGGCCTTCGCCTCGTCCTGCTCCTCCCTGGCCTTCGCCTCGTCCTGCTCCTCCCTGGCCTTCGCATCGTCCTGCTCCGCCCTGGTCACCCATGCTCCACGGCCCAGGCCCGCCTTGCCCGTGTCCTGGTCCCGGTCCCGGTCCCCAGTGCGGGTCTGGCCCCCCGTCCCTCCCCCAGGACCGCCCTCCTGAACTGTTTTGCTTGTTTTGATGGGCGTCGGGAGCCGCCCATAGGGAGGGGGCTATGTTACGATGTGGTTTTGTGTCCTGTCATGTTTAGTGGTTCCCTGTCTTGTCATTTAGTTATCCCAGGTGTTTCTTGTTAGTTCCGCCCCCTTGTTATCCTGTAAGCTCTTTTGTCCCTTATTATTTAAGCCCTGTGTTTCTGGCCTGTCTTTGTGAGTTCTTGTCAATGTTAAACGCTAGTGTTGGTTGTTCTTGTTCTAGTTCTTGTCCTTGTATCTTGTATCCTGTTCCTGAGTCTTTTTGATTAAAGTGTGCTGCAGTTGGATCCTGCTTCATCTTTGCTTCAACCACGCTACACGTGACATGTATATGTACCCTGTAATTTTTAAAAAACCTATAAAGTTTGTATTGGTACACAATTATTACAAAAAGGTAGGCTACACAGTGTATGTTCTTGCTAAATTTCTCCCAAATGTGATAGTTTTATCATAATAGTAGAATAATAACCCCTTAGTTCTATAATATTAACAATATAATTTTTTTTTATATTCCTGGTTGTTACCCCTTTATTCCTCAAACTTTACATATTGTAACGATCGGAGGAAATGATAGACCACTTAGCAGTTTCAATGCTCTCTTTTTATTCGCGAGCACCCGTGTGGCCGATGCTCTTGCCTCACAAAATCCAAAACCAACAAAAACTTAGGGAAAACCCCCTTCTCTTTAACCCCGCCCCCGCATAACTGCGCAGGCTTGTTCTCCAGAAGAACAGCAGATACCTTAAAGCCCCACACACCCAGAACACATAACACATGAAAGAAAATACATGCATCTACATATTGAACATAAACCGTCTTTAGACTTGCTACACTGCTCCCCCTTCACAAAGTTCCTCGACCTCGAGAGAACAAACAAAGTCCCTGAACCGTCTCGGCGGTCTTCTGACACGCTGAGGCCGCAGTTGCCCTTCCTGTGTAACTGAAACCGGGCTACCTGAATGTGAGGTTTGCAGCTCAAGAACTGGTGTGGCTGCATGTGGGTCTGCCAGAGGACTGGAAGTGCTCGACTGGGGACCGCCTCCCCCCCCTCCGGGGTAGGCACAACTGTAGAGGAAGCCGGTGTTTGGGCTACAGGGCTACTTCCTCTATAAGGTGCCAATCTGTCTCGGTGAACGGCCACCTTCCAACCCTCGGAGGCAACTGCACTCAGTAAACCACTTCTCCAATTCTCTCCAGAACACTGCACGGCCCAACCCACTTGCACCTGCCCTTCTTTCTCTGCGGGCTGTACACCCACACCAGCTCTCCCGCTGTAAAATGCCGCCCTTTTGCCTTCAGATCATAATTTCGCTTCTGCCGGGTCCCCGCTTTTAACAACTGCTCCCTTGGGAAATTATGAGCGACTTCCAATGAGTCCTGAAGCTTGCTAGCATACTCAGGGCCCGGGGGCACAGCAGGCGCATCAGGTGTGTTTGCCCCACATCTCCTTCCCCAAATGCAAAACAATGTTGGAAATCAATCAACAAATCCCATAACTGCCCCCGCTGACTCTCATCCAAGCCCTCACAATTCTTCAGCCACAACTCCCTCAAAGCAACCAACCCCTCCCCCTCCTCGAGAGCAAGACATGGAATGCTGTTTTCCAGCCCATACCTGCTGGAGAGGCTCGAGGCTGTCCTCTAAAGAGGACTGTGTGCCCACCCAGGGGAAGAGGTCAGCTGGGGTGTGGGATAATGGGGTGGGGCAAACATCTACCTGTGGTGGCCTGGCGACAGCGCTGACGTGGGTCCGTAAGTGTAGTGTGTGGTGCTCCAAACTAGGGTCCTCAGGTGCAGCTGCTGCATCCAGCAGACCTGTAAAAGACATATCAAAATTCCTTTCAGTGGACATGGCAACCTCAGGACCCCCTTCAAAACGGAGCAGGCCATCTCTCAGGTCTAACTGGCAACCTGCACTTCTAAGGAAGTCCAGACCAAGAATGCAAGGGTCCTGGACTGCAGCCACCCACACTGAATGACGTATTGTCTTTCCCCCTACAGTCAGCCCCACCACACCCTTACCCTTCATTGGCGCCAGTTCACCTCTCACTGTGCGTAGTCGGACAGTGGTGGGTTCCAGACTGGCATTAGCAGGAACTACCTCTGGTCTTATAACTGTCACAGTTGATCCCGTATCCACCAATGCTAAACATGGAATCCCCTCCACCGAAATTGGCACATGACAAAAATCACTAACACATGTTCGTCCTACCACAATCACAGACTCCTTAGGGCCACATTCACCCTCCCCCAACAGTCCTTGATCATTTTCCCTCCGTCCATCCCTTGAGACTTCTGCTGGTGATGACTCATATTGGGGATGAGTGTTGGGGGTCCGCATGGCCCCAATCATGCAGACCCCGTCCCATTTCCCGGGTTACTGGCTAGCTTAGGACACTGACGAACTAAATGTCCCGTCTGCCCACAACCCCAACACATCCTTGGTCGTGTGCGAGGACGCTGATCAGGTTGCAGTGCCACCGCGCGAATTAATTCAGTAATCTCAGAAACCCAGGCTGGCCTTTCGCTTATCCCCTTCCCCACGTCAGTAGACCTCACCGACACAGATTGGCGCTGGCTTTCATCCGGCATGCAAGTTCCCCAAACAATCTCCCTCTCCAAAGCCATCTCCAAGGCATCCTGCAAGGTTTGAGGGTGGGCTAGTTGTGTCTGTCTACGGAGCTCCACAGGGGTAAGGGCCTGTATGAACTGGTCTCTCGCAAGCTCCCCTTGAACCGCCGGTGGCATGTGGGCATATGCTCGCTGAGTCAAATTTTCAATATCATTTGCCAGGACTCTCAGGTGCTCTCCTGACTGCCTGCGTCTATTACTCAGTTCAGAACGCAGGAGCCCTGGCTGCTCAAATTGCCCAAAACGCCGTTTCAGTGCCCCGACAAGCGCATTATAATTGTATCAATCTTCAGGGTTCAGCAGTAACAAACAGTTAAGAGCATCATCTGTGAGACACAGAGCCAATTCAAGAGCTTTGCGGTTCTCTGGCCAGTTTGCAGCATGAGCCAGCAGTTCGAACTGTGCATGAAAAGCTTCCCAATCAGCTTTACCTGAGAATTTGGGGGGTTTTACTGCCACCGTAGCCGCGGCAGCGCAGCGCCGCCATATTCATTCACATCCGGAAGCAGCGCAGCTCCGTGGGCGCCGCCATGTTTGTTTACATCGGCAACCAGCGCGGCTCCGTGGGCGCCACCATGTCTGTTTACGTCCGAAGACAGCGCGGTTCCGTGGGCGCCACCATGTCTGTTTACGTCCGAAGACAGCGCGGTTCCGTGTGCGCCGCCATGTCTGTTTGCTGTACTCGTGAAACTTCGGCGGTGCTCAGCGGCACTCGGCTCCGGCAACGAAAAGCCAGCATCTGCAGCCATCTTCCGAGTAGCCTCCCTCACACGAGCTTTGTGCGATTCCAGAAAGTCTTCCTCTGTTGCGAATTGATCGGAAGCAGACGCCGAAGCGCGTAACCATAGAGCCTCACGAAACATCCGGCTTGCTTCTGGCTCGGACTTACTCTTTTCTTTAGTCTGCTTCCGCATCGTGTTTCAGGGATGATACGAGAGCAATCTCATATAACTGGATTCAAACAGTTCACTTCTGACACCAGTGTAACGATCGGAGGAAATGATAGACCACTTAGCAGTTTCAATGCTCTCTTTTTATTCGTGAGCACCCATGTGGCCGATGCTCTTGCCTCACAAAATCCAAAACCAACAAAAACTTAGGGAAAACCCCCTTCTTTAACCCCGCCCCCACATAACTGCGCAGGCTCGTTCTCCAGAAGAACAGCAGATGCCTTAAAGCCCCACACACCCAGAACACATAACACATGAAATAAAATACATGCATCTACATATTGAACATAAACCGTCTTTAGACTTGCTACAATATTGTTCCCTTATACTTACATGCAAGTACATCATAGGTACACTATAATTACCGAAAATTGCGAAGTAAATTCGTCTTAATTAGGCAGTACTTTCCGGGCTGTAATCTAAAGCGTTACGAAAATTTTCTCTGTTTAATTAATTTGTATAAAACCAACAAGAGGTCCAGTTTCTTACGTGACCGCACCCACACGCGCAAAAGAGATTGATATGCAAGTCTCCACGTGAAGGGAACGCGAACCGCTCATTAGGCCTACCTAAAAAAGAAAGCACCAAACTGTCCTCTGCTTTTCGTTGAGTTTGGAGGAGACGCTGTGAGCTTACATTGGATTTACCTCAGAAGAAGAAGAACGCGATTTGAAGACAAGAAAGATTTAAGGTAAGAAATGTATCATGCAATTATATTAGTAGTGTTATTGTTGCATAAACTTCACATTGCAGTTGAACTGTTGCTAGACTAAAATGTATTAAATCGATGGAAACATGTTGAAATATAGACAGGCAAGCTACCTTTCAATGCGAAATTTATATACATGTACGACATGAGGATGTTTTTATGTTCGATAATAAAACACAGCATGATATAAAAGTAGGCTATTATAAGTGTTTACTCTAATATGGTGAATTTATAATGTTTAGAACCGTGTTTACTGTTAAATACTGTGCTTGTAACAAATGGATACATTTGAAGTAACATATTCATGTATTTTTCTCTAGTGTAGTGTACTGAGGAGTTCCTTTTTAACGATTTATAGGTCGCATACTATAGGCTATTGTTATTATTATTTAAAATAGCTCCACATCATCACATACCCTTCACCATACCTATAGATTTGCATGGGTACTTTCTATAAGATCATCTCTCAATGCAAATCAAACCAGCTATTAGGCTAACTGAATTAAAACCATACCAATCTCTAGGTATGGTGAAGGGTATATGATGATGTGGGCCTGTTGTAATTCCCAAAGGCCAAGGGAACTTGATCAGAATGCATAGTATCCTGGATCCATGAAATAACTGGCCTTTAAAAATAAAAATCTGCCTGCCTCTATTGGAATTTAACATAGGGGTGTCCTGTTTTATACACCCTGTATTTTAAGGAAGAATATTTATTTATTTACGATACATTATTCATTCACAAAGAAAATTGGTGTCCTTAAAGGCTGGAGTTTTCCTCATTTTTTTTAATTAAGGCTTTAACAGGAAAAATCCCTGAGGTTTGGAAGACGCCCCTAGTATGTCCTCTTTTTAAATGTGGTGATCCTAGGGATTTAAACAATTATAGACCCGTTTCTAGGCTTTCATGTCTTGTGAAAATATTTGAGAAAATAGTAAACTTGCAGCTGCGCTCCTTTTTAGATGAACATTGCATTTTGAAAGCATATTAGTCAGGCTTCAGACCTGTTCATAGCACCACCTCCGCTGCTACTCTGGTACTGGAAGACATTATAAGTGGTATTGATAAAAAGAAGCATTGTGCGGCCCTGTTTATTGATCTAAGGCTTTTGACACTGTGGATCATCAATTACTCCTAAATAGGCTGTCATCAATGGGACTAGACCTGGCTGCCTGCAGATGGTTTGAAAATTGTCTAACAAATAGAACACAGTGTTTCCACTGATGGTATCAAATCAGGTTTTCTTGATCTATTGAAGGGCGTTCCACAGGGATCGATTTTAGGTCCGGTTCTATTTTTTATTTATATATCAACAATATTGGTTCATCTATAAACAACTGTCAACTTCTCTTTGCTGATGATACAGTTATTTATGCTATTGCCCCTACAGCTGATCAGGCCCTTTTTGAGCTCCAATCTGCCTTTAGGCAAGGCACGGCAAGTTTATTTATATAGCTCATTTCATACACAATGGTAATTCAAAGTACTTTACATAGAAGAAATTAAAATAATCTAAAGAAATACGAATAAGTAAAACAGTTTAGAATAAAAAAGAGAAAATAAAATACAGTACAAACAGTCGGGCGCACAGTGGCGCAGTACTCATTCAGTCAATGCACAGCTAAACAGATGTGTTTTGAGTCTGGATTTGAATGTGACTACTGTAGGAGCACATCTGATCTCTTCCGGAAGCTGGTTCCAGCTGCGGCTGGCATAATAACTAAAAGACTCTCCTTGCTTTGAGTGAACCCTTGGTATTTCTAGCTGATGTGATCCTAATGATCTGAGTGATCTGTTGGGTTTATATTCAGTGGGCCTATCTGCAATGTATTGACGTCCTAGGCCATTGAATGACTTACACTCACCTAAAGGATTATCAGGAACACCATACTAATACTGTGTTTGACCCCCTTTCGCCTTCAGAACTGCCTTAATTCTACTTGGCATTGATTCAACAAGGTGCTGAAAGCATTCTTTAGAAATGTTGGCCCATATTGATAGGATAGCTGCGCATCTTGCAGTTGATGGAGATTTATGGGATGCACATCGAGGGCCAAAAGCTCCTGTTCCACCACATCCCAAAGATGCTCTATTGGGTTAAGATCTGGTGACTGTGGGGGCCATTTTAGTACAGTGAACTCATTGTCATGTTCAAGAAACCAATTTGAAATGATTCAAGCTTTGTGACATTATCCTGCTGGAAGTAGTCATCAGAGGATGGGTACATGGTGGCCATAAAGGGATGGATATGGTCAGAAACAATGCTCAGGTAGGCCGTGGCATTTAAACGATGCCCAATTGGCACTAAGGGGCCTAAAGTGTGCCAAGAAAACATCCCCCACACCATTACACCACCACCACCAGCCTGCACAGTGGTAACAAGGCATGATGGATCCATGTTCTTATTCTGTTTACGACAAATTCTGACTCTACCATCTGAATGTCTCAACAGAAATCGAGACTCATCAAACCAGACCAGGCAACATTTTTCCCATCTTCAACTGTCCAATTTTGGTGAGCTCTTCCAAATTGTAGCCTCTTTTTCCTATTTGTAGTGGAGATGAGTGGTACCTGGTGGGGTCTTCTGCTGTTGTAGCCCATCTGCCTCAAGGTTGTGCGTGTTGTGGCTTCACAAATGCTTTGCAGCATATCTCGGTTGTAACGAGTGGTTATTTCAGTCAAAGTTGCTCTTCTATCAGCTTGAATCAGTCGGCCAATTCTCCTCTGACCTCTAGCATCAACAAGGCATTTTCGCCCACAGGCCTGCCGCATACTGGATGTTTTTCCCTTTTCACACCATTCTTTGTAAACTCTAGAAATGGTTGTGCATGAAAATCCCAGTAACTGAGCAGATTGTGAAATACTCAGACACGCCCGTCTGGCACCATAAACCATGCCACGATCAAAATTGCTTAAATCATCCTTCTTTCCCATTCTGACATTCAGTTTGGAGTTCAGGAGAATGTCTTGACCAGGACCACACCCCTAAATGCATTGAAGCAACTGCCATGTGATTGCTTGATTAGATAATTGCATTAACCCTTAAGGCGCCACGGTCAAGTTTACTCGACAAGATGCGGCACTGAAAAAAATGGCCGATTTTGTCAAATAGGGGGTCAAATTTCGTTTGACCTCCCCTCCACTAGTTGGCAGACATGTCATACTTCATCCCCGAATCAAAAAAACGTCATGCTTCTATAAAAAACCTTCGAGCTAGAGCGCATTGAATCAGTGCAAACAAAAGCGGAGCTATTGTGCATGCGAGTGAGCCATTTTATCAGAGCATTGATATATTGTCAACGTCAGCGAGTATTTGCATTAGATTATTATTATTAGCTTACCCGCAATGAAGTGTTGGGTCTTCTATTCGCGGACCCTGATTCTGAAGGGGAATATCTGCCTTCAGAAGATGATGGTGATTCTGAAAGTGAAAGTATAGCCCTACATCAAGCACAAACAGTGAATCTTTTCCCCAATGTAGATGGTCCTTTGCCCAATGTCAGTGGTGGGAACAATGTTTCCTGGGGTCGGAGTGTTCATCGCGAAGTTAGCAGGCGTGTTAGTGTTGTGGGGAACGAAGCGGGAGATTTTTACCGTGTTTGAAAATTCTATAATCCAAGATAGCCGCCACCATATGACATCATAATATGCAAATAAGATGGGAAAATGTAATCCCTATATAAACGTTGGGCCATCCTTAATATTTCTGTAATTTACAGAAAGTCTCTATCTTTTATCACTTTTAAGATATAGCCTTTTGAAATTAAGATGTCAAAATCGAACGTTTTAGGAAAAAACCTCTGGCGCCTAAAGGGTTAATGAGAAATTGAACAGGTGTTCCTAATAATCCTTGAGGTGAGTGTATATACCAGTAATAATACTTTAAAATCAACCCTAAATGTAACTGGGAGCCAGTGTAAAGACCTGAGGACTGGTGTGATGTGTTCATATTTTCTGGTTCTACCAGAAAGACTCAGGAGATAAATTGAAAGCTGTATACATTTATTGACAGCTCAACAAGTATAAATGTATGAGTTCTTTGGCGTAGGCCCCGTCCTTAGCGAGCAAAGCGAGGTTAGGCGAATCTGCATGTCCCGTCTCAGATGAAGGCGGGGGCGCAGCCGACCCCCTGGAGGTAAGGAAGGGACCATCCTGGTGGTGGTGATGGGGAGGATGGACGGGAAGGTATCATCTTGGTGTTGATTGGGGAGGATGGAGGTGAATGGCAGCGTCAGCATCTGCGAACTCAGACAAGTGTAAGTACCAATCTTTTATACTGTGACGGTTAGCACCTGATTGGATAGGAATGAGGTAATACATGACGCAGAGATTGAGTCTTCCTGACAGAACTTAAGCTAAAGCTTTCATTTCTGCTCAGAATCCTGGCAGCAGCGTTCTATATGAGCTGCAACTGTCTTATGGTCTTTTTGGGAAGGGCAGTGAGGAGTCCATTACAATAATCCACCCTGCTGGTGATGGAAGCATGTACAAGTTTCTCTAAGTCTTGACTGGAAACAAAGCATCTAATTCTTGCAATATTTTCCAGGTGATAGTAGCAATATGTATTTTTTTTACAATGTTTAATAGGGAGCCAATGCAGTGTTGACAGACCCGGACTAATATGGTCATATTTCCTGGTTCTGGTAACTCGAGCTGCTGCGTTTTGGACCAGCTGTAATTTGTTTATTAAGTGTGCATTAACTAATCAACTAGTTGTTCCGCATTTGTCAATTGCATATGACGTTATTTAGATATATTTGTAAGATGGAAAAATGCGGTTTTACAGATACTATTCATGTGACTTTCAAATGAAAGATTGCTATCATAGAGCACACCCAGGATCCTAACCGATGACGAAGACTTGACAGAGCAGCCATCAAGTGTTAGACAGTATTCTAGGTTTTTACATGAGGAGGTTTTTTTTGTCCAATAATTTGAATCTCTGTTTTTTCAGAATTAAGTAGGAAATTACTAGTCATCCAACTTTTTATATCAGCTATGCATTCCAGTAATTTTGTGAATTGGTAAGTTTCGTCAGGGCATGAAGAAATATAGAGCTGAGTATCATCAGCATAACAGTGAAAACTAATTCCATGCTTCCTAATGATATCTCCTAAGGGTAGCATGTACAGAGTGAACAGCAGCGGTCCTAGTCCTGAGCCTTGTGGTACGCCATACTGAACTTGTGATCGATAAGACATCTCTTCATTTACTGCTACAAACTGATAATGGTCTGATAAGTATGATTTAAACCATGCTAATGCAATTCCACTAATGCCAACATAATTTTCGAGATTACTATCAAATGCAGCACTAAGATCGAGTAACACCAATAGCGATGTAAGGACTGGGCGAGGGTGAATCTGGATAATTAAATGCCTCCTAGCTAAAGTCCCAAAGCCTTCAGACCCAGAAAGCCTGAATGTAACACACACACAAGCACATGACACTCCCCCCAAATTAAGCTAACACTGCTCGAGTTTGGTTTCCTGTTACAGGTTTACGACCTAAAAGAATGTGCATGGACTTGAGTCCGGGAGAAGGAAGAATGAAACATTTTAATCCTATATATTCTATATATATATATATATATATATATATATATATATATATATATATATATATATATATATATATATATATATATATATATATATATAAATATAACCATGTGAGAAATGTATTACCATGCATCTAATGTTCCAATCTTATGATGTGGCCTTTTATGTGGTTTGTTTCATGTAAACTCTAATACTTACTATTCCAGACTGTTCACACTATGATCAACCAGAATCAGATGTGTGACATATTTGGTTTCTAAAACCTGGTACTTTGAAGATCGAAGTGACTGTATACACGATATGTCGGTAACAACAACATATTAATAGTAAAAGCATCTTTCATAGTTTCTTCAATGAATTGAAGAATACACGCTTCTTCACAAGCCATGCAAAGAGTGCAAGTATCCGTGTTTGATCACGCTGTTAAGATTTGTTGAAGTCTTGTTGTCTCTCAAAGTTCCGTTGTCTATGTGAATTTGCTATTTAGAAAGATCCTCGGGTCTTTCTAAACTCCCTCTTGCATAACTGCAACTCTCTACATTTCCTCTCTCTCTCTGTCTCAATTCATTTCTCGTTCATCGATGCCTTATCGCGTTTTGTTGTTTATTATGTTTGTAAATACATATATCCAATGTAACCATAGTAAATACATAAGTAGTCCTGCCTTATTAAATTCATTATATTCATTTGATTGATGTACTGCCTCTTTGCTCATTTTCCAAGTCCCTTAAGTGTCAAAGATCTAACTTAAGCTACAAGCTTTACAAATTAAAGATACTTTAAAAAGTATGTGTTTATAGGACCGGAAACCCAATTCTTGTGGCCACAGAATTGCTTTTCCTGAAATCCTATAAAGTGAGATGATATTGTGGATCCCCACAAATATTATTCTGACAATTGAGCTAATTAATTTAGCCTGTTTTGTAAGACGTGGTCCGTGCAATTAATTGCAATCAACTTGTGGTTAATTGCAAGGATACACATGCATGCATGCAGGTAAAATGACAAATCAACCCTTAGCGGGAGACTTATTAACATGTAAGACTGATCTAATCCAAACATGTATGAATAATTATTAATTGCCAATTATTAATTATGATATGCAAATTCCCCCTCGGATTAGATCCGCCCCTGAGTCTTTACAGCGAGATACAACCACGATCGGATGATAAGAGCAAATCATTTGTGACTCTGATGAGAGCTGTCTCAGTACTATGGTACGGTCTAAATCCTGACTGGAAATCTTCGCAGATATCATTTCTTTCTAAAAAGGAACATAGTTGTGAGGATACTGCCTTTTCTAGTATCTTTGACAGAAAAGGTAGATTTGAGATCGGCCTGTAATTGACTAATTCTGTACCATCAAGTTGTGTTTTTTTAACAAGTGGTTTAATCATAGCCAGCTTAAATATTTTTGGTACCTAGTGACAAAGATGAATTAATGATATTGAGAAGAGGATCTATGACCTCTGGAAGCATCTCTTTCAATAGTTTAGTCGGAATAGATTCTAACATACATGTCGTCGATTTAACGAGTTTAGGAAATTCTTCCTCTCCTATAGCAATGAATTAATCAAATTTTGCCTTAGGGATACCAATGCATTCCCTGATGCAATGCTGTTGTGGTTGCATAGTTAAAATTTTCCCCCTGATATTATCAATCGTATAAGTGAAGAAGGTCATCATTATTGTTGTGCTGTTTAGAAACTTCTGGGCTTGAAGCTTTATTTTTCGTTAGTTTAGCAACTGTTTCAAATAAATACCTCGTTTTTTTTTTAATTTTCTTCTAATAGGGTTGAAAAATAAGCAGATCTAGCAGCTTTTAACCATTTAGGCGCCAGAGGTTTTTTCCTAAAACGTTTGATTTTGACATCTTAATTTCAAAAGGCTATATCTTAAGTGCAAAAAAGATAGATACTTTCTGTAAATTAGATAAATATTAAGGATGACCCAAACTTTATGTAGGGATTACATTTTCCATCTAATTAGCATATTATGATGTGATTTGCCGGCAGAAATCTTGGATTATAGAATTTTCATGAAAAGTCACGTTTAAATGATAAAATACAGCACTTCTTTCCCCCCAAAATGTCCATCACCTTCTGCTATATGCTAAATTGCACAATACTGAATGCTCAGGTTTATAGTAAGTGGTAAACAAACCGTGTAAATCATTAGGCTACTAATAAATGGTAGAACAAACCGTATGCATGTATTGGTTGGCCTTTTGCTGTAGAGATTTTCAATTTACCACATACAGTAGGCACTCTGATTCCATGTTTGGGGCATATATTATTCATATGACACACAAACACAACTAGACAAGACCTGTTTAGTTCAAAAATCACTCGCGACGGCAAGGCACAGATACGAGCAGCGCGGCCAGATCTGCCTCGCGCGCGCCGAGTATGCACACTATTGCGACTCCCCACCCTGCCTTCACGTTGCCCCCTAACTGTACTATGAATACTTAGACCTCGTCTAACATACCCAGCGATAATAGACAAAGTCTCCACCACAATACTGTCACCGTGATCGCGGAGAGACTGATAAAATGACTCACTCTCACACTAGCTCCGCGTTGGACTATTTTCTTTGATCTTCTTTAAGCGCAGCAGAGCAACTGTGTCTAATGTGCTGGAAAAGAGAGAGTTAAAAGTTTCTGTCGCAATACTTCTAAGCTTTCTAAGATGCTGAGATGATGAAACTGATCAGGAAGATTATTAATAAAGCAATCTTTAGTGGCAGAAGAGATAGGTCTAACATATTTGTAACACGGAGTCGGCTTTGCAGCCTTGGCTAAATTAAGTTTACAAATATTACTATAAATTACAGCAACAGCTCCCCCTTTGCCTTTCAGAGATTCATGTTTATAACAGTAATCTTGGGGGGTGGACTCATTTAAAGTAATTTAATCATTTGGTTTTAGCCAGGTTTCTGTCATACACAGCACATCTAGGTTATAGTCTGTAATCATATCATTAACAATAAGTGCTTTTGAAGTACGGGATTGAAAATTCAGCAACCCAAGCTTTATCATTTGTTCATTTGTATTAAATCTGTTTTTTATTTGTTGAACATCAATTCAATTTTTTACTTTAGATGGGTTTGAAAGTTTTTTTTTTTGTTGTATTTCCTAATTCGGGGAACAGACACAGTCTCTGTATGATAATGATATCTAGGTGAAAGAGCCTCTATGTGACGTTAGACCGCTGGCAGACAGCCGGTTTAGCCGGTCTGCCTGCTTCCTGACCTGAGCCCCAGATTGTCATGTTTTAGCTCTAAGACTATGTGCCATATTACTAGAAAGAAGAGCAGCACCATCCCAGCAGGGATGAATACCATCTATTTTCAACAGGTCAGGTCTGCCCCAAAAACTTCCAATTGTCTATAAATTCTACAATATTTTGTGGACACCACTTAGACAACCAGCCATTGAGTGATGACAATCTGCTAACTATCTCATCACTCCTGCGAACAGGAAGGGGGCCAGAGCAAATTACAGTGCCTGACATCGTACTTGCGAGTTCACACACTTTTTTAACATTCATTTTAGTGATCTCCAACTGGCGAAGTCAAACATCATTTGTGCCTACGTGAATAATAATCTTAGAGAATTTACGATTAGCATTAGCCAGCACTTTTAAATTTGCTTTGATGTCAGGCGCTCTGGCTCCCGGTAAACATGTGACTATGGTGGCTGGTGTCGCTATTTTCACGTTCCGTGTAATAGAATCGCCAATAACTAGGGGGCTGTTTACACCTGGCCACTTCATGCGTTTTCTCAGATCGGATAGCTATCTGATTTATCAAAACGATTCCATTTACACCTGGTCACATAAATGTGTTTTTGAAAAACGGATATAAATCCGATCTTCAATTCCCGCGCTATATACAGATTTAATGGAGTGCACGTCATTGAAAGCAACAGATATGAGCTCCATTTTATTGATCATCAGCTAAAATATCAAAATCAATACCCGAAATAAGAGAGAGCAGCAACAGCCCTGGTAAGATAATTTAGTTTCTTTACTTTTAATGAAGATGATTGTGTGTTAAGCGTCTGCAACTTACTTTCACTTTGATTTGCGATAGTTTGCACGTTGGCTTGATGAATAGATGCTTAGCTGCTCATCTGCGGTAATGCATGTTGCAGTAGCGTCGTCTTATCTGACTATAACATGACATATAGCCTATAACACGCTCTCACACGTTTATTTTTTAGCATTTTTCAGAGTAAAATTTATATATGTGGTTTCAACAACCAGATACATTTACACTTGTCCAGTTTCATCTGGAATGCGGCCCAGACCACCTCCTGAAGTGGTTTGAGCGATTGGATTCAAATCCGTCTCGAATGCGTTTCGGAGGGCATTTACACCTGGTCTTTTCACGATCGGATAGCTATGCGATCACAGAAAACGCATGAAGTGGCCAGGTGGAAACAGCCCTTAGGGCACATTTAACAGAATTCTCAGGGGGTGTTTCACTGAGTCAGGTTAATGTGAATATGTGATGCTGAGTAAGTTATATTTAGCAGTATAAAAACAGGGAATGATAGTAAATAATGATTCAAAACAGAAAGATATACAAAGCAACAGACGCTACAGACACAAACCAGCAGCAAGGCAGACAGGAGCAATCGATCAAGGATCGAACCAAACCTTTCAGCAAAATCCACTTGCAATAAATTAAGACGCAGCTTCAGCAGAGTCATCAGGGGCTGATCCCAAGTATCAGATGTTGGTGGCTTCAGGTTGAGTTGAGATTTTGAAGCGTAGTTGTGGTCAGAGACAGATGGATCCTCCCATTGTGTTTCTGCATCACAGGTCTGGGGCATGTGGATGTAATCATCCTCACAGTTGTCCACTGCATCACTGACGTTCATCGATGCATCTATGGAAATAATATAATCAAAAACATTTTTACATTAGTACTTAAAATACATCATGAGAATTAATATGATGATGAATATGAATATATAGATGAATATATATGATGGCACCCATACTTAAAAAGAACAGTGTGTGAGAGAGAGAGATGCATTAAAAATGAGACAGTATACACACAATCTCTAACTTCACGTAGGTCAATATCAATATCTGAATGAAAGATTTAGCTAGATGGCTTACTACCATCGCCAATCTCTGTAATTTACAGGAATAATGCGCTATTGTAAGTCTGAAATGTGACACAATATCATGTACTATAGTGAATATTTATTCAGTCATTATTTCAGACCCTTAGGTTCATATCACAAAGTAAAATAAAGATAGAAGTGCGTTTTGTCTAATGTCCATTTTAGAGACACTGATATGTGTTGGAGAGTGTGCTTCTGTCCCATGCTGAACAAGATTGTCACTGTTATTACTGTTTGCTCAAACTGGACGTGGACACTGGAGATGGTAGGGAGAATTTGTTGTTAATCTCTCGCTAATCGGTCTTAGTTGAATGAAGTGTGCGCCCTCGAAGCGCTAGTCTGTATTTGAGAGTGTGGCCTAATCTATTTCCTCTCTCAACGTGAGAAGCTGATGCAGTGATTGGGTTGCTGTTTCTCTGCACTGTTTTTTGTCAGAGAAAACTACGTTTCCACTGTCCTTTAGATAAAGCATTGACTAAACTTCTCGACGATCGGTAGGTATTAGTTTTATGTGTACGTGCATCAGGTTGAAAGAGAATAGATCTAGCGGAGTAATAGTCTCATTTTGTTTAAGTTCGTGAAGGCCCATACCTGCATTCCTGTCGGGGTGCTTTGCGTTCATTCATGGCGGCAGTGCTGTTCTGTTGCCAAAATAATTTGGGTTTTCAGTTTGTTTTTCCACTGTTTTCTTGATTTGTAGAGGACTTTGACCTTTAGGATCGTGTCACGGGATAATCAGGAAACATAAACGAGGACTCAATTGCAGGAAAACAAAGGAACGATTTTAATTAAACAACCAAACAAAATACAAAGTACAAACAAAACTGCCAACCAGAACAAATACTAACAAGGCAAAAACACTAGGAACAAGAAACAGGAACTAAGACAAACGAACCGGACTGAAAACACAAAGGAAGCTATAAAGGAAAAACGTACAGGAGGGTAACGAGACAACAGGTAAGGAATGTTACTTACTAAACAGATAACGAGAAGGAAGGAGCTAACAATTAGACAGAGCACATGGCACAGGAATAATCAGGAGCCATGTACTCACATGAAACTAGACTAACATAAACACGAGACAATGTCATAGCTCTGTCACCACACAGAACTAGTAACAAAAGCATAAGTGACAGAACCATGACATTACCCCCCCCAAAGGGGACGTCACCAGGCGTCCCCAACTCAGGGACATCAAACTAAACCAAAAACACAAGAAAACAAACAGACCAGACACCCACATCAGAAACACTAAAACAGGGAGGGAACCCAAGCCAGTCCATAATCGCATTGCGACAAAAAGTCCTAGAAGGCCAGGGAGGGATGGGAGGGTTAAACCAGGTAATGTAGGCCTATAGGGCGAAGCAGGCTGTGTAGGCGGCCAGGGCGGAACAGGTCGTGCAGGCGGCCAGGGCGGAAGAGGCTGTGGAGGCCGCCAGGGCGGGACAAGCCATGGAGGCGGACAGGGCTTAACAGGTTGTGCAAATGGCCAGGGCGAAGCAGTCTGTGCAGACGACCAAGGCGGAGCAGGTCGTACAGATGACCAGGACGGAACTAGCTGTTCAGACGACCCTGGTGAAGAAACCCCCTCGGACAGACTAAGAACAGTCTCTGGATCGGCAGACATAGTATGAACAGTCTCTCTTTCAGCAGATATGACAGGAAGAGTCTCCAGACCGGCAGCCGTGACCTGAATAGTCTCTGTATCAGCAGCCGTGACGGGAACAGTCTCTGGATCGTCAGGCGTGACCTGAACAGTCTCTGGATCGTCAGGCGTGACCTGAACAGTCTCTGGATCGTCAGGCGTGACCTGAACAGTCTCTGGATCGTCAGGCGTGACCTGAACAGTCTCTGGATCGTCAGGCGTGACCTGAACAGTCTCTGGATCGTCAGGCGTGACCTGAACAGTCTCTGGATCGTCAGGCGTGACCTGAACAGTCTCTGGATCGTCAGGCGTGACCTGAACAGTCTCTGGATCGTCAGGCGTGACCTGAACAGTCTCTGGATCGTCAGGCGTGACCTGAACAGTCTCTGGATCGTCAGGCGTGACCTGAACAGTCTCTGGATCGTCAGGCGTGACCTGAACAGTCTCTGGATCGTCAGGCGTGACCTGAACAGTCTCTGGATCATCAGGCGTGACCTGAACAGTCTCTGGATCATCAGGCGTGACCTGAACAGTCTCTGGATCATCAGGCGTGACCTGAACAGTCTCTGGATCATCAGACGTGACCTGAACAGTCTCTGGATCATCAGACGTGACGGGAACATTCTCTCAATCACCAGACGTGACCTGAACAGTCTCTGGATCCTCAGACGGGACCTGAACTCTCTTCTTCCATCGCTTTTGTGAGCGGGTAGTCTCTACCAGCTGCTCTACAACCCCTGAGGTCTTAGCAGGAAGAGTAAAGTCCCCTGGAACCCTCGAAGTAGGATCATCCAGGACCACCAGGGTTTTCTTTCTCCTGCAATGATCAGTACAAGACAGTGCAGGCAACCCCGCCTCTGGGAATACAATGGCTGGCCACTCTGGAAGTTTCCTCTCAGGATCCAGAGCATTGATGAAACCCCAGAAGTCGAACTCCTTCAGTACCCCCATCTCCAATTCACTGAGTGGTTTGTCAAGTGCAAAATTAAACAGGTCTTTAAGGGCCATCTTCCCCAGGCTCAGTCCCTCAGCCGCTGAGCTGAATCTTAGGGCAAAGTCTCGGATATTCATACCCTCCTGATGGAGAGAAACCAACGCGTTGAATTTCATAACCCGTTCATATTGAGGGCAGGTAATCGAAGGGCCTGGTGACTAGTATGACGTTTTCCGCTGAGTCCTCATTCTGGTCTGATTCGTTCTGTCACGGGATAATCAGGAAACATAAATGAGGACTCAATTGCAGGAAAACAAAGGAAAAATTTTAATTAACCAACCAAACAAAATACAAACAAAACTCCCACGTGGGGGAAAACCAGAACAAATACTAACAAGGCAAAAACACTAGGAACAAGAAACAGGAACTAAGACAAACGAACCAGCACTGGACTGAAAACACAAAGGAAGCTATAAAGGAAAAACGCACAAGAGGGTAATGAGACAACAGGTGAGGAATGTTAATTACTAAACAGATAACAAGAAGGGAGGAGCTAACAATTAGACAGAAAGCACATGGCACATGAATAATCAGGAGCCATGTGCTCACATGAAACTAGAATAACATAAACACGAGACAACGTCATAGCTCTGTCACCACACAGAACTAGTAACAAAATCATAAGTGACAGAACCATGACAGATCGTTCCTAAAGATCTGAATTGTCTATTGTGTTTCTTTAATTCTAATCATTTTTCTTTGTGGTTTTCTTTAGCTTTATTTGACTTGTTTTTTTTCCATTGCATTAGATTTGTTTATTTGATATGTAATCTTGTACAAGTTGTCTTTTCTGCATATATCTTTTTTTGGAAATATAATTGTTTGTAAATTTGTTGCCATTTGTCTTTGCTCTAAGCAAATGGTTATTTACTTAATTTACTTTACTTATTAGTGGCAACATTTATTTTTCTTTAATATGGGTTTTTGGTTTGACTAAGTGGATTGAGTTGTATATTCGACCCGGCCTTAAAGTGACTATTTATTTTGATGTACATCTTTTTGTGTGTTGGCAGGACTTGAGCACCGGGGGCAGAGGACTGGCTTATTATTAGGTGGTGGTATCTTCCTCAATGTGTGTTGTGACCACCTCACCATGTGCTGTGATTGGTATTAACCCCTGTGTGTATGTGTGTGTGTGTTTGTGTGTGCACACTGCACAGTGAAGTGATCTGACTGGCTCTTGGTAAACCTCGTCCTTGTCCCTGACGTTTCTTAACCTCTTAGTGGCCTGTTGAACTGTAACAGAGTGCTCCATAACTATTTTACTATTGTTCTCTTTTAAGAAATATCCATAAATTATATTTTTATACAATGACCAATGTCTCTGACTCATATTGGTGATACGAACCTGTGTATGCCTTCTGAGAGTTAGTTGCATATTGTGTTCACTCAATCGCTGGTTGTGGTGGTGTCCGCATAATAATGTCGAATTCATAGACAATTGGAAAAGTTTTTGGGGCAAGCCTGACCTTTTGAAAAGAGATGGTATTCATCCTTCCTGGGATGGTGCTGCTCTTCTCTAGTAATTTGGCTCATAGTCTTAGAGCTCAAACATGACAAATCTGCCACCAGGTCAGGAAGCAGACAGACTGGCTAAATCGACCGTCTGCTAGCGGCCTCACGTCACCAAGGTCAGATAAATCTAGGGGTGTAACGATACATGTATTCGTATTGAACCGCTCAGTACAAGGCTTTCGGTTCGGTTTTCGGTACGCATTTTCAAACCGAACGGTTCGTTGGACCATTTTTCCTGCCTATCAAAATTGGCGCGTGGCAAGCACCCTCGAGATGCTGGCGCGACCACAACATTGCTCAACATCAAATGGCAAATGTAATGTAAGCGGAACGAAACTGAGCTACTCGTTATTATGTGGTGGACCGTTTATCAGTTTGGAACAATGCAGCGCAAGCTGATCTTGGTTAAGCAGCACTGTAACTAAACAGCGAGATCCAGTAAAGAAAGCATTTGAATTTGCTACTGAAGTAACAACATCACTGCGAGATCTGGTGAGAAACATTCAGATTTCTCTGTTATTAACGGATCAAACAGCGCTGACGTTGAAATCAGGAAGAAACATTGTGCTATGAATGAACTATTCAGTGTCCACAGATCAGCAACATTCACCATGGATTTACTGTAGTAACACTACTAACTGTAACCATGGAAGTTTGGCAGGAATAGTAGGCTATAATGCTTTCAAGTAAAATTACGTCGGTTTTATTTTGACATTATGAATACAATTGCTGCCCTCAAATGTTAATCTGAACTAAAATAAACCTTTGTTTATAACTACTACAATATTAGGCAAGGCAAGTTTATGTAGCACATTTCATACACAATAGTAATTCAAAGTGGTTTACATAGAAAAAATTAAAATAATTTCTAAAAATTTTAATAATGTAAGATTTTGGAAATCAATTACATTTTTAACCTGATGTTTTTTGGATGTTCAACTAATAAAAAACAGATAAAATACAGATGAGCAAATGATAAAGCTTGGGTTGCTGAATATTCAATCCCTTACTTCAAAATCGCTCATAGTTAATGATATGATTTCAGATTATAATCCCAGTCCTGCCGACCCCTGTCTTCTTCCTTTCCCACTGTCAACTGCCTGAACCGTAGTACAGCCACCTATAGCTAAAAACAATTAAAAGCGACAGTAAATAGATATGTCTTCAACATAGACTTAAAACCTTCAAAGGAATCGCAAGACTTGATGTAAACAGGGAGACCATTCCCAAACCTCGGTGCAGCCACCGAGAAAGCTCGATCTCCCTTAGTTTTCAGGCGAGATTTCGGAACCTTTAGCAGTAAGCTTTGCTATGATCTTAATGGTCTGAAGGTGCAGTGATGCTGCAAAAGCTCAGAGATATAGACAGGGGCTTGTCCATGTAGACCCTTATAAACCATTAAAAGAACCTTATATTGCACCCTAAACTCCACTGGGAGCCAGTGTAAAGAGGCCAGAACTGGAGTGATACTAGAATATTTACTGGTCCCAGTCAGCAATCTGGCCGCGCCAGGGACTTTTTGGACACATCCACATACAGGGAATTGCAATAATCTAATCTGGACGAGATAAAAGCATGGATAACAGTTTCCATATCTTTAGTAGACAAAAAGCCTTTCATTCTGGGAATCCCTCTTAGCTAAAAAAGCTACCCTTCACCACCGCATTTATCTGTTTATCAAATTTTAATTCGGCGTCAAAGATCACTCCGAGGTTTCTAGCTTGAGTCTTAACCTTAGAGACAAGGGTGCCAAGCTCCTTGGAAAGCTGTTCAGCTATCTTCGGTGGGCCGAACACCACCACTTCATATTTTGATTCGTTCAGCTGAAGGAAATTGTCTGCCATCCATTGTTTTATCTCATCCATGCAATTCAACAACGCTGACCCTTTAGACGTATCCTCAGTATTGGCGTCTATCTGAAACTAATCCTTGAAGTAGACACCGAGAGGCTGAATATGGAAAAAGCTGTCTGCCAGACGCGCTGTTTGACCAATAATTCCAGGATTCCAATTGTTGCGTTAATGGTTTATTGCGTGTACAGGTGATCAGTTCCATACAGCGAAATATCACTAAATATATCCAACAGTGTAAACCGCGGTCAGCAAAATTAGGCTTTCCTCTATCACCCCCTCTCTCTCCTCAAAAACTGAAGAACAGGTGATATCCCAATCAACTATAAGCACCCACACCTTGTGACCAAAGCTTGTGAGCACCCAAAAGGGGCGTGTCCAAGAACCCAAAACCTGGCTCCCACATTCCGGCCCCTAATTATTACAATTAATAGAGTAATAATTACATATTCAATACACATGCAGTGAATATATATTGTCATATTCATAGTCCATTGCAATAAATGTTCATCTGTCAACCTTCTTATGTCCATTTGTAAGTCTCAAAGTTAGATTACAAATCTGATGACTCCTGAAGAAGACAGATCTTGGTGACAGGCCTACATACACAACTGGTTGGAGTTTTAATCCTGACTTGTCGCACAAGCCCCCTCCTATCGGGAACTGCTTCAGTGATTTTACCAATGATCCAGGAATTACGAGGTGCTGAATCATCCACTATGAGTACTATGTCTCCAGGGATGAAGTTGCGCTTGATTCTTGTCCATTTCTGACGTTCCTGTAGTTGTGGTAGGTACTCCTTGGTCCACCGTTTCCAAAAAAGATCAGACATATACTGAACCTGCTTCCATCTCCGGCGTGCATAGACATCCTCCTTCTGAAACAGGCCTGGTGGTAAGCATGGTTTGGCTTTAAGAAGAAGGTGGTTAGGTGTCAATGCTTCCAGGTCATTCGGATCTGTAGATTGCTTAGTAATAGGTCTACTATTGAGAATTGACTCCACTTCGCAAAGCACTGTGTGGAGACCTTCCTCATCCAGACTTTGTGTCCTCAAAGTGGAGTTGAGAATTTTCCTGATGGAGCGAATCAATCTCTCCCAGACTCCTCCATGATGTGATCCCGTCGGAGGGTTGAAGATCCACTTGATCCCCTTTAAAGTCAAAGCATCATTAATCTTCTCTTGGTTCCATCCTTCAATGGCCTTTCTCAGCTCACGCTCTTCTCCGACAAAGTTGGTACCATTGTCTGAGCGTAACTCTTGAACCTGTCCTTGTCTTGCTATGAAACGTCTCAAGGCATTAATAAATGAGTCTGTGTCCAATGATGAAGCCACTTCAATGTGAACTGCTCTTATTGTCAAACATGTGAAAATGACTCCATATCTCTTCACAAGGATTCTCCCACGCTTGACTTCAAATGGACCAAAATAGTCCACTCCAACAAAACTGAATGGAGGTTCTACCGAAGACACTCTATCTTCAGGCAAATCTGCCATTTGTTGTTGACCTGCAGATCCATGTAGCCGACGACAGACCACACACTTTGAAGATCTTCCTTATGGAAACATTAGCACCAGGGATCCAGTATCTCTGATGTAATCTGGACAACATGTGATTCCTGCCTCCATGACCAACCTCTTGATGAATGTGTCGCAGAATGAGGTCAGCAATATGAAGATCTTTAGCTAGTATGGCCGGATGCTTGGACTCTTCGGACATAACAGCATTGCTAAGTCGTCCTCCTACTCTCAATACACCATTATCCAGTACCGGATTCAGTTTATATATGTGACTGTCTTTTTTTACACACTCTCCCCTTTGGAGACTTGAGATCTCTTCTGAGAACCTTCTTCTCTGACAGAATTTTATTACCTGCATCTCAGCTTCCTTAATCTCTCCCATTGAGAGATAACCTCGTGGATTGGATTTTAAGTTTCGCAGCTCATTGTGGACCGCACCTTCCTTTCGAATTGCATATGACGCAGACGGAGCAGGACATGCAATTTTTTCTTTCTTCTTCCGGAGATTCACAATCAAACCCTTGAGCCTTAGGATCCAACCCATCACTCTTGTGAGACGTGTCCAAGATGAGGTGTGATTGATCAAACATGTCAAGGCATTGTCTTCACCCTGGTCTGCACATACCTCAATAGCAGCTGATACCTTGACCTCAGGATCTACCTCCAGCAATTCCTGCAAGTTGTCTGGGTTGACAGGCCAATCCTCTTCTGGCTGCATAAGAAATGAAGGACCAGATGTCCACATTTCATTCCTTAGAAATGGCTCGGCCCTCATCCCTCTAGAGACCACGTCCGCTGGATTGTGTGCAGTATTAACAAATCTCCATTGAGATGCGTCAGAAACTTTGAGAATTTTTGAAACTCTGTTTGCAACAAATGTACGAAACCTTGAAATTTCATTCTTGATGTATTTCAGTACAGAAGTACTGTCCGTCAAAAATACAGAGTGTTGAAGTTGCAGTCTTAACTCTTTTCTCCACTGATTATCCATTCGAGTTGCTACAACAGCTGCTGTCAATTCCATGCAAGGGATCGTAATAGGTCTTAAAGGTGCCACTCTTGATTTTCCCATTATGAATGCGCTGTGTGTCTGAGAGTAATTATTCTGCAACAACAGATACGTAACAGTACCATATCCCTTCTCACTTGCGTCCGCAAAATGATGTAATCGAGCAGTAGTTGCTTCTTCAAAGTTGAAAGGTTTTAAACAGCGTCTGATGCTGAATCCATCCAACAGGTGTAACTCCTTTACCCAGTCTGTCCACTCCTGAGCAATCGGTGCTGGTATAGAGTCATCCCATCCTAGCCCCTTCTGACACAGATCCTGAAGACAGGAGATAGGATTCCAAGAGGGTCATAAAATGAGCTAACTGTGGAAAGGATACCTCTACGGGTCAATGGTCTGTCTCGAATGGTTATACTGAACTTAAAGGCATCAGATTGAACACACCACCGCACCCCCAGTGCTCTTTCCACAGGTAGTGTGTCTTGATCCAAATCCAGGTCCTTAATTTCCTTCGATTTCTCCTCCTCACTTATAACTGCCAGCACCTTGCGACTGTTACTTATCCACTTTGTTAAATGGAAGCCACCCTTTGCACAGATGTTTCCAAGGTCATGGTAGAGGGCTATAGCTTCCTGTTCGGAAGCAACAGAAGCAAGACAGTCGTCCACATAGAAATTGTGCATCATGGTCTCAATCACCTGCTGGCTGAAGAGTTCTCTGTTGTCTTCTGCACACCTCCGTAGAGCAAAGTTAGCACAGCTTGGAGATGATGTTGCCCCAAACAAATGAACAACCATCCTGTACTCCTCCAAACACTGACTGAAGTCTCCACTGGGCCACCAGAGAAATCTCAATAGGTCTGCATCTTCCTCTGGCACTCGTACCTGATGGAACATAGCCTCAATGTCAGCCATCAGTACAATGGGCCCTTTCCTGAACCTGGTAAGGACACCAACCAAAGTACTTGTTAGATCAGGGCCATGTAGGAGCTGTTCGTTGAGTGATGCACCTTGAAATGAGGTTCCACAATCAAAGACAACTCTGATTTTTCCTTTCTTAGGATGGTAGACTCCATGGTGTGGAATATACCAAACCTTACCATCACTACGCTCCAGATCCATAACAGACACTCTTTCTGCATATCCCTTTAATATGAGGTTGTTCAAGAAGACTGTATAGTCTTGGTAAAATGCAGCATCCCTAATGCACCTCCTCTTCAGGTTGAGGGCACGTTGTTCTGCAATCCTGCGATTGTTAGGCATGCTCAGGCTTCTGTTCTTCAATGGTAAAGCAATTCTGTAATGACCATTAACAAGCTTCACAGTCTTATTAGCCATTTCCAGAAACGTACACTCTTCTCTTGTCTGTTCATCCTGACTGCATTCTGGAAAGTCTACCTTGAATTGATGTTTCCAGAGCTCTTCTAATGTAACAGCAAATATTCTGTTTATGGTAACAAACTGACATTCGGGTTCATCACAATATTCTCCACCGAGTGGCCCATTAACAGTCCAGCCAAGCATGGTCTTGATGGCATATGGTCCCTCATCCACACTCCGGATGACTTCCAGTGGTTCTAATGCTCTTGGAACATTCATGCCTAATAACATTTCCACCTCCCCGTTTATCTTAGGCAGATAGACATGTTTCAAATGAGGCCATTTATTCAGATCTTGCTGTCGTGGGATGTTACTCACGTTGACAGGCATCTTATGTTGTGTAAAAATGTCTGGCATTTCACAATACAAGTCACTTTCCAATCCAGCCACTTCTAAGCCTGACACAATACAACTGTCTACAATTTTCTCTTAGCCCATGGTGCGCAAAAGAATCTTTGTTTTTCTTCCAGAGAGAATCAGTCTGTCCATCAGACACATTGTGCAGAAGGATCCTGAACTTCCCTGGTCAAAAAAGGCATAGGTCTCCACTGACCTTTGACCTTTCATTGCTTTAACTTTCACTGGTACAATGGCAAGTTTGCATTCTTGGTCACCGGCCCCAGTGAGACCACTAGTTTGAACCGCAACCAGGGCACTGTCCAGTACAGTGTCTGAGTTGCTCTTGCTCTTCTCTGCATCTGCTCTCCTTGCTCTAGGGTAGATGTGAAGCATGCTAGGGTGTTTCAAGCCACAGGTTTTGCAAGAGAGACGATTCCTACACTCCTTACTGATGTGTCCAGTACACAAGCAGCCAAAACAAAATCCATTCTTTTTTAGGAAATCAATCTTCTCGCTATGAGCCGCCTTCTCCAATAGGATACACGACTCCAATGTATGTCCACCTTTGCAGTACATGCAAGATCTTTCAAATACATGTCCGTGTTTAACTGTGTTTTCTGTTTGAGTTCTTTTTTCAACAGCAGTGACAGTAGTGGCAAATTTACTTCGCTGTGTCCTTGAACAAGCTAGATTTGCTCTACTATTTTCTTTGTTCATCACCAGCGCTGGAGCATCCTGTAAGTTTCCAAATACAGGATCAGTTGTAATTTTGACTTGATGTTCAATAAAATCCACAATATCGCTGAACATAACTCTTCGGCGGTGTCTTTCCTGTATGTCACATGTCACTGTTCTCCATCTGTCTTTCAATTTGTAGGGCAGTTTCTTTATCACAGCAAGCATATTGGCAGGAGTATTTAGTTCACACAGACCCTTAACCTCATCCATGGCATTGCAACATCCACGCAAGAAGAGACTGTATGCCTGTCAAGCCTTACCATCCTCAGATTTGATTACATGCCATGAAGTCACCTTTTCCAAGTATGCAGACGCTATCCTATACTCATTTCCAAAGTGTTCAAACAATAGGGTTTTAGCCTTAACATATCCAGTTCCATCAGACCTATATTGACAACTTCTAATAAGTTCTCTTGGTTGCCCCCTGGTGTATTGACCCAGGAAATGCAAACAATCTTCAGCATAATCAGTTTTTCTCTCAATAACCTGTTCAAAGGATCGGATGAAAGCATGGTACTGTAGTGGATCACCATCAAATATTTGAATGTCTCTCTTGGGTAATGATGAGAAGCCTTGTTGTTTCACCAGCATTGAAGTTAGCTCATTTTGTTTCTCCATTATAGATAACAATGGATTGTGATCATTGTTCACGTCCACAGATGGAGATGTATGGACATGATTGGGATCAGATGCTTGAGGTGCTGCTGCTGGCTCTGAGCGCTTTGTTCTCATTAGCTCTGAGGCCCCCTGGTGGAGATGAAGGACCTGATTAAACCTTTCATGTTTGGGTGGTACAAAAGTCTCTGCATCAACATTAAGAGCTTCAGTTCTTCTTTTATTTCTTTCAATATAAGACTTCATGTCATCCGATCGCCGTGAAGCGACACTCCGTACACCAGATCCAGAGGCACCCAAGACAGCCACCTTCGCCATTGATGCAGCTATATCGGCTTCAAGCTGAAGGTGGTCTTTCCTTTTTCTTATTTTCTCCTTGTTCCTCAAGAGCATGTTTTTCTTTGAGCAACCTTTGGCGTGCAAGCAAAGCAGCCATTTCAGCCTCCGCTCTGATACGTGCAGATGAAGTTGTGGAGATATTGGATTTTGAGTTTCTGCTGCCTTGATTTGATACACTGTCACTTGGTAATATTTCATCTTGACCGTCATGTTGAGAATCAGATTTATAAATATTGTTAACTTCTCCTTTTTCCTCTGACAGAGCTTCCTGCGGCCTTTCTTCATTATGTGGCTCTGAAGGAGGTCTTCTTGGGTGCTGACTGATCTCTGAAAGCCACACTTTGCCATCTTTAATAAATCCTTGGTTTGTTTTATTGATGCTTGTGAACCATTTATTTTGTTTTTCTTGTTCAACAGATGGAATTAAAGGCATCAGAGCTGTGTGCAATTCAATAGCATTTCCTGACAACTGCTCCAAAATATCCAACTGCTGCTTAACTTTTAAAGCATTTTCATCATCTTTCATGAGCTCCTTCAGAGACAATATCACTGCCTTTATTTTATTAACTTCTTTTTGACGCTCCTTCTGGATCGTCTCAATTTTACTCAACAGACCCTTTTCTGTGAGATTAGTTTTTCTTTTATTCCTTTCAGATTTGTCATAATTTGCACCAGCATTTGATCCACTCATTTTTTTAACACATAAACCAATGAACGCCACAATACGTTTCCAATGTTAATCCATCAACATCCATAGCCACAACCGTAGCATGCCAAGCTCAATAGACATCCAACTTGATAAGCAACCACACACATCCAACGCAACAGTGCGAGTAGTGGTCTCTCGACAAAAACAAAATCACTTCGCCTCCTGGCAGAGACGATTCCAACTGCGTTCCTGCAAGCAATACACAGCAGCCAGCTATTCAAGCAGAGGTTACATACCGCAATTGCGAAGTGATTCTGTCGGAATGGCCGCTGTTGAAGCTGAAGCCGTGAAGATAGTGTGGCTCACGGACCGATTCCAATTTCTCCGTCTGATTAAAGTTGCTTGGACGTGGCTCCGTTTCCTTGTTGCCGATTTTTGCTGACAATATGGGCGTCTATCTGAAACTAATCCTTGAAGTAGACGCCGAGAGGCTGAATAGGGAAAAAGCTGTCTGCCAGACGCGCTGTTTGACCAATATTTCCAGGATTCCAAGTGTTGCGTTAATGGTTTATTGCGTGTACAGGTGATCAGTTCCATACAGCGAAATATCACTAAATATATCCAACAGTGTGAACCGCGGTCAGCAAAATTAGGCTTTCCTCTATCACCCCCCCTCTTTCCTCAAAAACTGAAGAACAGGTGATATCCCAATCAACTATAAGCACCCACACCTTGTGACCAAAGCTTGTGAGCACCCAAAAGGGGCGTGTCCAAGAACCCAAAACCTGGCTCCCACACTCAGTGTTTAAAGGCAAATACAACTGGGTATCGTCAGCATAACAATGGTATGCCACTCCATGTCTCTGACAGATTAAACCCAGGGGGAGCATATATAGTGAAAATAGGACTGGACCAAGGCACGAGCCTTGAGGTACACCACAAACAACAGGGCAAACAGAAGAGGTAGAGGTCCCTAATTCCACCGCAACGGTCCTCCCCTGAATATATGAGACAAACCAGGATAACACATACCCCCCAATACCCACCCACTTAATCATTCAAGAAGAATCCCGTGGTCCACTGTGTCAAAGGCCGCGCTAAGATCCAGTAATACTAGCACTGTGCAATTCCCTGAATCCACCGATAACAACAGATCATTCGATACTTTAAGAAGGGCAGTTTCTGTACTATGTTGCGATCTAAAACCTGACTGAAAAGTATCAAAAATGTTATTTTTGTTTAAAAAAGTATAGAGTTGCTTAAGTACCACCTTCTCCAGCAATTTAGATAAGAAAGGTACCTTAGAAATTGGTCTGTAATTACTTAACACAGAGGGGTCTAAACTCGTTTTCTTTAAAAGCGGTTGTACAAGAGCGTGTTTGAAATAAGATGCCACTATCCCCTTTGTAAGACTCTGGTTAACTAGAACTGTAATAGTGTCCCCCACCGCATCCCACACCTGAATCAACCAACGAGGCGGTAAAACATCCAACGAACAAAAAGCTGGCTTCAGGTGTAGGGCAATATCCAGCAAATCATCCAAAGAAACCGGCTCAAATGAGGTCAACACACCCTGAGCACACAAATCGAGTGGCGGTTCCAGGCTACTTTAGGCACTGACAGAATTCACGATGCTGGCTCTGATCATTGTGATCTTGTCCATGGAAAACTGAGCGAACTTTCCACAGGCTCTCCCCTCATGCTCAAAAACAAAGGGGCTGGCAGGACTCATCACAGAATTAATCACACGGAATAACATTTTTGGGGTATGCTGATTTTTAGAGATTAGGTCAGAGAAATGTTTCTCCTTAGCCGCTTTTACGAACTGTTGATAAGATATCATATGCTCTCTTCGAATCTCGTAGGAGACCTGCAGTTTGTCCTTCAACCATTTCCTCTCTGCCTGCCTCCATAATTGCCTCAACAATCGACTCTCATCATTAAGCCAGGGCTGGGATACAGTTTTTGCTTTAACCTGTCTCCAGGGGGCAATACAGTCCAATAAATGGTTGCACTCCATATTAAAATCTAACACACGGTCCTTTAAACTCTGGTGTAAATCATTGAGTTTATTTGTTAACTTGTGTGACATCTCAGATCATTATCTAGTATCATGTAAATTGCATTTAGCCAAGGCTGCAAAGCCGACTCAGTGTTATAAATATGTTAAACCTAGAACTTCTGCCACTATAGATTGCTTTATGAATAATCTTCCTAATCAGTTTCATCATCTCAGAATCCCGGATAGCTTAGAAGAACTTGATATTGCAACAGAAACTTTTAACTCTCTCTTTTCCAGCACTTTAGATGCAGTTTCGACGTTGCGCTTAAAAAAGATTAAAGAAAATAGTCCAACGCTGTGGTACAATGAGCACACTCAGGCCCTTAAGAGAGCAGCCAGAAAAATGGAGCGCAACTGAAAAAAAAAAAAAAAACTAGAGGTATTTTGGATTTCATGGAAGGAGAGCTCGATTGCTTACAGAGAGGCCTTAAAAGCTGCTAGATCTGCTTCTAGAACTTCTTCGCTTATAAGATTGATAATATCAGGGAGAAAATTATAACTATGAAACCGTCTACTACAGTATCACATCAGGCAGTGCATTGTAGTCTCCCTAAGTAAAAAATTTATTCATTTGTTGCTATTGGAGAGGAAGAATTTTTCAAACTCGTTAATTCATCTAAATCGACAACTTGTATGTTGGACCCTATACTGACTAAGCTACTGAAAGAAATGCTTCCAGATGTCATAGATCCTCTTCTTAATATCATTAATTCGTCTTTGTCTCTAGGATATGTTCCAAAAACCTTTAAGCTGGCTATGATAAAACCGCTTGTTGAAAAAACGCAACTTGATCATACAAAATTTGTCAATTACAGGCCGATCTCGAATCTGCCTTTTCTGTCAAAGATATTAGAAAAAGCAGTATCCTCACAACTGTGTTCCTTTTTTGAAAGAAATTATATCTGCAAGGATTTTCTGTCACGGTGGGTAAATCCTATGTCTCATTCATGTCTCGTGTTTCTGTTGTTTCATGTGTGTATGTGCTGATTAGAGGGGCGTGGCTGCTCATCAGAGCTCATTCAGTTCACTCATCACCAGCTGCAGTCTATCATCCCGGTCTGTTTAATCTCACCCATTTCTCATCTCCATTGTCAGATCGTTGTTTGTGATGTCCGGTGTTTGTTCTTGCTACGTTCCAGTATCCTTCGTTGTTCCTGTCTGTTCCCTGTGGATGTTCTGGATTCGTCTTGTTGATCGTCACCTCACTTCACCTGCACTGTATCCGTCTGACCATCGAGTCCCTGCGCCACTTATCTGCCTGTCTGTGGATCGTGTACTGAGTTCTCTACCTTGCCTGTCTGTGGACTATGTTCTGAGTTTTGCAATAAATATTGTTACTTGCAATTGCTTCCGTAGTTCTTACGTCACAGAACGATCTGACCAGAAATGGAAGCAGCGAGTGACAATCCTGAGACGTTGGAGGATTTCGTCAATAACAGCAGACGGCGGATGGAGAATCAAGAGAGAAATATCAATGACACCGCTCGTGCTGTTCAGGCGTTAGTGGCTCAGGTGTCCTGGCTCACCCAGCAAGTCCAACAGCTGCGTATTCCCGCTGCGCCGGTCCCACCGCCGATTCCCCAAATACCACCAGTGGACCCCTCCCAGTCGGAACCACGATTACCAGCCCCAGAGACATACTCAGGTGAACTCAAATTTTGTCGAGCTTTTCTAACTAGATGCTCCATGCATTTCTCTCTCCAGCCCAGAACCTTCCGGGAGGAAAGAACTAAAGTGGCTTTCGTGCTAACGCTGCTGACTGGGAGAGCAGCACTATGGGGAACGGCGGTGTGGGAAAACCAGGAAGACTGCTGCACCTCGTTCCAAGCGCTCTCCGACGAAATGAAACGGGTCTTCGACCGTGCCTTGGGAGGCAGAGAAGCGGCCAGATTGCTGGCCGAGTTACGTCAAGGACATCGATCCGTATCGGACTACTCAATCGAGTTTTGGACCCTGGCGGCGGAGAGCCAATGGAACGAGGAGGCGCAGTGGGATATGTTCCTGCATGGGTTGGCTGACCGCGTCCAAAAGGAGATTTATGCCATGGACTTACCACCGAAACTTAACGATTTAATCGCGCTAGCACTGAGAGTGGACGCCAGACTGTCTCATGTGGAGCGAAGAGGAACCAACTACCGTTCTTCGGTGGAATCGGAGGGTCACCGTGCTGGAGGTGGGGACGCGGTCAGCCCCGTCTACGATCCCGAGCCCATGCAGGTAGGTCGAGCCCGGCTTTCCCGGGAGGAGAGGGAAAGGCGGAGATCCCAGGGCCTTTGCTTGTACTGTGGAGGAGCGGGACACTTTGCCTACAATTGCCCGTTAAAAAGGCCAAGCCCGGTAGTAAGTATGAGGCTACTATCGGGTGGGATCTCTGCCGAAAAGACCTCATCGACATCGACTCTCCTTCCGGTTAGACTCCGATGGTCCAACCGCCGTCACGATTGTCATGCACTTCTGGACTCGGGCGCCGAGGGTAACTTCATGGATCACAACTTTGCACTCAAGCACCAAGTTCCCCTCAAACCACTCACCCATCAGATTGCAGTGCACGCCCTCAACGGTCAGAAACTCCCCACCATATCTCTGGTTACCGAAGATATCATCCTCACCACATCAGGCAATCACTCAGAAACCATCTCATTATACATCCTGGACACTCAGCTTACACCCATAGTTCTTTGTCACCCATGGCTCACTCGGCACAATCCCAGAATAGACTGGCAACTCAGATTCGTAGCGGCTTGGAGCAGCTTTTGACATAAGTCCTGTCTTGTCTCTGCTTGTCCGTCTGTTTCTTTTCATGTGTTACAGGAGGAGACAGTGGATTTATCTAACGTGCCCACGGAGTATCAGGATCTGAAGGAGGTGTTCAGTAAGTCTCGGGCTGATTCTCTCCCTCCACATCGTCCCTATGACTGTGCTATAAAATTATTGCCAGGTACGTCTCCGCCTAAGGGCAAATTATATTCACTCTCTGTCCCAGAGAGAGAGGTCATGGAGAAATACATTTCTGATTCTCTAGCAACAGGGTTCATCCGCCCTTCCTCTTCTCCTGCGGGGGCGGGGTTCTTTTTTGTGGGGAAAAAGGATGGATCGTTGCGACCTTGTATTGATTACCGGGGGCTGAACAGCATCACGGTAAAGAATACATATCCTTTGCCATTGATGTCGTCAGCTTTCGAGAGGTTGCAAGGAGCATCCGTCTTCACGAAATTGGATTTAAGAAATGCTTATCATTTGGTCCGCATTAGGGAGGGGGATGAATGGAAGACCGCATTTCAACACCCCTAGGGGGCACTTTGAATATTTGGTCATGCCTTTCGGCTTGTCCAATAGCCCAGCGGTCTTCCAAGCACTTGTCAACGACGTGTTGCGAGACATGATCGATCAAATCATATATGTCTACCTGGATGATATATTGATTTTTTCATCGTCTCTCCAGGAACATGTGCAACACGTACGACAGGTGCTTCAGAGGTTGTTAGAGAATGGGCTTTTTGTCAAGGCGGAGAAATGCGTGTTTCATGCACAGTCTGTTCCTTTCCTAGGTCACATCATCTCGGTTGAGGGAATGCGCATGGATCCTGACAAGGTTAAGGCTGTGGTAAATTGGCCAAGTCCTGATTCCCGTAAGGCCCTACTGAGGTTTCTGGGGTTCGCCAATTTTTACCGGCGTTTTATTCGCAATTTCAGCCGACTAGCCGCGCCTGTGACTGCCTTGACCTCCCCCAGAATGACGTTCAGGTGGTCAGATGCAGCAGAAGCTGCGTTTGCTAAACTGAAGAGCTGCTTCGTTTCAGCTCCCATCCTGATAACCCCTGATCCATCACGTCAGTTCGTGGTGGAGGTCGATGCGTCAGAGGTGGGGGTAGGTGCAGTGTTATCCCAGCGCTCTCCTTCAGAGGACAAGATGCACCCTTGCGTGTTTTTTTCCCATCGTTTGTCCCCTGCCGAAAGCAATTATGACATTGGCAACAGAGAGTTGTTGGCAGTCAAGTTAGCATTGGAAGAGTGGCGTCACTGGTTAGAAGGGTCGGGGGTACCTTTTATCGTCTGGACCGATCACAAGAATTTGGAATACATTCGTACGGCTAACAGACTCAATTCCAGGCAGGCTCGGTGGGCTCTTTTTTTCGGACGTTTTGACTTTACTCTCTCGTACCGCCCGGGTTCCAAAAACATCAAACCCGATTCTTTATCGCGCATTTTTGACCGTTCCGATCGCCCGTTTACTCCCGAGTGCATTTTACCTGAGAATCTATTCATCTCTACACTCACATGGGAGGTCGAATCGAAGGTCAAGAAGGCCTTAGAAGGGGTAACGCCTCCGACTCGTTGCCCACCGAACCGGTTGTTCGTGCCGGAGAGTTTACGGTCCAGCGTTATTCAGTGGGGTCACTGTTCCAATGTGGCTTGTCACCCAGGAGTCAATCGTACTATGTTTTTAGTCAAGCAACGATTCTGGTGGCCTCTCATGGCTTGTGATGTTCGCAGTTTTGTATTGGCTTGCTCAGTTTGTGCCACAGGTAAAACTTCCAATCGATCTCCGGACGGGTTACTCCAACCGCTGCCGGTGCCTTCGAGACCCTGGTCCCATATCCCACTAGATTTTATTACCGCCCTCCCACCCTCCCAGGGTCACACGGTAGTTTTGACCGTGGTGGACCGGTTTTCGAAGGCGGCCCATTTCATTCCCTTGCCCAAATTACCCTCAGCCAAGGAGACAGCGGTCATTGTCGTTGACCACGTCTTTCGGATTCATGGCCTCCCGAAAGACGTGGTTTCTGACAGAGGACCCCAATTTGTATCCAAATTTTGGAGAGTGTTTTGTAAACTTCTGGGGGCGACTGTGAGTCTGTCCTCTGGGTTCCATCCCCAGAGCAATGGTCAAACTGAGCGAGCCAACCAGGATTTGGAACGAACGTTGCGATGTTTAGTGTCCAAGAATCCTTCCTCGTGGAGTCAGCAACTTTCTATGGTGGAGTACGCCCACAATACGTTGCCAGTGTCATCCACGGGCCTATCACCATTTGAGTGTAGTGTAGGTTACCAGCCACCAATTTTTCCTAGTCTGGAATCCGAAGTCGCGGTCCCCTCCGCCCACGCCTTCGTCCAGAGGTGTCATCGCACTTGGACGAGAGCCCGTGAGACTCTACTCCAAGTGGGGGCGCTCACCAAGGCCAAAGCCGATCGCCACCGGCGGAAGCCTCCCGTATACGTCGTCGGTCCTAAAGTGTGGCTTTCTACCAAGGATATTCCTCTCCGTTCCGTTTCGAATAAACTTGCACCTAAATTCATTGGCCCGTTTTCTGTCACAAATCATTAGCCCGGTGACAGTCCGCCTGAATCTTTCTAAAGTGTACAGGAGAATCCATCCCGTCTTTCATGTTTCTAAAATTAAGCCCGTCTTTTATGCTCGCATTAATCCGCCAGTCCCGGTTCCCCCCCCCCCGCCGCGCCTCGTAGATGGGGAATCCACATATTCGGTTAATCGTATTCTGGACTCGAGACGGAGGGGACGCGGATTACAGTACTTGGTGGACTGGGAAGGTTACGGTCCGGAGGAGAGAAGTCGGGTGCCAGCTAGAGACATTCTGGATCACTCCCTTATCGATGATTACAATCGACAGGTAAGGGAGTCGGGGAACGCCAGGAGGCGTTCCTAGGGAAGGGGGTACTGTCACGGTGGGTAAATCCTATGTCTCATTCATGTCTCGTGTTTCTGTTGTTTCATGTGTGTATGTGCTGATTAGAGGGGCGTGGCTGCTCATCAGAGCTCATTCAGTTCACTCATCACCAGCTGCAGTCTATCATCCCGGTCTATTTAATATCACCCATTTCTCATCTCCATTGTCAGATCGTTGTTTGTGATGTCCGGTGTTTGTTCCTGCTACGTTCCAGTATCCTTCGTTGTTCCTGTCTGTTCCCTGTGGATGTTCTGGATTTGTCTTGTTGATCGTCACCTCACTTCACCTGCACTGTATCCGTCTGACCATCGAGTCCCTGCGCCACTTATCTGCCTGTCTGTGGATCGTGTACGGAGTTCTCTACCTTGCCTGTCTGTGGACTATGTTCTGAGTTTTGCAATAAATATTGTTACTTAAAATTGCTTCCGTAGTTCTTACGTTACATTTTCGGTCCGGATTTAGACCGTACCATAGTACCGATCGAGACAGCTCTCATTAGAGTTACAAGTGACTTGCTTTAATCATCCGATCGTGGTTGTATCTCTCTATTAGTGTTACTTGATCTTAGTGCTGCATTTGACACAATTGACGACAACATTCTGGAATTGCACTAGCATGGTTTAAATCATACTTATCTGACCGTTATCAGTTTCTAGCAGTAAAATAAGAGATGTCTTATCGATCACAATTTCAGTATGGCGTACCACAAGGCTCAGTACTAGGACCGTCGCTGTTCACTCTGTACATGCTAGCATTAGGAGATATCATTAGGAAACATGGAATTAGCTTTCACTGTTATGCCGATGATACTCAGTTGTATATATTTCTTCACACCCTGAAGAAACTTACCAATTCACTAAATTAACGGAATCCATAGCTGATACAAAAAATTGGATGATTGGACAAAAAACTTTTACACGTAATGACCTGGAATACTGTCTAACACTTGATGGCTGCTCGGTTAAGTCTTCGTCGTCGGTTAGAAACCTGGGTGTGCTCTTTGATACCAATCTTTCATTTGAAAGACACGTGTCTAGTATCTGTAAAACCGCATTTATTCATCTTAAAATATATCTAAATTATGCCACATGCTCTCATTGACAAATGCGGAACAATTAGTTAATGCGTTCATGACATCAAGACTAGATTATTGTAATGCTCTACTGGGTGGTTTGCCCTGCAAGCTTAATAAACTACAGCTAGTTCAAAACGCAGCAGCTCAAGATCTTACCAGAACCAGGAAATATGACCATATTAGCCCGGTTCTGTCAACACTCCACTGGCTGCCTATTAAACATCGTATACATTTTAAAACATTGCTGATTACTTACAAAGCACTAAATGGTTTAGCTCCCCAGTACTTGAGCGAGCTCGTAACGTATTATAGTCCTTCACGTCTATTACAATCTCAAAATTCCAGCCAGTTGATAATACCTAGTATATCAAAATCGACTGCTGGCGGTATTTAGCACCAAAACTTTGGAACAGTCTTCCTACCATTTTCCGGGAAGCAGACACACTCTGTCAGTTCAAAGCTAGACTAAAAACACATCTCTTTGACCTAGCATACACATAATACATTATAGACTTCTATAATTCAATGTTAGGCTGCATAGATTATGTCAGCCGGAACTGGGAACACTTTTTTTTGGGGGGGGATTTTTTAGTCACTTATTTGCTTTTTTTATTATTATTTTTTATTATTATTATTATTATTTTAATATTTTTTTGAAGATATAACAACATTTCAGCTTTTCCAGTTGACATTCATTATAATAATAACAATACAATACGTTAAAGGTTGAAAAAACAAAAACAACAACAACAAAAAAACAACAACAATCAAGTTACCAATAAGAAAAATAAACTTGTCACAGATTGTATCCCATGGCAAAAATAGTTCTAGTGACATATTTTCCATTCAAAATTTCTAAATGAATATGTAGCCCAGCTACGGTTATTTATTATCTTCTAAATGCATAATTCATAATATGTAAATATGTTTCTGAAATTCCTGGGTTAAATAGGCATACGCATTTTATTTCACTCGTTCTAATGTTATAGAGTTTACAGAAAATGTTTATGTGAGGGGTACTCATAAAAAACTTTGTGTTTGACCAGTATGAATGTTTTTATTTTTGATTGGTTATTGGTTTACTTGCTCCCGCCCATGTGCAGGGATTGATCATTCTGATTGGTATAGGAAGGAAAGAGAGAGATGGAGGCAGATCGGAAAGTGATGTCGCACTTTATTTTCTGGTGATTGAAAGAGAGAAAAAAACTAAAATAACAGCTGACTAAGCGGTTAAACAAGATATCTTGTTAACGCCACAAGTGTTAAAAAACGTTTCTTTATTTTGTTTCTTTTGTTATCCTCTGAATAAGTGTGTAAACAGACTTAATAGGTAAATGCTGCTGAGCGCGCTGTAGGCCTACTCTCCTTTTCTTTTATGGCGAGTAAAAGACTTTCACGTGCGGCTGGATTTGAGTTATTGATTGTTTCGGGGAAGACGGAGGAACCAGATAGCGTTCTAAATCCCCTCGTGGTTTAGAATTCCTCTGGCATCGCGGGATTCATATCAGGGGACAGCTGGTGAGACTGCAGACGCATACGGAGTGAACGTGATCTGTGGACAGTGCGCGTGTAGAAACGGGAAGAGGTACATTTGTGTGTTTGTTTATTTAGCTCTTTGGAGCGAAGAGGCCATTTGTTTGTTTTCACGGCCACACCGTTCTCAAGCAATGACACAGGCCTGCAACAGGTTGGGGTTATTGAAACTGAGTGTGTGTGGGCCCACATTATTTATTTGTTGACTACTTTGTTCATTTGACTTATGCTGAGTGTTTTTGCAGTTTGATTTCTGATATTATTGTAATCTACTATAGATCAAAAGAGAATTATATTACTGGTTTCGTGATGATACCAAATTGATTCATATTTGAGTATCTTATTTGCATTTCTGATCTAAGAGGATCAAAAGGTGATTTGTGTGTGAAAGAAAATACACAACAGACATTTGAACATTTCATTTAATTCTTTTATTTTGGATTTATAACATTTTATCATTTCATCTGTCTTTGTTAAATAAAATGACTTGTTAATTGATAAGAACTTACCTTTTTGAGATTTTTATTACAGTTTATCAGAAAGACAATCATCTACCATTTTCATTTAAGCAAAGTGATTAAAGGGGAAAGGAGTAAGGAAGTAGATTAGTTAAGTCGAGAGACACATCATTAGAACCTGGTGCTCCGCCCGTCAAAGAAGGGGGTAGGGGGCGCTACATAGTTTGGGGGCTCGTCCGGGATAACCTACTTCCTGTCATCAGCTGACCCTAAAAAACAAGAACTGAATTAAGTATTAAGTTTATTTTAGTGAATTGACCATCACTTACCAGAGCTCCAAGCATGGCTTTTGCACAGGATCCAATGCTGCTTGCTGAATTGTCCAAATGGTGTAAGGAAAAGGACATTGAGGAGAATCATGGCTTACTGTTAATAGGAGTGCCTGCTCAGACTGATGTGATGTTTATAGAAGAGACAGTGCAGACTGTAAAATCTTTTGGCAGGGTTCGAGTGAGAGACTCAAGATCAGGACCAAGTTCTAGTACTATTTTGGTGCTTTGTGAATGCAGAGAAGTAATTGATCCAACTCGAATTCCACCAGAGTTATTGCCTGCTCCTGGAGAGGAAACTTGGAAGGTAGTAGTGGCTTCAGCTGAGGTTCCCGTTTCAGAATTCTCACAGAAACCGTCCACGTTCTTAAGTGAAGAGGGAAAATCTATGTCTGACTTGCAAGCTCTATTCACTCAGTCTGGCTCTACCACAAGTTCTCCTGAATCATACGTGCCGTGGGTGAGCTATTGGAGAAAACCTCTAAACCATCAACTGATGCTAGTGCTTATCGCCGATTACGTACCTTTTCGGGTACTGTTCCTACTCCCACAGGAGAGGAAAGTTTGGAAAACTGGATGGAACAAGCTAGGTTGATGACCGTAGAGTGCGAATGTTCTGAAAGGGAGAAAAGAAGGAGAATAATGGAATGTTTAAAAGGCCCAGCGTTGGATATTGTTAAGGCTGTCCGATTTTCAAGTCCTGATGCTAGTGCTTTGCAATATTTGGATGCTTTGGAGAACACTTTCGGAACATTTGAATCTGGGGAGGATCTCTACTTTGCTTTCCGTCTTCTTAGACAATCACCAGGAGAGGCGTTGTCTGATTTTCTGAGGCGATTAGAGAAATCTTTAAATAAAATGGTCCAAAGAGGAGGATTGGCACCACAGTTGATGGACCGAGTAAGGATTGAACAACTGATCCGTGGAGCTGTGGAAGCGGACCTTATGCTGCTGCAGTTGAGACTCAGGGAAAGGAAAGAACAACCTCCTAATTTTTTAGCATTACTGAACGAAATTAAGGAAGCGGAGGAGAATGAAGCTACCCGTCATAAGATCAAAACTTCAGTAAAGCCCATTCATCTGAAAACTGATGACAAACTGAGCTCTTCTGTGGTGAAGCAACTACGAGAGGAAATACAGGAGTTAAGGTCCAGATTGGAAGGCGGTTCTGACAAAAACTTGGTTGCATCATTGAGAGTGGAGTCTAGAGACCAACAAGTTAAGAAAAGTGCGGAAACTCAGGAAGTGTCAGAGGTGCAACTGTTAAAAAAACAGGTTCAGAAGTTACAAGAGCAACTGTCAGTGATGAATGTGAGCTCTACTACGCAGTCATCCCACGACGTTTCGAATCCGAAGCCAGTCCAGTTTCGAAATCAGGGAAGATCCTCAAAGAATCGAGAAGATTTCTTCTGCTACCGCTGCAGAGAGGATGGGCACATTGCAACCAAGTGTAAAGCGCCAGAAAATACCACGCTAGTGATACAGAAACTAGTTCGCTCCCTCCGGCAAGCTAAATCTGAGAGAAGTAGATCGACTGGAAACACTGTTTCTGCCAATAGTTTTAATTGTTCCTTTGATCAGACTCAAATGACTATCAATGAAGCAAATTCTCTCCCCAGAGGACTAGTGGGTCCTGTCTCTAACATTCCTGTGAAGGTGAATGGATGGCCGTGTACAGCCCTTCTTGATAGTGGGTCGCAGGTCACTATTGTCTTTGAACAATGGTATTCCAAATACTTATCTCAAGTTCCTATTCAACCGCTAACTGGATTGTCTATTTGGGGACTTAGTGAATCAAGTTATCCTTATAAGGGCTACATAGTGGTAGATGTGTCCTTTCCTGCTATACTCACGGGTGAAGCAGAGACCGTTTCCATCTTGGCATTGGTTTGTCCAGAACTCAGCATGTTCCGCTTATCATTGGAACTAATTCAAATTTCTTCCAGCGACTGACTGCGCTTAATCTAGCCTCTGCTATCTCCAATCAAGCCTGCTCCTTGAGAATTCAATCAGAAGTGTTTAGACTACCTGTGCCACAGATCAAAGGGAAAGTGGAGGTCACTGAATCAGATGAGGGCCAAATATTGTGGATGGGACCAGGAGGGTTAACCACACCATCAAGAGGTCGGCAGTATGCGGTGTGCAAGGTAGAAATGGAGACACAACAAAGGAAAGAGATTTTTCTTCTTGAAGCATCAGAGGATGGCCAACTTCCAGCTGGAATCCTTGTTCCACCTGCTGTTCTTCATTCTTCTGATATGGATGTAGATAGTTTCAAACTGCTGGTGTGTAATGACACCTCCCAAGACATCACCATACCTGTAGGAACGGTGATAGCCAAAGTATCCCCCACTGACACTGTCACAGAAGCGCAAGGAGTTCAGAATGCATCCAAAAGATTAGACCCAAAAATCTTTAAGTTTGGTGATTCGCCAGTTCCATCCAATTGGAAAGCAAGGTTGAGAGAGAAGCTGTCAGAGCGAGGAATGGTGTTTTCTGTGACTGAATGGGAAGTGGGGAGAGCTAAAGACGTGAAACATACCATAAGACTAAATGATTGCCGACCCTTTCGCGAGCGATCTAGAAGAATTGCACCAGCAGACATCGATGATGTTAGGCGACATTTGAAAGATCTGCTTGCAGCCGGGATCATAACTGAATCTAAAAGTCTGTATGCTTCACCTATAGTCATTGCCAGGAAAAAGAATGGAGCCATCCGGATGTGTATTGACTATCGGACTTTAAACGTCAGAACCATCCCTGACCAATACACCACCCCTAGGATAGAGGACGCTTTAGACTGTTTGTCGGGGAGTAAGTGGTTTTCTGTCTTAGATTTACGCAGTGGATATTACCAAATTGAAATGGCTGATGAGGACAAAGAAAAGACTGCATTCATCTGCCCGCTGGGCTTCTACCAATTTGAACGTATGCCACAGGGTGTGACTGGGGCTCCAGCCACTTTTCAACGACTAATGGAAAAGGCTGTTTGAGACATGAATCTCCTCCAAGTTATTGTGTACTTGGATGATATAATTGTCTTTGGACGGACGTTAGAAGAACATGAAGAGAGGCTGTTGAAAGTGCTGGATAGACTGCAAGAGTACGGTCTAAAAGTGTCCATTGACAAGTGTCAATTCTGCCAGCCAAAAGTAAATTATGTGGGGCACGTTGTATCTGCGGCAGGAGTATCTCCAGATCCTGAAAAGATGAAGGCTGTCATAAATTGGAAAATGCCCACTGATTTAAAGTCTCTGAGATCTTTTCTTGGATTTTGCGGGTTTTACCGTAGATTCATCAAGAACTACTCTGCGATTGTAAGACCATTGACTGAGTTAACTAAAGGGTATCCTCCTGTGAAGGGCCAGCGCAAACCTGTACCAAAGGGGAAATACTACCAGGAATCTGAGCCGTTTGGTGAAAGATGGGACAAGGCCTGCACAGATGCTTTCCATCACATCATTCATTGCCTTACACATGCACCAGTGCTTGCGTATGCAGATCCAGTTAAGCCATACATATTACATGTGGACGCAAGTTTGAGTGGACTGGGTGCTGTACTGAACCAGGAATACCCAGAAGGGTTAAGGCCAGTTGCATATGCAAGCCGAAAATTTAGTACAGCTGAACGGCATTACCCAATACACCAGTTGGAGTTTCTCGCATTAAAATGGGCAATAGTTGACAAATTTCATGATTATTTGTACGGCGCAAAATTCACGGTTAAGATTGATAACAACCCCTTGACTTACATGTTAACAAGTGCTAAACTAAATGCCACGGGCCATAGGTGGTTGGCTGCCCTAGCCACTTACGATTTTGATCTCCAGTACAAGCCTGGTCGTCACAATATCGATGCTGACGCCTTGTCAAGATATCCTATGCCCACAGATGTGCCAGCTGAATGGATTGACATCCCAAGGTCAGGTGTGAAGGCTATCTGTCAGCTTGCAGATACTACTTCTGATGAGGAATCGTGCAGTAGGCTAGTAGATCAGTTAGGGATTCCTTCGGAAAGTATCCCCTCTGCATATGTTTGCCCCGTACAGTTGGAACTGGAACATAAGACACAGTTGTTCAACTTAGACTTGAGAGTTGCTCAAGAGCAAGACCCCATCATTGGACCTGTGAGACAAGAAGTCAAAAAGGGAAAAGTTCTTACAGTTACTAAGAACTCAACTCTTCCTGAATCTCTGTTGAGACAACAGGGAGACAAATTAGTAATTCGCTACAATCTGTTGTACAGAGTCATTAAGAGTCCCTGCGGAAATGAGATTCAACAGTTAGTCCTCCAAAAAGAATACAGATCTCAAGTATTGCATTCTCTTCATGATGAGTCTGGCCATCTTGGAATTGAGAAGACCACAGAACTATGTAGAAATCGGTTTTACTGGCCACGTATGAGCACAGAAGTGGAGCAGTACGTAAAAAATTGTGGACGATGCATTGCAAGGAAAACCTTACCCCAAAGATCTGCTTACTTGAATCACATCACCAGTAGTGGACCGATGGACCTAGTTTGCATCGACTTCCTTTCCATTGAACCAGACTCTAAGGGGATTTGCAATGTTTTGGTTATGACCGATCATTTCACTCGCTACGCCCAAGCGTATCCAGCAAAAGACCAGAAAGCATTGACCGTAGCCAAAATTCTTGTTGAGAAGTTTTTTGTGCATTATGGTCTGCCTGCCCGCATTCATTCCGACCAAGGTCGTGATTTTGAGAGCAAGCTTATCAAAGAGTTGCTTGGAATCTTGGGAATTCGTAAGTCCAGTACATCCCCTTACCATCCCCAGGGAGACCCACAGCCTGAGCGGTTTAACCGCACTCTTCTTTCTATGCTGGGAACACTAGATTCAGCTAAGAAAAGCAAATGGAGTCAGAGTATCAGCCAATTAGTACATGTGTATAACAGTACTAAAAATGAAACAACTCACCGTATTATTTGCTATTTGGAAGAGAGGCTCGTCTTCCTGTAGACGTACAATTTGGGACTTCATCGGAAGAGGAAAGGGGTCTGAAACATCATCAGTATGTTGAGGGTGTGAAAAAAGACTTACAACACACATATCAGCTAGCTGTGGAAAATTCTCTAAAGACGCAGCAAAGAAACAAAAGGCTCTATGATCGTAGAGTAAAACATCAGATGCTGGAGAAGGGAGATCGAGCTCTTATCAAGAATCTTGCCTTAACTGGGAAGCATAAGTTAGTGGATCGCTGGAATTCCCTCCCTTATATTGTTCAGGAGAAATTGCCAAACTTGCCAGTTTACAGACTGAAACCAGAAACGGGTACTGGGAGAATAAGAACCTTGCACCGGGATAATTTGCTGCCCATAGGAGAAAGTTTGAGAGTAAACTTACCTGATTCAGGAAGCGAAATTCCGGCAAAACGGGTAACAAGGTCCAAAGCTGGGGAAAAAAACGCAGAAACAACAAATGAAAGACAAAGACAGGAGAGAAAAAGGTCTTGAGTTTGAAGTAATAGAGTCTGACAGTGACGAAACTAGCACGGATGAGTATTATCCAGTTCAGCAAAAGACATCATTTGACAGACTGCTCATTTCTTCATTGGCGCAGGAGAGAGACAAAGTACCTTACCAAGCTACTCAAAGTCCTACTCATTTGGAAGTGACAAAAGACCTTACAGAGCATAAAGTGGGGAGTACTGCTTCAACAGCTTCTGATTGTATTGAAGATCTAGGATTAGGAGCTGGAGACAATCCATCCAGAAGTACACCAAGAGTAGAGGAAAGTGAGAGAAGGGAACTGCGTACCAGGAGAGAAGTGAAACCTGTGAAGAAACTAAGCTATGATGAACTGGGGAGATCCACAGATAGACCCTTAACACTCGCATATAGGGGTATGGTGGTAACTGTTCAAAATCCTATTAGACAGAGTTCATGTAGCACAGTGTGGTGTCATCCTTTAGCCAAATGTGATTCATGTGCTAGTTGGGGTATTGACTACAAACCCAAAGCTCTAATGCCTATGTAGGGGACGGGAAAACTCATGGGGGCATGAGAACATTAGGAGGGGGAGAGTGTAGCCCAGCTAGGGTTATTTATTATCTTCTAAATGCATAATTCATAATATGTAAATATGTTTCTGAAATTCATGGGTTAAATAGGCATACGCATTTTATTTCACTCGTTCTAATGTTATAGAGTTTACGGTAAATGTTTATGTGAGGGGTACTCATAAAAAACTTTGTGTTTGACCAGTATGAATGTTTTTATTTGTGATTGGTTATTGTTTTACAGCCGGATTTGAGTGTATTGATTGTTTCGGGGAAGACGGAGGAACCAGATAGCGTTCCAAATCCCCTCGTGGTTTAGAATTCCTCTGGCATCGCGGGATTCATATCAGCGGACAGCTGGTGAGACTGCAGACGCATACGGAGTGAACGTGATCTGTGGACAGTGTGCGTGTAGAAACGGGAAGAGGTACATTTGTGTGTTTGTTTATTTAGCTCTTTGGAGCCAAGAGGCCAAAATATGCTAATTTTTTGAGACAGGAATTTGGGGTTTTCATGAGCTGTATGCCAAAATCCTCAGTATTAAAACAATAAAACACCTGAAATATTTCTGTTGGTGTGCAATGAATCTAAAATATATGAAAGTTTAATTTTTATCATTACATTATGGAAAACAATGAACTTTATCACAATATGCTAATTTTTTTAGAAGGACCTGTATTAATACTACTGTTACGGCGTCTAGTGAGATCCCCAGTACTCAGCCTCGAGCGCCTTCCCCTGAATACTAATGATGCTCACTCCTCGTATTCGTCATTGACGCTCTGATCACCTTCCACCTGTCAGCAATTTACTCTGAGTTCAAGAATATATCTAGCTTATCTCGGCGTCCGTTGCGAAGCATGTCTCACTCTCGTGTCACATGTCTGAGCGTCTGTTGGTAAACCCCCTGTTTCTCTGATATATTGAACCTTTGCTTTATCCACCTCTCTGATTGTGTGCAGCCTGCCTTGTGAACTCTGCCTGTGACCTGACTCTGATACTCACCGCCAGCCCTGAACTCCCGCCTGTCTCTGACCCGCATGCTTGCTGCCAGCCCCGAACTCACGCCTGGTTTACATCGATTCAGCCTGCTGCCTTATTAGTGTTTTGAGTTCCTTTAACACTACTTTTACGTTATTAATAAATTGTTGCGCATGGATCTGTCTCCGCCTCCTGAGTCTCAACAACTACAGCTTTTCCAATCTGATGTTTGTCCTTTAAGAATAATGCTGTATCATCAGCTAGTTGGGTCAGTTTAATTTCCTTTCCAAAAATAGACAAACCTTCAATTATTGGGTTCATTAAAATATGTAATGAGAGCAATTCGACAACAATCAAAAATAAAAAGGGAGAAATCAGACAGCCTTGACGGACAGATCTCAACACTGGAAATCTTTTGGTAGTGTTTGGATATAGTATGACACAACTGTCAATATTTTTATAAAACATTCCAATTGTTGAAATAAAAATTTGAGCAAAAACAAAGGTTGGAAGTGCTTTAAAAAAAAAAATATTCCACCGTATCAAAAGCCTTGTAAAATCAAGAAAAACTATAAGGGAGTCATTATCAATTTTTTCAGAGTAGTCTTTAATAAGTCATGAACAAGCCTTATGTTGGAACTAATATGACGGTTTGACATAAATCCAGTTTGAGATTTTTTTTATTTTGTTTAGTGCCTATTAAATGAATTTTAATCAATCTATGATCAGATAAGGGAGCAAAATCGTGAGATGCTTCTGAAACAAATTGTGTGCAAGAAGGTGATATAAGCCACAAGTCAATTCTGGATTGTAGAGATCTATTCGCATTACTCCAAGTAAATTCTTTTGTATCAGAATTTAAGTATCGCCATACATCGACAACCGAAAGTTGTTCACAAATATATGCAATGCTTTTAAATCTTGAATGTTGAACTGTTCTGATCGGTAATTGATCTAAGTGATCATCTGGAGCATCATTATAGTCTCCCACAAGAATCAATTGTGCTTCTTTGTACTTCAGTTTAAGAGCTTCAAGTTTCTTACACAATTGTATACACATTGTTTTGGCTAGAGCTGTGTTGTTATGATTATATAAGTTACAAACTATAAAAATGGTGTTATCCAGTTTGAAAACTAAAATAATCCATCTACCCTCATCTGAAAATAATGATTCAATAATAATACCTTTACATTTGTTGAGGAGAATAGCTACACCAGCAGATTGTTGAGAGGCATGACAGAAATAACACTGATCACCCAATTGTGTTTTCCAAAATGTCACATCATTTTCACTTGAGTGAGTCTCATGTAAAAAGGATTAAATCTGCATTTTTTCGTCTACAAAAAAATAAAAATAGATTTTCTTTTGGTGCTGTCACAGATACCTCTAACATTAAGGGATAGTATTTTAAAGGAACTGAAAGGGAAGTCTGTCATAAAAAAAATAAAATAAAGTGAACTAGAAAACTGTAAAATAAACAGGAACTTGTAAAGTGTTGAGCTATAGATACACAAGTAGGTACTCTCAAACGAGAACTCTAAATATTGAGTACCTTATGAAATTGAAGACTCATTGCTTTCTCTTTTTAATATAAAGAAGTGAATAAATTGCTTAATTAAGCAAGTAACTGTTCCACTGTAGAAGTAGGTTATTTAACTACTAGTACTCATAGTGCAGTATGCTAATTTCGAACATAGGTAACCATCACATAAATGTGATTGTGCTCTACAGTAGACATTAAGTGCCTTAGTAGGAGAATTTAACCCAAGGTATGAACATTTTCCCGGTAAATCAATACATCTAATCAAACATGTAAATTTAAATTAGCCATTGTTCCTTGTGAACAATAACCTGAGTTAGCTTGAGGTAGTTAAGGGATCTTATTAATATTACTTAGCATTCAACTAAACTTAAGATCACCTTATTATTCAACTAATTGATTCTTAAACTGTATGTCTTACACCATCAATGATGGCCACCGGGCCTATCCATTTGGTCTTCTTCCCTTCGTCACGGACTTGTTTAACCATTGGCCAGAGTTTGTTCCTGCATTGTCTTTCCATGTAAGTGAGGTCTTCTGCCATCCGTAGATTTTTTCTTTTCAACACATCGGAGTTGAGGGAGGCTCTCCATACTTTGTGTCGGAGAGTGCGTATGGTGAATTGTGTGATAATGGGACGTGGTTTGTTGTCATCTTTATTTCTCCCCACTCTGTGTACAGTGTCTACCAGGAACCCAAGTCTGGATATTTCTGGCGATTATTATAAGTCTGGCGATTATTTCCAGCACCTCCTTTCTCACATCTTCGTTGCTGTATTCCGGGAGATTAAGCAGACGGAGATTCCATCGTCGGCTATATCTCTCAGCCTCCTCCTGCCGCTTCTGAATTGCAGTCGCTCGCTCGTTCAGCTTCTTCATGATGTCATCTGCCTTACAATGCATCCCAAGGTCTTTCATATGCTCCTGCATGACAACAATCTCCGGCGTGTTCTTATTCACCATTTCTTCAAACTTGGAGAATCGGTTATTCAGTCCGTGAATAGCTTTCAGGATATCAGCATTGGACACATTTTCCGTTTCTTTCTTCGAAATTTCAGAGCTGACCTTCTTTGGAATGGGGCTATTCAGAGGGGTTTCAGGAAGAGGTGAACATAAGATTTGGGAAAGCATCAGACTCCATGTCCATTATCAGTCCTCCCTTGCGTCTTGCATCTTTTTTGGCGATATTTTCGGTGCTAGTCTGTCACGTTGCTAACTTCTCTTTTATAAGCCAGCCGGTTCACTGTTTCATAACGAGACGACGGAAGAAGTTCACTTTTATCTCTTTTTTTGGGTTAAATAGTCCTACTGTCCGTGCATAAAATACAAAGACAACAAGTCACTTCCCAGAAAACAATCTTTGAGTCCATTGGGATAATTCTAAAAGTTTGGTACTTTGAAAAATTTACGAGCTCACAGGAAAGCGTCTACCCAGGTCGCCATCTTGGTCGTCCCCCCGGAACTGGGAACACTTACTTTAAATCCTGATGTACTCATTACATCATAAGAAGAATGGCATCTACGCTAATTTTAGTGTCTTTGTTTATCCGAGGTTTTCCCGCAGCCTGCCGGATCCAGGCCGTATCCAGATCTGACGAAGGACCTTCCCCTGGACCCGATGACAATGCAGTGCTGAAGTGCCAACTAGCCTCTCTTTATGGAAGATCCCTTTCCCACTCTACAGATAAAGCGTTGTGGAATTTCGCTTCGCGTACCTACCCCGAAGTGATAAGATAAAATAGAATAAAATTTTGTATCAAATTTATAGGCAAGTAGTTTGTATAGGCATGGTTTGTAGGGAATTACAAACCTGCACACATTTATTCAAACGCACATAACTATAGAATCAATTCTTAATGCGCATGTAAACGCCATCAGCGTTTATCACAGGTTCGCGTTTAAAGTCTGTTTAGAGAGAATGGCATTGTCTTAGCGTACCTTAATTTAATAACACATGATCATTACGCCGGAAGTTAATCAATCAAAACGAACTTTAGCTGGAAATAACGTTATTCAGGAACCGCTATAAAGCCAAAACAATCTCTGTTACCTTAAATTATATGTTTATCTCTGTAGAGCTGCTTTGAAACAATCTACATTGTTAAAAGCGGTATATAAAGGAAGATGACGACTTGACTATCCTCACCTTCACATGGGAGGATCATGTTGATGGATATGGTTCCTGTTAAAATTTTATATTTTTGACAATATTTCTAATCACTCTTTCAACATGCATTCTTAGGTGAGCTACTTTTCTTATCTCCTCCACAGCTCTTGCAGCTAGCTGACAGTAACCCTTTATAAAGGCTGGGAGTTTGACCTCTGCACACAACATGCCAACACTTTCCTTTATATCAAAACCTCTATCAGCCAATACAATGTCCCCTAGCAACAATTTTTCAAGAAAAACCACTATTTTCTGTAATGTGTTTATCACTTGTACGGCCACCCCACCCTTTTGATATGAAACAAATAGATCCCTTCGGTGTAATAGCTATCAAATATTTCATAGTGTGATTGTGCTTGTAGCTGGAAAACATTTGAGCACTTGCTTTCAGATTTGATGGTTTCTCTGTGAAAATCTCAAACCAGTCAATGATAACTGCTACTCTGCGTCCAAAGGACTCCACAAATTGGTGAGGCATAGTTTTTTGTAAAGTGTCTCTTTCTGACCATATGATGGAATGGCTCAGGTTTGCATACATAAATGACACAATTTCATGAAATGTTCTGTATACTGTCTTTGGGGAAACACGAAAGAGATGGGCTAGATGTTGTGCAGGCAGATCCAGTCTGAGGCGCATAAAAGGTTATGAGAAGCATTTGAAATGGACTAAAAACTTTCTTCTTTTGGTCTGAGAGGCACCAAAAAATTTTGTAAGGCCATAAAGGTTCCAAGGTTTGGGCTCCAAGGGTTCTGTGTAGTACTTTACTTTATCATCATTGTCTCCAAAAAAACTATCAGACATCCTGTGCTCAAGTTTACGTTGCAGCTGTATGTTTTCTTCCAACAGGCGGTTTACTTCTGCAGATCTGTGCACACATAAGTTACATTCTGTTTGTGTCACTGCCATCCCCTGAGTTTTGTGGGTCTCTTCCTCAGTGTGTTGCTTGCCATGTCCTACAGTAGGGGTCGGCAAAAGGTGGCCCGTGGGCCAAAACTGGCCAAATATTTGCTGTATACGCCTTGCTCTGAGGAGCTGTTTTACTGAAACCATTGTCAGTCAACACTCTTTTTTTGCAAGGATGTTTGTTTGGCAGAAAATAGCCTAATTCATTTGTCAGTAGGGCAATATGGTTTTCGTTTATGTTGCTTAGAAATTTGAGTGATAGGCTTTGTCCTATTCAATTTATGTTATTTATAGTTTTTCTCTGACAGTTGGCCTATTCTACAATGTTAATATAATATTTTATATTGACACTAACACAATTTTTGTATAGCATTTATAATTTTTATAGGCTACTTAATCTTTCTCTTTCCATTAGAGACATTTGAATGTGAGATTCTGGAAATGAGATCTAAATTTTGCGGACCCGTCAGGTCGGGAAATAAAGCGGGTGAACACAGAGTGAACTTTAAGCGGTTGCTGAACAGAACCTTGTGGGAGTGGGACGGAAAAAAAAACAGTCCCGCGCAGACCTCCTTAAACCTTAGGTGTGTATGTGTGTGTCCCGAATAAATAATAATAAAAAAAAGGAATACAGTTCAAAAGTCGGACTGTAAGCGAATGAGTAATGATTGCTATTCACACCTTCATTAAAATGGCTGTAATCTGTTACCAATATAGTACTTGATCTGTTTAAAATAATTTCATTGATATATGCCTACTAAGGTGTTAAATTAAAAATCAAAATGAAAATTTGTCTAATCCAGTAATTCATTTGTTCTATTTTTGATCTGAGCACACAATCAGAAAATCAGAAAACCTGTCGCTATTCGTTTTTTTTTTTGTTGTTGTTGTTGTTTTTCATTTTAGTTCAGGAAATAAATAATGGAAAAAACAAGTTGTTTTCATTTTTTTATTTTTGGTTTTAATTTGAAAAAATGATTGAACGAATGATACACGGAGCTGATAAGCAAACAAAGTTCATTAAGAGTATTTAATTTGTATCCATAGGCCTACTCCATGTAGCCGGCCCGCCATCTACTGGCTAAAAAAAATATTGGCCCACGGCCAAAGTTACTTGCCGACCCATGTCCTACAGCATCATGTGTCTCCTCCTCAGTGTGTTGCTCACCATCTCCAGCCGCTTGTGTCTCCTCAGCATGTGGCACAACATGTCCATCAGCCTCGTGTGTCTCCTCAGTGTTTTGCTCACCACCTCTGTAACGGTCACCAGCTGGAGTGCCCTTGAGAGCCACCAGAGGGCACTCCAGATAAGACTATGATCACTTCCTCACAAACTACATTTCCCATACTCACTGCCTGGACTCATTCACACTGATCACATTCACCTGTACCTCATTGTCACTGATTTTATTCACCTGTGTCTTGTCATCCTGCTAGTCTCAGTCTATATATTCCATGTTCATTCTTTCACTCACCGCAAAGTCTTGTTGTACTGTTGTCTGCATTTCCGAGCATTTTCCCGTGTTTTGTTTATTGCCTTTTTGACCTTGGACTGTGTACCCCGTTTTCTGATCATTCTCTGTTTACCCTGACCTGGATTGTTTACTGGACCTTGCTTCTCGCCGCCTGCCTCGACCATTGCCTGTTATCTGGTTTTGTTCTCTGTCTCTTCTCCATTGTCCTGTTTGCTCATTCTTGACCCTGCCTGTACGACTATTCTATATAAAACTGCATTTGGATCTTCACCTCCAAGTCTCGGAGCAGTTCATAACAGAAGACTTCGCCACACCAGATCCAGCAGCGATATCAGCCATGGACACAGCAGTCCAAATCCTGTGTCTCTGTCAGGGGAGTCATTCGATTGAGGAGTACGTAGAAGATTTTGTCAAGCTGGCACCTTTCACCTCTATGAGCGAGGAATGCCTGATGATCTTCTTCCGAGGAGGGCTATCAGAACCGCTCAGTTCATTTATGCCCTTGCATGAGCCTCACGGGACATTAGAGAGCTATATTGAACTGGTCCTTCTGTTAAGCGGTTCTGTGTATACAGTGGGTGTGGTAGATGAGGAACTCCGTGAACCCACAGTATCCCCTCAGCCAGAGCCAAGGTCTTCTTCACGCTGGTCCTGTCCAGCCCAGAGCCCTCACCGCTGGTCCCGTCCAGCCCAGAGCCCTCACCTCTGGCGCCGTCCAGCCCAGAGCCCTCACCGCTGGTCCCGTCCAGCCCAGCACCCTCTCGGAGACGGAGGAGGAGGAAGAGGACTTCCTGCATCCTGCAATGCCCGGAGGCCCCTTCCTGAGCCTCCGGCCGATCCAGAGACTGTTCACGTCACGTCTGCCGATCCAGAGACTGTTCACGTCACGTCTGCCGAGCCAGAGACGCCTCACGTCACTTCTGCCGAGCCAGAGACGCCTCACGTCACTTCTGCCGAGCCAGAGACGCCTCACGTCACTTCTGCCGAGCCAGAGACGCCTCACGTCACTTCTGCCGAGCCAGAGACGCCTCACGTCACTTCTGCCGAGCCAGGGACGCCTCACGTCACTTCTGCCGAGCCAGGGACGCCTCACGTCACATTCTGCCGAGCCAGGGACGCCTCACGTCACATCTGCCGAGCCAGGGACGCCTCACGTCACATCTGCCGAGCCAGGGACGCCTCACGTCACATCTGCCGAGCCAGGGACGCCTCACGTCACATCTGCCGAGCCAGGGACGCCTCACGTCACATCTGCCGAGCCAGGGACGCCTCACGTCACATCTGCCGAGCCAGGGACGCCTCACGTCACATCTGCCGAGCCAGGGACGCCTCACGTCACATCTGCCGAGCCAGGGACGCCTCACGTCACATCTGCCGAGCCAGGGACGCCTCACGTCACATCTGCCGAGCCAGGGACGCCTCACGTCACATCTGCCGAGCCAGGGACGCCTCACGTCACATCTGCCGAGCCAGGGACGCCTCACTTCACATCTGCCGAGCAGGGACGCCTCACGTCACTTCTGCCGAGCCAGGGACGCCTCACGTCACATCTGCCGAGCCAGGGACGCCTCACGTCACATCTGCCGAGCCAGGGACGCCTCACGTCACATCTGCCGAGCCAGGGACGCCTCACGTCACATCTGCCGAGCCAGGGACGCCTCACGTCACATCTGCCGAGCCAGGGACGCCTCACGTCACATCTGCCGAGCCAGAGACGCCTCACGTCACATCTGCCGAGCCAGGGACGCCTCACGTCACATCTGCCGAGCCAGGGACGCCTCACGTCACATCTGCCGAGCCAGGGACGCCTCACGTCACATCTGCCGAGCCAGGGACCGCCTCACGGTCACATCTGCCGAGCCAGGGACGCCTCACGTCACATCTGCCGAGCCAGGGACGCCTCACGTCACATCTGCCGAGCCAGGGACGCCTCACGTCACATCTGCCGAGCCAGGGACGCCTCACGTCACATCTGCCGAGCCAGGGACGCCTCACGTCACATCTGCCGAGCCAGGGACGCCTCACGTCACATCTGCCGAGCCAGGGACGCCTCACGTCACATCTGCCGAGCCAGGGACGCCTCACGTCACATCTGCCGAGCCAGGGACGCCTCACGTCACATCTGCCGAGCCAGGGACGCCCTCACGTCACATCTGCCGAGCCAGGGACGCCTCACGTCACATCTGCCGAGCCAGGGACGCCTCACGTCACATCTGCCGAGCCAGGGACGCCTCACGTCACATCTGCCGAGCCAGGGACGCCTCACGTCACATCTGCCGAGCCAGGGACGCCTCACGTCACATCTGCCGAGCCAGGGACGCCTCACGTCACATCTGCCGAGCCAGGGACGCCTCACGTCACATCTGCCGAGCCAGGGACGCCCACACGTCACTTCTGCCGAGCCAGGGACGCCTCACGTCACATCTGCCGAGCCAGGGACGCCTCACGTCACATCTGCCGAGCCAGGGACGCCTCACGTCACATCTGCCGAGCCAGGGGACGCCTCACGTCACATCTGCCCGAGCCAGAGACGCCTCACGTCACATCTGCCGAGCCAGAGACGCCCTCACGTCACATCTGCCGAGCCAGAGACGCCTCACGTCACATCTGCCGAGCCAGAGACGCCTCACGTCACATCTGCCGTGATCCTGAGACGCCTCACGTCACATCTGCCGTGATCCTGAGACTGTTCACATCACTTCCTCCGAGCCAGTGTCTACGGACAAGATGGCCGAACCAGAGTCTGTTCACATCACTTCTGCTGATCCAGTGACTGTTCACATCACTTCCTCCGAGCCAGTGTCTACGGACAAGATGGCCGAACCAGAGTCTGTTCACATCACTTCTGCTGATCCAGTGACTGTTCACATCACTTCCTCCGAGCCAGTGTCTACGGACAAGATGGCCGATCCAGAGTCTGTTCACATCACTTCTGCTGATCCAGAGACTGTTCACATCACTTCCTCCGAGCCAGTGTCTTCGGACAAGATGGCCGCCTCCGAGCCAGTGTCTACGGACAAGATGGCCGCCTCCGAGCCAGTGTCTACGGACAAGATGGCCGCCTCCGAGCCAGTGTCTACGGACAAGATGGCCCGAACCAGAGACTGTTCACATTACTTCTGCTGATCCAGTGACTGTTCACATCACTTCCTCCGAGCCAGTGTCTACGGACAAGATGGCCGAACCAGAGTCTGTTCACATCACTTCTGCTGATCCAGAGACTGTTCACATCACTTCCTCCGAGCCAGTGTCTACGGACTCTGTTCTTGTGGCTGTTACAGTTTTGTTGTCTGTTCCTGAGCCGGTGTCTGTTCCTGAGCTAATGCCTGTTCCGGAGCCAGAGCCCGTTCCAGGACTGGAGCCAGTGCCTGCTTTTCCCGAGCCGGGTGTCTGCTGAGACCGCATCACGTCACATTCTGCGGAGCAGAGACGCCTCACGTCACATCTGCCGAGCCAGGAGACGCCTCACGTCACATCTGCCGAGCCAGAGCACGCCTCACGTCACATCTGCCGAGCCAGAGACGCCTCACGTCACATCTGCCGAGCAAGAGACGCCTCACGTCACATCTGCCGAGCCAGAGACGCCTCACGCACATCTGCCGTGATCCTGAGACGCCTCACGTCACATCTGCCGTGATCCTGAGACGCCCTCACTGTCACATCTGCCGTGATCCTGAGACGCCCTCACGTCACATCTGCCGTGATCCTGAGACGCCTCACGTCACATCTTGCCGAGATCCTGAGACTGTTCACATCACACTTCCTCCGAGCCAGTGTCTACGGACAAGATGGCCGAACCAGAGTCTGTTCACATCACTTCTGCTGATCCAGTGACTGTTCACATCACTTCTCCGAGCCAGTGTCTACGGACAAGATGGCCGATCCAGAGTCTGTTCACATCACTTCTGCTGATCCAGAGACTGTTCACATCACTTCCTCCGAGCCAGTGTCTTTCGGACAAGATGGCCGCCTCCGAGCCAGTGTCTACGGACAAGATGGCCGCCTCCGAGCCAGTGTCTACGGACAAGATGGCCGAACCAGAGTCTGTTCACATCACTTCTGCTGATCCAGTGACTGTTCACATCACTTCCTCCGAGCCAGTGTCTACGGACAAGATGGCCGATCCAGAGTCTGTTCACATCACTTCTGCTGATCCAGAGACTGTTCACATCACTTCCTCCGAGCCAGTGTCTACGGACAAGATGGTCGAACCAGAGTCTGTTCACATCACTTCTGCTGATCCTGAGACTGTTCACATCACTTCCTCCGAGCCAGTGTCTACGGACAAGATGGCCGAACCAGAGTCTGTTCACATCACTTCTGCTGATCCAGTGACTGTTCACATCACTTCCTCCGAGCCAGTGTCTACGGACAAGATGGCCGATCCAGAGTCTGTTCACATCACTTCTGCTGATCCAGAGACTGTTCACATCACTTCCTCCGAGCCAGTGTCTTCGGACAAGATGGCCGCCTCCGAGCCTGTGTCTACGGACAAGATGGCCGCCTCCGAGCCTGTGTCTACGGACAAGATGGCCGCCTCCGAGCCAGTGTCTACGGACCAGATGGCCGTCGTCACAGAGTCTGTTTCTGTTCCAGAGCCAGTGCCTGTTCCAGAGCCAGTGCCTGTTCCAGAGCCAGTGCCTGTTCCAGAGCCGGAACCAGAACCAGTGCCTGTTCCAGAGCCATTGCCTGTTCCAGAGCCATTGCCTGTTCCAGAGTCGGAGCCAGTGTCTGCTGTACCTGAGCCGGCGCCTGTTCCTGAACCAGTGTTTGTTTCTGTGTTTGTGTCTGTTCTTGTGGCTGTTACAGTTTGGTGTCTGTTCCTGAGCCGGTGTCTGTTCCTGAGCTAATGCCTGTTCCGGAGCCAGAGCCCGTTCCAGGACTGGAGCCAGTGCCTGCTTTTCCCGAGCTGGTGTCTGCTGTTCCAGAGCCGGTGTTGTCTTCTGTTCCAGAGCCGGTGTCTGCTATTCCTGAGCCGGAGCCCGTGCCAGTATCTGTTCCAGAGCCTCTGCCAGGGGCCGCCGAGGGGTCTTCTCCGCCCCTGGCCGCCCGAGGGGTCTTCTCCGCACCTGGCCGCCCGAGGGGTCTTCACCGCCCTGGCCGCCCGAGGGGTCTTCACCGCCCTGGCCGCCCGAGGGGTCTTCACCGCCCTGGCCGCCCGAGGGGTCTTCACCGCCCTGGTCGCACGAAGGACTCTCTGTTCTGCCATGGCGCCCGAGGTGTCGTCTTCGCCATGGCCGCCAGTTGGACTGTCGTCTCCCTCCCTGGCCGCCTGAAGGGTCACCTGCACAGCCTGATCCGCCCCTGGTCGCCTGCTCCACCCTGGTCTCCTGTTCCTCTTCTGCTCCACGGACCTGGCCCCCCATCCCGCCCCCAGATCCGCCTCCGCTCCACCTCCCACCTGGACAGTTTTTTGAGCGTCTGGAATCCGCTCCTTAAAGGGGGGGCTATGTAACAGTCACTCACCGCGAAGTCTTGTTGTACTGTTGTCTGCATTTCGAGCATTTTCCCGTGTTTTGTTTATTGCCTTTTTGACCTTGGACTGTGTACCCCGTTTTCTGATCATTCTCTGTTTACCTTGACCTGGATTGTTTACTGGACCTTGCTTCTCGCCGCCTGCCTCGACCATTGCCTGTTATCTGGTTTTGTTCTCTGTCTCTTCTCCATTGTCCTGTTTGCTGATTCTTGACCCTGCCTGTACGACTATTCTATATAAAGCTGCATTTGGATCTTCACCTCCAAGTCTCGGAGCAGTTCATAACAACCTCCTTCAGGTGGCTGCAGTGTGTTTTTTCTTTCCTCCCTCTTACTTCGTCTTGCAGAGGTGTGTAGTGTTGGTGTGAGAGATTTCTGTGTGACCCAGATGGAGGGCGGGTGCCCAGTCTGGGTCAGTCAACATCATCTCATATGCAAGTTTACCTGCAATAACATGAAAAAGTTTTTATCTTCATAACATGGGACCAAAAGTGTTAACATTAATCATAGATTATACTAAAGTAGTAGTACAGACAACTGAGCAAATATAATTCAGCTAAAAAAATGTTTTAATACTGAAAAAGTATTAAAACAGTGCTGCACTTTTCAGACTGCAAGTCACACGAAGTGAAATAACATTTTCTGCAAAAACCACAGTGAGTAACGTTAACTTTCAAGCCTAACAATTGTAAAATTAACTTTTTTCTAAATCTATATCTATTTAGTTGAAATTGCAGTTGAATAAAGTACAAAGTAAGGTACAAACCCCAAAAATAAGTGCTTTAGTGAAGTAAAATTATTATTTTATAGCCCTGTATAAGACAATTGCATAACATTTTACAGTATAAACAATAAAAGACTAATACTTCAAATTTGTCAACATCATCACCTTTATGTCTTACCTTTATGAAAGTGTTGAGAGCAGACATACATAAACGGAGATATGTTTGCGAAGGTGATGTTTTTTGCGTCGCACAGCTCCAACCCAGGCCATCCGACGCCTCTTTGTTACGTTCGCGACATTACTGTCCATGTCCTTTCTTCAAAGTGGGAAAGCTAAAAAAAACTTTCCCCGTTGTTTAGTTTGTGACCCTTTCTGTCGTGAAACTTACTATTGCAGCCTATCACACAACAGGAGCGTACCATTTATCACATTTATGAACAACACAATTCTCCCAACAGAATACACCAGCACTGATACCTTACAAATGGTGGCTACGCCCATAATGCACTTCGTGTTTCACGAGTGTGACGTCACCTGACAATGACCGATAGGGAGCATATTGACATACTTGCAGCTTTACTCCATCTTCATAATCTTATTCAATATAAGCCTGCCATCCCATGCCCAACTACTCTCCAGGCTTACAAGAATCTTTATTACTGAGCTGAAGGGCAGGCTTTTGTATGTTTGCAACCAGGTCAGACAGTAAGGATGCAGACAGCTTGGGGTTTTGATAAACTGGCAGTTGTACTTTAGCCTCTACTCTTCAATCCAACAGCTATGTGCTTGTCAGGTGTGCTGTAATGATGCACAAAACAAAGGATATGAAAACAAAAGAGTCTTTAATTAATAAATCCACAATGGAAAATGTAATAAATGTTAATAAACATAACCACATTAACTAAGAAGTTGACAATCCCAGACAGGGAACAAAAGAAAATTCAGGCCTTAAATACAAGTGGGGTAATCACGGAGAACAGAAACAGGCGCAATGAACTAATTAACAATCTAGGAGACTAACTAGAGAACTAAGGAAAATGGGAACCCAGAAACTAAATAGAAACAGAGGATAGTGGTAATGTGGCGAACAGGATGGCCGAGGGACGTGAAAGAACGGCGCGAGGCCGGTGGTGCGATTGCTAATGAGCAACACCTGTGAAGCACACCGGTCTCGCATCTCTCACGGAGGAGCGGAAGTATAAAGGAGGAGTGACGGACGTTGATGATCGAGAGAGGAACAGGCCTGTGTTTTAGTTTTTTGTATTTGTATTTTATTTTAGCCAGCAGTCGTCGCGAGGGGCTGCTGGCAGTTCGTTATGTTTATTTTCGGTAGCCAGCAGTCATCCGGGAGGGGCTGCTGGCGGTATTTTGGTTTGTTTGTTTTGTTTTAATAAAGTTTATTTGATTGTTCGGGGGTTTCCCGCCTCCTTCTTCCCTGAACATTGTTACACTGGTGTCGAAACCCGGGAAGAGGGAGGAACGCGCTGTCAGAGAGTCCTCGCCGATGTGGGGAATCCGCGGTGCCATCGAGCATGGTGCGCGAGTCGCCGCCGCTCGCCGTGGGCCGGAGCTGCTGCCATCCGCCCCGAACGAGGGGAGGAGCAGGGAGCGGAGGGACTCGCGGCACGGACGATCGAGGCGGTGCGCTGGAGTGAGTTGCCGGTGGGACGGTCGAGCTCGCTGCCGGCCGCCTGGGTATTGGAGGGGCGGCTGCCATCCGGGAAGGGGAGGAGGAGTCGCCGCCGCTCGCCGTGGGCCGGAGCCTGCTGCCATCCACCAGTGAAGGGAGGACCAGGGAGCAGGGGACTCCTGCGTCTGCCCAAGGCACCCGAGGAGCCGTCGCCGTCCACCGGGCGGCGAAGGAGTTTCGAGCCGTCCACCGAGGGCTACCCAGCGTCACCGCCAGGCACCGCGGAGGAGATCGCCTAGCTTGTGGGGGACAGATGGCAGCGCGTTGTGGGAACCAGACCAAGTTTTTTTTTTTTTTTTTTCTCTCTCCCCTCTCTCGATCTGTCGCTCCTCATGCTTCCGTCTCGTTTCCCTCGGTTTGTCTGTCCATACACCCCAGGGATCGCCGCCGCCGGGGGGGGGGGGGGGGGGTGTAGGCACAGGCTCGTGGGTACCCCCCGGCCTGTGAGGGGCGATGGGGGTATGTGGCGAACAGGACGGCCGAGGGGGACGTGAGAGAACGGCGCGAGGCCGGGTGGTGGTGCGATTGCTAATGAGCAACACCTGTGAAGCACACTGGTCTCGGCATCTCTCACGGAGGAGCGGAAGCATAAAGGAGGAGCGACGAACGTTGATGATCGAGAGAGGAACAGTTCTGTGTTTTGGTTTTTGTGTATTTGTATTTTATTTTAGCAGCAGTCGTCCGCGAGGGGGCTGCTGGCTGTTCGTTTATGTTGATTTTCGGTAGCCAGCCGTCGTCCGCGAGGGGCTGCTGGCGATATTTTGGTTTGTTGTTTTGTTTTAATAAAGTTTATTTGATTGTTCGCCGGTTCCCGCCTCCTTCTTCCCTGAACATTGTTACACGTAACCTCTCAACGAACACAGTACATTCGAATATGATGTCTCCCTCTCTATGTTCAAGACCCACTGAATGTTCAAAAGATGATTATAGTCACCTCTTGCATTTTAACCCTGATGCTACACCTGCCTTCACTTGTATTAGCATCTCAGAGCCAAGTACCTGCCAGGGTTACCACTGCATTTTCCCAGCTTATAGTGACTTGCTCGGGGAGAGTAAGCTGTCCTAACCCACTGATCAGTACTAATTAAATGGTTTAAAGGGAATTAAATTCAGTGTTTACATGTCATCCAAGACATACCACAGTCACTTTATATCTGCTACAATATCACAAATTTCACACAGGGGGAAATCATGATATAATTTCAGTAAATCTATTAATTTATTTTTTAGAATGTACAGGTGAAAATTCACAGTCATAAGAGGTCATTTTATTAAAGGCTAATCGATATAGCTGTGGTGAAGAGAATCCAAAACAAGTATCTCCACTAAACCACACAGTGAGAGCCATATAGAAGCCCTCAACTAATATAACATTGAGAAAGGTGAAATAAAAAAAGGGGTTTAAATTTACTAGGAAATGAGAAAAAGATGGAGACACAGTTAAAAGTATACATTTTCGGTAACACTTTATTTGATGGTCCCCCTTTGAAACATTCTGTTGACTATAAGGAACTTTGCAGCTACATGTCAACCAACTCTCAATAGAGGATTAGGAGACTCTCTACTTAATACCTGCTAACTTTTTATTGTGAGGGTCTGCCAACAGACATTTTACTAACTATAAGTAACTTTGCAAGTACATATCAACTTATTCTAACCCTAAAGGCTATTCTTGATAGCCTATAGGTTTAGAATAACTTGAGGTTACACTTGATATACTTCAAGCGAAATCAAAAAATGAACTGATGTGATGTCATTTCGAACAAAATCAGGCCAAAACGAACTTCGTTTGGAGTTTGTTTTGGGAGTTCAAAACGTTTCAAAGTTCAAAAACTTTCCAGAAAAGTTTGCTTCAGATGGTAAACACCTGTGGTAAAAAAAGAACTTTGTCGTGAGTATATCGGGGTCTTAACCCTACCAGTCTCTACACACTCTAACGAGAGTTAGTAGACATGTAGCTGCAACGTTACTTATAGTCAACAGAATGTGTTAAAGGGACTATCAAAATAAAGTGAAACCATATTTTCTCATACACTTTCAGAAGACAAAAAGGCCAAGATACACATAGAAGGTTAAGAATCAAGTTTTAGGCTGAGGGGCATCTTCCTCTGGTTTTCCTGGGTTAGAAGTAATCTTTAAAGCCATATCCTGTTTGTGTTCTTTTGCCACATCTTGTGTTCTGGTGAAAAAAAAAAAAAATGATTTGAATTATTTGGTTAAACTGAGAGTATATTGTTATTGCCTTTAATAACAGTATATAACTAAATAGCTTGCCTTTGTAACATGCATAGGCCCACACACACACAGAGAGAGAGATACATATATATAAATACATATACGTGTGTGTGTGTGTGTCAAGGCTCATGTGTGAGCTGAGAGTACAGTGTGCTATGCTGATGATTCAATTTTCCTTACCCACACTGCACACATCCCTTACCATACACATGTGCATATAAAGTACATTGAGCTCATAATTGTGGTGGAAGCTCGAACACGCTTGCTTGATGTGTGAGAACCCATAAGGTTTGTTCTTAAATGTCACACAAGCAAGTTTGAGCGTCAACAAGAATCAACGCGGTTTGTTCTCACGTCAAGTACAGGGGAGCTTCCTGTTTACCATATTTTATGTGCTCAATGTAATAAATAATAATTAAAAATATATGGTTTTGGTCAACTGTTCTTTTTTTTCATGAGCAAAAATATATTTCCTGACTTTTTAAAGTAATTTAAGTAATTTATCCTTGTAGAGTTGATTTTAGAGGTCACTGGGTAAAGGGTTAGGGGTTAGAGGTCATGAATCAAAGGTTAATGAAAAAGTTGACCTGTGCTCAGGAGCAGGCCGGATACTTGGCAGGACATCCCAGCTTGAAGTTAAGCTGTCATTTTATGAGGAGAAAAAATCATATCACCAATCACAATCCATCAAAGTAATCACAGACAAACATGATCAAAGAATGTTAACGCTAAAGACGAAAACAGAAATACAAGACAAACTACGTTCTAATAATTAAGTTAAATCAGTTTTTAATGAATGAAATCCAAATCAACTGTGGGATCTTTTTATTACCACACTATTTTCAGTAAATGTTACTATTTGACAATTGATTAATAATTTAATTCATAATTTAAATTACAAATAGTATTACTAACAGTTGCAAATTGCTTTAGGCTGAATGTTTAACAGTGGCATGTAAACTCTGTTTGGGTATATTGATCTCTGTGGATTTTTGTATTAAAGTATCTAGTTTGTATTTAAGTAACCAAGATAGCAAGGTGGCATTGATACAATGTTGAATTGTATCGCTATGACCGATCAGAAAAGATTGCTTTATTGTTATTTTTTTTCTCTTTACAGCTGCAAATGTAACTAAAGTTTTTGGACAAATGTATTGGAGCAAAAGTTTTTCTTTAATTTGTAACAAAAATATTTAAACTCGAGTAAATTACAAATATACAAAAACTGTACTTGAAGGAATAGTTCACTTCAAAATTAAAATTCTGTCAATTCCTCAAGTTGTTTCAAACCTGTATGAATTTCTTTCTTCTGCTAAACAAAAAATATGTTATTTTGAAGAATGTCAGTAACCAGGCAGTTGATGTACCCCATTGACTGAGTACATTAACTGTTTGGTCTCGTTCCCTATTCAGAGAACATAGGTTACATCAGTAACCAGAGACTTTCTCTTTCATAGGTTCACTCAACGCTGCGTAGCTTAAGACGCAGTGGGAACGAAATACCAAACTCGCCAAGCTAAGCGCTGCCGTAACTAGTACAAAGACCAGATAACTCACACGACTGGTTCAAGCAGATAAAACTTGGGTACCTGGAGTCATGCCAAGATCCAAACTGTAGAATCTGACAAAAGTGTGCGGAGAGGACCAGCCTGCCACTACACAAATGTCTTTCAGGAGGGCACCTCTAAAAAGTGCTTGAGAGGAAGCCACGCCTCTGGTGGAATGTGCCCTGATGCTAATAGGTGAAGGCAGACCGCGCACCTCATATGCCAGTGAAATAGCCTCTGTAAACCAGTGGGAAATTCTCTGCTTTGATGCGGCAAGCCCGCGGCGGCCAGCACCAAAACATACCAAGAACTGGTTGGATTTTCTCCAATCGCCAGAGCGATCCACGTATAACTTCAAAGCTCGGACAGGGCAGAGCAAATTAAGCTTCTTGTCCTCCTCAGAGACAAAAGGAGGAGGATGGAAAGACAGAAGGTTAATAACCTGAGACCGGATGCTGTGGACAATACTTTGGGCACATATCCCGGTTTCGGTCTCAAAGTCCAGGAGCGAAGTCTATACATGTCTTGCTGACAGAAAGAGCTTGCAAATCCCCCACCCGCTTCAAAGAAGCCAAAGCTAACAAAATAGTAACCTTGAGAGTCAGAATCCGCTCTGGAGCTGACTCTAAGGGCTCAAAGGGAGCCTCCGTTAAGCCCTCCAGGACGACCGACAGGTCTCAAGAGGGAATTCCAGGGGAGCGTACTGGTTCCAGGCACCTAACCCCACGCATAAATGCTGAGACTAACCTCAATTTACCGAGGGGGATCTCATCCGACTCTCTATGAGCGGCAATAGCAGCAACATACACTCTCAGAGTAGTAGCGGCTGCTCCAGAAGCAAACTTCTCTGTAACACTTTATAATAACTGCACGCTATTAATCATTAGTTAAGCATTAGTCAACAGTTAATTCATAATTTAGAATCATTAATAGACATTAATAAGCAGTTTATAAATACAGCTATAAATGCTTTATTCTTGATTTAAGTACATCTATAATGTGTTTAATAATTGTATTTTCATACTTTATTAATGATCAATTTATCATTTCTAAATGAAGTATTGCATTATTTATAAACCAGTTATTTATAGTTGTCAGTGGTTCATAAGATTACTTAGAAAGTGTAAGTAAATGATTAATAAACTATTTACATGTACATTCATACATCTTATTATTCAGATATATAGTATCTGTGCATTAGTGTGTTAATAAATGCTTTATTAACATGTATTTATACTGTAATTCAGGGTTAATTCGGGTAGTTTTAAGGCATTTAGTAGTGGTCAGTTAACTATGTTTGTGAGCTCATCTAAAGTGAGGACTATTCATGCCTTGTAAAGCATTTACAAAGGAGATTTAAAGGCTGTTAATATTTCTATGTTCTGTATTACTGTGTTGTGTTTGTTTAATTTTTCTGTTTAGAAGATAAATGAGTCTTTAAATCTCCTTTATAAATGCTTTACAAGGCATGAATAGTCCTCACTTTAGATGAGCTCACACACACAGTTAACTGACCACTACTAAATACTTTATAACTACCTGAATTTACTCCATGTACTTACACTTTCTAAATGATCTTATGAACCACTGACAACTCTTAAATAACTGGTTTGTAAATAATGCTATACTTCATTTAGAAATTATTAATTAATCATTAACAAAGTATGAAAATACAATGATTAAACACTTTATAGATATGCTTATAAATCAAGAAAAAAGCATTTATAGCTGTATTTATGAACTGCTTATTAATGTCTATTAATGTTTTATAAATTATGAATTAACTGTTTACTCATGCTTAACTAATGATTAATAGCGTGCAGTTATTATAAAGTGTTACCAACTTCTCCTGTAGGAATTCCAGCACTGAACCAACTAGGCAGCTGACTGGGTCTGTAGCGTTTGTCGAACACCACGACTCAAAAACCCTCCACTTGGAGGAATATAACCTTCTCGTGGAAGGGGCTCTCACACTCGCAATGGTCTCCTGGACGTCAGCGGGAAGACCAAAGCTCAAAGCTAGCGGCCTCTGATGGGCCATACGCATAGCTTCCAAATTTCGGGGCGAGGATGCCATATCCTGCCCTGAAGCTGGGAAAGCAGATCCTCCCTGACCGGAATCTCTCAAGGGGGGAGTTCCAGAAGAGGAACCAGCTCCGAGAACCACAGCTGGGACGGCCAGAATGGGGCTATAAGTAGGAGACGGGCTCCGCTCTCCCTCACTCTGGACAGAACTGCCTGGATCAACTTAATAAAGTTTCTGCATCAGCCATGGGTGGGCGAATGCATCTATCCCCCCAATGGTGCTGGGGGGCTCAGGGAGAACCAAAGTGGACATTGGGTCGACTCCTGTGATGCAAAGAGGTCCACTTCTGCTTTTCCGAACACTTCCCAAATCAGGGCTACTGTTCGGCGGTTCAACATCAATCCCCCCGACCTGAGCTTCTGCCTCGACAGAAAATCTGCTGCGAGGTTTAGGATCCCAGGAACATGGACTGCCCTCAGTGTAAGGAACTTGCCCTGAGACCACAGGAGAAGGTGGCACGCATGCCTGTCCACAAGGGCGCCGTAAAGGGGTGGAAGGTTAGGACGATTCTAAGGGCCCAGGCTGATTTAGGGCCCAGAAGAGCAGACCCCCTTTTTCTTTTCTTATTTCTTTCTCTTTTTTATACATACATTAAATGTGCTAGGGCCCCTCATGCACTAAATGTGTATTTTGTCCGTTTTGACCATAGATTTAATATTTAAAAAACAAATAATGTATTTACTGTTTCAGTCACACCCCTCCCCCTCACAAGCTACGATCGCTAGTGCTTATTGCACTTGCTATGATGCAGTGCAGACAGTGACACACGCAGGCATGTGATTGTATGTATGACTTGCTCTAATTGACATCCTGCTGTCTTTTTCAGATTTCAGAGAACCCAAAGAAAAAGGCAGTTTACCACTATAGTAAAATACTTTTGACAATTAGCGGTATGGTTCCGTTCTGGGCAAGAACTCCCTGCACATCCATGCAGCCTAGCATTACCCTTAGGGTAAACAGAACAGAACCAACATGAATGTTTTTGCAGATATCATTATTTCAAGATTTTAAAGAATTTATTCTGATTCTAGAGCTGGGGATGGAGGAGGGTAATTAGCTCCTGAGAAACGCGATAGCTGCTGATAATACTGAAGGAGCTTATATGTATATTGTATACGGTGATAGGCGTCATATTCCTATAGGTAGACGTGGATCAGCTGAGAATCAGCTGATGCGAGCTTGACTAACGTGACCTGCCAGAACTGACGCTATGCTTGATGTATGCCAGATTTTTTAAAACTTGAACTGTTGGACCACTTGTAGTTATAATGACATCAGACTCTTGAAACTATTTTATATATATTTTATATATTTGTATCTTTTTGTCATTGATTGCGTTAAAATGTGTAATTTTTAAATATTTTAAAGGTGTTTTCCTCAAACTTTGAAATGGACAGGAATTTGTTGATTGACCATTGAATGTTGTTTCAACATTAACTTTGGGTACATCAGATGGCAACAGTTTTTCATAAGCATGTTGACAGTACATTTCAGTTGTATTATCAATGTTTGAACAAACATGATTTAGAATGAACACCACAATGTAACATTGATCCAACAATATTACCAAGGATTCTTTTTGTTAATTTTAATGTTGATTCAACAGCAATGATGTAGAATCAGCATCATAGTGTAACGTTGATTCAATGACATTACCATTGATTTTTTGTTGAAATCTTGAAATAGGATTATTATGTATTACATTATTTCTTTATTTTAAACGTGTATTTATATTTATTTATTCCTGATTGTCCCCCCTTCGTGAAGACATGACGCTCTTGCCAGCTAGCACTGGAAAAACAATAATTGTGTTGTTTAGTGACTTGTTGTTTAGTGACACCATATGAACCGAGTGAAGATGAACCATAAACTGAATTTAAGATAAGACTAAAAAAACTGGAATTTATTTGAGGAATTATAGAGGAAATAAACATTCTTGGCAAGTTTTAAGCAGAACACATACAGTATGATTGTGTGTAACTGTTCTATTTAAGTAATAATTTAATTTTGGGTTAATTTAACTGGTTAAGATACATCATGTGACTTAGGTTAGAGGTCTTGGTGGCCATCTTAATTTTCACTTCACAACAGCAGTGATGCAGCAGCAGATGTCTCTCTGATAAAAGCTATATTCTTCTGTTATTTCATGCCAAAGAGGCCATCGTCTGTAAGTTTGTTTATTTAATAGAATTTATGTTAAAAAAGAATTTCATATGATCTAAGAAAGATTTGCTGTACATTTTCAAAGAAGATAGTTATCTCTATTTCATATATCAACACTAGATTGTTTTCTTTCTTAAAATTTACTTTTATTCATACTTAATGTACATTTTCTGTTTGTATTGTAGTTTCACAAATAATTACTTTGTGGGACTGAAGATTTCAAAGTAAACCACAGAATAAGAACTTTGGTTTCGACTTTTTCTTCAACCCTCATCCTGTTTAACTATCTGTTGAGGTGCAACCTACTTGCATCAGGGACAGAATAGTAACTAAGAATGTACAAAAACAAACCCGACTCTAACCAGCTCACGAGACATGTGGATTGTTAAAAATTCTTACCGAATAGTTTTCACAATGAAGTAGATGATAACAGCCAAACCTATACATCCACACAGAGACCCGATCACAATCGCTGTGATTTCACCTGAGACAGAGACAAAATGTTACATTTCTCAAGAGAACTGTAATAATTGAGCAATAATTATCATAGATATTTTCTAAGAGAGCTGATTGAAAAGATAAAAACAAATGCTACTGAATGTTTAGACAATAAAATGATTAATATAATAATTGGTATTATATAAAATGTTTCTCACCTGCAGTATAAATTTGAACTGAGACTGGGGAGAGAAACAGTGAAACAAAGAATAATTAAACACAGCACAAGCACAATGCTAGGCATGTTTTTTTTAAAGCAACATTCATATCTGTTTAATGACAAACCCAATTCACCCAAAAATATAATTCTGTCATAATTTACTCATCCTTATATTATTCCAAAATGCTGTGCTGTTGTTTTGGTGGAACTAAAAAAAAAGGCCAAATGTTTGAAGAATCATTTATAGTTGCTCTTTTCTATGCAATGACAGTTCAAAGTATGTCATGTTTAAAAAGGAAAAGACTCAAGATTCAATCTGTAAATTCCAAGTCCTCTTAATTCATACAATAGTTTTGTGTGTGAAACAGGCCATGTCAGATTAAACAATGTCACATAGTAGTTTGACGTTGCTGAAACCAAACGGCATAGGTTCCTGCATGTGCTATAGCAGAATGTGGCACTCCAGTACACATATGCAGAATAGTGTCACAGATTGCTGTAGAGTATTTCTAACAAAGAGATATACGTGATGCAGAATGAACGAAGAGATACGATGTTTAATAATCACAGAGAGCGGTAGCACACTACACATGACATTAACGCAAGACCTTGAACTGAGGAAAACTGAAGGCTTAAGAAATTTAAGAACATCAAGAGTTTTGGATGAAGTGACCGTGGACCTACAGTCAATTAAAAGCAAATCAGCAAATGCATCCTATTGTTTGCCAGCGATAAATTTTTTCTTTCTTTTAAATCTTTATTAGTTGAACATCTGCATATCCTGTCTGTGAACGATAGCTACATTCAATTTCAATTAATTCAGGTAATACGTTTTACAACCAAATAGATTATTATGCACCAATACCACTGCTACAAAGTATTACCAGTTTTTTTTTTTACATAAACCTTAATTTATACATTTAATGAATGAACACCAGCCAACCGGCAGTCATTTTTGAGTATTGCGCAGAAGAAGATCTGTCAATGTGCATTTGATGATAGTTTGTGTTCAGATATTAAGTAGCAGTTATTAGTGCGAGCTTTCACTGTCAGTGGCTCCTGCTGTGTTTTTATACTGTTCAAATAACACAAATAAGAGTCGGGACAAGTGTTCTTCTTTTGGTTTACTGAGCAATATGAATAACCAAACTCTGTGAACACAGGTATTTTGTTGGTATTTAGGTATTTGGGTTTGTTGCAAAGATATCCAAATATGATAATAATAATAATAATAATAATAATAATCATTTAAATTCAATCTCTATCTAAATATTAACATGTTATTAACATGTAGATTTTTCATTAGATACTTTTTTACTCTATGTATAGTCTAAATTAAAGTCCTTATGAAACCAAAATTGATCCTATTTACTTTGTCAGCACACATTGCATGGTCTTAGGGTGAACAATTTATCTGTGTACATTAATACACAAAAAAAATTGTTTGTTAAGTCAAGTCGAAAGCATACAGAGCTTTATTTATGGTAATAATGACATTGTTATATTTCTGCCCTTGTGTCTTTAATACTTCTCTTGTCTTAGGGTAGGATCATAACAGACTCATGTTTAGTGTGCAAGCGCGTGGCTCTTCGCCCATGTGCTTGTGTTGTCTCATTACCTTCCCCGCCCCCTTGTTATCCTCGTTTTGTCATTATTGCTTTACCAGTGTCACCTGATGCCATTATTAGTTTCTCCCTATTTAATCCCCTTGTGTTTGCTGTCCTGTGCCGGTTCATTGTCATACTTTGTGTGAATCAAGCAATGAGTAACTTGTTGAAAGTCTTGTCTAAAGAAGTGTTTGATTCTGTCTTAGTTTATTGTCTGAGTCTTAGTCTAGTATAGTCTATCCTGTCTTGTTTTGCCCCCTCGTGGGTTTTGTTTTCTGTTTTTGTCGTTAATAAACCCTATGTGAATTATTTGCTGTCTGCGATTGGGTTCATCCTTTATCCACATAACAGACATGGCGTGAAAGCAGCATAAAGTGAAAAAAATATATACTAAATTTTATTTGAAATACATTTGTTGTGCTACAGTAAGTATACTACAAATACATTTACATAATGTACTTTTGGTATACTAAACTGGTATACTTAAAAGTCTGCTAAATTGGAACAACTAATTTTGTACTAAATGCACTTTAATTGTAAAGAAGTAGTGCTGAAGTCCAACTAAAGATATACTCAAGTAAGCTTGATTGTGATAAAGTGGAACAATTGCAAGTATACTTTAGGTATATTTTAAATATCTTGCATTTAAAGACTGATATTATACAGCGATCATACAATCCTTCTTAATGAAGATATTAAAACACATTTTAGGTTTAATATTAAGCATATTGCTCATATATAATGTGCATTGTGCAATAAAGAAATGCTCCAAATAAAGTTCAATTATAATTTTATATCAGTAAGTCTTAAGTGATTTGTCAATAAATATCCCAGAAAACACAGAACGTTGGCACAACGTACCCAACCTTCTAATAAAGTTTTAACAACATGGCCAAAAGTTTGCTATAACTACGTTGTGTGGTGAAGGTTGTTATGGCATTGTCACAATGTTGACATTAAACCACTGTTCAGGGCCATTGCTTAAGGTTGTGCCTAGGTTTCTGGACAACCACTGGACAACATATGTTCTCGTCACCCGCCCTGAAGCGCGAAAATCAGCTTTTTACATGTCAACCAACCGCTGGGCCGTCTCATTCATCATCAAGCAAGGGTACGTGAGAATTGTGTTTAATTTACCTCAGCTAAATAAGATGCAGAATTATACAAACACAACCTACTTCCTTGTCTAATGTGACATTTATTTGAACATCATCTGGTCAGGTATGACAAATATTTAACTTTATACCAAACATTATAAGCCATAATGAAGCAAAATTACTTTAATGATGAGTAATTGATTTCCGCACTCCTTGAACAGGCAGCGACTTTTTTTCTTTTTTTGGAAACGCACAGAGAAAATAAAAGTTTGTAACCGCTCGTACACCTGTTTATTTTGCCTTTGATTTGTCGTCTCATTCATTTCTTTGCTAGATTTTCTCATGTGTGCTCATGCTAGTTAATGTTAGTCACTCCCTGTATATAATGTTTGTTTTTTTCTCACAAATGTATGACTTTTGGAAGTGCAATTTGATTACCATATGCTTAATAAAGTTGAATTAACCTTCTATGTAATTTTTACTCTATAAAGTGTACACTTGCAGGTGTTGATTATAATTAAAGGGACACTTCACCCATTTGCATTAAGCTTTGTATCGTTAGAAACCCAGTCATATTTTTGAATGGTCGTGCATTATTCCCTCACTTTTCCCTGAGATGGGAGAAATAAGGGTTTCAGTGTTGCAGTTCCTGCTTACAATGATGTAAAAATCTTAATTTTGCATCATTCAAAGCAGGAAGTCCCAAATCTTGGTAGAGGGATTGAGACTACAAACAATCGTTCCTTATTTTCCCAGGGGGTGGAACCCACTCACGCTTCAGACCTATTACAGATCAGTGGGTGGGACTTCACTTTCTGAAACTAAAAGCAATGTCCTCCATCTTGTTTAGAAGCTAAGCTAACAGGCGCTGTGGAGCCAGGTGTCAAGTTACGACATTGGCGAAATGTACTCAATATGATATGGAAGAAGAAGATTTCGAAAGTCTGATGCTCGAATCAGATGTTCATGGCTACTTTTACGAGCCGCAATATAGCGAAGAGCAGTTGAGGCTGATGGAGGAACAGGAGCCGGCTCGAGCTCGGGCGGTGGACTGGTGGTGCTTGTGCTCTCACTCTGCATCTACGGACACAGATAGAGTCCGTCTGCTGCTAAGAATTTCAACTATGCCAATTTCTCCTGGACGAAATCTCGGAATCAGATGAGAACACGGACGTTTGTGTTGTGAACCATCCTAGTTTCGCACCGCATTTGTTCTGAGATAACATCCCGGTATCATGCAATAATTCACCATTTCGAAAGAAATACAAATGAGTAGTTCACTAATGAGTTCGCCAACTAACTAGAATTTTGTGTGAAATGAGTTTCAAGCTCTGGTGGTAGCTACTAGATGGAAGAGTGATTTCTCTGATAGGCGGATACCTCATAGGCGCTGTTCTGGATTAGTAGGAGTGGCTTGCGGAGCTGTGCAATTTATTTTACATTTCGACTACATATATGGCCCACTTTCAATAAGGATTAATGTTCCCACGGGTGAAAGGCTCATTTATTTACTGTTAGGCCCATACACAATAAGAAGGATAAACAATATTTAAAAAGTATATAATAATCTAACATATGACTAATTCAAAATTAACCACAAAACATAACATGCTAAATGGAGGATATCTATATCTAGCATATTAAAAAATGTAAATGTCAGAATGTCGTCTCTCAGTTGCTGAATGTCGCGCAACAACGTTGCTACAGCCCTGTCACGTCTTACAATTCTACGTTGTTACAATGTTGCGAGCATGTAGACAGTGACGTTGCCATAGCAGAAATGCAACGTAAATGTGTTTGCTGGGATGTTAATGGATTTGAAGTATACTAAGTAGGAAATATATGTATTTTAAATCGCCATTTTTTTTCCTTTTTTATGCTGTCCTTTTGGAGCTTGACAGACATGATTGCTATGAACTGTTGAATGATATATGAGTTGCATATACAATCTTCAACAATTCTTTAGCATTGATGAAAGAAAGTATTTTTTTGAATGACATAGGGAGAGTAAATGATGACAGAATATGTAGATCAACCATTCATTTAAACCTGAGCTTTCAACTCATTGGAAGGGGGGGGGGGGGTCTGTTGATCATTTACTATGTAATTCTGTGATTTATATTGGAAACATTTGAAACAATCCTAAATTACTTCCTCGAGTACTATTACATTTTCTTGCTCTTTTTACTGCTTTGTGCTGCTCATCCCACTCAGGCACACATGCACACACACATGTTGTGTTTTCATGTTTTATGGGGACTTTCCATAGACATAATGATTTTTATACTGTACAGACTGTATATTCTATTCCCTTACACTAACCCTATCCCTAAACCTACCCATCACAGGAAACATTCTGCATTTTTACATTTTCAAACAACATCACTTAGTATGATTTATAAGCTGATTTCCTCATGGGGACCAAAAAAGTCCCCACACGAACAAGGATTTCGGATATAGCCATCCTTGTGGGGACATTTTGTCCCCATAACGTAGGCTTTACCAGGCCACACACACACACACACACACACACACACACACGCTCACATGCTTACAATAAACTCTGTGTTCACAGGCGTTTTTGAAAAACTAATCAGCCATCATGTAAACAAAGAGCACAGCTCCATAATCCCCCACCCCCAACCCTATTCTCTCTCCCCCTCCATTGTTCATGCTTTCTCTCTTTCTCCTACCAGATATGAAAGAGGACAGAACAGTTCTGTTGTTAAGTGGCTGGGTGGCACGATAGTTATCCTTGAGAACCGTGGGCTCTGCTTCGTCTGCTTTGCTGGAGTACAACAGTGTCTCTAATTTCATTAGCTAATAAAGAGAAGAGAAGAGAAGAGAAGAGAAGAGAAGGAAAGAGAAGGACATCTTTATTAAATACGATTCCTCTTCAATACATCACTGTTCACAAATTCCTCATTCGATTCACATTATCTCTTAGCCTTTTAGCATAAATATTTTTTAAAAAGACATTCTTTGAAAAATGTAAACAAGTTGTCCCTCTTAAATACAGCATAAAACTTCTCTTACACACCACTTTTCTCTAAAAGACATTGTCTCCTACTGTAGCTGTGCACAAAACAGAGCAGTTGTTTAATAACTTTGTGATGAACTGGTTTAATGTGTGACATCTCGTAGCATCCGAACACCTGCTTCCCTTCCAGTTCTTTACTTTAACTAGTGCGATATAGAAATAAACACTAACAATATGTAGCACGTGCTCCCATCTATTATAAACAACAGCGTACTGTGTAAGCAATCAGTGTGTAACAAAGTCTTTGAACCTTGAATTTGGCTTGGACACCATTCCTGATCGAGTGACAACAAGTGGAGCTGGATCCTCTTGCCTGGAACTGTCACTGTTTTGTGGTGGCGGCATGTCACATCCATTTTTTGGAGTGTCATGTAGCACCGCAGCAAATGGGCTTACTTGGGGTTCTGGAGAGATCATGGGCACGGACGTGGTGGTGGTAGGACAGTGTGATTCAGTTACTCATAGAAGGTGATGGCGGTTCCTTACCATGAGACTGGACAATATAACTGTTGGGTTGGAGGGCATTTTCCGAAAACCTTGGTCAGTTTGTCAAACCCACAGGTCGTCTCCATGAGCACCGTCTGCCCAGGCTCCAGAGACAAAAGGCGTCTGGCAGATTTGTCATGGCTTATCATTCCTTTTTGTCTGAGTGCAAGCAAAGCAGCCTGAGCATTAGTCTCAACTCTCGGTGTGAGCTGGGATGATACCATGGGGATCAGAGACCTGGTGCGTCGGGACAGTAGACGCTGGAGAAGTCATGCCAACCCTGGGTGTGTTGCGCAGGTTGAGCAAGGCTGCATGAATGTCAGAACCATCACATGCACACTTTTCTAGGAGATGCTTTGCAGACCTGAAACCACGCTCCTTTGGACCATTTGACTTAGGGCAATTGGGAATGCTTGTGACACGCTGAAAATCCCACTTCTGACACCATGTAGACGCGCACAAAACAGAGGAGTCATTTGATAACTTTGTGATGAACTGGTTTAAAGGTGACGTCTTGTAGCATCCGAACACCCACTTCCCTTCCTGGTCTTCACCAAATCTTCTAAACCATTCAGTCAAAACACTAAAAAGTGTCACGAAACACACACGGGTAACAGGAAGATCCAATAGCAGTATCTTATTTAATAGGGTAATCCAAACTCGTAGTCATACAGGCAGGGGTCCAAAACCAATAAGGCAATCCACAACACAAGACCAAAACAAGAAACGGGCAGATACAGAACTAGGAAGTGTGGTGACATCAAACAAGGACTCCGTAACAGACACTAACAAAGATAGGGAATATATACACAACTCTAACAAGACTAACACAGAACAGCTGGGAACAATGATACGGGGAACAGCTGAGTGCAATGAACTGATGAGTGACAGTGACAGACAGAATGCTGGGAATTGAAGTGAAACGTGAAGGACACCGTGAGAACGAGGACCTCTAGTGATAGACAAGGGAACACAACCAGACACTCTGACAAAAAAGCCCCTCCAATCATTTGCAATTCAGAAATAAATGTTCCACAGTCTCTTCTTGGCTACAGAACCCACACTCCCACTTACTGCTGGATTGAAGTGAGCCACATATTTGTTTGTAGCTATTGCCCTGTGAACAAGTCTCCAGTTTGCTTCTAGTGGAAACGTATACAGGGACCTCCACTGATCTCTCGAGGTGACCTTTTTAGATTTAAGATTCAGAAATCTCTATATGATGGTCTTCCAACAGACTGTTGTCATAAGTAAAACAAATGAACAGTTTCTGAGGGATAACAGAGTGTACAGAGTGTAGAGACTACATTGAGTTGGAGCTTCCAATCCCTGTGTGTCACCTTCCGTCTGGACAGTAAATCTGCTTCAACATTTGTGCTTTCAGGAATGTGAATTGTCATGAGGGACAGGAACTTTTCCTGAGCCTAAAGCAAAATCTGCTGAGCAAGTTTGTTCAAACACAGTCCACCTTGGTGATTTTATGTAGGCGACTACTGCAGATTTGTACACCCACCCTAGGACATGATAGCCCCTTAACTGGTGAAGGAAGTACTTCAGGGTTATATTCAGCTATCAATTCGAGGCAATTGATGTGCCAATCAAGATGACAATCTCTACAGATCGGTTGGGCTGGACGGCTATTTAAGACCGTACCCCAGCCTGTCAGGGAAGCATCTATCGTTTGCATCCTGCGATGACAACACACACCTAGAATGGGACCCAAGGTAAGGAATCGGGGTCTGAGCCACGTAGAAAGGGTACGAAGCTCGCAGTGTGTAACCCTTACCATAAACATGGATTTTACAAAGTGCACAAAGCGCTCAGTGCGTGCGTTTACCATAAGCATGGATTTTAGAGAGGGCACAAAGCACTCAGCTTATATTCTTACCCTTATTTGCCTCTGGGGATCGGGCCTTGGATGAAATCCTTTTGCTCTGAGCCACAGCTGAAATGGTCTCATGTGCAGATGTCCCAAAGGTATCACCATGGACAGGGCTGCCATAAGATCTAGAACTCTTTGAAAGTGATGGAAAGTAATTTCCTGAGCTAGCCTAATATTGCTCGACACTTGTGGGGGACAGCTGTGCCTGTGGCTAAAATACATTCTCCTCAGGGCAAGAGAGATAATGCTTTTCTTGGCATTGATTCTCAACCCCAGAGATAAAAGATGAGCGAGGACGACATCCGATGTCGAAGTGCAAGCTCTTGAGACTGGGCCAAAATTGGACTTTAGAATTGGACACAACCCCCCTATCATTTTTGGGAACCAGAAAATAGTGTCTGTAATAACCTGACTATCTGTCTGGGAGGGGAAAATGTTCTATGGCCCCTTTGTCAAGGAGTGTTTGCAGTTATTTTATCAGCAAGTGCGCCTGTTCTGGTTTTATGGTAGTGGAGACCACTCCATTGAAACGTGAAGGACAGTGCGCAAACTGTATTCTGTAGCCTTCTCCTATGGTTCTCAAAGCCCAAGGAGATATGTTTGGCAGTAGTTTCTGAAGGGTTCTTTCTTTTTCAGCAGGTACTTCTGGTATGCCTGTCAGAGTATAAAGAGCAGAACCAGTATGACCCACTGACTGGACAGAAATCTGCTCCAACTTTGAGCCGTTTGCTCTTTCTCCAGAATAGGATGCAAATGCTCTTGCATCACCAAATCACTGTAAAATGTAGGCTACCGCGATATTGCTGGAACTTGAACTGTGCAAAAGAAGTTTAAAATGTATAAGAACTAAGTATAATAATAAGGGGTAATGTACATTATGACAAGTTTTGCTAATGAAATGAAAAGTTTGCTTATTTGCAGATCAATAGCCTATAGGTAAATGTCTGCACTAATCTTTCTTATTAGTGCTGAAGAAAAAAAAAACATTGATCAGTGCTTTTTACTTTTTAAGTACTTTAAAAATGAATTAACTTTGTACTTTTATTAAGGTAATTTTGAAAATGGCCTAATTATAAGTTTACTAGACTAATATTTTATTGGGGTATCTGTACTTTTACTCAAGTACTTGATGTTTGTACTTCATCCACCACTCCACTGCTAAAAAAAAAAAAACTGGATTATTGTAGTGACTACTGTGTATGACTGTTCATTAATGGTTTCTTCATAGTTATTTTTCTTGAGCCTTAATTAATAGATAATTAATAGTAGTTCTTTGGGAGGTACGACAGAATCAATAGTTATTGATTAACTAACTGATACTTAACACAATCATACAATTATATTACATACTGATTAGTTAACAAATCTTCCTTAGTAGTTAACAGTAGTGACTTAAGTGTTAATAAATAATTACCTATTAGTTCTTCAGTAATTCCTTATTAGTTATGCAGTAAGAAACAGTATTCTAAAGTGTTACCAAAGTACTAAAGTACTACACCTAATTGAAAATGAGGTTCTTCACCATTCCTATTAACCTTATAATCTTCAGTACAGTTCCAGTCTTCAGCCATTTCTATACAACTATATTTTGTCATAGCCTATTTTAATGTCTTTTTAAGTCGCACTGATTGCCATTTTCATCAGAAATTTTCTCCTTCAAGCATGAATATCATCTCCTCACTGACTGAAGAAGATGAAGATAGAAGCCGTTCTGCTCCCGCTAAAACAAACCTCAAGCAGTGGATTAATGCAGCTTCAGTGACTGCAGCTGACTCGGCACTTCTACGTTGCGGCTTTCCAGTGACTTTAAGAGCAAGTTTCACTTAAAAAGAGAAAATTATAAGCAATATTTTTTGCAAAATGTAGTGCCACGAGTGTGGCTCATGCAGGGTTCACCTGCTTCCCTCGGATCAGCACAAAGAGTGCATCGCTTGCCTGGGCCGTGCCCACACAGAGGCTGCAATCACAGAGACCTGCTTTTCTCACTGTGAGAGCATTTCAGAACTTCAGTCGTGGATCCCCGGGAAGGTTCAGCTCTGTCAGCAGCCCCATGGCCAATTCTGTGGAGGAGGGACCTCCTCTTCCAAGCAGGAGGGACAATTTGGCATCCCCAACCTGAGTTGTGGAGCCTCCATCTATGGCCACTAAACGGGAGCCTTCACTTCTTTCCTATACGCTCCTACAGCTGGGCAATCAATTGGGGGAAATGACTTGGTCATCAAGTTTCTAAGAGGGGCCAAGAGGCTGAATCTGCCTTGCCCCCACATGGTTCCATCCTGGGACCTGTCCACAGTTCTGAGGGCACTCCGAGGACCTCTTATTGAGCTGCTCTGCAATGCTCAATGCTTGTACCCATTATCTCAAGTTTATGTTATTAGTCAAAATGTTTCTTTATGTGAAGAAGATTTTCAACCTAATGCCTGTTGTGGAGAAAGAGCCTAAAAAAAAAATTTGGTGTCCTCCTCCTTTCCCCCGTGTAAGGTATCTGGACCATGTCAGATTGACTCATGCAGTCCAAAACATTTGAAAAAGCTTTTAAACTTTGGACTCATGGAGGTAAATTAGACTAGGCTCCAGCCAGTCTACCATAGATGATTTTGGTGACAAGTTTTGTGGCACCCAGAGGTTTAACAGACAACCAGACACGAGCTTCACAGAGATGTTTATCACCCAACTACCCCCCTTCCGGCATGGGAGAACTCAGGGTGAAGACATTCCAACACACGCACACACACACGCACACACACGCACACACACGCACACACACGCACACACACACACACACACACACACACACATGAATTTTTCATTAAACTCCTCATATAAAGACTTTACAGAGATATAGTTGAGATGTTTTTAAGTGGACCTGCTTGCCCACGTCATAGTGGGATATCTGTGATTTTATCGTAGTATTAAATGAAACATAAGTATGTGTAATTATGCAGAAAGATGTATCGTTGTATTCCTATTATGTGTACATGTTTTGTTTGGTACCGTTTTAATTCTCTCGGTCCAATTGATTTGGTCAGATACAGAAGATTGCAGTAAAGTGTATGATTCTATGTGCACCAGCTTTATGGGATAGAAAGGACCAATTCTGACACTGTCATAAATCGAGCTTCGACAAGACAAAGGGAATTCTGCCGCCAAAAGCTTTGGTGCATGTCATTGGTCAGTTTGCTCCAGAGAGGCGTGGATTTCAGTTCCTTTAAGGGAACTGAACCTCCAATCTCTCTCGCTCTTACCCTCTCTCTCTTACCCTCGCTCCTCCTCCTAGCATCATGTAACGGATCCGTGATTCCCCCTCAGGGGATCTTTTCTTTTGTTTCTTTAAGTCTTTTATTTTCCATTTTCGAATTCTCCTTTGTTCATTTACACCGACGAGTGAAATGAACTTAGCCTGAATCATCAACCGGCAACTTCACCTCAAACGGACATTCAAAATCATTGCGCTTGGCTCGCTCTGGAAGAACAAGTGAACACGTGACGCTCCCAGGATCGGCACACACACGCCTTCTTCATGTCAGCCACACAAAAAGAGCTATATGCAAGTATTTCACTTACTAAGCTTTCATAGCATTAAGATTTGTTTACCCCCGTTTAGGGCGATGTTAATTTCTTGTGGTCTCAGAGGGTTTTGTCCAGGTGAATTTTGTAAAACTGTGATCCTTACGGATCTTTCTCTCCCTCTCTCTCTTCTCGCTCTCCTCCTCCTCTTATTCGCATCACCATGTAACTCTGCGTGATCCCCCTCCGGGGATCTTTTCTTTTGTTTGTTTAAGTTTTACTTTTCCTTTCCACTTTGTTCATTTCCTCAGACGAGTAAGTGAACTTAGCCTGAATCGTTTCTTTGGTAATTTTACGTCCGAGACCTTTAAGCCTTCGCTCGAAAGTATGCGCTCCGGACCCATCCGCAGGCCACGTGACTCTTCCACGGAACAAATCCACATGCCTTCGAAGCAGCCACACAACGAGCCAGTACACGTATTCGTACCGGGCTTTAAGAGCATTAAGATGTGTTTCCCCGTGTTGTCCCTCAAAGGTTTTAAGGTCTGTAATTTGCCACTGATCCTTCCAGATTCTCTCTCTCTCTCTCTCATTCTCTCTCTCTCTTTATTAATGCTTTCTCTTTCATTGTGCCGTTGCCATTATTGTGTTTGTAAATACATTTATTGAAACGTTAGTAACTGTATACCTAGTTTTCCTTTATCAAATGCATTACATTCATTTATTGATTCTGTCCCTGCACATTCAAGTCCCTTTAATGTATAAAGATCCAAAGCTACATGCTTTACAACATTTATCGATACTTAAACAGTATCGTCATAGACCAGGAAGGTTGTCCCTTGTGGCCAGAGGGATAACTTCTCTTGAAAGTCTATAAGTAGGATAATTTTGGTGAGGTTTGATTGGATCGAATGATCAGGTTTGCTGGACAAACAGATGATTCGATTATAAATAAATCCCCTTTAGGATTATCCTGACGATAGATTTATGTTAGACATAATTGATATATTAAATATTTAATTATAATCCGTTGTGATTGAGTATTAATATACAATTGAGATGATAATAACCTGTCTGTAAAATATAGTCTACATATGCCATTAATCATAATCCCTTGTGATTAATTTTCTATGTACACATATGAATACAGATGCAGGGAAAATATCCCTTTTTGGGAGATTTAACATGTATGATTATCTGTGAAGATTCAAAATTTCATCTTTTAATATTATTTTATTATTAAATATTATGTATCTGTATTATTATTCTTTATTAATATTCATAATCAGTTGTATCATCTTATGAAGTTTCAAAAGCATGAGTTTGAATGCATGAGGGAACTATAGATAGCATGGATCCATGGGAGGATCATATGTCAGACAGGGGGAAGCTATAGTTTGCTATGGGATGTGTACGTATGACATACGTTCTAATTTTAAGAAGCTCAGAGCAACATGTTTTGTTACCTTACAAGGAAGCTGTAAGACTCTCTGTGATGTATAAAAGCTCAATCTTACTGTACTACCTCAGAGAAACACGGAAACGCATAGACCTGGCATGAATACAACATCTTGAAGTTTCTCTCCTGACATATAAGAATAAAATCTTTCTTGGCAAGATAACTGGTGTCTGGTCCCGTAAATCAAATAATAACGGGGAAACAAAAGAGGCTTTAATTCCAAGTCTACATTTGGCGTCACGAACAGGATTGCATCTTCAGGCATTTGTCTCAATCATTCAAGGTAAGACTTTTTCTATTCTAAATAATTCTAAGTCTGCCTGATGATTGGACATTGACTGAAACTGCTTAAAAGAACTGTTATTTAAAGTACCAGTTGTTTTGCCAATGAATATATGTGTCAGAAAAATAAAAATAATTTAAATAATTAGAATGTGGCTTATTTGAGTTGCTCTGGTCAGTAAACCTCTGAATATTGAATGATGCTGGGGAAGTCTTTTTCATTTTGAAAAAAACTGTAGAAAGTGGATCTTTTTTAGGAAAAAGACCATCTTAGTCAAATTTTGGAAATAGCTGTAAGGCGATTTAGCAATTAGCTTGTAAGGTGGTTGGAATATGGCGAGATTGCGATAAAGGGCAGATTTATCTCTAAAATATATCCAATACACAAAGAATCGTTTCAGAAGAAGACGAGGATAGTGTGACAAGCAGTGATTTATAGCGGTTTACAGTGGCGGGTTTGTGCTTGAAGTTAGTACAGTGCAGTATAAAAAAATACAAATAAACCCTAAAACGTAAATACGCAGAGGATTGAAGCCTTAGAAGAAGGGTATCAATGGAATAGATGCTAGAATTGCATGTATTCTGATTTTGACAATAAAGCTGTTCAGTGTTTGGAGGAAAAGACTGATCTGAGAGCAACTTTGATGTGTGTATGTATGTATATATATATATATATGTGTATATATGTGTGTATGTATATGTATATATATATAAATTAATCTGAATTAAGACAAACAAAAAAGAAAAACAGAAAATATTAGAGTTGTTTTTTGTTTTTTTTTGTTTCCCAACCCCTTCTTTGTTCTTGAGAAATTAGAACAGGAGCAGAGTGAGAAAAGCAGAGGGCCTCCCCTGGAATTCACACACACACTCCCTCACAAAAATAGCCCTGCTGTTTGAGCACACAGACACAGAGTGACAAATAATTTGCAATGGCAGAAAGTGGATTTAACAGCAGAACAATATCTGCTTGGTACTTAGAAAGAAAACAGAAAAAGCAAGCTAAGTTTTTGAAAAAAGGACTGGACATTAACACATGTATGGATGTGCAGTTAAGCTGGCTTGAGTCCCAGAAGGACTCTATCAAGTCAAAAGTATTTCCAATCCTCGCCGCACATTGGATTTTGAAACAAGGTGGAATTTGTTGTGGTATCAATGGGTGCCCAGTCCCACTTGTTGAAGCGATGAAGCCTCAAATTGAAGCATATAACAAATTGAACAAAATTATGTCTATTAAATGTTCAGATGGAAAAAATACAACCAATGATGATTCATTTGATCTAAATTGGACAAATATAATAACTGAAGCTGAAAAGAAATATTCACAAGCACCAGTGAAATCTGCAACAACTGTAACGCCTCCTCCTTACAACCCAATTTATCCAATTTTGCCTGAACAATATACAAATTCATCTAAACCTCTGACACAGCCTCAAGCTTCGAGATCAAATGGAGGTCCAGTTGACAAAATGTATATTGCATTTGCAAAAGCAGCTCCGGTAATAACAAGATCTAAAACAGTTCAGCCAAACAGAGACATGCTGCGATGTACACCAGTTCGGAATTATGATTCTGACTGGGGTGATGAGACAAGAGATGACGACATGATCACAATTGACAAGATCGGTCCTGAATTTTCTTCACCTGTAATTAAAAGGGAAGGATCTGAGATGATGACAGAAGAGAGACCATTCACACCAGGAGAACGTCAAGCCATTCTCACAGCCTTGCCTCCTCTGAAGAGACAAGATCCAAACACAGAGTTTTGGCGAGAATTAGACTCATTGATTGAAGCACATCAAATGACATTAAGAGACATACACACCATTGTGAAAGCTAAAATCCCAAGAGACAGATGGGAACGCTTGCCAGCTTCGATAACAACCGCCCAATGGATAGATTTGTGGGTTGATGGCCAGGGACGACCCCTGGGTCTTTGGCAAGCATTAGATGTGTTCCGAAAAGAAATCCAGGAAATCTTGGGCAGTGGTAAAATTCCTTTCACATTAGTGACATTGATTGAGCAAAAGGATGATGAATCTCCAGATGAATATGCTCTACGTAAGTGGAATGCTTATGAGAGATGGGCTCTCTGTGCCAAGAAACAACCTGACAGAGATGATGTACAGTTCACTGACACACTTGTGGATGGACTTAGCACAAAATACCAACAAGCCTTATCACTTGGAGTCAACCCAGGTGAGACATTTGACCAAATTATGCAATGGGCTGGCCGCTTAGAGATGGCTATGAGATCAAATAAAGAAGAAGGAAACAAGCCATATCGAAGAGGAGTGGCAACAGCTCAATACAACAAGGACACAAAGAATAGGGTGATTTCCTGCAGCAACTGTGGAAAGCGTGGACACTCAAAAATAGATTGTTGGGCTAAAGGAGGTGGAGCAGAAGGTCAAGGTCCATCATTTAGACAGGTCAGTGCAAAAAACCATAATGAAACCCCTCAAGGGAAGACGTGGACTGAAGCACAAGTCCCTCAGCTCATTGAGGGAATTATGCGTCCGCAATAGGAATCAGCGGCCCCCTGTATTAGTAAGAAAAGAGACAATCGCCTTTTCGTCGATGCATTAATAGGGGGCCACCCATGTGACATCCTTGTTGACACAGGCGCAGCCATTTCAATAACAGATCTGAACCTACCTACAACAGAGGAAACTATGGATGTTGAAGGAGTTGGAGGAGGTATCACAAAATTCCGCAAAAGTATTCAAGTTCCACTGCAAATACATGAAGATGAAGTCTTATGGACATCTTTCTGGGTTGGGCCGAATTCACAAGGAAGCCTTATTGGCATGGACATTCTTCCATTGTTAAACATGATCATATTCACTGATAGATCGTCAAATCGCTACAACTGCTGGGATAATACCACACGAAGATCGCACATGTAATCTAAGGTCTGTTGGTACAGCAAAACCAATTATCAGAAACTGGAAGAAAGACGGTGTGTGGGGTCTTCTGTGCAGTTTATATCCGGATGTTTGGGCTAAACACAAATTGGATTGTGGTAAAGCCAACATTGATCCCATTGTTATTGAGGGACCGATACATGCCCCTCATAAACAATACCCCATCCGACCTGAAGCAAGACGAGCCGTGGAGGAGATAGTGGCAGACTTGGAAGCTGAAGGAATCATCATACAAACTTCATCTACCACTAATAGTCCTGTCTGGCCTGTCAAGAAATCTGATAACTCATGGAGACTAACCATTGATTACACAAGACTTAACAGTGTAACACCAAAACCGCATCCTATTGTGGCCAATCCTGCCACCATTCTGAATGACATTCCAGGAAATGCTAAAATTTTTACGGTACTGGATGTACTGTCGGCTTTCTGGTCTATACCTATAGACAAAAGATCTCAAGAGAAATTAGCCTTCACAGTGGGCGCAAAACAGTATGTTTGGAACAGACTCCCACAAGGTCTTAATCTTTCTCCTGTTGTATTTCATAGAGCTTTGGACCAGTTCTTAACGGAGCAAAAAGCTGAAATTGAGAAATCAGGAAGTGTCTGCCTCCAATATGTTGATGACTTGTTAATTGCAAGCCCAGATGAAAACAGCCATGTATTTGCTCTGAATGTTGTCCTACAAGCCCTTAGGAAAGGGGGATTCAAAGTTAACCCCGATAAAGCACAGCTGGCCAAATCCAAGGTTATCTATTTGGGCCAAGAAATATCTGTGGAGGGAAGGAGAATGACAACAGAGCGTGTAGAGGCATTACGACAACTTCCAAAACCTCTAACAGTTACAGGAATGCGGAAGGTGATGGGACTTTTCAACTATTGTCGTCAGTATATACCTGATTTTGCTAGCATCACCAGCCCCCTCATCGACCTGTACAAGGGAGGAAAGCCCCTTATGGAGTGGAACATATAAACTGGACACCAGAAGCTGAGGAAGCGTTTACTTCTATGAAAGAAAAACTGACTTCAGCCCCAGCATTGGGACTTCCTGACGGACGGTTGCATTTTCATTTGTGGACCAGGGTAGGAGATGAGACATATTCAGCAGTACTGTGTCAAAAACCAGGTGATCGATACAGACCAGTTGGATACTTTTCCACAAAGATTCCTGTCACTATGATTGGGCAACCACGATGTATACAAGCCCTCGATGGTGCCACATGGGCAGTGGATGCTGTTGAGAATCTGATAGGAGCACAAACTATCATATTGCACACTCCACACAGTATAGTGACACTGTTGAGCAACACGAACATCAAAACCATAACTGATGCAAGAAGAGCAAAATGGGAAGCAACTTTGTTGAACAAAGATTTAAGAGTGGAAATCATCAGGGACACGACTCTTAACCCTGCAACAATGATGCTGGAACCACACGAGGGAATACCACATGAGTGTGAAAAACAAGTAGAAGAAGATAGTCTTGGTCCAGTTAATCCAATCCCTCTTAAAAACCCAGACAAAGAGTTATGGGTTGATGGATCCAGTTATTATGTTGATGGAAAACGACATACTGGATGGGCTGTAGTGAAAGGAGATGGAACTGTTGTAAAGAAAGGAGCCCTTTCTGGGAAATTTTCAGCACAAGTAGCTGAACTTATAGCACTTACAGAAGCCTTTGAACTATCAGAAGGAGATCGAGTCAACATCTATACAGATAGTCGTTATGCTTTTGGCGTGGTCCATGACTACCTTGCTCTGTGGAAAAGACGTGGACTTATCACTAGCAGTGGGAGCGAAATACAACATGCTTCCATAATTCGTCGTTTGATTACAGCATGTTACTTACCCCGAGAAGCAGCCGTGATCAAAAGTAAAATCACATCAATCTGACAAGTCCAAAGAAAGTCAAGGAAACACGGCAGCAGATGCAGCAGCTAGAGAAGCAGCTCTACTTCCTTTTACTCCTGTTACCTTGGTAAAGGAAAATAGCAAGGATAATCCTGAGCTCCATCTTCTGTCATATCAACTGGAGACAGATGAAGAGAAAGAACAATGGATGAAAGCGGGAGCGAAAGAGGATGATCAAGGTATCTGGAGAATTCCAACAGGACAAGTGGTGATGCCTATCGGAACAAGAAGAGAACTAATGCAGCTGTATCATGGAAAGGTACATGCTGGAGCAAAAGCAATGAAATCTCAAATCAGTGAGACTTGGTGGTGGCCAAGAATGATGAGAGACATTGATGATTACTGTAGGAGATGCTTGATATGCCTCAAAGCAAATGTAGGAAAATCTGTAAAGGTGCGAATGTCACATGCACCCAGACCAACAGGTCCATGGACACACCTCCAAATTGATTTCACAGGACCTTTATCACCCAGTGGAGGGTATCAATACATACTTGTAATCATGGACAGATTTACTAGATGGGTGGAAGCATACCCTACAAAATCCTGCACTGCTGAAGCGGCAGCACGAGTAATGGTGGAAGAAGTTTTTTCCTCGCTGGGGCCTTCCATACGAATTTGATTCTGACAATGGAACTCATTTCACTGGGAAATTGATGAAGGAAGCAATGAAATTGATGGGAATTAAACAGAAATTCCACATTCCTTATAGGCCGGAAAGCTCAGGCCTGGTTGAACGAATGAATAGATCTTTGAAAACCGCTCTTACCAAAGCCATTCTGCAAACTGGCCAAGGCTGGCATAAGTTATTACCTGCTATTCTGTGGAACTTGAGAGCAACTCCAAACTGAGTTACAGGACTAACCCCTTTTGAACTAATGACGGGAAGAGCAATGGTTCTACCTCCTGATGCTCCGCCACCAGTGGGAACAGGAGGAGACTCTACTTTGTTCCAAGAAAAGTTACGCCGCTATCTCGCAATGCTAGACAAAGCTACTAAAGACAATAATAAGAAAGTGCGAGAAGCTCAACAGCAATGGGATGAAAAACACACCACTACTGACATTCCACACATTCCCGAGTTAGGTAGTTTTGTCATGATCAAACGAATTGCTAGGAAAGGTTTAGAGCCTAGATGGGAAGGACCATATGAGATACTCCTAACTACTGATACAAGTGTTTGTCTCAAAGGGAAGGGTGTAGGAACAGATAGATGGTATCATTGGTCACAAGTTAAACCTTGCTTAGTGAATGAACAAGATGATAATGATGGCTTATGGCCTGAGATTGAGCAATGTTCATCCATTAGTTTTAAAGATTGGGAACAAAGAAGTGATGTTAATTATTTCTCTGCTTCCATTTCAGGAATCAGTTATTTCTAACCAAATGGATAGAACTAAGAATGGGACATACAGCGTGAAATAAGAGATTTTATGCAAAACACTACCTCACAAACAATGAACATCCGCTTACTGATTTTCAACCCCAAGGGATAGGATCCTTTAACGTCAATGTTTATTTTAATTTCTTGTTTTGGTTCGGAACTGAAGGATTTAATTAATTAACGAGTTAATTAATTAATGAGTTCAGGCACGGGCAGAAGACTTATTAGTTTTTCTTTTCTTAGATGATTGGGGTTCATTTTAAAGACATACACATAGATATTAAAATACACATAGTATACGGGGACATAACATGGGCTGGGGTTTTGTTCTTTGTTTTGTTTCTCTGTTTCCATTCTTCTGTTCTTTCTGTCTATTTTCTTGGTCTGCTATTTCTTCTCCTCACTATCACTTCTATAGGTTGGCCATCTGGGAATGATGGTGTGGAACTGACGGCCGTAGTTCCAGTGGAGGGAGATGAAGATTCAAAATTTCATCTTTTAATATTATTTTATTATTAAATATTATGTATCTGTATTATTATTCTTTATTAATATTCATAATCAGTTGTATCATCTTATGAAGTTTCAAAAGCATGAGTTTGAATGCATGAGGGAACTATAGATAGCATGGATCCATGGGAGGATCATATGTCAGACAGGGGGAAGCTATAGTTTGCTATGGGATGTGTACGTATGACATACGTTCTAATTTTAAGAAGCTCAGAGCAACATGTTTTGTTACCTTACAAGGAAGCTGTAAGACTCTCTGTGATGTATAAAAGCTCAATCTTACTGTACTACCTCAGAGAAACACGGAAACGCATAGACCTGGCATGAATACAACATCTTGAAGTTTCTCTCCTGACATATAAGAATAAAATCTTTCTTGGCAAGATAACTGGTGTCTGGTCCCGTAAATCAAATAATAACGGGGAAACAAAAGAGGCTTTAATTCCAAGTCTACAATCTGGGTCCACCCGTATGAATAATTATTAATTGAAAAATTACTAATTTTTGAATACATATCCCCATAGCCTGACCCAGGTTTCCCTACACCCGTCACACCCAAACAATGCAGAAACACTTGTGGAGCAAAAGGGTTACATAAATATTCCAAGATTTTTCACTCATATTACTATGAATGAAAGAAAAAGAAGTGTGCAATATGGCTGTCTAATTCCTGCATTCCAAATAAACTGGTAAAGTCATTGCATTACTGCAGTTTCTGTAAGAAGCTCATGTTCCCATAGAAGCAGTCAGCGTCCTAATACCTGCGCTTGGGACTACACATGTGCTGGACCAACTTGAAATATCTGATTTTTAGCCTTATTTGAGCACAAGAAAAAAATCTTATCAGACAGTTCATGTCAGATTTTGTTGCTGATTTTAAATATGTTATTTGAATAAGGGTTTTTGAGATTTCAGAATTTCCCCAGTCAAGAAGTTAGAGGTTGGACTTGCATGTCCGATGTAGCTGCCCGGAATCATTGCAAATATGACCGCCAAGTGAACTGGCTTTCATTGAAAGGGACTTTGCTCTAAGTTAACATTTAAATAGTATTGTTTCAGTTGTTTACTGTAAGCTGGTTCACTAAAGCATGCTATCAGACCTTTTCTCTCCCTCCTCCCCAGCACCACCTGCCTAATTTGGCTTACATGGGATTTATTTATGACTAATTATCAATAACATGTTTTACATGATAGCCACAGCATTTCTGTGGGTGTCTTTCTACTTGCTTTGCAGCAGCAGCAGCCTAAGAGGGTATTAAACCCAGGCCACTACTACTGTCACATCCAGTAATATGAATATGACAGTTTAATCTCAAGAATTGTCATGACTGAACTAATAAATATGAAAAGTTAGCATTAATTGAGTTTTCACACAGTCTCTTTGTACCTGTGAATGAGAGATTTTCACCCTTTCATTGAAGATAGTCCAGAGGACACTCTGGTGGCAGGGTGGAGTGGTGAGTGAGCCATTGTAGCGGAAATATTGGCTGAGGTTGTCAGGCAACAGTGAGTGTATGTCAAATGCAGGAATAGCCACCTTCTGGCCTGAAATAAATAAAAAAAATATTAAAAGTTGTAAACATTTTAATGAAATTGTATTTCTTGTATGTTGATTTACAAAGTAACCCAAAAGGCTGAAGCATGGTAATCACACACGTATACAGTAGACATACTCACAGATGCACACAAATACATGCCTGCATATCTGATGCGGCCCAGATAGTTGAGAATACTACCATATGCCTGATTAATCTCTTCACCTGCCTGAAAAAGCATAAGATAAAGTTTGAGTGGTAATTTATATATATATATATATATATATATATATATATATATATATATATATATATATATATATATATATATATATATATAATACTACATGAATATAGGGTTTGATTAAAGAGAAATCACCTCAATTAGAATCCCTAACACAGCCAGGCCATTTTCTTGGGTCTCAGCTTCGGACAAATTAGCATAAACCTCTGTATTGTAATGGACAATATGGAGCTGAGAGAAGAGAGAGAGTGTGTGTTCAGGTTATAATATATTTAGGCATCTTACATAAGACATGTTTTCTTTCATAGGTTCGCTCAACGTTGTGAAGTAGCTGACACTATAGAGTAATGCAGGTATGACATCACTTTGTAGGCCAAAACTCGGAAGCAAGTTAGCATTTTAGCACATTCGGTTCCATCGTCCCGAAGTCAATGGGTTTTTGGTTACATGGCTGAAATGAACATGGTTCTATATTGTTAACTACAGCATTGAGTGAACCTATGAAAGTGATCATCTCTGTTACAAATGTAACTTAATGGGGAACAAGACACTGTATAGCTGACCATGCTACTTTGTTAAAGCTTTCTTTCTTAATTGAAATCTGAAAAGTGATTGCACATGTGTGTATATTCATATGGGGATATTCATATGGGGATATTCAAAATAATTAACCAAGCATTAATACCATTGATCAGCCCTACCAAACGTGGATGTTTTTTCACTAAGAAACAAACATTATGTTATTTGATTGATATTGTGAAGCTGCTTTGATGCAATTTATATTGTGAAAAGCGCTATATAAATACACTTGACTTGACTTGACTTGACTTGTATATAGCCCTACTGTTCCCTGTGTTTGTTGTTTGGTGTTGCTGTCAGATCAGGACAAGGAATCAGTCTTCAGCCACAAAAAAAACGGCTTTAAACTGAGATTATTTCAAAAAGGCTGTCAATAATCCAGACCAGAACTCAACAATCAAGACAGGAACAATCTCAGTGGAACTTCCAGGGTAGAGTTAATCTAGCGTAGATGAAAGTAACAGCTGAAGAGCTAGAACAAGGTGGTGTAGTGCAGCTGATGCTGTTGAGGCGGGGGCGGCAGTATCCCACACTGCAAAGTATCCCACAGGACATGGCAGAACACAACACAATGAGGCTGGAATCCAACAACACACGGCAGAACATGGCACAATGAGGCTGGTACATACGCTTGCACAAACAACGATCAAACAACAACACCAAGGTCAGATAAATCCCATCACATAGAGGCTCTTTCACCTAGATATCATCATATAGAGACTGTGTCTGTTCCCCGAATTAGGAAATACAAAAAACATCCAAACTCATCTAGGGTTAAAAATTGAATTGATGTTCAACAAATAAAAAACAGATTTAATACAAATGAACAAATGATAAATCTTGGGTTGCTGAATATTCAATCCCTTACTTCAAAAGCACTTAATGATAATGATATGATTACAGACTATAACCTATATGTGCTGTGAATGACAGAAACCTACCTAAAACCAGACGATTACATTACTTTAAATGAGTCCACCATCCAAGATTACTGTTATAAACACGAACCTCGTCTGAAAGGCAAAGGGGGAGGTGTTGCTGTAATTTATAGTAATATTTTCAAAATGACTAAGAAGTCTAATTTCAAATATAATTCTTTTGAAGTGTTGGTGCTTAATGGAACAATATATAGTGTAAATGATAAATCACGTTTGAGATTTGTGCTGGCTACTGTATACAGGCCACCAGGTGTCACGATTAGCCACGCACTTCCTGGGTTAACTTGGACCAGATTTCCCATCATACACCTCCCTGGACTGATTACACCAAACACCATACACCTGCACTGCACTGATTACACATACACCTGCACTTCATTTACATGCACACAAAAGCCACTTCCATACACCACTAGAACAACCAGCGCTCTTTTTCAGTTGTTTTTCTCAGTGAACATGCACTAATGCTTGCACTATGCACTCCTGGAATGCATGCACTAGTGTTTCCCAACCCTGCTCCTGGAGGCACACCAACAGTGCACATTTTGGATGTCTCTCTTATCTGACCCATATATTTCTGGTCTTGGAGTCTTTACTAATGAGCTGATGAGCTTATTCAGGTGTGATTGATTAGGAAGAGTTGGAAAATGTGTAGCGTTGGTGTGCCTCCAGGAACAGGGTTGGGAAACACTGCACTAATGGATGTCTGACAATTTTGTTGCTTTTTGGAGATCAGATTTAAAAACGTCTAAGATATAGAGGCTACACTCGTTCTGCGGTACCGTTGCTCTTATGGAACAGATAGGCTTTAATATGCTCCAAGTTTTTAGTGTTAAATAAAAAGTACCGTCAGATTAAATCCTGCAAGTGTCACAGCTTTCTCTCCGTCCCTTAAATGAGCGTGGATTTCTAGTGCATTACTTGAACTTCTTAGGTTATATCTATCAGAATTTAAAATGGACTGAATAAAGCTCTCTACGAACTTGATGTGCGATGCCGCGCTGACTGACATGTATGCGCATGAATCACTGTCACGCACACGCTGTGAAGAAAATATTGTAAGTTACTGCATGATAATAAATGTTGAACTAGCAGAATAATAATCAGAATACACAGTCTCACGTTTAATTTTGTCTTTTAACTATTAAAGTATTTCGAAGGGAAAAAACATGAACTTTAACTATTGGGTTTAGGCCTACTTCTTCAAGTCAGCTGTCAAGTCAAGTCATCTTCATTTATATAGCGCTTTTAACAATGTAGATTGTTTCAAAGCAGCTTTACAGAGATAAACATATAATTTAAGGTAACAGAGATTGTTTTGGCTTTATAGCGGTTCCTGAATAACGTTATTTTCCAGCTAAAGTTAGTTTTGATTGATTCACTTCCGTTGAAATGATCAGTTGTGTTCTCTCTAAACAGACTTTAAACACTAACGCTGATGGCGTTCACATGCGCATTAAGAAGTAATTCTATAGTTATGTGTTTGAATATATGTGCGCAGGTTTGTAATTCCCTACAAACCAGGCCTAAACAATCTACTTGTATTGCCTATAAATTTGATACAGAATTTTATTTAATTTTAATTAAGTCCCCCTATTGGCAGGAATATAGGTGGAAACTATTGGTTAGATTTTTTAGAACACCACTGAAAATGTGTAAATATACAAATCAAACATAATACTGTTGGAGAGAGTGTGGTGAATGTTATGTTGTCCTCTACACATGTTCAAAAATCCAGCCATATTGGGTTAATGTGTTAGAATCAATGAAGCAAATCTGTGGTCACAATACTAATTTTGAACAATTACATGTCATGCTGGGCATACAGCCAGAAGGGTTAAACGAAGAAAATTATTATATCTTCTGGGTGTTGAGAATTACAGCTATTAAACAAATAACTCGAGGTTGGAAAAAAAATGACCCACCCAGGTTGGATAAATGGATTGAGGCTGTAGAAAACCTGTATGAAAATGAAATGATAACGCATAAGCTGAGAGGCAAAATTAAGTTATTTAAGATGAGATGGTTCGCATATGCTAACCAAATGCATTGAAAAACAAAAACCAAGCATGGAGTTGGACCTGTGTAATTAGATGAGGCATGGATGTAATCTCTGTGATATATGATGCAGTTGTATGGAAATTTGTATGTCTGTATGTAAACATGTATATGGAGATGTATGTATGTACGCATGTGTATGCATGTGTTTATATGAATATATGGGTGAATATATGATATACGTCTGGGTACGCATGTATGTACATGTATATGTGTATATGTGCGTGGGTATGTATGTGTGAATGTACACGTATACATTTCCTTCTGTTATTTATTTATTTATTTTTATTATTCACTGGGGTGTAAAGGAGGGGAAGGGGAAAAGGGGGGGGGGAAGAAATATATTGTGTCTACTCTCACATGTTAATTGTATGATCGCAATATGAATAATGTCACAATAAAAAAAATATATATATATAAAAATAAATTATTTAATTTTATCACTTCGGGTTAGGTACGCGAACCAAAATTCCCCACAACGCTTTATCTGTAGAGTGGTAAAGGGATCCTCCATAGGGAGAAGCTAGTTGGCACTTCAGCACTGCATTGTCATTGGGTCCAGGCGCAGGTCCTTCGTCAGAACTGGATACAGCCTGGATCCGGCAGGCTGCGGAAAAAACTCGGGATAAACAAAGACACTAAAATTAGCATAGATGCCATTCTTCTTATGATGTAACGAGTACATCAGGATTTAAGGGAAGTGTTCCCAGTTCCGGCTGACCTAATCTATGCAGCCTAACATTGAATTATAGAAGTCGATAATGTATTATGTGAATGCTAGGTCAAAGAGATGTGTTTTTAATCTAGCTTTGAACTGACAGAGTGTGTCTGCTTCCTGGACAAAGTTAGGAAGATTATTCCAAAGTTTTGGTGCTAGAGAGGAAAAGGATCTACCACCAGCAGTCGATTTTGAAATTCTAGGTATTATTATTTGGCCGGAATTTTGAGATCGCAATAGACGTGAAGGACTATAATGCGTTAAGAGCTCGCTCAAATACCGCGGAGCTAAATCATTCAGTGCTTTGTAAGTAATCAGTGATATTTTAAAATTTATACGATGTTTAATAGGAAGCCAATGCAGTGTTGACAGAACCGGGCTAATATGGTCATACTTCCTGGTTCTGGTAAGAACTCGAGATGCTGCGTTTTGAACTAGCTGTAATTTGTTTATTAAGCGTGCAGGGCAACCACCCAGTAGAGCATTACAATAATCTAGCCTTGATGTCATGAACGCATGAACTAATTGTTCCGCATTTGTCAATGATAGCGTATGGGGTAATTTAGATATATTTTTAATATGGAAAATGCGGTTTTACAGATACTAGACACGTGACTCTCAAATGAAAGATTGGTGTCAAAGAGCATACCCAGGTTCCTAACAGACGACGAAGACTTAACAGAGCAGCCATCAAGTGTTAGACAGTATCCTAGGTTATTACGTGTGGAATTTTTTTATCCAATAATTAGAATCTCTGTTTTTTCAGAATTTAGTTGAAGGAAATTACAAGTCATCCAATTTTTTATATCAGCTATGCATTCCGTTAATTTTGTGAACTGGTAAGTTTCGTCTGGGCGTGAGGAAATATACAGCTGAGTATCATCGGCATAACAGTGAAAGCTAATTCCATGTTTCCTAATGGTATCTCCTAATTGTGGCATGTACAGAGTGAACAGCAGTGGTCCTAGTACTGAACCTTGTGGTACGCCATACTGAGCTTGTGATCGATAAGACATCTCTTCATGTACTGCTACAAACTGATAACGGTCTGATAAGTTTGATTTAAACCATGCTAGTGCAATTCCACTAATGCCAACGTAGTTTTCTAGTCTAATTAAAAGAATGTTGTGGTCAATGGTGTCAAATGCAGCACTAAGATCGAGTAACACTAATAGAGAGATTCAACCACGATCGGATGATAAAAGCAAATCATTTGTAACTCTAATGAGAGCTGTCTCAGTACTATGGTACGGTCTAAATCCTGACTGAAAATCCTTGCAGATATAATACCTTTCAAGAAAGGAACACAGTTGTGAGGATACTGGTTTTCTAATATCTTTGACAGAAAAGGCAGATTTGAGATCGGCCTGTAATTGACTAATTCTGTAGGATCAAGTTGCGTTTTTGGTACGTACCCTAGAGACAAAGACAAAATAATGATATTTAGAAGAGGATCTGTGACATCTGGAAGCATCTCTTTCAGTAGCTTAGTCGGTATAGGGTCTAACATACAAGTTGTCGATTTAGATGAATTAACGAATTAGCTAAATTCTTCCTCTCCTATAGCAACAAATGAATCAAATTTTTCCTCAGGGAGACCACAATGCACTCCCTGATGCGATGCTGTAGTAGACGGTTGTATAGTTATAATTTTCTCCCTGATATTATCGATCTTATTAGTGAAGAAGTCATTACTGCTGTGTTGCTTGGAAATTTATTTTCTTGAAGCTTTCTTTTTTGTTAATTTAGCCACTGTTTCAAAAAAATACCTAGGATTATGTTTATTTTCTTCTAATAGGGTTGAAAAATAAGAAGATCTAGCAGCTTTTAAAGCCTCTCTGTAAGCAATTGAGCTCTCCTTCCATGAAATCCGAATTACCTCTAGTTTTGTTTTCTTCCAGTTGCGCTCCATTTTTCTGGCTGCTCTCTTAAGGGCCTGAGTGTGCTCGTTGTACCACAGCGTTGGACTATTTTTTTTAATCTTCTTTAAGCAACAGAGAAACTGTGTCTAAAGTGCTGGAAAAGAGAGAGTTAAAAGTTTCTGTTGCATTATCAGGTTCTTCTAATCTATCCGGGATGCTGAGATGATGAAACTGATTAGGAAGATTATTGATAAAGGAATCTTTAGTGGCAGAAGTTATAGGTCTAACATTATTTATAACACGGAGTCGGCTTTGCAGCCATGGTTAAATGTAATTTACATGAGATTAGATAATGATCTGAGATGTCATCGCTCTGCTGCAGAATTTCAACGGCATCAACATCTATTCCATGTGATAATATTAGATCTAGAGTATGATTACTACAATGAGTTGGTCCTGACACGTGTTGTCTAACTCCAATTGAGTTTACAATGTCTTTAAAAGCCTATCCCAATGCATCCCAATGCGTCTTTTTCATTATCTATGTGTATATTAAAATCACCAACAATTAGTACTTTATCTGCTCCCAATACTAATTCTGATAGAAAGTCCGCAAATTCTTTGATAAAATATTTATGGTGCCCTGGTGGCCTGTATACAGTAGCCAGCAGAATTCTCAAACGTGATTTATCGATACTCTATTTATTTTTACATTAAGCACCAACACTTCAAAAGAGGTATATTTAAAACTAGATTTCATAGTGGTTTTAAAAAAAAAAAACTATAAATTACAGCAACTTCTCCCCCTTTGCGTTTCGGACAAGGTTCATGTTTATAACAGTAATCTTGTGGGGTTGACTCATTTAAAGTAATGTGATCGTTTGGTTTTGGCCAGGTTTCTGTCAAACACAACACATCAAGGTTATAATCTGAAATCATATCATTAACTATGAGTGATTTTGAAGTAAGGGATTGAATATTCAGCAACCCAAGCTTTATCATTTGCTCATCTGTATTATATCTGTTTTTTATTTGTTGAACATCAATTACATTTTTGACCTTAGATGGGGTTGGACGTTTTTTGGATTTCCAAATTCAGGGAACAGACACAGTCTCTATATGATAATATCTAGGTGAAAGAGACTCTATGTGATGGGATTTATCTGACCTTGGTGACGCGAGGTCGCTAGCAGGCGGTCGGTTTAGCTGGTCTGTCTGCTTCCTGACCTGGGCCCCAGATTGTCATGTTTTAGCTCTAAGACTATGAGCCAAATCACTAGAGAGAAGAGCAGCACCATCCCAGGAGGGATGAATACCATCTCTTTTCAAAAGGTCAGGCTTGCCCCAAAAACTTTTCCAATTGTCTATGAATTCTACATTATTATGCGGACACCACTCAGACAACCAGCGATTGAGTGAACATAATCTGCTAACTATCTCATCACTCCTGTGAACAGGAAGGGGGGCAGAGCAAATTACAGTACCTGACATCGTACTTGCGAGTTCACACACCTCTTTAATATTCATTTTGGTGATCTTCGACTGGCGGAGTCGAACATCATTAGATCCGACATGAATAATGATCTTAGAGAATTTACGATTAGCATTAGCAAGCACTTTTAAATTAGCTTTGATTTCAGGCACTCTGGCTCCTGGCAAACATCTGACTATGGTGGCTGGTGTCTCTATTTTCACGTTTCGTGTGATAGAATCACCAATTACCAGGGCACAATCAACAGAATTCTCAGTGGGTGTTTCACTGAGTGGGGCAAATCGATTTGTTATGGTAATCGGAACGGAAGAGTGGTTTTTTGATCCGCAACTAGAGCAATCTCTCACTGTCACCCATCTGCCCTTCTGCATGTGCCTACTTCAGCTGGAACCGAATCATGTAAAGAGTTCACTATGCTAGGCGCATCCAAAATAGTATCTAAAGCTCTAGAACTCTTTCTATCCTCAATTAGAGTTTGGATGCATGTCTCTAGTTCTGAAATCTTCTCCGTCAGCCTGACTGTCTTTGCATTTATCACATATAAATCCTATATTGCCAATGGAGAAGGCTATACTAAACATGTGACATGAAGTGCAGGAAATACAACCGTGTTTGTTGACTGATTCTTGCTCACCTGGGCTTTTTATGAACTCAAAGGCGCGGACGCGCGAGAGAAAATATATAAATAAATAGCACCGCACTTGTGGCGCGTTAACAGGCTAGTGAGTTACTAGCGTGTTGTACTAACAATAACGAAAGCTTAGTAGTATAAACAACTAGAAATGATAGTAAATGATGGTTCAAAACAGAAAGAAATACAAAGCTAATACGAGGCTTAGACGGAGCTTACAGCCTCAAAGCAAACAAACTCACAGCAGGCAGCGAGGCAGACAGCTGTAACATTAGCGCGAGGCTAGTAGCATATAGCAGTAGCTCCTTAGCCTGAGCAAACTTGATCACGTAGTTTCAGCATCCAGGCACCTCAACTCCACCCAAAACTCGCCTTTTTGCCCATTTTAATGAACAATTAGTTCATGCGTTCATGACATCAAGGCTAGATTATTGTAAAGCTCTACTGGGTGGTTGCCCTGCACGCTTAATAAACAAATTACAGCTAATCCAAAACGCAGCAGATCGAGTTCTTACCAGTAATAATGACCATTTTACCCCGGTTGTCAACACTGCATTGGCTCCCTATTAAACATCGTATACATTTTTAAATATTGCTGATTACTTACAAAGCACTAAATGCTTGAATGCTACACTCCACAGTACTTGAACGAGCTCTTAACGCATTATAGTCCTTCCCGTCTATTGCGATCTCAAAATTTCGGCCAGTTGATAATACCTAGAATATCAAAATCGACTGCTGGCGGTAGATCCTCTTCCTATTTAGAACCAAAACTTTGGAACAGTCTTCCTAACATTGTCCGGGAAGAAGACACACTCTGTCAGTTCAAAGCTAGATTAAAAACACATCTCTTTGACCTAGAATACACATAACACACTATAGACTTCTATAATTCAATGTTAGGCTGCATAGATTATGTCAGCCGGAGCCGGGAACATTTCCCATAAATCCTGATGAACTCGTTACATTATAAGAAGAATGGCATCTACGCTAATATTAGTCTCTTTTATTATCCCGAGGTTTACCGCAGTCTGCCGGATCCAGGCCGTATCCAGATCTGATGAAGGACCTGCGCCTGGACGCGACGGCAACGCAGTCCTGAAGTGTCAACTAGTCCCTCCCCTGTGAAGGCCTCCTTCCCTTTACCTATGTACAGATAATAGTTGTCGGGATAATTCCGGTTCACGTGGCTACACAGAAGCGATACAATTCTGTATTATAAATTTTAAGGCCAGGCAAGTAGTTTGTTGAGGGTTGTTTTTTAGGAAAGGACTACATACCTGCGCACATATATTCAAATGCACATACCTATAGAATGAACTCTTAATATGCATGTGCACAACATCAGCATTCTCACAGGTTTGCGTTTTTAAAGTTTGCATAGAGAGAACTTAAGAGTTTTCTGTTAAAACGGTGTTGTAAGCCAGGCTGGATCGATCCAATGGTGGCATTCGATCAGCAGGGAAGGTCTCTGTGCGTGTTACTGTCTTTCCTTTTACACAACACAACAAGATTAAATGGAACACATTTTCTCATATGTATTACTCGTTATTTCATCTGACTCCATAAATGAAAAAGGTTTTAATGATATCTGTGCATCATTAAACGTTGTGAATATTTGATTATTCTTTTTTAACTCTTATTTATATTTTACCCACTCAGATCAGGAAACTATACCACTTTGAGGTCCGTGCGTCTTTCCCAGGTCTCCGACACAATCTCGTCAGTTCAAACATTGGCGGTTGGTTAAATATCTGAGATTTTCCCTATTCACAAGTACACAATCAAAATATACTGTAATAACCCCCTTGGAATGCCACCTCGTGAATTTAATTCAATCGTTTACTTCGATAGAGATTTTGGCCACCATTAAAAGATGTTAGTTGATCAACTTCACTTCTCCTAAAATGGCTTGGATTGGCCAAGCCCGTGATTGCTCACGCGCACGAATCAAAAGTAACTTTTGATTAAAACAGAGAAATTAGACACACACAGATTTAGGTCGATCAAACAGCATTCACTGTACTAAACTGGATTAACTTGTCTCTGCATCCAAGCACGCTTAAATTATGCCAGATATTAGTCGTCACTAATCTGACGCAAAAACTTGTGGAAGTATACGAATCTGATAATCTACTGGGGAAAAAACAAATCTCAGAGTCGGTCAGAATAAAATCAAACGTTTACAATTTATTGACCAGGTAATGAAGCAATAATTCAAAATCCAATTCATAAGAATAAAATCATCAGTTAAGCATATCATAACAACAAATCAGAAATAGAGGAATTTGTAGAAATTATTACCTGGCAACAAAATTACACACAGCGGTTGTGTGGGAAGTCAACCTAAAGACTCCAAGAACCTTTTTGCTCCTTTTCCTTATAAACCCAGATAATTCAATATTCGTACCAAATGGTGGTGTCTGTTGTGGTTCCCTATTCAGGGGCTCACAACTGTGAGATCAGAATTTGTACTTGAATGGGTCCTTGTTTTACATACCGGAGGTAGTTTGAATGTAGCATCTGGGGGAGAGAACATCTTTAAGGGACACATCACTTTTCTCATATTTCATAACTTCTTTGAGCTTTTCATTATAGTTGGGAGAATGAGACCATTTTACCAGGCGCACTGAGACACTTTAAATGACACAAAACATGAATAGTTACTTTTTGTACACACATAGTATTGCATGGGCTTTCAGTGAGTTCTAGGTGAGGAGGAGAAGAGCAGGGAGATATGATGAGACTGTAAGAGTAAGGTGTGAACTGTACTGTCTCGGATGTTGCTGTTACATATGCAAGAGGGAGTTCAAATGTTAATTCTCAGGAGAGCTTTTTGTTCTCTCGAGGGGGAGCCCAGACTTTCTGGCCCCTAAGTTAATAACTAATGATCGTTGCGACGGAAGTGAATCAATTAAAACTAACTTTAGCTGGAAAATGACTTTACTCTAGAGCTGCCATAAAGCCAAAACAATCTATGTGATGGTCTCCAGCTTTGCTGTAGTCTCCTGCTCTGCTTGCACTGCCCTGGTGATCATCTATGGCACTCTGGTGATCTCCTGTAGCACTCTGGTGGTCTTCTGCTTCAACTGCACTGCCCTGGTGATCTTCTACAGCACTCTGGTGGTCTTCTGCTCCGTCTGCGCTGCCCTAGTGATCTTATTCTCTGCCTGTGCCACCCTGGTGGTCTCCTGTGCCCCTCTAGTGTTCCTTACTTTAATTGATCTAGGAGGTTATCTTCTATTAATATCCCAGAATGGAACTACTTATGTCGCAAAAATGGTGGTTATTATTCTTTTTTATCTAATTTTGGATGTTTAAAATTGGATGGGTTTTCAGTACATTTTACATTTACATTTACATTTAGTCATTTAGCAGACGCTTTTATCCAAAGCGACTTACAACTGAGGACTAAACCAAGCGAGTCATCGTGAAGAGACAAAAACAACGCAAGAAGTGCTCAAAATACAAAGTTCAGATATTGCTCGGAGTAGCATAAGCCAGATAAGCAGGGATTTAAAGGAAAAGGAGAGATTTCTTTTTTTTATGTTAAGTGCTCACGGAAGAGATGAGTTTTCAGTTGTCTTTTGAATGCTGTCAGGGATACTGCATTCCGGATGAGGGTGGGCAGATCATTCCACCAGCATGGTACAGTGAATGAGAATGTTCTGGAGAGTGATTTTGAGGCTCTCTGTGATGGTACCACGAGCCGTCGCTCATTGACTGATCATAGGCTTCTGGTAGGGATGTAGACTTGTAGTAGTGAGCGGAAGTAGGAGGGAGCTGATCCTGAGATCAGTCTGTAAGCAAGTGTCAACACCTTGAACTTGATGCGAGCAGCGAATGGTAGCCAGTGCAGAGAGATAAACAGAGGAGTGATGTGGGCCCTTTTGGGCTCGTTGAAGACCAGACGAGCTGCAGCATTCTGGATCATTTGTAGAGGTTTAGTTGCACATGCTGGAAGTCCAGGCAGAAGAGCATTGCAGTAATCAAGCCTAGAAATGACCAGGGCCTGGACGAGAAGTTGTGTTGCATGCTCAGTTAGGAAAGGCCTGATCTTCCTGATGTTGTGCATAGCAAACCTGCATGATTGAGCTGTCTTTGTAATGTGGTCTGTGAAGGTCAGCTGATCATCAAAGATTACTCCAAGATTTCTGACTGACCTTGATGGGGTGATTGAGGTGAATCTAGCTGGATGGTGAAGTCGTGCTGTCGAGACGGATTGGCAGGGAGGATGAGAAGCTCAGTCTTTGCCAGGTTGAGCTGTAGGTGATGTTCCTTCATAGATGTCCGCCAGACAGCTTGAGATCCATACAGCTACTGTGGGATCATCTGGTTGAAATGAGAGGTAGAGCTGGGTGTCATCAGCATAACAATGGTAAGAGAAACCATGTGCCTGTATGATGGGTCCCAGTGATGTGGTGTAAATGGAGAAGAGGAGCGGTCCAAGAACTGAGATATGTTGATCTCAGTTGATGTGTTTTGGATACCTCTCCTCTCCATGTGACCCTGAAGGACCTACCTGTGAGATAGGACTCAAACCAGTGGAGAGGAGTACCTGTGATGCCCAGTGATGAGAGTGTGGACAGAAGGATCTGATGGTTGACAGATCCAGGAGGATGAGAACTGATGATTTGGAAGCAGCTTTTGCGATCCGCAGGGCTTCAGTGACCGACAGCAATGCAGTCTTGGTTGAATGCCCTTTGTTGAAGCCAGATTGGTTGACATCCAGCTGGTTGTTCAGAGACAGGAAAGATGACACTTGGTTGAAAGCAACTCGTTCAAGTGTTTTCGCAATGAATGGTAGGAGAGAGACAGGTCTTTAATTCACTAAAAGTAATGCGTTTAACGTTGTTTTTTTTTTAAGCAGTGGAGTTACCCGAGCCTGCTTGAATGCTGTAGGGAAAATGCCAGTGTGGAGGGATGAGTTGATGATGTGTGTGAGAGCTGGAAGAAGTGTGGGAGAGATTGCTTGTAGAAGGTGTGAGGGGATGGGGTCCAGAGGGCAGGTGGTAGGATGACTAGAGAGGAGAAGTTTATATACTTCATCCTCGGTTAGTGGAGTGAAGGAGTAGAGAAGGTTGTTGGCTTGTGGGAGAGGTTAGTCTGGGTTCCTGTGTGTGTGAAGCTGAGAACTGACTGCTGATAGTTGTAGTTTTGTTAGTGAAGAAGTTAGCCAAATCATCAGCAGTTCGCAAGGAGGTGGGTGGTGGTTGAGGTGGACAGAGGAGAGAGTTGAATGTCTTGAACAGTGAACGTGTGTTAGAGGCGCTGTTGATCTTGTTGTGGAAATATGAAGATTTTAAGGCGTGAACATCAGCAGAAATGGCAGAGAGCAGAGATTGATACTTACTGAGGTCAGATGTGTCTTTTGATTTGCGCCATTTCCTCTCCGCTGCCCTGAGTTCGGTCCGGTGTTCACGAAGAACCTCAGATAACCAGGGGTTGGAGGGAGTAGCACGTGCACGTGAGGAGAGAGGGCAGAGGTTGTCTTAAGAAGAGGTTAGAGTGGAGCATAAGGTATCCGTTGCAGTATTCACATCCAGAGATGAGAAATACGAGGGTGAGAGAAGAGAAGATGACACAGTAGAGGAAAGATGGGATGGAGAAAGTGAGCGCAGGTTTCGTCTGAAAGTAACTGGTAGGGGAGTTGCATGGGTAGTGAGAGGTTGATTGAAAGTAATGAGGAAATGGTCTGAAACGTTGAGAGGTTTCACCAAAATATTGTGTCTGATGCAGTTGCGTGTGTAAACCAGGTCCAGTTGGTTGCCTGACTTGTAAGTATCTGTGGTGATAAGCCGTTGGAGATTGAAAGAGGCTAGGAGAGAGATGAAGTCTGTTGCATACGGCTTCTCTAGATGAATGTGGGATGCCATCCTCAGGGAAAGAGGAAAGCAGCACATCCAGCTCCTCTACAAAGCTTCCCAGTTGACCTGGGGGGCGATATATGACTACAATATGGATCTTAATGGGCGTTGTAAGTGTAATAGCATGATATTCAAATGAGTAGTTATTGCATAGAGAAGAGAGAGTTGAGTATTTCCAATTGTTAGAAATGAGAAGACCAGTACCCCCACCCCTTCCCGACTGGCGAGGAGTGTGAGAGAACGAGAAGTTGTTGGAGAGAGCAGCAGGGGTTGCTGAGTCTTCTGGACGGATCCAGGTCTCAGTCAAACCCAAGATATTAAGAGTAGAATGAGATGCAAAGGCTGGAATGAAGTCAGCTTTATTGACTGCTGATTGACAATTCCATAGACCCATAGAAAGAGTGAGAGGTGAGTGTGAGGGTGAGAGAATAGGGCGCAGATTAGCAATATTTCGCTGCCTTCTGTGCATAATGAGAGAGCGTTGTCGAGAGACAACAGGAATGTATTGATTAAGGGAAATAAGAAAAAGGTGGGAAAGGAAAGGGTGAAGAAGATACTTAAGTGCCTTGCAGGTGTCCTTGCTCAGTGGAGTCGCGCAGGTAGAGTCGCAGGTCTTTACCCGAGTCGGTCTTAATACGAGGAGGCTGAACACGAGAGCTGAACGCTTCCGCTGACGCTTCCGCGACAGCACACACACTACATAGATATAAAGCTTTCAATCACTTGAGTGAGGACAGCTGTGGCCGCCCTTGCAATTAGCACAAAGCAAATATCCTGAGAATGGGCGAAATCGAAACTAGCTGTTGAATAGCGCTACTTAAGTGCTACAATAAAATACAGACTACAACCCTTTAGATGTGCGGCATAAATTCAAAATAGGAACGCGTCTAATGAAAATACAGATATTTAGTGAAGATAAAAATTATAACTAAGCAAAGAATCAAAAATAGCCCTACCTACTTGACAAATAGTAAACCGAACAACAGGAGAACTGGATATTAATTTAAGAAAAAACAACTTGGCGCTCTTGTTGTTCTCACCGAGTGACTGCTTGTCCACATTCCTGTGAATGTCCACATTCTCGGAATGTAGTACATTCCTGTTGTCTCTCAACAATGCTCTATCATCACACACAGAAGGCTGCACAATACTGATAATCTGCATCCTATTTGCTCCACTTCTAATGCACCTCTCTCTGTATCTGTGGGTCTCTGGAGTTGTCAGTCAGCAGTCAACAAAGCTGACTTCATTCCAGCCTTTGCAACTCAATCTACTTTCAATATCTTGGGCTTGACCGAGACCTGACCTGGATTCGTCCAGAGGACTACGCAATCTCGCTGCTCTCTCTAACAACTTCTCTATCTCTCACACATCTCATCAGTCTGGGAGGGGTGGGGGGACAGGTCTTCTCATTTCTAACAATTAGAAGTACTCAACTTATTATACAAAATGATTTGCTTTCACTTTCCTTTGATCCCTGCCTATGCTAGCTTATTCTATTTTAAGATTCTTCTATAGCCTTCTAGCTTATGCTATTGCCTCGCTTGCACTGTTTAGTTTTTCATTTGATTTGTCTGCTATTTAACTTAGTCTCATTCGTTTCGTTACTCCTCTGGATTTGTGGATATTTCCTGGACTGATTCCGGTTACCGACCTTTATCGCCCGGCTTTCGACTACTGTCTGCCATGTGTACAGTAGAACCCGGTTTTGTTCAATAAATGTTCTGATCTTTGCTTTTTTTATGTTTTATATATTATACTTAAAATAAATTTGTATATTCGTTTATTTCTTTTTTTTTCCACAAATTTATGACTTTTGGAAGTGCAATTTGATTACCATATGCAGTTTTAATAAAGTTGAATTAACGTAGCCTTCAGTAATTTTTACTCTTCAAAGTGTAAACTTGCAGGTGTTGATTATAATTAGGCTAATTTACTGATAGCCCCATTAAAAGGATAAACAACATTTAACATAAAATGCTAAATGGGGGATATATATAGGCCGCCTATCTAGCTTAAAAAAAATAGTCAGAACGTCGTTTCTCAGTTGCTGAATGTCGCGCAACAATGTTGCTACAGCCCTGTGGCGTCTTACAATTCTAAGTTGTTACAATGTTGCGAGCCCGTAGACAGCAACGTTGCCATAGCAGAAATGCAACGTGCCACAGACGTTGCTACAACGTAAATGTGTTTGCTGGGATGCTATTCTCAGCATCCAGTCTAAATAAAGACATAAGTTATCTACTAATGAGAAATTTCTTTGAGCAATGCAGTGTATTGATCTCTGTATTTTTAAGTTGTATTTAAAGGGACATTGTGTAGGAATTTCTCCCATCTAGCGGTGAAATTTTATTTTGCATTCAAACGAATTGTGCTCTCCAGCGCCTCACTTTTTCAAATGCGTGTGGCATCTACAGTAGCCGTTATGTACCAAAAAGCTATGACAGGATGTCTTCATAACACTTCATCGGGTGAACAGGTTTGTTATTTCAAACAAACTGCAACTTGACACAACGACCAAACAAATGTTACAGTATGAATTACTGACTGTGAAAAACATGACCTATTGTAATTAGTAGTTATAGCTTCTTTATTCGTTATATTTTCTGTAACATTGACTTACCTGTTGAGGAGAAAGCAGGCAACTTCAGCGTCTCTTTTGAAATCTTTCTCCTGTATTAGCTCTTTCCACCTGGAAAAAGCTATCCCGACATTGACTCTTGTTTTTTGTAATCTCCGGTCATGTTTCTTTTTACGTTCAATTTTGGACTTTTTTGGCGACAAGGATTTCTTCTCAAGTGGCTCGGCATATGTATGGTCCACCATTTAAAATAACAGTGCAATGTAGCCTTTTAAACTTCTTACTGCTCTGCTCCTCTGTTTCTGCTGCTTTCGGTTACATGACGCTGGCTCTGAATGAAAATGCGTTGACCTAGTACTTTTTGTCACTCTCTGCTATTATAGTTTTTCAAGATGGCGGAACTACATGGAAGCCTCCGTGGACCTACCCGTCCCATGTATAAAAAGATAATAAATTCTTTGTTTACAAGGATAAGTCAGATAATTGGCAGAGGTATTTGTACACCACGGAGGACATATTTATGAATAAAAATATTGATTTTAGATAATAAAATACCTAAAAAACTACACATTGTCCCTTTAACAAATATTAACACGGATACACATGCACACACCTCTGCAGAAGTGCTCTGTCCATTAATGGTGTGTTCACTTCCTGTAGCTATGCCCACTCCATTACCCCAGTGCAGGTGCAGCTGAACAGCACTATAATACCATGGCAACCCAGCCAAGCCCATCCAATGTGGCAATGTCATCTGCACTGTGTGAGAAAACAAGAGGAAGTTCGAGGTAAAGAAGAGGGTCATGTTTAACAAACAGCATTTGGTCACACTTTATATTAGCTGTCTTTAACTACTATGTACTTACATTAAAAATAACTGTTGAGTACAATGTACTAATTGTGTTCATGTTGTGTTGCAAAATACTTGCTGCTATTAAGGTAGGATACTGTTCCGGTCAGGCACATGATTGGTGATATGTTTGGGTTTAAGGGTGGGTTGAGGGGTAAAGGAAGAATCAACAGTTTAATTATACACTCACCTAAAGGATTATTAGGAAGACCTGTTCAATTTCTCATTAATGCAATTATCTAATCAACCAATCACATGGCAGTTGCTTCAATGCATTTAGGGGTGTGGTCCTGGTCAAGACAATCTCCTGAACTCCAAACTGAATGTCAGAATGGGAAAGAAAGGTGATTTAAGCAATTTTGAGCGTGGCATGGTTGTTGGTGCCAGACGGGCCGGTCTGAGTATTTCATCAGTTACTGGGACACGCACAACCATTCCTAGGGTTTACAAAGAATGGTGTGAAAAGGGAAAAACATCCAGTACGCGGCAGGCCTGTGGGCGAAAATGCCTTGTTGATGCTAGAGGTCAGAGGAGAATGGGCCAACTGATTCAAGCTGATAGAAGAGCAACTTTGACTGAAATAACCACTCGTTACAACCGAAGTATGCAGCAAAGCATTTGTGAAGCCACAACACGCACAAACTTGAGGCAGATGGGCTACAACAGCAGAAGACCCCACCGGGTACCACTCATCTCCACTACAAATAGGAAAAAGAGGCTACAATTTGCAAGAGCTCACCAAAATTGGACAGTTGCCTGGTCTGATGAGTCTCGATTTCTGTTGAGACATTCAGATGATGGAGTCAGAATTTGGCATAAACAGAATGAGAACATGGATCCATCATGCCTTGTTACCACTGTGCAGGCTGGTGGTGGTGGTGTAATGGTTTGGGGGATGTTTTCTTGGCACACTTTGGGCCCCTTAGTGCCAATTGGGCATCGTTTAAATGCCACCGCCTACCTGAGCATTGTTTCTGACCATGTCCATCCCTTTATGACCACTATGTACCCATCCTCTGATGGCTACTTCCAGCAGGGTAATGCACCATGTCACAAAGCTCGAATCATTTCAAATTGATTTCTTTAACATGACAATGAGTTCTCTGTACTAAAATGGCCCTCACAGTCACCAGATCTCAGCCCAATAGAGCATCTTTGGGATGTGGTATAATGGGAGCTTCGTGCCCTGGATGTGCATCCCACAAATCTCCATCAACTGCAAGATGCTATCCTATCAATATGGGCCAACATTTCTAAAGAATGCTTCCAGCACCTTGTTGAATCAATGCCACGTAGAATTAAGGCAGTTTTGAAGGCGAAAGGGGGTCAAACACAGTATTAGTATGGTGTTCCTAATAATCCTTTAGGTGAGTATAGATGTAAATACAGAAATGAATTAGGCTACAGATCTAACATGCAGGATTTTTTTTAAAAATATAAGTTCAACATAAACATGTATACACACAATAAGTTCATTGTATCAAATTATTAATTTAAATGTTAGTACATAGTAGACACTTAATATGAAGTGGGAACCAGTATTTCACTGTCACACAGTTTTATGCTCAAATGTTGTTACAGTGACACATAAAAGTAAGAGTAGTAGCCACTCTTAAAAATTTATGTATTTTATTGCAATATGCAAAGGCATTTATGAACTTTTAAGAGGGAATTTAGCATCCAAGTACTTTTTTCAAAAAGTAAAACTTTATCTAAAGTACTTTTTTTAAATAATGCTAAGTATTAAAGGGGATGTCTAATGCTATTTCATGCATTGTGACTTTTTACACTGTGAAAGAGTTACAGAGATTAGGATTCTCATCCTAAAAATGGGCAAAGTTTCAAAAAACGATTTGGATGTATGACAGAGTACTTCTGTGGTTTCCTTTTTAAGTTTCGGAAAGCTTTTTTTCGAGTATGGCCCTGTATGACTTCATAAAGGGCGGAATTCCTTGTATGAGCACTTCTCCCGGAAGAGCGCGCACACACATCAACCAGAGCGAGAGCAAAAACATGTCCATCAACGTGCTTATTCCGGGTTATGCCAAGTTCACACTGCACGATTTTCAAACTCGTCAGATCACTGTTCTTTTCACGCTGCATGATTATCTGGGGGAGCATTCAGTTGCTGCTGTTTGCACACTGTAAGATAAATGGCAACAGGTGGTTTGACATTGCATGACCTTACAATAGCCGCAAATGGTCGGTTTCATAAACAAACACGAGAAGTGATAAGGAAATAACGCAAGATCACGCCTGCATCAGACAGGAGTTCTCGCGCTAGACTGGAATTGTTATAAAAAAAATGATAGCCTGCAAGAAGCTTGCGATCCAAATTGTCTGTGTGCTGAATGTCATGTCTTGTCATGTTATGTCTTGTTCCTGTTCTTTCTCTTTACTCTGTCATCCTCTGCTGGTCTTAGTAGGTTACTTTCTATTTCTCTCCTCCTCCAGCTGTTCCTCATCTCCTCTTACTACCTCGTTGACTCTCTTCCCACCTGTTCCCTTTCCCCTCTGATTAGGTCTCTATTTCCCTCTCTGTTCTTGCTTCTTTCTTTGTCAGATTCTCATTTGAGTTTCTCATGCTAGAAGCAAACTACAGTCTTGTTAGTCTCAAACTTGTCCTGTCCTGTCCTGTCCTGTTGGCATCCACCTGGCAGATGCGATCTGTTCTCAGCTAATCATCTTGGTATTTGTATTCTGTCCAGTTCATCTGACGCTGCGAGAGATCAGGTAACCACATTCTCTCTTCGACCCGCATCTACACTGAGAGACCGGCAGCTTGTCGCCGCTAACCCAGCTATTCTCCACTGCTGCCTAAAGACTCTCTTTGAAGTTATCTGAAATACATTTGTTTCTTTTTATCGCCCTCTCTGCAGGTTGTTTGTTTTGCCATTACCACTCAAGAAGAAGATTTGTGTTCTTCACTGTTGCTTCCCTGTGTTGAAATTAAAGACCAGAATGGACTCAGCGACTCCGGATCCGTTCCAGTCAGCCGTCGAGATCCAGGCAGCGATGTTAGGCAGACACGAGGAAGAATTGTCTGCTGCTCGACATGCCGTTGACACCCTGGCTGCCCAAGTCTCCGATCTTACAAGACAGGTTCATCATCTTCGCCTCGATCCACCGGTCGCTTCCAGGGCTCCCGAGTCTCCTGAACCCAGAATCAATAACCCACCCTGTTACACTGGAGAGCCCACTGAGTGCCGCTCATTTCTCACTCAGTGTGGTGTTGTTTTTTCTCTCTAGCCCACCACTTCCTCCAAGAGCAGAGCCCGTATCGCTTACGTGATATCTCTCCTTACTGGACAGGCTCGGGAGTGGGGGACGGCAATCTGGGAGGCGGAGGCTGAATGTACTAACCAGTATCAGGACTTTAAGGAGGAAATTAGACAGGGTTTTTGACCGTTCTGTTTTTGGTGAAGAAGCTTCCCGGGTCTTGTCTTCATTATGTCAGGGTAATCGATCCATAACAGATTACTCCAGTGAGTTTCGGACTCTTGCTGCCTCCTGTGACTGGAACGCTCCAGCTTTACTCGCCCGTTTTCTGGAGGGTCTCCGCGCGGAGGTTAAGGATGAGATTTTCTCCCGCGAGGTTCCATCCAGTGTGGATTCCTTGATTGAACTCGCTATTCGCATAGAGAGACGGTTCGGCCTTCGTCGCCGAGTTCGTGGAAAGGAGCTCGCGTTCTCCGTTGCTCCCCTCTTCGCATCACTACCATCTTCCTCCGCCAGCTCGGATTCTGAGCCCATGCAGCTGGGAGGCATCCGTATTTCGGCTAAGGAAAAGGAGCAGAGAATTACCAACCGCCTCTGTCTCTATTGCGGTTCCGCTGCTCATTTTGTTACTTCTTGCCCAGTAAAAGCCAGAGCTCATCAATAAGAGGAGGGCTACTGGTGAGCGCTACAACTCTGGTCTCTCCTTCAAGATCCTGCACTACCTATTCGGTCCATCTCCGCTGGACCGGCTCGTCAGCTACCTGCAGTGCTTTGATAGACTCTTGGGCGGAGGGCTGTTTTATGGACGAGACCTGGGCTCGGGAACATGATATTCCTCTTAAGGAATTAGAAGATCCCACGGCCTTGTTGGCTTTGGATGGTAGTTCTCTCCCCAGGATTCAGCGTGAGATGCTACCTTTAAACCTCACTGTCTCTGGTAATCATAACGAGACCATTTCTTTTAAATTTTTCATTCACCTTTCACACCTGTTGTTTTAGGCCATCCCTGGCTAGTTCGACATAATCCCTCTATTAATTGGTCTAAGAATACTATCCTCTCGTGGAACGTCACTTGTCATGTGGAATGATTTATGTCAGCTGTCCCTCCTGTTTCCCCTATATCTCTTTTTCACAGGAGGAACCTGGTGATTTGACGGGGGTGCCGGAGGAGCACGGGCGACATGCCCCCCCCCCCCACACACACTTTTCGAAATCCCGTTTGTGTCCCCCCCCACACGCCGTCATCCCCATGGAGGAGCAGGAGTGCCGATGCGCGCGTCCGCGTCCAGGTACGTCGCGCCCACATAGTCCAAAATATCGATGATATCCTAATTTAAGCGCGAAAGTGAACTGGATTCTGGCGCGCGCCCTCATACAAACACTGTTCCCAGTAACTGCATGACCAACGAGCACGCGGCTAGCTCCTTACGTACAGGAAAGCTACCCCACCCTTGCGTCCCCGTTTCGCGCGTCATGCAGAGCCCTTTCGAGCGTCACGACCCCCACGCGTCCGTGCTCACACCTACTATCTGCCCGCTCTATTACACGGCCAAGTCACACGCAGCCTCATATCAGTCCGGATATGAACGTAAGTCTCGTGCCCGCTCTCAAGGGCTCACGCTTATTAACATGCACTTTGCCCACGGCGTCAAATACGCGTCACAAAGTGCAGCCTCATATCGGTCAGGTTATGAATGTAAGTCCTGTGCCCGCTCACAAGCGCCCACGCTTACTAAAATACACGCCGCCCAGGGCTCCGCTCGCGCATCACAAAGTGATCACAAAGCGCTCCCCATTCACAGCAATCGGGATGCTACAAAAGAAACAGCCTGCCACCGCTGTCAGCGAGCTGGCCTATTCAAGCACAGAGCGTGCGCACCGCACACATTCCTCCGGTTCAGTTTCTCGAGCCCGCGCAGTGCGGCGATCAGAACCCGGAGACCATTCTGCCCCTAGTTGCACAAATAAAAGCATGGGAAGTGATTCCAGGGGTATCAGAATGGGTGCTAAGCACATTTAAGCAGAGCTATGCGTTACAGTTTGCTCGCCGTCCCCCACGCTTTCGAGCACGGACCGCGACAACAGTGAATGTGGAAGTAGCACACCTACTTCACGCAGAAATAGGAAAGCTGCTGTGCAAAGGGGCTATAGAAAAGGTACCGCCTTCTCTGAGCGAGTCAGGGTTTTACAGCTGATATTTTCTCGTACCAAAGAAGGACGGTGCCTTCAGACCTATCCTGAGACATTTGAACAAAGTGCTTGCGAAAAGACCATTCAAAATGCTTCCGACCAGGAAAATCCTTTTGCACGTTCGCCCGAGGGACTGGTTTATTTCTCTAGATTTGAAGGATGCCTATTTTCAGATTCAGATATACCCCGTCACCTGCAATTTTTGAGATTCGCCTTCGACGATCAGGGATATCAATACACCATCCTGCCATTCGGCCTGTCCTGAGAAGTTAGGGGCTGTGAATAATGAACTATCTGGACGATTGGCTGATATTGGCACAGTCAGAGACAGAACTGCTATCTCACAGAACAGTGCTTCTCAGTCACCTGGAAAGCTTGGGTCTCACGGTCAACTGGACCAAGAGCTCATTACTGCCCAGCCAGTCAATTTCCTTTTTAGGAATAGAACTGGACTCGGTGACCATGACGGCTCACTTATCGACACAGCGCGCGCGCCGTGTTCGCCACCTAGCCGCATTTTTCCAGGAGGGCAGCTTTCTCCCTTTGAAAACATTTCAAAGGATTTTGGGCTGTATGGCATCAGCTGCAGCGGTGATTCAGCTGGGCCTACTGCGCATGAGCCCGCTCCAACGCTGGTTGAATGCTCGCGCGTCCCGCCGAGCCTGGGTTTCTGGCGACCAGAAAATCAGAGTGACTCAGACCTGCATAGCGGCTCTGCAGCCCTGGTTAGTAACCGACTGTTACCAGCAGGAAGTTATGATGGGAACCATCTCTTATCGGAAAGTCATTTCGACAGACGCTTCCAACTCGGGTTGGGGCGCGCTGTTCGAGGGCAGACCGGTCTTCGGCCAGTGGTCAGACCAAGAGAAGTGTTTTCACATAAACTGTCTGGAGATGATAGCGGTCGAGAACACGCTGAAGCGCTTCCTCTCGTTCATACAGGACCAACATGTTCTTGTCCGCTCGGACAACATGTCTGTGGTATCCTATGTAAACCGTCAGGGCGGTGTCAGATCCAGAAATCTCTGCAATCTGACGGAACGCCTCATTATTTGGTCTCAGGTGCACCTGCGCCGCCCTCAGCAAGGAATGGTCCTGGCCCAGACAAACTGTCCAGGTACAATGTTCCCCCAGGGGAATGGTCCCTGCACCCCCAAACGGTCCAGACGCTGTGCCTATTTGGCAGAGCGGAAGTCGACCTATTTGCGTCAAAAGATAACGCTCAATGCCTGACATTCTTCTCGAAGGACGAGGATGTGCTGGCCCAAGTTTGGCCCAGCCTCCCGCTATATGCCTTCCCTCCGGTCTCTCTGTTACCACAGGTGATCATAAGAATCAGGGAAACACGCCACTCGGTGCTCCTCATAGCCCCGTGTTTGGAGAATCAAATTTGGTTCCCGGAACTAGCACGGCTGTCACATACAGCTCCGTGGCCGATTCCGGTGAGGGCAGATCTCCTCTCTCAGGCTCGCGGCGCGATCCGGCATCCCCATCCAGAGCGCTGGTCTCTGCACGCATGGTTGATCAACGGGTACTCGTTGCCCTGCCAGAAGGAGTGATGAACACGATCACGCAGTATAGAGCTCCTTCCACGAGAAGGCTCTACGCGTCTAAATGGTCGGTGTTCTCCGGATGGTGCACCGACAGAGGTCTGGACCCACGGACATGCGGGGTGGCGCATCTGCTCACCTTCCTACAAGAGCTGTTGGATAAGGGGAGGTCCCCATCCACACTCAAAGTATACGTGGCAGCCGTGGGAGCGTTCGCAGAATCGACGCACGGCCAGTCATTGGGAAGACATGAGTTGTTCATCCGCTTCCTTAGAGGAGCTAGAAGGATGAACCCGCCGCGCCCCCCATCGGTTCCTATGTGGGATCTTTCATTGGTCCTCGAGGCCCTGAAAGCTTTTCAATTTGAACCACTAGACTCCATGGGGTTGAAATATCTATCACTGAAAACTGTCTTTCTGACTGCACTGTCGTCAGTAAAACGCGTGGGGGACCTGCATGCACTGTCTGTCAGCGCGTCGTGTCTTGAGTTCAGGCCGAATGACTCTAAAGTCATCCTCAGACCTAGACATGGCTATGTTCCTAAAGTGATGGGCACTCCATTCAGAGCGCAAGTTATTTCGCTGTCAGCTCTGCCAGCATCTAACAGCGAAAGTGATGTGAATCTCCTCGACCCTGTCAGGGCGCTGAGATTTTACATTACGCGCTCTGCCTCCTTCAGGCGTTCAGGACAGCTTTTTGTTTCGTTTGGTGGGCGCACTAAGGGTCTCGCCTCCTCGAAACAGAGCCTGTCCAGATTAATAATGGACGCTATAGCAGCTGCTTACGCGTCAAAAGGTCTGCAATGCCCTCTGGGCGTCAGGGCTCATTCCACAAGAGGCGTGGCCTCGTCGTGGGCGTGGTCCAGTGGGATTTCTATCCATGACATATGTGTATTGGTGGGCTGGGGCTCCCCTTCTACCTTTGTCAGGTTTTATAACCTAGAAGTTCCTGCCTTGCAGGCTAAACTTTTGTCAGTTTGAAGGAGAGGTGTATTCTGCCCAGATCTTTCTGCTCAGATCACTCTCACGTGACTCAGTTCTCCTGGTTGAGCTGCACTAGTAGGGTATGTGCCATGTGCCTATACAGACCGGCGCGCTGCTCTGTATTCCCTATGTGTGCTTATGTACAAGTGATGGCCCGCGTGGCTGGCCACCTTATTTTTTCCACTTATGGGGTTCCCCTGAAAGTTTGGGGTCTCATGGTGGATGCTTGGCGGGCACGGCGTTGACAAAGTGTTCCCCTGGCGTAAGCTAAACTTACGCAATACGAGAGAACCTCTCGTAAGAGAACGATACTCGGTTACTAACGTAACCACGGTTTTCTCTAGAGAGGGAACGAGTATTGCGTAACCGGCCGTGCTCGCGCCAAGAGCGACTTCGCTTCAGTCAACGAAAAACCAGGGAAGTCAGCCTACAGACCCTACTTTTATACGCTGAGCCACGCCCATTCTGGCGGGCTGTGACGCTATGAAGGCACGGGCGCCCTATATTGGGCGTGACGTCATGCCGGGCTCACTGGTAGGCTGCAGCTGTTCCCCGCAGGGCAGCCAATGAGCACGCGAGATGGCCTGCTCTAGGTCTGCTAGGTCTGCTACACTGCGTTGACAATGAATACAAAATTAAGGATAATTTTTTGGCTTCAATATCTCAAGAAGATTAATCTTTCCCGTAGCGTAAGCTAAACTTAAGCAATACTAGTAGTATTGATCTTCTTCCAGGAACCACTCCCCCTCGGGGAAGACTATATTTGCTGTCGGCTCCCAAACGTAAGGCTCTCGAAGATTATTTATCTGTAGCTCTCGATGCCGGTACTATAGTTCCCTCCTCCTCTCCCGCCGAAGCGGGGGGTTTTTTGTTCAGAAGAAAGACAGGTCCTTGCGTCCCTGCATTGATTATCGAGGGCTGAATGACATAACAGTTAAGAATCATTACCCGCTTCCTCTTGTGTCATCGGCCTTTGAGGACCTAAATTGGACCTTCGTAACGCTTACCATCTCGTGCGTATTAGGGAGGGGGGCGAGTGGAAGACGGTGTTTAACACTCCGTTAGGGCACTTTGAATATCGGGTCCTTCCTTTCGGTCTCGTAAATGCTCCAGCTGTCTTTCAGGCATTAATAAATGACATCCTGAGAGACATGCTGAAAATCTTTGTTTTCGTTTACCTTGATGATATCCTGATTTTTTCGCCGTCACTCCAGATTCATGGTCAGCATGTTCGACGCATCCTCCAGCGCCTTTTAGAAAACCGTCTTTACGTGAAGGCTGAGAAGTGCACTTTTCTTCCCCCCTCCGTCACTTTTCTCTGTTCTATTATTTCTGCTGAAGGCATTAGGATGGATCCCGCTAAGGTCCAAGCTGTCATTGATTGGCCCGTTCCTAAGTCTCGCGTCAAGCTGCAGCGCTTTCTCGGCTTCGCTAATGTCTATCGTCGTTTCATCCGTAATTTCAGTCAGGTGGCTGCTCCCCTGACAGCCCTTACTTCTGTCAAGACGTGCTTTAAGTGGTCCGTTTCCGCCCAGGGGGCTTTTGATCTTCTCAAGAATCGTTTTACGTCCGCACCCATCCTTGTTACACCTGACATCTCTAGACAGTTCGTTGTCGAGGTTGACGCGTCAGAGGTGGGCGTGGGAGCCATTCTTTCTCAGCGCTCTCTCTGACAATAAGGTCCACCCTTGCGTGTATTTCTCTCATCGCCTGTCGCCGTCTGAACCTAACTATGATGTGGGGAACCACGAACTGCTCGCCATCCGCTTAGCCCTAGGCGAATGGCGACAGTGGTCGGAGGGAGCGACTGTTCCTTTAGTCGTTTGGACTGACCATAGGAACCTTGAGTACATTCGTTCTGCCAAGCGACTTAATGCGCGTCAGGCTCGTTGGGCTCTGTTTTTTGCTCGTTTTGAATTTATAATTTCCTATCGTCCAGGCTCTAAGAACACCAAGCCTGATGAGTAGTTCTTACCGGACACCATGTGTCAAAATGATTGATGACTTCCGGTTGACCTTTGACCTTTTCCGGTCCCGCCCTTTTCCTGGTGTGCATCCGTTATCTATAGATAAGGATTGACCTATTGACCCCACCCATCCAATCGATGTGTTTTGAGAGATTGTGCATCCGGCGTCTATTGTTAAGGGTCAAGCAGTTGACCCCGCCTATCCGATCAATGAAATGTTTTGACCATCTGGCCTCTATTGATAAGGGTTGTGGTGTTGAGCTATCTGATCAATCAACTGTTTTGGCATTCCAGAGGCCATAGTGGTTTCAATGTGATGTGGGTAATGTGAGAGGAAAAAAGTCAGTGTCACAGACGCTCCCCCTACCTCTGCTCTGGCCTCTATTGATAAGGGTTGTGGTGTTGAGCTATCTGATCAATCAACTGTTTTGGCATTCCAGAGGCCATTGTGTTTTGCTGTGTAATGTGAGAGGAAAAAAGTCAGTGTCACAGGCTGTCCCTCACCTCCCCTCTCTATGTGTGTCACAGACACTCCCCCTACCTCTGCAAGTGTGGCATTCCAGAGGCCATTGTGGTTTCCTGTGTAATGTGAGAGGAAAAAAGTCAGTGTCACAGGCTGTCCCTCTCCATGTGTGTCACTGACGCTCCCCCTACCTCTGCAAGTGTGTCACGGGGGTTCTTGCCTACCCCTCCATGTCTGCTCTGATATCTGAAACAATGTTACATAAACAGGGTCTATCGTTTAAAATATTATTCAAATGAAAGCAGAGTTGAAAAACATACTGGTCTTTTTATAAATGGTTATAAAATAATTTAACTAAGGTTGAAACATACTATTCTTTATAAATGTATAAACGAAATGATTATAAAACAATTTAAGTTGAAAACGTAGTGTTAAAAGAGTATAAATGAAATGGTTATAAAATAATTTAACTGTATGGTTGAAACATGCAGTTAAAAGTTGTAAAACAAAAAAAAAAAAAAAAAAAAAAAACAGTGTTTCTCACGAATGAGTTTACAATGTCTATAATACTAAACAGTCGTGACTATAGTGTCTATAAAAGTAAAAGCACCGTGTCTTTATCTACGCTTATCAGTGTGTGTGTGTGTGTGTGTGTGTGTGTGTGTGTGTGTGTGTGTGTGTGTGTGTGTGTGTGTGTGTGTGTGTGTCACGCTGTCAAAGAAGTAAACAATCTATCTCTGATACACACGGATGGATAGGTATTTGTTTAAAAACACAAATGCGGACATTTACCAGTCCGTTTGACAGCTTGATTATATTACATGACTATGGCTGCGATCTGGTTCGGAACGATAGCGATAGCGACATCCTGGATGCGAAGTTATTCCTTATGCAATACCTCCATCTAGTGGCGAAAGAGTACTGTTTTTCACCACGTGCTACAGGTGTATAAATAAAGCTTGGATTCCAGCCAAACGCTAAAAACATTTGTCAACCACGCTAGTCTGCCGACCATCAGCGCCCACCTTCGTCAAGATGCAAAAAAGTAAGTGTTTATGTTATATTAATATACTGTTTTTATACATTAGGAATAATTTATTACTGGTTTAATCATTGGTCGAGTAGTTGTTGGAGTTATAGAATTGTTTTATCTAAAAAGATTGTTTTAACTATATTATTTTGATCTGATGTTTTTAACTCTATGCTATTGTTAGCTTTTACCAGTTATTTGTATCGGCTATCTGTTATTTTTATCCGCTGTCTGATGTTTTTAACTGCTTTACCTGCCATTACACCCATTATCTCCTATCTGATATTTTTATCCGGCGGTTGATGATGCTGGATGTTAAAATCTCTATCATTGTTACGATATTAATTTTATACATACCATGGCTTTTATTATGAAAAGACTGGGTCTGCCTTAATTTAGGTTGATGTTAGCATGCTACAATGTTTTTCTATGTTCGACAATAAACAGAGACAAATATTTTTTTCTTACCTTAATCGTATCCCATATACTAACGCGACTGTAGACCGATCTCATTTCTGCAGTCTACATAGTTCTGAAGTTAGATTCGTTTGTTTTCGCGATGTTTTAAAACCTAAAAGCATGTTTTAACACTGTCTGAAAGTTAATGTTGTCGTTGTTAGTGTTTTAAAACTGCCGCCACATAGCATCCCTTAGCCACGGGCATGTGTGTACTTCATCCTGATTTGTGAAATAGGTCCATCTAGCGGTTGTAACTGGTATGACACGTTGATTTGTGAAATAGGTCCATCTAGTGGTTGTAGCTGGTATGACGTGTTGATTTGTGAAATAGGTCCATCTTGCGGTTGTAACTGGTATGACACGTTGATTTGTGAAATAGGTCCATCTTGCGGTTGTAACTGGTATGACATGTTGATTTGTGAAATAGGTCCATCTAGTGGTTGTAACTGGTATGACACGTTGATTTGTGAAATAGGTCCATCTAGTGGTTGTAACTGGTATGACATGTTGATTTGTGAAATAGGTCCATCTAGTGGTTGTAACTGGTATGATATGCTGATTTGATTTTAGGATCGATAATCTTTTTTTTTTTTTTTTTTTTTTTTTTTTTTTTTTTCTCATTTATTTATTTTTTATTTATTTATTATTATTACTATATATTTTTTATTTGTTATTTTTGTATGTGTGCGTGTGTTTGTGTGTGTGCGTGTGTGCATGTGTGCGTGTGTGTGTGTGTGTGTGTGTGTGTGTGTGTGTGTGGGTCTAATTTGTTAAAAGAACACCCATTTAGATTCTAGCGTCAGTTACCCTCTCGAGGCTGAAGGTTGTATATGTGGATTACATTATATGCGTATGTGTTTTATTATTCAGAGTTGATGTGTATAAAATCATCTCACCAATTTGTCTTTCATGCATAAACAGGTTTTATATTTTCCAGGCACAAATACCCCGAACATCGAATTGGATGTCTTCCAAGCCATTAATGACGCATGTGAGAACTTTTATATTGTATTACAAATTAAAATGAATTATTTTATTTTAACATAATTTTTAATTCACAGTATTAGATGTCGTGGATCTTACACATGTTGATAATGATGGTGAGAGTGCAGGACCCTGTGATGAGCCTTTGAGAAAAGTCAGAAAGACCGACGGGTCCAGCACGTCCGATACCACACCGCTTGCCGTACCACCCCCCAGTCGTATCACCCCGCATGCCGGTTCTCCTTCCGTCCCTCAGGCCATTCTACCTAACACCCCACCGGCTACTCCGCCTGCCATTACCCCTGGTACCTTGGCTATCAACCAGTCTGCTGGTCCATCTACCAGTCGGACATGCAACTTTCATCTCAGTCCTAATACGACAGTGTTTTACGGTAAGACTTACTAAATTATCGCGAGTTTAAAAATCTAAATTGAACAAGACGATTATGATTTTGTTATTTTTCTACACAATAGGTTCGAGCGGTAAGCATAATGATATGACGGATTGGAATAGCGATCAACTGGAAGCATGGTCCTGTGGTTCTTGGGCGAGCGGGCTCGACGACGAGGTATCGGTCATAGAAACTAATCAGACTACAGATGAAAACAACTGCTATCACCAATCGTCGGAAGAAGATCAAGGGCATATCGCTGCTGAATTAGTACCAGCGACTCTGCCGGCTGATGATGAGCATCCTACCCCTCTGATGCATACGCTTATTGATTCAGTAGAATCATTGAGACAGCAGTTTCGTGATGCACACACCGATACACAAAACCGCTTAGAGACAATCCATGCTGAGCATCGCAACGCACATATTGATACACTTGGTAGAATAGAAACACTGCAAGTTCAGGTTTGTGATGCTCAGATCGAAACACATAGTAGATTATCCTCATTTAGCAGAGATCTTCGCAATTCTCAGCAGGAGATACATGACAGAATCGATACGCAAGATCGATTTATTCGAAATTTGGGTGACGAAATATTTCGTCGTGTCAATAGAAACGAGCAAATGTTCACCGAATTCCATCGCGAACTGATACTATTGATTCATCATCTTCTTCTCATTCTCCTTGAACAGTCGGATGAGTAAGATAGAGCTGTGTTATCAAATCAGGCATTTCATTTATTTCTATTTCATGTATGCTTTTTTATACTTTTTACATATACTCTGATTTTGTACTATTTCGTGTATGCTTTTTATATTTTATGTTTTGGTCTGAAATCTAAAATGGAGGGTGCTAAAAGCTTTGACGATACAGAACTGTCACCGGACGAAATCGAAATGCTAAGTATACTTCCGAATTCTTTAGAAGACTATTTGGTTAATTTAGAATCTTCGCAACCCGTCGCTAATTTGGATCTTTTCGAATTAGCGGTAAATTCAAATATGAATTTATTCGATCCTGTTGTACAATTCGCCGGTGTTTTAAACAACCAACCATCGCTATCACCAAAGCTCCCTGACGGTGATGATACATCACAACCATCTACATCAGGTAATGTTGATTCTACTACACAGCCTCGATTAAACCGCACCGACATCGATAGATTGATTCGCGACGGTGGGGACATTAACGGATATCATGTTTTACCACGACCTCGTTTCAATGGCATAACTCTGAGAAGGACTATGAATCTGAGAGAGATTAACTCTACAGATTTAGCCTCTTATCATACTTACTTACACGACATGTTAGCAGGGATTGTTAATTTTGCTAGAGAATTCGACCAGAGTGAGCCCATAATCAATATTACATTGTCAGCTCCCAGTCTCCAAGAACCCGTCAGTGGGATTTTAACTTGCGGTAATAATTATGACATAGATCCGGTTTTTGATCAAATTGAAAAAGTTTTACAGAGCAACAATCGGTTACTATCTGACCAGTCCGTTGAAATCGACGCGTCTGTAGTCTTTAACCGACAAGGTGGGGGTCGACGTAAACTAACAGATCTGGCTGTTGATGAGGTGATTAAAAGAAAAAAGACGAACTTATTCTGCCCCACAAATATTTCGAATAATTTGTGTTTCTCCATCTGTCTCGCCCGTTTTCTTAACCCCCAATTACCCGAGAATGAGTTAGAAAAACTGGCTACCACTATCCAAAACAATGCCGGCTTCTCAATCCAAGATCAAATCGGTCTTGACGACATAGCATCGTTTGAACGAGCACTAGACATTAAAATTGTCGTATTTTACAGATCTAATGCTATGATCGTAGAAACGTTTAAAAATTCTGACGAACCCCACCCAAAAACAGTTTTCTTATACATCCACAAAGATCATTATTACATGATACTGAATTTGGAGGGATTCATGGGTTCTAGATACGTGTGCTCATTCTGCTATAAAAGTTATAGCTGTCGCAGAGACCATCGATGTAAGCATGTCTGCAACATCTGTTTCGACGCCGATTGTTACACGTTCCCTGTAAGAATCATACATTGCCCCGATTGTCTACGTTACTGTAAATCTGCCTATTGCTTCGAAATGCATAAAAAAAACTCACCTCCTGGTAAGGAACACCCCGCCTGCGATATTATAAAATTTTGCAAACTATGTAACCGACGTTATGACGTTAAACCGGGCGACAAGAAAACCAAACACACATGCGCCTCGGACAGATGTGTGCATTGTCGGGAGCGTCTGACGGGGGATGGTGAGCATCAATGCTTCATACAGCCCCTACCGCCTAAGGAACTGTGTGAGAAATACATATTCTACGATTTTGAAACGCGTTACGAAAACGGTAGACACGAGGCCAATTTTGTTTGCGCCATCACATTCAAAGGGGAGAAATTTACCGCTCACGGTACCGACTGTATCGCTAAGCTAATCAATCGCTTCCGACAACCGCGATATAATGGTTACTGCTTCATAGCGCATTATTCATCCCGATTTGACTCCTTTTTAATTCTTGAGTTTTTCTGCAAAGCCGGGATTGCGTTTCAGGTTATAATGCAAGGCTGCAAATTAATTTTCATGTACGATGAGGCGTATGCCCAGAGATATATCGATAGCTACTCATTTTTCCCAATGGCTCTTGCCAAAATGCCCGCGGCGTTAGACTTAACGACGACTGAAAAAGGTTACTTCCCCCACCTTTTCAACAGGGTGGAAAATGAGAACTATTTTGGGCCATACCCTGACAAAAAGCTCTACAATTACGATAACATGTCGGTCAAAGAAAGACAAAAGTTTTGCGAGTGGTACCAGACGGTTGAGGGTAAGTTCTTTGACTTCAAGAAAGAACTACATGAGTACGGTGTTAACGACGTCGTCTTATTACGTGAAGGATGTATGAAATACAGGGAGTCTTTCATACAATGTACCCAACTCGACCCTTTTTCGTTCACGACGATCGCCGGCTGTTCGATGGGGATCTTCAAAACACATTATCTCACCAGAAACACGCTCGCCCTAACTCATAACAAAGCGTACATCCATCAGAATAAGACTTACTCAAGCGGCGCGATAGAATGGATCGAGTATATAAAAAAGACTCGAAACGTAGACGTACACCACGCCTTAAACCACGGCGAAGTATCGATCGGTAAGTACTTTTTAGACGGATTCTATGAACGCGACGGTATTCGACACGGTCTAGAGTACGCGGGTTGTATTTTCCATGGTCATTGCTGTCGCTTTACACCTCATCAGACGCATCCCTTGTCCGGAGTACCCTACGGGGTTCTCAGGAACCAGTTTGACGATAAGATCGAAATTCTGCGGAACGCGTACGGTTTGCAAATCGAAGTTCTTTGGGAATGCCAATGGACCGATATGAAAAAAACCGACCCGTCCGTGATCGAATTTATGACTGATTATTCCGCGCCAGAGAGATTGAACCCACGAGACGCTCTGTACGGTGGGAGAACGAACGCCTATAAACTCTATCACAAAGTGACCGGTGATGAGAAAATAAAGTATCTGGACTTCACCAGTCTCTACCCGTATTGTCAGGCGAGGAAAAGCTACCCGATTGAACACCCCCAAATCATTTTCAAAGATTTTGAACCGATTGAAAATTATTACGGCCTTGTCAAAGCGACCGTGTACCCTCCCCGCAAATTACTGCACCCGGTTCTCCCCTACAGATGCCAAGGAAAACTCATGTTTCCCCTTTGTGCCGCGTGTGCTCACGACCAAAACCAGACCACGAGCTGCACCCATACGGACAAGGAAAGAGCGCTCTCCGGTTGTTGGGTCACTATCGAGCTTTTAAAAGCCATCGAGAAGGGTTATGTGGTAGCCAAGATAGACGAGGTTTGGCATTTTCCACAACAGTCTGACACGTTGTTCGCTGAATATGTAAAAACGTTCTTGTGTTTGAAACAGCAAGCGTCGGGCTACCCTTCGAATGTTGTCACGGATGCTGAGAAAGAGACGTACATTCGTAACTATTTTGAAAAAGAGGGGATTCAACTCGACCCTGAAAAGATCAAGTACAATGCCGCCCAGAGGGCAATCACAAAATTAATTCTGAATAGTTTGTGGGGGCGCTTCTCTTTAAGACCGAACTTGCCTCAAACGACTCTGGTGAGCGACCCTGAAGATTTCACCAGAATCGTTTTTGGCAATACCGACACATTGACGTATTTCTCATTCATCGCAGAAGACGTAGCTCTCGTCCAGCATAGACCGTCTAAAGAGGACGTTTGCAAGGCACGCGATGTGAATGTTTTTGTAGGGGCCTTTACTACCGCACACGCCCGACTGGAATTGTACGAATTGATGGATAGACTCGGCGACCGACTGTTATACTCTGACACAGACAGTGTCGTATTCGTGTCTAGGGAAGGGGACTGGGAGCCTCCGTTGGGGGATTATTTAGGGGATCTTACTAGCGAATTAGACGATGATGACCATATAACGGTCTTTTGCTCGAGCGGGCCTAAATCGTATGGTTTTGAAACTGTCAAAGGTAAATCGTGCATGAAGGCTAAGGGGATAACCCTGAATGCTAAAAATTCCCAAGCTATCTGTCTCGAATCCCTGATTGGTCTGGTTGACAGCTATGTGACGTCGCATGATAGATCCAAATACATCCTGGCTCAGACGGAAGACATTGTGAGGAATAAAAAGTCTCTCACACTGCACAACAAATCAGTCGTTAAAAGGTTTAAGGTGGTCTATAATAAACGTAGGCTTCTGTCTGATTTCACCACACTTCCTTATGGCTACTGATCAGATGATGCATAGAGGGGGTCAGGATGTTTCCGATTTCGATTTCAGACTTCAACACCCTTTCAGTTGTGTCGTGAGTGGGCCTTCCAACTCTGGAAAGTCATATTTTGTAAAACTTTTGTTGGAAAAAGGTTTGAATATCATTTCCATGAAAATTGAAAACATTGTTTGGTTGTATGATTGCTGGCAGACTTTGTATGATGATTTACTTCAATTGTACGACATTAAATTTGTGCAAGGAATACCCCAGACTCTGAATGATGATGATTTACTGCCTGTCACCAAAACAAACTTGCTCGTGGTGGATGATTTAATGGAGCAAGCTAGCGGTAACGTGGAACTTCAACGTGTTTTCACCCAATACTGTCACCACCGCAATCTCAGCTCTATCTATATAGTGCAAAATTTATTTGCCCAGGGTAAGTCCAGCCGAACCATAAGCTTAAACGCCAATTATATTATTCTGTTTAAAAATCCACGAGACGTCAATCAAGTGGCGATGCTAGGACGTCAAATGTACCCGGGAAATACAAAATACTTTATGGAGTGTTATCACGATGCTGTCGATCGGGCTTTCGGCTACCTGATGATAGACTATAAAGCGAAAACTCCGGAGCAGTACCGTCTCAGAACAGGATTACTTTCCGACCGTCAAGTGGTTTATATTCCGAAAAAAAGAAGAACGCTATAAATCAGCATGTCTGCCAGACTTTGTAAACATTTGCCTATGTTAAAACTATTACATAAAGCCAGTCCTAAACAGAGACGTCTTATTTTACAATCGGCGTCCGACGAATTCATTTTAGCGCTGTGCGAAGTGGCTCTTAACATCCTCTACGGTACCATCCCGGTCAATAAGCAACAGTATCGAAAGTTGAAAAAGAGAAAAGCCGAAATCAAATTTATAGTCGATAAAAAAATTGGCATAACTGCTAAGAAACGAGTCTTTAACCAGAAGGGCGGATTCCTGTTGCCACTCCTAAGCGTTGCAGTGCCCTTTATTACAAGTTTAATAGCGAATCGATAGGATGGAGTATGCAGAGAAGATGTATTTAGTTCCGCGCCATCAACTGGATAAGATGAAGAGTGAAACCCCCCGCGAGAACATTCAACGGAGCGTAGAGAACGATTTGGATGACGCCATAAGAGATATTCTACGTCGCACAGACTTGAATCCATACGAAAAAGCCAAACTTTACACCAATACCCTTACCAGGTTTTTGAACATCGTTAAACAAGGCGATCGTGAGAGTAGCGTTTTAACGCTTTCGTTACCTATTACTGATTCCGGTCATAAAGATGAAACCCAGGGGGGTGCTGCTGGTGCTATCGTTGAAGACGGCAGAGCTGTGGGGGAGGATATTGTCGATGAAGTTCTGAAGAATATCCCTTCGAGAAGCATGAAAAACAGCAGATACATATTAGACAAGATGTCTAAAGCTAAAGGTCTAAGCGCATGGAACGAATCGGGCGAGTTTGTGTTCAGGGGCAACACCGTACGAGGGTCACACATGGTAGATTTGTTAAAAAATGTTACGGCCCCTCAAAAGGTTAGGGATGATCGGAGACCTATAGGATGGACAGAGTTTCTACGGGCGTATGCTGAATTAAACATCCCATTTTCTACAGTGCCGAATCAGCAGGTCAGACACAAAATTAACTCTCTAAAGCGTAAACCCGGCACCCCAAGCCCTCGCCGTGTTAGACCTTATAAAAAAACACAAAGATATACGCCTTACGCGGTTCCAGAGTCCAAAGACACTGTGTTTAAATCGCCGACTCTCAAACGAAAGCGATGGTTGGAATTTTAATGAACATTTCCATTCAATGTATACATTAAATAAAAGACGATAAACAAATATATAATGATTTAAAGCTTTTCATTTATACGTCAAACACGTCTGCACACAGTGAATGCATGATAACATTTTATCATTACAAACATGTGGTCTTAATCTCTTCACAAATAGGGACACCATTTTATCGTTTTTAATAGAATCATCAGTGTATAATTTCATCACATGGTTATAGCCGTAGCCTCTAGCTAGATGATACAGAAAAAACACGCAGTGCTGTCCGCAGGTATCCGATGAAAAATCCTGGACACGTCTGCCGGAATGTAACACATCAACATCGTTGGTTGTTAGAAAGTTATTGATGCTGATTGGAAAGCGGGGGCTGTCGGGTGGATTACCGAAGCTGTCGAAAAAACAAGACGGTCCATCCTGGGTTAAATAAACGGCGACCCAATGCTCTCCCGGCAGCTGTGCAGGGTGAGTGTTTATGATGGCCATCGACGGTAAGATCCTCAGCGTTTTTTTGGGAAGTTGATCGCATGGTAGCACCCCGAGAAAATGAATCCTGCACGTGATTTTATCCATGACAGCGGTGAGCTGTAGCGTATTCATCTCAGTAGTAATCGACTAGTACCTGTCTGCGATTAGACAGTTCTATAATCGAGTCAAATACCGAGTAAATTAATAAATTAACGGTATTCGGCAATGGGTGTCTGAATCGTGCTTCGAGTCTGATATTCCCGGACTTGATGAGCGATATGTGCTGACCGCAGTCTTCATCAGGCGTCAGGTTAAATGCGTAAAGTGTGTATCCGTTCAGGAAATCACCCCTGTCTATGGAGAGTGCTTGGTTTTTAAGATGTCTCCCCGTCGTCATCGCCAACTGATAAAATTCGCGTACAGCCGTACCGGCTTCAAAATTAGGTTGTAGAGGCTTTGCGGGGAATTGTTGTCCATCGACGTAGACGGCTAGGAACTCCAGATCGTAATGTTTGAATGCAAATGGATTTTTTTCGTAGGAACCCGTGAATGCGTCATTGTCGACCATAGCTATGACGATAGATTTTGGTAGGGTTCCTAAAAACAGATTTTCTTGATTTGACACACGCGTCCCCTCAGGTATGGAGAAATTTTTTAGAACCACCCTATCTATGGGATACTTGGCTGTTGTCGAGAGTAACGCCTGGGCATGTCCCAGTCTCACCGGCGGTGCTACAGTGACTTTCTTGACAAATAGGGATGCTGACTCTATTTTTATTTTGTAAGCCACATCATCGCACCTCATCAGACAGAATTCATCTTTTGCTCTAATTAGGCGTATTTTGATGTCTACACCGTTTAACAAAAGTTTTTCTTGAAAGAATATATCGCTATGTATAGGGGCCATCAGTTCCACCACCTTGCTCTCGCTAGTGTACATCGATCTCTTCGTCAGCCCTGCGTTACGCCCAACTGGGTCGTTAGAATCCATATGACCAGAAGTGTCTTTGTAAAACAGTCCGGCGGAGAAAAGAGATTCCAACGAATCTTTACTATAGTTGATCAGACTCTCTATGATGCATCGATAAGGATAGGTGTTCGAACTCTGCGATATCAGACGATCGCCTAGGGTCACATCGACTTGTGAAAATATTGTAGCGCCGGGATAATTTATTAACGCAACTCTTGCTGGATGTACGATGTCGGTTCCATTAGGTCTTGTGATTTTCAGGCGTAGGTAGAGCATCGTGTTATTTAGATCTACATAATCATCGCCGTTCCCCGCAATAAAAAACTCTAATGGGGCGGTGTCCGATATGGCGGATAAAGGGGCTACTTCTAAATAACTGTTTTTCTCAATAACCGTCTGTGTCAGCGGGACTGTAAATAAGTCCAACTCGGACTTGATGCATTCTCCCGACATACGATGCAGTAGCGCCATGCTAGAATATGGTTTTTACGAATCTCTTGACGGATGATTTTCGACTAACAGACTTCTTACGCTTTCTGCGTATGACTGGTCGCTTCTTTGGTCCACTTGTTGTTTTCTTCTTCTTCTTACCGCATTGACCACGCCTCCTCACACCGGGTGGTTTAGACATCCTCTTACGGGCCATGACCATCAGCCCTGATCCGTCTTGACCATTAGCATTATTGCTATGGGCACGCGTCAATACGTTTGAGACGACGTCGGATACTATATTTTTAGCAGCGGATTTTAGATGGGGTTTCGCGATGCTAAATCCTCTTTTTAACAGAGGTATGGCCATCCTGAACAGCCCTCTGAAAAGACCACCCAGTCCAGCTCCGTACATAACCGACCCGCCGGAATAGCCCGGCAAACCCCCTCCGGCCTGATTTCGGTAATAGTCCACATAGTCGGCTGTATGGGGCTCTCTGGGGTTATAGTAATAACTCATTTTTAAAGAATAGAATGATTCGCTGGTTTAAAGTGTAGTTTTACGATGACTTTCCCGTAAGAAAATGGTATCTCGCGGTTTTGGTCGTCCTTCAACTCTATGGTAATGCTGGTGATGTGATCCTTGTTTATCGATACGTAATGGGGGGAGTCGTATCTAGCAATGACTGTGTCATTGCTTTTACCGGATATATGTACGCATCTCAAAAGGGGAACGTAAGAATCGCCGACCGATTGATATTGGATGATGTCGGTGTAAACGTACAATGTGTAGAACCCACCGTTGATATCGGATTGATGAGGAGCATACGTAGTGACGCTCCTAGTAAAATCGGCTGCTTCATGGTAGTTTGAACGTCCAAGATTATCGTCCGGTATCATTCCTAAAATAGTAGCGAGTTTACCTTGGAAACTGACTGAAATGTTGGGTCTCGCGACCAGAAACACTTTGTTTTTTAATTCATCGTGATCCAACACTGCCAAGGGTGCGAGAACTTGATTTATCAAACGGATGATTGCACGAATGTTTGCGTAGTACCCCCCGCTTATTTGTAATTTCCTCGATACAAAAAACCCTGATAAGTCTTTTTTAAAAGGCCCGCTGTCTGTAGGGGAGGCGTTATTCGTAGGTCCTGGGGCTGTGTGTAGGACGAAATAACCGTCTTCATCATTAAAGTTATACCAGCTTCTAGGATATTCGATTTCGGCTAGTCCCACCTCCCATTGTCCTTTCAATTCTATAGCTTTTGCTATCCTGGTTGTGTAGGCGGATATACGATTTCCGGGGTAAACTGTCGAAAATGCATTGCACGGTAGCGTGACGTAGAAACCTTGATCGTCCATGGTAATCCTTCACTCGTATGATCTCATCCGTTACACGCAGGCTTGTTTTAAGGAGATTGTAAGTCCACCAGAGTTTTTTTATCTATATAACTATTGAATTTTGAAGGCCAGCCTACCCATTTCACTAAAACAAGCGTAGATTTTCCCTGTTTTTTCTGACCTAAAATCTTTTCCACCTTAAAAGATTTGTTTTTACTCACAATTATTTTTTGCATCTCTTTTTCATAAAAAACTCCCTCGATGACATCGCCGTCGTAATCTGTGAGTCTGTAGACAGGTGGTTTGCGCGGAATGCGATCGGATACGGTGAAAAATTCTTCCGTGTAGTTCTGCTCATAACCTTTGGCGAATGGGCCTCTCACTTTAGAAATCCTGACAATGTCGCCGACTTTGAAATTAAATGTGGGTCTCTCGGTCTTCTTTATACCCCCGTACAAGTTTTGAAACACTTGACCCTCATTTAGTTTGTTGACGTCCACGGGTCTCATTTTAATACTCCGGTGATAACTGACGTTGTACCCCTGCATAATGTCTTGTAAAACATCTATGTATCGTCGTGAATTTGTAGCCGTTAAAAATCTCCACATTCGACTTTTTAACGTTCTATTAAATCGTTCCACAACGCTGGCTTTCAAACCGCTAGCGGTAGCGAAATGATTAATATCGTGCTTTTTCATTACATCTTGAAATTGTTTGTTAAAAAATTCCTTTCCCTGATCCGTCTGCAATTTCTGTGGCACACGTCCCTCTTCGAGTATAGACTCGAACGCTCTAGTAACCTCTACGCCACTCTTATTCTTCAACACGCGAACCCACGAATATTTACTAAACACATCTATACAGGTCAGCAGATATTTATTATCGTCATTGTCCTGGGCATACGGGACCATGTCGACTAGATCGGCCTGAAACTGCGTATCGACCCCGTACACAACTACTCTATTTCGTTTGTATTTTATAGGGGCTGTTTTGTGTAAAGTGTAAGCATCCTCACCAGACAGCCATTCTGAAACCTTTTTATCGCTTAGATGGACCCCGCTATCTCTTAAGATGGCTTCTTTTAATCGTTTTTTACCCCCTAAAGAACCGGGGTTGGAGGGTGTATAATAAGCCTTTTTCATGAGCTCCGTCATGCTGTCGTTTCGATCGCTGTAAAAGAATAACTCATACATGCAGTTTGAATCAATCTTTTATTAAAAAAAGTTACAGGATACACAATTTAAGTAAATGGCAATAATAATATAATACATGATACTAGACATGGCTATTATAATAATAATAATAATAATAATAATAATAAAAATCAAATAGAAGCTAAATAGAATAATATTAGTACTACAAAATCTAAGTAAAATTGAATATAACGAGGTTAGTACAAAATGCATATAATAAAATATATAATAATTGGATATAACGACGTTACATGCATAGTCTAAGTATAATGGAGGGTGATAAAAGCAGGATAGTCATAATGATGTCACTGATAGTCGAGCCAGAAAAGAAAATCGCGACAGGCCAACATGTGTTTGTCTAGGATGTAGTCGATATACATTACAACAATTTTGACGATGGTGGTACTGATTTCGTCAATTTTAATACCATCATCGTCATCATCCGGGTCGTATTGTTCTGACCTCAAGGTTAGCATGGTACAGACATCTGCCACATACGTACAAGTACAGAGCATGTCGATGACCGAGAGCTGGGATTGTGATTCACACATCATATCCAAAATCTGTTTTATCATCACATCGGGTTTTTCGATACCATGAATGCATTTGCCCACCAAATCATCCCAGGAATTAGCCAGTCCTCTTATATTCACCATTTGTTTCTTGAAATTCGCTTCGCGTGTAGTGTCCTCAATAAATGGATGACCATCGCGCGATGCATCTGTAATAATCTTATTCACCAGTTTGGTCATCTGTCGGTTGTAATGTCTTTTAAACATGAATTCCATAGTGTTCTTTACGGTGCAGGCAGCTCCCATACCGCTGGCGTCTTGATCAGTCTCCATTCACGATCGCGAGACCTTCCCAGAGATCGACGACGTCGTGAACTACTTCGTCGCAGGGTTTCTCCAGAAGTCCAACTCTGATTTCTTCAAGCTTAACACCAATGAATGGCTCGTCTTTTAATTCGTGCAGAATAGTCCCGACTGTTCCTTGAATCCGTTGAGGGTCAGATTTTAACCCACAGCGTTTTAGCAGGATAGCGATGATGACATGAAAATAGGGTCTAAACAGTTTGGTTGAAAGTTCATCAAAATGCGTGTCCAAGTAGTAGTTAGGAGGGTCAAACAGACAGGAATGCTGCAGCTGGCTGGGGTGATCAATCTCACACCCCTCGCACTCGTTCTTCAGCTTCGTTCCGATGAGATGTTGGAGCAAAACCGCAGTCGCAGCTTTTATGAGTTTGAACCCCAACACATTGAAACATCCGTCTGTGACGTCGAAGGTTTGATTAGCACGTGGCAGGGGTCGGTCGATTTTAGATCTGTCGTACGATTGCTGATCGTTATGGAGCTTGAAAATTTTGAATGTCTCCAAATCCTGGTCTTTGTCGCGCTCGATACAGTTACCCGGACCGATGTCGTTTTGCGTGTTCAATGGTTCAGGGTTGATAATGTTAGCCGGACCCCAATCGTTTTCAATGCACGTTTCAAAGCCTATGCGACGTTTGATAGTTTTAGTCAAACCCCAGTCTTTGTGGTGGTCCGGCGGGTCACAGGCGTTGTCGTTGGGAGGGTCAAGAATGCTGCCGAAAGAAATTCCGCAGCTGCATACATGGTCGGCTTCTGAACCCCTATCTTCACCCATGGTTTATAAATGATGCATAGAGGGTTTGGGTCCCTGAATTTATGGTCGTTGTAGTAAAGGGGTGGAGACGCCGATTTATAAACGACGCTTGGGAGGGTCTCCCCGTCGAGGTTTATGATGGCTGTAGCGAATGGTGGAGGACGGTAGACAGTCTATACCGCTGCGCACGCATCTCTCAGGGTGGAACAACTGTACTTTAATCTTGTTGTATCCGTCATGCATGTCACACCATTTGAACATTTTGTTGATGATTGAAAAAACACCATTCAGCAGATTCAGATCACACCACTTGAACAAAAATTGCATTTCATACAGGTCATGATGATCCTTGGGCAGGACACTTCCTGATCGGGTGTTGGTGAGCTTAGTCTTGTCTTTACAGCTGAATATGTATACAGAATCATTCGGCGGCTTGTTAGTATGGTCGCCTACCACACGGTATTGGACATTCGGGGTCTCCCCGACCCACTCCGCCACATACAAAGGCTCTTCCCCAGCGTCATTCAGATCCTTCCAGACAAATTTGTAAAATAGACCCCAGTCTTTTTCAGGAAATGTCACACATGGATCTTCCCCAGCCTGAAACTCGCCGACGCCGTCAGTGGTGTAGAGCATAACCACGCGTGTTGGTTTGTGAAATTTATACCCGAATACACGATTACAACACATCATAAATTCGGCTTCAGTCCATTCCGAAACTTCATGGAGAAAATTTGTCAAACGAACATGACCATAAGGTTTTCTCGGAGCCATAGTCAGACTTTCCATCATCCTGCTGGTCAGCCCCGTCTCGGGGGGTTGTGGGGAGGCTAAACCGTCCATGCTCATGTAGCTCATGGTTCTGTTGGTTGTAGAACACACTGACCCCATTTATATATAGAGCTGCCCTATGGAATGCCGGTGGTACATGTTCTATAACAACCGCCTCAAACTTTCTACCATAAAAAAAAAAAAAAAAAAAAAACGCACAATGCTTATGCAAAAACAGTTGATTGATCAGATAGCTCAACACCACAACCCTTATCAATAGAGGCCAGAGCAGAGGTAGGGGGAGCGTCTGTGACACTGACTTTTTTCCTCTCACATTACCCACATCACATTGAAACCACTATGGCCTCTGGAATGCCAAAACAGTTGATTGATCAGATAGCTCAACACCACAACCCTTATCAATAGAGGCCAGATGGTCAAAACATTTCATTGATCGGATAGGCGGGGTCAACTGCTTGACCCTTAACAATAGACGCCGGATGCACAATCTCTCAAAACACATCGATTGGATGGGTGGGGTCAATAGGTCAATCCTTATCTATAGATAACGGATGCACACCAGGAAAAGGGCGGGACCGGAAAAGGTCAAAGGTCAACCGGAAGTCATCAATCATTTTGACACATGGTGTCCGGTAAGAACTACTCTGATGCTTTATCTCGTCTCTTCAGTTCTTCAGAAGTCTCCACTGACCCCGAGGGGATTCTCCCTGAGGGGGTGTCGTCGGGTTGACTGTCTGGGGAATTGAGGCAAATTAAGCGAGCGCTCACTCACACTCCGTCGCCGTGCGCTTGTCCTAAGAACATTATTTTCGTTCCCGTTCCGACTCATCTGGCTGTTCTTCAGTGGGCTCAGTCTGCCAAGTTAGCTGCCATCCCGGCACGCTTGCTTCCATTCGTCAGCGTTTTTGGTGGCCCACTCGCGAACGTGACACGCGACGTTTCATGGCTGCTTGCTCCGTCTGCGCGCAGACTAAGTCCGGGACCCCCCCCCCTGCCGGCCTTCTCAGACCACTTCCTATGCTCTCTCGACCGTGGTCACACATCGCCTTAGATTTTATCACCTGGCTTCCTTCGTCGGCGGGCAAGACAGTTATTCTCACGGTTATTGATCGGTTCTCTAAGGCGGCTCATTTTATTCCCTTTGCTAAGCTCCCTTTTGCTAAAGAGACGGCACAAATAATCATCAAAAATATTTTCAGAATTCATGGCCTTCCATCAGACATCGTTTTCGGACAGGGGTCCGCAGTTCACGTCTCAATTCTGGAGGGAGTTTTGTCGTTTGATTGGGGCTTTCGTCAGTCTCTCGTCCGGCTTCCACCCTCAATCTAACGGTCAAGCCGAACGGGCCAATCAGACTGTTGGTCGTATCTTACGCAGTCTTTCTTTCCGTAACCCTGCGTCCTGGTTTGAGCAGCTCCCCTGGGCAGAATACGCCCATAACTCGCTTCCTTCGTCTCCGACCGGTCTGTCTCCTTTTCAGAGTAGCCTCGGGTACCAACCTCCGCTGTTCTTGTCTCAGCTCGCCGAGTCCTGCGTTCCCTCCGATCAAGCTTTTGTCCAACGTTGTGAGCCCACCTGGAAGGGTGTCAGGTCTGCTCTTTGCCGTTATAGGGATCAGACTATGAGAGCCGCTAACAAGCGTAGAACTAAGAGCTCTAGATATTGTCGCGGTCAGAAAGTATGGCTCTCCACTCTAAACCTTCCCCTTAAATCTGCTTCTCGTAAGCTGACCCCGCGATTCATTGGTCCGTTCCGTATTTCTCAGATCATTAGTCCTGACGCGGTGCGACTTCTTCTCCCTCGCTATCTTCGTCGCGTCCACCCGGTCTTCCATGTCTCTTGTTTTAAGGCCGTTCTCCGCGCCCTCGCTTGTCCCCCTTCCCCCCCCCATTCTTGTCGAAGGCTCTCCTATCTACAGGGTCCGCAAGATTCTGGACATGCGTCCTCGGGGTCGTGGTCATCAGTTTCTGGTGGATTGGGAGGGGTACAGACCCGAGGAGAGAAGTTGGGTCCCCTCTCGGACGTACTGGACCGTTCGCTGATCGATGATTTCCTCCATAGGCACCAGGTTTCCTCCTCCGGAGTGCCAGGGGGCGCTCGTTGAGGGGGGGGGGGGGGGGGGGGGGTACTGTCATGTTATGTCATGTTATATTTTGTTCCTGTTCTTTCGCTTTACTCTGTCATGCTCTGCTGGTCTTAATAGGTTACTTTTGTCTTTCTCTCCTCCTCCAGCTGTTCCTCATCTCCTCTAACTACCTCGTTGACTCTCTTCCCACCTGTTCCCTTTCCCCTCTGATTAGGTCTCTACTTCCCTCTCTGTTCTTGCTTCTTTCTTTGTCAGATTCTCATTTGAGTTTCTCATGCTAGAAGCAAACTACAGTCTTGTTTGTCTCAAACCTTGTCCTGTCCTGTCCTGTCGGCAACTGTTTGTGCATTGTTTCTTTTTGATATAATTGTAAATATATCTATTAAAATACTGATATTCTGGTCTATAACTCCTCCCCCAACTTCCCGCTGCCCTGTATCTTGCTTTCTCATTGGCTGTAGGTCATCGCCGATGTAATTTTCAGTCAGGACACAATTCACACAGCAGGATTTTGAATCAAAGGTTTGTAACAACATTTAGTTTTACATTAAATTAGCTCAAATTATATATAGGGAATTTTAATAATTAATCATGAATATGATTAATATATTGCATATTACAGTTAAATTATCGAAGTTGAAAATAGATTGATTGTACACACGAATGATCAATCACAACGAATTATAATTCCTCATTCATATGTCAATGGTCCATTTTCAGATCGATTATATGAGATAACCTTTAATGGAGTTAATTTAGCTATCGAACTGTTTGTCCAGCAAACGGCCGTAAGATTAACTTATCAACTTCTCAACAAAGTTATCCCTTCTTATAAACTCCAAGAAATATCAATTTTCTGGCCGTGAACATTAATTTTCCTGTGTTTATAAAATTAGACTACGCAACGTAGTCAATAATGAAAGCTTTGTAGCTATGATCGAAATTTCATTGACTCTGTAAAATGAGCATTTTAGACAGAAGGCAATCAAGAATATAATGGTTTTAATAGTTGGACTAATAATACATCGAACTACAATTCACACAGAATATATGTATATACACCCGAAACAAACAAAACGAAAAACATTACAAACACGAATTAAAATAGGATGAGAGAGAAAGATAAAAATGAGAGGGAGAGAGAGTTGGGAAGAGAGAGAGAGATCCGTAGGATCACAGCTTGGCAAAATTCACCTGGACATTTAAACCTTTAAGAGACAACACGGAAAAACAGTCTTAATGCTCTAAAATCTTGGTAACTCAAATATACTTGCATATAGTTCTCAGGTGTCTGAGCCCTGCGGCGTGTGTGAGCTGCTGGTCTTTGTGTGTTCCGTTGGAGCGTCACGTGGTTTGCTGCGGTCTGGAGCGCGCAGTTTCAAAGAAGGCTTAAAGGTCTTTGACGTAAATTACCAAATAAATAATTCAGACTAAGTTCATTTCTGGTGAAATGAACAAAGGAAAAACAAACTTAAACAAAAGAAAAGAAGAGGAAAGATCCCCCAGGGCGGGGATCACGAGTATGATGGTTACATCGGATCGAAGGAGAGGGAAGAGTCCAGTCAAAAGTTCCCTCGAAGAAGGGAGTTCCCCCAAAGATGCAGTTCTTTCTCCCCCCTCCTTACTCTTCCAAAACTAAAACCAAAACCAAAGATGAGGTGCTTGGTGGTCTTCTTTAAAGACACTTCTGTTTACGCCTCCTCTGGCGTGAATGCACCAATCAGCTGGGAGGAAAGTGTGCGGATAAGTGTTCCTTTGTTCCCTCGAGATCGACTTTGCATGTTTCATGACCGTGATGTAAAAATGCGTTCAATTTTACTCCAGAGATGATAAAACATAGTAACATACATTTTACGGTTTGCACCCATATATATATGGTTTGGTCAGATCAAGAGGATTCTAAAGGTGTGAAGAACGACATACAAACATTATAGGAAAACACAGTTACATTAAAAATGCATCTAAAAGCACCTCTGTTCATTTAGAATTATAATACGATCACATCTAACCCCAGTGGAACATGGGCAAACATAAAAACATATCGAATATATCATAGTACAAGTCTCTCAATTGAGGAGATTGGAGAAAAAGTCCTTGTGTGTGTGTGTGTGTGTGTGTGTGTGTGTGTGTACTGTGAACGTGGCTGGGTCATTCGTTGGTGAAGATGTGGTGAACTTTTGCTCACCCCCCTCCCGGGCAATGATATGTGTGTGCGTATTCTTTGAATTGATGAGTTTTAAGTCTGGTTACAATGACCAGTGTGGTTCATCACACAAGGTTGTCTGTGTTTGTGAGGTGTCCTGAAGAGGGGACACCACGGGATCTCCGGCCAGAGAGGCGCTCCTGTTGGGTCACATGTGGTAAGACAGAGGACCCTGTGATTACTTATCAGCGAAAAACGCCGCGGGGGCACTTCTGGCATCGGTCATTTAATTAAGTCCCATCGCCATTTGCTTGTGTGTGTGAATCAGTAACTTAAAAAGTCTCATGACATCTCCATTCTTCAGATTGTGAAAGAAACAGGAGTGTTTACTTAATTGGAGACTTAGTTGATTAAAACCACATGATTGCGCTGATCATCTGATTATTGCTACATTCCCCCCTTGATGGTTCGGCAGGACCCGTGTGGGTGGGCCTCGTTGAACCATCACGAACGCATTGGTCAGGTGGCAGGTAAATCATGGAGGTTGGATGCTGCAGATGATGGTTAGGGCTGAGGGCTCAGCTCTATGAGGTTTTCCGCGTTCTCTAGCGGGGAGTCTTCTTTCCGAGGGCCCCTACGGAACCCTCCGGACATGGCTTGGGTGAGCCTGGCTGTTGAGGCTCTCATCTCGTTGAGTCGTCGGTATGCATGATGATTGTCGAAATGCAAAGTGCTGTGTCAGCGGCGGTCCATGCTTGAACAACAGGTGAATTGTTCAGGATGGGCAATCTGGACAATGCTTGGAGGGCTGTGTCAAGGGCAGCGATGTCGATGATCTGTGACCCCCCCCCCCCTTCCTCAATCCATTTTTCCAGTTCGGATTGGTATTCTTCACTCGGAAGGTGGTACAGGGCTAGGTCGTCCAGGTGAAGGATGGTGCAGTGAGTGCAGCTGTGCGCACAGGAGTGTTAGCGAGCCACCTGTCACCTACAATCTCTGCTTGGGTCTCGATGCCTTGAGTGCGAGGCTTTGCTTCGGCAGGGCAGCGGGTGTCGCTGATCTGCAGCCTGCAGATTCCGTCAGTGTTGTCTCTGAGGAAGGGTCTGTTAAGGCAGAGATAGTGAATGTCTTTGGTCAATGTGCACATGTGCAGGTTCGGGGCCAGGTACAGCTGTGTGTTGCTGTCGTGGTAGGCCACCACGTCTAGAGTGCGAATCTTGATGTGAGTGTCACTTTTCAAAATTCCGACCTTGACAATGTCTTTTACTTGGTAGAGTCGGCTTGACTCTATGATGGGTAGGTTCAGGAGAAAACCCACTTTCCTCTGCTCGGAGTCGACGCGGAGTGGGATGGCGTTACCCAGAGAGTAGGTAAGGTGGTCTTGTAGAGGGTCAGTTGGCGTGGTGATGGCAGGAGCCAGCATGGTTTGCACCAGGCTTAAGGGTTTCAGGTACGGTGGAATTCTACCCATGGCTAGGCTGTCAATGGAGGAGCTCACCTCCCGCAGCAGGTCTGTCATCCGGGCTGTGACCAGCTGAGTTTGAGCAAAGTCATTCTGGGAGACAGTAAATAGCTGTTTCATGGAGTTCACTGTCTGGTTTAGCAGAACGCTGTGAGTGTTGAGAATTACCACTGTTCCCTTAAATGTCTTGTGGGTGATTGCAGGTAGGCACTCTGTGTCGTAAGTTGCTCTTTTAGCAGTGGGATCTCAGTTTGAATTTCAGTCACATGCCGTCTCACGGTGGCTAGGTTCACTGCATTGACACTGGATATGTCAACGTTAAACAGAGTTCCGGCAGCAGCGGCGGCTCTGAGCAAAGCTCCTAGGATCCGTTTGGCACGGCGGTTGTGTCCACTTAAGTCCGCTTGTGTGACAGTCATTTTATCAAGTTGGTTGAGCATGTGCTCAACATTGGCCTCAGCGTGAGCGAGGGAGTCCTCTGTCCATCGGGCACTGGCCCAGCTGAATTGGGCTACTGTGCTGGGGTAGGGTTTTAGGTACACGTTGCGGGGGTCCACTTGAACATACACTTTCTGGGTGTGTGTGCGGCAGTTGGTTATCAGGAATCCCATTTGTTCTTTTAGGACGATGCCTGATGCCGGACCCGGTGAGATGCTGTCCGTTTGCGGCTGCCCTCTGGTTGGCTGAAGGCTCAGAATGGCAAACCACGGCAGCATCCTGGTAAAGGCAAAAAGAAGAGAGAGAAAGGTAGGAAAAATTTCAGCGAGTGTCGCCCTTGGTTGGCTAGGACAGTCTTTTCGTTTCAAGGACGACGGTGTGTCACTTGCTTCGGTGTCTTGTAAGTGGTTCTGGTGCTGCAGTGTGCAGCACGTGATGCGTCATGGGCATACATTGGCATGACCCCCCTTCTGCATTGTGGCACCACAAGCCTTGGCGCTGTGATGGCATCAGGTGCATAACGTAGAATGTTGTCCTGTGCACGCAGCATGTGTTTGGTGACCCGCAGTTGTCTGGGGCACCGTTTATCGGTGGTTGCAGCTGGCGTGCTTGGGTGGTTGGAGGGGTCTGAGAGGTGGTTTGTCATATTGTCCATTGTTTTGTCATAGTCTTTGGTAAGCTGGAAGGTTAAGGTCAGGTGAAGCAGGGGCTCTGTGACATTTTGTCATACTTGTGGTGAGAGACGCATGCATGACCTTAAAAGTTCAGAACCACGGTTTAACTGGTTCACTAGGTCTGTAGCATAAAGCTAGGTGTTTCACGTGTAGCTAGCTAGTGAAATGTGTCTTGTATCTTATCTTAGCTGTGGATATTAGGAGGCTAAGATGTATGTGGTTCCGAGAGTATTTCCTGGAAGGGGCATAGCCAAGATGAAATAAATGACTTAAGATGGTTCTTATGACTAAATTATTTCTCTGGACTGAACTAGTGGTTCACTACGGCTTGACGAAGTGAATGATAGGGGGAAAAGGACAGCTTTCCTATTTGGATTGTGCTTATTATCAATCCTCTGGACCATAGTTGTGCCCTAGTAAATTGTTGAAATTACTTGTGTTGCAGGGTCACAAAATGAGTACACTGGTTGAAACTACGCCAAAATAACAAATAAGGGTGTCTCTGTTTCCTTTCTGGGCCCTATGGGGAATGGAACCACATTTGAACAAGAGAGGAAATGAAATTAAATCATATAGATGACTGAATAGCCAAGGGAATAGCTGACTGCTATTATTATCAAAGTCAAAGAAATGAAAGAGTTAACAAAGAACAAAAACAAAGTAAAATTAAAAGCAAAAGGGAATAAAATGATCAAAACAACAGGAATGATCTGAAGGCGAGAATAATCAGTGGCATTAGTGATGAAAATTCCTATTGCTATATGAATTCTTATCTAGCTACACAGTTTACATGTAGTCAAACTTAAGTTTAATTAACAGGGCATCTGCAAAGTTAGCCTTCGACGGTTAGCAAGGACTATGCCTAAACTAGTGAAGGTGAACTTTAGCTAAGAAGAGTTGCAAACACGGAAAGTGAATTAGAAATCCTAACTGGTGTTAAGTAAAGTATTCTAGAATACTTTGCACTGTGAAAACACAACGGTGATTAAGGGTTCAAGTAAATGATGCTAAATTCCAACTGTGGAAGTTATTATTTAGCTTAGCCTACGCTGGATGGATACTAGGTTAGGGTAGCTTAGCCACCTAGGCTGGTTTGTTTACAAAGTGACGTCACAAGTTAGCACTTCCTGTGACAAGTTGTTGTCATGGGAACTAGAGTATGTCAGAACAATTCAACAGTCCCTGAAAAGTGTCTGCACCTTTTGCGCCTATAATTTAAGTCTTTCGAGAACTTGATGTTACATTAAGTAAAATGCGACTGTTTTTGGCCTTTGCTAATTTTACTCATGTAACTCTTCTCTTTACTTTACACAACTTATTCTATTTGTTTACCGAGTAAGGAAATAGATTTGCTGTAAGTCAAAGGTTGTCTAAGCATCTATAGTTACGTTCCTCTCATGCATAAATGCTGACTTTTCAGCGAGTAAACAGTTTTGATCGCTAGGTAGCTCTCTGCTTGTAGATGCAGCTAAAATTTAGGTGAATTACATCAATCTAACAATAATTTGTAAGGCCTTTACATTGTAGAAAGGGGAGCATCACCCAGGTCTACATATATACAACTCTGTTCTGAGCTTTCTTTTTCAGACACAGGTTTAGTCATACTGCAATTTGGATTTCTTTTTGACCAAAGCAGAATAGATATCGGTACAGATTAGAGGCTGCTGAAATGAGATTCCTTTGTCACACAGACTTACGCTTTACGGCTGAACTTACTGATATTAGTTGGAAATCTAAGACTCTTTCACTTAAAGTAGAGATGTCAATTCCAGCTATCGTTTTATCTGCATTTAGACAAGCCAGCGATCAAAAATGCGTATTGCACGTTGTGTTCTAGTTGGATCGCAAAGATCCAATGCACGCCTGTAGGTTAACAGTAGTTTAAGGCTGAGGTGGTTTTCCTACACTCTGGCGGTAAGGTGACGTATGCCCTATTTGGAGCTAGTGTTTCTTGTAACCCTTCATTGTCAGGAAACCTAATGTTTAGCAGTGCCAATTCAACCAGCATCTAGAAACTGTTTGTTTCAAAAGAGTTGTGCATAGTCTGTTGGCCGTTGAGATTTACACTTCCATTTAAGATTCTTTTAACTCAGTAAAATTCTAATTTTACGAATGCAGAGTCTTGCAACTCTTTGAACACACATTTTCATCTACTTTTAAAAGTTCTATGTCCTATGCTGATCAGGGACCCTTTTAGCAGAGTCTTGCACTGTGTTCTTGCAGTGTCTTTTGGTTTTGCAGTTCAAAATCAGTGGGGTTTTAGGACTTCTTTCAGAAGAGGCCTTCTGGATTAGGTCACGCATCGTTGAGTGGGCATTGCGTGGTCTTTGGCGAGCTGGAAGGTGCAGGGTAGCGGACTTGAACCTTGACTTGGTGCTGAGGCTGTGTCTTCATGGCTGGCTGCGGGAGTTTCGGGGAACTCTGTGATTTTGGAGTCTGGCTTTGTTGTAGTTCTCGTGACCTCTGTGACCGGAGGGGGCGGGGTTCTTGAACTTGGGCCCAGACGGTCAGGTGTTTATAAGTCTAATAAAAGCTCAGAGCAGTCTAGCAGGTCTTTGCCAATCAGAAAGGGGTACGTGTCCATTTGTGAGATGTACACCGGGTGGGTAGTACTCAAAGGACCAATTGTCAGGTGAATGGGAGCTACCTGTTCGAGCCGGATGTCGTTCTGGCTGTACGACTGCACATTGAGCTCACACGATTCGGATGTAAGAGTTCGATCTTGTCTCATAGCTTTAGCTCTGAGTTTTCCAAAAAGTTCAGCTGATATCAAAGTAAGGTCTGCGCCGGTGTCTACCAGTGCTTCAAGTCTCACGTCATTTTCCAAAGTGATGGCTAGGTAGGGTTTCCGGGCCACCCCCTTTTCGATCAGGTTCCCCAGGAGCTTTGGCGTCCGGGTTGGTGTGGTGATCGATGGGCGGTTAGGGCCGGTCTCGTGTTGTTCGCTGTGGAGGCAGGTAGACAAAGCAGCATTTCCTGGGTCTTTGTGATGTTGGACCCAGTCGTGGGAAACTGTGCTGTCATGCTTAGGCTGTGCAGCTGTCAGCTGTGGTGGCTGGGTGATGCTGTCACTTTGTGGTGTGACAGTAAGCTCTGTGGTCTGATGCTCATGAGCAGTGTTCTGGGTGCCTGTTTCAGGCCTTACGCTTAGACGTAGGATGTCTGGGTTTGAGTCTCTTGGTGATGGGGGTTGGCTATTTCTGGGTCGCCGGCTGGCTTCCCATAATCTTTCAGAGCGCTCGCTCTGGTGCCTTGGATGAGCACCGTCACGGCCGTGGTGCCTTCTGCTGGCCTGGAACGGTCTTGACTCTCCGTAAGAAGGGCTGTGGTGTTGTGGGGCGCCCTCTAGAGGCAGCTCTGAGTAGTGTTCAGAGACAGAGTAGATTGTGGGGTCTTTAAAAGTCTTTTCGTACACAGATTTTGCTTAATGTGAGCTTTGTGGGCCAAGTCTCGTAGCTGTTGGGTAGACATGCTACGGGGACAGGCCAGGATGCCTAAGTAATGACTCACTGTGGGATGCAGATTTCGAAGGAACAGAGTTCTGAAATTGACATCCTCTTCCATACCTGGCTGGTTCCGTGCTCCGAAGTAGGCTTGTCCGAGTCGGCTGTAGTAGGTCTGTGGGGTTTCAAGTCGGGCCTGCTTGAGGTCCATGGCGGTGAATAACCCTTGGTCTGATTCTGGATCAGAGAATTCACGGATCAAAGCTTGTTGCAGCTGCTGGTAGTCCGTTTTGATAGTCTCTGGTTGACGGTCCATGAAGCTGCGCACCTCACAACTGGAATTAATTCTTAGCAGGTACAATCTGTTCCATGCGGTCGCGTTGGTAACAGTTTGTAAGTGAAAGTCAATGTCTTGCAGGTATGCGTGCACATTGTGGCCTCCTGCAGGGTTCGGAGTGAACGTCGGGATGTTTCTGGCCAGCTTGTCAAGTTCTTTGGGAGCCATGCCGTGGTTAGTGGCAGGGGTTCTTTGGAAAGGCTCTCCCCACCTCGCTGCTGACGGGGATTCTTGTGGGCTGGCTGGTGGTGTTTTGAACAGCGGGTTTTCGCCCTTCTTTTCAGCTCTGGGTTGTTGGCTGAAAGGTGCGGACCGGTTGGTCAGGAGAAACTTTGTGGTGTGTGTTTCCCCTTCCCGGTCACTCTGCAGTCTATATGAGTGTTTCAGCTCTCTATGAACAATGTCAAGTTCGTCTTTGAGATCGTGTCTCTGCTGAACACGCTCGTGGATTTTAGCTTGGGCCGCTTGCAAGTGTTTTTCGCAGGCCTTGGCTTTATTGTCTCTTTCTTTTAGTTCAGTCTCTGCTCTTGCAAGGAGAGCTTCACCTTCTCGGAGTTTCTTGTTGAGTTCCTCTCTGGTTCCTTTCTCTGACTGCTCTTTTCGGTCTGTTTGTATACGAAGATCACACAGGGCAGTTTGAAGTCTTTCCACTTCCTTCTGTAGCTCGGGGTCGGTGTCATCCTCTTCCTTGGTTTCGAGGAGTAGTTGTTCTAGGCGACTGTGGATCTGGGCCTCCTCCGCTTGCATCTTTAGCGTTGCTACTTCATGCTCCAGGGCGATGCGGCTCCTTTCGTGGAGGCGTGCTTGTGCAATGAGCTTGTGAGCGAGGTTTCCGACGTGTCGGGCCCAGTCTTTGTCGTTGTAGCTTTGACTCGGTTCGTGAGCCGTCAGCTTGTCCAAGTCGGCGTCCAGCTGCTCTTGGCTCGGGGGCTCTGAGTCACTGGCGACCTTGGGCAGGAAGGTAGTCGTCATGGCTTTCAGCCATGTCTCGAGGTTGTCCCAGTGGACTGCGGGGCTGGAAGACCGGAACATACTGGCTCACTGTGGGCGAGAGGAACACAGCACACACAAAGAGACCAATGCAAGTTCTTTTACGAGCTATAATACTAATACGGGCGATGCCGTCTACAAGAATTTCGGCTAACTGATGCAGGCAGTTAGAGTTATGTGGGGACAATTTGCGTAGGTCAGCGTGGGACCTAAATAAAGATTTTGACAGGGCGGTAGCCTAGTGGGTCATCTGTTGATGCTAACGGCTTGGTTGTCAACCTGTTATTTAGCTTTCCTTGGTGTCTCTCGTAGGTTCTGTCTCTAGGTGAACTGAAAGGAACAGATCACAACAGAACAGAAAAATAGCAAGATGGGAAAGATTGAAGTAAAATGAAACAATAAAAGTGAATAGGTCTGTAATGAAATGGAGTGAATAATAACACAGGAAGTGTTACAGGGGATAAGGAGGCCTGAGCCTGCTATGTGTGGCTTGGAGAAAAGGGGATGGGCCAAACACTTAAATGACCAGGGGAATATCTAATATTCTGTGGCCTATACTAAGTGGATGGGTTTTACCTTATGTTAGCTTGCCTGGGATGATTTGAGGTCCTCCCTGGTCGGAGCCAGCGTCGCGGTCAATCTTTCCGTCGTCCCTTAACACTCAACCGCAGTGTCCCCGGGCCCCTCCGTTCATCTGTACCAAGGTGCGCCCTCTCAAACAACTTGACTTTAAACACAACCGGCAATACCAAGGTGTCAACTTGCCAGACGGCACAGCAAAGTGGATTTTCCCCAGAACCCTCAAAAAGAGTGGCCCCTCTTCGGGCCTTGGTTTGAGTAATTATTCCAAAATTGCCTTGTGTGTCGACTAGTGCGGTTGACTTCCCTTTGGAGTGCCAAATTGCTGAGTCTTATTGCGTGCCGCACCAATGGAAAGAAACAGAATGGGTCCGAGACTCACGCACGGCAGGCGTCGGTAACGCCGGTCAGACGACCCCGCTCGCTGGAAACCAACCAGGGATGACTGTCAAATCACCACAGCATAAGAGAGTGTTCTACCTATGAATACAAAACAGGATGAAGAACAAGTGAAACTTAAAGTGAATTAAGGCTTTCTTTGTCTAAACCAAATTGAGTACTTATGTAGAAAATAAAAAGCAAAGGCTTTACTAAATAATGGTAAAAACAAAAGGGAATTATGACAATGTTAATTATCAGAATCACCTAATCCCTAAAAGAAGAGATATCAATAACTAAAGCAGGATGTCACAGGAGGAGGCAAGCTGTAGTAGCGGGTTTGTGCCACAAGGGGGCGTACTTCCTCTCAGTGGTCAACCTGGTTGAAAAGGCAGCTTAATTTAAATTGCAATTCAAACTGGTTTAAACTCTATTTAAATAAGTGTATAAAGAGATCTTAAGTAACATCTAATCTAGTAAGGATACAGTTGTGATGAAGTATCAATACGAAGAATAAATAAAAAAAATAAAAAAAATTGAACTGAGAAAGTTAATTCAAATTTAAATTCGAAATTTGTTTGTTTCAACCCAAATTTGAATGAGTGCAAGAAAAATAAAGATCAAAATTATATCTGATGATGATCACGATTACTGTAAGGTATCAGTGATAAATAAAAATAAAGCCAATGAAAAACTGGAAATATACCACTTCAAAACAGAATGAAAGGAGGAAAATTGATACACCGTCTTAGCAGGGGATGCCACAAGGGTGCGTGTCCCTCTAAGTGGGTATCAGTGACTGGAAGGGCAAACACGATATAAATTTAAATTCAAAATGGTTTAAAACCAAATTTAATTAAGCGTGTAAGGGAATTGAAAAATCAGGATAATATTTTATAATAATTAACGATAACAGCAAAGTATCATCAATAACTATAAAACAATCAAAAGAGAAAAGTAGAGATAGGCAATTCAAAACAGAATTTGAAAAGAGAGAAAAGGAGAGTTGAGTGAGCCGACTTAGAAGGCGGCCACTAGGTGGTGGACTTTTAGCAGTAAGAGAGCATTATCTGAAACGGCCCTCGCGTAATAGCACTCATGCATGCCGAAGTTAGAAGGCGGGGCGTAATTTGAGACTTCTAAACTCCCTCTAGTGTTTAGTCAGCGGAATTACAACCACTTTTTAATGTGATTCAAAAGCTAAGAGCTTTCAGCTCGCGTCACGCACTGATTTTCTGGAATAAATCACAAGTATACAATTAAGATCTCTGCGGATCTTTTTGGTGCTATACTGCACAAGAGTATATGGCGGGATTTCTTCGCCGCACATACACAAATGTGGACAACAGGAATTTTCGTCTGTTGGTTCGAACTCCAATAAACATTTTTCACAATAGCACTTATGATTTAAATGTATTAGATCTTCAATTGGGTAGCTACGCCAATTTTTTTGACCAGGAGTTTATCGTTTTTGTTGAATATCACTGGGTTAACCCCGAATTCAATAACGATATTTGCATGCAAGGCCTATGTTTAAAAGGAATCTCGCTTAAAAACATATTTGTTCAAACCGGTAATACGCACGTGAGAATTCTTCATTCACAGCGATTTAAAACAAATATTAGAAATGTATCAACTGCAGAGGTATTTATTCATCTCTTAACAGGACATTTGTAATATAGTAGTACTGCAGTCTTAGTATTTAACAGTGCTAACAATTGTCTAGGCATATTTTTAGCAACTTGTTAAAAATGTAACGTTACTGACTTCGGCTTTTTGCCTCGGTCGGTTAGGAGTGAGTTCGCGTTGCGACTTATCTCACAATTTCATAATTTCATAGCGCGCGCAAAAAAAAAAAAATATTAATAACCATATACACAGATTGAAACTGGATTGCTCATAAAACAAAGTTTGAAATCGCCAGCGTCCTCCACCAAACTGTAACAACATTTAGTTTTACATTAAATTAGCTCAAATTATATATAGGGAATTTTAATAATTAATCATGAATATGATTAATATATTGCATATTACAGTTAAATTATCGAAGTTGAAAATAGATTGATTGTACACACGAATGATCAATCACAACGAATTATAATTCCTCATTCATATGTCAATGGTCCATTTTCAGATCGATTATATGAGATAACCTTTAATGGAGTTAATTTAGCTATCGAACTGTTTGTCCAGCAAACGGCCGTAAGATTAACTTATCAACTTCTCAACAAAGTTATCCCTTCTTATAAACTCCAAGAAATATCAATTTTCTGGCCGTGAACATTAATTTTCCTGTGTTTATAAAATTAGACTACGCAACGTAGTCAATAATGAAAGCTTTGTAGCTATGATCGAAATTTCATTGACTCTGTAAAATGAGCATTTTAGACAGAAGGCAATCAAGAATATAATGGTTTTAATAGTTGGACTAATAATACATCGAACTACAATTCACACAGAATATATGTATATACACCCGAAACAAACAAAACGAAAAACATTACAAACACGAATTAAAATAGGATGAGAGAGAAAGATAAAAATGAGAGGGAGAGAGAGTTGGGAAGAGAGAGAGAGATCCGTAGGATCACAGCTTGGCAAAATTCACCTGGACATTTAAACCTTTAAGAGACAACACGGAAAAACAGTCTTAATGCTCTAAAATCTTGGTAACTCAAATATACTTGCATATAGTTCTCAGGTGTCTGAGCCCTGCGGCGTGTGTGAGCTGCTGGTCTTTGTGTGTTCCGTTGGAGCGTCACGTGGTTTGCTGCGGTCTGGAGCGCGCAGTTTCAAAGAAGGCTTAAAGGTCTTTGACGTAAATTACCAAATAAATAATTCAGACTAAGTTCATTTCTGGTGAAATGAACAAAGGAAAAACAAACTTAAACAAAAGAAAAGAAGAGGAAAGATCCCCCAGGGCGGGGATCACGAGTATGATGGTTACATCGGATCGAAGGAGAGGGAAGAGTCCAGTCAAAAGTTCCCTCGAAGAAGGGAGTTCCCCCAAAGATGCAGTTCTTTCTCCCCCCTCCTTACTCTTCCAAAACTAAAACCAAAACCAAAGATGAGGTGCTTGGTGGTCTTCTTTAAAGACACTTCTGTTTACGCCTCCTCTGGCGTGAATGCACCAATCAGCTGGGAGGAAAGTGTGCGGATAAGTGTTCCTTTGTTCCCTCGAGATCGACTTTGCATGTTTCATGACCGTGATGTAAAAATGCGTTCAATTTTACTCCAGAGATGATAAAACATAGTAACATACATTTTACGGTTTGCACCCATATATATATGGTTTGGTCAGATCAAGAGGATTCTAAAGGTGTGAAGAACGACATACAAACATTATAGGAAAACACAGTTACATTAAAAATGCATCTAAAAGCACCTCTGTTCATTTAGAATTATAATACGATCACATCTAACCCCAGTGGAACATGGGCAAACATAAAAACATATCGAATATATCATAGTACAAGTCTCTCAATTGAGGAGATTGGAGAAAAAGTCCTTGTGTGTGTGTGTGTGTGTGTGTGTGTGTGTGTGTACTGTGAACGTGGCTGGGTCATTCGTTGGTGAAGATGTGGTGAACTTTTGCTCACCCCCCTCCCGGGCAATGATATGTGTGTGCGTATTCTTTGAATTGATGAGTTTTAAGTCTGGTTACAATGACCAGTGTGGTTCATCACACAAGGTTGTCTGTGTTTGTGAGGTGTCCTGAAGAGGGGACACCACGGGATCTCCGGCCAGAGAGGCGCTCCTGTTGGGTCACATGTGGTAAGACAGAGGACCCTGTGATTACTTATCAGCGAAAAACGCCGCGGGGGCACTTCTGGCATCGGTCATTTAATTAAGTCCCATCGCCATTTGCTTGTGTGTGTGAATCAGTAACTTAAAAAGTCTCATGACATCTCCATTCTTCAGATTGTGAAAGAAACAGGAGTGTTTACTTAATTGGAGACTTAGTTGATTAAAACCACATGATTGCGCTGATCATCTGATTATTGCTACAGGTTCAAGCATGCCATTTAGCATGCCAAATATCTCACTGGCGTCGGTGACTCATCTGCGATTCTCTCAGACCGCGTTTTTGATAATTCACACTGCGTGATTGTCACTCACGTGAACGATCACCGATTTGCCACCGATTTCGGCCATTTGTCTGCGATTTCAACAAGTCAAGTGAAAATAGAGCCTAAAATCGTCCAGTGTGAACTCGGCATTATGGAAGTCGTCGACAGCGCAGGACTTACTCGAGAAAGATTTGTCATTTTGTTTTAAGACCACGAAACTAACAATGTCACCAAAGCCTTTTTTTTTTTCCGGGGCAGCAACGGAATGTTTTATAAGCAAGGCCCTGTTCGACGCTGAATTTGCAGATCATTTAAAACTGAAAGATGGAGTGGTCCTAGCAATAAAAGATCCCAGTCATGAGTCGGAACAGCAGCTGGTAAGTAAAACTGCATCAAATGTCAGTGTTTTGTTGGCAATCGGCGCGTAAGCTCTTTTTCTCCGCCCACGGCACCACTCCAGAAGCTCGACTGTTAGAAGTGATACAGCTGTATCTGTCTTTTATAAATCTGATAAAACTAAAGACTCTTTGGAGAAATGAAGAATTCAATACTAATCTATAGGTCCTCAAGATTAACAATGAGATTGGCAGAAACTGTGTGGGTTATGTGCCCTTTATGCCTTTTAGTTCGAATTTAGTTTGAATTTCCTATAAAAATTAGGATATTAAGAAATGTTAAACATAAACATCATGATTGAAACCATATGTATTGTGAAAAGAACTATAGTAGAAAAATTTACTTGAGTTGACTTGACAAAATTATCACCAAATGGATGAATTATGTTCTACTCTACACTACTCTGTTGTGGTAGAGTTTTTGTTCTAAATCTCTAGGAGTAGCTTAAATGTGACCATTTTGAATGGGTGAAAAAGATAAATTTACCTGAATGGCCATTATTGGAGAGGGTGAATGGTCTTTTACCAGGCTGGTTGTATCCCAGAGGCTGCACAGGGATTAGCGTTGGGTCATGTAGTGTTTGCGATGTGTCCACATTTATGGGTGACTGGCTGGAACCACCACAGTCAGGAAAAAACTCAGCCCATTCTGCCTGTCCCACAGCACCTAACACAACCAGAAAAGCATGGCACAGCGAGGTAAATGTTGGTGTGGGAATCAGTCAATGAAAATGTGTGTGGAATTATAAATGATATAAATGCTAGTAAGTTCAAAATAAATCAAAGCATTTAGGGGGAATGTGTGTGTGAGTGTTTACATTATGTTCTGAAAGCTCATAGTGAAGTACTAGCTAAGTGTTAAGTCATGCAAAGTTAATGAAGAAACACATGGTTACAAACCCATAGACTACACAAACGTTATAAGTGCTGAAACATTCTGTAGATAAATTAGCTATTGAAAGAAAAGGGGGGACAGAGCAACAAAAAAATAAAAATAAAGAAAAGGCAGAAAAGTTGTTTTATTGGATAACAAAAGAAAACTTTGCATATGAGTTTGGGACTTTCAGCTTAGTGCCAAGTCAGTTCTGTGTACACAGGGATTAGAGGCCCACTCAGTCTCACTGTTCACCACGAACATCACCCAAACCCCTGTTCCACTCCAAAATGTGGGGAGGGGGAGGCAAGGTTGCTCTCATTGATCTGTGGTTGCCAAGGATATCTCTATGACAACTGCAAGACACATATTCCGTGCCTCTGTCAGTTTACCTCTTGCATGCTGTCCCAAACATGGACAGGGAACAAAGCATCACTCAACCAAGTAACTGTTTTATTCAGAAATAATGAGTTGGATCACAACAATGGCACACACATTGTACAGCCCTGAAAATGTGTCCTTGAATGTCTGTTTAGTAGGTATAACAGTAGAAATCATTCCAATAGAAATCTTTCATAAGAACATTTTTTTTAAAATATTATTTTATAAAGAATTATTTTTTGTTTAAAGAAAAGAACAATATACATCATGTCATATGTCAGTGAAGCACATTTTGACAACCCCTCATTTCTCTCAGTAATTTACTGTAAATAAAAACGCAGAATACAATGTTTTTCTTCATTATATCTGAATAAATTAAAGCTATTGCACCAAAAGTATGCCTTATGTATACTTAAATATTATATTACAGTACAATAATGAGAATTTGTATATTAAACTGGCTTAATTGTCATAAAATTGTCATCACCATCTGAATAGTTTTAAAATAGGCTTAATTTTAACTACACAAAATATAATTTATTTGATTTATTATTTAGATGAGATTCACACGAACATTATTTTGCATTTCACCATACTTTTATTATTTTTATTGCTGTTGTGTATTTAGTTCTGGACACTCATTAGCACAGATTACGTACCAGTTTAGAGCATGCAATGCAAAATATGGCTAAATAAGCTTTTCCAAAAGCCTTATTACGACAAGAATGTCACAAGATTATAATGGGTTGTTCCAAAATGGCATTTTTGTTCAAGCAGAGCAGCCTCCTATTCTTCATTATGACATTCTCTTGTTTTCAAATTAAGCTACTAAAACGCAACCTCCTGCACCGGTGGACAACCTCCTTCTCTCTCTCTCTCTCTCTCTCTCTCTCTCTCTCTCTCTCTCTCTCTCTCTCTCTCTCTCTCTCTCTCTCTCTCTCTCTCTCTCTCTCTCTCTCTCTCTCTCTCTCTCTCTCTCTCTCTCTCTCTCTCTCTCTCTCTCTCTCTCTCTCTCTCTCTCTCTCTCTCTCTCTCTCTCTCTCTCTCTCTCTCTCTCTCTCTCTCCTCTGTCCATGTGAGTATGTGATGCTACTATGGAAGATATCAAATGGAAGTAACAGAGTTTGAAAAGAAAAATAAATAGAACATAATTGAGAGAAAAGGTAAACTTGACTCAAATATGGAAATATTATTTTCCAGAAAAATAACCAAATAGCCAAATTCATCCAAATCTTCAAAAGGCTTTTTCACATAAGCTTTGAACCAAAGTAATTCATAAGTATTTTCCATTATGCATATAAGTTATCTATGATATCCTAATTGCAACTAACATAACAATGCAAGTGAAATAAAACCTTTCACAAAATCATAGAGAATGAAAGGGGAAAAATAAAGAACTGTATTACCTGCATATGTCCATTCTTTTGCTAAAAAAAAGAGAAAGAATATAATAAGGTTACAATAACATAAGAGCCGTTGAATTATTCCACAATTAAATGTTACTGAAGCATCAAAACTATAATTCCTATAACTTGTTCTGTTTTCATCTTTGTTTAGTAGCAATGATCATTGTTACAAAATGCTAATCACCTATTCCTGAGCACTCCAGACACTTCAAAAAGAGAGAAAGAGACACTGTTATCCAGACAAGGTCCATGCTTTCACCCTCCTCTCCACAGGCCTCACACACTCACACAATGAGAAGCTGGTATAGACGCACCAGTAAAAATGTAGAAATGGTGAAAATCAAAGTATTAAAAGGTCAACAGCAAAGCAGCTTGAAAAATATATGTATCGGAAAAACATTCACAAAGAAAAAGTAATTCTTGGTCCTTTTTTGTATCTGAATGATTTGGTCCAGCAAGCTGAATTGTGGAAGAGAGAGGCCATTACACGCCACAGAAGAAGATTAAGAGTTAGAGAGAGAGAACCGGAAGGAGAAAAGGACAAATGAACGAGAAAATAATTTGCTGCTGGACACTGAAAAATGTGTATGACACAACTAGCTGAGAGGGGGGGAGGACTGAGGCAAAGCCTGATTGAAGGGGTACTGAGGTGATAATAAAGAGAGAATGAATAGGGAGAGAGAGAGAGAGAGAGAGAGAGAGAGAGAGAGAGAGAGGTAGACCAGAGCTAGAGAATAGAAGGTTCAGAATCCATTTAGTTTATTTACTGTACACTGCAATCAATGTTTTACAAACTTTTTTGGCATGTATAACTACCAAATTGTCAATTTCACGGTACTGTTAAAACATCGACAGACAATAAAAAGATATGCTATACATGATAATGCAGACATTGATTAAAACAACATAATTTACAGACACATGACATTTGGCTATTTATTTATTTTTTTTTGATATTTTGTTTTACAGAAATTATTTTTTTTAAGGACTAGACCAAACAGCTGGTAGGGACTACAATGAGCTTCTTCCCGGGTTGGTGACATCACGAACATTGAAGTTCAGTAGCCCTGCCCACTGATTCGAGCACAACAAGTAGTAAATAACAGACGTGATGCTTACACTGGATCGAGCAACTAAGCGATAAACATGCCTTTGAAGACTTCAAAATGTTGTGCAGTGCCAGGTTGTGGAAAAACACTGTAGCTGCATTGAATTTGCAGAGAGCCTGAAATGAAAAAAATATGTATCAAATTACATTCATAATCGGCCTCACAGACATTAAGTGTGTCCCTGCCTTAAGTGTGTTCAGTTCAGTCTTAGAATGTTTCAGCTAGTCAAGTGTGTCCCCAGCTTTTGCTATTTCCATATGCAAAGATGTTAGCCAATCACCAGTGGGCATTTTTACTGAAGTCTCACAGCAGACATGTCCCATAACAGAGCGTTCAAAACATAGGGCTAAAATCAGGGAAGGAAAAATGCCTTTTATTTATTTTATGTAAAAATCATACTAACATTATAAGTGCACCCCAGAAAACATTATAAAATAATTAAAGTAGTTCTCGGGAGATAAAAAGACTCGGGAGATAAAATGATGTAACAAAAGCATATATTTATTAACAGCCCAGCAAGCAAATATTTATAAAGTTCTTTGGCGTAGGCCCCATCCGCAGCGCGCAATCCGAGGGTAGTGGAATCTGCATTTCCTGCCTGAAGACGAAGGCAGGGGGAGGTATGTGAAGGGACAGCCCGATCTCACGGCAATTCACACGAATTTTACGAGGTGGCTAATTCGTAACAATTCATACGACCTCACTCGTACGAATTTGTACGATTTTTGCTAAATCGTACATATTTTACGAGTTGCCAAATTTGAATGACCTACCCCTGACCCCGCCCCTAAACCTACCCATCAAGTGGGTTTAGACAAATTGTACGAATCCGTAAGAGTGAGGTCGTATGAATTCGTACGAATTAGCCACCTTGTAATCACTAGTACAAATTTGTACGAATTGGGGACTATCCTGGTGGTGGGGAGGACGGAGGTATTTGTTTGTGTCAGCATCTTCAAACGTGTAAGTATCGATCTTTATACTGCAAGTATTAGAACATGATTGGTTAGATGTGAAGGCAATAAGTGATGTAACGATTGAGTCTTCCTGGCAGAACTTATTCTAAGGCTTTATTGCACTTTCACTATTCAAACGCTGGAGGACTGTAAACTTCATCCTTTAATTATCCCTAACTTTTGAGCACTTTAATCTATAAAGTGTATTCTATAACCTACTGGGTGTTGTGGATTTTTGATGTTAAATGTTGGCTTTAAAAAATATACAATACAAACATTTGAAGTATAGTTGATATGTTATTGTAGCAATGTTCAGGGAAGAAGGAGGCGGGAACCGGCGAACAATCAAAATATAATTTATTTAAATAAAACAAACAAACGAAAATACCGCCAGCAGACCCTCGCGGACGACTGCTGGCTACAGAAAATAAATATAACTGCCAGCAGCCCCTCGCGGACGACTGCTGGCTAAAGTAAAATACAAAAACAAAACACAACTAAAATACAGGCCTGTTCCTCTCTCGATCATCAACGTCGTCGCTCCTCCTTTATGCTTCCGCTCCTCCGCGAGAGATGCGAGACCGGTGTGCTTCACAGGTGTTGCTCATTAGCAATCGCACCACCGGCCTCGCGCCGTTCTCTCACGTCCCTCGGCCGTCCTGTTCACCACATACCCCCATCGCCCCTCACAGGCCGGGGGGTACCCACGAGCCTGTGCCTACTCCCCCCCCCCGGCGGCGGCGATCCCTGGGGAGTATGGACAGACAAACCGAGGGAAACGGAGACGGAAGCATGAGGAGCGACAGATCGAGAGAGGGGAGAGAGAAAAAAAAAAAAAAAAAAGACTTGGTCCGGTTCCCACAACGCGCTGCCATCTGGTCCCCCACCAGCTGTGCGCTCTCCTCCGCGGTGCCTGGCGGTGAGGCTGGGTAGCCCTCGGTGGACGGCTCGACGCTCCTCCGCCGCCCGGTGGACGGCGACGGCTCCTCGGGTGCCTTGGGCAGACGGGAGGAGTCCCCCACTCCCTGCTCCTCCCCTTCACTGGTGGACGGCAGCAGGCTACCGGCAAGGCCACCGGCTACTCAATCCAGCGCACCGCCTCGAGCGTCCGTGGCCGCGAGTCCCCCGCTCCCTGCTCCTCCCCTCGCTCGGCGGATGGCAGCAGGCTCCGGCCCACGGCGAGCGGCGGCGACTCGCGCACCATGCTCGATGGCACCGCGGATTCCCCACATCGGCGAGGACTCTCTGACAGCGCGTTCCTCCCTCTTCCCGGGTTTCGGCACCAGTGTAGCAATGTTCAGGGAAGAAAGAGGCGGGAACCGGCGAACAATCAAAATATAATTTATTTAAAATAAAACAAACAAACAAAAATACCGCCAGCAGCCCCTCGCGGACGACTGCTGGCTAAAGTAAAATACAAAAACAAAACAACTAAAATACAGGCCTGTTCCTCTCTCTATCATCAACGTCGTCGCTCCTCCTTTATGCATCCGCTCCTCCGTGAGAGATGCGAGACAGGTGTGCCTCACAGGTGTTGCTCATTAGCAATCGCACCACCGGCCTCGCGCCGTTCTCTCACGTCCCTCGGCCATCCTGCTCGCCACATACCCCCATCGCCCCTCACAGGCCGGGGGGTACCCACGAGCCTGTGCCTACCCCCCCCCCCCCCGGCGGCGGCGATCCCTGGGGAGTATGGACAGACAAACCGAGGGAAACGGAGACGGAAGCATGAGGAGCGACAGATCGAGAGAGGGGAGAGAGGAAAAAAAAAAAAAAAACTTGATCCGGTTCCCACAACGCGCTGCCATCTGGTCCCCCACCAGCTAGGCAATCTCCTCCGCGATGCCTGGCGGTGACGCTGGGTAGCCCTCGGTGGACGGATCGACGCTCCTCCGCCACCCGGTGGACGGCGACGCCTCCTCGGGTGCCTTGGGCAGACGGGAGGAGTCCCCCACTCCCTGCTCCTCCCCTTTACTGGTGGACGGCAGCAGGCTCCGGCCCACGGCGAGCGGTGGCGACTCCTCCTCTCCCTCCCGGATGGCAGCCGCCCCTCCAATACCCAGGCGGCCGGCAGCGAACTCGACCGTCCCACCGGCAACTCACTCCAGCGCACCGCCTCGAGCGTCCGTGGCCGCGAGTCCCCCGCTCCCTGCTCCTCCCCTCGCTCGGCGGATGGCAGCAGGCTCCGGCCCGCGGATTCCCCACATCGGCGAGGACTCTCTGACAGCGTGTTCCTCCCTCTTCCCGGGTTTTGGCACCAGTGTAGCAATGTTCAGGGAAGAAGGAGGCGGGAACCGGCGAACAATCAAAATATAATTTATTTAAAATAAAACAAACAAACGAAAATACCGCGAGCAGCCCCTCGCGGACGACTGCTGGCTAAAGTAAAATACAAAAACAAAACAACTAAAATACAGGCCTGTTCCTCTCTCGATCATCAACGTCGTCGCTCCTCCTTTATGCTTCCGCTCCTCCGTGAGAGATGCGAGACCGGTGTGCCTCACAGGTGTTGCTCATTAGCAATCGCACCACCGGCCTCGCGCCGTTCTCTCACGTCCCTCGGCCGTCCTGTTCGCCACAAACATATAATGTAAGGTCTGTCACACTACTAGAAGGATGAGGACACAAGGAATACGGTTAACAGACTTTATTTATACACCTGTTGCAATATCCAATCTCATAGAAGGCTTCGAGATCCACACAGAATTGGAAACAGGAAACAGGGAATAACTGGAACAGAAACAGTCTCTTGAATACTTTGAACTCAGAAGTAGACTTGGTGATAAATCAGGGCTTGAAGGCAGACACAAAAGCACTTAGAACTTGAATGCAGATACGTAGACACTTGAATAGAATTACCGATCCGAAGACACACGAACTGAGAGCGGATTTGAATAAACTTCCAACTTGAATGTAGAGAAGAGATACGAGGTCCGTAGATGCACAGAAGAACTCGGAGAATCAGATTGGAGAATCCTGAAGCACCGCCGCACACAATGGCTGCTTGGAAATACACATAGGAGAGTGGTTAGTGATAAACTTGAGTATACTTGCACACGGAATAAGAGCACACGGGGATCCTGGAACTAGTGATGTTACGTCTGACACCGACGCTCCGAAGCTTGCTTCAAACTCGAACGGTCCTTGCAATGAACTACTGCTTCGGAGCTTGTATCATTACGTCACTAGTCACGTGAAAATGACTTCTGAAGCAAACACACCAGTTCACCTGACTGCTTTGACAGCCCAATCCAGTGTTGACAGGTTTGAAACCTGGCGGCTGTATTTCTTATAAAAGTGAAGCCAAACCATGGCAACAGCGTGGGTTGTAGCCTAGTAGTCGGTGTTTGGATTGGCGTTATTGTTGAGGAGATAGGATTGAGTTTATTTCAGTGTTGTGATGGAGCCAGCGAGAAAGAGAAGTCGTTCCCAAGTTTGGGAACACTTTAAACTTATTTCCCCGAATAAGGTTAGTTCTTTGACATTACTGCACACAAATATTTGTACATATGTAGTGAATGATATGGAGCACTAAAGTACAATGGATTGCTTTTACGGAATATGTGGTAACATCTGCACACATCTGTTTAACTCTGCATTTACTGAATGAGCACTGTGCTGCTTCACACTGATTGAAATTTTAACAATTTTAACTTAAGGCAGTTTTATTTCTGTGTGAATGTTTTAAAACACATTTTAAACCAAAAAACACACAAATATTTTCTTTCAATTGTTATTTTAAATTGTCCTTCATTTTTATGATTTGTGATTTTAAGGGCTTTTTTCTCTTAGATTTTCTCATTTCTGTGAATTTCTGTGTATGAAATGTGAGATAAATAAATTTGCCTACATGTAATTGCATAGATCCTCACACAGGTAAACGTTGCTGTTACAGGTTCAGTGCTTGGTGTGTGATCAACAGTTGGCGTATAATAATAATACGGCTTCCATGCTGAGGCATTATAGGGCTAAGCATGAGCAGTCTGGAGGGTCAATGGAAAACTTCAACTGTCAAGGTAACTCATTTATGGAAGTTCTCTACTGTTACAGTATGAAAACACTTTACTTAAAGTTGTACATGTATTTGCACATTTTCTGTCCAGTGAACCGCAAACAACAGCTTGATGAAGCTCTAGTGGACTTTATTGTGGGGGATTCACAGCCTTTCTCTATTGTGGATGATAATGGCTTTAAAGCATTTGTGGCTAAGCTTGACCCCACTTATACACTACCATCCAGGCAGGCTCTGAAGATCATGGTGGACCACAAATATGAGGAGCAGAAGCAGAAGGCCATGGCTGAGCTACAGAAAACTGAGGGTGTGAGCCTAACTGCAGATATGTGGACCTCTATTAATATGGATGCATATCTGGCCGTTACATGCTATTATGTAGACGACAAGGATAAGCTTACCACAGTACTTCTGGGGGTATGGTCATTTCCAAAAGCTCACACTGCGGAGAACCTTGCAGAGGCCAAGAGGTTGCTCTTTGAAGAATGGGGTATCCAGAGCAAAATAAAATCCCTGGTGACTGATGCTGCTTCAAATATGATAGCCACTCCCAACAACTTAAAGATTAGGCATGTTATATGCATTGCGCATGCCTTGAATTTGGTAGTCAAGAGCTCCCTTGATGCAACTCCTGGTCTGGAAGATGTCAGAACAAGAGCATGAAGGATGGTGACTTACTTTAGGACCAGTACCACAGCAACAGAGAGGCTCACAGAGAAACAGGAACAAATGGGACGTCCTGTGAAGAAGCTGATTCTGGAGGTTGATACATGCTGGAATAGTACCTATTTAATGCATCAGCGTATATATGAGGAGAAGAGAGTATCTGACTCTAAGGTCATTCCCATGATGAATATGTTGCGATACACAATTAATGAAACCCTCAAAAATATTACCAATGACACTGCAATCCAGCTGGGACAGAATCTGTCAAGAAGATTAGCAGATACATTTTCAGCTCTTGAATCGACAAGTGTTTTGACATTAGCTACACTACTAGATCCACGATTTAAAACATTTGGGTTTCATAATCATATACAAAAACATTTGGGTTTCATAATCATATACAGGCCCAGACGGCAATTGGACGACTAAAATCTGAAAGCACAGCGTTAATCAAAGATACAGCTCATCAAACACCCAGCCACTCAGCACAGCCAGATACAGCACAAAATCTTGAAACTACAGGTCAAGGTAAAGTAAAAATCATAGAAGGTTACTTGAAACTGTTCATTTCTCATAATATGGTTTTGTTTATCATTTCCCTTGCAGATGAGGGGAATCTTTGGGAGCTGCTGGACAACGATTCAAGTAATTCAAGGAGGAACATAAATGCAACATCAGATGAAACCATAGAGGTCCGGCGCTACATGACCGATCCCCCACTGCAGCGTTCTGCTGACCCTCTTGCCTACTGGTCCACCCACAAAGCAATATATCCTCATTTATACCAGCTTTCTAAACTGTTTTTGTGTACTCCTGCATCATCTGTTCCATGCGAGATGATATTCCCTAAAGTTGGTTAAATTGTTTCAAAAAAAGAAATCGCCTTTCACCAAAGACTGTGGAGAAAATAATATTTCTGAATAAAAACCATACCCTTTAATGAACATTTTGTCTAAGCCTTCTGCATGATGGACCCAGAGCCATATAGAGTGAGAGTTGCGACAACTCCATTGACTCCAATGTAACGTTTTTTTTTTTTTACAGCAATGGAGCAATGGCGGCTCGCGGAGCCTCTCAATAGTTCCCGGAAGTAGCAGCAGCGCGGTAGACTTACAGCAGAACAGACCGTTTGTGATGCACTTTTAAAAGGTAAGACGTTTAAAGAATAAGATTGTATATTATCAGTACATCTGAATCAAATGAACTTATGTATTAAAGCATGCTATAGGTGATTATTGCTCTCTAAATTGGTAGTTTTAGGGGACGTTATCAGGTAAAATAAAGGTCATTGGATAAAGTTAGTAACATAACAAACCACAAACAGCCTATTAATGGTTAAACCCGTTCTATTAATGCATGTTTATCCTTTGTTGTGTAATAAGAGGGAAAGACTTCTAATCAGGGGTATATAACATTGGGGAGTGTGATAGTTGTAATTGATAAAATGAGAATATCGGTTTTATTTCATATTAAATGGGCAATAACGGGAAAAACATCCTTATTTTAGATTTCATATTTGAGTAAGCAAAAACGTATGGTTGGAGTTTTTTATTCATTGTGTTTGTTGACTATTACCTGTCTATATTATGTTTCAGCTGATTTGTATTGATGGGAAAGGGAGATGGAAGTAAAAACCATGCTTAAAACAGCAGCAAGCCATGTTCTAGATCAAATCATACTAGGCTAAATGGGGTATTGTAAATACCATAAGTGTATTATATACTAACTACTATATATAATTTATCCCGTTTTTGTTTCCTTTATGTCTTTCAACACAAGAAGCACAAAGGGGATTCAGTGGATCCTGCAGACTCCTGCACTAATGCTGTTCCCTCACCTTCAGTCTCAGCTCCTTGGATTTTGCAAGACTTTACTTGCTCCTTATTTTTAATAAACATTAAACTTCCCAGTGTTGGTCTTTGTGAAAAAGTGCAGATACACCTAAGTATGATTAGCATAAAATGTTTAGTTCTATTTAGATTGCTCCTGCTGACTTGAGCATATTTTCTGCTCTCTGTGTCGGACAGTACAAGAACAACATAGAGAAAAGGGCAGACAACATGCTTGACGTGCAGTTTATTAGACATTTATAAATTCCATTGTGCTAAATCAGTGCAAAAGTATATATATATATATATATATATAATTTTTTTTAAAATCTTTTCAAAGCTGATGTAATGTATATTTTTGTGTCATGAACAATGTATTTAGACAAGTTTCAGTTGTGAACATTTCTAAGTGATTAAATCCACCCTTTGTTGTACCGCACAAGAAGAAGCGCCGTTCCCAAAGACTGCTGGAGCCTGTGGAATCTGCGAAGCACTCGCCGGAGCCCCTCCCTCGAGCTTCGCCTACACCTTCTCCGCCCCCTCTCCCGGACACACAGCCGCCGGCTCCCGCCCGCTTTGCCGTCACTTGGAATGATGAGGCGGAAGGAAACGCCACAGGAGACTGTTGTTACATTCTGGCGTCGGACAGTGAGAACGGAGTGGTCGGGTTCTCAACACTCTGCCTCCTCCCAGGAATCCGGACTCATGCTGGAGTGGACGCTGAGCTGATGCGTCCACTTTCCCAGGGCGTCGACCGCCTCGGCCTCGGCCTCGAGTGGTCACCGCCTAAGGAGCCTGCGCCTAACAGACTCGACGGCTGTTTTCTTCAGAACCGCCACCGCCAAGCGCCCGCGTCCAGGTCTGCACCCTTCCTTCCAGAACTCCACATGGAACTGGCTAAGTCATGGAACGCACCAGTCTCCGCGAGGCTGCATTCTCATGTTTCCGCATCACTCTCCCAAGGGGACGGTGCCGCTGAGAAGGGGTATACTTCTATCCCCGCTGTGGAGGAAGCGGTCACAGCGCACCTTTGCCCGCCCTCCACGAGATGGCGCTCAAAGTCTGCCCTCCCATCCAAAGCCTGCAGGACCACGTCTGCTTTTGTTGGCCGTGCTTACGCCACCGCCGGGCAGGCCGCTTCCGCACTGCATTCTATGGCTGTACTCCAGATCCTCCAAGCCGATCTCCTCCGTGAGTGGGACGAGAAAGGCCCGGAACCAGCTGCCGTCACGGATTTAAGAAGCGCAACGGACCTTTCCCTTCGCGCTACCAAGTCCACAGCTCAAGCCTTAGGGAGGTGCATGGCCGCGTTAACCGTCACAGAGAGGTACCTCTGGTTGACGCTCGCCGACATGAGGGAATCTGAGCGCGCCACCTTTCTCAATGCGCCGCTCTCCCCTACTGGTCTCTTCGGCCCTGCGGTGAACGGGATCGTCGACCGCTACTCCGAAGTGCAGAAGACCACTCAGGCCATGAACTTGTTCCTGCCGCGATGCTCTAGTTCCTCTGCAGGCCGCTCACGTGACCAGCCGCCTGCACGAGCCGCTTCACAGCGCCCAGCACAGCCTAACCAGTCTTCACAGCGACGCCAGGGCGGCCTCCTTAGATCAAGCACAGCCAGCCGTCACAGGCCGCCTCCCCCACAGGGCCAAAAAAAAGGGGCCCTTGGCCCAAAATCACGCTGAAGACTGAGCACGCGAAGCCCTCCTAAGGGCAGCAAGAGGGAAAAGACGGCTGAGTTCCGCCGCGGCCGAACCACCGTCAAAACTCCTTTCCCTGTCAGTCCCCTTCATACAGGCTACTGCAGTGGTACATTCAGCAGCCAATGAGCAGGTAACAAAATCCGCTCGCCTGCACACAAACGCTATTTTTATGGCGACCCAGAGAAATCTCATAAAGAGTGTAATGTCTGGTTATCCGGCTCACGCCAATGGTGTTTTAAGTGTAGAAAAAGTGCCCACATCTCAGTGTTCACCCCCACACACAAGCACAACACTTCCCGTGTCATTCACAGAGCCCACTCTCATAAAGCAGGCAAATGCCGCTCGAGTGTTAAATGTAGAAAATGTGCCCACGAGTCCGTGCTCACACCTACTATCTGCCCGCTCTATCACACGGCCAAAACAGCCCTACATAGGTCTAAATATTTCTGTAAGTCCAGTGCCCGCTCACAAGCGCTCACGCTAACTGACACACACTTCCCCCAAAGCGCCGCTCGCGTGTAATCAAAGGGCGCTCCCCGTCGCAAGTGGCCGGGGCGTCACTTATTAGTGTAAAACGCGTGCCCGCTCAGACGCGCTCACGCACATCACGATGTGATGACAAAACACTCCCTATTCATTGCGATCGGGATGTCAGATATAAAACAGCCTGTTACTGCTGTCAGCGAGCCGCCGTACTCAGGCACCGAGGGCGCACGCGCCGCGCCCATGCCTCCGAGTCAGTTTCTCGATCTGCGCAGTGCGGCGATCAGAAACCGGAGGTCATTCTACCCCTCGCTACACACATCAAAGCGTGGGAAGCGATCCCAGGGGTATCAGAATGGGTTCTAAGCACTATGAGGCAGGGTTATTCACTACAGTTCTGTTGCCGGCATCCACGCTTTCGAGCGCGGACCGTGACGTCAGTGGGCACGGAAGTAGCACATCTACTCCGCGCAGAAATAGTGAAACTGTTGTGCAAAGGGGCCATAGAAAGGGTGCCGCTTTCTCTGAGCGAGTCAGGCTTTTACAGCCGTTATTTTCTCATACCCAAGAAAGACGGAGCCCTCAGACCTATTCTAGATCTGAGACATCTGATCAAAGTTCTTATGAAAAGACCGTTCAAAATGCTTACGACCAGAAAAATCCTCGCCCACATTCGCCCGAGGGACTGGTTTATATCTCTCGATCTGAAAGACGCCTATTTTCAGATTCAGATAATACCCCGTCACAGGCCATTCTTGAGATTCGCCTTCGACGGTCAGGTATATCAATACACCGTCCTGCTGTTCGGCCTGTCCTTGGCACCCCGTACATTCACGAAGTGCATGGACGCGGCTCTCGCCCCAATGAGAAATCAAGGGTTGCGAATAATGAACTATCTGGACGATTGGCTGATTCTGGCTCAGTCAGAGATAGAACGAGCTCGTCATCCGCTTCCTTAGAGGAGCTAGGAGGATGAACCCCCCGCGCCCCCCGTCGGTTCCTGTGTGGGACCTTTCGTTGGTCTTAGAGGCACTGAAAGCATATCCCTTTGAACCGTTAAGTTCTGTGGATCCAAAGTTTCTGTCACCTAAAAACGTTTTTCTGATTGCCTTGTCATCAGTCAAGCGTGTGGGAGACTTGCACGCGCCGTCTGTCGGTGCTGCATGTCCTGAGTTTGGACCAAATGACTCTAAAGTCATACTCAAACCTAGACATGGTTATGTCCCAAAAGTGATTAACACTCCTTTCAGAGCGCAGGTTATTTCCCTATCGGCTCTGCCAGCATCCGATATCGAGAGTGATGTTAATTTCCTCTGCCCGGTCAGGGCGCTGAGGGTTTTAGGTTACGCACTCTGCGCTGTTCAGACGCTCGGAGCAGCTCTTTGTTTCGTTTGGTGGGCGCACTAAAGGTCTCGCTAGATGGATAGTGGACGCTATCGCAGCTGCTTATGCGTCGAAAGGTCTGCAGTGCCCTTTGGGCATCAAGGCTCATTCCACTAAAGGCATGGCCTCGTCGTGGGCATGGTCCAGCGGAATTTCTATTCATGACATATGTGTGGCGGCGGGCTGGGCTTCCCCGTCCCAACAAACAACATTGTTATGTTATTTGATTGATACTGTGAAGCTGCTTTGATACAATTTATATTGTGAAAAGCGCTATATAAATATACTTGACTTGACTTGACTGACTGATGATTTTCCCACAACTCAGTCCTGCTTTTGTTCATTCTTCAATGATCGTGTCAGTCAGTGTTTGGCCAACACAGTGTTTGGCCAGTCATCTTGGCCAACACAGCATCTTTCCTCAAAGTATATTCAAATAAGGACAAAAATAATCCGCATCCATCTACGTGCATAAAATCAAAAGCATCATGGTCACCTCTAAAAGTTAGCTGGTTCACCGCAAGGAACTCGACGACATCGATTATTGATGACAAGTAGTATCTATTGCGTTCCAAATGTTCTGCATTGATTAAAGTTGTGATTTCTTTACTGGTCTGAATCCGTCTTTCCTTGTCCCTCCACATAGCTTCACAAGTCTGGTGTTCTTTTGACGCTGAATGTCCTTTCCCAGTTTCCACTGCATGCTTCCAGTCGCAAAATCCAATCATCGTAAATGTGGTGTCTGTGGCAGAGGAGAGTGCTCGAAACGTTCTGCATTAGTAGCAGAATGCAGCATCTGCATGAATAGAGTATTCTAGCCAGTCTCTGCTTCTATACCAGGAGCTGTTAAACAATCTTTTTTTGCCTGAGAAAACACGTGCAGGAAAGTTTTTCAAGAATACTTGGTTGGGTTTCTCAAACGTGGTTGCTGCCACCTGTGGCCGTGACGCCCCTTGCTTGAGGCTATGGTCTTGGCAAGTAACTTTAGACCTACTAGTATCACTGGAATGGATAGCCTCTGCAGTGTTGAGAGTTGGATTGACCTCTTGTGAACTGCTACACCCTGGGTTTTCTCCCCTTACCTCGCTGCTCTCTTCTACCAAGTTTGGTGGTCTTTGATTAAAGAAACCCCGTATAACCATGGTAATTGTCACACGAAATAGCTCAGCATAGTTGTTTAAAAAAAACAGCTATTGTTATTAAGCGCTACTATGCTTAGGACACAAACACACATTTTTCTATTCGATTCGTGGGACTCCCTGTCTAAATAAAACCCCCCAAAACAAATAAATTGTTATTCCTCTATTGCACAAAAGCAATAAGAACAACTAAACAAAATAACGATTTACAGTTGCAAGCATAGGTAGATTTTCAATTTATAACATGTTTTTGCAGCGTTGTGCAATGTAGCCAATCACAGACATGTGTTGATTTCTAAAACGCAATGGCCAATCAGATGCATTTCAGATAAAATCCACTCACTGCTCTCAACGTCTGAGTTTTTGTTCAGTGCTGAATTCTGCATGCTGGCAAATCCTCTGATTATACCAAACAAAGTGTTGACATTATGAAAGATTAGGCTTGTTTGAGATAGAAATGTGTCTGAGAGCGGTCGCCTTGCTCTGATGTCATGCTGACGTATGTCAAAAAACTCTCGCGACTGCAATGCGGTGTCAGATTCTGCAGTCGCGCGCAGTTGCTCTCCACCGACTGCGCTGATCAAAAGCATGATGGGAAACGACTTGCTGACGACACAGCTCAATGCTCATTGGTTTAAACAACCGTGATGTATTGTTCTCTTTTAAAATGTTTGACTCTGGCATCATGTTTTATGTGTATACGTACGTTATGTGTGAATAAACGAGAAGAGAGATCTGTCCGTCTTGCCTGCGCTTTTTTCACTCCTCCCCTCACTGCAGCCGCCTACTCTCACATACATTTCAGGCGAGGCAAGGCGCATCTCAAACAAGCCTATTAAGTCAGCTTCATTGATAATAAAAGAGCTTTGTGAGATCGCGATGAACTGAGATGTGGGACGTGACGTAGAGTTGATGAAGGGAGACAGGCTTGTCCAGGGCGGGCACTAGTGACTCACAGGGCAGGCCAGGCCCCCCAATGCATGGCGCGGCGACTGAGTCGGTGGAGAGTGTGCACTGCAGAATCCGACACGTGCGCCTTGCGGTCGCGAGAGTTTTTTGACATATGTCAGCATGACATTAGAGCAAGGTGGACCGCTCTCTGACACATTTCTAATTGGCATGCAGCTCGTGGTATCACCTTTCATCGGTTCTGCGCAGATTTTGCTCATCTCAAACAAGCCTGTTGTGTGACACAAGATTCTAAATTTACTCAGCTCCTCCCCCACACCAGAACCCGTCCCTGCCTAATGCTTAGTGCTAACAACTGTAGTCTCCTTTTGTTGTCACGGAGAAGAAAAAAACTACTGGATGAATTACTTCAGGGATTATTAAATAATATCTGGATGCAATCATGTGGTAAAAGGTCTCCAGCATGCATGTATAGTAGCGCTGTGATCTTAATTGAATAATGTTGCAGAACGGACCAACTGACTGTAAAAACTAAAGGTGCCTCAAATATCCTGTCGGATACTCAAGGAACTTTAAAATGTAATTTAGGTGCCTCAAAGCTCTTTCTCCTATAGTAGGGTTACTGGTTGAACCATTGACTGTCTTTGCGGTTCTTGCAGGAACTTGTAGGATCCTTTAAGCACTTTGTATTCAGTTCTGAGGTTCTGGAGGCTCCTTTTCATTACCATGAGACGTCGAGGTGCTTTGGGGGAAGTTAGAGGTACTCATATTCTATGAAAGGGTTCTTGAAAGACCTGTAACATATACGTGGTTCCTGGAAGATCTCTTTTGTAAAAGCCAGCATCTGGAGGAACCCAAAAGTTCTGTGAGGCCACATTAAGATGTACAACCATACAGATGTACAGTTTATTTGCCTATTGTTGTTATCATTATTACTGTTGTTCATAATTATTAATGAACACAGAGAAGAGAGAGAGAGAGAGAGAGAGAGAGAGAGAGAGAGAGAGAGAGAGAGAGAGAGAGAGAAATTTTGAGATTGTTTACCAGTTAGCCAGAAGACAAGGTTGAGATCAGATCACACATTTTTGTTACATTTTTATTGAACAGATTATGGGTAATGCTTTGTGTTCAGGTTTGACTGTACTCATGTAAAACATTACACTTCAAATGCCTAAACATAAAAAGAAAAAAAAAGCAATAGACATTTTACATTATATATATATATATATATATATATATTTTTTTTTTTTTTTAAAGTGTAGTATTATTATAATTATTAATCAGAAGAAGAAGAAGAAGAAGTGCTCTCGTGCGTTCTGCTCCCGCGCAACGCAAGAAGCGGTGATTTAAAAAAAACGGCTTCATATGACTTCCCCATTAAAGGTGAGTAAAGTCGCCAAAATTATGCAAAATATATACTATGTGTACACACATTAACACACTAACACGCTTAATTTTATGGCTGTTTAAAAATGTATGTTTTACACTTTAAAGAACGTATATTGACTATACACATTGACAGTAAGTTAGGCCTATAACGTTAGCAGAATAGGACTAGCAGCTAACTGTTTTAGCTGCGATGCCAACGAAATGTAGCCTAAGCGAAATTACTTTGTGGGTCGAAATGAGTACTGTTAAATCACAAACAATGATTTTAGTTTTGTTGTTAACTTTTAGACAATGTAACGTTAGCGCTCTTTTTTTTTATTTAACTAACGTTATTTGTTGTCATTGGCATTTGTGTTAATTCGTTGTTTAACTACACAAATATACACAAATTGGGTTTACATGTTTTAAGGGGACATTCCAAGGCCTTACGAAAACTAGCCAAGGGTTTATTATAGTAAAAGTGTAGTAAACATTGTTTTCTGTCGGATTGATTAGTATTTGTTTAAACACAGTTGTACTACAAATAGGCCTAACGTTACCATGGTAAAACTATGGTTAGTGTAGTGGCAAAAAAAAGTGTCCTAATTAATGTGAATTCACCCTATTTTTTTTTTGTTTTTGTTTTTTTTTTTTGTTTGTGAACACTCAGCATAATCATCTATTCAACCAGTAATTTTTTCAGTAACATTTTTTTTGTTCACAGCAACTACTATATATGATAAAGGGTGTATTCTATAACTATATTTTACATATTTGTATATGTATTGTTAAAATACATTGTGCTCATACTGATCATATATATTGTGCTGTGTTCAGTGATGAGCGCCAATGCATTTAAAAGTTATTTAAAAAAATATAGCAAATTTTGCACCAGACATCAGTCCTATACAAATGCTTTCTGGTTTTAAATGAGTTTGTTTGGGAATTAAGCCTACATTTAATTCACAGGATGCACGTCTCAACATTATCCGACTTTAAAATATAGAATAGGAAAAAATAGTTCTTGAGTTTTCTCTGCATAATATATGTCACTTTTACACGTGTCCCAGCCACATTTTTATTTTAATATACTTTTAAATTACGTCTGTACAAAGCAGTTTAAAATGACCCAAATACCTTTAATACAGTTCTTAGACAAAATAGTGGATAGTTTCCAATGTATGATTGGTTAATAAAATGTTTAATGTCTGGCTTAGCAAAGTTATATTTGCATGCATGTTTCAGATATAAATGACTTTTGACTAGTCAGAATGTTAATTCCAGATATCTACATTGAAATGCTGCCACAAAGCTAAACTCAGATATCTCCAAAGAAAGGTCTTCCTATTAAAAAATCAGATCTAGATATCCATAATTAAATTGCAGATTTTCTTTATTTGAGATTTGACTAGGAATAATTCCAATTCAAGATATCTCTTATTAAGTTTTGCCAAGTCAAAAATCCAATTCAAGATATGATATCTACAAAACATGTAATTTGACTAGTAATAAATTACTTTCAGATATCTACAAATGTTGGATATCTTTAAAAAATATATGAATTAAAGATATCTTCAGTTTGATTGTTATGACTAGTCAAAAACCATTTAGAGATATATTGAATTATAATTTTTACTATCTCTAATTTAATTATCACTAGTAAAATCGTAATTTGAGATATCTCTAATTAGAATTATGCCTATGACAAAATCAATTAGAGATATATTTAATTACAATATATATTAGTCAAAACTCATTTGAAGACATCCAAATATTTTCCAATGGAAGTCAATGGAAGAATATGACTAGACAAAATGGCATTTTAGATATCTCAAATGTATATTATGCCGAGTCAAAAATTGGAATTAGGATATCTGGAATTGGAAGGAATTAAGATATCTGGAATTGGAATTTTGACTAGTCAAAACTAAATTATGACTAGCCTATGCAGCCAGGGGTATTTAATGCTTAAAAACGGCTTGCCATATACACACTAAGCCCTTGATCACTTGGAATTCACCATGGAGCTTATTATTTAAACCCCTTTTTACATATGAATTTGGACCATCCTATGTGCATATAAGTGAGAAAATTTAAAATTAGGCTACACAAATGAAAAAAAAATCAATAGTTTTGATTGAACAGTTAATTGACTGTGAACATTAGGTAGCTAAAAGTATGCGATTCAATCTCAAAATAATTAATATATTATGCACTATTATGTGATCTATTCTCAAAATAATGAATAGGCTATAAATGGGCTGAATCCGAAATCGTCCCCTATACCCTCAAATACGGTGCTATTTAAGGGGACGGCCATTTGTAGTGGTGTCCGAAACCATAGTGGATGTTATTGAGTGCACTCATTCAATCCCACATGCACACAAATTTACGCCTAGTTTATTTATTTATTTATATATATATATATATATATCCTTCGAACCGGCTGTGGAAACTGCAATGTGAGCACAGCTATTGTCATGTTTTAGCTAAATGTGTCAAGAAGTAGACCTACCTTAATCCTAACTCAAAATTTGACAGCTTTTGGAATTTTAGACTTTAATTGGGAGAGTTAACCAATTCATGATTTAACCAATTTATGTATATTTGTCGTGACTTTTTTGGTATTATTCTGGGAAAATGTTCTTCCTCATAATCAAATCACCGATTCTGACCATAGTGGTCTTCTCATACCAAGCTTAGTGCTATAGCCTTTTAGGCTTGTTTGAGATTAGCAAAATCTGCGCAGAACATAAGTAACTATGGATCTATGAGACCGAACGATGACCGTCACCACGGTCTTACCTTCAATGACGCCATTCTTCCACCTATCCTCGAGACCTAATATCAACAATGTCAGGTGACTGACCTTGGGGGTTGGCTATAACATCCAGGTGAACCAACAGCTTCCTCTTGCCTGGAACGCCCCAGTTCGTCCCGAGTGACAAGGGATGGTGACAGTCATCGTTCGGTCTCATAGATCCATAGTTTTGGACATAACTTACGATCTATTTCGACCTCACTCAGACAGCCACCACAGTCTTACCTTGGATGACTTATACCACCAGGATCACGAGGGACAAGTATCTTTTCCCACTCCTGTCTATTTAGCGACAGCGGACCCCAAAGAATTCGGATTTGCCACATTAATCCTATAAAATCTCGTGAACATGCATGAGCTGCTCCAAGAGACTGCAGCACAGATGTCTGAGAGTGCTCACCCCTTGAGTGTCGCCCAGGAAGTAGCCATGCTCCTGGTAGAGTGAGCAACCAGTTCACCAGGGATAGGACGATTTTGGTTGACATAAGCTTGTGAAATTGTATCCACTATCCAATGAGACAGTTGCTTAGACACAGGTTTGCCTGCACACTTTCTTGTCAAAGCATACGAATAGTTGTGTTGCCTGTGTGACTGTGTGATAGTTGCGTGTGCACCCAAACAAAGGGGATCTGTATGGAAAGCATCAAACTCAATTACCTGATTTATTGTTCTAGGCTTATGGACCTTGGGTAGGAATGATGGGTTTGGCCAGAGAAAAGCCCCTGTTTTTCCCGCCTTCCATCTCAAGCAGTCTTCACTGACTGATAAAGAGAGCAATTCACCAACTCTCTTGGCTGAACATATTGCCAGAAGGAAGACTTGAGATCGGCTCGCTCCAAAGGTTCAAAAGGTGCAAAGGTCCAAAGGTTCCCTGGTGCAAATATTGACAAAAAACCTTTTGGTGTCTCAATTTCTTAAAGGTCCCCTGACATGCTTCTTTTTGTAGGCCTTGATATAGGCCTTAGTGGTCCCTAGTACTGTATCTGAAATCTCTTTTCCAAAATTCAGCCTTGGTACAAAATCATAGCCACTACAAGCCAACCCACAATGACTTTCCTTCAGACGTGCCGTTTGGTGTTTGTAGCTTTAAATGCTAATGAGGAGGAGAAAGGCGGGAAAAGGTGTAGGGTGGGTGTGGCCTCGACCATCTTGCGGCAACGGTACCATGTATGTTTACATTGGATATATTGCAATGGCACGCAGATACGCAGTCGTTCAAGCATTTCAGTTTGACCCAGAGTCTGATCCGGATGGAGAAGCAACGGATGAAAAAGTTGCACCTCAGCGGCTCCAGCAGGACGTCTCCGAATGGTTAGTTTCAAATATTATGTCTGGATACTGTACTATATTCGGATGTTTTGCGTATGCGGTTACAATTATTATCATGTAGTTAACTCTAGTATACAGCTAACGCTGTATTAGCATCTATATCAGTAATATTATATATCATTAGTTGACTTACTTGTCCGAGGTTTGTAGCTGAGCCAAAGAGAGTTGGTACTGATCCAGACTTTAGTTTCAGACGTTCAGCAAGCCCATGGGAATTGACACATGTTGTGGAAACAGTCGTCTGTGAAATGTTTGGCGCAGACATACAAAACTTTGGTGTGTTGTGTCGGTGCATTTCCAGAGTAAATGAAATTAATCCATTGATCCTTCTGGGGATTGGATGAAGGAAGTAAAAAAATACTTCGGTGATCATTTGTGCATTCAATTATTGAGCAACTGTTGTGCTTCGCTCGTTCACACGCCATGATAGGGCGGGCCAAATTCTCTGGGCGGGCAAAGAAGAGAAAGGGGAGGTAATCTTTCCCCAGTTTGACGTCAGATTTGGCCCTCCGCTTTGGAAAAGGAGATCGGCTCTCTTCGCTAACTGCCAAGGGTAACCTTGGACCAAATGTACAAGGGTCGGAAACCAATGTTTCTTTGGCCACCTCGGGGCCACAAGTAAAACCTTGTGACGGACCAATGCTACCTTGTTGAGCCCCAGGTGAATCATGGGTAGGGGAGGAAAAGCATACAACAATTCTTCCATAGCCATTCTTGAGATAGTGTATCTCCCTGGCTGTTCAGGGAATACCATAGATTGCAATGAGTTGTATACCGGTATGTATACTTCTCTGAGTGATGAGAGTTTCAGAAATGCCCAAGAAAGTAGTTCCTTTGTCACCTGGAGACATCGCGCTGATCTAGTGCCACCTTGGTGATTGATGTGGTACACTGCAGACATGTTGTCCGTTCTCACCAAAACATGTTTGTTCTGCAACAACGGGAGAAAAGCCCTCAGGGAGAGATGGACTGCCCTGAGATCCAGCACATTGATGTGCTCCGTGGTCCAGAGGGATTCAGGGAGTCCCCTGATGGACCTGCATTCCCAAACTGCTCCCCACCCCGATAGAGAAGCATCTGTCGACCACCTCGTGGGATGTTGCCTAGAGATACCCCTTGTGATGGTAATGTCTTCTTGTTCCAAGGGTGTGACATTTGGATACACCTTCGTGTAACCTTTATCTTTACATGTCTGTGTAATTTGGGATGTAAATGAAAGTTGTTAAACCAACTTTGTAGTGGACAGACTCTGAGAAGGCAGAGTGGGACCACAGTTGCTGCTGCTGCAATCCTCCCCAACAATCGCTGAAATTTAATTAACTTCATTCTCTTGTTCAGACGGAATGACTGAGCTAGACTGACCAACTGTACCACCCTCTGGGGTGATAAAATGCAATCATCAGTTGGGAATCCAGCGAAATTCCCACAAACACTGTCTGTTGTCTGGGACTTAGATTGCTCTTTTCCCAGTTCACTTTGAAACCGAGAGACTGGACATGTTGAAGCACCATTTCTGTGTCCTTCATGACCTGACTGCGAGAAGGAGCACAAATTAGCCAGTCGTCCAGATATGATAGAATTTTCAAACCTGCACACTGAAGAGGACGAAAGGTCTGCTGAAACCACCCTGGTGAAGACCCTTGGAGACAGAGACAGGCCAAATGGAAGGACCCTGAACTGATAAACCTGATCTTGAAAGGCAAAGCGAAGAAACGGGCAGTGATCCTGAGATGGGTATGTGGAAATATGCATCCTTTAAGTCTATGGAAGTGAACCATTCTCCCAGTTCTATCGATTCCATAATTTGTGCTGTAGTCAGCATTTTGAAGGGCAATACTTTTATGAATCTGTTCAGCTGTCATAAGTCCAGAATGGGTCGAAGTCCCCCGTCTTTCTTTGGTACTAGGACATTTTTCAAATAGAACCCTGTGAGCTGTTTGCTGGTGCTTATCTGTACAATTGCTTTATGGTCATATGAACCCCTGAAAAAAGTACGAGGGCGCCGCCGGAACTGTATCCTGTATCCTGTCTTGATGGTATCTAGAACCCAAGGATCTGATGTTACCTTCTCCCAACTGTCCAGGCATAGTTGGGAAAATTCTGTGGCGACTCCGAGACAACTATGTCTGGCCTCCCCGGGGTTTGAAACCCCTGGTAGTATGCCTCTTAAGTGATCCTACCCTGACTGGAGGATGAGACTGGTCAGTTTGGGGAGCCTGGTAAAAAGGTCTGGTGCCTCGATCATGGAATTGGTAACCCTATAGTTCGCCTTCTGTCATACCCCCAAGGTTCTGAACGAGGAAAGTGTGAGGGCTGAAATGAGTGAGCAGCTCTATGGCCATATTTGGTAAGGCCACCAAATGTTTGCTAAACTTATTCCTTCCTGCGTCTTGCCTGATCAGCAGTATCCAGCAAAGACTGTGAATCAGTGTGAAATATCCGACCTAGCATATTAGTCAGGTCCTTCCTAATAGCGTCAGGTAAAGATGTCTGAGCTAACCAGATTTGTCTTTGACTAAAATTGCTGAAGACATAGATGCTCCAATATCCCTAGTAAACTTCAGACCTGAATTCATCTTCATTATTTTCATCAGCATTCTCCTCACTACCATACCGAGTTATTTGCATGCCGTGACATGGTATCCATAGAATCATCCCTCTCTTCCTGACGTGATGTTAACTCATCTCCAGGGGAGTGCAGATATCTGTGCGCTTACTGAAGAATTACATGTTTCAAGCTCACCAGCAAAGTCACATAATGCTGCCAATATTTGTAACGGAGTGTTGTCCTTGGGCAATTGGACTACCGCGGCCCTCTCCCGTTTATCCTGAGGCATGTCAGAAACTGGAGACCTGATGGAATCATCTGGGGCCTCATTTATAACCGTTGAGTACGCACAAAACAGGCCCTGAAAGAGGCGTACGCCACTTCCGATGGATAAGTTGTGATTTATAAAAACAAATTTGACGGGAAAATGTGCGTACCTTCACGCAAACTCTAACCCATGCGTACAAACATTTTGGAGACGGAGCAGTTTAGCGACACCGATGGTGAGCTGGAGGTAAATGTCTTTTTGGTCACTTTTAGACAGAAAATCTAAAGAAAATTATACATATAGAAAGATGATATAATTTCACTCACCAAGCCTATCACTTGAAGCAAATATCCATCCCTTCTTATGTCTGCGGCAGCGAGCGCGTTGGGCCATTAAGTGAAACTGATGCATATCCTATCTAACGGCATGATGAAGTAAATCTTCATTATGAGTCCTAATCATAAATACAGTGCATGTCCACAATAACAGTTTAAATAAGTAAAATAATGATTTAAACTATGTTTTAGGCTACTTCTGACATAAACATTTAGATTAAATATGCCATTTAATGGAGTTAAACACTTAAACTAGCCTACATGAAATCATTACTGAGAAAAGTTTAAAAAAAAATTAAATTCAATAAATAGAAATATTTGTTGTGGATGCAATGCTTTTAAACACTTTTCCTCTGGCATGCTGTGTTTAATGTTTTAACTACAGAGATAATTGCTTATGATAATAGCAGATTGTCTGAGAAAATATTTTCGTGCAAATAATGCTCAACAAGGTCTATCTGTTCTGTTTTCATTAAAAATATAAAGAAATTAAAAATACTATTTGGCCAGTGGAAAAGATTGAGAAAAACTTTCTCTGAAATGTATTTTGCACTATTTGATTTATTTATTCAAAAACAAGTCAAGGATAGGCTACTAAATAATTTTTATTAATGTAATGTGACGGCACATCCGTATTTAATTTTTTCCTAATATCTTGTACCGTTAACATGTTATCACGTGGATAATAATCATATGCAAATGATATGCAGATGAGGATATGCATAGTAAAACTAGGCGTTGTAAGCTACATATATGGTTATTTCGGGGTGGAGACGCATGTGCGCTCAATCTTCCGCTGAGTGGGATTTATAAAGGATATTTTGCGCAGATTCTTTGACTTTCTTTGACTTTCGGGCGCACATACACTTTTAGTAAGGATCCTACACACAGTTTTACCAATGAGGCCCCAGGCCTCTTGCGTTTTTGAGAGGAACAACTGGGAATCATTTCTTTGCTACCACCAGTTAAATGTTTGGCTCTCTGCACTCTTTCCGGCAAAGATAGCTCTATTGCAGCTGCACAAGGGTTTTCGATATCGTCTAATAAATGTTGCATACCCAAACAGGAGGGGCATTTGCGGTGCCCATCTCTTGGGTGTATGCCAGTTTGGCAAAACCGACATTTTGAGTGACTCATGACATTCAGCATCCCTCCACCACCCCATCTCCTCACACTTGCCGGCTTATCTTCCTACCCAGAGATACGGGGGGAGTACTCTGGTTTTGGGCCCAATTTACGAGCTCGGAGCCCTCCCCCCGGACAGCACGCCAAATACGCACAACCATTTACTCTCTGATCATTCGTAAGTGTGAAGTTGTGAAATGAGGAGAAAACCACCACAATTCTCAAGGATGTGAAGCACCTGCACGAAAACGTGAAGGATTGGAACTAATCTCTCCTGTAATCAAAAAATGCGCTCTACCATGTCGGTCTCAGATGAGGCGAGAAAGACAGGAGGAAGTGGTTGGTTCACCTGGATGTTATGTAGCCAACCCCTAAGGTCAGTCACCTGACATTGTTGATATTAGGTCTCGAGTATAGGTGGAAGAATGTCGTCATTCAAGGTAAGACCGTGGTGACCGTCTGAGTGAGGTCGAAATAGATCCGATCACCGGTGATCTCTGCGAGATGCATGCTGGTTAGAAATGTGTCCGAGTGCGGTCCGACTTGCTCTGATGTCATGTTGACGTATGTCAAAAAACACTCGCGACCGCAAGGCGCATGTGTCGGATTCTGCAATTGGGCACAGTTACTCTACAGTTACTCGACTGCGCTGAGCAAAAGCATGATGGGAAACGACTTGCTGACGACACAGCTTAATGCTCATTGGTTTAAACAACCATGATATATTGATCTCTTTTAAAATGCTTGATTTTAAAACTGATATAATGTTTTATGTGTATACGTTATGTGTGAATATTCCCAAACTCTCTGATAGAGTGCGATCTCTATGGGTTATGCAGTGTAATTTTTATTTTTTTTAAAACACGTCTGTATTAAAGAAAAAATTATTGATAAACATATATTTGGAATGGAATTAAAAAACAAGTACTTTGGGTGTCTTGTTCATTTTATTTATTTTCATATAAAAGCAACAGAACTTGCATCCAGTTTATTAGCAACACTGTGCACGAGCGTGAATCCTGCTATATCCATCTTTGATCTCACGTATCAGATTCACTGTGAGAAGAGAGATCTGTCCGGCTTGCCAGCACTTTTTTCTCTATTCCTCTCACTGTAGCCGCCTACTCTCGACTACATTTCAGGCGAGGCAAGGCGCATCTCAAACAAGCCTATTCACAAATCTCTCAAGCTGCAGTTCACGTCCATGTGCATGTTGCTTTTAAAGGGATACAGACCAGTTTACATGTCTTCTGGAATGGTCAGAATCGGTGATTTGATTATGAGGAAGAACATTTTCCCAGAATAATACCAAAAAAGTCACGACAAATATACATAAATTGATTAAATCATGAATTGGTTAACTCTCCCAATTAAAGTCTAAAATTCCAAAAGCTGTCAAATTTTGAGTTAGGATTAAGGTAGGTCTACTTCTTGACACATTTAGCTAAAACATGACAATAGCTGTGCTCACATTGCAGTTTCCACAGCCGGTTCGAAGGATATTATATATATATATATATATATATATATATATATATATAGTGCTGGGCAAAGATTAATCACGATTAATCAAATCCAAAATAAAAGTTTGTGTTTACATAATATATGTGTGTGTACTGTATATAACTATTTTGTAAATACACACACATGTATAGATTTAAGAAAATGTGTTATTTATATAAACACTCACCTGAAGGATTATTAGGAACACCATACTAATACTGTGTTTGACCCCCTTTCACCTTCAGAACTGCCTTAATTCTACGTGGCATTGATCCAAGAAGGTGCTGAAAGCATTCTTTAGAAATGTGGGCCCATATTAATAGGATAGCATCTTGCAGTTGATGGAGATTTGTGGGATGCACATCCAGGGCACAAAGCTCCCGTTCCACCACATCCCAAAGATGCTCTATTGGGCTGAGATCTGGTGACTGTGGGGGCCATTTTAGTACAGTGAACTCATTGTCATGTTCAAGAAACCAATTTGAAATGATTCGAGCTTTGTGACATGGTGAATTATCCTGCTGGAAGCAGCCATCAGAGGATGGGTACATGGTGGCCATAAAGGGCTGGACATGGTCAGAAACAATGCTCAGGTAGGCCGTGGCATTTAAACGATGCCCGATTGGCACTAAGGGGCCTAAATTGTGCCAAGAAAACATCCCCCACACCATTACACCACCACCACCAGCCTGCACAGTGGTAACAAGGCATGATGGTTCCATGTTCTCATTCTGTTTACGCCAAATTCAGAAAAACAGAAATCGAGACTCATCAGACCAGGCAACATTTTTCCAGTCTTCAACTGTCCAATATTGGTGAGCTCTTGCAAATTGTAGCCTCTTTTTCCTATTTGTAGTGGAGATGAGTGGTACCCGGTGGGGTCTTCTGCTGTTGTAGCCCATCCGCCTCAAGGTTGTGCGTGTTGTGGCTTCACAAATGCTTTGCTGCATACCTCGGTTGTAACGAGTGGTTATTTCAGTCAAAGTTGCTCTTCTATCAGCTTGAATCAGTCGGCCCATTCTCCTCTGACCTCTAGCATCGACAAGGCATTTTCGCCCACAGGCCTGCCACATACTGGATGTTTTTCCCTTTTCACACCATTCTTTGTAAACCCTAGAAATGGTTGTGCGTGAAAATCCCAGTAACTGAGCAGATTGTGAAATACTCAGACCGGCCCGTCTGGCACCAACAACTATGCCACGCTCAAAATTGCTTAAATCACCTTTCTTTCCCATTCTGACATTCAGTTTGGAGTTCAGGAGATTGTCTTGACCAGGACCACACCCCTACATGCATTGAAGCAACTGCCATGTGATTGGTTGATTAGATAATTGCATTAATGAGAAATTGAACAGGTGTTCCTAATAATCGTTTAGGTGAGTGTGTATATATATATATATATATATATATATATATATATATATATATATATATATATATATATATATAACAATTATATTTATATATTAAATAAATATATATTTTTATTTTATTTTATTTCATATTCAACAATATTATTGATCTGCCTGCATTGACACCACTATATGAGGACTGAAATGAGCTGGACGATGACAGAGTGGCTTTCTCCAGAGTGGTGGCTATATATATATATATATATATATATATATATATATATATATATATATATATATATATATATATATATATATATATATATATATATAAATTAACTAAATCAAAAACTTTTCTTTTTTTTTTACAACAAAATGAATCATCACTGAACTTACTGCTGCGCTGTGATGCTATCTTCTAGAAACAAACTTTGTTGCATTATTTTCCTGTTATCTATGTAAAGCTGCTTTGAAACAACCTGTATTGTAAAAATCGCTATATAAATAATGGTGACTTGACTGACATGCATGTGTGTGTATTTATAGCCTATATACAAAATAAGTATACACGGTGGGTAAAGCATATTATGTAAACTCAAACTTTTATTTTGGATGCGAATAATCGTTGCCCAGCACTAGATAGATAGATGTCTTGTGTAAAGATCTTCTCTCCCATCATACGTGTGAATGTACATCACACACACACACACACACACACACACACACACACACACACACACACACACACACACACACACACTTTTCGACCTGTGTGTTTACACATCGGGTGAGGATCCGCTGCTCCCATGCCAAGTTTGCCAACACACACACACACACAAGACACGCATGGGCGGAGCTACGAGTCATTCACTGGCCAGTAGCAGAAGAGCAGAGCAATTACTGGCTATAGTGTAGACCAATAAGATGGTTACTATCTGACGGCAGCGGCCAACGAGAGCCTGTGCGTGGATGGCACTAAATTGGGCACGTGTGTCTATGCACATGTTGACACTTGGGAAGTGAGGAGGAGAGATAGAGAGAGAGCGAGAGGGAGCTGGTCTGTGGGATAGGGATAGAGTAGAAGGGATTGTCGGGAAGGGTTTGCGTTGCTTTTACAGGCGCGCCTGAAGGTGAGGTATGTTTTCAAAACAATTCGTTATTAGGTAGCATTATGTCGCTACACAGGAATAGTATGAGAATGCTATTTGCATTGCTGACTTTCGATTGTTAAACTGTTATTTGATAGTCCGCATGTATCTGAAATTGTCCTTTTATTGCAACTCGGCATGTGTGTGTGTGTGACTTAAGTCACGTGCAATAATTTGTGTGTGTGTCTGTGTGTGAGTGAATAAGGATACTGTTTATCATTTGTATAACATGTATTCTAATAATATCTAAAATTGTATGTTATACAAATGATAATGTCTGGGTTGTGATTACATTTAAAATAGAATCACATCCCTGACATTATCGTATCTTACACAAACGTTTTTTTTTATTTTTTTTATAGATATATAGTTGAAAATAATTGAGATTTCGTCAAGAAGTGCATAACAATGCAGAGGAATTTAGGGAGTTAGTGCTGACATTGTGTTTGTGTGTGTGTGTGTGTGTGTGTGTGTGTGTGTGTGTGTGTGTGTGTGTGTGTGTGTGTGTGTGTGTGTTTACATAAGTGGAGCCATAAGTGACCCTAATTGTCATTTTCATTTGTCTGAGCAGCACAGAGAGAGAGAGAGTTAATCTGAATGAGAAACAAGAAGGGTAGACAGAGAAACAGACTGGAGGAATACAGGAAGAGATACCGGTATGTATACTTTGTTTTTACTATGGATTTTACTTTGTTTTGCAATGAACAGAGGCACACTTGAAGAGAATGAGCAAGGGAGGAAAAAGAGATATTAAAAATGATTGGGGGAGGGGCGGGCGACATGAGCGAGTGAAAAGTGAGTCTGTGTGTGTGTGTGTGTGTGTGTGTGTGTGTGTGTGTGTGTGTGTGTGTGTGTGTCCGGGTGTTTGTATGCCCCTACCTCTTTCCTTGTGTGTGTGTTTGCCATAGGGAGGAGAGGAGCAAGAAAATAAACAAGAAATGGAGAGACCCTAGCTGCCTCCTTTATCCACTAGTGTTAAAGCATCCCACTGCACCCCTCCCCCTATTTTCCTGCTCTAGACGACACACACTTACACAACCGTGCACACTTACACACTTGCACAGGCTTGCATGCTCCTCGCTTCTCTCTGATCTCAGAGGGTCTACTCTAGACAGACCCCATGTATTCTGTAATGGCTCAGACAAAACATTATGGATTAAATAATTACCGGTAAATTTATTTATTGACATTGGTTTTATTTGGTTTTATCGAAATTGGGTTTATTTTGGAATATGGAGTAGGGTCTGAAAAACCACAATATATATATATATAATTTGAATCTCGAAATCAATAGTTTTAGCATTTGATAAATGAAAAACATATTTACAATTTGAAGGTCACTAATCAACTAGCCTCTCCCTATGGTGGATCCCTTTACCACTCTACAGAGAAAGCGTTGCGGGGAAATTCGGTTCACGTACCTAACCCAAAGTGATAAAATTAAATAAAATTCTGTATCAAATTTATAGGCAAGACAAGTAGTTTGTTTAGGCATGGTTTGTAGGGAATTACAAACCTGCGCACATATATCCAAACGCACATAACTAATGAATCAATTCTTAATGCGCATGTGAACACCATCAGCGTTTATCACAGGTTCGCGTTTAAAGTCAGTTTAGAGAGAACGGCGTTGTCTTAGCGGCCCCTAATTTAATAACAAATTATCATTTCGACGGAAGTGAATCAATCAAAACTAACCTTAGCTGGAAAATAACATTATTCAAGAACTGCTATAAAGCCAAAACAATCTCTGTTACCTTAAATTATATGTTTATCTCTGTAAAGCTGCTTTGAAACAATCTACATTGTTAAAAGCGCTATATAAATGAAGATGACTTGACTAATCAATGGGAAAGTCTGTGGTACAAAAGGTCAGATTTCCTTGCTTGAATAAAAGCACACAAGATGGTCTTTGGAACATTTATGGCATAAAGTGTTATTGTTATTAAAGCAAAACCAATCGTACATATAGACATTCAGAAATTCATGTAGATGTCTAATTTTAACTTAAATTTGGTATGCTGATAAAATCATTTGGTATTTAAAAAATGAGTTAAATGCAAAATTCACTAGTGTTCTCACTTTCGGATTCCACAATTTGTACAAATTAGCTTTTTGCCTACTTACATTTTTTCTGTTCTAGATATATATTTTTTCCATCTTTTTCTTACAGTCATGCAGTCCTCAGAATCTCCTTCCTCTCAACCGGATTCACTATGCTCCAACAACAGTTTCTTGTTCAGTGATGATGAGACACATGTTTACCTGTTGGAGCACAGGGACAGGCATTCGTCTCAGTCCAGTCTCTCTAACAGAAGTGGTTACAGTATGAACGGAGAGCAGGAGCGTCCTGGATCTCAGTGGGCGTGTGATGGATTCAGTGACCCTGAGAGGACACAGGGCAACAGTCACAATAGGTCAGCATCTTCGTCCATCTCATCATTTCTCTCCCTGTCCTCGTCTTCATCTGGATTAGGTTGTAGCATCTCTGAGAGTGAGCGAGAGATGAATGGAGGAACTGAAGGAGACCTGCGGTTTGCTCGTAAGGTGAGAATCTTTCCACCAATTCTCAATAGTTTACACCTGATATTAACATCTGTCTTGAGTGTTCCAATCAAATCTAGTCAGTTCAGACCCGTTACTTTTTAGCACTAGTACTTGTATGTATTACAAATATGACTCCTGTGACCATGGGCGTCAGTTTAGTTTGAAATGTGCTGGGGACAGAGACGCATTCGGAAGTGCATTTTCAGAAGTGCTGGGTACAATGATGTAAATATATTGGTAGTAAAAAATATACTAATGTCATAGAACGGATGTAACTAATACAGATAAATAAAACATCTCCAGTTAACTAGCAGAGCATTCATTTAGTTTGCGATTAAATAAGAGATCTAGCGCTTAAATCTGTTGTTTTTGAAATCAAGCTGAGCACTCGTTGCCACTGCTATCAGTTGCATGGATCCAGTTGTTCTCATTTGGCTCGCGCACAGTCTTCACTCGGACGATCACTCTTCGACTCTCTATTCGTTCCGGTGAAATCACAAAATAAAATGCACACAAACATGTCCCTGCTTGATATAGACTGTAACCACTGATGAACATATTCGGGTTTGATGAGAAAAAAAAAACTATACGAGTGCGGATTAGAATAATCTACATAATCACATAATCTCTGACACGCTTGGCAAATGATCTACAGACCATTTAAGGTCTCAAACAAAATCTGCGGATCGATGCATTTCATCTCATTTGAAAAATAACAAAAATAAACTGGTGCCGCAAAGGGGACATCTATACTCATGACATTCTTTTAAAAAAAGAAGCGCGATAGTCAGATAGAGAGAATTATACCAGCATCATGTCAAAAAGAAGTGGACAGTACATCAGAGCTTTTTTTTAAAGTGGTGGGTACAAAATAACTCATGACGAAATCTGTCCCCACCGAAATCGACACCTATGCCTGTGACTACTTGTGTTTGAGAGTCTTTGAATTAAAGGTAGGGCATGTAATTTGTTTTATAAACACTTTTTGTTATACTGGTTGAAACTTTTAACATCCTGATAGCAATCAATAATAGAAGTGGTCTTAATATTAAACGTACATACTGTATATCTTTTGTGGAAGTCTAAGGACCAAAAAAAAATGTTCATTCAATCATTGCATTCAGACCGAATATGATGTCCTATCTGCTTGTCAACATATGTGACCCGTGCTTGGCAAAATGAGTCGGAATGTGCACAGGCGAATTACAAGCTACAGACCAAACAAGTGAAAAACGTCAATAATGTAAACTAATGCAAATTCGGTATGGTATGAAACATGAGTCTGAAACATAGACTGTAAAAAAAGATGGCCGACGCCGCTTCACTCTCTTCCATTGGTGAAAAGTGAAGCCACCAAAGTGATGAACTAAAATGGCTAATAAGAACCTGATTCCTGGGACCCGAGTCTGCGCAGTAGTGAGCGTGAAGTTAAGCAGCGATTTCAAGGTCTCGCCCACACTCTTGCAGAAACGGTTAGTACAAAGTTTATTGTGTGAAATAAACTGTTATGGACATCTACAAATTAAAGTTGAAGCTCTAATCTCCTCCCGAAAATCCCCCAAAAAGTCTGTTGGTGCCTAAGTGACTACTTCGTTTAGAGAAGCTGTCAATCACAGCTGTCAATCATGACATCACATTCCCGTTTAGCATCAAATAACTAACTAAGACCAAACTTGTTTTAAAAAAAAACTAACATTTAAACTTAAATCAGCATGATAATAACTACCTAGAATGACAAAACATCTTTGGAAAAAATTATTTGAAGTGTAATTTGTAACTTGTAAATTGTAACAATCTTACTTGCGCTGACTGACAGATCCGAAGTGTGCGCACCACTAGCGTAGCCAGAAAAGCGTCTCTGGGTGTGCAGAAGAAAAACTGGGTCTGCCACATTTATTGTCAGATTTAATGTGCAAAAAAACCCCAGACCCGACGTATCAATAACTTTACAGAATAGACTGGGCTGATGTGTAAACCTATACTCAGGCTCGCCACATAAGCATAATACTAGGCCTGTATAAAATATAACTGTTAAAAATCCCAATTAGTCACTCTATTGGGAGACAAGCCCACTTCCTGGAACTTCCTTCACCTGAGGATAATTACCTTACTAATTAACCTCACTAGTGTGTCTCTCTTTGTGCTGACTGTTTGCTCCTCAGCTTGCTGCATGTGTTTGCTGCGTCTATGATTTTGTAAGTTTATTCAAACTTCCTGTATTGATATAAATTTGATAACTGTTGATATTCTTTATGGTTATGTGAATGTATACTTATTATTATAATTTGTATTAGTAAAGTTAACTTTGTTTGATTGTAGACACCAGCAATAGTAAAGCCATATTAAGGAAATGGGAGAACCAAGAAAGAAAGCAAATGGCAATAAATCAATTGAGAAGTAACTTCTGGACTCATTCCTGTATTCTAATCGACACACCATTCTGGTAGCACTCATCCTTAACCAGTCAAACACCAAATATTGTATATGGTCCTTTGAGCCGGAGAGGCTGCTGGAATGGAGTCAGAAGACAACCCTGGGAAACTGAAGTGTTCAACTAGGCATGTGAGGCCTCCGGTGTGGCATCAGGATTATGAAATGGTACATCCCCACTCTTCTGCTACAAATGTTCGAGATCAATTACCAGGACGAGTGAATCCAGAAATACTGATGTGAAGTCTCTGACCGAGGAGGTCAAACAGATGAAAAGCATGTTGATGAATTTGGGAGAAATGAAGAATATGCAGGACCAAGGTGAATGTTCTTCATTTAATTCTGATTCACAAAGCTTGCGTGCTGCATCTCCTGAGAGACGGGCAGGAGAGAGAGATCCATCGGTGAACTTTAGGAAATCCTATCCTTTGTGCAGGAGCTAGGAGAATGTCTGCGTCAACATCAGGGAGAGAGACAAAGCCTGCCTCCTCCCTCACCACCAAGGTTGAGTAGACCAAGCACTCTTCCATCTCCACCGGCCTCTATGCTTTCCACTCCCTCTGCCCGATCTAGTAGAGAACCAACGGACATGCAGGCAGGCCTAAACGTTCATGCACGTCCTGAGCCATCAGTTCCCTGTCAGAGGAACTCAACTTTACAACACCCAATGAATGTGAATCCGATTCCACATTACCTGAATCGGCCACGAGGTGTCAATCAAGACTTATCTCAAATCTACTATTTTGGTCATCCAGGACTTTATCCCAGTGACCCTCAGTTAGCAAGGAGGGATGCCCACCAATATAATCAAATGCCAGGAAATGCTTTCTACTTTCCAGGCCCTTAATGCCCTCCATGGATGCCACCGCCTTATGTTCAAAACGGTGGAGTATTTAGGCGTCCGTATTTCCCTTATCCTTTTCCTGATCTGCCATATGGCCTACCTATCCATCCAGAGTATGTGGCTCCACTAGCTGCCGCATGACAATCTTTTCCAAGTGAAATGGATTATTGAATAGAGGGCAGGGTTTTACTTTAGCACCGCTCCTCCTCTCCATCTCTCGCTCATAGCAGACTAACGGTTTGAGGGGAGTTGCCACGCCCTCGCGCCATAGCACATGACAGGAAGAGAAGTTGTTTCGAGGGGGGAGGGAAGGATAATGTATTTGATTAAGGATTATAAGTGTACATGCATTTTTTTAAAATTATGAAGTGCACAGATGAATCATTTATAATAAACACTACAATATTACATATAAAAATATGAATTGTAAAATTTGATTTCATGGCGACTTTAAGGCTTTTTCATGTGCTTGTCCTCCGGACAAGTAAATCGGTCATTCACTTGTCCAAGTAAAAAAATTGCTTGTCCCGAAAAAAATAGGATTTTCTTTCCTGTTGTAAATATAATTTATTCTGAAGCAATATTCTCATCAGTGTTCAGTCCACTTTTACATATTTATGATATTTTAACCTTTACAAAGAGTATTTTTCCCTAATCGTTTAAAATATAGGCTTCATCTTTCATTTTAAATTCTTAACTCTGATCAATAAATTCAATTGGAATAATAAGACTAAATAAAAATGGAATAAAAATAGAAATGGAATAAAAATGTCTGTTACCAATCAAATTAATTAATTTACACTGAAAAATTATAACTGCATTAAATAATGTTATGAGATTGTTTTAAATATTTTTTGAATATACAATATGACATATTGGAAAGAATGATAGCCTACTTTTAAACACGAAACTAAACCACCAATAGGGGTCGGCAGGTGACTGTCTTAATGGGTGAGTTATTGAGTCATTTATTCAAATGATTCGTTCATGAATGAGGTAGTTGTTTAATGGGTCATTGAATCTTTGAAATACTGAAATAGAACAAAAACAGTCAATATTGTGTCTAAAATGTAATTGACTTGATATTCATCACTTGTTTATTGAACTGTCATATGAAATCAGTGTCACATTTTCAATCATGATGGTATTCAGCACTCGTGGTCGTGTGATGTTGCTTAACTGTATCATATCATATGTTATAAATATAAAAACAAAGATTTTTTTAACCGCTGTATGTTCATTACGTTTCTTTGTGTGAACTGCGCTCATTTGTTTCCATTTATCCTCATGAGGCGCGAGCGGCTGTTTGCGGATTGGTTGGCAGTCCAAATGTCGGCAGATATTTTTTTAACGATAATAATTTAAAAATAATTTTTTTAAATTTACAAATATTGTAAGTAAACCACAATAGTCCAAGTTTAGAAAAACATTTGTATTAAGATATAAAGAATTCTGAATCTATTTTTAGGTGTGTCACCCTGGCACACCCGTTGCTATACGCCTATTGTGCGCCCAAAGATACGCTCAATCCCGACATGCACAAAGTAAAAGTATTTCAAAATATCCGTCTTGGCGAGTATTGTTGTTAAGGTTTTTTTTAATGGAGAATGTGAAAATAACTAACTCATTTTTGAAAATGTGCTCATTGCGACTCATTTTGCCAACACGGATCAGATGTCCCTGCTCGCACAGATATTACACGTCATATCATCAGCGCGTTGTAGACAAAGTCACTAGGCGCTGTAAACAAACAGAAGTAAACTTTTACAGTTCCTCCTGAACCAAAACTAGGAGTTTATACGTCATTCACGCTATGTCGTAACTGTAATTACGAGATGGCAACCCATGATGTTCATCCTCAGACTCTTTAATTGAATGTGCTTCTATGTCAACACTATCAACAGCGAAATGAATCTGCAGCAGTGAGGTGGTACAAGTAAGAGCTCTGTAAGTTGTTTACGTTCATTATTATTGTACTGCTTTGAGACATGAGGTAATTTAACGCAATCTCTCGTCTCATGACGCTTTGCAGACTCTGCTGTGTGGGTTCATGTGTTTTGGAGGAGGCGTGGCTTTGGAGATGCTCTGAACGGAGGGTGTAATCTCGTTTTCAAAGCTAGCTTGCTATTGCTAACCTCTCCGAAACTGCCTACCCTACTTTTAACAGTTTACTTATACCAGTGTATTGTTGTGCATCGTGTCGGTGATACAAAGATACCTGAATTTTGATTCTGCAAACAATGTTTTGATCTGACTCAAAGTTATGTAGTCAAGTACCTGTATTAAATGAACATAAGATGAGCATGCTTCACACGACATGGTCTACTTTTATTCCTTTCCATTTATTCATTTAGCAGATACTTATATCTGCTTGGAAAACATAAGATGTTCTGAGAACAGATGGTTCTTATCTCTATATTTTTGCACAGATGTTGATTGCCAGGTGAGTTGGTGGTCCTTCACTATCTTCCAGGATACATCAGGATGCATTAGTGTTTTCATTAGAACCTTTTGACCCCATTTACATTTGTATTGAGTGCTGTCTACTTATGCTTGAATTGCCTGAAATGGATATTAATATCAGATGCAAACAGGATCTTAGAGAGTTAGTTTGAATATCACATGATGTTGGCTTTCTCTCCTCAGTGTTTAGAGCTCCAGGGTTTTGTTCGGCCTCTGCTGGAGCTTCTAAATGGACTGAAGAAAGGAAGATTTGACAAAGGTGAGATAAAAGCACACTGTCTCTGTGTCCAGTCTGTAGTTTAGAGTGTATCAGCCTTTTTATGTGTGTTGTAATTTATCTGCATCTGTTCTCTTGTTTTCTGACTCTTCTGCAGTCCACTGCTTTTTTTTTTTTTTATTAAAACCAAAAGTCAATTTACTTTCTGTTTTCAGATTTTGCACATTTCATTACATAAGTAGAAAACATAAACCTGTGCAGGAAGTTATTTAATCTGACTCTTTCTAATTTCATCAACACGTTTACTGCTTGTGATTGGCAGGTCTGAGCAGTTTTCAGCAGAGTGTTGCAATGGACAGAATTCAGAGGATTGTGGGAGTGCTGCAGAAACCACATATTGGGTGAGAGAGAGTGAACATCAATAAGAACTCAAGCATAACATTAGATGTTATTCTCATGAGAGAATACGCAAACAGGGTTGAATTGGAATACTTGCAGAGTTGTTATATATAATCTCACCTTTTTGTTTGCAAGTATTTATGACATTATTAGAGACTCCATCTTCTTGTCTTATGAATAGACATCAGGACATTCTAAGGATATAGACCAAACTTTTGTAAAAAATCAGCAGAAGGTACTATAAAAAGCCATACTAGCTACAGAACAGTTTTGCTTTTTGGCAATTGCAAACATATCTTAATATATCTTAAAAAGTAAACAACAATGGAAACCAACTGTCAGAAATTAAAAAGTAATTGAATTTGTAAATAGACAATATGTGGGAATGTTTTATATTTGCAGATTAACTACTACCTTTATATAAGAAGTTAATACTTTTATTCAGAAATGACACATGAAATTGATCAAATTGACAGTGAAGACTTTTACACTGTTACCAAAAAAATTCCGTTAATTAAGGAATCCTGAAAAAAAAGTATCATGGTTTCCACAAAAATATTAAGCAATGTTTTCAACATTAATAATAATACATTCTTGAGCACCAAATCAGAATTTTAGAATGATTTCTGAAAGATCATGTGACTCTAGTTTTGATCAAATAAATGCAGACTTTGTGAGCAAAAAATTGTTTATAGTGGGTTTTCTTTAAAAAAACAAAACAATTTACATGTAATTTTCTGGAAAACCTGCATTTTAACTTTATCAGTTGTTCGCCTTATATGTTTGCCACTAAAACAACTATATTCATAGGATCTATTCTTTCAAATTTGACAGTTTGTTGATTCAACTCACTAATTTATTAAGGTCATTATGGATTCATTATTTTTGTAAAACATTTCCTTTTCTTTGTATTCACTATTTTAAAGTGAATGGTGAGACCATTGTGCCTTCTGCTGTTGATTGCTCATATCACTGCTATTATCCAATTGACCCTTCGGAGGGAGTTTGATTGACAGGCGATCTGACCAATCATAATCAGCCGAATCCGCCATTTTTGTGCGACAAAGCAGTCAGGAGAGTTAGTAGATTAACGTTGGAGGATTTGAACTTGAAAAACGGAGTGTACTGACGTCTTTCCACGGTTAAAACAACATTCCTTCTTATGTTCTTATGTTTATTTGATGCTATTAATTAACTAGAAGGAAGAGATGATCGGTTCACGAGCAGCTTTAAGAGGCTCTACAGCGATCTTGTCAGACACATTAAAGAGCCACAAAACGGTATTTATTGTTTAAATTTATTTAAAAAAATGACCAAATTTGAAAGTTGAGACTTAGTTTCATATCAAAAGTAACCTGGTCTGACCTGTCTGTCGCCATGTTGTCAGTGTCCTCTCTGCTCCACAATGTATTTTTCACTCCGTGAGAGCATGTGGCGTAAGAGCGGTGTGCCTTGTCGGACTTGGCAACAGTAACTAAAGGGGGCGGGTCTTTGCGAACAGTCAATTGCAAACCTCCTAAATGCATATAGACAGATTTATCTCCTCTTGCCTCAAACTCTTTCTCATAATCAGTTGAGAGAGGGTGAGAATCAGAACACGAGGTCACTGATCTGAGTCAAGCTTTATATTTGTGCATGTTGCTCTCATTTTGGATTTTCTTACCTAAATAATTGAAAAAGCTTTGAAGTTTATTGGTTAAAGTCACAAAAAAAAGTATTTCTGTTTGAAAGTTAGATCTACTCCCATTTTATAAAAGGTTGCTGCTCTGAGGATTGAAGTCGATCACAGTCATATCTGTTGAGCCATTGTAACTCGTCTTCTAAACTCGCATGAATGCTTTCATTTTAGCACAGTGCAAACAATGTAAATAGGAGATTCATTGTGCAGTGTAGACAGCATCATTGATTATAACTAGAGTTTTGGGGACAAGTCACTGATAGATTTGCAGGCAACTTAACACTTATTGAAAGCTATGTATATAATTGAATCAATTATGACTCCTCACATATCAAAAAGCACTGATCATAGATTAGCACAGATGTTGCAGAATCGGTTACTTACAAAGCCTGCATTGAATTTTGACTAGTTTACCAAAGAATACTTAGTGAAATCCTGAGTTGAAACCTTTCACATAGTTATATATAAACAAACAAACAGCCACTTTCCTAACATTACAGGTTAATTTGGAAGGTGATGCAATTTTTAGTCCAATTATCCTGTTTTATAATTTCTCCTGCATATTGCTTCTAACGTGCCAGTGAAGAAGTAAGTGTTAATCTTTCTCTGTGCAGGCAGTTTTGTGCTGATGTTTTCATCTCTATTATGTACGTTAATAATACCCTGGAAGTAGAAAATTAGTTTAAATAAAATCTGTTCTTGGACTAGCAGAGTTCTTAAACTTAAAGCATAGTATAATGACTGCTTGTATATAAAATAATTAAATTTCTCAATTCATACCCGTTTAATTGGATATAATCCAATGGAAGACACTGGATTAATGGAAACTGGGAATGGGGTTTCATGTTATTATTATTGTAGTTTTTAGAAATTGTTCAATATGAATATTCAAGTCAGTCAGATGTATAATGTAGGTTAATGATTAATTTAGATGCTCTAAAGTTATAATATTGTATTACTTGTTCATTTATTGCTCAAAATATTGTTATTGTTCAAATTATTTAGCCTAGAAATCTAGACGCACCCTAGCGGCAGCTAAAATTATTTCGCAGCCAGTGTGGTCTAGCAACTCTCCATAGGCTTTTGAGCTGGAAAAACCAAACTCTGGTCAGGCCAATCACATCGTGTATAGAGTCGGCTGGCGGGCTTAACATAATGACGACAGAGTTGCGATGGTTCTCTGCTACTTGAAAACAAAGAATGGCTGCTGCTGGCAAACAGCTGTCTTTCGATTCGGCTTTGACCGCGACTCTGGATGATTTGAAGTTAAACTTTTCTTTGAAACAAGAACAAAGAACGGCATTTTTTTAAAAAACAAGATGTTTTCGGAGTTTTGCCGACTTCATTGCTCTGGTTGGTTGTAGCGCTATCCAACTGCCTGCAGAGAGAATTTGAAAGTCAAGTCAAGTGTATTTATATAGCGCTTTTCACAATATAAATTGCATCAAAGCAGCTTCACAATATCAATCAAATAACATAACAATGTTTGTTTCTTAGTGAAAAAACATCCACGTTTGGTAGGGCTGATCAATGGTATTAATGCTTGGTTAATTAATTTGAATATTTCCCGAAAGACAACCGTTTATCCCGCCCCTCGGATTGAGCCGTGTCAATGATGAGTTCCCAGACCTAACATCTTGATGTAGTTCTGGCTTGCCAGGCTACATATTATGGGCAGTCTTGGCCTAATGGTTAGAGAGTCAGACTGGTAACGCAAAGGTTGCGGTATCTCGATTTTCAATACCAGCAGGAAATGACTGAGGTGCCCTTGAGCAAGGCACCTAACCCCCAATCACTCCCCGGGCACCACAGCAAAAGTGGCTGCCCACTGATTTGGGTGAGTGTTCACGGTTTGTAGTATGAGTGTTCATTACTCACTACTCCTAATGTGTGTGCACTAACTTGGATGGGTTAAACGCAAAGGACAAGTTCTGAGTATGGGTTACCATACTTGGTAGTCACTTTCACTTTTTCACTATTATTTATAATGTAAAAAGTTATTGATAAGTGAGTGTTTTAATCTCAAGTTCACAAAGACATCCTAGCACAGTAACCACAGGTTAATGTTCTTCATTTACTATTGCATGTTTCACTCATGTTTGTCCAAATATGTTTTACATAATGTAAAACCTAAAGAACAAAAATGTATTGCAGATATATTTGTTATTCTGCCTATTGTCTTTTTGTATGTGTGTGTGTACAGGGAGAAGTACTTGCCTACTTTGCTGCAGATAGAGGGAATGCTAAAGCTTTGGTTCCCTCAAGTGACTGCTCAAATTTCCGTGACACCTAACCCTGCTGACTTTTCACTTCGAAACACTTCCACCCATGGCAAAAGCAATACCATTCCCCCACACAAGCACAAAGACCAATTACATATTCCAGTCAAGGTTCGTGTAGATGCACACAAGAGGCACTCAGCATATTAGTTGGTGTACTCCATTTACACTATGTGAATTTGTAGACATTGATGCCCTTTATTATTTTCTTGGCTCTTGCAGAAGCGAAGATTGAGCTGGTCAGACACAGACTCACCCTCCTCTTCTCCTACCGTGGTGTGTAAACGCACCAAATGTTGTGAAGAGCAACATCAGTGGCCATATGTTGATAAAGGGGAGGGCTCTTCAGGGACCCCTTCCCTTTCATCACACATGAACCAAACAGACAAGCGAGTTAGTGAAACCTTGGAGCACAAGGTCATTCGGTGGTCAGATTCAAGACTGACATGGGTGCACATTGCTCCCATCTTCTCCCCACCTAAATCTGGTCCCTCTCATAAAGGCGGAATGGCTTATGAAAGAGGGAGCGGCAGCGTCCTCCTTCCAGTTTCCCCTCTCACCAGCAGGAGCAGTCCAGCCACGCAGGACAGCTTCATCTCTTCCACTACACCTTTTTCAGAGCCAGCTGGATGCCAATGCCAGTCTGTGAGTTTAGGGACAACAAGTCCATTGCAGGAATACACCCAGATCCCATAAATCACAATGAAGCCTTTGAACTTAGAAAAGCAAAGTCCTTTGCAAACCTGATGCAGAAAAACCAAGCACAACCAGCCTAAAGTCTTCTCTGTGTTAGAGAAGAATTGAAGTATGGTATGCTGAAGTGGTTGTCTATTACAGTGACTGAAAAAGTATTTCTAAAGAATCTCGAAGAAGTTTAAACTCAACATATAAGCCTTTTTTGGTATCGATTGGGTTGAAAAATTGGCTGTTTTTGACCTGGAAATGAGAGTACCTAAATTAAAGGTGAAGTGTGTGAGTTTGGTGCCACTGCCATTACCAAATGGAGGTGCAAAAATAATCATTTCAAAGAGGTTTTCAAACACTTTTCCTCATCAGGAATCGGTCAGCCAAACAGAAAGCCTTGCCCAAAAATCAAGGCATTGGTTGAGCCAGTGTTTTGCTAGACAAGATGCTCAAACAGTGTTTGCATGACAGTATTCTAACATCCAAAAAATTACACAGTTCACCTTTAAGGAAATGTTATATCATGCAGATGTTCATTGCCTTCTGGAGTGTGTGTTTAAATCTGAGGAAAATAACATTGACTTTGCTTTAATCCTAAAATGAGATCAAATTAAGATGAGAGAGCAATAATTTTAATGGAAGGATAACACAAGGTCAAGCCAGCGGTAGGACTTAATAGAACGTAGATGGCATATAATAAAAGGGTTAGTTTTTACTAAGTGTCTTGTTTTCTCAAAATGCTACTGAGAATGTTGGGATTATATTTGTTTTAATTACAATTTGAAAAAGTTGCCAGTAATACAACACAGTTGTAGCATGAAAAGACCTTTTTGTAGTTCTGAGGAAAAATGTAGCAGGATCATAACTGACTTTTCAATATCTGATATTTTATGAATCTATGAGTGGATTGTAACAGAAGCTGTTACAGTTTCTTTTACTGCATTTTATAAGTGTGTGTGTGTTGGCAGTGGTGTGGTTTTAAATGTAAATCAAACCAATTTATTTATTTGCTGTAGAATCTGTGACAACTGCTCGAACTGGAAAAAGTACCCACAAGTAATATACACATAAGTGATGATATCTCAACCTGATATAATGTAGGAAATTATGTAATGCCCAGGTTGAAAGAGAAAAGAAAATTTCCAGAGTCTGAATTTGCTTGATTGAAACATTGTGTACAGTGCACTGGAGGCTAGATGGGAAAAATTCCTGCTCCTGTGAATTTAGGTGCTTGAATGAGGCTGTTCAGTGATATGAAACATCCATTTAAACAAGGGTCAGAAAGGATAAAAAAAAGTGCTAATATGCCAACCTTTATTTATTTATTTATTTTGTTTATTTGTATATGTATTTATCCATATGGCAGCTGAGGTCATTAGAGCTTGATTAATCATGGAGTATTTTTCTCATGGAGTTGGTGCGTGGACAGTTGAGGAAAAATGAAGGAAATCTGATATTGGAAAACCTGTGCCTTTTCTCTAAGGATATTCATACTCGTATTTGTTGATTGTGTATTTTTATCAAATGGTAGAGAACACAAAATCTCAAAACTTATGCACACTTTTATTCATCAGAAATCTGCCTTTGGACACAAAGTATCCATTTACCACTATAAGCACAGTGAATCACAGTTACCAATAACAAATATGTCAGTCAAAGTGATGCTGTATATTACATTTGCATGTAATAATTTCACTGCAATCAGTTGAATAAAAAAAACCACCAAATTTCTTGGATCATTATTTTTGGAGCTAATGAATTATAATGTTGAATTGCACTTATGCATCAATTTATTGGACAACAATTGCATCACCTTCACATGCTGCTAAATTACTGATTTTGAAAGAGATTTTAATTGTTTAGTGTCCAGCTGCCCTATAGCTATAGAAATGATTGCCAATGGTAAAAATTGCATCACCTTTATTATATGTAATTTACTTTTTTATGCAATGATTTTGTTGAAGTTGCACTTGTTTTTATTTTGTCATGTTTTATACTGTACATGTTATTTAAGACAAAGACCAAGAGCATTAAGTTTCATAAAGGATGTATATTGGTTGTTAAATCTGTATTTTTAAATAACTGTTATACCATGCACTCTACACACTGGAAATCTTTCTGCTGTCTGTCCTTCTTTCCTGTCACGCTGTCTTTCACCTGTTTTTCCCTTCTTCATCCCTTATTTACTTTTCTCTTTTTTTCTGCTTTATACTGTTATTCATGCTTTTTTCAACAAAGACAAGCCTTTTAATAAATAATGCATTTTGGAATGTACTATTTGAATGAGTTTTATTGATGTATGTGAATCAAAAATCAAAATTTTAATGTTTTTTTGTCTATGTGGTGTTTTTAATATGCTTAAAGACAAACCATGTTCAAATTCATGCCAACATCATTACTGAGTATTTTCTCCTGAAAACGTCTAGGTTACGATTGTAACCTCTGTTCCCTGAGAACAGGGAACGAGACAATTGACACAGTAGCTCAGCGAGCTGAGTGGAGCCTACTCTTGTGGCCCAAGTCCATATGCTAGCTCTGCACGGCGGGGTTGGCGGGAAGCGAAAGACGGCAGAAAGCCCTTCTCTTTCTCCCCGATGTCAGCCAGGTTCAACCACAGATGTCTCTCTGTGGCCACCATCGCCGCCATCGACCGACCGATTGCGGCAGCAGTTTGTTTGGTGGCCCTGAGAGCTAGATCTGTGGTGCGGCGCAGCTCAGCAACTGCCTTAGGGGACAGCCCCACCCGAGATCCCCCAGCAGATCGGCCTGGTATGCCTGCAACACCACCATGGTGCCATTCAAACGTGACTTTGTTTTAAGAACGTCATACCCACGTTCTCCTATCTCCTCAACATCAGCGAAACTAGCTCGCTGATGTCGGTGGATACGGGCATATTATGGGTTCTTCTATGCCCCCTCGATCTCAGTATGGAGATCGGGAGGGAATGGAAGGCTCACCTGAGCGGCGCATTCCATAACATCAACCAGCTCAGCATACACGGGGCAGGGTAGCTGAGAGGATTCAGGATCTACCCAATTATCACTACCCGATTATCACCACCCTCCAACAGCCATCTCCTGCTCGTCCGGAAGAGCACTCGCTGCCGGACTAGGAGGAGGATAGTCATCATCCACCTGCAGCTCACCCTCGTCAGCCGCCGGAGAAGATTACACCCCATCTGGGAACCCCATGACGCAAGTCACCGCTCTGCCTTAGCACGAGCGGGACCTGAACCACGAGGGCCAGACGAGAGCGGAGAGTTTTCAAAGAAAAACATTCACAATTAGCACAGGCAGCTCCCTCGAGAACTGCCTGTGTGTGCTCTTCCCCCAGACAATAAAACGAACAATTCGTGTGTGTCACCCGACGTCAAATACCTTGGGCATGGGTCTCCACACTTCTTAAAGCACTCAGCCTTCTCAGTGCATTTCATAATTACCTTTTTTTAGCGCTTACAGACAGAATAGTCCCTGAAGACGAAAAGATGAATGTCATGTTTCACCGGTCAATAGGATTGCCGTGGTTCGATAGTAGTTTCAGACACCTGTCACACCTGAGGCGTTCCCCAAAGCGTCAATCGATGCAGTGCGAATTCCCTTTTGAAAGGGAACGGCTGTGAACCAATGACAGTCTCAAAAACGCGCTTTGAAATCGCTGTTGTTCTCTACGTCACAAATCTGTTAACCAATCCCGTCAATGTGCAGGCGGGCTTTAGCATATCATTAACTATGCTGCAAAGCAGGGGAGTTTCGAGAGAAGCCAGGTTATCCCAGTATATTTTTCTGTTGATATGAAAAATTGGGTACATTTAGCAATATAACAGGTGAATTATGTATATAACGTGACGAAGGTGGTGCCATGTCCGACCCAGTTGGAGCCGATGGTCCGAGGGAGGCCAAATGCCTGATGGTCCTTGCTGGAGTCAAGGGAAGAAGGAGCCCAGATAGAGGAGCCAGGGCGACCGGTCATGGTGGACTGGAGCGTTCTGAGGCCGAAGACGGAGCCACAGACTCCCCACACCCAGGAGGAGGTGGATTGCAGAAGGCACTCCACTTAGAGGAGGCTAGGGATGATGGGAGACAGTGTTGACTGGCTGGCAGGACTGGCTGAGGACTGGAGGGGCACAGGGATTGACAATAAATATAAAGTCCAGGATTGCAGTTTGGAAAGGAGGAGGGAGAGGGAGGTAGGGTGGGGCCAGCAGGTCTGATGATGATTCAAGTTCAGGCGGGATTAAATGAGGCAGGGGATCCAACTCTCCAAACACAAAACAGTCCATTAACACCAGTAGACTCCCACTCTCAGTGGCGGGACAGTGGGCGGGGCTCACTTCCATACCCTCGTACTCAACGAGGGCTCCCATGGCAAAGGATGGGGCAGCCGGCTCATACACCTGGTCAGAGGCAGCTACCTCAGGCTCCGGGGTGATGTCCAGCTCACTCGCTCCTCTTGACGCAGGCTCAAACATTGCGGCGGAGCTGAGCTCTTGGTATGCGTTGGGCTTATGCTGGTGCTCCTCGCAGCAGGATGGTCTCTGGGTGGGCACTGGGTTGGGAGTGGGGATGGCGTCGTCGTCAGCTGGTCTGACGGTCAGCGATGATCCACAGTATACCAGCACCCATTCCACAAAAGCGGCGAAGCTCCCTTGAGGACCCTTCCCGGACAACTGCGCTTTCGTGACAATGTTCAGGCCAATGTACAGGAACAAGAACAGACAGTCATCCGGGAAAGGTGTCTGGTAGGTGAGATCGAGAAACTCCATATGTTCTCTCATGGAATGAGAGAGTCCATGGTGAAAATCTATTTTATTTTTAAAACACGCAACGGTAAATAGAGAAATATCTTGCTGTGTTAATCACTTTTGGGTCGGATCTTCTGTCATGGATTGTGTTGCTAGAACACACAAGAACATGAAGTTAATTAGGCAGTCTTTAAAAGATCCACAGGAAAATCCACATAAAGAGAGTAGTGTATAGCCCATCCAAACATTGATGAGACCAGACAACAATGAACAGAAACAAGGAAATTAAAATACACAGGCAAACAAGGATGATTAGACACACACACACACCTGAACTGAGTGATGAAATCAAATCTGTAACTATGACAACAAACAAGGCAGGGGAAATGGTGAATTGAATGGTGGATTGAACTTAAAATGGATTGAATGTAACTCTACAGCCTTGCTTGATTGAGGGGGCTTTCACACTTGGTTCGATTGCCTGTTTCGAACCCGAGTTCGAGTTCCTTTTTAAGCGGACCCGAGTACGGTTCGCGGGTGCGCACCCAAGCTCGGAAGACAGCGTTCACATCATCCAAACGAACCGAACTCTGACGTCATTCAAACCCGGGTGCGCACAAAAAGTGCTAGTGTGAAAGCCCCCTTAGAATATGTGGATACATGAATATGCAAATGAGCCCCGCCTCTACTCAATCACACAAACTCAGACAACCACTCGCTCAACTTTACTGTCGTAAAACGCTGTTCATTGGCAAGTGGAAATACTGGTTTAATTCAGCTAGTTTAAATGAACCAGAAACTGTTCCAGAAGAAGTGGAATTATACAGACTTGTATACAAGTCGATGTTTCAAAAAATGGTAATACGTTTTATGTATCGCTCTCTGCAACATTGGACACGTAACGGTTATTAATATGATTAGCCTCTTACTTGACTACGTTATCAAACAGCTAATAATGTGTTGCTGATATTTCACAAACCATGTTCCCGTTCGCCAACTCAGTCTGCCTTCTAAAAATCTGAATCCTTAGAAATGCTTTGAACATCTTAGAATGTCATTGGAGAAAGGCATATAATTGGTGATTTTAAAAAAACGGGAACATCTGTTTCATCTGTAGTTACCATGGCTACAAGAAAGGTTTTGCCAAAATTTAATCAGGTGGTTTAGAACCAGATTTATATAAGTTCTAAATGAATTCAACTCACCCCTATTGGGGGATAAAAACTACTCCTGTGTATTGTTTGGTTGAATAGAAATGCAATGAAGAGTTTAAATCCCATACTAAATCACCCTGAAGGCATTGGCACATGAAAACAAACACGCAGCTCATTTTCTCAAACATACATTCACATGAACATAGCCACCACAGAGTCATGGGCACCAGCTGGGATGAGGTTAAATCCCACTCAGTCCAAACAGATTAAAACTGTTGAGTCTTTCTTCCTCTGGACCTATCTAAATATCTAAATCTGTACTCCCTGCAGAACACACTTAGCTCACTGAAACTATGCTCGATTAGAGAACTACCTGCCTCAGTCAGTATAGACCTCTACCTCAAAAGCTCTGTGGGCAGTTTTGGCCTAATGGTTAGTGAGTCCGACTAGTAACCAAAAGGTTGCTGGTGCAATTCCAGTACCGGCAGGAAATGGGTGTGTATCACGGTTTGCAGTGTGTGTGTGTTCACTACTCACTACTCCTAATGTGTGTGCACTTACTTGGATGGGTCAAATTCTGAGTAGGGGTTACCATTGGCCTTCACGTCACTTTCTTTTTTCAAAACTGCCTCGTGTCAACCTAGGCTCATTGGAAAAACATACCTGTGGTATTTTTTATTACCACAGGTATGTGTCCAGCCTCCTCTAAGTGGAGTGCCTTCTTCGATCCACCTCCTCCTGGGGAGCGTCCGCTGCTCTCCGGCCCTCCACCCCTAAGGCTCCAGCTAGCTCCACCCTCAAAACCTAAATTGACAATTGGGACACCCTATGGTTGACTACTGGGGATTAAACACTGAAGTGTCGTGAAACATGCAATAAGCAATATGATATTATTGTGCAGAAATGTCACCACAGGTATGTTTTCCAATGAGCCTAGGTTGACACGAGGCAGTTTTGAAAAAAGAAAGTGATATGTGAAGGCCAATGGTAACCCCTACTCAGAATTTGTCCTCTGCATTTAACCCATCCAAGTTAGTGCACACACATTAGGAGTAGTGAGTAGTGAACACACACACACACACACACACACACTGCAAACCGTGATACACACCCATTTCCTGCCGGTACTGGAATTGCACCAGCAACCTTTGGGTTACTAGTCAGACTCACTAACCATTAGGCCAAAACTGCCCCCAGAGCTTTTGAGTTAGAGGTCTATACTGACTGAGGCAGGTAGTTCTCTAATCGAGCATAATTTCAGTGAGCCAAGTGTGTTCTGCAGGGGGTACAGATTTAGATATTGCACAGGTCCAGAGGAAGAAAGACTCAACAGTTTTAATCTGTTTGGATTGAGTGGGATTTAACCTCATCCCAGCTGGTGCCCATGACTCTGTGGTGGCTATGTTCATGTGAATGTATGTTTGAGAAAATGAGCTGTGTGTTTGTTTTCATGTGCCAATGCCTTCAGGGTGATGTAGTCTGGGAATTAAACTCTTCATTGCATTTCTATTCAACCAAACGATACACAGGAGTAGTTTTTACCCCCCAATAGGTGTGAGTTGAATTCGTTAAGAAATTATCTAAATCTGGCTCTAAACCACCAGATTCAATTTTGGCAAAACCTTTCTTGTAGCCATGGTAACTACAGATGAAACAGATTTTCCATTTTTTTTTTTTTTTTTTTTAATAATCACCATTATCTGTCTATCTATGTGACAAATTCTCTGGTGTTCAAAGGTGTGTACATGCAATGAACACACACACCTTTTAAAATAAAACTATAACATTTTTGTTTGTTTTGTTAATTAATTCACATGTTTGATTACATATAGGCCTAAACATGGTTAATTGATTAGAAATTATATTTTGTAGACCCACACAATACCACATGACTGGCCAGGTCTTTGGTTTATTTAAATCACCACCACTCCAAAACAGAGGTAGTGTGCTAGTACTCCACAAATATCACACACATACACACTCTCTTTCTTTTTAACTTTATATACACACTTTCACTATAAATGCATTTACAGAAAACCAGTACACTCCTATAAATACATTATCATGCATGCAAATCTACATATACAAAAACTCACTACGGATGTTTCCAAATTGGTAATAAAGCATGCCACGCACACTCTCTTTGAAACACACCCACATACACACAGACACCCCTCCCCTCTTGTATCCAAGCAGTTTTAGGCAGAGATCAACCCACCCCCAACCGCCAAACCCCCATCCTACTACCACAACATCCTACCCCATCCTCCATCTGCCCCTCTTCTCTTCTATTGGAGGAAAGAAACTAGGGGCAAAAGCAGGGGGAGGGTGTGGAGAATGTATTGCCTCTGTGTCTTGTGTGTGTACTACTGTGTAGGACATTTAAGGAGAAAAAGTGACTTCATATTATTTTGGAATTTTTAAATGATGAAATTTTGTGAAATTCTTCAAAATAGAAGACCGTACAAATGTACAAACAGGAAATTAATTTGATTATGTACACAACATAATAATTCATTTTGATGTTTAATTTTTCAGAAATGTTATACTGAAATTACACTTTTTAAAATTTGTAATTATTGTAATATATTCTATTTTGCTTGTTTACAAAGCAAAATGTTAGAGTGCATTTTAACAGATGAGATGAATTGGGGTAAACACAACAGAAATGGATTGGAGTAAACCGCTGGTATTATTTTATATGTCTGGAGGAGAAAGGGTTGTAGAAAGGCGGAGCGAATGATGTGCTTACTCACTCGTCATGCCCAACTCTGTCGTGTCTGTCTCTCTCCCCTGCTGTGTTCATTCAGAGTGCTCCATTAGTACTCACGCGAGCTGACCACACACACACATTTCTGCAAACACTGCTGTGACACAAATGCAAATTAAAGCACACGTGCAAACACACACACACATGAAAAATCCTCATGAAATATTGAACAAAATCATATAGCATTTATATACATAAATACATGCATGCAAATACACCTGTCACAATCATCATTTTTACGATTATAACTACAGAGCTATTTTCTTTTATAGATAGTAGAGAAACATGAGATAGCTGTTGATTGGCTATTGTAGTGACACCTCCTTAATAAGGCAAGTGCTTGGCTGCAGTGACAGTTTTGCTTCATGTGGGGTTTCATATTCATTACACATGCACACAAGCATTACATTAATTACAGTGCATTTCAATGCACTTGACCTTTTTCTCACCCTGGTCATATAAATGCCATCATGCTTATTGTGCGAAAAAATAAGCATGGGTCTCCATTGATAAATCTCAGTCATTCGGAAGAATTGCACAAATCTATCTAACCAAATTTCTACTTGTGCTGTTAAGAATCAGGGGGGTACAAGGAAGGGTCACGGTGATAGTAAAATCATGACTGCATAAAGAAATTTTGGTTTTTGGTTTTAATGGAAACTAATCTTTCTGTTACAGTTTTTTTTAAATTGCTTACACGCAATTTCTGAAACCATGGCTCCATTTCTAAAAAATCCAAAACGTCACACATCTCTTGCAAAAGCAAACACTTCATTCAAAACTATTTTAACTCTTCTAAAAATGTTGTTTTTGTAGTAACTCTACACACAAACCATTAAATGATTAGCCACATACTGTCACAGTCCTCGTCTGCACCTGTCTGTCCTTGTCTGCACTTCACTTCCCAGTATCCTCCTTGTCTGCACACCTGAACTCACTCCCTCAATCATCCACCTGTTCATCGTCTTAATCATCTGTGTCACCTGTCCTCACCTCGTTAGTATCTGTATTTAGTTCTCTCTGGTCAGTCTGTCTGTGTCGGTTCTCAGTTTGTATATGCATAGGTGTTTGTGTGTATCCTGCCTGTCTTCCTGCCTGTTCCTGGTTTTGTTTCAAGATTAAATCGTTTGTATTGGAGCTCTTTGCCTCAGCCTGCCTTCCTTACACACCAAACCGTGACACATACACGCCAAACTACACACAGATGTGAAAAATGTAAAACAGCTTTTGCAGACTTGGTCTGAAGATTCGATATATAAGTGAATGGTTGGCTAAGTGGGCATCGTATACCACTTTTAGTGTGTAAGCATTTTTTTTCTATTTTTTATGTATTTATTTACAATCATTCTTCTCTGTCATTACTATTTTACAGTAATACAAATTCCAAAGTGGGATAATTTCATAGAAAATAAAAGAGAAAAGTGTGTGTAAATATGTACAGTGTCTTGTCATTTTTCTTCTTCCAAAAGGTGGAAAGTGGGAATAGGGAACACTCCTCCAGGCTTGCTGTATTTGGGCCAGCATGTGTATGTGTTTCTTTGTCTATTGTGTATTTTGGACAGCAGTCCCCTGAGTGTATGAATGTGTCTGTGTTCATGTGATGTCATTGAGTTAGTTTGAATATTGCACCTAACTTTGATCTAACACAACTACAGAGAGACTACTAAATTAAGAAGGCAGACAGATATGTTAATGGAGTATTTTTGCATTACTAGACAGAAGTTCAGCTGTATGTGTAGACTTGGAATTAAAGCCTCTTTTGTTTCCCCGTTATTATTTGATTTACGGGACCAGACACCAGTTATCTTGCCAAGAAAGATTTTATTCTTATATGTCAGGAGAGAAACTTCAAGATGTTGTATTCATGCCAGGTCTATGCGTTTCCGTGTTTCTCTGAGGTAGTACAGTAAGATTGAGCTTTTATACGTCACAGAGAGTCTTACAGCTTCCTTGTAAGGTAACAAAACATGTTGCTCTGAGCTTCTTAAAATTAGAACGTATGTCATACGTATACGTTATGTTTAGCATGTCACAATTCACTTCCATATTAAGAACTATCCTTGTTGTTTACATCTGTGATGCACTTACATCAGTCGAACATGTTACATTGTACACACCCCATAGCAAAATATAGCTTCCCCCTGTCTGACATATGATCCTCCCATGGATCCATGCTATCTATAGTTCCCTTATGCATTCAAACTCATGCTTTGGCAACTTCATAAGATGATACAACTGATTATGAATATTAATAAAGAATAATAATACAGATACATAATATTTAATAATAAAATAATATTAAAAGATGAAATTTTGAATCTTCATCTCCCTCCACTGGAACTACGGCCGTCAGTTCCACACCATCATTCCCAGGTGGCCAACCTATAGAAGTGATAGTGAGGAGAAGAAATAGCAGACCAAAAAAATAGACAGAAAGAACAGAAGAATGGAAACAGAGAAACAAAACAAAGAACAAAACCCCAGCCCATGTTATGTCCCCGTATACTATGTGTATTTTAATATCTATGTGTATGTCTTTAAAATGAACCCCAATCATCTAAGAAAAGAAAAACTAATAAGTCTTCTGCCCGTGCCTGAACTCATTAATCAATTAACTCGTTAATTAATTAAATCCTTCAGTTCCGAACCAAAACAAGAAATTAAAATAAACGTTGACGTTAAAGGATCCTATCCCTTGGGGTTGAAAATCAGTAAGCGGATGTTCATTGTTTGTGAGGTAGTGTTTTGCATAAAATCTCTTATTTCACGCTGTATGTCCCATTCTTAGTTCTATCCATTTGGTTAGAAATAATCAATTTGACAGGTTTGGTACTTTTCCTTCTAGTAACACATATAAGGACTTGGATTATTAGCATGACCATCGTCGTTGGGTAACGAGAATAACTTGCAACCATCTCTAATCAATGTCAATGGAACTGATTCCTGAAATGGAAGCAGAGAAATAATTAACATCACTTTTTTTATTCCTAATCTTTAAAACTAATCGATGAACATTGCTCAATCTCAGGCCATAAGCCATCATTATCATCTTGTTCATTCACTAAGCAAGGTTTAACTTGTGACCAATGATACCATCTATCTGTTCCTACACCCTTCCCTTTGAGACAAACACTTGTATCAGTAGTTAGGAGTATCTCATATGGTCCTTCCCATCTAGGCTCTAAACCTTTCCTAGCAATTCGTTTGATCATGACAAAACTACCTAACTCGGGAATGTGTGGAATGTCAGTAGTGGTGTGTTTTTCATCCCATTCCTGTTGAGCTTCTCGCACTTTCTTATTATTGTCTTTAGTAGCTTTGTCTAGCATTGCGAGATAACGGCGTAACTTTTCTTGGAACAAAGTAGAGTCTCCTCCTGTTCCCGCTGGTGGCGGAGCATCAGGAGGTAGAACCATTGCTCTTCCCGTCATTAGTTCAAAAGGGGTTAGTCCTTTAACTCGGTTTGAAGTTGCTCTCAAGTTCCACAGAATAGCAGGTAATAACTTATGCCAGCCTTGGCCAGTTTGCAGAATGGCTTTGGTAAGAGCGGTTTTCAAAGATCTATTCATTCGTTCAATCAGGCCTGAGCTTTCCGGCCTATAAGGAATGTGGAATTTCTGTTTAATTCCCATCAATTTCATTGCTTCCTTCATCAATTTCCCAGTGAAATGAGTTCCATTGTCAGAATCAAGTTCATATGGAAGGCCCCAGCGAGGAAAAACTTCTTCCACCATTACTCGTGCTGCCGCTTCAGCAGTGCAGGATTTTGTAGGGTATGCTTCCACCCATCTAGTAAATCTGTCCATGATTACAAGTATGTATTGATACCCTCCACTGGGTGATAAAGGTCCTGTGAAATCAATTTGGAGGTGTGTCCATGGACCTGTTGGTCTGGGTGCATGTGACATTCGCACCTTTACAGATTTTCCTACATTTGCTTTGAGGCATATCAAGCATCTCCTACAGTAATCATCAATGTCTCTCATCATTCTTGGCCACCACCAAGTCTCACTGATTTGAGATTTCATTGCTTTTGCTCCAGCATGTACCTTTCCATGATACAGCTGCATTAGTTCTCTTCTTGTTCCGATAGGCATCACCACTTGTCCTGTTGGAATTCTCCAGATACCTTGATCATCCTCTTTCGCTCCCACTTTCATCCATTGTTCTTTTTCTTCATCTGTCTCCAATTGATATGACAGAAGATGGAGCTCAGGATTATCCTTGCTATTTTCCTTTACCAAGGTAACAGGAGTAAAAGGAAGTAGAGCTGCTTCTCTAGCTGCTGCATCTGCTGCCCTGTGTCCTTGATTTTCCTTGGACTTGTCAGATTGATGTGTTTTTACTTTGATCACGGCTGCTTCTCGGGGTAAGTAACATGCTGTAATCAAACGACGAATTATGGAAGCATGTTGTATTTCGCTCCCACTGCTAGTGATAAGTCCACGTCTTTTCCACAGAGCAAGGTAGTCATGGACCACGCCAAAAGCATAACGACTATCTGTATAGATGTTGACTCGATCTCCTTCTGATAGTTTAAAGGCTTCTGTAAGTGCTATAAGTTCAGCTACTTGTGCTGAAAATTTCCCAGAAAGGGCTCCTTTCTTTACAACAGTTCCATCTCCTTTCACTACAGCCCATCCAGTATGTCGTTTTCCATCAACATAATAACTGGATCCATCAACCCATAACTCTTTGTCTGGGTTTTTAAGAGGGATTGGATTAACTGGACCAAGACTATCTTCTTCTACTTGCTTTTCACACTCATGTGGTATTCCCTCGTGTGGTTCCAGCATCATTGTTGCAGGGTTAAGAGTCGTGTCCCTGATGATTTCCACTCTTAAATCTTTGTTCAACAAAGTTGCTTCCCATTTTGCTCTTCTTGCATCAGTTATGGTTTTGATGTTCATGTTGTTCAACAGTGTCACTATACTGTGTGGAGTGTGCAATATGATAGTTTGTGCTCCTATCAGATTCTCAACAGCATCCACTGCCCATGTGGCACCATCGAGGGCTTGTATACACCGTGGTTGCCCAATCATAGTGACAGGAATCTTTGTGGAAAAGTATCCAACTGGTCTGTATCGATCACCTGGTTTTTGACACAGTACTGCTGAATATGTCTCATCTCCTACCCTGGTCCACAAATGAAAATGCAACCGTCCGTCAGGAAGTCCCAATGCTGGGGCTGAAGTCAGTTTTTCTTTCATAGAAGTAAACGCTTCCTCAGCTTCTGGTGTCCAGTTTATATGTTCCACTCCAGGCTTTCCTCCCTTGTACAGGTCGATGAGGGGGCTGGTGATGCTAGCAAAATCAGGTATATACTGACGACAATAGTTGAAAAGTCCCATCACCTTTCGCATTCCTGTAACTGTTAGAGGTTTTGGAAGTTGTCGTAATGCCTCTACACGCTCTGTTGTCATTCTCCTTCCCTCCACAGATATTTCTTGGCCCAAATAGATAACCTTGGATTTGGCCAGCTGTGCTTTATCGGGGTTAACTTTGAATCCCCCTTTCCTAAGGGCTTGTAGGACAACATTCAGAGCAAATACATGGCTGTTTTCATCTGGGCTTGCAATTAACAAGTCATCAACATATTGGAGGCAGACACTTCCTGATTTCTCAATTTCAGCTTTTTGCTCCGTTAAGAACTGGTCCAAAGCTCTATGAAATACAACAGGAGAAAGATTAAGACCTTGTGGGAGTCTGTTCCAAACATACTGTTTTGCGCCCACTGTGAAGGCTAATTTCTCTTGAGATCTTTTGTCTATAGGTATAGACCAGAAAGCCGACAGTACATCCAGTACCGTAAAAATTTTAGCATTTCCTGGAATGTCATTCAGAATGGTGGCAGGATTGGCCACAATAGGATGCGGTTTTGGTGTTACACTGTTAAGTCTTGTGTAATCAATGGTTAGTCTCCATGAGTTATCAGATTTCTTGACAGGCCAGACAGGACTATTAGTGGTAGATGAAGTTTGTATGATGATTCCTTCAGCTTCCAAGTCTGCCACTATCTCCTCCACGGCTCGTCTTGCTTCAGGTCGGATGGGGTATTGTTTATGAGGGGCATGTATCGGTCCCTCAATAACAATGGGATCAATGTTGGCTTTACCACAATCCAATTTGTGTTTAGCCCAAACATCCGGATATAAACTGCACAGAAGACCCCACACACCGTCTTTCTTCCAGTTTCTGATAATTGGTTTTGCTGTACCAACAGACCTTAGATTACATGTGCGATCTTCGTGTGGTATTATCCCAGCAGTTGTAGCGATTTGACGACTGTCAGTGATTATGATCATGTTTAACAATGGAAGAACGTCCATGCCAATAAGGCTTCCTTGTGAATTCGGCCCAACCCAGAAAGATGTCCATAAGACTTCATCTTCATGTATTTGCAGTGGAACTTGAATACTTTTGCGGAATTTTGTGATACCTCCTCCAACTCCTTCAACATCCATAGTTTCCTCTGTTGTAGGTAGGTTCAGATCTGTTATTGAAATGGCTGCGCCTGTGTCAACAAGGATGTCACATGGGTGGCCCCCTATTAATGCATTGACGAAAAGGCGATTGTCTCTTTTCTTACTAATACAGGGGGCCGCTGACTCCTATTGCGGACGCATAATTCCCTCAATGAGCTGACGGACTTGTGCTTCAGTCCACGTCTTCCCTTGAGGGGTTTCATTATCGTTTTTTGCACTGACCTGTCTAAATGATGGACCTTGACCTTCTGCTCCACCTCCTTTAGCCCAACAATCTATTTTTGAGTGTCCACGCTTTCCACAGTTGCTGCAGGAAATCACCCTATTCTTTGTGTCCTTGTTGTATTGAGCTGTTGCCACTCCTCTTCGATATGGCTTGTTTCCTTCTTCTTTACTTGATCTCATAGCCATCTCTAAGCGGCCAGCCCATTGCATAATTTGGTCAAATGTCTCACCTGGGTTGACTCCAAGTGATAAGGCTTGTTGGTATTTTGTGCTAAGTCCATCCACAAGTGTGTCAGTGAACTGTACATCATCTCTGTCAGGTTGTTTCTTGGCACAGAGAGCCCATCTCTCATAAGCATTCCACTTACGTAGAGCATATTCATCTGGAGATTCATCATCCTTTTGCTTAATCAATGTCACTAATGTGAAAGGAATTTTACCACTGCCCAAGATTTCCTGGATTTCTTTTCGGAACACATCTAATGCTTGCCAAAGACCCAGGGGTCGTCCCTGGCCATCAACCCACAAATCTATCCATTGGGCGGTTGTTATCGAAGCTGGCAAGCGTTCCCATCTGTCTCTTGGGATTTTAGCTTTCACAATGGTGTGTATGTCTCTTAATGTCATTTGATGTGCTTCAATCAATGAGTCTAATTCTCGCCAAAACTCTGTGTTTGGATCTTGTCTCTTCAGAGGAGGCAAGGCTGTGAGAATGGCTTGACGTTCTCCTGGTGTGAATGGTCTCTCTTCTGTCATCATCTCAGATCCTTCCCTTTTAATTACAGGTGAAGAAAATTCAGGACCAAGCTTGTCAATTGTGATCATGTCGTCATCTCTTGTCTCATCACCCCAGTCAGAATCATAATTCCGAACTGGTGTACATCGCAGCATGTCTCTGTTTGGCTGAACTGTTTTAGATCTTGTTATTACCGGAGCTGCTTGTGCAGATGCGATATACATTTTGTCAACTGGACCTCCATTTGATCTCGAAGCTTGAGGCTGTGTCAGAGGTTTAGATGAATTTGTATATTGTTCAGGCAAAATTGGATAAATTGGGTTGTAAGGAGGAGGCGTTACAGTTGTTGCAGATTTCACTGGTGCTTGTGAATATTTCTTTTCAGCTTCAGTTATTATATTTGTCCAATCTGGATCAAATGAATCATCATTGGTTGTATTTTCTCCATCTGAACATTTAATAGACATAATTTTGTTCAATTTGTTATATGCTTCAATTTGAGGCTTCATTGCTTCAACAAGTGGGACTGGGCACCCATTGATACCACAACAAATTCCACCTTGTTTCAAAATCCAATGTGCGGCGAGGATTGGAAATACTTTTGACTTGATAGAGTCCTTCTGGGACTCAAGCCAGCTTAACTGCACATCCATAGATGTGTTAATGTCCAGTCCTTTTTTCAAAAACTTAGCTTGCTTTTTCTGTTTTCTTTCTAAGTACCAAGCAGATATTGTTCTGCTGTTAAATCCACTTTCTACCATTGCAAATTATTTGTCACTCTGTGTCTGTGTGCTCAAACAGCAGGGCTATTTTTGTGAGGGAGTGTGTGTGTGAATTCCAGGGGAGGCCCTCTGCTTTTCTCACTCTCCACCTGTTCTAATTTCTCAAGAACAAAGAAGGGGTTGGGAAACAAAAAAACAACTCTAATATTTTCTGTTTTTCTTTTTTGTTTGTCTTAATTCAGATTAATTTATATATATATACATATACATACACACATATATACACACATATATATATATATATATATATACACACACATTAAAGTTGCTCTCAGATCAGTCTTTTCCTCCAAACACTGAACAGCTTTATTGTCAAAATCAGAATGCATGCAATTCTAGCATCTATTCCATTGATACCCTTCTTCTAAGGGTTCAATCCTCTGCGTATTTACGTTTTAGGGTTTATTTGTATTTTTTTTATACTGCACTGTACTAACTTCAAGCACAGACCCGCCACTGTAAACCGCTATAAATCACTGCTTGTCACACTATCCTCGTCTTCTTCTGAAACGATTCTTTGTGTATTGGATATATTTTAGAGATAAATCTGCCCTTTATCGCAATCTCGCCATATTCCAACCACCTTACAAGCTAATTGCTAAATCGCCTTACAGCTATTTCCAAAATTTGACTAAGATGGTCTTTTCCTAAAAAAGATCCACTTTCTACAGTCTTTTCAAAAATGAAAAAGACTTCCCCAGCATCATTCAATATTCAGAGGTTTACTGACCAGAGCAACTCAAATAAGCCACATTCTAATTATTTAAATTATTTTTATTTTTTTTCTGACACATATATTCATTGGCAAAACAACTGGTACTTTAAATAACACAGTTCTTTTAAGCAGTTTCAGTCAATGTCCAATCATCAGGCAGACTTAGAATTATTTAGAATAGGAAAAGTCTTACCTTGAATGATTGACAAATGCCTGAAGATGCAATCCTGTTCGTGACGCCAAATGTAGACTTGGAATTAAAGCCTCTTTTGTTTCCCCGTTATTATTTGATTTACGGGACCAGACACCAGTTATCTTGCCAAGAAAGATTTTATTCTTATATGTCAGGAGAGAAACTTCAAGATGTTGTATTCATGCCAGGTCTATGCGTTTCCGTGTTTCTCTGAGGTAGTACAGTAAGATTGAGCTTTTATACGTCACAGAGAGTCTTACAGCTTCCTTGTAAGGTAACAAAACATGTTGCTCTGAGCTTCTTAAAATTAGAACGTATGTCATACGTATACGTTATGTTTAGCATGTCACAATTCACTTCCATATTAAGAACTATCCTTGTTGTTTACATCTGTGATGCACTTACATCAGTCGAACATGTTACATTGTACACACCCCATAGCAAAATATAGCTTCCCCCTGTCTGACATATGATCCTCCCATGGATCCATGCTATCTATAGTTCCCTTATGCATTCAAACTCATGCTTTGGCAACTTCATAAGATGATACAACTGATTATGAATATTAATAAAGAATAATAATACAGATACATAATATTTAATAATAAAATAATATTAAAAGATGAAATTTTGAATCTTCAGTATGCAAGGGGCCTGCCCTGAAACATGCACAAAACACAAAACATTTAGCACTATGACCACACCTTCACCTTCTTGAACTGAGTCTGACATGGAATACTGTGATGATTTATAAAACTGTTATACTCCTCTAACACTAATAAACTACCAGTCCACATAACTGATGACCAACTAAAATAGAAGATGGAACCTCCCAACACAGAACAGTTCGGACAGTAAAATCTATGATCTTAGATTTGCTACTGCTGCATTATAGGAGCCCATTTCAAGGGATGGTTCACTTCAAATTAAACAATTAAATTCAATGTAATGTAATGTAAAGTGAACCAATCAACATTTTTTTACATAAAGTGTTGAGAACAGAATATGATGCTATGTAAATGGATATTGGCTATGATCTGGGTAAATTTATAATTAATTTAAAAATTCAATTAGGCTAAGACAAAAATAATAATAATATGGATACTTTTAGCACTTTTCCCCATTTTAGGCTTTTACTAAGAACCTACACATAAAGATCTGTGTAGGTTATGTAATAGAACTGTAGCACTTGAATTAATCCATTTGTATTCACAAATGCAGCACTGTACAAATGCCCTCACATTGGGGACACAAGAAATAGACATCATGCACACATCGTGCTTTGGTATTAGCAATAGGATGGAGTGTGCAAATGCACTCAGCCTCATTATGTCTTGATCTGTCTGTCCTGACAGTCAATAAGAGCAGAAGAAAGAGCAAGAGAATAAATAACTCAGAAGACTGCATAGGTATGCACAGTGGCATGCACAGACTTCTGCTGGGGCAGGGGTGAAAACGAGTTCCGGCTAGGGCACAAGAGCAATCCTCCGTAGGCTAGGACATCCCATTTAACAACGCTCGGTGCGACCTTCGTGGGCTTCAAAGGATGCAGCCTCTGAATTGGGACACAGCTAATAAAAACTAAGACTAGATTGACTAGATAAAGTCTAGTCAAGGTTTCTAGATTGACTAGATAAAAACTAAACTATGTGGCATACACATAGAACACTGTACATTCATATTATTCAAATCAGTTAAATTATTATTAGGCTGCATAAATTAGGTCAGCCGGAACCGGGAACACTTCCTATAACACCTGATGTACTCGCTACATCATAAAAAGAATGGCATCTAAGCTAATTTTAGTCTTTCTGTTTATTCCGAGGTTTACTGTAATCAGCTAGGTCCGGGCTGTATCCGGGATCAGATGGTGGACCTGCGCCTAGACACAACCACAACCCATCCCTGAAGTGTCAGCAGAGTTGTGTCAACTACCCTCTACCCTGTGAAGGCCTCATCGACACGACAGCCATCGGCACTGATCCTCAACAAACTCGTCTCCATACACGCCTGATGACTCCGATCTTCAACTAGATGAACTGTATAATATAATGTTCCGATCCATTCTGACTTCTGACCTGTAATGCTGCCTGAATCATAATCATACACTGTTTGTTTGTTGAGCAGAGGAGAACTGTAACCACCTCAGTAGCTGTCAGTATTAGACTGAGCGGTTACAGCAGGCATGACTTGAAGAAACTCAGGCTTGGCAGGCATGACATGAACAGTCTCTGGCTTTGCAGGCATGAAGTGAACAGGTTCAGGCTTGGCAGGCCTGACGTGAAGAGACTCAGGCTTGGTAGTCATGACGTGAAGAAACTCAGGCTTGGCAGGCATGACATGAAGAAACTTAGGCTTGGCAGGTATGACGTGAACAGGCTCATGCTTGGCGGGTACTGTGGGATTGTGGGGATCATCATCCACAAAACCCACAGTAAATGATGAGCCGCTCAATAGAAGGACATGTATTGGGTCAGGGAAAAGTGAATTTCCCCCCCGGCAAACGAGACCGAACCGGTTCATTTAGCCTCATCTTAAAAATGTCCTTTGGGCTTTAGTGCCACGTCAAATAAAATCCACAAGGTGAGAAAGTGCAGAAAGTGACGAAGGTGCAAACGGCTGGGTTCATTTATATTTGGGTCTAGCTTTCTGTAGTGCATTTCCACTGAGGCGAGTTGTAGTGAGAACCCAAGTGCAGTTTTAGTGAACAAGTTGTGTGAACAATCCATGAACCAAAAACAAAATAAACAAAAGACTTGGCAAGGCTAGACTTGACTTGACTTATGAACTAGCGTCAAGACAGTTCATATGAACACACAATGAACCAAGACAATGAACCAATCAGAGAACATGACACAAGACTAGGGAAGCACAAGACATGGCAAGATTACATAGAACGTGACTAAGGCTACGTTCAGACTATCAGTTCAAATCCAATTTTTTTGCATATCCGATTGAAATACGATCTGATTTAGCAAGTGTGAACTGCAAAAAAAATTCTGGAAATCCACCACTCTGACCACTCTCATTGGATTTCGTGTGGTTTATGTGCTTTCTCACATGTGTTGTTGCACCTGATTGGTGCATGGTGGCCACAAAGGGATAGACATGGTCAGAAACAATGCTCAGGTAGGCCGTGGCATTTAAACGATGCCCAATTGGCACTAAGGGGCCTAAAGTGTGCCAAGAAAACATCCCCCACACAATTACACCACCACCACCAGCCTGCACAGTGGTAACAAGGCATGATGGATCCATGTTCTCATTCTGTTTACGCCAAATTCTGACTCTACCATCTGAATGTCTCAACAGAAATTGAGACTCATCAGACCAGGCAACATTTTTCCAGTCTTCAACTGTCCAATTTTGGTGAGCTCTTGCAAATTGTAGCCTCTTTTTCCTATTTGTAGTGGAGATGAGTGGTACCCGGTGGGGTCTTCTGCTGTTGTAGCCCATCCGCCTCAAGGTTGTGCGTGTTGTGGCTTCACAAATGCTTTGCTGCATACCTCGGTTGTAACGACGGTTGTACCTCGGTTGTTATTTCAGTCAAAGTTGCTCTTCTATCAGCTTGAATCAGTCGGCCCATTCTCCTCTGACCTCTAGCATCAACAAGGCATTTTCGCCCACAGGAATGCCGCATACTGGATGTTTTTCCCTTTTCACACCATTCTTTGTAAACCCTAGAAATGGTTGTGCGTGAAAATCCCAGTAACTGAGCAGATTGTGAAATACTCAGACAGGCCCGTCTGGCACCAACAACCATGCCACGCTCAAAATAGCTTAAATCACCTTTCTTTTCCATTCTGACATTCAGTTTGGAGTTCAGGAGATTGTCTTGACCAGGACCACACCCTTAAATGCATTTAAGGAACTCCCATGTGATTGGTTGATTAGATAATTGCATTAAAGAGAAATTGAACAGGTGTTCCTAATAATCCTTTAGGTGAGTGTAATCGCGTCCGAATAAGGCTTATGTTTCTGCCGCTGCCTCATAAGACGCAGTAGTCCAGCGCGGCGGCTGCACAATGTTATAAATAAGACAACATCTCTAAAGCAAACCCCTCTATGTTGCAGTTGTTGTTGCTGTTTTTGACTTATACCTACTAACGCAATGTGCTTGCCATAGCAACCAATGCAGATATTCCAGAAAACGAAGGAGCCGCACGGACACACAAATCTGAAATGAGCAGTTGCAATACACAGTGTGGACGTCAATAATTTTTTGATCAGATTTCAATCGGATAAACAAATGATCAGATTTGAACTGACGGTGTGAACAATAGCCTAAGTATCAAAATAACAGACATGAATCAAAAACCTAACCATTTGGTAGAGCATATCCCGTTCAAATTGTTTGTACTACACTCAACCTGAAGAGGCCAATCAGGTGCCAAGCAGAAATAATCACTGCACTTCGATTTGAAAAAAAAAAAACACTATAGCGCAGTATATTTTGTGATCAAATCAATCATAAAATGTAGGCTCATAATTTCAAAGGGCTTGTTGAACAGATCAAATCAAATATTTAATTTTCATAGCATAACATACCGTTGTTGTATTGGGACTACAAGGTGGATCATTGGGTAGCACTGAGCAAGAAGGTCCAACAGGCATGCAGGGAGCACTAGTGAATTTGGTGATACTTCCATTTATTTAGTGTATTTATACAGTTTGAAGAATGGATGGATGATATAGGCTACTGCATATCATATTGGTTCAGATGTGTTTAATTGGGATTGGAGAGCTAAACTCTGCAGGACAGGAACTGGATTGGACAAATCCTGGTCTAATTAGCAATTGTAATTGTGTCTTTAAGAAAGTCTATTTTCACTTTTTAGTAAACAAAAACTAAATTGTCATCAAATAAATGAGTTTCCCCTTTTTTTCCTGTGTTTGGCTATTAAATGGTTAATAACGTTTGCTATCAGTACTTAATTTTAAGCAGGTTATGTTGAAAAACAACGACATTTTTCGCTCCAGGTCGACAGATGACAGCAGTGTGCCCAGCGTCAATGTCTTTCCGGTGGAAACGTACACCAGCAACTTCCGTTTCCGTTTCGCCATTGGAAAACGTTCAGCGAACACCGTGGGAGCAGAGAAGTCTAGAAACATTTCAGTTATTTTTCATCCCTTTATTTACACAACTATCGGATTATTTTTATTTTAGTAATTTGGTGTGGAGGAAGAAAAGACGAACGTTTTTGATAACGAGGAAACTTGCCAGGGCGCTGTGAAACAGCTGAATAAAGTTAGAGGTAAGTGTTTGTGTTAAGGTTCGGTTCGTTTCGTTTGCTACCGACACCCTCCTTTAAAACATTACCATGGTATGGTAACTAATTTATAACTACCGGCATTGGCAGCGGCAACTTGGTACTTTTGAGTGATGTTAATAACTGGACAGTATGATATTTTTTGCAATGCATTTGGTACTTTGGTAACATTCGTAGAGACTTAAGTTTAGAACCACTTTAGTGAACTCTTTTGGCCATTAACACACGATTGAACTGAATCTTGCGCAGCAAAACATTGATATTAATATTTGTTTCATTGATTCTAATAAGTGATGTATTTTCTTAAATGTATCGTCTTCGTTGTTGCTCTTAGTATTATACAAAAGCAGCAATCTGTAATGCGTGCACAATTTGGAATCACAGATATTTATAATTTGAGACTAAATCAAACCAAATACAAAACATGTTGTTCGGCCCCATTTATTATAGTGGTGTTAGTCATTTATTGAAATGTATTGATTTGTGAACTGAAAACACTAAAAGAAGGGACTATTAAGCAGATTGTGATTTGAGACCGTAAATAATTGAGAACCATTATTAAATATCCGGTTGTAAAGGAAATAAACATCTATTAAAATGAAATATAACAAAGCTGTTAAACTGAAAGTGTTCTGTGACATTACCATTCATATTACATTTTGTTTGTCTGTTAGATTTCCTTCAGTATGTCTCTTCCCAAGCGTGAGGTTGATGAGCTGAGGCCATGGGTGGAACGCACAGTAAAGAAGGTCCTTGGTTTTTCTGAACCCACAGTGGTCACAGCAGCATTACACTGTGTGGGAAAAGGCCTGGACAAGAGAAAAACCACAGGTAAGATGTTTGCCTTATAAGTTATATCTGTACCTGCTATATCATATTACATTAAAATGACTGTTTTACTGTAGGGGTGAATGCCTGCGGAGATGGAAGAAACAGTCTGTCACGCAAATTGGAAATGTTTCTTCCGTCCTGAAGACAGTTTTTACTTCTGCAGCAAACCTTCTGCAGCAAACACTGGGCGTACACAGAGTGATTTGTATGAGCTCGCAAGTGATTTTTTTTTTCTAGTCTGAGAAAGCACACGTTAATCGTTTATGCTCAAGCTCATATGGTCGCACCTTGTATCGTGTGAGAGGAACTACGAGCTGAACCAAGTACCTTACGATCTCCTCCCAATAATTTTTAAACAGGTTAAAAAATGTGTGGAATCTCATAGGCACATCACATAGGCTTCACATAAATACTCTAGTTGTTTTTGTTGACCTTGCTGTTCTTTGCTATTCACCTAATCATTTGCACAGCATTCTTTTATTATATTTTCCCATCTGAACCTATAGCAACACCATTGAAAATGTGTTTTTAGCACCAAAGCTCAAGCGATTGCCAATGGCTTGCAATGTACAGGTACAGCCATGCCGTATAAAAACTGCTTTGACTCGATTATGAGGTTAACCTGACTCATGTGCAAGGGCTCACAACAAGCTCCCGAGTGTCTAAACTCTTTACACAAAGCCGACGATCGGCCGTTGGGACCATTTTTGAGCGTCGGCGACGTAGTTTTCCCGGTGTGTTCTGCACCCTTGGCTCTAGTCTGACGCCGTGTGGTGTTTTTTGCGTCGGGCGTTGGGCCGTCGGTGAAAGAGGGAACTCTGATTGGCTGTTCAGCTTAGTGAACGAGTCAGTGCACGAGAATAATAGCAAAACAGCGAATAAAGAAGTCAAAACGGTACAGATAGAAGGCTGTTCTAATGTTAAGTCACCTTACCTGAGTGTTCCGTGGTGAATATTTCGATATTAACATGAGCTGAGTGGAATAAAGAAAGTGTTTAGCAGGAGTGATGTTTAAAATAGAAATAAAAATGTTTATGGTTTGTGTATCTACAGCGTCGGTTTCCCTTTTTGAATGATGAATATCGATGAATATATCTGCAGAAATAGACAGTTGTCTAATTTACACGCAGGCGCAGAACGCTGATTCCAAGTGCAGCTTTTTCCCCCGACGCAGGCAACGCGACAACACAGTCGGCTTTCATCAGCGCTAGTTCTTTGGTGTCGATTTGGTGTGTCCCGGGCTTTACTCGTACTGTGTATGCCAGGCTTAAGTTTAGCCTCCTTTAGCTACAATGATTTAAAAAAATAAGATCTCTATGATATCTTAACTTTCATTGTGAATATGTAATTGAGCCTGATTGCTTGAAGCTTGTAAATGAGAGTGGTGAGTCTTACACACAATAGGGTAGAGTCTAGCAATCCAGAAAGTTCCTTTATATATTCATGTCTTGATGATTGATGTTATAGTTGCATGGATAAACTCGGGGAATAGATTTGGATAAGAATTCTGCTTCATTTTTGTAAATTTTTAACCGTGTAGGTTTGCCATTGAAACATAACATGATCTCACTTAGCTTCAGGTTTTTGACCTCCTTTTAAACTCCTTTTAAATATTAATCAACAGTTGTGGTTAAATCCAGCATATTCTGTCAAATCTAAAACATTAAAGGTCTGTTCACACCAAGAATGATAACTATAAAGATATAGTTATAAAAATCATTCTATATCACTACTAGTGTTGTCAAAAAACTCGGTACTTCGGGACCAAGTCGGTACTAAAAAAATTAAACGGTTACGGTACCAGCTTTTCTTAAGTACCGAAGTACCAGGTTAATCCGGTTCTTGATGCGCTGTCCGAAAGGTGCAGAGTTGCGTCCTTTTCATAAAAACAGAGACATGGCGACCGGTGGCGCTGCTAATGCGATAGCTCTGAATCCACTTGTTGACAAGAAAGGAGGAAAGAGACACATATGGAAATATTTTGAATTAGGCTAATGTCACGTTGCCATAAGGGGCCGTTCAGATAGCGCGTGCAAATTCGTTATTTCAAATGTAGGTGCGCGGCAAGCGCGCTCATAATAGAAGCGACGTGCAAGCTTGTTTCTCCAGGCGCGCCACTGTTCATGGTTGCATAGCGGAGACACGGGAGAGCAAGCGCTTGTGGAAAGGAGAAAGCGGTGCGAACTGCGCTCTTCATGATGACGAGGAAGTATCAGCAAAGAATTAATTGACTTCTAGCCCTTACATAAGAAATCAGCTACAGGGTTCTCAAGTTTTGAAGACAGGCAAGAGTGACATTTTCGGCAGTTTTGGTCAAATAAAACATGTTTTATCTCCTGTATAGTTTGGTAACACTACAATAAGACACCATTCATTAACATTACTTAATGCTTTATCTATCAACACATTGAGTGAACAATATAAAATAAACATTAATGTTTGTGAATGTTAATTAATACAAACACTTGATTGTTCATGTTTGTTTATTTCATTCATTGTGCATTAAATAATATTAACAGATAACACTTTTGATTTTAAAAATGTATTTTTAGCCTACATTTTTAAATTAACCCCAAGGAGAATAATTGCTACAGTATATAACTATTGTTTATTGTTTGATCATTTTATCTAATGTTATCTAACAAATATAATCTTATCGTAAAGTGTTTTTAAAACTACAGTTCCCATCTTTGTATCTGTGATATACAATTTAATAATGTATGTAAATTTAATCTAAATTAAGTTTTGGTACCGAGAACCGTGGATTTTTACTGGTATTGGTACCGAATACTGAATTTTTGGTATCGTGACAACACTAATCACTACTATAACAGCACAGAGAAACAATATCGTTGGCATTACTTTAGAACGATTTTTCCAGCTTTTGAACGATTCAAACACTGACAGCCAATCAGAATCCATTCTGCTTAGAATAAACAGAAAAATATAATTTGCTAGTTCTTGGTGTGAATGGGCCTTAAGTTGGGGGGTGTGGAAACACGCTAGTATTTTTTGTAATAAAGATGTGATTAGAGACAAAACTATCCTATTTAAAAAAATTGTAAAGGAAAAATTATTGCTGTTTATTGATTGGCTTGGCATGTCTTTACCTATCCCATCTAATTTTTTATTTAACAGTGCCTACACCAGACGTTTATTATGTGGATGATATACTGTGGAAATTCAGTGATAATTCCATGAGACTCTTTATTAATGAAGACCAATATCTCTTCTTTTAGACCAGCTAAGGCCGTTTCTTGATGATTCAGCAAGCAGCTTTGTTGAGCGTCTGTTTGAAGCTCTTGAGGAAAGCAAAAACTCCCGTGGCAATAAAGGAGCTGGAGAGAAGAACCGCAAAAGAGAGCTGAAGGTATAGAGTTTTCTGTGCCTCCAATGTCTGAGCAAGAAGGAACATTTACTAAGGAAATTAAGTCTGTTCTGAATCAATTTTGAGTCACTGTTTTATGAAACTGACACTTAATATAAGGTAAAAGTTACGGTTAAGTAAACTTTCTCTAAGTATTTTTCCTCTCTGTCCTTTGTTTAGGAAGTGTTTGGAGATGAGGTGGAAGGAGTGAAGGATGGACACAGTGTGGATACAGGGGTAAAGAAGAAGAGAGTACCTCGCTTTGAGGAGGTGGATGAACCAGCTGTTTTACCTGGACCCCCTACAGAGAGTCCTGGCATGCTTACCAAGATGCAGGTAATGCACACACCATCAGTAAAAGACACTAGACAGAGGTATCCGATGGAGCACATACAGGATCACTTCAATAAAATGTTGGCAGTTTAATGAAATGAGTAATGGGATGAAGTGTGATCACTACAATATTTAGAACATTTAATGATTTGTAAGTACTTGGGTAGACAGATATTTCTTAGTATGAAAGTTCACAGCTTTTATAGAGGACACTACATGATTTCTCATAATTTAAAGCTGCCGTCGGCAACATTTTTTTTGATCATATTCAGTGAAATCGACACTATAATCCGACTGAACAACATAAAGTGGTTTTAGAAAAAAAAACGAGCTTCTAACTCCACCTGGAGCGTGTTATTTGTTTTGCAAAAATCCACCGCTCCCGGTTCATTGTGCCCAATCAGCGCAGGGGAGTGTGAGATCTGACTGTCAATCACAGGTCGTGCACACGCCACCCCTCGCGCACGTTACAATCACATGCACACGCCTGAAGTTCGCGCAGTAAAGAAGAGTGATGGCGGAAAAGATTCCAATTCCTCAGTTAACCTCAAGAGCTAGGAGGTCAAAAACAACAGGAAAAGAGAACACCTGGTTTTATTACGGGCGCTTTCTTTCAAGTAAAGAAAGAAAGCGCCCGTAATAAAACCAGGATCAACATCTGATCGGCATTTGAAAGGTGGAGAGATTTACGTGCTTTAATTTGGTTTCAAGCTGGATGCAGAGCTTGAAACATTTCTTCTCGACAGGTAATTGTGCTTTATCAACCAGTTACTTTATTTCTTAGTGTTATGTTAGTAATCTAAGTATGTTTGCCCAAATGTGTTGGTATGGATAGCAAATGTTAGCACTTGTTGGGCAGGTTCGTGGTGCACACGCACTGACGAGCACGAACTCGGTGTGAGGGTATTCGTTGATAGTGGGGGAGGGGCACGAGAGTTGTAAACATTCAAAATTTTGCCTAAGTCCACTCAATCTGCCAGACTTGCCGACTGCAGCTTTAATATTTTTTATAGACTGCCTGTGTCAAGTGTAAACACTATCTGTGATACTCTATTTTCAGATAAAGCAAATGATGGAAGCAGCCACACGACAGATTGAGGAGAGAAAGAAACAGCTAAGTATTGTGGCTCCTGTCCCCTCTACACAGGTAATAAACAATACCAAACACCTGTTTACAGTGACGGCCCTGTACTACCTGTCTTCAAAAGAACTCTTAGAAATCATAGAAATTCCTTGCATTTGTTTATTTAATTTATGATTGTTGATAAATTAATCACAGGTATTTTTGTTTTTCACAATATATGCGCAATAAAATATTTCTTGTTAGAAGTTAAATGTAGGTTTAATATTTTACCTGTAACACTAATAAATGTGTACAGTAACAAAGTGCTTGTAAATAATTTGCAAACTATTAGTTCAGTTAACCCTTTACCTGTCACCCCCCCTTTTGATAATTGACATTAAAATGCACTATACAAACTTAAATTGTTGTAATTCAAGAATGCTTTGGAATATAGACCTAAGTTTGGTCTTGTTTTAAAGAAAACAATCAGCAGATTATTACTGAAGTGAAAGCACTTCAAAAAATTAAAGTATGAAAAAGTTATGGAAGTTATAATTTACAGTAAATCAAATATACTTTATTAATATATATTTTTTTAATATAAAATAAATATTTTACAAAATATTTTTTACAATAAAATTACTATAAAATGAAAGCTATATATCTAACCAAGTTGTGTTCCAAATTTAAAGTTGATATCACAAAAATTGAAGTTCCCATGAGATTTTGTTTAGGCGTAATACCAAAAATAGCCACCGGGTGCCATTGAATTCCATTGAATTTAATTGTATGCATTCTGCCATAACAAATTAATACATTTCTATCCAAATATCACTTCTGTCACTAAATATGTAACCTTGAGACCCAGACCTTTCTGACAATATGTGTTTTGTCAAGATTAGAAAAGGTTTTGATAATAAATTATGAAAGATGATGCCCAAAAGGGGAGGGGCCTAATAAAAAAATACCATTTCTATGGTAACTTAACGTCCAATTTCAAAACGGTTTTCACAGGATGAATTCTGAGTTCGTAAGCTTTCAAATGATACCTAATTTATGATAACTACTAAAATGTGATATAATAATAATAAAAAATATATATATTATATATAATATATATTATACTTTTTAGAGGACTTCTTACTTTACTTTTTAAAATATAATTTTATCTTTTTTTATTGACAAATACTAGATTATGTTTTATTATGAACTTTTAGCACTAAAAACCAAAGTTTCAATTATTAAAAGTGTGTGCGTCGACTTTTTGTGACAAAGGTCAGAAACTCCTGTAATGACGTTGATTTTTTGAGGCGCACTCTTGTCATAAATTCATATATTACTGTTCATTCGTAATTTGTAAGAAAAAAACAAAGCTAAAATATCTATTTAGGAGTCTTGGACCTTTCCAACGATATATAGTTTCATGACTAGATTAGGATTTAATAGTAATATAGTGAAGTAAATTTAGTTTGCCCGTATACGGGCAAGTTACGCTTAAGGGGTTAATTCATAGTTTATAAACTGTAGTTCTTACTTTAAAGGCACACCATGTAAGTTTTTTTTTTTTTGGTTCAAAATATCCCCAAAACTCTAGAACAGTATATTTTGTTGTTTTGTGTATTAAATTATCCCAAATGTTTCTAAAAATGTTTAAATCCAGAAAAACAAGCCGTTTTAACCTACCCTGGTTTACACCAGACCCTTCTCAGTTGTAACAGAGTGGGCAGGGCTGTGCAATTAATTGAATTTCGATTTTACAATGATCACCAAAATAGTACAATCGAGTAAAAACGATCATTTTGCCATGTTCTGTTTAGCATGAACATTCTTATTTTGTCTTGTGTTCTGAATGACACGCGCACATCCGTCACTCCTCAAGCCATAAACTCTCTCAGCTTGAATGTTTAAACTTATAAGACTTAAAAAGAAGTGAAAATGATCAGCTTTAGTTTTGATTCAATGCTGGCCCGATTGTGCAAGTGACCATTCCGCCATGTCCCGAGTCGCTGCGCTTCTCGTCCGGTGTGTGACAGCCATGGGCTGAACAATACAACTTATCGGTAATATCCATCAAGCATATGAACTTGTTGCCCGAAACACATCAACAAGAAAGAATGAAGGCTACCCTGTAAAACAACTGCAATCATGTGATACAAAATGACCCTATTCATCACTATCATCACCGTGATCCTCAACTACAAGTTCTTTGGGGAATACCTCCTCCACTTCTCCCTCTCCGGCCTCCGCTAACTCTGCCTGCCTCGCTTGCGCTAACAGCTCCCGCCCAGATGCGCAGGGCTCTCAGAAGACAATTGACACATTAATCAATAATCAAAACAATCAAGTGTAGCCATAAACTCCAATGTTTATATTAATTGTCATGTTATAACTGGTACAGAGTAGCAATGTTATCTCTTATGTTTTTTGTCCCTAATTATCTGACACTTTTTGTCATCTTAGCTTAAAAAATGGATACCAAATTTTGTTCTTTCTCCTAAAGCCCAGAATGGTTCAATCTCAGACAGACCCTAGTGCTACACGTTCCAGCCTCCCAGCGGGGGGTGGCACCCAGTCCATCGCTCCCTCTCAGGCTGCTAACTTCATGAATGACGCTATAGAGAAAGCCCGCAAGGCAGCTGAGCTGCAGGCCAAGATCCAATCCACACTGGCCATGAAACCAGGAATTCTGGGTGCTTTGGGCAACACAGGGCCACATAACCTGGTAGCCCTGGCCAACCTGCACGCCATGGGCATTGCACCACCGTGAGTGTTGTAAACCTGTAGAAATGACTCTTTTTTTTTTTTTTTTGTACATAATAAAGAATATTGGGAACAGGCTTCATGTTTCCTTGGAATATTTTTATTAAATTGCAACGTGTTTTCATGTTAAGGAGGAATTTATTCGCTTAAAAGTTTTCTCATATTTGCTTATAGTAAAGTGGAGCCTCGTGAGATTACAAAGCCAACTCCCCTCATTTTGGATGAGCTTGGACGAACTGTTGATGCCAGTGGAAAAGAAGTTGAGCTCACACATCGTATGCCCACTCTAAAAGGTACCACACACTGCTACAGAAATATGAACCTCTCACATTTTGTTGTTTTGAAATATATTTTTCATAATGTTCTCTGTTTTATTTTTTTCCCTCTGTCTCTAGCAAACATCAGAGCGGTGAAGAGGGAACAGTTTCGGCAGCAGTTAAAGGAAAAACCCAGCGATGACCTGGAATCCACGTCTTACTTCGACTCGCGTGTGGCCCTTACTCCTGCACAGAGAGCCAAGAAAGGCTTTAGGTTCCATGAACAGGGGCGCTTTGAGAAGATCGCCCAGCGCATTCGCACCAAGGTGGGAAACGGCATCCCTCTTTATTTTTGACTCAAAGAATTTGACTTAATAAAAAAAACTTTGCTCAATAATAGCAGAGAAATAATATTATCTCCTGTCCTCAGGCTCAGCTGGAGAAGCTACAGATGGAGATTGCTCAGGCTGCCAAGAAGACAGGCATACAGGCCTCCACTAAACTTGCTCTTATTGCCCCCAAGAAAGAGATGGGAGAGGGGGAGATTCCTCGTATAGAGTGGTGGGACTCCTACATCTTGCCTTCCCACATAGAATTGTAAGAGTCAATAGCTTTCAAATCTGCTACAGACAATTATAAAATATACAAGACAGGTTCAGGGAAAAAATGTTCCGTTCCAAGTCGTATCGACTTTGTGAAGAATTAAGGCTGTCTTTTCCATATAATCTGGCAGTCATGCAGTTCCTTTTGATAGTTACATAGATAACATAGAGTGATAGTTCTGTTCTTTTTTTCAGATCTGCTTGTACAAATTTAGATGAGGTGGAAATGCACGGAGTCACCAACCTGCTTGAACACCCTATTCAGATGGCCCCTCCAGGTATTCATTCATGCATGCATTAAACATCAAAACTTCTGCAGACAGAAACTGGTTGAATTTCAAAAGGCTCATTCATCCAAGTAAAAATAACCTTTTATATTTCTATTTCTGTCTTTCTCTTTTTGCGTCTCTTTCTCAGTGGATACAGATAAGCCAGTGACTCTGGGTGTGTATTTGACTAAGAAAGAACAAAAGAAGTTGAGGAGACAAACACGTAGAGAAGGCCAGAAAGAGGTGCAGGAAAAGGTCCGGTTGGGTCTTATGCCTCCACCTGAACCCAAAGGTACATCACAAGCCAGGTTTAAATGTTTAATATGTTTTATGTCAAACAACCAGCCAAAGGTTTGGGCACACCTACTCATTCTTTTATTTTTCAATTAAAGGTTTTTCACATCATAATTCATGAACACTTGGGTTTATATTCAGGCTTTGTGCAGTCATGAAAAACTTGGAAAAGTCATTTTAAAATGGCAATTTACAGGCTTTGAAAAGTTTTGGAATACGTTTTTGAAAAGTCATGGAAATTTGTTTTACAAAAATCTGTTTAATAGAATAGTCTGTTTAATTAGGGCCTCAATGTTGGCATAGGTATTGCACATAGATTTACTCATTCTGACATTTTGCTCTTATAATGCAGGAAATTCACTATAACTTGTTGGTTAGATCAATAAATGAATCCACACATTCCAAATATCTTAATAAATCAGTAATTTAAAACCGCATCAGTGATTCAGCATTACCACGTCGTCTCTCTCTCTACCGATACCGGCTAAACATCGTGAGGGCTGACAGACATCGTCTGATATCGTTCATCGACCCAACCCTACCCCATACACCACGCTGATTGTCTCAAGTAAACTTAAAACAGTTGAGAATCAGTATATTGGATTAGTACATTCGCCCCTCATATATACATGACCGCAGCCTAATACCCTACTCATCATTAAAATGAAAACATCCCTCCTATAAGAGTCACCTAAGGGAATTCCCCCCCATGTTCGTGACACTGTTCCCTGCATCTGGCACAGTCGGAGCTTGTACTTATTAAAGCAAATAGTATTAATAGTCATTCATTTTAGTTAAAATAAACTGATACATTTCAACATGGATTTTTATTCTTATTTTACATGTATGCATAGACTTTCATGGAACATTAAGTCATGAATATTTCCTTAAAAGTCATGAATTTATTGGTAAAAATGTGTATGGACCCTGTATATTTGAGCTACTTTTCTCTGTGTATGCAATCTTCATGTTTCTATGTTTGTGTGCAGTGCGGATCTCTAATCTGATGAGGGTTTTGGGGACGGAAGCTGTACAGGACCCCACTAAAGTGGAGGCTCATGTTAGAGCACAAATGGCCAAGAGGCAGAAGTGAGTGGTTTCACAAGCACAAAGGATTAGTATCAAAGCCAATAGTACTGTTTTTTTTTTTCCAGAAAAGAAGCCCCACCTGGTCAAAATGGCACATTTGCAATCATTATAAACATGTATTTTAGTTCCCCTCACTCCACAACAAATCCTTTAAATTTAAGTGTATTCAGAACAGGGATGAAAGTATACAACAAACAAATTAAATGCGCTATACAAACAAACTTGAGCATTTCTCTCACCCGTTATGAATCCAAATGTGTGCGCTTTTTGCATTTTGCATGTTTGGCTTTGGAAAATAAGTTTAAATAAATAAAATAAGAGGTTTTAGATTAAAAAAAATAAATAATTTATACTCTGAAATACAGGCTTTTGTTCTTTAATGTTTGATTTACATAGAGTGATTTTTTTTTGTGTATGTTCAGGGCCCATGAGGAGGCAAATGCAGCACGCAAACTCACGACAGAACAAAGGAAAGAGAAGAAGATGAAGAAACTTAAGGAGGATTTGAGTCATGGGGTTCACATTGCTGTTTACAGGTACAAAACATGAATAATCGGCTAAAATCTTGCATTCAGAATTTATATTTGTCCTGTAACACTCACTGAATAAATCGTAGATTAAACGGTTAGATTTCAGGGTCTTGTCAGCTTGCAGGGTTCTGCTTTAGAGAACAAAATCTCCCAGAGTGTTTCCAACACCAGTGTTCTACAGCCGCACTGCATCCTGCTAATCCACAGCTCCACAAAGCTGCATTCTGAATTGAATACGAATAGAGAAGTCCACAATTCAGAATAAGTCATCAAAAAAAATTACATGATATAACTGTATGAGAATTAGTCAATGGCCAAAAATATAAAACTATTGAAAACTATTTTTTAATTTATCTTATTCAAAGTAGCCACTAGATTTCAACTGGATATTCCCACTCTTGGTATTCTCTTGTCTCAACCAACTTTGTGTGATGTACCCTGGATAGGAGGATGTACCCTGGATACCCTTAAGGAGGACACTAGTTGGTTACTTTTACTTTACTGTCCAGTCTGCCTTTTAAAAACATTAGTTAGGTTAGACATCATATTGAATTTAACACAGATGAAAATGACGCTGTGAGGGATAGACAAACAGTCGTCACTAGTGTAGATGCATTTCACCCTTTCTAGCTCTATGGATCTGCTTTTAAGGGAAGGAATCCACTGGGATAGCTGTGTTTGCATGAAGCCAACAGGGCCGCTGCCCTCTTCCCCTTCTCTAAGGCCGACAAGACGAATGTTGCATTGACGACGTTTATCTTCTAGTCTCACCATCTTGTGCTGAGTCCTGCTTTACTTTCTGAACAGCTGACTGAATATTATCAAAGTTGTTACTGATTAACTTTATCTCTCTCTCTCCAAGAAACCGATTCTTTCAGCAACCGGTTGAAATTCCTCAAAGATTTCTTGAACGATACCAAGCTGTAGCTTTAGCTCGTCGGACGGTAAAATCTGTCGTTTAGCCATCACACGCTGTTAAACAAACCCAAGGAGCAGGTATTATTAAATTATACCGAAGCTATAACTTGAACGGATGATTCCTCTGTGCAGAGTAGGGGAGCTCTAGGACTCAAGCTGCCATTTGTCAATAGGTCACGTGATCTCCCCTCCTTGTTTTCATTCTTGCCAAAAAATTAAAAATGGTGCTACCTGACTAAGTCCTATTATATCACAGTCCAAATTTGCTGTTTCGTCACATTCAATACCAATTTTTTCTGTTTGCTCATGATTTCAGCTTTAAGTACATTTTAATTGCATTGTTCTTGGTGCTTGCACACAACAACATACATACAGCGTGGCCAGTTTATATCCTGTTGTTTACTCAAGTGGTTGATCTGCTTTGCCTGCAGAATCCGAAATCTGTATAACCCAGCCAAAAAGTTTAAGGTGGAGGCCAATGCAAACCAACTGTACCTTACTGGCACTGTAGTACTGCACCGAGACCTCAACATCGTAGTAGTGGAGGGAGGTTGGTGAATGTGATATTGGAATCTCTATAGATAATTATCTTCACAGATGGTTTTTTTTTTTATGATTTTTTTTCAGGATCATTATTTATCTTTAATTGACTTCTTCCTCCCTGTAGGACCCAAGTCACAGAAGAAGTTTAAACGACTGATGTTGAGTAGGATTAAATGGGATGAGCCGAATTCCAAGAGAGATGGTAAGGGGAAATAGGAATGACTCAAGACTAAACATTTATTATCAGCCTTTTATGAGCTGTGATTTGGCGCTGACCTTTGACCTTCCATGCTTTTTCTTTTCTTTAGAACCTCAAGATTCAGATGATGAGGGTTCTAGGAAGAATAATAAATGCACCTTGGTTTGGGAGGTAAATGCATACCCGTTTCATTTGTAATTAAATGGAACATTTACTGAAAATTATGTATTACTTTCATTACTCGCCATTTGTAATAGAAATAATCTATTTTTGCTGTTTCATTTTTTTGTTATTAATCGTTTGTGTACTTAAATATTTACTTTTTATTCCTCAGGGTACAGCCAAGGAACGTAGCTACGGGGAGGTTAAGTTTAAGCAGTGTCCAACGGAAAACATGGCTAGGGAACATTTTAAGAAGCATGGCACCGAACACTACTGGGACTTGGCTCTGAGTCAGAGTGTTCTGGAGACAACTGACGACTGAGATATAGACTGAACTCTGAAGAAGAACAACAACAGAGGACAGTGTGGACCTTACACTTTTTTTAATTATTATTATTTTTTCTTTTTTTTTTTAAAGAGAGCGAGAGGTGGAATAGACTGTGGCAGAGATAAAGATGTATATGTAAATATAGTTTGAGTGTGTTAGAGGATGATTGTCTTGAATACCTGCAATATAGGTGTGAAACAATGCAAGGCTTAAGAAATGAGCTAGGATGTTAACCCTTAATGCTGCAGAACTTCAGTGGTTGCAGCTGAAACAAGGGTGGACACTGGTTTTGTATCTCTTGTAACAGTTTTATAGTGTAGGCTGTGCTGTCTTTGATCCTCATGTGTGATTTCTACGTTGGATCCATCTGGTTTGCGTGCTGCATCATGTGGTCTCACCATTTTGATGCACTCTTTTCAGTCAGTAAGCCTCACTCCTGAAATAAGTTAATTGTTACTGTGTAGTTTGTTACTGATTGGACAGATATTTTTGAGAGCAGATACAAGAGTATTGATTTCACTATAGCACAAAAGTGTTGATTTTAGTGTGGCTGAAGAACGGAGAAGGATTTTTATTTTGGTTCAACTATTCAAATGTCCAATAGAAAGTGACAACACATGGCTGCTTATGTTCATGGCACATTTATTTTTCATATTCTTATCCCCCCCATTTCATGTCAAGAAATCAAATGCAAAAAGTGCAACCAACCAAATGCTGATCATTAAAGCTCGGGCAGAAAAAGAAAGTTGGTTTGTTTTTTGAGAAAGTTTTATATATAATGTAATTTCAACCAATTTAAAAGACATTGACTTTATTAAAGAATACCGCCTTGGCTATTTCTAGTGCCAAAACTGGATCTTCCTTTTGCTAGACAAGATAAATGCTTCTTATATGCTCCCAAAGATGCAGTGGTGGTACAACAGTATTTGCACCAGACATTCTTTCTTCTCCAAGACTGTGTTCCACTTGGAGATTTAATGGTATGATACTTGTATCACTTTTTGTTTTACACAGCCAGTTAATTGTATTGCCATTATTATTTTATCATTGTATTATTATTCCCCAACACACCAAGCATTCCTGTAGAATGGTGTGTATAACAAATTCATAAGTACAATTTGTAAATAATAAATAAGCTTAGGGCTATTCTATTTAATACCAATTATATTTTCCACCAGTAGTGGGCTCTTGCTCAATGAAAGCAAATATGTACATCAAAGTCCACTGAAAACCAGATAGTATCTGGTGTGACCACCATTTGCCTCACACAGTGCAACATCTTCATATAGAGTTGGTCAGGTGATTGATTGTGGCCTGTGGAATGTTGGTCCACTCCTCTTCAATGACTGCGAATTTGCTGGATGTTGGCAGGACCTGGTACTCGCTGTCGTATACGCCGATCCAGAGCATCCCAAACATGCTTAATGTGTGACATGTCCGGTGAGTATGCTGGCCATGCAATAACTGAGATGTTTTCAGCTTCCAGGAATTGTGTACAGATCCTTGCAACATGGGGCCGTGCATTATCATGCTGCAACATGAGGTGATGGTCGTGGATGAACAGCACAACAATGGGCATCAGGATCTCGTCACGGTATCTCTGCATTCAAAATGCCATCAATAAAATGCACCTGTGTTCGTTGTCCATAACATACGCTCATCATGGGCCACTCAATCCACAATGTTGACATCAGCAAACCACTCACCCACACGACGCCATACACTGTCTGCCATCTGCCTTGTACAGTGAAAACCGATTCATCCGTGAAGAGAACACCTCACCAAAGAGCCAGACGCCATCAAATATGAGCATTTGCCCACTCAAGTCGGTTACGACGCCGAACTGCAGTCAGGTCGAGACCCCGATGTGGACGACAAGCATGCAGATGAGCTTCCCTGAGACGGTTTCTGACAGTTTGTGCAGAAATTCTTTGGTTATGCAGACCGATTGTTGCAGCAGCTGTCAAGATTTGGAGACGCCTTATGGTAGAAAAATGAACATTCAATTCACGGGCAATAGCTCTGGTGGACCTTCCTGCAGTCAGCATGCCAATTGCACGCGCCCTCAAATCTTGCGACATCTGTGGCATTGTGCTGTGTGATAAAACTGCACATTTTAGAGTGGCCTTTTATCAGAGGTGGGCACAAATACATCACTATACACTATACATCAACTATTTTGTTACAAAATACAAATACTGGCTCATGAAATGTAACAAAATAAAATACAAAATACTGATGTGAAAAATGTATTTTAATAAAATACAAGTAATTAGTATTTTGAAAATACAAAAATACTCCCACAATAATCTTAAGTCTTTTTTTTTTGCTGAAAGGTCAATAACACAGCAAGAACACAAATATGAGAAATGTGTCAATTCAAAATGGCGAAGTAGCAAAATAAAAAAGTATAGACATCTGCAACGCTATCTCACGACCAATTCGTAGGAATTTGTACGAGTGATGAAAAGGTGGCTAATTCGTACGAATTCATACGACCGCACTCAAACAGATTCGTACGATTTGTCTAAACCCACGTGATGGGTAGGTTTAGGGACGAGGTCAGGGGTAGGTCATTCGTATGAATTCATACGAATTTGGCAACTTGTAAAATATGAGTGAGGTCGTAACGAATTAGCCACCTCGTAAAATTTGTACGAATTGCCCTCTACAGGGCCTGAAATAGCTCCCTCTGACGTAAATGGCATGTACAGGTCCTTCTAAAAAAATTAGCTTATTGTGATAGTTAATTATTTTCCATAATGTAATGATTAAAATTAAACTTTCATATATTTTAGATTCATTGCACACCAACTGAAATATTTCAGGTCTTTTATTGTTTTAATACTGATGATTTTGGCATACAGCTCATGAAAACCCAAAATTCCTATCTCAAAAAATTAGCATATCATGAAAAGGTTCTCTAAACGAGCTATTAACCTAATCATCTGAATCAACTAATTAACTCTAAACACCTGCAAAAGATTCCTGAGGCTTTTAAAAACTCCCAGCCTGTTTCATTACTCAAAACCGCAATCATGGGTAAGACTGCCGACCTGATTGCTGTCCAGAAGGCCATCATTGACACTCTCAAGCAAGAGGATAAGACACAGAAAGAAATTTCAGAACAAATAGGCTGTTCCCAGAGTGCTGTATCAAGGCACCTCAGTGGGACGTCTGTGGGAAGGAAAAAGTGTGGCAAAAAACGCTGCACAACGAGAAGAGGTGACCGGACCCTGAGAAAGATTGTGGAGAAGGGCCGATTCCAGGCCTTTGGGGACCTGCGGAAGCAGTGGACTGAGTCTGGAGTAGAAACATCCAGAGCCACCGTGCACAGGCGTGTGCAGGAAATGGGCTACAGTTGCCGCATTCTCCAGGTCAAGCCACTTTTGAACCAGAAACAGCGAAAGAAGCGCCTGACCTGGGCTACAGAGAAGCAGCACTGGACTGTTGCTCAGTGGTCCAAAGTACTTTTTTCGGATGAAAGCGAAAATTTGATGAAAGCGAATTTTGCATGTCATTCGGAAATCAAGGTGCCAGAGTCTGGAGGAAGACTGGGGAGAAGGAAATGCCAAAATAGCTGAAGTTATGTGTGTCAGTGATGGTCTGGGGTGCCATGTCAGCTGCTGGTGTTGGTCCACTGTTTTATCAAGGGCAGGGTCAATGCAGCTAGCTATCAGGAGATTGGAGCACTTCATGCTTCCACCTGCTGAAAAGCTTTATGGAGATGATTTCATTTTTTCAGCACGACCTGGCACCTGCTCACAGTGCCAAAACCACTGGTAAATGGTTTACTGACCATGGTATTACTGTGCTCAATTGGCCTGCCAACTCTCCTGACCTGAACCCCATAGAGAATCTGTTGGATATTGTGAAGAGAAAGTTGAGAGACGCAAGACCTAACACTCTGGATGAGCTTAAGGCCGCTATCGAAGCATCCTGGGCCTCCAGAACACCTCAGCAGTGCCACAGGCTGATTGCCTCCATGCAACGCTACATTGAAGCAGTCATTTCTGCAAAAGGATTCCCGACCAAGTATTGAGTGCACAACTGAACATAATTATTTGAAGGTTGACTTTTTTGTATTAAAAACACTTCTTTTATTGGTTGGATGAAATATGCTAATTTTTTGAGATAGGAATTTTGGGTTTTCATGAGCTGTATGCCAAAATCATCAGTATTAAAACAAAAGACGTGAAATATTTCAGTTGGTGTGCAATGAATCCAAAATATATGAAAGTTTAATTTTTATCATTACATTACGGAAAATAATGAACTGTATCACAATATGCTATTTTTCTGAGAAGGACCTGTATAGCTAAGTTCACATCAATGGTGTGGTAGGCTGCCCTTAATAGCAAAACGTGTTTGATGTAGGCTACGTAGCCATATTATCACCGTTACTCTACTCGTGCCTTAAGGCTTGAATAAGCGTAGAGAGACATTTCCTCACCACTGGCTAAGGGAGGGGAAACAGCCATAAATCTATATGTTATGTGCACTAACAGCTTTAATGAGGAACTTTATTTAAAGGTCGATAACAAAAATAGTAGCAATAACACAATTATGCTACAAAAGAGGAAAACTAAACCATTGTCTTTCGGGCTAGTTGTTTTTAAGTACAACCAACTTGGCAAAATCATTTGCTATGGTGATTTTTCTTTAGTATTTAAGTATTTGAAATACCCTAAATACACTCCCTCAAAATATTTTGTTACAAACTACATTTTATTTTTTCCACACCTGCAAAATACAAATTACAAAATACACTAAAGTAAATATTTATTTAAAATACATTTAATTGAAATACTGGCCATGTCTGCCTTTTATTGTGGCCAGCCTAAGGCACACCTGTTCAATAATCATGCTGTCTAATCAGCATCTTGATATGTCACACCTGTGATGTGGATGCATTATCTCTGCAAAGGAGAAGTGCTCACTAACACAGATTTAGACAGATTTGTGAACAATATTTGAGAGAAATAGTGGAACATTTGATATGCTGCAAAACAGTTGCAGGATGACATTGTATGTCTGTTACAAAATATAAAACATTCAAAGCATTTTAAATAGCCACTTTTGCATTAGGCTACTAATGTGTTTTGAACATCATAGTGAAAAAAACATACTAGGTGAATAGCTCATGTGACATTTTTCATTGGTAATGTAAAAAAGGGAACATGTTAAAGGCTGCGATAACTGAGCACTGAAGGACCAGGCCTGCTTACAGAGGCCCAGAGGTCACCTGATTGATTGACCTTCACGGAGTCGGAGAACATGGAGGAACCGAGGAACATGTACACACCTTGAGAATCACTGCCGTCACTTATGTGTGAAAGGCTGAGTAACAATTGCGCTCAGGTTGTAAGCACAAAAACACTTTGCAGGTCATAAAACGCACTCGGGTTCTTCCAGTGCAGCCTAGTTGTCTGCAACGCATTGCATTTTTCAGGCCTGTCATCTCTGGGAGGTGGGCATTAGCCCTCCTGCGGACCGAGACATGGGGCAACTCTGTCACATGACGTTTCACTCCCTGGTTCGAATCTTCTTCTTCCTCTGACTGCGTCAAAAGGTCTGCATCTGCACCGTGATGCTGGGCCAGGAGGATCGTAGCCACTTCCATGTGGAGCTGAAGGAACTGGATTGGTCTTGTCTTTGGTCCAGCACATATTGCATGGTCTTTTCGGTAGAGTAGTCAGCTGTTGGCTAAAGCCAGATCCGTGAAGTGCATTACCATCGGCATTGTCCACTACTTGTACACTAGTACGGGTGCTCATGCGATAGTAACTTATCATTCTATCCGTCAAATCAACTCCACCCATCTTGATGTTGTACTCACAGATAATGCTTGGTCGCGAGACAGTGACATATTCTTTCATTTTCTTGTCCCAGCGCTGGCAGGTGTCTTCTGGCTGTATACCATGAACAACAGACATCAGCAATACTGGTTTGTTGTCATACCACTACACACAACTTTCCATCTTCAGCGGAAACTTCTGATCAGGTCGATTCAGAGACAAGCAGCCTCGCAGAATCCGACCCAGAAAAGGCCTCACCTTCCAGAATTTGTCTGACTTTCTCAGGTCTTCTGGCACATCATGATCAATAACCACTTTTATTGTTCCCCTCAATTTGAAGAATCTGGCACGTGTGAATTTGTCAGTGATGGCAGTGATTTTCAAGGCTTTGGACCAGTACATCCTAATGGTTGGATGAGTTAAACCTCATCTACTGTCATGTTAAGTGGCTCCCCACTCTTAGACAGTGACATAATGGGACCATGTACAGCTTTTTACCTGCATCAGAGCTAGCTTTTTTTCCCATTTTACGTGTGTGCATGTTTACTAGCATATTAGCTGTTTCGAGGAGCATCAGTCCATAAGTACACATACGTGTTTTACACTTTTTTTTTTCCAAATTTGCATGTCATGACAAATCTACAAGGCTTTTATAAATATCTAAATAAGAATAAGCCATGAAATATGACAGAACTTAGCAGATAGTTTGGCTCTGTGTTTCTTCGTATGTGAGAGAGATCTTGACTCCTAAGCAAAGTTTTATTAAACCACTCACACTGACCCTTGGTGTGTGTCTTAAGGACACAGTAATGATCACATAACTACTGGTTTAAAGCACTTCCTGAATTATTGCACTGACAAGTGAATTTGTGCAGATACCCCGAACGTATACACTCACGGACTAGCACTCCAGCACACAGTGTCCCCACTAGAGACTCTGCCATTCTGGGAATGGTCAAACATGAAGTCTGTTGCTGGGATTTGGTTGGGCTGCAAAAAGATGCATAAGACTTTTTTGTTTGTTTATTGGAATATTGTAGTATTCATTTTATAAATTGTTTAACAATGCAATTAAATTCATGTGCCCTTATAATCTTTAATAAAAGTAACTTCCTCTCCCTCTTACAACATCTCTTCTCTGATGACATATTTACTGGCGCAGGAGCGGGACAACCTGTCACTCACAAGAGATCACAGCAAGAGCAAATGACAATGAGCTACAATCAATGCAATGTTGATGCTTTAATGCTAATTGCATTGAGTTCATGTTACAAAGTGATGTTGATTACACTGTTTTAATACCTGTGTTGAATGACTTGGACAGTCCTGGGCTTCAACAGGTGAGACTAAATTGATAGAGTGGTGTGTGAATAATGCTCTCGTCATAAATACGAGTAAAAACAAGGTTATATTTGGGTCTACATCTGCTACTCATATAATGCCTGTTTTTATTTATAATGAAAAATATGAAAAATGACTGGTTAAAACATACAAATATTTAGGAGTGATGATATGTTATTCTGGAAAGATCATATTGATACCCTCTGTAAAGAACAAAAGTAGAGTAAGAAAAGAACATTTGGAGTAAGAAAACAGATTCTTCTGTTGTTCTTTAGGTTTGTGATGAGTATACTGCAATATTGCAACTCTATTTGGTATAAGAGTTTTTCTGTAATACTAAAAACAAAGTTGTTTAATCAATTAAAAATCGGTTCAAAGGTTGTAGGTCAGCTTCTTGAGAAGCTTTATGATTCAGCTTATTATAACAATTTGCTAAGGCTGGCTAATAATATGGTTTCAAACACTATAATGAGTTCGAATTACTACCATCAAAGCAGAGGTACAGAGTTCCAAGATTCAACAAGGTAAGGCTGAAACACTTTTGTGCATCAAGCTATCTTAGCGTTGAACAAAACATTTAATCAGAAAATCAAAATTTTGTGAAGGTGTTGTAGTTGTATAAGTGTAGCATTGAATGTATAATGTGGGAGGTTTAAGTGTATGTCGATGTTTAATGTATGTTGGTTGTAGACACTGTTATGCAAGAAAAAAATTAGACTTGTCTGACAAAGTATTAAGTATGTTGGTTCAATATCACTTTTGCACCCGCAATAAATGTTGAAACAATGTTGAAAAAAAAAGAGAAGCCAACTCTGATTTTGATTCTACATCACTGCTGTTGAAACATTGAAATGAACAAAAAGAATCATTGGTAATATTGTTGAATCAAAAAGGAAGAAGCCTTTGGTAGATATTGGGAACTTAAAGTTGGTAAATATCTAAGGTCCTATGGTGCTTTGCTTTCTAAAGTAAATAGAATTTCAGAGGAGAAAATTGTGTCTGAAATCACCTCTCTTTCTATGGTATCTCCTGAAAAACTCTCACCTGAGGAGAGATTGCGATTGACTATAGTCTACAATATAAATTAGATGAGATCTATGAACGTAAAGCAGAAGGGGCATTTGTCAGGTCAAGAGTTAAGTGGTTAGAAAAAGGTGAACAAAACTCATCATATTTTTTCAATCTTGAAAGACAGCGGTGTAAACGTAACACAATTCACCACCTGAGCATCAATGGTCATGTTACGGATGATTGTCAAACTATTTCCCACTTTTGTCATAACTTTTTTGCCAACCTTTACAAATCCAGCTATTGTGCTGATACTGCCACTCTCTTCTTAGACTGCTTAGAAAGTGTAAATTCAATAAGTGCTATAGAAAAAGATTTTTGTGATCATATAATATTAGAAGAGGTAGCTGATGCTATAAAACATCTCAAATGTAACAAGTCACCTGGCAATGACGGCATTACAGCAGAATTCTACCAACAATTCTCAGATATTCTTGCACTATTTCTTTTGGAAGTGTTTATCGATAGTATTCAAAATCACTAACTTCCTCCCAGTATGACTCAAGGAATAATTTCCCTCATTCCTAAACAGAACAAAGATGTGCTCTTTATTGACAATTGGCGCCCAATACGTTTATTAAATAATGATTATAAGATTTTGGCTCACATACTTTCCAAAAGAATAAAACATGTGCTCAGTTCTATAATAGATAAGGCTCAATCTGGATTCATCAGTAATAGAAACATATCAAATAATATACGTTTAGTTTTAGATATCTTAGATTATTCTAGTATAGTTTCTGATGATAGTTTTGTTCTTTTTTTGGATTTTTGTAAAGCTTTCAACACTATATCATGGTTTATTTTTCAGTGTCTTGAAAAATTTGGATTCGGAGATTTCTTCTGTAGTGCCATAAGAACTTTAACACAAATGGCAGTAGTTCTGTTATCCTAAATCATAGCGCAACCCATCATTTTTAAATTTCAAGGGGAATAAGGCAGGGCTGCCCCATTTCACCTTCCCTTTTTCTTCTCGCTGCTCAGCTTCTCTGTTCACATAAAAACCAGCAATCTGAAAGGAGTAGCTTTAGCTGAAAGAGAGGTGATCATCAGTCAGCTTGCTGATGACACAACCCTCTATCTTAGGGATGCTATGCAGATCCCTTTGGCAATAAGTGTTATTGAATTTTTTTCCAAAGCCTCGAGATTGCATTTAAATGTTCAAAAATGTGAGCTTTTGGCCATAAAAAACTGCAATGACTGCTTTATTCACGGTATTCCTGTGAAAGAAAGGGTTTGTTATCTAGGAGTTTATAAAGTGATGGACCAAAAAGAAAGATGGATTTTTAATTTTCAACCCCTTACGGATAAAAATTCAGAAGAGATTTTACCAGTGGCTACAAAGAGATCTCTCTCTGAGAGGCAGGGTACTTCTTACGAAGGCTGAAGGCCTCTCAAGGCTTATCTATGCTGCTCAATCTGTTCATTTGGAGTCAAAGCCCGGTAAAATTATTGACCAGATACTCTTTAAGTTTTTGTGGAAAAACTCAATTCATTATATTAGAAAATCCGTTGTAATGAGTATCAGTGAAAAGGGTGGTCTAAATTTTTTGGATTTTATTACTTTAAATTATGCCTTTAAAATTAATTGGATAAAACAGTTTAAAAAGAACCCAGTGTCTTTATGGAACTTTATTCCTAATTATGTTTTTTCTCAGTTTGGTGGTCTGGATTTTCTTCTGTTATGTAACTACAAAATTGAAAAATTACCAGCAATATTATCTGCTTTTCATAAGCAGTCACTTTTGACTTGGTCTTTGATCTTTAAGCACAACTTTTCGCCTCATAAATATTTTATTTGGAATAGCTGTAATATTTTATACAAGAATAAATCTATATTTTTTTTCAGAATTGGTTTGATAAAGATATCTTGTTAGTCAGTCAATTAATCAATTCTCAAGGGCTGTTGTTTTCATATAAGGAATTTCTAGATAATTTTCAATTTCCTGTTTCTCCCAAAGAATTTTTCAAAAGGTATGGGTTCAATCCCATCAGGTGCTCTTGCTTTATTGAGAGGAACTCATTCTCTTCTTCCAGTCTCTCTGAGTTTGGTCAATACTCCCAATAAAAACAATAATAGATCAGTCCGTTCACTATTTCAGCAAGACATTGTTACTTTTTTAACACCTTTGACCGCTTATTGGAGTAATTTAGTTGGTAATATCTGTTGAAAAAAAGTGTGGATGCTTCCACATCTCTTTTTTTAACCAATAAAGTAAAAGAGATTTCTTTTAAAATAATTCATAAAAGCTACCCTGCAAATCACTATCTATAAAAGTTCAAAAAGGATATTTCCTCCAGTTGCTCTTTCTGTGACAACTCTGACAAAACTGTAGTTCATCTTTTTTGGTATTGTCCATTTACAAATATGTTTTGGCAAGATGTTTTAGGATTTATTAGGTCTGAAATCTATAATGAATGTATGTTTATTGGAAGGATATGGCCCTAGGCTTTGTTGATTATGATAAATCTAAAAAAGATCACTTTTACGTAATTAATATAATCTTATTACTAGCAAAATTCCATATTCATAAATCTAAATATCTAAATGCCAAACCTCTCTTCCTTATATTTGTTAAAGAACTTGAAAAATATCTATTTTCAATTAAGTTGTCTGAGAACAAAAAAGCCTTAAAATCATGATCTGTTTGTAATTATTTTCCTTATCATGTAATGGTGTCATGTAATTCTTATAATGTATCAATATGTTTAATTTATATTATTCCCCCATTGTTTTTTTGGTGTTGTTTTTGTATTCTGTTATCTGTTATTATTTGTGTATTGTGTTAAGCATTAATAAAAAAATAAATAAATACAAATATTGTTGAATCAATGTTACAATGTAATGTTGATTCTAAATCACTTTTGTACAAACATTGAAAATACAGCTGTAATATTAATCACAATTGAAATGAAACGGTGTTGCCATCTAAAAACAAGAATATTACACTTCAATGGTAGCCTAACGTTACATCAACCAATTCCTAACCACTTCAAAGTCTTGAGGGAAAACACTTTTTAAATAAAAAATGACACCTTTTTCAGCAGTTGAGTCATTTTTTAAAATCAGTTTAACACAATTTTTCTAGATGTTTTGGACGCCGCAGTGTTTTATTTTTTTTATTTTGATTGGTCAATCGTGACCAGCGCTGAGAAAAGTCGCAGGCACAACTAAAGATCGCCCTTTTTTCCTGGATATATTTCGGACTGTTAAGTGCACTTTAACGTCCTTGTTTTGTAAGACCAGGACGTTTTATGCCTACCTAGCGTTTGGCCAATTATATTCAAGTTTACCCCATTCGTTTCACACTGTAAATTACGTTTTATTTTATAAAGTGATGAACTTTGTTTGAAATACCACCGTACATTAATTTAACAGTTTTATGAAACATATCACTTTTTAATCAGGCGTCTACAGCGGGCAGCTGGGGCCCTTCCCCTGGGTCCTCAGTCAACGTGCTGCGGAACGTTTGCGTGCGCATGATCTGAGGGGCTTGTTTTGGTTACACGTTTTTATATATTTGGAGGGACGAATACGATTCCGCTGATATTATTGAATCTTTACCATGATGCCGGGGGAGAACCAGTCCAAAGCCGGAGGAATCGCCTCTGAAGCAAGTCCTGGCACCTGTCAAAACTGCACTGTTTTAAATCAGGTGAGAAGTTTATTCCTAAAACTAACATACTGTCCAGTAACGTTAGTTATTTGTTTGCTTAATTGGTTACTGGCTTAAACTGTTACCCCAGTAATTATGACCATGCCACGATAATTATTAACGTAATATGTTTGATAATTATTTGGTTGTTAAACACATGAAGATTGAGTGGATGAATACGCTATATATTTGTTTTTATATTACACCTGTCTTGGTCACTGTTTTAATTTTACAGTCACATCGTATGAATGTGATTTCCAGTTAGTGGCACTCAACTGTTTGTTTATCAGTTTATTAATTTGGTGTTTAAGGCAGGTACCAGTGTCATTCTTTTAGTTTGATAAATTTACTTATCATGGTTTTGGCTGTTGATACAAGTTAAGCTAATACTGCTACTATGTTTACATTTTCAGAACTTAGATGAATATGTGGCTGCTTTGTTAACGCTCAAGCAAAAGATCGTCGACACGGAGTGAGTGCTTTATTTATTACTATTGTTTTTAATAATAGTCAATATAATAAAATCAATTCAATAATACCTCACACATACATCTAGTCCAGTAACTAACTTGCAAGGAAGCAAAAGAACAGTATTATTATCTTTTTTAGGTACGTTTATGTCTGACTTTGGTTCTTCTGCAACACCGCTCTGACAACGCTCTGTTGTCATGACACTCAGCGTATTGTTTTCTGCTAATGAAAATTAGGATATTCACAATTTAGTATGCAAATAGATGCAAGAAAGAAAACCAATTACAGAATTACTATGCAAGTATTACAGTGGCACCACTACTGTCGTTTACATTTGAACGTTGATCAAGTCATTGGCAGAGCCGTTGAAAAAAATAAAGAGAATTGCGACACTCTTCTGTGATCTCGCCGCCACGCGGTCACGTGGTTCATGTAAATCTCAATAGTTCCAGACAAACCCAAGCTGTCATCGTGTTTAAATGGGTTGCAATCGGACAAATAGCAGACAATTTTGGTAAATATCAAAGCATAATGTGCACTGATTACTACGTGGACTAGTATATACTGTATGGTAAGATTAAGGGATGTTTTAAAAGAAGTGTGATAATAGTAATATTATAACTTGTAATGTGTAGTATATGTAATATTATCTGTAGTAATACCGTAATTAGTTTTACTAATTATTTATGTGGTAGAAAATGCTGTGGCACCAAGATGGGCTACTATAAAGGGGTCCCTTAGGTTTGCTATAGTGGCCCTATGTGTTTTGGGCCTGAACAAACTGACATCTGGTTAGTGAAGTGTTAATCGAGTTGTCTAACTGCAATTAGAATCATATTAGCTATTATACAACCCCAAATCAAGAAAAGTTGGGACATTTTGTAAAATGCAATAAAATCAAGAATTTGTAATTTGTTAATTCTCTTTCAACTTTAACTGACAAAAGTACAAAGGAAATATTTCCAATCTTTTCACTGAACAACTTAGTTGTATTTTGTAAATATTCATTTTATTTTTATTTTGATGGCTGCAACACACTCTAAAAAAGTACCTTTTAAATTACAATTTTGAATTAATTCATTAAATTAATTCATTAAGAATTGAGGATACTAATTGCGCAGTTTTGAAAGTGGATTTTTTTGCCCAATCTCACCTGATACAAGACAGCTGCTCAACAGTCCATGGTCGTGGTTGTCTGCTTCTCCTTTTCATGATGGGTCATACATTTTCAGTAGGAGACAGATCTGCAGGGACGTGCAGAGAGTTCCTATGGGGCAGGGGCTCAAATGTAAAAAAGGGGCATATATACGCTCATCAAGGTTGCATTTATTTGATAAAAAATACTGAAAATTCCGTAATATTGTGAAATATTGCTACAATTTAAAATAATGGTTTTCTATTTTAATATACTTATGACTTTTGATACTTTTTCAGGATTCTGAGTTTAAACAGTTTAAAAGAACAGCATTTATTTAAAATATAAATCTTTTGTACCAATATACACTACCGCTTAAAAGTTTGGGGTCAGTGATATTCTTTCTTACTTTTAAAAATAAATAAATTCATACTTTTATTCAGGAAGGATGTGTTAAATTGATTAAAAGTGATAGTAAAGACTTATAAAATAATTCCTATTTTAATTAAATGCTGTTCTTTTTTACTTTTTATTCATGAATGAATCCTGAAAAAAGTATCACAGGTTCCAAAAATGTAAAAATGTTTTAAAAAGGTTTTAAAATGGTTTGGTTTATTTTTCTCCTGCCGTTGAGCCATATAACGTTACTCACTGAAAAAAAAAAACAGCTCGAGAGCACCGGTTCCGGAGCAGACTGTGGAATCAGCATTTTCGTTTTAAAACGCATAACCTTCGCTACGCAGCAACCAAAATCAAAATGTTTGTATTTACATAATATATAAAACTGTTTAGCGAAAACAATATTTTCTTGATTTTATTGCATTTTACAAAATGTCCCAACTTTTCTTGATTCGGGTTTGTATATCGATAAACATCAAAACATGATAGACTCATGAGAGGTCAGCTAAAGTGTGAACATGTCAAAAACTGTCTTTCATCAACTTGCCAGCGGATGTGCTTGGAAGATACTGAAATGAATGAATGGTGTTCATCGCATTCCGAAGTTCACAACTATCGTTTGCCCGACGACACACGATACTTCTGCGTTCTCTGATTCTAGTGGAAGTCTATGGGAGTGTTGCAACTCTATCAACGACTCGGGTCAATGGAAGACTCACTAATTTTAAACACAACATTGTGTCACGGTTTTGCAGAGGGGTTAAATGCAGAGGACAAATTCTGAGTATGGGTTGCCATATTTGGCCTTTTAAGGTTTGAATATAACGTGTTTGTTAAATGGTTCAAACGTTAGTAATTTCAATTCAGTTGCAAAAGTTTAATATTTAGGGTTTGGGCGTTCCACCTAGAATGTTTAAAGAAATATATTAACAGTTTTTTTGGTAAGTAATGTAATAATCAGATTCATGCTTAATGGCAAAGATAAACATTATACTTGCTGACATTTCAGTTTTAACTGCTTTGTCAAATAAAACTAACATCATTATCTTCTAATAACTTTCACATTTTTATTTCAGCCTTCTCTTGAGTGAATACAAAGAGAAGTGTGATGATATCCTTTTCAAAGCTATGTAGACGATAACATTATTTTTGCTTTTGTCATGCTGTCTGTTGATTTATTGATTAATTTTATTGTAGATTTTATGTTAGTTTTTGGGTACGTATATTGTGCAACATCACATTAGCAGGAGTGCTGTTGTATTGTATTTCAGCCCGGCCACACTAACCCTCAGGTAATCACAGCCATGCTGATAGTCAGTTTAAGAAACAAAGTTAATACTGAATTAGAAACAATGTTTTTGTTTTGGTTCAATCTAAACACAAATGGCATTTTTACGTTGTATTATGCAGCATCCTTTCCAAATGGTAGCTGGTTAAAATGAAATAAATGAACATTTGGATGTAAATGTGATTGCATTTCAATTTTGTAGTTCAATTATGTTCTATTACACCGCTGGTGTAAAATCATAATGCAAGTTGGCTCACCCGGCACAGAGGTGGTATGTGTGAAATACGCCTTGCCCTCATTTTTACAACAAAATATAGTAAAAAAAGAAAGTAAGTTTGGTTTCATAATTTTTTTTGGAACTCAAAAAATAAATAAAAAAAGCATTAAAAATAACATTTCCACTGTGGAAAAATTAAGGTATTTTAATCATGTTTTCGCTTTATATAATACTTAACATTTAACAAAATTGTTATTTTTCATTCTTTGATATCAATTTCTGATATCGAGTACAATACATTTTAGAAACATTTTGGTCAGTTAATCCCCCCCCCCCCCCTTATCCAACAAAAATGGTTGCAAAAGAAAGTGTTCAACTTTGCAAGTTACCAAGCATTTCTATTTAACTAGAGCAATGGCAAATATCCTTTCCTAGTTCCTTTAAAATATCACTTAATTAATTATTCTGCTTAAGCTCCAGTATGGGGTTTCCATTTCCTATTCCATTATTTCTAGTGAGAGAAACGTCCAAATCTGTAGTGATAATCACTGACACTGTAAAGTGAAAATGTGCTCATTGCCCCAAGCACAAACGCACTCTACTACCCACTCCGTACCGCTCACATACACAGGTCTGGAGCACAGTGAACCCAAAACTTTAAAAGTAACATTGTTCTCTGAATCCATCTTTGTTTTCCTTGACAAAAAGTCACAGCTTCAGAAATCACAGAGGTAAGACCTTCTTTTTCACTACAGTTATGTGTAATATTTTTATTTTTTGGTGACATTCATGTTTTAAGCAGCTGATTTACACTGCACATTTACCAGGCTGTTACCAGAAGAATAGATATACCAGAGGATATGCCATGCATGTGCACTGATTCCTCAACTTGCATACCCCTAATTATTGCAAAGACATTGTACTTGTAATGTTGCAATTAATGTAATGCAGAGCCAAGGTGCTGCTGTACAACTACATTTACGTTCAGTTGCTATAGATAAGTTCCTTAAAACAAGCACAGGTAATTTGTCGTGCAGTAGCCTAAAGTTTTAGAAGTTTGATAATGTGCACTATAGCATAAATTAAATGTTGATTATGATTGAAGTATGTTAACTAAATGTGTATTTGAAGAATTCCTTTGAAACATCGGGATGTGTTTTTCAGAGAGAGCAGTAAACTACACAGACAGCTGGATGAGGTGCTACTGAAGCTTGAGCCCTTAGAGAAGCAAACAGTGGAATATGAACAGATGAAGACAGAGCTGGAGAAAATCAAGGTTTGTGTTCAAACCCCCAAACGTCTAACCATTACATCATAATTTCAGTAATCGCAATGAATTTCCCTGATTCTCATTGCCAATTTCAATACAGATTAAAAACTCCCACTTTAATTTAAAAAAGTTAAGTATTAATACAGTATAAACTAGGGCTGTCAACATTAATGCGTTAGCGCATGCAATTAATTCTAAATCCTTAACGAATTAAAATAATTTAACGTAAATAACGCATATAAATTACTGAAGCACGTGAAATGAGCGTCATTAACGTAATTTAGGTCACGCAGTTAGATGATCTTAAAAGTTAGGAGTTTATAACACTGAGCATCTACAATACCTCTAACCCTGGTAGATGTAAATTTCTATTTTAACCCTTTGACCTGATTTTGCTTCTTTGTTTGCAATCAGATCATTTTAAGCTGCTAAACCAGAAAATGTTCTGTCCAAATGTAAATAAAACCAGGCTGGTTACATCCGAGACGGCTGAGAGAATAGAGACTCACGTAGTGTTTTCAGTGAATTAATCATTCCAGTGTGCGTTTCAATTTAAAACACAAGCTGTGTCATATTCTGTCATTGTTTCTGAAGACCGCTAGCCCTTACGCATCGCGGTGTGTGAAAAACTGACTGAACGGAACATCAGAACATCCCATCATTGTATGGCGAGATGATATGCAAACTACGTTTCTCGGCTGGATAAAGCAAACCAGCGTCTTGCTAGTAAAGTTTTGATGGATGAGGATTGCAATCAAGGTAAAGACGATTACTGTGACGTACAGGAACCGCACTGTAAGCAGGCGCGAGTCCGTTATATTGATGCACAAAAAAACAGTGTATGTGCACTCTCGACACATTGATCGCACATTCTATTTATGTATTTGCACATTTCAGTTACATTCACATTGTTTCCAAACACATTCAGGATGTTTTTATTGGTTGGGTTTAGTAAGTCTTAATTGCTGTGTAATGTAAATTCTCTGCTATAATTGCTGTTTAGTAATTCTGAATGGAATCATGTACTGTAGTAGACATGCAGACAATTCAAGTGGTTTGTTTAGTTTTCTTGTTCAGTATTGCAACTTGATATGCCTAAAATCTAAACAACACCTTAAATATACCTTGAAAAAAGCTTGCAGAAAATTGAAAAAATATACAAAATAACACAAAATGAAAATAACATGGCGTTTTGGGGTTATGGAAACAACAGTTACCATGGTGAATACACAATACTAACACAAACTGTTAATGAAACATGGAAAGTGCTCCTGAATAGAATGAACATCATACCGGCATACAATCCTTCCCAGCTAACACATGACTTACCAGTAACGTGATTTATTGGTACTTTACTTTCATTTCACGACTTACTATTTGACAACATAACTATGACGTTGCATGCTCGTAGTTTCTTTTGCGCTTTAGTGAAGTGATATACAGTACGCACCGCCGCATTTGTGCTTACAATTGAAGTGCACACAGTATAACGTCCGAAAGGAAAGTTTGTTTTACTGAGGTGAGAGACTTAATTTTTCTTTAAATATATTTTTAAAATAACGATAGAATAATGAGACATATAGCCTGACAACATCTCATCTGACCGCAGATACTGAATCGGGACAACTCGTTTTTCTCAGGCACACAGTGTCAACACACTTCTTTCAAAAATAAGTCTCCCATCAGAAAAAAAAAAACCATTTAGAATGTTAATTCTTTGATGTTTCTTTGGTGGGTCGTGACCTACTTGGTGTGCAGTCAGTTGAGAAACACTGGTTTAATCGACTAGTCTCGCACATTCCCTGGTATTTACCCTTTTAAGAGATCGAAAAACTGCTCTTTTGTATTGAATTGAAGCCCTGATATGAAGTTTTTTTTGTTCTTCGCTTAGGAGTAAAAAGAAGTTTGAAAAATTGTTTTGCTGCTGTATACTGTTGGCGAACATTCCAATGCCTCCTAAGCTGTTGAAAGCAGCGTTTAGATAAATATGTAAATATGTGCTGCACACTTTCCTCTTAATTACAAAATAAACGCAGCAAAAATGACAGCGGTGAGAAAACAGCAGTTAAGAAAGCATCTGATCATAGCAATGTGGATGTGTTTGCACAAGATTTGCAGCAGCTTTCCTGTGTGTTTGTTTCTACTTGTGTCTGATATTGATGGATTGAACAAAAGAACTGAACTGGAAAAGACTTCCACATCAGAGCACAACTACTAATCACCACGGTAGTTTGAAGGTGTTAACCAGACAACTGTTTTGGAAAGTTTGGTTTGACAAGCTGTTTCCTGGAACAAACTCCAAACTAACTATTTTTTTGTGCCTAATATTGTTAAATTATGTGATGCTAGTTTGTTCTTTAATTACTTTTGATTGGGGTATATTGGGGCCTTTACGCTTGCAATCTTTACTACCAATTCAATAGAAAGACTGTTCTAAAATCTAAGTTAGAATGGTCATTCATCGTGAAGTTAGTTATGCTAACTTTAACTGGACTTGAAATATGTGCATGCTAATTATTCTTTTCTTTTTGCTTTGTTATACAACAGGCTGAATTGAAATTGTATCAGCAGAGATGTGAAGATGTCGACAGACTGAGAGCTGAAAGTGTTCAGACACTTTCTCTGTAAGACCACTCTACTGTAGTATCACTGTTGATTAGTTCTGCTTGTCATGATGTCTTTTACTCACTGTTTTTATCTTTTTCTATTCACAGGAAAGAAAAAGCTGAAGAATCCTTAAGAAAAGCAGAGGGTACATGCATCACAAAGTATTTTATTAATAAAAAAACAGATAGACTCGGGATGCACCGATACCACTTTTTCCAAAACGAGTCAGATACCGATACTTTCATTTTTTGTACTTACCGATACCTGTATTTTCACTGCATTTGTAATTTTTTTAATGCATTGGCTAGAGAAACCAAAAAAATATTAGTCATATTAGTTTATATATTTCCTTCAGTTATTTTCCCGATAAGCATGTTCAAAGGTATTGTATGAGCTTCTGTTACTTTTCACACTAATTCTCTATTCCAATTTTGATACTACAGCAAAAACTACTAGCCGTATAAATGAAAATTGAAAACATTATTAAAGACAAGTAAGCAGTCAGTAATAAAATAGAAACAAATAATGAAATTACAAATAGCACCAATAAATACAATAGAGCAAAGAAAGGCTACAAATGAAATAAGCCTGCAGTTTTGTGGGTTTTCAGGTAAGATTTTTCAGGTACATAAAAAATCTTTCAGGTACATAATTTGAATAAAGTAATAAAATGTGAAATAATACTGCATATTCATCACTGTATAAATTAAATTGAATCTTTATAAAGTTACAAAAGTAATCAGTCAATAGCAGTGAGCGATTACTTTGTCTTTTTTAGTTTGATTATCAGTAAAATAAATACAGCATCAAGTGTGTTAGGCTGCTGTCCCTTTAAGACCAAATGCACTGGTCCAATATAGCCTGCCCTACTGCGTTTTCTTTGTTTACGTTCATTAAGATATAACCAACAATGTTTGCCAGGATACTCCCCAAGATGGATGTTTAACATAATTTTATGTGAATTTGTCCATTCAAGCGCAAGACGTGAAAGAGGATTCAATTTAATTTGCATGCTGTGTGAGGCTTGACAAGCTTGCCACTGCACTACACGTTTTTCACTCACCAGCTCATGTGCCACATATAGGCTTTACTGTATTTCGTTTAATATTTCACTGATTAGATACATTTACTTCATAGACGGCCTCCTCTTTTATCCCCATTAAACTCTCTGTTGCCAGTGTTTTTCAGTCTGGACACAAACACTGTATACATGTTGTGTGGTATCTGTTGTTGGTATCAGAGCACTTTTATGAGTACTAGTACACGAGTGCAGTATAGGGCCCGGTGCATCCCTAATCAAAACTGAAACTGTCTTTTCTGTGATTTGTTTACTCAATGAATTCCTGGATCATATTTGTGTTGCCCATAAACATGTAATTGTGCCATTTTCACAGACACCGTTCAAAAGCAAAACCTGGAGAATGAGAAGCTCAAAACAGAAATAAAATCACTGAAGGAGGATCTGCAGGAAACTCAGGTTAGGTTCTTTGAACTTACCACTGTGATTTATAGATTGGTCAGTCCAAACAAAAGCTGTGCATTTTATTTTTTAAAGATTATTATCAATGGTGTTCAAGTGGAATACTGGCTGAAAGTTAATGTATCCGTACCACCTTAAATTGGCTCTAAAATAGTGGAGTTAATATACTACTTGTCCTTTGCATCTTTTTGTTTTCGTTTATTGTCATTGTTTATTTTTTATTTAAATTTTCTGACCCATTTTTTGGGTTTCTTTATTTCAAGGATTCTCTCAGAAAATATATTCAGACCACTGAGGAACATGAGAATCTCAAGTTGGAGAATGCCAAGACACTAATTATGTAAGTTCAGCCGGGTCAGTTTTAGACATATTTATAATTGTTCACAAATCACAACGACAAATACTTGTCCTTTTTTAAAAATGTGTTGTTGATATTTGTTTGAGTTGAATTGGACAGTGATCTTCAGAAGGAAAAAAATGTACGTTTTAACGCATGTCTATTTTTTTTTCCTCTCAGGAAAGGAAACCTTGAGAATGAGCTTTTGGTGCTGAAAGGTCTGTGTTTGTGATCTTATACATATTAGACTGCATGCATGAATGACATTTTAATTCTGCTTTATATTTGTTTAACTTATTTATCTTAATATGGACTGTCTATCACAGCACATTAAAACATATATTTGATTGTTTTTTAATCTTCTTACCTTATGTTCCAGCAAAGGGTTTTATGCACTATATAGATAAACGCTAAATTAAAGTCTTGCTGTGTTTATTTGTACACAGAGTCAAAATTTCAACAGGACAATGAAATTGGTGTTCTAAACAATGAGAAGAGAAGACTTGAAGAAGTGCTGTACACAACACAGGTTAACATTTTGCTGTAATAATTATATGCTCTGGTGAAATGTAAAGTAAAAGGCAACCCATAATCATTCATTCTGATTATTTTTTTTTTCTTTACTGTTTTCAGCAAAGACTAAATAAACTTGAAAAGGAGTTCAACAAAGGTATGAGTTATGCACAAGTACACCTAGTACCTACACCTAGTATATTATTTGTTTTCAGTCATTCATTTTTTTTTGGGTTTCTTAGAAAAAAAGAGTACGTCTTCTCAAACAGATGCAGAGGCACTAATTGACAAAGGTATGCATTGTTTAAAACTGTTAGACTCTCTGTTGTTCAATTAAATGCTTAGATATTTAAAAGAAACATCTGGATAGCATGGCAAATGATAATGTTTCCTTTTCAGGCAAAGTCAGAATGCTGCTGGAAGAGCTCTGGCATTGCGTGGAAACTTCATCCCAAACACAAGAAAAATTATTTATTGCTGGTAATCATTCTTGCGTTGATTTAGGAAAATTTTACCTTACTGTAATGTATTCATTATCAAGTCACCAAGCTTAATTGTGATGAAGAGGCAATGCATATTTCTTTTACAGGAGAAGAGGCAGCACCCTTGAAAAGTCAACTTAAAAGAATACCTTCTCAACCACTGCTTATCAGTCCTTTAGGAAGACCGATTTCCCATCCATCTCCAGGGAATCCCTGTCCAGAAACTAAGTTGCAATCTTTAAAACGCTCCAAATCTAAATCACCTCCAGCGATCAATAGGCCTACATCACCTCAAATACTGAAAAAGCAGAATAATGACCAACAGTTCAGTGCACCAAGTAGAAAGAGGAAAGTAAGTTCAGATGTGCTTGAACATGTGAACACTTGGACCGATGATGCCAATAGACTTTCAGTAAAGGAAATGACAGATGGAGATTTCTTACATGGAGATTACTGTATTGATTTGCAGGGCATTAAAGAGTGGTTCAAGCCTTTGCCCACAGCTTTATCACCTGTGCATAGCCCCTCAATAGAACTGGCAAGTGAACATTTACGTTTCAATTACATTGTAATGCTCATGTGATTAAATTGTAGTGCCATTACTGTGATTTTTAGAGATGTGGACTTGAGTCTTGGTCTTTTAGCGAATATTAAAATACTTCTGACTTCAATTTGACTTTACTTCAAATTAACTATTTGTGACTTTGCTTGTAACAAATATTTCCTTCTAAACCTTTCTATTGAGATCAGTTTAGATATGTTGAGAAAGCATCAAAGTATCAAACCGACACCTACACAAGATTTAATTTCAGCCTACAGAAATTGTGCTGTAGAAATTCACAATACAAGTCATTTGTAATTGACTGAAATACTGACAAAAAAAATATGTGAAGCGTTGCATGTCATTTCAAATATAGTGGTATCCATGGAGATTCAACAATTATGTTGCCTAAGGCAATTAGTAAATCATTTAATACTGGCTTGTAAAATATAACTGTAATAATGTTCCTGTATGGCCAGTAGTGGTGAAGAGATGTAGTGTAACATTTTTCATTTGTTCTTTCAGGTCAGTGTAAATGACGACCAACCAATGTCCGATACTGAACAGGAATATCAATCAGATAATGGAAAACCAGAAGCGCTGTCAAGGTTACCTAAAGATATCCTTGAAAACAACACAAAATTAGAACCTTCAGATGTTGAGGATCAGAAGTCATTGCTAAAAGAAGTGGAAAAATCTTCTGTACTTTTGTCCCCAAACACTCAAGCAAGATCAGCTGTATCTGGTGATAATATAGATCTTGAAAACACTTTGTCTTACAGCCAACACATGGAGGTAGAGAATGTGTTTGAAGGAACGAATGGCTGTGAGGCCAACACTCAGAGACATACTGCAAAGTCAGGTTTAGAAAATGGACACAGTGTGGAAAGTTCCGTAGAAAGTGACACCACACAAACTGTGGTAGAACTTCCGCTGATGAATCCAAATGATGACACAACAAATTTGGAGGACACAAAAATCACTAATAATCTGTTGGAATACTCAGAACCTCAGCAGGATATAAACTCTGAGCTAGTGCACACCAATTCTATTAAATCTACAGAAAGCAAAACTTCTCAGGTACAGCCCAATGTGACATTGGAAACTAATGTCAAGAGCGAGTCAACACTTGATGTGAACTATATTAAGTTAGACAGTATTGACAATAAGGATTCAAAGAGTTGTGTACCACTAGAAATGAAGACTGTTGCAGATATATCAACTCATGACATTCAGAACAGACTGGCTGGCAAGGCTGACCAATCTAAATATAGTGCTGAGGATGATGTTTCAACGCCTACAGAAGATCAGAAAAGTTTGGATACAAGAGTAAATAAATGTGCATGCCCTTTAAGACCCTCAAAGGCTGGAGAATCATCATCAGAAGATGAAGGATTTTTTGGTTTGAAGATAAAGGTTAGGGGTGTTCCCACAACCTCGGAAGGAAGAATCCCCTCAGAAGAGTTGGATAATGTTCCTAGGAATACGCAGTCAGAAATTGACAAAACTGTTCAAAAGTTACTGAGTCAAGAAAATAACCCTAAGGATACTGAAGAAAATGATCCGGCGATCTCAGGAAAAACATCAGTGCAAATGAATAATGAATCTCAACAGGCAGAGGAGATGTCAACTGATACCTGTAGCCCTTGTGTCAAAAACCTAGTCAGTGATGTTTGTAACCACAAGGAAACATCAGGAGATTCTGCAGTAGATAGTCTTGAGGATATCAGCACACTATGCCAAGGTACTCTTGATGCAGAAAATTCTACCTTTGAAAAAGGTGACAATATTTCCCTTGCTGGTCTACCCACCCAAACTCATATTACACCAACCTCATGTTTATCTCTTGGAAGGGTTCGAACAGAGATGGGTCCACCCCTACCTCCAGTGGTTTTGCCACTTACTGCTACTCCTCCAAGGTTTGGAAAACATAACACTCCTTTAAAGCCTATTTCAATATCCTCTGGATTCCCAACAGATGGACCAATGTCTCCTAAGACGATACCTTCCGTGCCTGTTATTGATTCAGCTCTTCCGGATGCCTCAAAAATGTCTCCGTGCTTGACCACTCCATCGCCGTCTTGTGGAGTTCCCTCCTCACCACTTCAGTTTGGATCAGCTACTCCAAAACATGCTGTTCCGGTCCCAGGAAGGCTCCCTTCATCTGCCTTATCTTCCTCCCCTCCAGCCGCTTCTCAGGAAAACTCCATGCAGATGCTGGATACTATGTATCCTGATCTCTCTGCACGAGCCCGCACATTAAACATACTCCGTGGGAATGTTAACCTGAACCGAGCTGGCAATGAGAATGGTACCTCTCCACCTTCTGTTAACCAGATATCAGGAAATAAAACAATCAGTTCTTCATCTACTGCCTTTACCAAAACAGAGCAGAAACCAAAAAAGACAGGTGTGAACATGCTTTTGCCAAAGAGTGCTAAAAGACTCAGACTTGATAACTGTTCACCTGCTCCTCCTGGAGTTGATTTTCCTGCAGAACAAGTAAAGGATCATCAAACGGTTATTAAAATCGAGTCCATCCAATCTCACCAAGAAATACAAAGCAGTCAGCAGATAATTGAGAAAAAGTCAGACAACAACACAATGGACACAAATTGTAAAATCTCGGAAGCACTGGCGAAAGTTGGAATGTCCTGTTTTGATGTTTTGCCTGTTGTTAAGAGCCATGTGTTCCTTGGGAGAATATCCCAGGTGCCGATTTTGATTGATGAAGAAAAGGCTGTAATTGCTGAATTCTGCGTAAATCAGGTACGTGTTTTATGCTTGGCACAAGTCAGATATTTTTTTTAAGGTAATGCAAATGTGTGCATTAATATTCTCAAAGCTGCATTTTTTTTTATTTTTTTTTATTCTTTAGTTTTCAGCAGAAAAACTAATGTCTGCCATATTGACTAAACTAAAGACTGAGAGGAGCATTCTGAGTTGTGAAAATATACAAGCTCTGTGTAGAGTCTACACCGGGATATGTCGCCAGATAGGGGACTATCAGAAAGCCCATGCCTTTGCATACAACATTTTGAAAGAGGGTGAGTTTACAGCAACTTTTCCCATTATATCTATATGGTATGTTTTTTAAACATGTATCGTTTTAGTTGTTTAGCCTTTTTAGTCAGGGGTTCTCAACTCTAGCCCTCAAGTTCCATTTTCCTGTAGTGTAAGGAAAATCAATAACTCGCCTTCCCATCATTTTTTTTGTAATCCTGACGACCTTTATTAGCGTTGGAGCAAAACTCTGCAGGAAAATTAACCTTGAGGGCCAGAGTTGAGAACCCCTGCTTTAAGTGTTGCTATTGTTAAATGTAAGTAGACTTTCAGAGACATGACATGTCTCCTATTTTAAGTTTTTGATTCAATCCGGATTCTTCACTCACAGATTTTCCTGATGCCTCCAAGCTAATTTTGTTCATGGTCACAACATGGCCAAGTGTGCTTTTCCATGAGACCTCCTTGTGCAAAGCCATTCATACAGTGGCCAAGCTTAAATCAGAAGAAGAAAGTTTGGATTACCTAACTAAATATCTACACTGGGATAAGGTATGCTTCATTGCCCTTTCTTTTGCTTGCAAACTTTGCTTTTTATTACAAAGCCAATAGATTCTGTAATTTCCTTCCTGACCCTGCTATTTGTCCTCTGGACATCATGTGTATAATGAGTGGGCACAGAACAGTTTAATTTTTTTACACTTTAATTCAATCCATAAAAACGTACAGTTTAAATAATTTAATTATCTTGCATTTTAACAGTTGTCCCTAATGTTTCTTAGAGTCCTCCTGATGACATCCAAGAATTGATCAGCAAAACATTGAAGGCACTTCAAGAAGACAAAACTTTGACATTCCAGAATCATGATCGTCATGGTCACGACCTTTGCCCAGCTGCTTGGGAATATATATATACCTTGGATCTTTTGTGTACACACATGAAGTGGAAGTGGACGCATGATTATGTTATTGGGTATATTTATTTACCAAGTACAGAATGTTAAAAAATTTAAAAGAATAGATTAAAAATATATTATTAATAATAATATATAGAATGAATAATTCGTATATTAATCATGACTTTTTTTTAATTAAACAGCAAAGAGCTATGGCCCATAATGAACACTTGGGTGACACAGTCAAGGCTTCAGCAATCCCCAGTCCGTGATGTTTCTGTAGCAGCTGTTCTGCGATTGATCGGTAAGTTTTTATCTGCATGAAGTGATTAATACTGAAAGTATTTAGTTTCTTTAAAGTAACATTAAATTATTTTTTTTGTTTATATTATTAGTTTATTTTAATATTATAATATTAAATTAAATTTAAAAATAATTACATCTATAAAGTTTGTTAACTTTATTTTGATGATCCCTTTTGAACTTTATGTAAAGTTAACTGTTATGTAAAGTTAAGTAACTTTGCAACTACATGTCAACTTATTGTAACCCTACCACTCTACTAATACTCTACTAACACTCATGAGTTAGTAGACATGTAGGTGTTACTTACAGTCAACAGAATGTGTTAAAGGGACAATCAAAATAAAGTGAAACTAGTTGAATTATTAAACAAAATATTATAGTATTTCATTAATAATATATTTCATTCTACTTTATAGGTCATTAATGATTTGTATCATTATCTTTTTTGGGGCTTGATGGTGCTTTTTATAACAGCACTACAAGTCAAAAGGTCATTAACAATAGGATAAAGTCTCACAAATCATATACAACACAGCCTTTTAAAAGATTTGTATTACCAAGTTTTTTTTTTTCTTTTTGTTTATTATCAGTGTTTTTTCCTCTTGCATTTCTCCAGGACGACTTGGTCAGTTAGGAATGAAACAGATGCTATGCAAATCAGTCCAAAACGTTGCAAAAGCTATAAACCTTTTTGGAAAACATGGGATTACAGAAGGTACTACGCATACACATCTCATGAAGCACAACAGTAATAGCAAATTAAAGATATTTTAGTAAAAAATAAAATGGCTGGCCTTAGGTTTTATGTTTTAAAGTTGTATCAGGGTTCCCGCGGGGTCTTAAAAAGCCTTAAAAGCATTGAATTTATGAATTTGGAAATAATACCTTAAAAAGTCTTTAAAAGGTCTTGAATTTTGATGTCTGGGTCTTAAAAATTGTGTTGTATGTCAGTGTTCATTTCATTGACTAAAATAATAACTTTTCTTCAACGACATTTTTCACTGACGAAAACGGGACGCTACCTAAATAAAACCTAGTTTTGAATGACAAAAACTATGACGAAAATCTATTGACATTTTCGTCAATGAATAAAAACTAGATGAAAATGTTAGATGGTGTCGATCTGGGAAGCGATCCAGTCAGAACTGATGTCCTGCGTGTGTGGTAGATGCACACATTTGTACTGTAACGTGATGACCTACCCGCGGTCTCATAAAATGTTAAAAATGTAAACCAACCACGCACCAACCAGAAGCGTGAAGCCATGCACATATACACCTATACAGCGCGCGGGTACTGCTCTGAGCTCTCTTTCGTGTCTGAATGGACAAATACACACAACATTATGTCTAAATGTCCGGTTTGGAGAGTATTCATGTAAACTTATGTCGGTTATGTCTTAAACAGTTGTATCGGGTGTGCATCAGTGCAATCGTATCCGCATGTCATTGGATATGATCCGATGTCTTAAAGTGACAGTGGTAATAAAAATTATGCGGTCTGTGTCATTAATTTCGATCAAGCAACAAAAGAAAAAGAGAAAAGCATTTACTGTTTGTTAATAGCTTTAATAAGGATTAATTAAATTTAATTCACACAAATAATTGTCAGCTTGAAAGAATAAAGGATTATGTAAGTTGTTATAAAGAATGCATATATCATTCATTGAAAAGAAGACTGATTTACTTAAGGAAAAGTGGTTTTATTTAATTTTAAGATATTTTTTTAAGTCACAGTAGTTAAATCTGTATCTGTATTACTTGTTGAAACTTAAAAATCATTCATATTAATAGGTTAATATATGTTTTCTCCGGGAGTACATGGGTTTGGAAATTTTAGTGAAATTCTAAATTAACGCATTACAATTTACCTAAACCCATTATATTTTAGTCGACTAAATCTACTGTAGATTTAGTTTACAGTAGATGTCGAAAATCTAAAAAAACTCAAATCTAAAATCACTAAAATCTTATTGTATTTCGTCAACTAAAACTAGACTAAAACTAAAACAATTCAGATGACTAAAATATGACTAAAAATAGTTTGTCATATTTTTAGTCAAAAGACTGAGACTAAAACTAAATCAAAATTTGCTGTCAAAATTAACACTGCTGTATGTAACTTCTCCGTATTGTATTTTTCCTCAAAAGTTTCATTTGTCAACCACGATTATTATTATTATTTTCAATGTTTATTGTTCAGGTGTCTCTCAGTTCCCATATTCCCAGCATAGAATAAGTAGCTAGCTAATGTTAAAACACAACTTAACTTTGTTCGGCAAACTTTCTTGTGGCCTACTGAAATGTTTTTATTTTTCTCACCTGCTTGGCTTATCATCTTTAACCCATTCCATATTTGAAAAATAAATGAACACAAGTTTTGTTTTTCTTTGCTGGTAGGGACGTGAAATAGGTATTAATTTTTTATATAAATGGTCTTAAAAGACTTGAATTTAACTTGAAGAAACCTGTAGGAACCCTGTGTATACTGTGAGGAAAATAAGTATTTGAACACCCTGCTATTTTGCAAGTTCTCCCACTTAGAAATCATGGAGGGGTCTGAAATTGTCAACGTAGGTGCATGTCCACTGTGAGAGACATAATCTAAAAAAAAATATCCAGAAATCACAATATATGATTTTTTTTAACTATTTATTTGTATGATACAGCTGCAAATAAGTATTTGAACACCTGTCTATCAGCTAGAATTCTGACCCTCAAAGACCTGTTAGTTTGCCTTTTAAAATATCCACTTCCACTCCATTTATTATCCTAAATTAGATGGACCTGTTTGAGGTCGTTAGCTGCATAAAGACACCTGTCCACCCCATACAATCAGTAAGAATCCAACTACTATCATGGCCAAGACCAAAGAGCTGCCCAAAGACACTAGAGACAAAATTGTACACCTCCACAAGGCTGGAAAGGGCTACGGGGAAATTGCCAAGCAGCTTGGTGCTCCACTGTTGGAGCAATCATTATAAAATGGAAGAAGCTAAACATGACTGTCAATCTCCCTCAGACTGGGGCTCCATGCAAGATCTCACCTCGTGGGGTCTCAATGATCCTAAGGTGAGAAATCAGCCCAGAACTACACAGGAGGAGCTGGTCAATGACCTGAAAAGAGCTGGGACCACCGTTTCCAAGGTTACTGTTGGTAATACACTAAGACGTCATGGTTTGAAATCATGCATGGCACGGAAGGTTCTTTGCTTAAACCAGCACATGTCAAGTCCCGTCTTAAGTTTGCCAATGACCATTTGGATGATCCAGAGGAGTCATGGGAGAAAGTCTTGTGGTCAGATGAGACCAAAATAGAACTTTTTAGTCATAATTCCACTAGCCGTGTTTGGAGGAATAAGAGTGAGTACCATCCCAAGAACACATCACTACTGTGAAGCATGGGGTGGTAGCATCATGCTTTGGGGGTGTTTTTCTGCACGTGGGACAGGGCGACTGCACTGTATTAAGGAGAGGATGACCGGGGCCATGTATTGCGAGATTTTGGGGAACAACCTCCTTCCCTCATTTAGAGCATTGAAGATGGGTCAAGGCTGGGTCTTCCAACATGACAATGACCCGAAGCACACAGCCAGGATAACCAAGGAGTGACTCTGTTAGAAGCATATCAAGGTTCTGGCGTGGCCTAGCCAGTCTCCAGACCTAACCCCAATAGAGAATCTTTGGAGGGAGCTCAAACTCTGTGTTTCTCAGCGACAGCCCAGAAACCTGACTGATCTAGAGAAGATCTGTGTGGAGGAGTGGGCCAAAATCCCTCCTGCAGTGTGTGCAAACCTGCTGAAAAACTACAGGAAACGTTTGACCTCTGTAATTGCAAACAAAGGCTACTGTACCAAATATTAACATTGATTTTCTCAGGTGTTCAAATACTTATTTACAGCTGTATCATACAAATAAATAGTTAAGAAATCATACATTGTGATTTTCTGTTTTTTTTTTTTTAGATTATGTCTCTCACAGTGGACATGCACCTATGATGACAATTTCAGACCCCTCCATGATTTCTAAGTGGGAAAACTTGCAAAATAGCAGGGTGTTCAAATACTTATTTTCCTCACTGTATAACCCTTGTAACTTACAAGTTATAGCACCGCAATACAACCATTTGTTTTATGATTGTAGGTGTGCCCAAGGAGGTGCAGTTGTCTGCTGTCTATGCCATTTATGACCTGGCACCCTGCAACCCCAAAGATTCCCTGGAGGCTCTGGCATCATGGCGAAGTGAAACCACACAGTCAGTACCCGTTGCGGTGACCAGCTGCATCACTCAGATTGGCTCCCTTTGTCGTCAGATTAAATCCTGAAACAATTTTTTTATGCTGTTTTTGTGCATTCTTTTTTTAAACATCCCTCAAGCTGAAAAACACAGAAATTATGCCATTCTTGTAAATTTGTGTATATTATGTATGTAGATTAAAGATATTATGTTTATACCATAAAGAACATTTGTATTTAACTTGAAAATGTGTTTTTGACTTTGTTGTTTTGTCAGCATTAATATACAGAAATTGAAAGATTGAATGGTTCTTTTGTTTTATTGTGGCAAATGCTTTTCTGCTTGGAATGTTATATTTTTGATACATTTGCTTTTATCCTTATCTGATTAGACACTCGAGACTGAATTCATGGTGGAGGCTGAACCACAATTTTTCCTTTGTTCTCATAATTTTGTCATGCTATGCTGCTTAAATTTCATCAGTACTTGTGAACATAATTAACATTACCTTTTATAACTGTAAAAGTAAGAGCGCTGTGACAAAATATTATGGCAAGATCATATTTAAATCCCAAACCAAATATAAATACAGCTGCGAGCAGCGATTGCTGGCCCAAGCCGGTGGCACCGCCATCCCGGTGCCTTTACCTAAAGGCACCATCGCTGCTCGCAGCTATATATATATATATATATATATATATATATATATATATATATATATATATGTGTGTATATAAACAAGCCGCCACCCCGGTGCTTTTAGGGTTATTGTGCATGACGTGCAAAATTGTAACCCCGCTTTGACTGTTGAAAAGAAGTGTGCTGTAGAGCTTGTATCAGTGTGGGCTCTGCAAAAGTGCGCATTCCAGGGCACATATCAACCACAAAGTATGCGTGAGCAACCTTCTGAAACCTAAAATGAAAAATGAGACAGCCTACGGTCTCGTGGATTTAACAGACACATGAAATAAGTACACAAGACCGAAAATTCATATGAAGTGTGCCATTTGGGGACAGGGCCTATGATCGTGAACTACAATGGCCACATATATGAGATCATTTAAATTTAGAATAATTTTTAGGTCAATATGTTTTGCAGCCCTTAAATGTGTAAATCCAGAAGCCCAGTATTTATCTGGAGGTCTTTGTCCTTTGCCTGTCAATCTGGTTTGTCTCTGCCTTTTCTGTTCTGTCCTGTTTCCTCTTGTTCACCCTGCCTGTCTTGACCATTCTTAATAAAAAGCTGCAAATGGATTCCCCTGGCCTGACCCTGCCTCGATACAACACACATGCTGCATCTGCTCGCTATCTGCCGAACGGCTCTGGTAGTTCCGCTTCAGCACTGATGAGTTGTAGGAATAGTGCGCTCTGGTTGGTCTAGATTATTAGAAATTTTTTATTTTATATAGAAATAGGTTATTTATAATTCAGATTATAGATATAGACACAGAGAATATTACTTGCCTTACCTGATTAGAACAATGAAAAAATAAATAACTAGGGAATCACTACCGAGAGAATTATTCTGATTTGATGATACACTCAAAATATTACACAAGCAATCCTTTATATTTAATGATATTCAGAACAGAACAAGAATAAAAAAAAACTATAAACAAGAAGTAACCGAAATAATGTAAAGTGAAAGAGAGCGGTGTTGGGCTCACGTAACTCTCATTAGAATCAAACTGTTTCAACATTTGCGATGTATTTGGATGCTAAACTATTCTTTATTATAGGCTTTGTACTTCACTCACGTTCGTGTGTGTGTGTGTGTGTGTGTGTGTGTGTGTGTGTGTGTGTGAGAGAGAGAGAGAGAGAGAGAGAGAGAGAGAGAGAGAGAGAGAGAGAGAGAGAGAGAGAGAGGCGCGGGCGCGATCGAACTGTGTGTGTGTGCGTGCGTGTGTGTGTGAGAGAGAGAGGCGCGGGCGCGATCGAACTGTGAGTGTGTGCGTGCGTGAGAGAGAGAGAGGCGCGGGCGCGATCGAACTGTGTGTGTGTGTGTGAGAGAGAGAGAGAGAGAGAGAGAGAGAGAGAGAGAGAGAGAGAGAGAGAGAGAGAGAGAGAGAGAGAGAGAGAGAGAGAGACGGGCGCGATCGAACTGTGTGTGTGTGTGTGTGTGTGTGTGTGTGTGTGTGTGTGTGTGTGTGTGAGAGAGAGAGAGAGAGAGAGAGAGAGAGAGGCGCGGGCGCGATCGAAATGTGTGTGTGTACTTGTCTACCTATCTAAGAGGGGACCTTGGTGTCGTTACACACTCACCAACAGGGGACCGCCAAGCCAAGTGGGGACATTTTTCAAGTCCCCTGTTGGTCATGCCTTAAAACATGTTAAAATCATCTAAAATACGCTCTGGTGAATTTTTTACATTTTTGACCAAGTGGGGACCTGCAAGTGTGTGTGTGTTTAAGCCCATACTCAGCAGCGCTCCTGTAGGCTGGAGCAGGAACTGCAGTGGCCCATTAACACACGTCGTTCACACTTCTCTATTGTTGGAATGGCTTGCTGTCTCAGAGAGGCTCTGAAACTGTAGAGCTGCTGTTTAACTGCTGCTTAGTTAAAGAACTTACAGTAACTTTATAATAACCCCACGCTATGTATCATTAGTTAAGCATTAGTTAACAGTTAATTCAATATTTATAAAGCATTAATAGACATTAATAAGCAGTATATAAATACAGCTATAAAAGCTTTATTCTTGCTTTAAAAGCATATCTATAATGTGTTTAATTGTTGTATTTTCATACTTTATTAATGATCAATTTATAATTTTTAAATGAAGTATAACATTATATACAAACCAGTTATTTAGGAGTTGTCAGTGGTTTATAAGATCACTTAGAAAGTGTGACTAAAATGACTAATAAACTATTTCAAATGTACATTCATACATTATACCGACATTTTGTAATAGGTACTTAGTGTGTTAATAAATGCTTTATTAACATGTATTTCTACTGTAATTCAGGTAGTTATAAAGCATTTGGTAGTGGTGAGTATAAGTATTTTATAAAGTGAGGACTAGTTATGCCTTGTAAAGCTTTTATAAAGGAGATTTAAAGGTTCAGTTATATATTTCTATGTTCTGTATCACAGTGTTGTGTTTGTTTCATTTTTCTGTTTAGAAGATAACTGAGTCTTTAAATCTCCTTTATAAATGCTTTATATTTTGTGATGAGCTCACAAAAATAGTTAACTGACCACTACTAAATGCTTTATAACTACCTGAATTTACTGCATTTACTTACACTTAAGTGATCTTATGAATCACTGACAAATCCCAAATAACTTGTTTGTAAATAATGCTATACTTCATTTAGAAATTATAAATTGATCATTAATAAAGTATAAAAATACAATTATTAAACAAAATATAGATATGCTTCTAAATAAAGAATAAAGCATTTATACAAGAACAAAGCATGTATAGCTGTAATTATAAACTGCTCATTAATGCATATTAATGCTTTACTAATTATGAAGTAACTCTTTACTAATGCTTAACTAATTATTAATAGTGTGCAGTTATTATAAAGTGTTACCGAACTTTCAAGTATTTTCAAACATGCCCAAACATACATATATATGTAATTATATAATGTTCACACAGGCATCAGAGATCACAATATGCATAGATAAACATAAACAACTAAAAAAAAAGAATGACCAAACCATCAGTTATCAATAATGTACAAATTTGAATTGCTTGAGGAAAGACCATTTAAATCTACAACGGGGTAAAAAATACCGACGGCAACAGTTCAAAAGCAGAGGCGAGAAGACGCCTCTTATCATTCATATTAATATTATTTTTCTTATTTAACTCTCTTTCTTCATAGATACTTTCTATTCTTAGTTATGCAGTCCCTAACACTTTATTTGCAATTATTATGTGCCATTGTACACACACACATGCATGTAATATATATTAACAGAGCAGTGTCGCTCTACACTGGCCAAGAGGGGACCTGACCTCCATCTCTGAACGATCTCTAACCATCCAAGTGGGGACTCTCATAGCCTGCAATGAAACTGTGTGTGTATGAACAATGAAGTCTGTCATCATTATGTAACACATATAAACATTATTTATATATATATATATATATATATATGTATATGTGTTTGAGTGTGTGTGTGTATTTTCACACTGGCATCAGAGATCACAATATGCACAGATAAACATATACAATATACAATTAAAAAAGAATGACCAAACCATCAGTTATCAAAAATGTAAAAAAAAAAAAATTCAGGAAAGACCATTTGAATCTGTATTTCAACGGGGTAAAAAATATCGGTGGCAACAGTTCAAAAGCAGAGGCCTTAAGATATTCATATCAATCATAATATTATTTCTCTTATTTAATGCTCTCTCTTCATAGATACTTTCTATTCTTGGTTATGCAGTCCATAACAATTTTTTTGCCATTGTTATGTGCCATTGTACAAACACACACATTTCTATATTACTAACAGAGCACTGTCGCTCTACACTGGCCAAGTGGGGACCTGAACGATGTTTACCTATCGAACAGGGGACTCCCATAGCCTACAATGGAACTGTGTGTGTGTGTGTGAACAGTGAAGTCTGTCTTCATTATGTAACTTTTATATATATATATAATATATATCTAATGTTTATATATTATATATGTAATATGTAATTATATAATGTTTACACAGGCATCAGACACACACAAACACACACATTTCTATATTACTAACAGAGCACTGTCGCTCTACACTGGCCAAGTGGGGACCTGAACGATGTTTACCTATAAAACAGGGGACTCCCATAGCCTACAATGGAACTGTGTAACTTGTGTGTATATATATATATATATATAAATGTATATGTATATATATATGTATATGTATATGTGTGTGTGTGTGTGTTCATACAGGCATCAGAGATCACAATATGCATAGATAAACATATACAATATACAATTAAAAAAGAATGACCAAACCATCACTTATCAAAAATTTTAAAAATTAGAATTTTTTGAGGAAAGACCATTTGAATCTGTTTTTTAACGGGGTAAAAAATACCGATGGCAACAGTTCAAAAGCAGAGGCTCTTATCATTCATATTATTATTTTTCTTCTTTAACGGTCTCTCTTCATAGATACTTTCTATGCTTGGTTATGCAGTCCGTTTAGGGTTCATGGGATAAATCAAACAGAAATAGCTCTTTAAGGTAACAATTTCAGGTCACTACTTTATACAGTCAATAATGATTATATTAATCAAAATGAACTTCGCGTCCCCAGTTGGATGGTAAAGAACGACACCAGTTCTTCTGCTTTGTACATTTCTTGCCATCACAAAAACACGGTAAAGATTTTGGAGGTCAATCTCAAAATGTTATGTTGACTTGCTGCACTGAACAATTTTACTTCATTCAGTTGAAATATATGAAGTAGAGATGTTCATTTAACATTTTGTTTTCTGACTGACAGCTGATGCTTGTTGACCAGTCATCAGCAGTTAACTGACATTATTTTAAGGTTAGATTAGAATTAAATGTAATTAAAAAAGATAAGTGTCTGTGACCCATTCAAATACCTCAAAAATGTAGATTTACATGTGCAAATAGCAGCTTAAACAACAGAACATGAGGATTCACACACACCGTCACATCGAGCACCCGCAGTGCTTCTGTGAACACAGTAAACCAGAATAAAAGTGTATATATAACTGTATATATATATATATATATATATATATATATATATATATATATATATATATATATATATATAGTAATATATATATTAGTGCTGTCAGTTTAACGCGTTATTAACGGCGTTACCGCAAACACATTTTAACGGCGTCAATTTTTTTAGCGCGAGATTAACGCTCTTTTTGGCCTAGCAAACATTGTAGTTTTTTACATAGAAACATAGTAACATAGAAAGTAGTTGAGAACGTCAGTTATAACGCCCCACGTATTAAAAAGAAATGGACGTTTTTAAATCGGGCTCGGGACGGGCTCATAATTACAGTAAATGTGTCGGGCCGGGCTCGGACACAATGCGCACGGGCTCGGGTCGGCTTGATTTTTTGGGCCCGATCTAAGCTCTACAATGGATGACTTCAGACAGAAGCACATGGATACCACAGCTAAGAACAAACTTATTGCTGATCCACTTTTCCTTGTTGATAAGAGCATTCAAATTAGAAAAAATGATGGGACAAATAGAAATCAAGGGACATTTAGAATAGATAAAAATGTGCGATTAATCGCGAGTTAACTATGGCATTAATGCGATTAAATATTTGAATCGTTTGACAGCACTAATATATATATATATATATATATATATTTACACAACATTATTTTCAACTGAAAATTGCAAGCTTTTCATGTGTTTTGGCCGCTCATTTACACGAAAATGCCTTTTTTGAGGCCTGACAATGCAAACTTTCCAACCCGGTCACACTAAATGCGTCTCTGCTTAGAAATCTTGGCTTGCTCAAAACTTTTTGTCTTTAAATGAAGTCAAAACTGAGGTGATAGTTTTCGGCCCCACTGATAATTTTAATACCACCAGCATCGATTTGAGGAGCTTCTCTGCATTCAGATCTACGCATGACAAACAAATATCTTCGGTAATTGGATCTAGTTTCTATCAACTCCATCTTTTGTATCAAATTAAACACTTCCTATCTGACAAAACTCTAGAGATGTGTTCATGCTTTTATTACTTCCCGTTTAGACTACTGCAACTCATTGTATTGCGGTATTTCCAAGTCACAAATCGCTCGCCTTCAACTGGTCCAAAATGCTGCAGCAAGATTTATTCGCAAAAGTCCTAAATATGATCACATGATGATAATGATACATTTTACTTATATTGCGCTTTTCTCCAACCCAAAACGATACAAAAACAATACACAGTACCAATATATATATATATATATATAAAGAGATTAAAAATTGTAACATTACAAAATTTAATGACAGTACATTTCAAATACCTAAAAATGGTACATTAAGTGGTTTTGTTCAAGTCAAAATATTACTTAACATTAATGAACCAACCTACATACAATAAAACTACATTTTTGGGGGGTTAAATCAAGCAGAAATATCACTTCAATGTCACAATTGCAGGTCACTACACAAGTGAAACTGTACATGATCTAGACTCTAGATAAATGAAATGCAATCGCAGCAGTATGTCAGGGGAATGCTTAGATTTATTTCTTTGGTTTCAATTTTGAACATGTTGCAGTTCTTTTTAAAAAGGTATACATTTTGATATAATTATAAAATGATATAACATGATTTGATACTGTATATTAGCAGAAATTACACATTTTTCACTTCAGCAACAAAGTGGAGACTGTCTTTTCTGTAATGAAAGACCAATCTTATGGGTTGTGGTCTCTCAGACATTGGCCAATATCAGTAAAAAAAAAAAAACACTGTTTCCCTTAGGGCTTAAATGAACCAGATTTTTTTTACATCCTTACACTTTTAGACAGGTGATGCTTGCAACCCGACCATAATCCATTAGCCGACAAGATTAGAATGTTATATTCTAATTAAATTAGAATGTATGTATTTCTCAAAACTTATCACTGTTTTAAAAGCTCTTCACTCCGTTGTCTTAACCAACTTTCAGCTTCACTGCAGTAAATTTCACATTCAAAACGCATTAAAACTACCAAAACACATCATTCATGTCTCAAAATATGTCATTCTTTCAGAACACTAGTAAAGGTTTCACCCAACAAACAAAATTAAAAATACAAATCAAAAAACACAAACAACAGGCAGTAATATGCACTATTTTCTGCTGTTCAGAATTCAAGGCAGTTTATTTTACATGGTTCATGTTTACATTAATGTACAAAATTATTTCCTTTTGTATAGATGGCGATGAAAATGAAAGACTAAGACTAGTGTAGGTGTTTAGTTACATCTTAATTTTTCTGATAGGTTTTTTTTAGATTCAGAATATATTTCAATGTGGTATACGGTATAAAAATATTGCAAATTTCAGTCTTATTCATTTTTGTTTGAGTTGAAATGTTTTTAACTTAAATATAACAGTCTTGGAAATAATATGTAAGCATGTGCAAATTGGCCTGTACAGTAAATCAAGTTCTGCTGGTCTTTGTGTTTAAGTGAGAAATGAATTCATGTAAATTGAAAGATCTCATTTTAGCCGGACACTGATCTTGTGATCACTGTGTGAAGAGTTTCATGGTATTAATTAATCTTGAGAAGGTATTAATCTTTCAGTTTAAACACAAATGTGTACTGTAATGTAAACATTCACCATGTAACATAAAATGCTGTGAATTCGGAACAACAGAAAACAGCAGAAATATTTTATAATGCTCCAGTTATTTGTGTTTTTTGTATTTTATGAGTGACAAAGTGTGTTTGTTGGGTGAGCTTTACTAGTGTTCTGGAAGAACTGTATTAGCAGCTGTAAATGGATATTCTGACATAGGTAGTTTCATGTGTATGTAGACTCTTGTGTGTGGATTGAGTCGCTGCACATCCCCCCACACGCAATTTACATCTCAATACTTGAAGGTGTGTGTGTGTGTGCCATGGAGAAACCGGCCTAAAGATCTCACAACTCTAACAATACAGTTACCAATGTCCAAGAATCTGTGGAACTTCTCAAATAAACTACAATAAACAAGAGAAAATGCTGGGATTTACTCTGACAAATTAAATTACAGGTTTTTACAGTCGCTAGGACACATTTCTCAATATTTAGGTACATTTTCAAAACTCTTCACTCAGTTCTTCATTTCACATTCAAAATGCACTGACACTTCCTTCATGTCTCAAATCCCAACTCAATCTTCCAGAACACTAGTAAAGGTTTCACCCAACAAACACACTTTGGCACTCATAAAACAGAAAAAACACAAACAACAGGAGCATTACACAATATTTTCTTTTGCAAATTGCTTTTACAAAACAAGAATGGCACTACTCTACTGTTTTTAATTCACTGCAGTTTAATATTAGATTTTAGAATCAGAATATTTATTTCAATATGATATTACTGTGGAAATGTTGCAAATCTCGGTCTTATCATTTTTTGTTGTTAGGTTTTGAAAATAAGTTTAACAGTTTTAAAAAGAGTATGTAAACGTGCAAATTATCCTGTATAGCACATAAAATTCTGTAAGTGTTTGTGTTTAAGAGAGAAAATAATTCATGTAAATGGAACAAAATCCATCCGATGACATTGTTCAAAGCACTGATCCACAGTTTAGCTCATATAGACGGATGGTGTGATCACTGTGTGAAGAGAGTTTACAAAAAAAGAGAATTTTATGTTCTATACAGGATAATTTGCACGTTTACATACTCTTTTTAAAACTGTTAAACTTATTTTCAAAACCTAACAACAAAAAATGATAAGACCGAGATTTGCAACATTTCCACAGTAATATCATATTGAAATAAATATTCTGATTCTAAAATCTAATATTAAACTGCAGTGAATTAAAAACAGTAGAGTAGTGCCATTCTTGTTTTGTAAAAGCAATTTGCAAAAGAAAATATTGTGTAATGCTCCTGTTGTTTGTGTATTTTCTGTTTTATGAGTGCCAAAGTGTGTTTGTTGGGTGAAACCTTTACTAGTGTTCTGGAAGATTGAGTTGGGATTTGAGACATGAAGGAAGTGTCAGTGCATTTTGAATGTGAAATGAAGAACTGAGTGAAGAGTTTTGAAAATGTACCTAAATATTGAGAAATGTGTCCTAGCGACTGTAAAAACCTGTAATTTAATTTGTCAGAGTAAATCCCAGCGTTTTCTCTAGTTTATTGTAGTTTATTTGAGAAGTTCCACAGATTCTTGGACATTGGTAACTGTATTGTTAGAGTTGTGAGATCTTTAGGCCGGTTTCTCCATGACACACACACACACACCTTCAAGTATTGAGATGTAAATTGCGTGTGGGGGGATGTGCAGCAACTCAATCCACACACAAGAGTCTACATACACATGAAACTACCTATGTCAGAATATCCATTTACAGCTGCTAATACAGTTCTTCCAGAACACTAGTAAAGCTCACCCAACAAACACACTTTGTCACTCATAAAATACAAAAAACACAAATAACTGGAGCATTATAAAATATTTCTGCTGTTTTCTGTTGTTCCGAATTCACAGCATTTTATGTTACATGGCCAATGTTTACATTACAGTACACATTTGTGTTTAAACTGAAAGATTAATACCTTCTCAAGATTAATTAATACCATGAAACTCTTCACACAGTGATCACAAGATCAGTGTCCGGCTAAACTGAGATCTTTCAATTTGCATGAATTCATTTCTCACTTAAACACAAAGACCAGCAGAACTTGATTTACTGTACAGGCCAATTTGCACATGCTTACATATTATTTCCAAGACTGTTATATTTAAGTTAAAAACATTTCAACTCAAACAAAAATGAATAAGACTGAAATTTGCAATATTTTTATACCGTATACCACATTGAAATATATTCTGAATCTAAAAAAAACCTATCAGAACAATTAAGATGTAACTAAACACCTACACTAGTCTTAGTCTTTCATTTTCATCGCCATCGATACAAAAGGAAATAATTTTGTACATTAATGTAAACATGAACCATGTAAAATAAACTGCCTTGAATTCTGAACAGCAGAAAATAGTGCATATTACTGCCTGTTGTTTGTGTTTTTTGATTTGTATTTTTAATTTTGTTTGTTGGGTGAAACCTTTACTAGTGTTCTGAAAGAATGACTTATTTTGAGACATGAATGATGTGTTTTGGTAGTTTTAATGCGTTTTGAATGTGAAATTTACTGCAGTGAAGCTGAAAGTTGGTTAAGACAACGGAGTGAAGAGCTTTTAAAACAGTGATAAGTTTTGAGAAATACATACATTCTAATTTAATTAGAATATAACATTCTAATCTTGTCGGCTAATGGATTATGGTCGGGTTGCAAGCATCACCTGTCTAAAAGTGTAAGGATGTAAAAAAAATCTGGTTCATTTAAGCCCTAAGGGAAACAATGTTTTTTTTTTTTTACTGATATTGGCCAATGTCTGAGAGACCACAGCCATAAGATTGGTCTTTCATTACAGAAAAGACAGTCTCCACTTTGTTGCTGAAGTGAAAAATGTGTAATTTCTGCTAATATACAGTATCAAATCATGTTATATCATTTTATAATTATGTCAAAATGTATACCTTTTTAAAAAGAACTGCAACATGTTCAAAATTGAAACCAAAAAAATAAATCTAAGCATTCCCCTGACATACTGCTGCGATTGCATTTCATTTATCTAGAGTCTAGATCATGTACAGTTTCACTTGTGTAGTGACCTGCAATTGTGACATTGAAGTGATATTTCTGCTTGATTTAACCCCCCAAAAATGTAGTTTTATTGTATGTAGGTTGGTTCATTAATGTTAAGTAATATTTTGACTTGAACAAAACCACTTAATGTACAATTTTTAGGTATTTGAAATGTACTGTCATTAAATTTTGTAATGTTACAATTTTTAATCTCTTTTTATATATATATATATATATATATTGGTACTGTGTATTGTTTTTGTATCGTTTTGGGTTGGAGAAAAGCGCAATATAAATAAAATGTATCATTATCATCATGTGATCATATTTAGGACTTTTGCGAATAAATCTTGCTGCAGCATTTTGGACCAGTTGAAGGCGAGCGATTTGTGACTTGGAAATACCGCAATACAATGAGTTGCAGTAGTCTAAACGGGAAGTAATAAAAGCATGAACACATCTCTAGAGTTTTGTCAGATAGGAAGTGTTTAATTTGATACAAAAGATGGAGTTGATAGAAACTAGATCCAATTACCGAAGATATTTGTTTGTCATGCGTAGATCTGAATGCAGAGAAGCTCCTCAAATCGATGCTGGTGGTATTAAAGTTATCAGTGGGGCCGAAAACTATCACCTCAGTTTTGACTTCATTTAAAGACAAAAAGTTTTGAGCAAGCCAAGATTTCTAAGCAGAGACGCATTTAGTGTGACCGGGTTGGAAAGTTTGCATTGTCAGGCCTCCAAAATGGCATTTTCGTGTAAATGAGCGGCCAAAACACATGAAAAGCTTGCAATTTTCAGTTGAAAATAATGTTGTGTAAATATATATATATATATATATATATATTAGTGCTGTCAAACGATTCAAATATTTAATCGCATTAATGCCATAGTTAACTCGCGATTAATCGCACATTTTTATCTATTCTAAATGTCCCTTGATTTCTATTTGTCCCATCATTTTTTCTAATTTGAATGCTCTTATCAACAAGGAAAAGTGGATCAGCAATAAGTTTGTTCTTAGCTGTGGTATCCATGTGCTTCTGTCTGAAGTCATCCATTGTAGAGCTTAGATCGGGCCCAAAAAATCAAGCCGACCCGAGCCCGTGCGCATTGTGTCCGAGCCCGGCCCGACACATTTACTGTAATTATGAGCCCGTCCCGAGCCCGATTTAAAAACGTCCATTTCTTTTTAATACGTGGGGCGTTATAACTGACGTTCTCAACTACTTTCTATGTTACTTTCTCCCGCCCGCAACATTTTTGTCCCGCTCCCGCCCGCAAATAGACTTTATTTGTAGGCTACTTCGCCTACGTGTCGCCACCATACACATCAGCATAAATGCTGCTGATCAATTATTTGTTATTAAAGCATTAACACACAAACCACTGTTATAATATAAAAGCAAGCAGGCTACTGAGTGCATGGTTTGGGATGACTGAATGCGCACAAAGTGCAATCCTTTAAAAATTCCTAAAAAGCTGACATCAGTTCATCGCAATCTCACACATCTCTGTTATTATCAATGAAGCTGACTGCACAATGAATCTTTCATAATATATACACTTTGTTTGTTTTAATTAGAGGATTTGCCAATATACAGAATTCAGCACTAAACAAAAAGTCAGTTTTGAGCAGTGAGGGGAGTCTATTTTAAATGCATCTGATTGGCCATTGCGTTTAAGAAATCAACACATGTCTGTGATTGGCTACATCGCTCAACGCTGCAAACATGTCATAAAAAGTAACTCTGGCCTGTAAATCGTTTCTATTTTGTTTTAGTTGTTCTTGTTGCTTTTCTGCAACATAAGAATAAAAATGTATTAGTTTTTATGTTTTATTCATAGATTTTTCTAGTTTGTGGGAGTCCCGAATCGTTGTATTCTCCCGTACCCGCACACACAGAGTGAGTGCATTACCGCCCGCGCTCGCACTCGGCCATCAAATCTAGTCCCGCGTTTTGTTTTGTTTCCGGTCTAGCTATCCGGTGTGATGTTGTAGTTTTTCTAACGTTACCAGTTGTTGCAACAGCATGTGAAAAAACTACAATGTTTGCTAGGCCAAAAAGAGCGTTAATCTCGCGCTAAAAAAATTGACGCCGTTAAAATGTGTTTGCGGTAACGCCGTTAATAACGCGTTAAACTGACAGCACTAATATATATATTACTATATATATATATATATATATATATATATATATATACAGTTATATATACACTTTTATTCTGGTTTACTGTGTTCACAGAAGCACTGCGGGTGCTCGATGTGACGGTGTGTGTGAATCCTCGTGTTCTGTTGTTTATGCTGCTATTTGCACATGTAAATCTACATTTTTGAGGTATTTGAATGGGTCACAGACACTTATCTTTTCTAATTACATTTAATTCTAATCTAACCTTAAAATAATTTCAGTTAACTGCTGATGACTGGTTAACAAGCATCAGCTGTCAGTCAGAAAACAAAATGTTAAATGAACATCTCTACTTCATATATTTCAACTGAATGAAGTAAAATTGTTCAGTGCAGCAAGTCAACATAACATTTTGAGATTGACCTCCAAAATCTTTACCGTGTTTTTGTGATGGCAAGAAATGTACAAAGCAGAAGAACTGGTGTCGTTCTTTACCATCCAACTGGGGACGCGAAGTTCATTTTGATTAATATAATCATTATTGACTGTATAAAGTAGTGACCTGAAATTGTTACCTTAAAGAGCTATTTCTGTTTGATTTATCCCAAGAACCCTAAACGGACTGCATAACCAAGCATAGAAAGTATCTATGAAGAGAGACCGTTAAAGAAGAAAAATAATAATATGAATGATAAGAGCCTCTGCTTTTGAACTGTTGCCATCGGTATTTTTTACCCCGTTAAAAAACAGATTCAAATGGTCTTTCCTCAAAAAATTCTAATTTTTAAAATTTTTGATAAGTGATGGTTTGGTCATTCTTTTTTAATTGTATATTGTATATGTTTATCTATGCATATTGTGATCTCTGATGCCTGTATGAACACACACACACACACACACATATACATATATATATATACATATACATATACATATACATATATATATATATATATATATATATATATATATATATATATATATATATATATATATATATATATATATACACACAAGTTACATAGTTCCATTGTAGGCTATGGGAGTCCCCTGTTTTATAGGTAAACATCGTTCAGGTCCCCACTTGGCCAGTGTAGAGCGACAGTGCTCTGTTAGTAATATAGAAATGTGTGTGTTTGTGTGTGTCTGATGCCTGTGTAAACATTATATAATTACATATTACATATATAATGTATAAACATTATATATATATTATATATATATATATATATATAAAAGTTACATAATGAAGACAGACTTCACTGTTCACACACACACACACAGTTCCATTGTAGGCTATGGGAGTCCCCTGTTCGATAGGTAAACATCGTTCAGGTCCCCACTTGGCCAGTGTAGAGCGACAGTGCTCTGTTAGTAATATAGAAATGTGTGTGTTTGTACAATGGCACATAACAATGGCAAAAAAATTGTTAGGGACTGCATAACCAAGAATATAAAGTATCTATGAAGAGAGAGCATTAAATAAGAGAAATAATATTATGAATGATAAGAAGCATCTTCTCGCCTCTGCTTTTGAACTGTTGCCGTTGGTATTTTTTACCCCGTTGAATGAAAAACAGATTCAAATGGTCTTTCCTCAAAAATTGCAATTTTTTTAATTTTTGATAACTGATGGTTTAGTCATTCTTTTTTAATTGTATATTGAATATGTTTATCTGTGCATATTGTGATCTCTGATGCCTGTATTAACACATACAGGCATATATATATGTATGTTCACACAGTCATCAGAGATTACAATATGCATATCACAATATGCAATATTACACAATGAAGACAGAGTTCACTGTTCACACACACACGGTTCCATTGTAGGCTATGAAAGTCCCCACTTGGCCAGTGTAGAGCGACAGTGCTCTTTTAGTAATATAGAAATGTGTGTGTTTGTGTGTGTCTGATGCCTGTGTAAACATTATATAATTACAGATTACATATCTAATATATAAACATTATATATATATAATATATATATATATATATATAAAGTTACATAATGAAGACAGACTTCACTCTTCACACACACACACACACACACACAGTTCCATTGCAGTCTATGGGAGTCCCCTGTTGGTAAGGTAGACATCGTTCAGGTCCCCACTTGGCATGTTTTTTTAAAAATAAAAAAATGCATATTTAAAGTTATATTATGAAAAAAGACCTTAAAAGAAAATTTTGTATGTCATTTTTGTTTCTTCAAAATGACTAGAAACACTAGTCCCCTCTTGGCCAGTGTAGAGCGATAGTCCCCTGTTAGTAATATAGACATGTATGTGTGTGTGTGTGTGTGTGAGAGAGAGAGAGAGAGAGAGAGAGAGAGAGAGAGAGAGAGAGAGAGAGAGGCGCGGGCCGATCGAACTGTGTGTGTGTGTGTGCGTAATACATGTAATAAATAAATAAAAGTGCGTATAAATACAATTTTGGACACAAGAGGGCAGTATGGCCCTATGTATGAATTTGTGTTTAAACTATCACCCGAGGATACCCCCCTCCCCCTCCCCACACAGACACACACACACACACACACACACATAATGGCAGGGTGCATTCTGTGTCAGAAAGAGGGAGAGAAAATTCTCAGAATCCACATTCAAGCCACAATATCTGACTTTCTGTTGGTCGGAGCTAAAGGATGTAAATTAGAAAGTTGTTCGGCTTGATGAGAACAATATATACGCCAAGTTTTGTAACTGTAGGTAAAATTATCTAAGTTATAACACACTTTATGTGTCCTTTTTTAGTCATAAATGCATTTCCTCGCCACGGACAAACCGTTCGAGATATCAAAAATCCGTCCGCAATTTAGCATCCTCAATGTCTTGACTTCATGCTGACCGAGTTTCGTGGTGTTTGGATTAATTCTCTAGGAGAAGTATATCAAAAATAAAAGCATGCATTTTCCAAACAACCCATAATAGCTGACTTCCTGTTGAGCTGTCGTAAAACTTAGAGCACGAAAGTTGTTCGGCCCGATGAGATCTATAAGTGTACCGAGTTTCATATTATTACATGCAAGCATGTTTGATATATGGACAAGTGTTTGAATCCCGTATCAGGGGGCGCTGTCGAGCCCCCCTGCCATGCCCGGGTACCAGCTTCAGCCCGGCCCTGATGGCCGCGGGTTCTGACCTGTGTGCAAAGTTTCAAGAGTTTTCGAGCACGTTAAGGGCCCCAAAACCTTGAAAAACTAAAATAAAAGCATTCTCACTCAGCAGACAAATCCCCCTCCCCTCAAACACATGGAGAGACGTAGCGTCAGAGAGAGGAAGAGAAAATTCTCCAAAATATCCACATTCAAATCAAAATATTTGACTTCCTGTTGGTCTGAGCTAATGACTTTAAATTAGAAAGTTGTCCAGCTCGATATGAACAATATGCATACTGAGTTTTAAGATTGTAGATAAAGGTATAGACCTAACTCCCCCTCTTTTTTCAAAAGGTGGCGCTACTGAGCCCCTGCACCATGCCCGTTTCTGAAACTTTGCACATGTCTACTGGCTAATAAATGTGATGTGTCTGTCGAGTTTCATGCAATTTCAAGTATGCTAAGAGTCTCAAAAGCATCAAAAAAGAATCTTAAAGTTTGATGCGTTACCACGGCAACAGTATCTAAGATATCAATAATCCTTTCACAGGTCTAAATCTGCCGTGTGTTTACATTATACACATAAAGTTTGAAGCAAATCGGGTAAAAATAAGAGGGTGATTTCAAAGCATTTTGAAAGTGACACACTTCCTGCTGCCAGTTGGTGGCGCTATAACTTTGACTCACAATAGTCACATCCATGTGATCGGCCTCTTACAGCGAACACACTGCTGAAGTTTCATCAAGATCAGTTAATGTATGCAGAAGTTATAACACACTTCCTGTTTCCATTATTCGCCATAAATTCGTTTCCTCGCCACGGCCAAACTGCTTGGGCCCTAATAATAAATAATCCTAAGGAAAATAATAGGCCTTCGCCTTTTCAAGGCTTGGGCCCTAATAATCCTAACGAAAACGATAGGGCCTTCGCCTTTTCAAGGCTTTGGCCCTAATAATCCTAACGAAAACAATATGGCCTTCGCCTTTTCAAGGCTTGGGCCCTAATAATCCTAAGGAAAACAATAGGGCCTTCGCATTTTCCAGGTTTGGGCCCTAATAATAAATAATCCTAAGGAAAACAATAGGGCCTTCGCCTTTTCAAGGCTTGGGCCCTAATAATAAATAATCCTAAGGAAAACAATAGGGCCTTCACCTTTTCAAGGCTTGGGCCCTAATAATCCTAAGGAAAACAATAGGGTCTTCGCCTTTTCAAGGCTTGGGCCCTAATAATCCTAAGGAAAACAATAGGGCCTTCGCCTTTTCAAGGCTTGGGCCCTAATAATCCTAACGAAAACAATAGGGCCTTCGCCTTTTCAAGGCTTGGGCCCTAATAATCCTAACGAAAACAATAGGGCCTTCGCCTTTTCAAGGCTTGGGCCCTTATAAATTGGAAGAATAATAAATAATCCTAAGGAAAACAATAGGGCCTTCGCCTTTTCCAGGCTTGGGCCCTAATAAATAATCCTAAGGAAAACAATAGGGCCTTTGCCTTTTCAAGGCTTGGGCCCTAATAATCCTAAGGAACACAATAGGGCCTTCGCCTTTTCAAGGCTTGGGCCCTAAAAATTATAGGATTGTAATTCATTAAACTGCAAACCTAGAAAATGCTTGCATCGCATTTCCATAAGTTTGGATAAATGGGTGGGGAAATGGAAGGGGGTGTGTTCGTTGCTCTTCCAGAAAGAGTTTAAATTCCCAGAGACATGCGCTGTCGACTCGAGATTTCTTGTGCGCCATATTGGAAGGCTCTGGATTCAACAGTTCGCTGAGAAACGGCTCACGTAGAGCAACTATCTCGGTTTCTTCAGCCTTTCCCGGGATTTTTAAACTTCTACTCAGCGTCTCACACATTCACGTGAGTCTTGTAGCTCTTGAGGGCGCCTGTCTGCCCTTATGCGAGAGAGTGTTTGGGAGATTTGTAACTGTAAAGTTAGATGGATCCTCGGGTGGCTTGGATTCAGCCCGAACAGAAAGGACCTGCCAACGCTTTATGGATGCGCGTATGGGAAACCTCGCAAAGGCGAAACCACTGTCACCCGCTGCGGGTGAATACACCTGCGTTGGCGGCCGGTTTCATGAAGCAGTTAACGCTCGTTCCCACCAACACCGTTTTAAAACCTATTAACAATTTCACCAAACAGCCTTGCTATGATGGTGGTGCCGTGAGATTTCCAAACGCATGTCCTGCACCTCATTACGGCACCCCTGTCGAGGTCAACGGTTGGGATTCTTTATCAACTCTGTCTTCAGCGGATTCCGAAAGTGACAGTCCGACATCAGATTCATCATCTGCTACTGGTGACGGTATGAGCTCAAATCCAGCCAAAATTCACTTTAACTTCACTGAACATATGCACAATGTCAATAATTGTTTACAACAACAACATTGTCAGCGGCCACAGACTCAAATAAGGATGGACAACCAGCTTAAACACCATGCAGAACGAAAGAGACATGGCAATAAAGCGAGCATATATGGAATGAACCACTTTCTGTCCCACTCTAATGACAGTTATTTACGTGGGACCCCATGGGCAACCAGAAGATACAGTCTAGGTATTAATGGGTAAGAGTACTTTCATTAATATTGGGTGGCACACTTCACTGTAGTTTTTTTTTCTTCTTCTTCTTTAACTTTGCTTAGTGTTAGTAGGTTGAGTGATGTCAGTTATGCATCGGCCTTTGTATTGGCGTGTTGGTGAGAAAAGGGGATTAGGATACTTGGTTGGTTCTTGCTGTTTAGATGTCTATAATAAGTGCTGAGCCAGATTGGCGTTTTGGTTGAAATACTATAAACCAGAAGTAAAATGTATTTAAGTAACTAACATTTGGTCTGTGGTGTTAACTGAGCCCACAAGTCCAAAGCAATGTGACAAACTGACGAGCCAGACAAGCAAACAAGCTCACAGTCCATACGTTTGGAACTGTGTTTATAAGCATATACTGTAACTATTACAAGGAAAACTATGATTAACTAAGGAAAACTTTTTCTCAAAGGTGTAATATTTTTGCCATTGATGCAGGTCTGCATTAGTTAACCACTTTTGAAATACACATACTGAAATATCTTTAGATTCTATATTTAGAGGGTCACAGTGAAAATATGAATGCCCCCCCCCCCCCCTCATATAACCACAGTTGCATTACCTTTCTTTCACAAACCACAATGGTTTTGATACTAACATAAACTATCAATGGACAACTGGATTTTTATTAACTAACATTAATAAAGATTCATAAATACTGTAAAAAAACACATTATTGCTCATTGTTAGTTTGTGTTAGTTAATACATTTACTAATGTTAGCAAATGAGACCTTATTGTAAAGTGTTGCCGAAATATTTAATTCAAAAATGAAAACTGATTTTCTTTTGTAGAATGTCCTGTCCTCTATTTCCATATTTTTGATATCCACCCTAGCTCTCGATGTGAGCTTTTGGATTCCTAAACGGAGTGCTCTTTTGAGTTAGCTTTTTCCCACAACATCAATTTATTCCAGTGCACAAAAATGTAAACTTTGCTTAGGAAAAATAGTCCTCACAATCTCTCTGTGGTTAAAATGTTCAAACTGATGTTTGGTTCAAACCCAAGCTGTCAAACTGATGTCATTCAAGAGACGAGGCAAATTTTCTGATTTTGATTAAATATTAAAAATGTACTTTGTGGATTTACTTGAACCTAACAAAAATAGCCTAAATGGAGTAAATTTTGAATTTATTTGAAACTGAATTAGTTCATGATCTGGTTCTCAAGTTCATCTCAGACTAAATGAGTATGTTTACACGCACATTCAGAAAGTCTGTTATTGCAAGAGAACTGCTTGAGACACAAAAGTGACATTTTACATGCAGTTTTTTTTTCATTGTATTGTACAGTTTTGTTGATTAAGCAGCTTTCTCCACACCTTTCCATTACTTTAGTGATTTGGTCTTTTTTCATGCACATACACACCCTTCAAAACCTGTAAGAACGTCATTTATTCATTATGGCATTGTTTTCTGGCTAAAACATCTCTGGTCCTGTCCCAATAGCCACACTAGTGGTCTTTGCACTTGAACACCAGGACCAAATACAGGAAATACATCATGCAAGTAGACAAATGGTCAAGTAAGCATGAAGACCACAAGTGTTTACAGAACTTTTGATTTCCTGATGTAACATATTTACAACATTGTACAATAATGTTTTACAGAGCTTTATTTATACTTAATTACTTTTATTTTAATTTTCAATACTTTACTGAAAACATATGTAGTTTATTTTAAAATGTAGTCTCTGACAACACAATTTAGTAATTTTATAAAATACACAAACTCTGTACCAATAAAGTGGGCAACACTTAATGTTTTACTATGGAATTAAATGCAATAACTAATTTAACTTTCACTGTAAAATTATTTCTCGACATTATGCAATTTTAGCGCACATAAGTTCCTTCATGAATTATCGCATGCACATTACCCTCAAATACCTCTCTAAAGTGTGGATTTAGCATACATTTAGGAACTTTTCTGACCTGAGACAGTCTTGCGCATTTATTTACAACCCCGGCATATGCCTGTTATGAGCTCAGATGCACATATAAGATAAGATAAGACATTCCATGAGATAAGGAATGTGTGTTTTTTTTTTTTACACATACAGTATTAGTGCAGAAATAACTGTCCCATGTGTATATTAACATAAGAGTTATGTTCTGAGATTTTACCTGATGTCTGTTCATACAGCTCCAGTTTCATGTTATTCATATCTTACCTCTTCAATTGGAAGCAAGTTGTTGTAAGGATTGTGATGTTTATCTTCCCCAGCCTGCATGAGGAGATTGTGGATTTTTATCATTTCATGTCCCCACGCCCAGAAGAGGAAGCAATGAGGAGAGATGTTGTCAATCGTATTGAAGCTGTAATCAAAAATCTGTGGCCTACAGCAAAGGTGAGTCCAGCACAGAGAGATAACATGTTGCTGTTTGACATTGGCGGGGGGGGAAAGTATCCATACATTTACTTTACCCCATACAAACAGTCCATCTTCAAGGCAACAGAGACAGTAGATGGCAAACACAAATATTCATTAAAGGTCTAAAAAGATATGAGGTCCTCTTCTGTTCAGATATAGGTAACCCCTACCTCAGAAAACCAAGTCATCCAAGTATGCTAGGAAAGGTGACCAGGTTTAAAAAAAAAAAAATTGGACCACCAAATGGACCATGAATTTACTCTTTTAAAACTGAATGTAATGCATCACTTCCTCAACCCATATACAATGTGTTGGGGAGTCAGCACTTTTTCAGTGAAGAATTAAACGTCTCGCCAAACAGCATGGTTAAGGCGATTACCTCCTACATTCCTTCCTTAAGTACAATACTCTTAGGTCTATTACAGAAGACCTTCAAGTTCATCTTAAAATCTTAAGAAGGAGAGGTGACATTCAGTCTTTGCAATCTTTGACAGACACAAAGAAAAGCAGTGTAAACTGCATATACTAGTCATTTGCCAGGTCTTTTTAAAGTGCCATTTCATCTTTCAGGTTGAAATATTTGGCAGCTTCAGTACAGGACTTTATCTTCCTACCAGGTATTGTATATGATTATTTACATGTTTGAACTTGCAGTAATAAATGGAATTTTTTTTATTGTTATTGTGTTTTTTTTTTTTTTTTTTTTTTTTTTTTTTTTTTGCTTTATGTAGTGATATTGACCTGGTGGTGTTTGGAAAATGGGAACAAGCACCCCTGCAGCAGCTGGACCAGGCACTCCGGCAGAACAACGTTGCTGAGCCCTTCTCCATCAAATTACTTGACAAGGCCACGGTTAGTCATTATCAGCCTTGTTGTTCATTGAGCACCTCAAGGTCATAGTCTTTGCCTCTTTATAGAAGTACCTTTTTTCTTTAAGTAGTAGAAAGGTTGTTGAGTTCAGACTGAAATTATCAGGGACATATTAAATGTATGTTTTGTACTGTATTGTCTTTGCAGCTTGTTCATTTTAACTTTTTGGACTAGGAAGGAATTTTTGAGTTCTGAAAGTTAAAGTATCAACGTTTGTTGTCGTAGCACTATGTCAAGTTCTTGCATTTTTGCTTCCTCACATCAACCATTTTATAATCTTTTATGAAGTTAAACAACAAATTAGAGGAACATGTTAGCAATGTGGGGGATGATTGTGAATTACAATGGCATTCAAGTGCAGTTTCTGTACAGAGCTACATATTAGTTTCATAATTGCACTTAGACTGATTTTCAACGCTTTGCTTTGCAATCAGATCTAAATGCAATCTATTGATGTGAAAGTACACAAGGACATGCTTTTTTTTGTTTGTGGTTTGCTGATTGTAAAAAATAACAGTAATAATTCCAATACTAAGAATGGTCTTCTTTCCAAAAACTAAGACAAATCAATTTAGTAATCAGTCTTTTTCTGTACAGGTACCAATAATTAAACTGACTGACAGAGAGACAGATGTGAAGGTAGACATCAGCTTTAATGTTGAGACTGGTGTCAAAGCAGCTCGGTTTATCAAGGATCATCTTAAGGTAAGAGCTTGCTTTAATTCATTTAAATGAGCATGTTGAGCCCACATTAAGTGCTTGATTTGGTGCTGTTGAACTGAAAACATGTAGCCACTGAATCTTGTGTTAAGAACTGATTTTCATTGATATTAAATGAGTAATGTAGCCATATCCTGTCCATACATGAAAATATAAATATTTCTGAGTGAATGCACCATGTACTGCTATTCTTTTATTTCCTCTCTTTTAAATACAGAAATACTCAGTGTTGCCATACCTGATCTTTGTGCTGAAGCAGTTTCTGCTCCAGAGAGATTTGAACGAGGTGTTTACGGGTGGTATCAGTTCCTACAGCCTCATTTTAATGGCCATCAGCTTCTTGCAGGTGAGGCACCAAGAAGAGTTGCCCGGTATCTTCGTGTTGTGCTTTTATACATGCCGTTTTCCAGCTGGTGTTATGCTCCTAACTAATAACATTTATCTTCATTTTGCATTGAGCCATTCGACCGTAATATTATAATGGTATTGGGAACCTTGACGTTCATAATTGATCAGATATTTAAAGCAAATTATTGATTTGTTCATTTAATCGTTACAATAAACAGAATTTGTCTTTTGTTTGTTTCAGCTCCATCCCAGAATAGACTGCAGAGCTTCTAATATTAATTTGGGCATCCTGCTCATTGAATTCTTCGAATTTTATGGACGGCATTTTAATTATCTGAAAACAGGCATCCGTGTGAAGGATGGAGGAGCGTATCTGGCCAAAGAGGAGATCATGAAGGTCATGGAGAATAAATACAGACCCTCAATGCTCTGTATTGAAGACCCAAACTTACCAGGTATTAGGGCAAACCACCATAGATTAACCAGTTTTATCCCCTTACAATGAAGGAAACTATTCAGTCAAATTAATTTTTTTAGATTTTGTTTTATTCTTGATATTCTTGTCACAATCAAAAATGCAAGTGGCACAGAGTACAGCCACAGAATGGCCAAAAAAAAAGCATAGTTTGAAAAGCTGTTAATGTGAATCTAATTGAAAGCATTTGAACAAATGATTCTCTGTTTGTTAGGAAATGATGTTGGCCGGAGCTCTTACGGTGCCATGCAGGTGAAGGAGGTGTTTAACTATGCATACCTCATCTTGAGTCATGCTGTATCTCCACTATCCCGCTCCTACCCCAACAGAAATATGGAAAGGTTAGTCCCAGATGAGTCCACAACTATTGCTTTTAAATGAAAATTGCAGTCACAACAATTTCCGTGCTGCTTGAATATTTTTAGCCAATGACATTTTAAAGACTTAAAGCGTAAGTTCACCCAACAAAATGAATATGCCATGAGTAACTCACCCTCATGCTGTTTTCGGAACTAAAATGAAGATATTTTGAATGAAACCTGAGATTTCTGCCCCTCCATTGAAAGTCCATTTTACCAAAACTTAGGTGCTTGATATTTCATAAAGAGATCTTAAAATAATTAAATGGTTTAATCCAAGTCTTCCGAAGTCACTTAATATGATTTAATTGAGCAGTTTATTCACGTATAAGCATTGAATAATGCACATAGAGCAGTGAGCACATCAAATATGTTAAAATCAGAAGCTTCCATTTACCTACCATATTTGGAATGTGCATCATTTGGGTTTGGAACAACATGAGAGTGAGTAATTGATCACATTTTTACCTATACCTTTCACTTGTTTAGGATGTTAACATGCTGTGAAATTTTACTATCCTCAATGTATAACTACTTATTTTCATTGGTGGCTAGATGGTGGAGTAAGAATTTATTTGTGTTTTAATTTTTAGCAATTCCATGTAAATATAGATATTGTCCTGCAATGTGACTGTCCTAATCATCATGAAATGATGTTGTGGATATTGAGCTCATTTAAATATTTGCATGATCTTATTGGAGTCTGCGTGGTCATGAATTTACAACTGTACATAAATTGCATACATTTAGTCAACATTTGTTTTATATTGTTTTACTTATTATTAGTAGTATTATTATTACTATATTTGTATATTTATCTGGAACTACCATGTTCGTTCATTCATTCAGTCCTGTGATGTCACTGCTACATTATGCTTAATGCAAAAATGATTCCCATTGCTATTATGTAGGTTAACGAATTATTACTATAATCTTGTACTATATATATATATATATACATATATACACAGTAACTACCAATGTTGTTCAATATCTTATTTTCCTATACAAATGATGGTTATTTAACATGATGAACTTTTCCGTCCATTGGAATCTGTCAGCCTCATTTTGTTGGAGAAATAATTTTACACTTTCAATCTTAAGCACATTGGGACGTATCATTAAAGTGACCCAGGGAGTAATTAGCTACAGGGAGTGGATCATTCAGCAGTGGGGGAACAGACACAATGCCAAGATGATTGACATTAAAAGTAAGTCTTTTGAATCACAAATTATTTTTTGTGGAAAGTACTTTTTTTTTTTTTTTTTTTTTTTTTTTTTTTTTTTTTTTTTGAGGATGAAGGCCAAGTTGATTTTGACAATGTTTCTGGTCAATTTAGTCCAGAATGTTGTAGACTTGGAGAAGACCTCAAGTGAGCAGCAGCAGAGAGACTCATCACCACTCAGTGCTGGTTCACCTGTGTCCCTGTCCAGCCTTCAACAGCACTCTTCATCATCTTCCTCTGTGTCCTCACTGTCTGGGAGTGATATTGTAAGTTCCTTGTGTAGTTTCTTGAAGAGAACTAGATATGAGTCAAGTCATTTTCATTTTTTATAGCGCTTTTAACAATGTAGATTGTTTCAAAGCAGCTTTACAGTGATAAACATATTTAAGGTAACATAGATTGTTTTGGCTTTATAGCGGTTCTTGAATAACGTTATTTTCCAGCTAAAGTTAGTTTTAATTTATTCACTTCCGTCAAAATGATCATTTGTTTTTAAATTAGGGGCCGCTAAGGCGACACTGTTCTCTCTAAACAGACTTTAAACGCGAAACTGTGATAAACGCTGATGCTGTTCACATGCGCATTAAGAATTGATTCTATAGTTATGTGTGTTTGAATATATGTGCGCAGGTTTGTAATTCCCTACAAACCATGCCTAAACAAACTACTTGTCTTGCCTATATATTTTGATACAGAATTTTATTTGATCTCTTCGGGGTAGGTACGCGAACCGAATTTCCCCACAACGCTTTATCCGCTTTATGAGTTTGCAAGAGAACTCATTAAAGGCACGTCAGCACACTTCTGCATTAAATCCAATGTCAACCCATTCAAAACCATTAAAGAGATAGTTTACCCTCTCTGAACTTTTGTCATCAATTACTCACCCTCAAGTTGTTCCAAACATGTATACATTTCTTTCTTCTGCTGAACACAAAGATATTTTGAAGAATGTCTATAACCAAACAGTTAATGGACCCCATTGACTTCCATAGTTTTTTTTTTTTCTTTTTTTTTCTCTTCATACTATGGAAGTCAAGGGGATCCATATTCTTCCTGTTCAGAAAGAAATTCATTCAGGTGTCGAACGATTTGAGGGTGAGTAAATGATTACATCATTTTCATTTTTGGGTCAACTAACTCTTTAAGTTAGCTATCATTACGTTGGCCTTGTAATTTGCCATTTGAGGGTGTCTTCTTTATCTTTCTCTTCAACTCTATCTCTTTCTCTCCCAGGATTCTGACACACTGTGCAAAGCTTCAGTTCTTCATGAATTCTTTCCAATGTCCTGCATGACTGATACCAATCAGAAACCACAGAGAAAAGACACACCTGGAACTTTTCTGCACTCTGGTAGTGAAGTAAGGCTAACATTCCTCTGATTTTTATTTAATTTGCCCAGTTATTAGAGAATGAGAGGGAGTTGATGGCTGCGCCCGAAAGCTTAAGCAGCTGACTTGATGCCTCGCTGCCTTATCAGCCAATGACTTTGTAGGCAGCTTTTCCGCACAAAGGCACCTCACAAAACTGATTTTGGGCAGACTTGAGGCAACAAAATGGAAAACTAGGAAAATATTTGATTACTTAAATACAAATTTCTCACTAGAAATTACATCAAAAGTGGAAACAGTTTTCACTGTCAAAAATGTACTTTTACTCACAAACTGACCACCAACCACAACTTTCAGACGCCATGTTTATTTTTGCTAAACTGCCATAGAATTAAATGCACAGTAGTGTGGACTATCAAAGGCAGCAAATGATACATCTATGCTGCCTTGATCTATCAAATCTATCAAATGAAGGTATCTTAGTAGACAGAATGTGGCATGACTATTGGATTTGGACGCGTCTTGTTGCTCTCCTACCTCCTTATCTTGCCTGTGGAGGCAGCATTTTTCAGCTCTCGGATGCAGCCAATATGTCTCTCAGCAACTCAACTCACATCATCCACCATGTTTTTAAAAGAACTGCTCTTTTTATCTGGGAGTCGTCTACATTTTAAGTGGTGCCAGAACGTGTTATTTATTTGAGCATCTTCCTCCTTTAACGGCCATTCAAAGTAGTCCTTAGGTTCTGACAAAATACATTTTTGCTTGTTTTAAGATGGCCAGTGGAATTCCAGTTGTGGTTGTATTTACCCATGCACTGTTTTGTATTCCCTCTTCCTGTTTCAGTCACACCCATGTTGTTTTCAGTCCTTAACAGAATGTTAATGCATTAAAAGTTTGCAGTTAAATCTATTTTCTGTAATAGTAAAGTTACATTGATAAAAATGAAACTAGGACGGTCAATAAATTCAGTCAACTTAGATTGTCTGTGTTGCCTAAAGTATTGATAAACGCTTACTGCTGGCTGGCATCATATTTAAAATACGTTTATTTATTGTTTCAGAATGGCCAGAAGTTCAAGGGTCCTCCACACACTAATTGTTTAGAGCGTAACATTGTGCATGTTCCCAGAGGACATCATCCTCAGTATGGCCGTAACAGCTGGCGTCGGCGTCGAAGGGACACTGTTCCCATGAGCCTCGGCAGATAGTGCCAACCACTTGTCTACCACTTCCACTTCTGCCCAAGACAAAGAATGTGGGCCACAGGTCAAAGTTAACACTTCTGTTTAAGATGGGCACTGTCTAAAATTGCACTTTGATTTGTTTTGTCTAGTGCTCTTCCTGTGACTGCACATTCAAATGTTCCGGTTTTCTTTTGTACATATTCCTACTTTTTGTTTTCTTCGGATGACAGTGTCTGATCTTGTTGCGGTACCGCTAGGCTGTGATTGCTTTTGTACTGTAAATCTTTACGTTGTATACTGTCTTTGTGCAATATTTTTTTTAGTTCAATTTTAATTTTCTTAAATTTAATGTAAATTGACATTACACTATGGATCACTTTGTATGTACATATTTTATCATGTTCAAATCCATATCACAACCAGTTTTATTGTTGGGATTGTGGTTTTGTGCATGTTAAAATCTTGTGTGTACTACATATTACTTGATATCTGCTGGCCTTTCAGGCATGCACTTAAGTTTGTAACTTAATCTGGTGAATTACTTGAATATCTTGATTAACCAATTAGATATAATTATAATATAATCTCCTGATTAAGGAATAAGGGTGACTTATTGTTCTACAATTTAAAGGGTTTTTTAATCCGTTCCATATTCTCTTGCATTTGACTCCTACTCCCCACCTTCAGATACATGTAATGATCAAAATGTGGTCTTCTTGGACTTTCTATTGTACCACAAGATGGCGACTCTGCATCCACCTGGGATATTTTAATTTAATTTTTTTTTTTTTTTTAAAACAATTGCCATGAAGCTCACCATGCTTGTACAAAACATTTCACACAAAAATATTTTTGTTCCATAACACCTTTTGACAAGAATTGGCACTTCATACATTCTTGCATGAAAACCTGATTATAGTTTCTAAGGCATCCCTGATTCAAACCGATTCCAAGGCATCCCTGATTCAAACCGATTCCATTTTCAGTATGGTCCCGAAGCCAACTCTTAATTTCACTTTGTTCTGCGAACGCTGAAGGTTTGATCACCATAGAGGCTTTTGTTACCAGTGTCTTGAAAGTGGAGAGTTTTGTGCCAATGTAGTTATTAAAATCAAGAAATGAAACCTCTCAAAGAAAGTCCTCTGACCTGAATGCAGGTGATGTTTGAATGTAATGTATGATGTCTTAAGTTTAAGACTTTTTTTTTTTTTCCTGATATACATTTTTTTATGTATGTTTTGTACTCAAGTTATTTTTAAAATAAACATCTTAAACTGCTGCTGTGTTCTTTATGCCCCTTTTCTGATTTTATTTTTTTGTTGTACATTATCTTTTGAGGCCTCTTTTACACACCAAGCATGAGCAGAACACATTTTGTGCCCATATTAACTGGTTACACATTTTTAGACTGTCAATGTACAGTAGTCAACATTTGAAGTGGATCAAAACCTTTCATCAAAGTTATTCATGAATTTTGAACAATACCCATTCTTATCTTAGTACAACTTTTTTGATCCACTACAAATGTATAAATAAATAAAATGCATATACATCAAGATCAGTCCAATGGTATTCCAGAAAGAACAATGATTTTTTTTTTTCTTTTTTTCTGATCAGAGATGTTTTGGAAGTTTGGCATCCAAACTTTAAGAAGTGGATGTGGATTTTTTTTTTAAATTTCTGGATCAGGAAAAAGCCTTGACTTTTTGTTTTAAACAATGCATGCTTTTGGGTTTTGAAAAGTTTTTATTTCTTGGATCAAACTCTTGTTAATGAATTCATATTTTGTTATAAAAATTGGTGGTGGTTTAAGTCAACCAATAAGAATATGGAAGGGTATTAGACAACGGTGTCCAATTTCAGGTCAGTTAAATGCTTTAGCGGGGGAACCTCTGTTGTGTCTATTAAAAAAAGGTCTGTCCGGCTTAAGGGGTCTTTGTGGACTCTCTTCTTTTTATGCCTCAGTATTTAATGCATGGCAGATTTTTATTGATTCTGAGACACCTAGTCAATGGCATCTAGAAGAACCATTAGTTTTAAATTCTCACCTCTACAGTGTGATATTGGAATCACAGACTGTGTGCACAAGCTTGGTGGGAGCGGGAATTTATACGATTTGCCATTTTAGGTCAAATGACTAATGGATTACTGCTGAACAGCGGGCCATAAGGACTGGTATCTGTTCTGTTCGAACCGTGCAACAATTGTTGGCTGATATTCAAGAATCTTTTCCTGTTTTGCCGCTAAAAGTTGGAATATCTGAAAATGTATTCCCCAAGATCAGTGTGGCTGTAGGAGATTGGCAATAGGCTGAAGGAAATTTGCTCTCTTTTAGAATGCCTGAACATTTTTTTTTTTAAACACAGTTTCTAAGAAAGCACTTTATTGTGTTTGTGTAAAATTTCTCAATAGCGTTACAATAACTTCCAGAGACCAAGTGGACTGATGTTGTCGAGTCAGGCAACTCTCCAAGAGGTAGTTGGAGGTACTTATAAGAAACCAATTGAAAAAAGGAATGGAGACTTTCAATGGCGGATTTCACTTTGGATAAAAGCAACAAGATATAAGGCACGTTTGAATCCTTTGCAAAGGGAAACGTGTTCTTTTTGTGGGGTTTCCCACAAAACGGTTTTTCATATTTTATTGGTTGTTCAAGGTTAAAATAAATTCTTGGTGTGTCAGGATAATTGAGTCGTACATTTCTCTTTACAAATGGTCTTTTTGGTCTCAAACTGAAAGAGTATAGTGTTCATTTTTATTAGGCTAAAATGGCAATTTAATGGAGGAATCAATCTTTTACATAATCTTTTACATACATGTTTAAGACTTTGGTAAAAAGAAGGTTAATGTTTAAGTATAATTTTTTTTTTGGGGGGGGGGGGTACTGAAAGTAATTTATGTCAACCAAGTGAAGAGAGTGGTTATGATATAATGTTATAAATTGAAACTTTTTATATATAACTTATTTATGTACAGTCGTGCTCAGAATTAATGGTACCCCTGGTAAATATGATGAAAAATGGCTGTAAAAAAATGATTCTGCTTCGTTTATCCTTTTGATATTTCATTCAAAAAATTGGCAAAAATCGAACCTTTCATTGAAGTAAAATAATTGAAAGTGGAAGGGAAATCACATTATGAAATAAATGTTTTTCTCCAAAACAAGTTGGCCACAATTATTGGTACCCCTAGAATTGTTTACGAGTAAAATACCTCTGAAGTATATTCCCATTCATATTTACCTTTTTTTTGCACACCAGGGTGACTAGGAACATGAAATTGTCCAGCTATGACTTCTTGTTTTACAGGAGTTTAAATATGAGGAAACACAAAGGCCAAATTCCCTTAATCATCCATTACAATGAGTAAAACCAAAGAATATAGTTCCGATGTGAATCAAAAGATTGTTGAGCATCACAAAATAGAAAGTGGCTGTAAGAAAATAGCTAAAGCATTGAAAATCCCTATTTTGACCATCAGGGCAATAATTAAGCACTTCCAATCAACTAAAGATGTTACAAATCTGCCAGGAAGTGGACGTGTGTCTATATTGTCTTAATGCATGGTGAGGCGGAAAGTTTGAGTGGCCAAAGACTCTTCAAGAATCACAGATGGAGAATTGCTGAGATAAGTTGAGTCTTGGGTTCAGAAAGCCTATTAAAAAAAAAAAACAACAACAACCCCTACATCACCACATGTTGCTTGGGAGGTTTTCAAGAAAAATCCTCCTTGCTCATCCAAAAGCAAACCCCAGCAAATTCAGTTGTCAGACACGACTGGACCTTCAAACAGCACAGGGTTCTGTGGTCAGATGAAACTAAAAAATAGCTTTTTGGCAGCAAACATGCAAAATGGGTTTGGTGCACACAAGGATAAAAAGTACCCCATGTGTACAATTTAATATACCATCTTTAATGTTGTGGTCATATTTTTCTGCTGGAGGTCCTGGACTTCTTGTTCAGATACATGCATGGCATCGTGGATTCTATCAAATACCAACAGATAAAAAATCTAAACCTGACAGCCTCTGCTAGAAATCTTATAATGGGCTGTGGTTGGATCCATCAGGACAACGATCAAAAACAAACATCAAATTTCAACACAAAAATGTGTTAAGTAGCACAAAATGAAGCTTCTGCCATGACCGTCCCAGACCTGATGAGTGGAGTGAACTGAAGAGAAGAAGCACCAACATGGATCTGTGAATCTGAAGGATCTGGAGAGATTCTGTAAGACGGAATGGTCTCTGATCTCTTGTCTGTGTTCTCCAAACTCATCAGGCATTATAGGATAAAACTCAAGCTGTTGTCTTGGCAAAAGGAGATTGCAAAAAGTATTTAATAAAAGGGTACCAATAATTGTGGCCAACGAGTTTTGGAGATAAACATTTATTTCATAATGTGATCCCCCCCCCCCCCCCCCCACTTTCTATTCTTTTACTTCAATGAAAGTTTAGAATTTTGCCAATATTTTGAATGAAAGATCAAAAGGATAAACGATGCAGATTTGTTTTTTACAGCCATTTTTTTTTATCATATTTACCAAGGGTACCATTAATTCTGAGCACGACTGTATATATAGGTATATGTCTTTTAAGGAATGTTTCTTGTGTAATATACATTTTTTATAACTGTTTGTAAATAAAAGAGGCTTAAAGTCTCTCTCTAGTTAATTGTGAAAAAATTGTGTAATTACAAGCTAGCTAAAAAAAGAAGACAATAATAGTAATAATAATAATTGTTATTAAAGTATTGTTACTTGAAATACAACTGGAATTTAACCTCCCAGAAATCACTAGAAAAAAAATGTAGTAGTACTAGTCATACAAACGGAATGGTCAAGAGAAATCATTCATCAAAAAAGTGCGGGAACCCTGCATTTCTAGAGGCAAACTGATGATGTTTTTTTTTTCCCCAGGCAATGTCTATTCAGTTTATATAAATGATTACTGTATAAGTGATTCTCTCACAGGACCCATTTTATACAGGAATTCCCATGTCTTCTACATAACACATTGTCTATGAACCACACAGAGGCGCTCTTGCTCTGCAGTTTGAAGCATTGATCATTCCATGCACCTGAGATCACTGTGACCACTCTTTAGCTTGAAAAATCTTTCCTTCATCAATGTGGCCTCAAGTCCAGGTGTTGTCCACATACACATTGAAAAGACAAGTGTAAACACGTGATCAGAATGTTATGTGTCCTGATGGAGAGGTAGACGAGGACACGTTGTAATTGGATGTAATCAGAGTAATGTAAATGCCTTAAAGCCATAATATCTTCATTCACAGGATGATGAAAACCCACCCACTATCATATAGCTGGGTGTTTTTGCGAGACAATTCAAGAGTGAAGAACGCAGTAAGTTTGCTTTCGCACCTGAATGTTGCGCAGTCATTCATTGTCTGTACAGGATGTGGCACATTTCCCGCCTAAGATTCCGGACCCATACGTTTCTTTTTACCATTTCGATCACAGCATCTATGCAATTCATTATTATTTGCAACCTCCTTCTCCTCATTTTATGATATTTGAAACACGTAGCCCCATGACTGTAAATAGTTTTTAAAAGAAACCCTACCACTTCAGGTCGACTTTGCACAAGGGCCATTTTCCCATTACAAACTAATTTTAAAGGTGCAGTATGTAATATTGACAGCTAGCGGTTGAAATGAGTACTGCAGTCCAAATCAAAAAGATTGGAGAGAGTTGTTTCCACTGCCCCCTCCTCCTCAGACTCGACGTACACGCGGCTTGCCAGATTGAGGACACTGTATGTTGATCAACTGATGTGTACGTTTGCACATTTTTTTATTGACAAGGCTTTTTAGGTCGGGTAGAATCTGCAATCTTTGACCCTTTTTGTTTCCCTTGCTGCAATGGCTGTTGTCCACCAAATGGCAACCTAAAGTGTCGAAATACTATTGAGTAAATTGACAGTGGTCACACATACTAAAATGAAATTGCGTACAGTCTGAGTAGGAACTACATTTGAATCTTTTCCGTTCAAAAAGTAAGTTGTAGTATGTATATGTAGTATGAATGTAATCCAGTATGAATGTTGTCATTATCATGTGACCTACCTTCTGTTAACCTTCGTTTAAACACCATCACTGCGTAAGAGACACTCAGATCAAATTAATTAAAACAAAGTGTTTATTCTTGCAAGAATAGGCCCAGTCGCCAACACAGCAGTTACCCTGTGAAGTGAGTGACGCCCACCAGGAAGACATGAGACAGCCTTTATACTCTTTTCAAGGTTCCTCCTCACAGTAGTTACCCTTTCACCCACTCAGATAAGGTCCCCATTGCTGTTCAGTTTCTACTAAAGACACAACCTGGCCCTGAAATAAACTAGCAAAATCTTGACCATTCCTAAGGTCAAGAGGTCCTGTCCCATATATTCCTGAAACGTCACGCACAAGCACGTACACACATATACTTTTACTTTACTTTTATCTCACAAACTTTAACTAAACACTTACCAGTTTGCTACTTACCTCGAAGATCCCTCTTCAGTGTTTCACCTCCGATCATCTGCTTCCTGTCATCCATCTTCTGTCTTCAGTCTTCGGCCCGCTTTATCCACAGTCATCATCGACAAACAAGAACTTTTGGATTATGAACTACAGACGGGGCTGTCAATAAATTAATGCTTTGTTACATAATTCTATCTCCCAAGTCTTTCTGGTAGAACTACTTACCTGTTTGCTTCTCTCTAAACCGTGACAACGGTTTTGTGGACTTAACGTAGATTAACGGTCTAAGTAGAATAACTTGTAGAATTTTTATTTATTTATATGATTTAGTTCAGTCAAACAAATTACATACAGCACCTTTAAATATTGCATGGGAAACAAAGTTTCAATAAATTATTTAGATACAGAAGCCACTTGATGTTGACAAGTGTAAATGTAAAGTGTAAGTGCATAACTCAATGGATTAGAGTACAATGGGCATGGTGACAACACACCTTCAGGTGCTTTATAATCGTTTCCCATGTTATCTATGGAAACATAAAGAAAATGACTCATCAACACGAGTTAGCCAAATGTACCTGAAATACAGCGGGGAAAAAACTGAAATAGCTTAAATGTATGCCTTCCAAGAACAGTTTTCTCTTTGTATTCTGAATGCTGCTTCCCTTGTCCTCTCTTCCCGAACAAGCTGAGTTGAGCTGTACCTGAATGGCTTTCTATTCAATGGGGGCATTGCATTTTCTAGTTCCATAAATGATACATGATACATTTATTCATTCTTCGTCAATCTTTCATTGAAGATATTATGAGTCATAGTCTTCTATAAAAAAAAAAATTGTAAACCTACTGTACAGTGTTGTACTGAGTAGCGTTTGGAGGAGTAATGGAGTAAACCCACTTATACAACACATTTTATCAGGCGCTAAAATTAAGTAGGTTACTTGAGCATTAATGTGGTTCTTTTTTAGTAGTTTGTTTAAAAGGCTGTCTATATATGCGGTCCTTTTTATGACATTTTTTCATATAATTATGTTGGCTTATTTTACAATGAAAAGATGTGTCACCGTTCACTTGCATTAACAACATGACAAATGTAGCAGATTTCTGAAACAAAAGTCATACATTTTACTTTCAGTGAGTAATGACCTCTCTTCTCTCGTATTTAAGGAAATAACAACTAGCCTGAGTAAGCTCTGGGCACACAGCTGACCCATGGGAGTTTTGGAGAGAATATTTGCCTTTTCGCCTACTTTTGTTTACATTCACTCTGTAGCTTGCTTCTAGACAACCCTCATTTTTCACTTCTCAGGATGGGAGCAGAGCCTCATCAAAAGCCCAACAATGATACATGCACAGTTCATGTAACTTCAAGACTCTGAGATCTATGAGTTTGTCTGCCTGCTTTTATTTTCGAAATTGCTGGCATTAATGGAACACTGTGACTTTTATAGAAAGCATGAGCAGAATTTAACATGACAATTCTTTGTTTTTAATTAGTGGAGCTTGTTAAGGCAAGCAACGCTATTACTCATACTTAGCATCAGACTCCTGCTCACAGCATACCATATCTATAACTGTATTTCTATTTATTTATTTCATAGTATTACTTGCCCCACACTGTTTGTGCTGGACACGAATGAAACTTTTTGAGGAGAGGTGTGCTATTACTTTTCTAAGCAGTCTGACAATTTTGCTTGGCGGATGGTGAATTGACAAACCGTTCTCATGTACATTGAAGGAGTGACTCAAATCATGGAGGGTCATAATATATAATAGGTTTCTCATGCTGTAAGCAACCACCCATGATAGAAATGCACAACAAACTGCATAGCAAAACATGCTTAAATCAACTCATAACACCTTTGCAACTGCATACCCTGGCTACACTTTTTTTTCAGATAATGTTCAAATCTAGTAGCTATTAAGATTCCGTTCTTAATCATTAAAGTCATAAAAGTTACAGATTCCCTACAACATAACATTAAAAAAGTGCAGCAACACTTTCCCCCAAGTGCACATTGAATGATATGTAGAACACTGCATTCACACAGGGCGCCGGCATCAACGCTTGACGAAGGGCATCTGAAGCTTGGTGCTGATGTGACTGTCACAGTGACAGCAGACAATCATATTACTTGCATCACAAAAGCAGAGTCAGTGATGCTGTTGGCAATTGAACCTGCAGAGCGACTCGCTATCTGTCTACTGTAAGGATAATTTTATAATGAATACACTTGTGGTCTAGTTTGTAAAGTCTATGTATGAACTGTATCAGTGTGTTTTTCTACCCTGTATGGTAAATGCATAAAAGCCAGTAAAATCAGATTAGACATGATGACCATAGTCAGTCTGATAGACGTGCTCAGAGTAAAAGACACAGTACATACATACACAGTAAATATTATGAATCTTATTGTTTTTAATGTAATGTATCTTGTTTTTTTTATCAGGTACCTGGCCACTGGATATTCCTTTAGAACAACATGGAGAACTGAGGGGCCATTGCTGACCAGTTCCATGTGGGCTGGAATTTTCCAAATTGTCTTGGTGTAATCGATGGGAAACATGAGGTCAGGACGACAAATTCTGGGTCCCTATTCTTTAACTACAAATCCACATATTCACTGGTTCTCCTGGCCGTTGTCGATGCCATCTGTCTGTATAGGGTTGTGGATGTTGGGGGCTATGGCAAGACCAGTGACAGTGGGACACTCTGGAAATCAGCATTTGGAGAAGGCTTGATTTACCACCAGAGCAGTGGTGGCCTCTCCCCTTTGTGTTTGTGGGGGATGAGGGTTTCCCATTGATGACAAACCTCGGCCGTACCCTGGACATCACATCCCACCAGAGAGAAGGGTGTTTTAATTACTGCCTCAGCCGGGATAGGTTGGTAGTTGAGAGCGCCTTTGGCATCCTCTCTGGTCGGTGGGGGATGTACCGCCGTGTCATCGCGACAAATCCAAAAGTTGCAGAGGCGTGTGGGCAGGCCACATGCGTGTTGCACAACTTTCTGTGCATGAAGAAACTGGAAAGGGAGAGAAGATGCACACGCAGAGCTGAACCCACCATTGAGCCATCTTCAGCTCCTGAGGCCCTGTAGGATGCAGCAAGGATGGGCTCCAACAATGCCATCTGTAGAGCCATCCTGTAATGTTCACCAGCTGGAGTGCCCTTGAAAGCCACCAGAGGGCACTCCAGATAAGACTATTATCACTCCCAAACTACATTTCCCATAACTCACTGCCTGGACATTACTTATCACTGATCACATTCACCTGTACCTCATTCACTGATTGCATTCACCTGTCTCATCATCCTGTTAGTCTGTCTATATATACCTTGTATATATAGGTCACTACACCGCGAACTCTTGTTTAAGTGTTACATTGCATTTCTGAGCATTCTTATGGTTTTCTTGGTTTTGGATATCTTGCCCTGTTCCCTGGATTACTCTCTTGCCTCTGGTCCCTGCCTGTTTTGTTAGTTTCTTTGTTTATCTGTTTTGGACTGCCTGTCTGTGTATGACCCTTGCCTGTACATTGGATTAAGCCTCTGGATTGCCCTCAAATAAAGCTGCGTTTGGATCTCAACCCTCTTCTCAGAGTAGTTCGTAACACATCCAACTCCGGGAAATGTACTGTGCCTACTTCAATCAGGAGGGTGCAGTGCCATGGCAGCTGAGATTTGTCTCCTCTAAAGTTTAGAAGAGATCTCAACAACTATACAAATTAAATGTCTCAGTATGAACTAAAACATTTCTACCATATAATGTATTAGTTATCAAATTGGTCAAGGATTGAGTAATAAGCCTTTAATGTGCCTTTCAGCATAGATCGCACCAGGGTTACTGTTCTTGTATTAAGACCTCAGTAAATCAGTTTTGATTAAGGCATCGGGTACGTTACTATTTCCAAGAACAGATGATGTGCCCTATACTCATACATTGTACAGCTTGATTCTCTTATGTGTGTCAGCAACTAAGAGTAACTAAGAGGGGCCATAAAAACGTGCAGACAAAGCTGATCCTGAGGTTGGCAACAATACAATAATTCGATACATTTACATAGCGCTTTTCGAGGTACTCAAAGTGCTTTACATATGGAAGGGGGGGATCTCCTTGACCACCACCAACGTACAGCATCCTCCTGGATGATACGACGGCAGCCATATTGCGCCAGAACGCCCACCACACACCAGCTTACTGGTGGAGAGGAGAAAGAGTGATAGAGCCAATCAGTATATATGGGGATGTTTAGGAGGCCATGATGGACAGAGGCCAATGGGCAAATTTGGCCAGGATGCCGAGTTTAAACCCCTACTCTTTTTCAGAAGGACATCCTGAGATTTTTAATGACCACAGAGGACTTCGGTTTTTACGTCTCATCCGAAGGACGGAATTCCCTTTGGTGTTGGCGAACACTTGGTCAAAGAAGTAGTTAATATGCTACAGCAACTGTCAAAATGATTGATTGACAGGTGGGTGTGGCTATCCTTTGACCTAGTTCGGCCCCTTCCGGTCCCGCCCCTTCCGGTTACCTTTGACCTAGTTACGCCCCTTCCGGTTAAACTTTCTGTCAAAATGATGGATGGTGACAGTTAATTTGATCGTTTGAAGTTGGTTTGATCAAGAAAAAGGGGGGTATAGGATGTGTGGCAGATAGTTTGAGATGTATTGGCTTTGATGGTGACAGTTAGTTTGATCGTTTGAAGTTGGTTTGATCAAGAAAAAGGGGCATATAGGATGTGTGACATAGTTTGAGATGTATTGGCTTTGATGGTGACAGTTAGTTTGATCGTTTGAAGTTGGTGTTTTGTCACGGCCCCCGCATTCCTGAGCAGCAGTATGTATAAATGGGTCCGTTGTGTTCTACAAAAACTAGAAAGAGAAACATGAGCTACACAAGCATGGACGGTTTATCCTCCCCCAAAACCCCAGAGGCGGGGTTGAGCACCAAGATTTTGGAAAGTCTACCTATGGCTCCGAGAAAGCCTTTCGGCCACATCCATTTGACCAATTTTCTCCATGAAATTTCAGAATGGACTGAAGGTGAATTCATGATGTCTAGTAACTGTGTATTTGGGTACAAATTTCACAAACCATCACGAGTTGTTATGTTCGACACCGTTGACGGTCCAGGAGAGTTCCAGCCTGGGGAAGACCCGTGTGTTGTATTTCCTGAAAAAGACTGGTCTCTATTTTACAAATTTGTCTGGAAGGATCTGAATGATGCCGGCGAAGAACCTTTGTACACTGCAGAGTGGGATGGGGTAACTCCGAATGTCCGGTACCGTGTGGTAGGTGACCATACTAATAAGGAGCCTAATGATTCTGTTTACATATTCTGCTGTAAAGACAAGACAAAGCTCAACAGCACTCAGTCTGGAGTTATCCTGCCTAACGAGCATCGCGATCTGTATGAAATGCAATTTTTGTGCAAGTGTCGCAATCTGGATATGATGAGTAATGTTTTTTCAACCATCAACAAAATGTTCAAATGGGGCGACATGCATGAGGGGTACAACAAAATGAAAGTGCAGCTGTTCCACCCTGAGAGATGCTTGCGCAGCAGTTCATTTACCATGCCGTCCACCCCCATTCGCTACAGCCATCCGAAAACACGCCTGTCAGACCCTCCTAAGCGTCGTTTTTTTTTAAACCATGGTCCACGCCCACCTCTACTACAGCGTCGGACCCTCCCAACCATCATTTATAAACCATGGCTGAGGAAGGCACCTCATAACCGGCGCATGTGTGCAGCTGCGGCATCTATTTCGGCAGCATTCTCGACCCTCCCAACGACAACGCAACCCCTCATATTCTGACCAACGCCTGCAGACCATCGGACCTCCATGAAGACTGGGCTCCGGCTAAAACTATCAAACGCCGCATAGACTTGGAATCGTGCTTTGAAAACGATTGGGCTCCGGGTAACATTATCACCCCTGAACCATCGGACCTCGAAAACGACTGGCCTCGAGCTAAAACTATCAAGTGCTGCTTAGACTGGGATCTCATCGGCAAGAAGCTGAAGGACGACTGCAAGGGATGTGAGATTGATCATCCCAGCCAGCTGCAACATTCCTGTCTGTTTGACCCTCCCAACTACTTCTTCGACACACACTTTGATGAACTTTCAGGCAAGCTGTTTAGACCCTATTTTCATTCCATCATCCGTATCCTCCTGAAGCGGTGTGGGTTAAAATCTTACCCCCAGCGTTTTCAAGGAACAGTCGTTACTATTCTGCACGAATTAAAAGACGAACCATTCATCGCCGCTAAGCTAGAAGACTTTAGAGCAAAACTTCTGGACAAGCCCTGCGAGGAAATAGTTGAGGACGTCGTTGATCTCTGCGAAGGTCTTTCAATCGTGGATGTCTAGTGACCAAGCTAACTACATGGGTCTCCAGTGCAGTCTAATGTACCTTATGAAATTCATGTTTAAAGATCATTACAAAGACCAAATGACCCATCTGATGAACTAGATTATGGATGACGCATCGCAACCCCCGCCTGAAATCACGTGTGATGATGACACAACACGTGAGGTAAATCTCAAGAAAATGATGAAACATATAAGAGGACTGGGTAATAATTCATGGTACTCTTTGATCAGCATATGTGTTGATAACGACGAACCACCATGGGGTATGATAAAAGTTCTCAACCTGATGTAAGAATCACAGCGTGAAATCGATATCACCGATATGTTGTGCATGTTCACTTATGTAGCCGATGTATGTACCAAATTGGTCAAGAAGTCAAACAGATTAGACACTGATAATGAGGAGGAGATGGTCGAACGTCGTCAATTGGTTAACAACGTCGACAAACTTGTCGGAATGTTTGCCGATTATATCCTAGACAGAAACATGATGTCATGCCGCGATTTTCTCTTTTGTTTGGATTCAGCATAATATTATGTAACCTCATTATATCCATTCTTTACTATGTATATATTTGTAACCTCATTTTACTATGTAGTTATTTTACTTAGACATTGTATGTAACCTCATTATATCCATTTTTACTATGTAACCTCATTATATTCATTTTACTTTGATGTATTACTTAGACATTGTATGTAACCTCATTATATCCAATTTACTTAATGTGTGTCATATTATATCCATTTTTTACTACATTGTATTAATACCATTTTTACTTGTTCTGTGTGTGTGTGTGTGTGTGTGTGTGTTATAGTAAAGCCATATTACTTAAAGCATGTATCCTGTAACTTTTTTTAATAAAAGATTGATTCAAACCACTCGTTTGCGTTATTCTTTCACAGCGGTTGAAACAGCAGCATGTCTGAGCTTATGAAAAAGACTTATTATACACCTTCCAATCCAGCTTCTTTAGGCGGTAAAAAACTATTAAAAGACGCTGTCTTAAAAGATACTGGAGTTCGTCTGAGCGATAAACAAGTTTCAGAATGGCTGGCCGGCGAGGATGCTTACACACTACACAAAACAGCGCCTATGAAATACAAATGGAATTTGTATTATTACTATTACTCTTGGAAATTCCTCTTGACTTGTATAGACGTATTCTCCAAGTATGCCTGGTCTCTGTTGGTGAAGAATAAGAGCGGGGCCGTGATTACTAGAGCGTTCGAGTCTATACTCGACGAGGGATGTGTACCGCAGAAATTAAATGCTGAATCCAAACAAAAGAGAAAATTGCGGCATGACATCATGTTTCTGTCTAGGATATAATCGGCAAACATTCCGACAATTTTGTCAACGTTGTTAACCAATTGACGACGTTCGACCATCTCCTCCTCATCATCAGTGTCTAATCTGTTTGACTTCTTGACCAAATTTGGTACATACATCGGCTACATAAGTGTACATGCACAACATATCGGTGATATCGATTTTACGCTGTGATTTGTACATCATGTTGAGAACCTCTTTTATCATACCCCATGGTGGTTCGTCATTATCAACACATATGCCGATCAAAGAGTACCATGAATTATTATCCAGTCCTCTTATATGTTTCATCATTTTCTTGAGATTTACCTCACGTGTAGTATCATAATCACACGGGATTTCGGGCGGGGGTTGTGATGCGTCCTCAATAATCTTGTTCATCAGATGGGTCATCTGGTCTTTGTAATGATCTTTAAACATGAATTTCATAAAGTACATTTGACTGCACTGGAGACCCATGTAGTTAGCTTGGTCACTAGCCATCTACGATTGAAAGACCTTCCCAGAGATCAACGACGTCCTCAACTATTTCCTCGCAGGGCTTGTCCAGAAGTTTCGCTCTGATGTCTTCTAGCTTAGCGGCGATGAATGGTTCGTGTTTTAATTCGTGCAGAATAGTAACGACTGTTCCTTGAATACGCTGGGGGTGAGATTTTAACCCACACCGCTTCAGGAGGATACGGATGATGGAATGAAAATAGGGTCTAAACAGCTTGCCTGAAAGTTCATCAAAGTGTGTGTCGAAGAAGTAGTTGGGAGGGTCAAACAGACAGGAATGTTGCAGCTGGCTGGGATGATCAATCTCACATCCCTCGCAGTCGTCCTTCAGCTTCTTGCTGATGAGATGCTGCAGCAAAACCACGGTCGCCGCTTTTATGATTTTGAATCCAACGTCGCTGAAACATCCGTCTGTAGTGTCGAAACGGGGTTTAGCAAAAGTGAGATAAGTCAGTTTGCGAGTTTCAAGGTTTTTCGCTAGATGGTGGTGGTGGTGATAAAGGTTTGGTGCAAGCGCAGTTGCACTCGATTAACGGATCCCAGTCTAAGCGGCGCTTGATAGTTTTAGCTCGAGGCCAGTCGTTTCGAGGTCCGATGGTTCAGGGGTGATAATGTTACCCGGAGCCCAATCGTTTTCAAAGCACGATTCCAAGTCTATGCGGCGTTTGATAGTTTTAGCCGGAGCCCAGTTTTCATGGAGGTCCGATGGTCTGCAGGCGTTGGTCAGAACATGAGGGGTTGCGTTGTCATTGGCAGGGTCGAGAATGCTGCCGAAAGAGATGCCGCAGCTGCACACATGTGCCGGTTCTGAAGTGCCTTCTTCAGCCATGGTTTATAAATGATGGTTGGGAGGGTCCGATCGCTGGAATTTATGAGCGCTGTAGTAATGGTGGGCGTGGACCATGGTTTAAAAAAAAACGACGCTTGGGAGTGTCTGACAGGCGTGCTTTCGGATGGCTGTAGTGAATGGTAAATGAAACTGCATGGTAAATGAACTGCTGCACACGCATCTCTCAGGGTGGAACAGCTGCACTTTCATTTTGTTGTACCCCTCATGCATGTCGGCCCATTTGAATATTTTGTTAATGGTTGAAAAAACATTACTCATCATATCCAGATCGCGCCACTTGAACAAAAATTGCATTTCATACAGATTGTGATGCTCATTAGGCAGGATAACTCCAGACCGAGTGCTGTTGAGCTTTGGCTTGTCTTTACAGCAGAATATGTAAACAGAATCATTGGGCTCCTTATTAGTATGGTCACCTACCACACGGTACCGGACATTCCGAGTTTCCCCATCCCACTCTGCAGTGTACAAAGGCTCTTCGCCAGCATCATTCAGATCCTTCCAGACAAATTTGTAAAATAGAGACCAGTCTTTTTCAGGAAATACAACACACGGGTCTTCCCCAGGCTGGAACTCTCCTGGACCGTCAAAGGTGTAGAGCATAACAACTCGTGATGGGTTGTGAAATTTGTACCCAAATACACAGTTACTCGACATCATGAATTCACCTTCAGTCCATTCCGAAATTTCATGGAGAAAATTGGTCAAACGAATGTGGCCGAAAGGCTTTCTCGGAGCCATAGGCAGACTTTCCAAAATCTTGCTGCTCAACCCCGCTTCTGGGGTTTTGGGGGAGGATAAACCATCCATGCTTGTGTAGCTCATGTTTCTCTGTCTGGTTTTTGTAGAACACAGCGGACCCATTTATACATGCTGCTGCTCAGGAATGCTGGGGTGGTGACAAAACACCAACTTCAAACGATCAAACTAACTGTCACCATCAAAGCCAATACATCTCAAACTATCTGTCACACATCCTATACCCCCCTTTTTCTTGATCAAACCAACTTCAAAAGATCAAACTAACTGTCACCATCCATAATTTTGACAGAAAGTTTAACCGCAAGGGGGGAACTAGATCAAAGGTCACCACAGAAAGTTTAACCGGAAGTGGCGGAATTAGGTCAAAGGTAACCGGAAGGGGCAGAACCGGAAGGGGCAGAAGCGGAAGGGGTGGGACAAGATCAAATGACAGCCACACCCACCTGTCAATCAATCATTTTGACAGTTGCTGTAGCATATTAGCTACTCACAGGCATGAAAAGAATACATGAAAATCGTACTGACGCTTCACGACTTTTTGTGCGGCTGTGAGTGTCTCTTTTGTCAGTGCCCACAAGTTATGCAAGCGCTCTCTGAAGCAACTAATGTAATTCAGCACATTAATCTTAGAACTTGCATCAATTTCCAATATGTTTTCTTGGCTTTACTTCATTTGGATGGTCCCTTTAACACATTCTGTTGACTATAAGTAACATTGCACCTACATTTCTACTAACTCTCATTAAAGTGTTAGTAGAGTATTAGTAGACTGCTAGGGTTAGGGTTAGAATAGACATGTAGTTGCATTGTTACTTATAGTCAGTAGACTGTCTGTTGGAGGACCATCACAATAAAGAGCTATCAGATACTAAGCAGAAAGTCTACTAATACTCTAATGAGAGTTAGTTGACATGTAGTTGCAAATTTACTTATAGTCACCAGAATGTTCAAAAGGGACCATCAAAATAAAGTGTTACCGTTTTCTTTTAGGAGCTTAAGTGGCCCTCTAACATTGTGCTGAAAACGAGCTCAGAGGGACTGAACCCACTGAGTAACATTTGACGACCAGCTGACCTTCACAGACCACATTACAAAGACATGTAGATCATGCAGGTTTGCACTGCACAACATCAGGAAGATCAGGCCTTTCCTAACTGAGCATGCAACACAAATTCTCGTCCAGGCCCTGGTCTCTTATCTTGATTACTGCAATGCTCTTCTGGCTGGACTACCATCATGTGCAACTAAACCTCTACACGTGATCCAGAATTCTGCAGCCCGTCTTGTCTTCAACGAGGCCAAAAGGGCCCACGTCACTCTATTCATCTCACTGCACTGGCCACCACTCGCTGCTCGCATCAAATTCAAGGCTTTGACGCTAGCTTCCAAATCTACCACAGACTCAGCTCCGTCCTACTTTCACTCACTCCTATGAGCCTACACCCCTACCAGAAGTCTACGATCAGTCATTGAGTGATGGCTCGTGGTACCATCACAGCGAGGCACAAATTCACTCTCCAGAACATTCTCATTCACGGTTCCATGCTGGTGGAATAATCTCCCGAACCTCATCCAAAATGCAGAATCCCTGACAGCATTCAAAAGACAACTGAAAACTCATCTCTTCCATGAGTACTTCACATAAAAAAAAAATCCTTCCTTGTCTGGTTTGTGCTACTCTGAGCAATGCCTGAACTTTTTATTTTGAACACTTCTTGCATTGTTTTGCCTCTTCACGATGACTCGCTTGCTTTAGTCCTCAGTCGTAAGTCTCTTCGGATAAAAGCATCTGCTTAATGACTAAATGTAAAATGTAAATGTAACCCGAGCAACTCCTGAACCGTTTCGCGCACCGCAAACAACATCCACAGAACGCCCTCATCACAGTCTTTCCTTGTGACCTTGCAGTACTTCTGTAACATCTTTAGAGTATGGTGAAATCGCTCAAGTGCACCTTGACTCTCCGGATGATAGACACTTGTGTGATGGCAAGACCTGATTAAAAATCTTAGACATAAAATTTGTCTCTTGGTTAGTCTGCATGATTTTCGGTAAGCCAAATATAGCGAAAAATGTAACCAATGCTTTGATAACGACAGAAGCAGTAATTTTGCAAAGTGGTACTGCCTTCTGGAACAGGGTGGCCGTACACATTATTGTTAACAGGAACTGATTTCCCGTTTTAGGCAGTGGGCCGACACAATTGATAATTACATGTTCGAAAGGTTGTCCAGAAATGACTTGATTAGGTTTTCCCATACACTGGCAAGTATGACAGATGCGACAAAATTGAACAACATCCCTCTTTAACCCAGGCCATAAGAGATGTTTAAGAATTCTATTGTAGGTCTTTGTGATACCTAGATGACCTGACAACACATGATAGTGCGCTAAACATAATACTTGCTGACGGTAACAAGAGAGATTGACAATCTGGTACACAACACTCCAATCACCATCTGTTTCAGTATTTGGAGACCATTTGCGCATCAACAAATTATTCACCATAAAATAAACCACTTGCTCTTCACTGATCTTGTCTGGAGAAACAAGGTACTTGGGAATAGGTAAAGCATTTGACCAAAGACTCATCCTCCTTTTGCGCAGCAAAAGTCTGCTGACGAGACACAGGCAAATTCTAAAGGTTATTGTCTAACCTAAACATTTCTGATTTTATAGGTCCTTTAACCTAAACATTTCTGATTTTATAGGTCCTTAAGGAGGGCTGATATTTTCAAGCGGTGGTGGGAATTCATTTTCAGCAAATACAGGAACTATAAACTAATATGATAAGTCAGTGACATTATTCACTTTCTTTGACTGAGCGCGAGTCAGAAATCACGCAGGGAAAGCATCAGGGTAGCATCACAAGAGATAAAGTTCAGCTAATCAACAACCTCTAACACAGGCATTACTTTACCGCCAGCCAGATCATACCCAAGAATAAAGGAAACACCTTTAATAGGGAGAGAGCACCGACCGACAAAGCCGGTTACTAGGTCACTTTTTAAATGTACTCGAGCCACAAAATGACTTTTCAGACAAAGGTAAAGCATTTTCGACCATAAATGAGTGAGCGGCGCTGGGATCACGTAACAACTGAATTTTGCAAGAATGGACTATAGCTAGAATCAACACAGCCCACACCAAAAAAAAAAAAAAAAAACGTATTCTCAAGGACAGAATTTACAAACCCCCACACTTTTAGGCAGCTGTTGCTGCTTGCGCTTCAGTGTGAGACAATCTGCCCTTGCTTATGACAGTTAACACATTCCCTTTCCTCTTTATGTCGCAGGGAAGTAGACTTCGAAACGAGAAGGCTGAGACTGAGCAGACTGAACCGTAGAATTTTTCTCTTTGTTTAACAGTGTATTTGAAAATATTCAGAATAATATATTGTTATAATATATTACAATATCTTGAATAATACATAAGGAATTGCCGCTTTTCATATATTCAATTCAATTTTATTTGTATAGCGCTTTTCAAAATACATATTGTTTCAAAGCAGCTTTACAGAAAGTGCATATCAGAAATGTACATGGAAAAAATACATTTAGTTAATCATGTATTAATTTAGGGCATAACACATCGGCGGTGTCGAGTCGTCTCTTCACAGGCGTTTAGTCATCTCATCGCAAGTGTTGGGGCATCTGAAGTCTCCGTGAGAGGCTAGATCCAATCTGGAGCTACGAACGCCATTTACCTCGGGACTCACGTCCCGAGATAACAGCAGAAAAGCAGATGGGAAATAATTAGCATAGCAGCTGTTCATAATATTAGTGCATTCGATCTGAGTCAACAGTAGGATAAAAGTTAAGCATTATGTGAATGCTTGGCTAAAGAGATGCGTCTTTAATCTAGTTTTAAACTGGGATAGCGAGTCTGATCCTCGAACAATATCAGGAAGGCTATTCCAGAGTTTAGGAGCTAAATGTGAGAATGCCCTCCCTCCTTTAGTGGACTTAGATATCCTAGTGTGGTGATCGGATTCAAAAACAGGGACACTAAATAAATAGACCAACTACGCCACCCTGGGGGCTCACTACCAGGGAATCGCCCCAGGTATTTCGGAGCGCACAAGGCTCCCAGGTTTGTTTCAGTTGGAGTCAGGCATGAGACATGGTGAAGTATACAAACAGTAAATTCATTTTTATTAGATAAAATGATTCAAGCAATCACAAAAAAAACAACATCACAAGGATATTCGATGTTAAACAGCCCAGACGACAGAAATTGGGGTCGACAGCCGAAAGCACTCAACCCATAGGGGCCTCTCTTTTCTCCTGAGAAAAGAAACAAAGAAAACCACACACGTGCACTCACACCGCACTCAGTCAAACACCTCCGTGTGGCACAGCAAGCACTCCAAAAATACCACCACCAAGATGAGGGCTGCCGCCCCTTCTTTTCCTTGCCGCCCCTTCTTTTCCTTGCCGCCCAGGCCTACAATAAAGAACACACACAAACACAAAACTCAGGCACCACAATAGACAATTTACACAATAATGTATAGAAAGAACCAAAAAAAAAAAAAAAAAAAAAAAGGAAGCTACATAACCACAATTGTTGGGCCCAAATGCACAGTGTTCATCTCAGAATAGTACGTTGACAAACAGGCTCATCACAAATACTATACATGCACCACTTATATTCAGGGTACTCTTAGAGAATCAGTTGGATAAACACATCCGGAACAAAGTCAGAAACATACAGACCAGGGGCCTCATGTACAAAGACTTGCGTTGAATTCATACTAAAACATTGCGTACAGACAAAGCTGTAAATGTGCGTACGTACAAAAAAAAAAAAAAAAAAGATGTATGAATCTCTGCGTACGAAGGATCCCACGCATATTCTCTTTGTACATCCCAATTAACGTAAAAATGAGCACACAACGCCCCACCCAGTCTCCTCCCTTAATTAAATACATTTAAATATGGTAATGAGTCCACTTTGGCAAAAGAAAGGAGTAAGAAAATGGCTAAAGCAAGCGGCAAGAAGCGAAACTTTACAGAAAGTGAATCGGAGGTGCTACTAGCGGAGGTAGAAAAGAGTAAAAATATTTGGAACTTTGTCCTCCGGAATTAATAACAAAAGGAACAAATATGAGTGGGATAGTTTGGCTGATGCCGTCAAAGCTGTGGGATCTGAAAGTCGCACTGTAAATGACCTTAAAAAGAAATGGTCTGATATAAAGGTGGACGTTAAATGGAGAACTGCTGCGCACCGACAAAGTGTGGGCAGAACAGACAGTGGTAAAGGGGTCGATGAACTTACACCACAACAGAGAGTTGCCTCAATCATGGGTGACACTTTACTCTCTGGAGTAGTATCTGCTGCTGTGGGAGACTCGGATTTACTACAGGACTGCCACGAAGGTAACCAATATTATCTGCACGTTTATTGAATGGAAATGTTTCCGATTCACATATGCAAATTCTTCTTCAGATGGCGCCTTTATAGAATTGTGTGTGTCTGTGTAGTCGATCGCTCCGATTACATTAGGAAAACCGGCTATCGCTGCAAATTGCGAGTTAATGTTTGGCTGGTCAACTGCATCATATGGGAACGTTATATACCTGGTAGATATGCGGATGATCCCGACCCATACCGCTGGCATTGCGCGGCTAAAAGACGACTGGCTTATTCACGAGCGGTCTGCCAGTTCCCTTTGGAAAGAACCAGTTGCCAGGAAACCAAGTGTTGTCAGCACCTGCAAGGGAACGGATATTGCGTGGCTCCTCACCGTCTATCTCTCTAGATTCGGACCCAACTCAGCACAGAGCTCCAAGAGGATAGCCCTTGGAAATCTGAAACAGCTGATAAGCCAGTCATCATCCTGGGCCAGAAAATCATTGTGGTCCCTAAAAATTCGTTCTCTTCGGATTCTGCCTTTAGCAATGTCCTCTAATAAGGCCAAAGCTACCATTGCCATAGACTAAGGGTTGTATCAATTTGCATATGCTTTTATATGTTCTTACTTAATTGCATAATTGATAGAATATTCCCATAAGGCTCGTGTGAGAATATATGTAAATTTTATCAATTGCAAATTAATAGCAATGCTTCCCACAGGTGGTAGTTCGATAGACTTGTAGAACAATTCGTTGTGTAATGTTTGCAACTTAACTTCATTGCCTGTAAGAGTCGCCAACGGACAAAAACTATGAGAAATGTACATACGCCAGACGTGAAATTGGCGTGGAGGAACGCACATTCTCACGTTAATTTCACTGTTAGTAGATCCGACAGTGAGCGTGAAAGCTGGCGTACGCAAAGTTTTTTTGCGTACGCAAGATTGATACATGAGGGCCCAGGTGCTTGTGTACATCGTACAGAGGCCACGAAGAGCGCACTTGAATCAAAAAGAAGAAAAAAAAGAAATTAATCATTCACATGACACGGACATAAACAAAACCACCAAGGATGAAAGCTTAAATCAACAGCTACAATAAACAGTGGTGACAATGAGCAATGAGCATCAAAAGGTCCCACTAAGCACAGCGTTCCACTCTTGGTAACCAATGTCGAACTCAGGACACTGAAAGCATCCCCACCAGCGCTGTAGCGTCACAGTATCTATAAACGCGAATCAAAAATAGCAGTCACGGAATAAATTTGTGGTCAAACAGCAGCTTATGTTGGATCTGGAGCTCCGTTTCCAGCATCTTGTAACTGACCACAGCAACAAACAACCCACCATAACCTTAAACAGGCATATGGAAGACACCTGAATCAAAACAAGAAAAAAAAGCTCACCAGGCGAACTCGAGGTCGGAATGAGACATTAGATATAAAAGGTTGCAAACTTACCTGAAACAGCAGGTTGCAAACACAACTGAAACAGGAACGTCTTAACGCACCGCAGAACTCATCCACTTTACCGGAAGTTTTGCACAACAAGGAGCACAGCTGAGTGTATACCGGTTAATTCCCACGTCCACTACAACAAAGAAATCTATATCACCCAGTCCCACCAGAATCATTGACAAAAGAGTCACTAGCCTGCAGCTCTTACCTCCCTAGCTCTTGTACATCATGCCGGAATGACAATCATGACATGACGTCACGTGTGATGCCCTCACAGCTGACGTGCACCAACCATATTTAAAGTCCTCATAACTAGCGTTAAATCACCCTCCAGCCGTGCGTTAATAGGTAGCACAGATGCATACGGCTACACAAGGAATGACCAGAAGCCTTGAATTTAGTGATCGTAAAGAATGCGATGGATTGTAAGGTGATAGAAGGTCCATTAAATACACAGGAGCTAGACCATTTAGGGCTTTATAGGTCAGCAGTAATACTTTGTAATTGATACGGAACTTAATAGGTAACCAGTGTAGAGATGATAAAATTGGTGTTTTATGATCATATTTTCTTGATCTAGTAAGAACTGTAGCGGCTGCATTTTACACTAACTGTAGCTTGTTTATTGAGGATGCAGGACAACCAGCTAATAAAGCATTACAGTAATATACTCTCAAGGTCATGAATGCATGAACTAACTTTTCTGCATCAGAAACAGATAGCATGTTACGTAGCTTAACAATATTTCTAAGGTGGAAAAAGGCTGTTCTTGTAACATGTGAAATATGATTTTCAAAAGACAAGTTGCGGTCTAGTATAACACCCAGGTCTTTTACTGTAGTGGATAAAGTAACAGGATATCCTTCTAGATTAAAGTTGTATAGTAAGAGGTTTTGTTGGTAGTTTTTTTTGGACCAATAAGTAATACCTCCGTTTTATCTGAATTTAATAGCAGGAAATTACTCGTCATCCAGGATTTTATATCTTTAAGACACTCTGTCAATTTAGATGAGTTAGTGTTTTCATCTGGTCGTGATGAAATATATAATCGAGTGTCATCAGCATAACAGTGGACATTGATTCCATGTTTTCTGATAATATTACCAAATGGCAGCATATATATTGAGAATAGCAGAGGGCCTAGCACCAATCCTTACGATACTCCATAGTCTACTGACGTTATTGTAGAGGAAAATTTTAAATCATACAGTAATCAGTAGTTAATGTGACTAGATGGGTTTTGAGCCATGTGGCTCCTGATGATTTCGATGACATGAACTAAAACGCGTGTACGTGCATGACGTGAAGCTCAGGAGTAGATGGGAGGAGACCTTTGACCTTAGGCACTGGTCAGCTTTTTGGCCAGTGTATTTCTGTATTAGGCCGTGGCCTAGAGAGAAGAGAGGCGCCTGCTGTGCCCTTAAATGACAAAACAGCCATATCGTATCTGTAAACTTAGAAGGAAAGGTCCTTGAAAATGGTATAAAACCCCCATCTGCCTCCCGAGTGGTGTGTCACTCCTCGCACAGATTGTACTTTGTGTGTTTGGGACTGAAGCTATTCCTGCTGGAATAAAATACTTCTTTTATTGAATTTGACTCTGAATGACTCTTACTCACGTGATATTAACTGGAATTGAATTTTGCCATAACAAACTTGGTGTCAGAAATAGTGGGATTCCTTGGACGGCCTTCTGGACCTGAGGGCGGACCGGTGATTGATCATCCTGGGAAACATTTCCAGCTCTACCTCGTATAGCCTTGAGAGAGAGGGGCCGACCCGCCACCAGGACCAGGAGAAAACTCCACTGGAATCAGAAACGAACCCGAGGCAAACCAAAATATCTCTGGTAAGAGTCGGCTAAAATATTTTATTTTGGGTTAAAATCTTATTCAATTGTGGGTAAAACCATAGTGGCCGGGTCTGTTCGTTTCTGTGGTGGAGGTCAAGAGCATCGGTACAATAGGGATAACTGTGCGAAGTGCGTATTTGCAAAACACGTCACGGGGTAGCGATTTTGCAAATCGAGGAATCTTCGTACAGCAGTTTATTGGGGGTCGGTTGAGACTTACGGGCGGGTCAAGGGTTAATACAGTAGGGCTAACTGCGTGAGGTGAGTATTTGTAAAACACGTCACGGGGTAGCGATTTTGCAAATCGATGGATCCTCACGTAGCAGTTTACTGGGAGTTAATCGATCCGCCAGGAAAAGCACTGGGTGCGCCCTGTCTGGTCTTGGGTTAAGGGATCAGACCTCGTGGAGACGTCCAACAGATTATTAGACGCAGCGTCGAATCTGAGAAATCCACAGAGCAACAGAAACAGCCAATATGGGAAAATCTCAGAGCAAGCTTGCCAAATTTGACACACCTATTCTATCAAATGAGGAAATATTATGGGGGAAAATGTATGTTAGACATTGAAAAGCTGATAAAATACCATGACTTCCCAAGTGAGGGAACACTGAGCACTACGAGATTGAAGGTTGTGAAAGAATCAGTGGAGAAGGGTAGTGAAACTCAGAGAGGTTGTTGTGGCTGTGCCCGACATGTATGTGACAAATGTGAACCGACAGTGGGTTGTTGGCTCGAAGAAGCAGAAAAAAGAGAACGAAAGAAAATACAGAAAGAATTAGCACTTAGGGATGAAAGTGAAGAAAGTAAAGTGAATGAAAGATCTGTATGTGTGTCAGCACCACCATTACCAACTAACAAAAGGTATGTCTGTGTTTCTCCACATGAAACGGCGAATGGGTCGGCACCGCCGGCCCACAATCCTCACTTTCAAGTGGTGGCATTGAAAACCCGAAAGCTGGACTCCGACCTCAACTGCTCCCAGCCCAGAAGACCAGCACAAGCGCCAGCCCAAGGAGCTGCCGCCGGCTGGGACACGGACGGAGACCTGGCTGAACTGTTCTCTGACACAGTCCCCGACACCCCTGATCCAGACGGCCTCAGCGCACCACGAATCCTGACAAGATCACAGATGAAGCAAGAAAAGACAAGCTTCACAGCTCCAATGGTAGAGGTGGCGGGAGCTGACGGGCCGATGATGGTTTTCAGACCCTGGACAGTGACAGACATGAAGGAGGCCATGGCCCATCTGCCAAATCATGACGACGCAGGTGACAAGTTTGCAGATTCAATTACCACCTTTTGTCAAGAATTCAGCCCCACCACGCAAGAACTAAAGAGACTGATGGCTGTGAAACTGGGGGCCACCCACTGGCACAAAGTGAGCGGGAGCATGGGGAACGGGGAACATCGGCGAAACCACAGGAATTGGACAGATCCGAGCAACGCCCAGTATGTAACAACTATCGCAGCTCTCACAGCAGCCATAAGAACGGCATTCCCAGCACGTGTGGACATGGAAGCGATCAACAGCTGTGCTCAGTTGAGAGCCGAGTCTGTTCGAGACTACTACAGCAGACTTTGAGACATTTCGTAAACACAGCGGCTTGGGTGAGCCAGCTGACAGAGGGACTGTTCCCGGCACCTGGGAGTGTCATTTGCAGGGCTGTTTCCTGAAAGGCCTGAGACCTGAAATCGAGCAAGCGGTGAAAGCAAGTTTAATTGAATGGAAGAGCGGGCGGCTGGCCTCCACGCTGGCGCACGCTGTGCACGCGGAGGAACAGCTGTCGACACAGAAAGAAAAGGCCAGGGCAAGAGGAGAGAGAGAGCTTCAGCTGGCAGTTATCGCTTCGACCAACAACAGAACACCACTTGAGCGGTGGTCTGAAGGAAAGAGGATAGAAGAGGGACGAAGAGGACGTTGGCGCTGTCGCTTGTGTGAAACCGACGACCATTTAGACATGCGTTTTTGTGTTCTCCATCCTGCCCGCTGCCTCTGATGGGTAGAGATTTAATGTGTGAATTAAGTTTGACCCTGACGAGCAGTTCAGGTGGAATAGGCATTAATGAAGAACCGCAACTATGTTGTGCTAAATTTGAGCCACGATGGGCATATGTGTGGCGTGTGGAAAATGTTGATTGGGCAAAAATGATTGTAAAACTGGCAAAGGAGCGAACAATATAATTTGCCACAGATATTATGTCACCTGCTCAGTTGCATTGTACGTCACACGTCACCTGTGGGTGTAGAACGTGAACCACAATATGAAGAGGGTTGGTTTAATGGGAAGAGAAAGAGACTGTGAAGTTTGATAAGATTTTCTGGACAGAAAATGTGTGTGCGCTCTCTGCTAGCCTGACTGAAAAACAAATGCAGTGTTATCTGATAGCGGGGGGAGCTGCGCCTCACTTATCACTGGCCAAGGCCAAAAAGCAGCTGTGGGCAGATTTGGGTCTGTTTGTAGGAAAATGCATGACAGCAACAGATTGGGTTGAAATAAATGTAAATGAGAAACACAGCAAAGAAATGGGAGCATTTATGTCCACATGTGATTTTGAGGTCGAAGTGCAGAGAACTGTTACGGCCGTTGTAGGGAGTGTGGGGGAGAGGCGTGAGGTGGGGGATACTCCTGTCACAGACATTCACCCTGTTCTGGCAGAAATACCTCCCACATTGTGGGCTTAGCACAAATTTGATGTGGGTTTAATCAAAGGTTGTGAGCCGGTTGTAGTCACCCCAAAATCTGTTTACAGACCGTGTCAAGCGCAATATCCCCTAAAACGGGAAGCATTGGAAGGGATTATGCCAGTTTTTGACTCTTTACTGAAAGAGGATATAATCATTCCGTGTCATGATTCTCCAGTGGGCACTCCAATCTTCCCAGTAAAGAAAATACGAGATTCCAACTTGCCTGCAGAATATCGCTTTGTGCAAGATTTGCAAGCCGTGAATTCAGCTGTGATTTCAAGGGCAGCGCGAGTTCCGAACCCGTATTTAATCTTGTCACAAATTCCGCAAAATGCAAAATACTTTACTGTCGTGGATTTGGCTAATGCTTTCTTTAGCGTCCCGGTGGATAAAGACAGTCAGTTTTGGTTTGCGTTTGATTTTAATGGGGAGGGGTATACGTTTACGAGGCTGTGCCAGGGGTACGTAGAATCGCCTACAATCTATAATGAAGCGCTTAGACGAAGCCTCGAGCCCTTGACATTGACACCTGGGACGGCTTTGTTGCAATATGTGGATGATTTATTGATTTGTGCATGTGACAAGGCTACGTGTGTGGCTGACTCTGTCTCCCTTTTGAAGCATCTTGAGCGAGAGGGACACAAAGTCAGTCTGACAAAAATGCAGTTTGTAAAACAGGAAGTGAAGTTTCTGGGTCACGTCATAAAACCAAACAGTAAATCCATCTGCACCAAACGAGTGAAGGCCATTCAAGATGTGCCAAGACCAATCACGAAAAAGCAATTACTGTCATTTTTGGGAATGTGTGCTTATTGTCGTACATTTATTCCCAATTATGCCATTCTTGAGCAGCCTTTGAGAGCCCTGATGACAGGGAAAGGGTTGAGATCATGTGACAAGCTTGTTTGGACAAGCGAGGCGGAGGAAACATTTGATAACATGAAAGTGCAGCTGGCTCTGGGTCCTGCTTTGGGCCTGCCGGCTGTACAGAAACCGTTTGTGCAGATGGTGGATTAGAAGAATGGGTTTATGACTTCTGCTCTTTTGCAGACTCATGGAGACCGATTGCGACCTGTGGGGTATTTTTCTACCAAACTTGATGCAGTAGCAGCAGGGCTGCCACATTGTCTGAGGGCCGTGGCAGCTGCTGAATTGGCTGTGCTAGCATCCAGGGAATTTGTGGGGTACTCTGATTTAACGTTGATGGTTCCACACGCCGTCTCCATGATACTGCAGGAACAGCGAACCAGTCACTTATCTACAGCCAGGTGGCTAAGGTATCATACAATTTTATTGGAAATGCCAAACATTACAGTCAAGAGATGCACAACTTTGAATCCTGCCACCCTTCTCCCCACAGAGGAGGATGGCGAGGAACATCACTGTTGTTTGTCAGCACTTGAACAGGTGTGCACACCACGTCCAGATTTATTAGACACGCCACTTGAAAATTGTGATCATGTCCTCTTTGTGGATGGGTCGGCTTCCAAAGATCCACAAACAGGACGGAATAAAGTTGGTTTCGCAATAACCACTGAATTTGAGGTTGTGGCATCTGGCAAATTGCCATCAAATTATTCAGCTCAAGCAGCTGAACTGTTTGCTTTAACAGAAGCATGCAAACTTATGACAGGCAAATGTGTGACAATTTACACAGACTCGCGTTATGCCTTTGGAGTAACACATGATTTTTGTGCCTTGTGGAAGCACAGAAAATTCTTAAAATCCGATGGTCAGCCAATTTTGAACGCGTCTCTTGTCTCTGAGCTTTTGGAGGCCATTCTTTTACCAGACAAGGTCGCGATTTGCAAATGCGCAGTGCATACTAACAATAACACTTCAGTCTCAACAGGAAACACACAAGCAGACGCGGCAGCGAAGGTCTCGGCAGCGCAGGGGCCAGAAGCACCTACGTGTTCTTTGGTATCTAACGATAACCTAGACATTTCTCCTTCTTTACAGAACATGCAGTCTTTTTCCACAGGCGAGGAGAAAAACGAGTGGAAGGCGGCAGGCTGCTCTTTGAAGGACAATGTGTGAAGAAGCTGTGATGGCATGCCTTGTCTACCTAAACACTTCTTTCCTCATTATGGAAAATTGATACATGGGAAAGATCATGTATCAAAAGGAGGGATGATTGGACAGATGAAAGAATTGTGGTTTACCAAGGGTTTCACAGTTTATGCCGAAAATGTTTGCAAAAGATGTGTCATTTGTAACACACACAATGTAGCAAGAGGTATAAAAACACCAATAGTATCTCAACCACCACCAGGGGGGCCGTTTGAATATCTGATGATGGATTTCATCAAGTTAAGCCAATGTGGGAAACAGAAGCACTGCCTGGTGATGGTTGATATGTGGTCCAAATGGGTTGAGGCCTTCCCAACCTCGAAACAAGACTCGGGAGCAGTGGCGAAAGCTCTGTTGACCGAGGTTGTTCCGAGATGGGGAATTCCAAGAAAAAATCACCTCGGACAATGGCAGACACTTTGTCAATGAGGCAATAAAGCAAGTGGGTGAGTTTTTAGGAATTGACATGAGAACACACTGCAGTTACCACGCCCCGTCAGGGGGAGTGGTAAAGAGACAGAATCAAACAATCAAGAACAAATTGGCTAAGTGCTGTGAGGAAACTGGACTCACATGGGTCAAGGCACTCCCTATTGTGTTGATGTACATGAGAATGAGAAAGAGGGTGAAAACAAATTTAAGCCCATTTGAAATACTCTTTGGTAGGCCACCATTCATGGGGATGGAAGGGGGGAGACAAAGGCTGCCATCAACAGAACTGTTTGAGAATGAAATGTTGAATTACTGCAAAGAAATGTCTTCTCTGTTGTCCAATGTTTGTGTTCAGGTGAAAGCTGCTCAGGGGAAGGTTGCTGATAGTTTCCTGCACAAAGTCAGGCCTGGCGATTTCGTGGTGATTCGTGACCTGAGGAGAAAGAGCTGGAAGGCGAAAAGATGGCTAGGACCTTTCCAAGTGCTGCTGACGACTCACACGACGGTGAAGGTCGCGGAGAGGGCCACGTGGGTCCATGCTAATCACTGCAGGATAGTTCCGGCGCCATCGCACGAGGATCAGCAACGGGAGCAGACAGTTCTAACTGAATGTCAATAAACGCAGAGGTCAAGTCTGAACGTCAAGTACTACAATCAGAACAAGGCCAGCCACAGAGGAAAACACGACCTGTGTGCAGAGTGAGTCCCACCATGTGGCCACTAACAGCAATAGTAATTGTAGAAAGGTATGAACTGAAAAGAACTAATGACATCTTAACCACAGACCCGTTCTAGCTGTGTGTTTAAGCGGAACGAGATACAAGCAGACGGAAGGAGGAGACTGGGAGGAACAGGTTGCGCTCATTGCGCGGACGGCATCTGGCTGGACACCGTTAGTCAACAAAGCAGATAAGACTCTCAGTGCTTCAAAGACTGAACTCCCTCACACATTCTGGTCACACACTTGCAACTCTGATCGAGCAAACGAAACAAATGGAGCGTCCGAGACCGTGGTACCCATCGAGGGGACCGGGCATGTGTGGTTTGTGTAGAGGTATGTGCATATTGATCTTGATGTCAGTAACAATTTGTGTGATCATAATGCATCTCACCGAGGGCCTGGGAGCACTGCCAACGGAGAACTACACCAACGGGACTGAGATATCTGTGTTGAACAGCACCAAAGGACGAAGCAAGAGAGACCTAAAGAAGGGCCTCGACGAAGGGCCTGGAGGGGAACATGGTCACGCTTGTGGAAGGATCAAATGTGACTTTCAGGTGCAACCCATTTCAAAGGAACTGTCCGAACTGTGAGGGGCGCTCTGAGGAGTATGCAGGGTTCTACATCTGCAAAGACCCATGCAGCTGGGTCAACGTGAAAGCATACTACTACGACTACAAGAAGGGACACGACGACAGATTCAGGGTGCATTCGAACAACATGTACAGCAGCAACAAGTACGGAATGATCGTTGAACTAAAACAAGTAAGACTTTCCGACCAGGGCAGGTATTACTGTGGTCTGGATCTGGGGGGAACTGACTGGTATGAGACCATAGACATTATTGTAACCAATACTCCACCGACAACAGCGACGGCGAAACCTTTCATGCCACCTGAGATCGAACGAGAGACAAGGGAGGAGATGGCTTGGATGGAAAATGGTGACACGAGAAAAGGCCAAGTGAACCCTGAGGTACGAAACGCCATATCAAAGTGTCAAGGGAACAAAGCCTACGCACTTGCCATTCTGCAAAAAGAGGAACTGGAGATATCGACAAGCTGCTGGCTTTGCCTGCAAATGTCTCACGCATGGAAGGCTGTTCCACTGACAGTAGCAACAGTGAAGGAAACACAGTGTCTGATCCCACAGCAAATGACTGACGTGCTTAAAGCTGTGCTTGATCTGGAGAAAGGAAAGACACCAACTAAGCAACGTGAGGACGACTGTGGCCATGTGCAGCAGTACAACCACACCGAAATAGCGATTCCTCCTCTGAGAGTGACAACGGCAAAGGGTGATGTATGTGTTTGTTTGAACAATGCGAGAACTGTGTAAAGCAGGGTGGTCTGACTGCAGGATCAAAATCAACGTGAGGGACGAAGCACCCGACAATTGCACTGCGGTCATTAACACTACAGAAGTTAACTTCACATGTCCATTTAGTAAGCCGACTGCGACTTCACCTGCAGCAGTGTGGGTGTGTGGGAACAGGGCATTCCACAAAATGCCTGGAAAATGGTCAGGGTGCTGTTATCCAGCTTTAATGAATGTGGGTACATCTGTGTATTTGCCAAGTAAACAACCTGGGAGAGGGAGACAGAAAAGGAATGTTAACATTTTGCCAGGAGCGTTGCCAAATCACTATAATGGGTACACTTTATCTTACCCCTGGACGACCCCTGGGGCTAATGTGGGGTGGTCATTGTTTCTAGGGTTGGGAACAACGGTAACGATTAATAAGATAAATGGGTTAGCATGGACAGTGTTAGAAATAGCTAATAGCACAGAGAATGCTTTGACAATGATAAATGACGAAATGAAACACCTGAGGGACGCAGTTATTCAGAATAGGCTTGTCCTTGATATGCTCACCGCAGAAAAAGGCGGAGTTTGTAAAATGCTAGGAATGTCTTGTTGTTTCAATATCCCGGATTATAGTGACAACATCACGGACGTGATCGAACACATGAGAAAAGCTGTAAGGGAGCCTGAGCACGTTAGTGGTACATGGATAGAGTGGTTCATGACTATGTGGGGAGGATGGGTATATTGGATACTTCAGACATTACTGCCAATTGGAATAATAGCCTTTGTGATACTGCTCTGTATACCATGTATTGTGAGATGTGTCTCTAGCTTGGTAAGGAGGGTGGTGGGAGCAGGGACGTCTGCTACACTAGTAAGAATGAGAGTCGACCAGAATGATGAGAACAATGACAAAAAATTTGATGATGATTCAAGTAGCGGAAGTTACAGTGAAATGTGGTAAACATTGGGGTATGTTTTTCTATTTCTTTTTGTTTTTTCTTCTTATGAATGCTTTGATATGAACAGAGGGTTAAGAGCTGTGGTTATCCGCTATGTGATAACATACAAGGAGAGGGTATGAAACGAAGGATTCTATTATACTTTTTATACACTTTGTATTTTTTGATGACCTGTTAAAATGATCAGTGTGAATTGATGATTTTGTTTTCCTTACTAATCTGTAAATTATTTATTGTTCAACTGAGGTGACTGAGGGTTCGATCTAGGTCGAGAGTGCAATAACAGTGTTTATTCATTTAGCCCGGCTTCAGATAAAGTCTTTACTTGCTTGCTAATACTTAAGGGACTATCCTTACAAAAAACAGCCTAAGCTTTTTATTTTCTAAACAATATTTCACAAATGTTTAAGAAGAGTGATCACTTATGCGAAAATCAGAAATGAAGAATGTAAGTGTGATGATATGACTTAAAATTTGTCTTTTTGTTTATTATTGTGATTATGGGTAATCTGAATGATAAAAAGGGGGGAATTGTAGAAGAACATTTTAAATCATACAGTAATCAGTAGTTAATGTGACTAGATGGGTTTTGAGCCATGTGGCTCCTGATGATTTCGATGACATGAACTAAAACGGGTGTACGTGCATGACGTGCCGCTCAGGAGCAGATGGGAGGAGACCTTTGACCTTAGGCACTGGTCAGCTTTTTGGCCAGTGTATTTCTGTATTAGGCCGTGGCCTAGAGAGAAGAGAGGCGCCTGCTGTGCCCTTAAAAGACAAAACAGCCATATCGTATCTGTAAACTTAGAAGGAAAGGTCCTTGAAAATGGTATAAAACTGGAAAAATTAGATTTTTCCTAGATTTTTCCTACGACATTTGGATCTGAATGCTAGGGCGTCCCCTATAGGTGACGCGTGCTGTTCCCGCCCAGATGGCGCGAAAAGTAAACGTGGGCTACCTGCCCAAGGACGCAGCAAGCCAAAACGGCTAGCCCAACATCTCCGATTTGCAACCCTCAATATTGGCACGCTTACTGGAAGAACCCGTGAATTGGCGGATTCATTGAGAACCCGGTGTGCCGATATCGCCTGCATACAAGAAACGAAATGGAAAGGCGCCAAAGCGAGGGACATTGGTGAAGGGTACAAGCTCTACTAATATGGAGTGACAAACAACCAAAATGGAGTGGCGACCATAGTCAGCGAGAAGTTGCAAAACAATGTCGTTGAGGTCAACCGTATCTCGGATCGCCTCATTTCAATTATGATCGACACTGGATCGGCGATTCTGAGGGTGGTCTCCTGCTATGCCCCCCAGACCGGATGCACTGAAGCCGAGAAGGAGGAATTCTGGTGTCAGTTCGAAGATCATCTTCGATCAATCAACATCAATGAGCATCTCCTGATCGGCGGCGACCTCAATGGCCATGTTGGGACTGCGAGAGAAGGGTACGAGCAGGTACACGGTGGACAAGGCTATGGGACCCGAAATGAAGGGGGCGGTCAAATTCTCAATTGCGCAGGGGTGCGCGATCTGGTCATTGCTAACACGTTCTTTAAGTCAAGTCAAGTCAAGTCAAGTCAAGTGTATTTATATAGCGCTTTTCACAATATAAATTGCATCAAAGCAGCTTCACAGTATAAATCAAATAACATAACAATGTTTGTTTCTTAGTGGAAAAAACATCCAGGTTTGGTAGGGCTGATCAATGGTATTAATGCTTGTTTAATTAATTTGAATATCCCCAACTGAGCAAGCCAAAGGCAACAGTGGCAAGGAACCGAAAAACTCCATCAAGTGACCTACTGGTGTCCTAAAACTCCATCAGGTGACTTAATGGAGAGAAAAAAAAAACCTTGGGAGAACCCAGGCTCAGTCGGGGGCCAGTTCTCCTCTGGCGTTTATGAACTAGAGGCCGGATTTACAGTAACTGTAATTTGATACAGAATTTTGTTTTATTTTATCACTTCGGGGTGGGTACGCGAACCGGAATCACAAGGTTTTATCTGTAGAGTGGGAAAGGGATCCTCCATAGGCAGAGGCTAGTTGGTACTCGGGTTGGTACTCGGTCATCGGGTCCAGAAAAAGCTCCTAGTCAGATCTGGATACGGCCTGGATCCGGTAGACTGCGGAAAAACCTCGGGATAAACAAAGACACTAAAATTAGCGTTGATGCCATTCTTCTTATGATGTAACGAGTAGATCAGGATTTAAGGGAAGTGTTCCCAGTTCCGGCTGACCTAATCTATGCAGCCTAACATTGAATTATAGAAGTCTATAATATATTATGTGTATGCTAGGTCAAAGAGATATGTTTTTAGTCGAGCTTTGAACTGACAGAGTGTGTCTGCTTCCCGAACAATGGTAGGAAGACTGTTCCAAAGTTTTGGTGCTAAATAGGAAAAGGATCTACCGCCAGCAGTCGATTTTGATATTCTAGGTATTATCAACTGGCCCGAATTTTGAGATCGCAATAGACGTGAAGGACTATAATGCGTTAAGAGCTCGCTCAAGTACTGCGGAGCTAAACCATTTAGTGCTTTGTAAGTAATCAACGATATTTTAAAATTTATACGATGTAGGCAGCCAATGCAGTGTTGACAGAACCGGGCTAATATGGTCATATTTCCTGGTTCTAGTAGGAACTCGAGCTGCAGCGTTTTGGACCAGCCGTAGTTTATTTATTAAGCGTGCAGGGTAACCACCCAGTAGAGCATTACAATAATCTAGTCTTGATGTCATGAAAGCATGAACTAATTGTTCCGCATTTGTTAATGAGAGCATATGTCGTAATTTAGATATATTTTTAAGATGGAAAAATGCGGTTTTACAGATACTAGACACGTGACTTTCAAATGAAAGATTTGAAACCCAGAAAGATCACACCCAGGTTCCTAACCGACGACGAAGACTTAATAGAGTAGCCATCAAGTGTTAGACAGTATTCTAGGTTATTACGTGTGGAAGTGTTTTGTCCAATAATTAGAATCTCTGTTTTTTTCGGAGTTTAGTAGTAGGAAATTACTAGCCATCCAATTTTTTATATCAGCTATGCATTCCGTTAATTTTGTGAATTGGTAAGTTTCGTTAGGTTTTGAAGAAATATACAGCTGAGTATCATCGGCATAACAGTGAAAGCTAATTCCATGTTTCCTAATGATATCTCCTAATGGTAGCATGTACAGAGTGAACAGCAGCGGTCCTAGTACTGAGCCTTGTGGTACGCCATACTGAACTTGTGATCGATAAGACATCTCTTCATTTACTGCTACAAACTGATAACGGTCAGATAAGTATGATTTAAACCATGCTAGTGCAATTCCACTAATGCCAACATAGTTTTCTAGTCTATTTAAAAGAATGTTGTGGTCAATTGTGTCAAATGCAGCACTAAGATCAAGTAACACTAATAGAGAGCTACAACCACGATCGGATGATAAAAGTAAATCATTTGTAACTCTAATGAGAGCTGTCTCAGTACTATGGTGCGGTCTAAATCCTGACTGAAAATCCTCACAGATATCATTTCTTTCCAGAAAGGAACACAGTTGTGAGGATACTGCTTTTTCTAATATCTTTGACAGAAAAGGCAGATTTGAGATCGGCCTGTAATTGACTAATTCTGAAGGATCAAGGTTGCGGTTTTTTAACAAGCGGTTTTATCATAGCCAGCTTAAAGGTTTTTGGTACGTATCCTAGAGAAAAAGACGAATGAACGATATTAAGAAGAGGATCTATGATCTCTGGAAGCATCTCTTTCAATAGCTTAGTCGGTATAGGGTCTAACATACAAGTTGTCGATTTAGATGAATTAACGAGTTTGCAGAATTCTTCCTCTCCTATAGCAACAAATGAATAAAATTTTTCCTCAGGGAGACTACAATGCACTCCCTGATGCGATACTGTTGTAGACGGTTGCATAGTTATAATTTTGTCCCTGATATTATCAATCTTATAGGTGAAGAAAGTGAATAAAGTCATTACTGTGTTGCCCAGAAACTTCTGTGCTAGAAGCTTTCTTTTTCGCTAGTTTAGCCACTGTTTCAAATAAATACCTAGGATTATGTTTATTTTCTTCGAATAGGGTTGAGAAATAAGCAGATCTAGCAGCTTTTAAAGCGTCTCTGTAAGCAATCAAGCTCTCTTTCCATGAAATCCGAAATACCTCTAGTTTTGTTTTCTTCCATTTGCGCTCCATTTTTCTGGCTGCTCTCTTAAGGGCCTGAGGGTGCTCGTTGTACCACGGCGTTGGACTATTTTCTTTTAAATCTTCTTCAAGCGCAATGGAGCAACTGCGTCTAAAGTGCTGGAAAAGAGAGAGTTAAAAGTTTCTGTTGCAATATCAAGTTCTTCTAAGCTATCCGGGATGCTGAGATGATGAAACTGATTAGGAAGATTACTGATAAAGCAATCTTTAGTGGCAGAAGCTATAAGGCTAACATATTTATAACACGGAGTCGGCTTTGCAGCCTGGGCTAAATGTAATTTACATGAGACTAGATCATGGTCTGATATGTCATCGCTCTGCTGCAGAATTTCAACGGCATCAACATCTATTCCATGTGATAATATTAGATCTAGAGTATGATTACGACAATGAGTGGGTCCTGACACGTGTTGTCTAACTCCAATTGAGTTTACATTGTCTTTAATTGCCAATCCCAATGCATCTTTTTCATTATCTTCATGCATATTCAAATCACCAACAATTAGTGCTTTATCGTTAGCCAATACTAATTCTGATAGAAAGTCCGCAAATTCTTTGATAAAATCTTTATGGTGCCCTGGTGGCCTGTATACAGTAGCCAGCAGAAATCTCAAACGTGATTTATCGTTTACACTATATATTTTTACATTAAGCACCAACACTTCAAAAGAGGTATATTTAAAAATAGATTTCTTAGTGGTTTTGAAAATATTACTATAAATTACAGCAACACCTCCCCCTTTGCGTTTTAGACGAGGTTCATGTTTATAACAGTAATCTTGTGGGGTAGACTCATTTAAAGTAATGTAATCGTTTGGTTTTAGCCAGGTTTCTGTCAAACACAGCACATCTAGATTATAATCTAAAATCATATCATTAACTATGAGCGATTTTGAAGTAAGGGATCGAATATTCAGCAACCCAAGCTTTATCATTTGCTCATCTGTATTATATCTGTTTTTTATTTGTTGAACATCAATTACATTTTTTACCTGACGTTTTTTGGATTTCCAAATTCGGGGAACAGACACAGTCTCTATATGATGATATCTAGGTGAAAGAGGCTCTATGTGATGGGATTTATCTGACCTTGGTGACGCGAGCCCGCTAGCAGACGGTCGGTTTAACCAGTCTGTCTGCTTCCTGACCTGAGCCCCAGATTGTCATGTTTTAGCTCTAAGACTATGTGCCATATTACTAGAGAGAAGAGCAGCACCATCCCAGGAGGGATGAACACCATCTCTTTTCAACAGGTCAGGCTTGCCCCAAAAACTTTTCCAATTGTCTATGAATTCCATATTATTCAACGGACACCACTTAGACAACCAACCATTGAGTGAGGCTAATCTGCTAACTATCTCATCACACCTGTGAACAGGAAAGGGGCCAGAGCAAATTACAGTGCCTGACATCGTACTTGCGAGTTTACACACCTCTTTAATATTAATTTTGGTGATCTCCGACTGGCGGAGTCGAACATCATTAGTACCGACATGAATAATGATCTTAGAGAGTTTATGATTCGCATTAGCCAGCACTTTTAAATTTGCTTTGATGTCAGGCGCTCTGGCTCCCGGCAAACATGTGACTATGGTGGCTGGTGTCTCTATTTTTACGATCCGTGTGATCGAATCACCAATTACCAGGGCACAATCAACAGAATTCTCAGTGGGTGTTTCACTGAGTGGGGCAAATCGATTTGTTATGGTAATCGGAACAGAAGAGTGTTTTTTTAATCCGCGACTAGAGCGATCTCTCACGGTCACCCATCTGCCCTGCTGCGTGGGCTCTAACGTTACTTCAGCCGGAACCGAATCATGTACAGAGTTCACTATGCTAGGCGCATCCAAAATAGTATCTAAAGCTCTAGTACTATCCTTAATATCCTCAATTAAAGTTTGTATGCGTGTCTCTAGCTCTGAAATCTTCTCCGTCAGCCTGACTGTCTCCTTGCATTTATCACAAATAAATCCTATATTGCCATCGGAGAAGGCTATACTAAACATATGACATGTGACACAGGTGACAATAACAGGACAAGACATTACTCACCGTTTGTGTTGACTGATTCTTACTTACCTGGGCTTTTATGAACTCAAAGGCGCGGGCGCGCGAGAGAAAATAAATAATAAATAAAGGAGCGCGGGTGGCGCGTAAACACTAGCGTGCTGTGCTAACAATAATGGAAGCTAGCGATGTTAAGTTAATCTGAGATGGTGGGTAAACTGTATTTAGTAATATAAACAACTAGAAATTATAGTAAATGATGGTTCAAAACAGAAAGAAATACGAAGCTAATACGAGGCGTACGAGCTAATCACAGCAGGCAGGAAGGCAGACAGGAGCAATCGATTTTTAAGAAATAATTTAAGTAATCGAAATTTAAGAAACGTGAGTCCCATCTCGACACCTACACCAGTGGTGGATTATCGACCCAGATTGATTATTTGCTTATCCGACGCCGTGACTTCAAGCTGGTCAGGGATGCCAAGGTGATTCCATCTGAGACAATTGCCTCCCATTACCGGTTACTAGTCCTTGATCTCCGGCTGAACTCCGGCCTCCAACCCTGCACTCGAATTACTGGCCCTGAGAAGATCAAGTGGTGGCGCTTTCCTCAGAAGACAACACAACTGGTTGCCGTGCTCAACACACATATCAACACCATTGATGGTGACCAGCCTGTTGAAACATTCTGGGAAAACATGTCTAAGCCGATCTGTAACGTGGCGGGAAGAGTGCCTCGGTGTGACAAAGCCAGGGCGACGATTTGTAGACAAGCAGATCTGGTGGTGGACCAACGAGGTACAGGAAGCTACGAAGGCAAAGAAGGCTGCATTCAAGTTATGGCGTGTCTCGCGGGTGGCCGACGATTGGCATGAGTATAGACGACAGTCGATAGCAAAGAAGGTGGTGGCTGCCGCAAACGCCCGACACCATGCCGAGCTCTACGCACAGCTCGACACGCCTGAAGGAGCCAACCGAATCTACAAACTCGCAAATGCCCGCCATCGCTCGACACTGGATATTGGTCAAGTAATGAATATTAAAGACTCCAACCATCACGTCCTTCGTGATCCACCCGCCATTCTGCAACGATGGAAAGAGTATTTTGACTCGATCTACAACATGGAATTCCCGCATCCACTGATTACAAGCAGCGCACCCATCCCTGGGCCGGTACCGCAGATCAGCCCTGCCGAGGTCGAGTTTGCAGTTGAAAAGATGAAGAAAGGAAAGGCCCCGGGACCTGACAACATTCCCGCTGAGGCGTGGAAGCTACTCGGACACCAAGGCACTGAAGTCCTTACCCGATTGTTTAATAAGATCATCGATGAGGGTACCATCCCCTCAACATGGGCTGCCAGTGTAACGGTCCCGATCCGGAAAGGCAAAGGCGACGTCAGCGAATGTAACACCTATCGTCTGATTCGCCTGCTCTGCCATGCCATGAAGATATTTGAGCGCGTAATCGACACCCGCCTCCGGAAGATCGTTTCCATCCGTCCAAACCAGTGCGGATTTGTTAGAGGAAGCGGCACTACTGATGCGATCCATGGCGTCAGGCTGCTGCTAGAGAGGCATCGGGAGAAGAACCAGCAAGTACACATGGCCTTCCTCGATCTCGAGAAAGCATTTGACCGTGTGCCCCGAGATCTTATCTAGCATTCCCTCCGCTCTCACGGTGCCCCCAAAGAGTACGTACGTTGGATCCAGCTTCTCTATACCAATACCACCAGCGTCGTCCGATGCCCTGCAGGTCTGTCCGAAACATTCCCGACTATCGTGGGCGTGCATCAGGGATCCGCCCTCTCCCCCCTTCTTTTTATCCTTTGCATGGATACTGCCACGGGGGATATCCAGGTGTCTCAGCCCTGGTCACTTCTATTCGCCGACGACATCTTCCAAGCTGACAAAACCCGTTGGGGGCTTGAACGCCAAGTGCAAGACTGGAATGAGCGGTTAGACGCGCATGGACTGCGCCTTAACATCAAAAAGACCCCAGACCGACGGGACAATCAGAGTTGGAGGGCAGCCATTAAACAAAGTCACCGAATTTAAATATCTTGGTTCTCTAATCCAGAGTGACGGTGACTCTCTTCCAGATGCCTGAGCCCGAGTCAATACAGCATGGCTTAAATGGAGACAAGTCACAGGCATTCTCTGTGATCGCCGAATGCCCATATAACTCAAGGGCAAGATTTATAAAACTGTTGTACGCCCGGTCGCGTTGTACGGTTCCGAGTGTTGGCCAGCCAACATCAAACATGAGCAGTCCCTCCATGTTATGGAGATGAAGATCCTCCGCTGGTCCCTCGGCCTCACGCGATTCGACCACGTCAAGAATGAAGATGTCCGAAGGCGCATTTGTGTGGTGCCCATTGTCCAAAAGATGCGTGAAGCTCGACTCCGCTGGTATGGCCATGTCATCAGATGTGGCAATAAGACAACGGTAAAAATGGTCTATAATCTATCACCACCCGGACAACGGCCGCGTGGCCGGCCGAAGAAGCGGTGGCTCGATCGTTTGGCGGAGGAAATGCGCGCAGTAAATATCACCACTGAAGATGCCCTGGATCGAGCCAAGTGGCGAAAAGCATGCAAGCAAGCGGACCCTATATAAATACGGGATGCACGCTAGGACAGAGAGAGGACAGAGAGAGATTTTTCCTAGATCCTACAGTAGATTTATTGTTTGGCCTCACTAAACGAGGAATAGACACAATTTCTATATAATGTTCTACACTACTTATGATATCAATTAAGCTGGGACAGCAAAGACTGTGATTTGGACTTTGACTTACTTGTCATATGGTGTGTAACGTCTTGGAGATGTTGTCCGACAGAACATTGGGTGTTTCACTGAGTGGGGCAAATCGATTTGTTATGGTAATCGGAACAGAAGAGTGTTTTTTTAATCCGCGACTAGAGCGATCTCTCACGGTCACCCATCTGCCCTGCTGCGTGGGCTCTAACGTTACTTCAGCCGGAACCGAATCATGTACAGAGTTCACTATGCTAGGCGCATCCAAAATAGTATCTAAAGCTCTAGTACTATCCTTAATATCCTCAATTAAAGTTTGTATGCGTGTCTCTAGCTCTGAAATCTTCTCCGTCAGCCTGACTGTCTCCTTGCATTTATCACAAATAAATCCTATATTGCCATCGGAGAAGGCTATACTAAACATATGACATGTGACACAGGTGACAATAACAGGACAAGACATTACTCACCGTTTGTGTTGACTGATTCTTACTTACTTACAGCAAAGACTGTGATTTGGACTTTGACTTACTTGTCATATGGTGTGTAACGTCTTGGAGATGTTGTCCGACAGAACAGCCGCTCCTATTCTACTGGGGTGCAGGCTATCGTCACGGTAGAGCCTCGCTCCAAAAACAGATTCCAATTATTTACAAAGAGCAGTTTCTGTTCATTACACCATGACATTAACCATTCATTTAGTGCAAATAATCTACTGAACCTTTCCTGTCCTTGTCGGTACGTGGGAAGCGGTCCAGACACGATGATCGTTGCTTCAGGCGATGTGCTGCGTACCGTCTCGACTAGGCTCCTGTAGTCCTTCTTCAGAACCTCCGTCTGCCGCAGCCTGATGTTGTTCACTCCCGCATGCAGCACAACAGTTCCGACGCTCGTCACCGTTCAGGATCTCGGGAACCTGTGCAGCGACATCTAGAACACGAGCACCAGGAAATCAGTGACATCACGGACGATGGAACTGCCGATGATCACGGCGTCGTCGCGTTCCGACTCGCGAAGAGGGGAGAAGCGGTTCCGGGTGGAGATCTCGAAGACCGGGAGGGGCGGAGAGATTCTTGCTCTGGTCCTGGCTCGTGTCGTCCACTGTGGGATCACCCAGGGTCCACGGTGTTGTGTCGGTGCCGGAGTGAATGAAGCCAGGGACGATCGCGTCCTGGGTGCTTGGGGCCTGTGCAGAGAAACACACGGAGTAGATGAGGTCGGAGTCAGAAAGTTACTAACCACTGACTTGTGAGCATCGGCACGTGATGTTTCAAGCGTTGATCGTCGATCTCGCAGCTCGGTTTGCCTCTCTAGTAGATCACGGATCTGCTTCTCCACGGACTCCAGCTCCAACTGCACCGAATGCAGCTCAAACGTGTCCTCACCTGCACTCAGGGGTAACGTTAGACACACATCCGATATATTCGCGATAATAAGAGATGAACCGTAAATTAGTAGTGATACTACCAATATCACTACTAATTTAGGACTGAAATCCTGGATAGAACCCGTATCCTTTCAATAATACGGGTGTAAATAAGACGATCGATAGGCGAGAGGCCGCGCGTGCAATGCTAGCGGGCTTAAGGCTATTAGCGGAAATTCGGAAAGTTGGATACTAGTAGCGATATCAAAGCAATCCGATTTTTTTTTATAAGGAATAGTATCGAAGATATGTTCACATGCTGTAAAAATAGAAAATGCTTGTTTAGAAATGAATGGTAAAGAAGAAAATCAAGGATTATGAATCAATTCGACGGAGCTCCAAACACAAATTTTTCATATATTGAAAAATATGTGACAATATATTTACTAATATGTCATAATGTATGTAATTTTATATTCAGTAATATACTTCATAATATATAGATGTATATGTGATCAGATATGGTACAACAATTGCAGGTAATATAGGTAACACTTTACAGTAAGGGTACATGAATTATCATGAATTCATGTATAAATTCATGCATGAATTATGCATTCATTCATGCATTAATATCTCATGAATCATCAGGAACTAACACGAGCTCAATGTTTTTTCATTCATGACTGCATGGATGAACAACACCTTAATTAAAACATTAACTAAGATGAGCACATCATCATGAAATATGATTTATTGCGCCAGATCATAATGTTTTCTTTGTTTTTTGTCTAGGTCAGTGACCTAGTCACCACTTTAGTTGAGGGGCCACACACATGATGAAGTCATTGATAGATAATGCTTAGTTAATGATGACTACTGTATTGGACAGACTACAAAATAGACCAATCACAGCTCATAGCACACAAATTCTGTTGACATCCAAATACAGTAGTCATCATTAACTAAGCATTATCTATCAATGACTTCATCGTGTGTGGCCCCTCAACTAAAGTGGTGACTAGGTACTTTGAAACTCTGATGAACAATGTGCTATTAATGGTGGCATAACTGTGAACAAAGAAAACATCATGATCATGCGTAATAAATCATAATTCATGATGATGTGCTCATCTTAGTTAATGTTTTAATTAAGGTGTTGTTTATCCATGAAGTCATGAATGAAAAACGTTGAACTCGTGTTAGATCCTGATGATTCATGAGATATTAATGCATGAATGAATGCATAATTCATGCATGACTTTATACATGAATTCATGATAATTCATGTACCCTTACCGTAAAGTGTTACCGTATTATATTGCAGATATATTTACTCATGCAGCATAAACACGCATGTATAGATTAATTATAATGTAATATATTTCATAACTTTTACATACTAAATATTTCATATTTTCAAGCTAGTTAACAATAGCATAAGTGCACCTGCATGTACAAAGTATTTAACCAAGGGACTATTACTGTACTAAAGAGTGCACAGTTATTACTTTTTAGATATAGTACTTACAATCTTGAAGATATAGGGCAACTTGTCAATCTAACCACAGGCTCTACTCTTCAGCACAATGGTAACCCCAAAAACTAAAATTACAAATTCCAAAATAATACAACATAAAACACTAAACGATCTCCCCCTATATTAATATTAAGCAAAACTCATTAAATAACACTTCATTTTAACATTGCTCTCCTTCAACAGTCAGAAGCAAAGCATGCTGGGAACTAGAAATCTGTTGTAACTCACTCCGTGAATGTGTGTGTATTTATATATGTGAAGTGTGAACATACATTCACATGAATATGGGAACATGTATATGCAATATATGTACACAATAAAGGATAAAACTTTGTGAATATTACATGTAATGCTATTTTTGTCTTAAATGAGGTACCTTATGAGTTCATAAGCACGGAGAATGACAGATTTAACAGTGTGTAACAACATTTAGTTTTACATTAAATTAGCTCAAATTATATATAGGGAATTTTAATAATTAATCATGAATATGATTAATATATTACATATTACAGTTAAATTATCGAAGTTGAAAATAGATTGATTGTACACACGAATGATCAATCACAACGAATTATAATTCCTCATTCATATGTCAATGGTCCATTTTCAGATCGATTATATGAGATAACCTTTAAGGGAGTTAATTTAGCTATCGAACTGTTTGTCCAGCAAACGGCCGTAAGATTAACTTATCAACTTCTCAACAAAGTTATCCCTTCTTATAAACTCCAAGAAATATCAATTTTCTGGCCGTGAACATTAATTTTCCTGTGTTTATAAAATTAGACTACGCAACGTAGTCAATAATGAAAGCTTTGTAGCTATGATCGAGATTTCATTGACTTTGTAAAATGAGCATTTTAGACAGAAGGCAATCAAGAATATAATGGTTTTAATGGTTGGACTAATAATACATCGAACTACAATTCACACAGAATATATGTATATACACCCGAAACAAACAAAACGAAAAACATTACAAACACGAATTAAAATAGGATGAGAGAGAAAGATAAAAATGAGAGGGAGAGAGAGTTGGGAAGAGAGAGAGAGATCCGTAGGATCACAGCTTGACAAAATTCACCTGGACATTTAAACCTTTAAGAGACAACACGGAAAAACAGTCTTAATGCTCTAAAATCTTGGTAACTCAAATATACTTGCATATAGTTCTCATGTGTCTGAGCCCTGCGGCGTGTGTGAGCTGCTGGTCTTTGTGTGTTCCGTTGGAGCGTCACGTGGTTTGCTGCGGTCTGGAGCGCGCAGTTTCAAAGAAGGCTTAAAGGTCTTTGACGTAAATTACCAGATAAATAATTCAGACTAAGTTCATTTCTGGTGAAATGAACAAAGGAAAAACAAACTTAAGCAAAAGAAAAGAAGAGGAAAGATCCCCCAGGGCGGGGATCACAAGTATGATGGTTACATCGGATCGAAGGAGAGGGAAGAGTCCAGTCAAAGTCGAAGTTCCCTCGAAGAAGGGAGTTCCCCCAAAGATGCAGTTCTTTCTCCCCCCTCCTTACTCTTACTTCACTTCTCTAAGATCCCCAAGATGAGGTGCTTGGTGGTCTTCTTTAAAGACACTTCTGTTTACGCCTCCTCTGGCGTGAATGCACCAATCAGCTGGGAGGAAAGTGTGCGGATAAGTGTTCCTTTGTTCCCTCGAGATCGACTTTGCATGTTTCATGACCGTGATGTAAAAATGCGTTCAATTTTACTCCAGAGATGATAAAACATAGTAACATACATTTTACGGTTTGCACCCATATATATATGGTTTGGTCAGATCAAGAGGATTCTAAAGGTGTGAAGAACGACATACAAACATTATAGGAAAACACAGTTACATTAAAAGTGCATCTAAAAGCACCTCTGTTCATTTAGAATTATAATACGATCACATCTAACCCCAATGGAACATGGGCAAACATAAAAACATATCGAATATATCATAGTACAAGTCTCTCAATTGAGGAGATTGGAGGAAAAGTCCTTGTGTGTGTGTGTGTGTGTGTACTGTGAACGTGGCTGGGTCATTCGTTGGTGAAGATGTGGTGAACTTTTGCTCACCCCCCTCCCGGGCAATGATATGTGTGTGCGTATTCTTTAAATTGATGAGTTTTTAAGTCTGGATTACAATGACCAGTGTGGTTCATTACACAAGGTTGTCTGTGTTTGTGAGGTGTCCTGCAGAGGGGACACCACGGGATCTCCGGCCAGAGAGGCGCTCCTGTTGGGTCACATGTGGTAAGACAGAGGACCCTGTGATTACTTATCAGCGAAAAACGCCGCGGGGGCACTTCTGGCATCGGTCATTTAATTAAGTCCCATCGCCATTTGCTTGTGTGTGAATCAGTAACTTAAAAAGTCTCATGACATCTCCATTCTTCAGATTGTGAAAGAAACAGGAGTGTTTACATAATTAGAGACTTAGTTGATTAAAACCACATGATTGCGCTGATCATCTGATTATTGCTACATTCCCCCCTTGATGGTTCGGCAGGACCCGTGTGGGTGGGCCTCGTTGAACCATCACGACCGCATTGGTCAGGTGGCAGGTAAATCATGGAGGTTGGATGCTGCAGATGATGGTTAGGGCTGAGGGCTCAGCTCTATCAGGTTTTCCGCGTTCTCTAGCGGGGAGTCTTCTTTCCGAGGGCCCCTACAGAACCCTCCGGACATGGCTTGGGTGAGCCTGGCTGTTGAGGCTCTCATCTCGTTGAGTCGTCGGTACAGGACGTAGGCCAAACCCAGGGTTAGGGTGTGGCTGATGATTGTCGAAATGCAAAGTGCCGTGTCAGCGGCGGTCCATGCTTGAACAACAGGTGAAATGTTCAGGATGGGCAATCTGGACAATGCTTGGAGGGCTGTGTCAAGGGGAGCGATGACGATGATCTATGAGCCCCCCCTTCCTCAATCCATTTTTACAGTTCTGGATTTAGGGTGAAATTGTGGTTCTTGAAGAAGGATGGAATTTCCAGTTCGGATTGGCATTCTGCACTCGGAAGGTGGTACAGGGCTAGGTCGTCCAGGTGAAGGATGGTGCAGTGAGTGCAGCTGTGCGCACAGGAGTGTTAGCGAGCCACCTGTCACCTGCAATCTCTGCTTGGGTCTCGATGCCTTGAGTGCGAGGCTTTGCTTCGGCAGGGCAGCGGGTGTCGCCGATCTGCAGCCTGCAGATTCCGTCAGTGTTGTCTCTGAGGAAGGGTCTGTTAGGGCAGAGGTAATGAATGTCTTTAGTCAAGGTGCACATGTGCTGGTTCGGGGCCAGGTGCAGCTGTGTGTTGCTGTCGTGGTAGGCCACCACGTCTGGAGTGCGAATCTTGATGTGAGTGTCACTTTTCAAAAATCCAACCTTGACAATGTCTTTTACTTGGTAGAGTCGGCTTGACTCTATGGTGGGTAGGTTCAGGAGAAAACCCACTTTCCTCTGCTCGGAGTCGACGCGGAGTGGGATGGCGCTACCCAGAGAGTAGGTAAGGTGTGCTTGTAGAGGGTCAGTTGGCGTGGTGATGGCAGAAGCCAGCATGGTTTGCACCAGGCTTAAGGGTATCAGGTTCGGTGGAATTCTACCCATGGCTAGGCTGTCAATGGAGGAGCTCACCTCCCGCAGCAGGTCTGTCATCCGGGCTGTGACCAGCTGAGTTTGAGCAAAGTCATTCTGGGAGACAGTAAATAGCTGTTTCATGGAGTTCACTGTCTGGTTCAGCAGAACGCTGTGAGTGTTGAGAATTACCACTGTTCCCTTAAATGTCTTGTGGGTGATTTGCAGGGAGGCACTCTGTGTCGTAAGTTGCTCTTTTAGCAGTGGGATCTCAGTTTGAATTTCAGTCACATGCCGTCTCACGGTGGCTAGGTTCACTGCGTTGACACTGGATATGTCAACGTTGGACAGAGTTCCGAGAGCAGCGGCGGCTCTGAGCAAAGCTCCCAGGATCCGTTTGGCACGGCGGTTGTGTCCACTTAAGTCCGCTTGTGTGACAGTCATTTTATCAAGTTGGTTGAGCATGTGCTCAACATTGGCCTCAGCGCGAGCGAGGGAGTCCTCTGTCCATCCGGCACTGGCCCAGCTGAATTGGGCTACTGTGCTGGGGTAGGGTTTTCGGTACACGTTGCGGGGGTCCACTTGAACATACACTTTCTGGGTGTGTGTGCGGCAGTTGGTTATCAGGAATCCCATTTGTTCTTTTAGGACGATGCCTGATGCCGGACCCGGTGAGATGCTGTCCGTTTGCGGCTGCCCTCTGGTTGGCTGAAGGCTCAGAATGGCAAACCACGGCAGCATCCTGGTAAAGGCAAAAAGAAGAGAGAGAAAGGTAGGAAACATTTCAGCGAGTGTCGTCCTTCTTTGGCTAGGACAGTCTTTTTGCTTCAAGGACAACGGTGTGTCACTTGCTTCGGTGTCTTGTAAGTGGTTCTGGTGCTGCGGTGTGCAGCACGTGATGCGTCATGGGCATACATTGGCATGACCCCCCTTCTGCATTGTGGCACCACAAGCCTTGGCGCTGTGATGGCATCAGGTGCATAACGTAGAATGTTGTCCTGTGCACGCATCATGTGTTTGGTGACCTGCAGTTTCTGGGGCACCGGTTATCGGTGGTTGCAGACGGCGTGCTTGGGTGGTTGGAGGGGTCTGAGAGGTGGTTTCTCATATTGTCCATTGTTTTGTCATAGTCTTTGGTAAGCTGGAAAGTTAAGGTCAGGTTAAGCAGGGGCTTGGTGACATTTCGTCATACTTGTGGTGAGAGACGCATGCATGACCCTAAAAGTTCAGAACCACGGTTTAACTGGTTCGCTAGGTCTGTAGCATAAAGCTAGGTGTTTCACGTGTAGCTAGCTAGTGAAATGTGTCTTGTATCTTATCTTAGCTGTGGATGTTAGGAGGCTAAGATGTATGTGGTTCCGAGAGTATTTCCTGGAAGGGGCATAGCCGAGATGAAATAAATGACTTAAGATGGTTCTTTTGACTAAATTATTTCTCTGGACTGAACTAGTGGTTCACTACGGCTTGACAAAGTGGATGATAGGGGGAAAAGGACAGCTTTCCTATTTGAATTATGCTTATTATCGATCCTCTGGACCATAGTTGTGCCCTAGTAAATTGTTGAAATTACTAGTGTTGCAGGGTCACAAAATGAGTACACTGGTTGAAACTACGCCAAAATAACAAATAAGGGTGTCTCTGTTTCCTTTCTGGGCCCTATGGGGAATGGAACCACATTTGAACAAGAGAGGAAATGAAATTAAATCATATAGATGACTGAATAGCCAAGGGAATAGCTGACTGCTATTATTATCAACAAAAGATACAAAGAACAAAAGCAAATTAAAATTAAAAGCAAAAGGGAATAAAATGATCAAAACAACGGGAATGATCTGAAGGCGAGAATAATCAGTGGCATTAGTGATGAAAATTCCTATTGCTATATGAATTCTTCTCTAGCTACACAGTTTACATGTAGTCAAACTTAAGTTTAATTAACAGGGCATCTGCAAAGTTAGCCTTCGACGGTTAGCAAGGACTATGCCTGAACTAGTGAAGGTGAACTTTAGCTAAGGAGAGTTGCAAACACGGAAAGTGAATTAGAAATCCTAACTGGTGTTAAGGAAAGTATTCTAGAATACTTTGCACTGTGAAAACACAACGGTGATTAAGGGTTCAAGTAAATGATGCTAACTTCTAACTGTGGAAGTTATTATTTAGCTTAGCCTATGCTGGATGGATGCTATGTTAGGTTAGCTTAGCCTAAGTTGGATGGATGCTAGGTTAGGCTAGCTTAGCTTAAGGCTGGAAGGATGCTAGGTTAAGTTAGCTTAGCCTAAGGTAGATGGATACTAGGTTAGGGTAGCTTAGCCACCTAGGCTGGTTTATTTACAAAGTGACGTCACAAGTTAGCACTTCCTGTGACAAGTTGTTGTCATGGGAACTAGAGCATGTTAGAACACTTCAACAGTCCCTGAAAAATGTCTGCACCTTTTAAAAGGGGGCGCCTATACTTGAAGTCTTTCGAGAACTTGATGTTACATTAAGTAAAATGCGACTGTGTTTTGGCATTTGCTGATTTTACTCATGTAACTCTTCTCTTTACTTTACACAACTTATTCTATTTGTTTACCGAGTAAGGAAATAGATTTGCTGTAAGTCAAAGGTTGTCTAAGCATCTATAGTTACGTCCCTCTCATGCATAAATGCTGACTTTTCAGCGAGTAAACAGTTTTGATCGCTAGGTAGCTCTCTGCTTGTAGATGCAGCTAAAATTTAGGTGAATTACATCAATCTAACAATAATTTGTAAGGCCTTTACATTGTAGAAAGGGGAGCATCACCCAGGTCTACATATATACAACTCTGTTCTGAGCTTTCTTTGTCAGACACAGGTTTAGTCATACTGCAATTTGGATTTCTTTTTAACCAAAGCGGAATAGATATCGGTACAGATTAGAGGCTGCTGAAATGAGATTCCTTTGTCACACAGACTTACGCTTTACGGCTGAACTTACTGATATTAGTTGGAAATCTAAGACTCTTTCACTTAAAGTAGAGATGTCAATTCCAGCTATCGTTTTATCTGCATTTAGACAAGCCAGCGATCAAAAATGCGTATTGCACGTTGTGTTCTAGTTGGATCACAAAGATCCAATGCATGCCTGTAGTTTAACAGTAGTTTGAGGCTGAGGTGGTTTTCCTACACTCTGGCGGTAAGGTGACGTATGCCCTATTTGGAGCTAGTGTTTCTTGTAACCCTTCATTGTCAGGAAACCTAATGTTTAGCAGTGCCAATTCAACCAGCATCTAGAAACTGTTTGTTTCAAAAGAGTTGTGCATAGTCTGTTGGCCGTTGAGATTTACACGTCCATTTAAGATTCTTTTAACTCAGTAAAATTCTAATTTTACGAATGCAGAGTCTTGCAACTCTTTGAACACACATTTTCATCTACTTTTAAAAGTTCTATGTCCTATGCTGATCAGGGACCCTTTTAGCAGAGTCTTGCACTGTGTTCTTGCAGTGTCTTTTGGTTTTGCAGTTCAAAATCAGTGGGGTTTTAGGACTTCTTTCAGAAGAGGCCTTCGGCATTAGGTCACGCATCGTTGAGTGGGTATTGCGTGGTCTTTGGCGAGCTGGAAGGTGCAGGGTAGCGGACTTGAACCTTGACTTGGTGCTGAGGCTGTGTCTTCATGGCTGGCTGCGGGAGTTCCTGTGAACTCTGTGACCTGACAGTCTGGCTCTGGTGTAGTTCTCGTGACCTCTGTGACAGGAGGGGGCGGGGTTCTTGAACTTGGGCCCAGACGGTCAGGTGTTTATAAGTCTAATAAAAGCTTAGAGCAGTCTAGCAGGTCTTTGCCAATCAGAAAGGGGTACGTGTCCATTTGTGAGATGTACACCGGGTGGGTAGGACTCAAAGGACCAATTGTCAGGTGAATGGGAGCTACCTGTTCGAGCCGGATGTCATCTGGCTGTACGACTGCACATTGAGCTCACACGATTCGGATGTAAGAGTTCGATCTTGTCTCATAGCTTTAGCTCTGAGTTTTCCTAAAAGTTCAGCTGATATCAAAGTAAAGTCTGCGCCGGTGTCTACCAGTGCTTCAAGTCTCACGTCATTTTCCAAAGTGATGGCTAGGTAGGGTTTCCGGGCCACCCCCTTTTCGATCAGGTTCCCCAGGAGCTTTGGCGTCCGGGTTGGTGTGGTGATCGATGGGCGGTTAGGGCCGGTCTCGTGTTGTTCGCTGTGGAGGCAGGTAGACAAAGCAGCATTTCCTGGGTCTTTGTGATGATGGACCCAGTCGTGGGAAACTGTGCTGTCATGCTTAGGCTGTGCAGCTGTCAGCTGTGGTGGCTGGGTGATGCTGTCACTTTGTGGTGTGACAGTTAGCTCTGTGGTCTGATGCTGATGAGCAGTGTTCTGGGTGCCCGTTTCAGGCCTTACGCTTAGACATAGGATGTCTGGGTCGTCCCTCTTGTGTCTCTTGTGAGATCTCATGTGAAGAAGCTCTTTCAGCACCTTCAGGATCTCTGCCGTCTCTGACGTGGCTGCACTGTCTTTATCTGATGTGTGCTCAGACTTGTGCTTACCAGTGGCATGTTGAGAGGGGTACCGCTCCGGGCTGTCTGGGCTTGAGTCTCTTGGTGATGGGGGTTGGCTATTTCTGGGTCGCCGGCTGGCTTCCCAGAATCTTTCAGAGCGCTCGCTCTGGTGCCTTGGATGAGCACCGTCACGGCCGTGCTGCCTTCTGCTGGCCTGGAACGGTCTTGACTCTCTGTAAAAAGGGCTGTGGTGTTGTGGGGCCCCCTCTAGAGGCAGATCTGAGTAGTGTTCAGAGACAGAGTAGATTGTGGGGTCTTTAAAAGTCTTTTCGTACACAGTCTTTTGCTTAATGTGAGCTTTGTGGGCCAAGTCTCGTAGCTGTTGGGTAGACATGCTACGGGGACAGGCCAGGATGCCTAAGTAATGACTCACTGTGGGATGCAGATTTCGAAGGAACAGAGTTCTGAAATTGACATCCTCTTCCATACCTGGCTGGTTCCGTGCTCCGAAGTAGGCTTGTCGGAGTCGGCTGTAGTAGGTCTGTGGGGTTTCAAGTCGGGCCTGCTTGAGGTCCATGGCAGTGAATAACCCTTGGTCTGATTCTGGATCAGAGAATTCACGGATCAAAGCTTGTTGCAGCTGCTGGTAGTCCGTTTTGATAGTCTCTCGTTGACGGTCAAGGAATCTGCGCACCTCACGACTGGAAGTAATTCTTAGCAGGTACAATCTGTTCCATGCGGTCGCGTTGGTAACAGTTTGTAAGTGAAAGTCAATGTTTTGCAGGTATGCGTGCACATTGTGGCCTCCTGCAGGGTTCGGAGTGAACGTCGGGATGTTTCTGGCCAGCTTATCAAGTTCTTTGGGAGCCATGCCGTGGTTAGTGGCAGGGGTTCTTTGGAAAGGCTCTCCCCCCCTCGCTGTTGACGGGGATTCTTGTGGGCTGGCTGGTGGTGTTTTGAACAGCAGGCTTTCGCCCTTCTTTTCAGCTCTGGGTTGTAGGCTTAAAGGTGCGGACCGGTTGGTCAGGAGAAACTTTGTGTTGTGTGTTTCCCCTTCCCGGTCACTCTGCAGTCTATATGAGTGTTTCAGCTCTCTGTGAACAATGTCAAGTTCGTCTTTGAGATCGTGTCTCTGCTGAACAAGCTCGTGGATTTTAGCTTCGGCCGCTTGCAAGTGTTTTTCGCAGGCCTTGGCTTTAGTGTCTCTTTCTTTTAGTTCAGTCTCTGCTCTTGCAAGGAGAGCTTCACCTTTTCGGAGTTTCTTGTTGAGTTCCTCTCTGGTTCCTTTCTCTGACTGCTCTTTTCGGTCTGTGTGTATACGAAGATCAGACAGGGCAGTTTGAAGTCTTTCCACTTCCTTCTGTAGCTCGGGGTCAGTGTCATCCTCTTCCTTGGTTTCGAGGAGTAGTTGTTCTAGACGACTGTGGATCTGGGCCTCCTCCGCTTGCATCTTTAGCGTTGCTACTTCATGCTCCAGGGCGATGCGGCTCCTTTCGTGGAGGCGTGCTTGTGCAATGAGCTTGTGAGCGAGGTTTCCGACGTGTCGGGCCCAGTCTTTGTCGTTGTAGCTTTGACTCGGTTCATGAGCCGTCAGATTGTCCATGTCGGCGTCCAGCTGCTCTTGGCTCGGGGGCTCTGAGTCACTGGCGACCTTGGGCAGGAAGGTAGTCATCATGGCTTTCAGCCATGTCTCGAGGTTGCCCCAGTGGACTGCGGGGCTGGAAGACCGGAACATACTGGCTCACTGTGGGCGAGAGGAACACAGCACACACAAAGAGAACAATGCAAGTTCTTTTACGAGCTATAATACTAATACGGGCGATGCCGTCTACAAGAATTTCGGCTAACTGATGCAGGCAGTTAGAGTTATGTGGGGACAATTTGCGTAGGTCAGCGTTGGGCCTAAATAAAGATTTTGACAGGGCGGTAGCCTAGTGGGTCATCTGTTGATGCTAACGGCTTGGTTGTCAACCTGTTATTTAGCTTTCCTTGGTGTCTCTCGTAGGTTATGTCTCTAGGTGAACTGAAAGGAACAGATCACAACAGAAAAGAAAAATAGCAAGATGGGAAAGATTGAAGTAAAATGAAACAATAAAAGTGAATATGTCTGTAATGAAATGGAGTGAATAATAGCACGGGAAGTGTTACAGGGGATAAGGAGGCCTGAGCCTGCTATATGTGGCTTGGAGAAAAGGGGATGGGCCAAACACTTAAATGACCGGGGGAATATCTAATATTCTGTGGCCTATACTAAGTGGATGGGTTTTACCTTATGTTAGCTTGCCTGGGGTGAATTGAGGTCCTCCCTGGTCGGAGCCAGCGTCGCCGTCAATCTTTCCGTCGTCCCTTAACACTTGACCGCAGTGTCCCCGGGCCCTTCCGTTCATCTGTACCAAGGTGCGCCCTCTCAAACAACTTGACTTTAAACACAACCGAAAATACCAAGGTGTCAACTTGCCAGACGGCACAGCAAAGTGGATTTTCCCCAGAACCCTCAAAAAGAGTGGCCCCTCTTCGGGCCTTGGTTTGAGTAATTATTCCAAAATTGCCTTGTGTGTCAACTAGTGTGGTTGACTTCCCTTTGGAGTGCCAAATTGCTGAGTCTTATTGCGTGCCGCACCAATGGAAAGAAACAGAATAGGTCCGAGACTCACGCACGGCAGGCGTCGGTAACGCCGGTCAGACGACCCCGCTCGCTGGAAACCAACCAGGGATGACTGTCAAACCACCACAGCATAAGAGAGTGTTCTACCTATGAATACAAAACAGGATGAAGAACAAGTGAAACTTAAAGTGAATTAAGGCTTTCTTTGTCTAAACCAAATTGAGTACTTATGTAGAAAATAAAAAGCAAAGGCTTTACTTAATAATGGTAAAAACAAAAGGGAATTATGACAATGTTAATTATCAGAATCACCTAATCCCTAAAAGAAGAGATATCAATAACTAAAGCAGGATGTCACAGGAGGAGGCAAGCTGTAGTAGCGGGTTTGTGCCACAAGGGGGCGTACTTCGTCTCAGTGGTCAACCTGGTTAAAAAGGCAGCTTAATTTAAATTGCAATTCAAACTGGTTTAAACTCAATTTAAATAAGTGTATAAAGAGATGTTAAGTAACATCTAATCTAGTAAGGATACAGTTGTGATGAAGTATCAATACGAAGAATAAATAAAAAAAATAAAAAAAATTGAACTGAGAAACTTAATTCAAATTTAAATTCGAAATTTGTTTGTTTCAAACCAAATTTGAATAAGTGTAAGAAAGGTAAAGATCAAAATTATATCTGATGATGATCACGATTACTGTAAGGTATCAGCGATAAATAAAATAAAGCCAAAGAAAAACTGGAAATATACCACTTCAAAACAGAATGAAAGGAGGAAAAAGTGATACACCGTCTTAGCAGGGGATGCCACAAGGGTGCGTGTCCCTCTAAGTGGGTATCAGTGACTGACAGGAAAACACGATGTAAATTTAAATTCAAACTGGTTTAAAACCAAATTTAATTAAGCGTGTAAGGGAATTGAAAAATCAGGATAATATTTTATAATAATTAACGATAACAGCAAAGTATCATCAATAACTATAAAACAATCAAAAGAGAAAAGTAGAGATAGGCAATTCAAAACAGAATTTGAAAAGAGAGAAAAGGAGAGTTGAGTGAGCCGACTTAGAAGGCGGCAACTAGGTGGTGGACTTTTAGCATTAAGAAAGCATTATCTGAAACGGCCCTCGCGTAATTGCGCTCATGCATGCCAAAGTCAGAAGGCGGGGCGTAATTTGAGACTTCTAAACGCCCTCTAGCGTTTAGTCAGCGGAATTACAACCCCTTTTTAATGTGATTCAAAAGCTAAGAGCTTTCAGTTCGCGTCACGCACTGATTTTCTGGAATAAATCACAAGTATACAATTCAGATCTCTGCAGATCTTTTTGGTGCTATACTGCAAAAGAGTATATGGCGGGATTTCTTCGCCATACATACACAAATGTGGACAACAGGAATTTTCGTCTGTTGGTTTGAACTCCAATAAACATTTTTCACAATAGCACTTATGATTTAAATGTATTAGATCTTCAATTGGGTAGCTACGCCAATTTTTTGACCAGGAGTTTATCGTTTTTGTTGAATATCATTGGGTTAACCCCGAATTCAATAACGATATTTGCATGCAAGGCCTATGTTTAAAAGGAGTCTCGCTTAAAAACATATTTATTCAAACCGGTAATACGCACGTGAGAATTCTTCATTCACAGCGATTTAAAACAAATATTAGAAATGTATCAACTGCAGAGGTATTTATTCATCTCTTAACAGGACATTTGTAATATTAAAGTACTGCAGTCTTAGCATTTAACAGTGCTAACAATTGTCTAGGCATATTTTTAGCAACTTGTTAAAAATGTAACGTTACTGACTTCGGCTTTTTGCCTCGGTCGGTTAGGAGTGAGTTCGCGTTGCGACTTATCTCACAATTTCATAATTTCATAGCGCGCACAAAAAAAATATTAATAACCATATACACAGATTGAAACTGGATTGCTCATAAAACAAAGTTTGAAATTGCCAGCGTCCTCCACCAAACTGTAACAACATTTAGTTTTACATTAAATTAGCTCAAATTATAAATAGGGAATTTTAATAATTAATCATGAATATGATTAATATATTACATATTACAGTTAAATTATCGAAGTTGAAAATAGATTGATTGTACACACGAATGATCAATCACAACGAATTATAATTCCTCATTCATATGTCAATGGTCCATTTTCAGATCGATTATATGAGATAACCTTTAAGGGAGTTAATTTAGCTATCGAACTGTTTGTCCAGCAAACAGCCATAAGATTAACTTATCAACTTCTCAACAAAGTTATCCCTTCTTATAAACTCCAAGAAATATCAATTTTCTGGCCGTGAACATTAATTTTCCTGTGTTTATAAAATTAGACTACGCAACGTAGTCAATAATGAAAGCTTTGTAGCTATGATCGAGATTTCATTGACTTTGTAAAATGAGCATTTTAGACAGAAGGCAATCAAGAATATAATGGTTTTAATGGTTGGACTAATAATACATCGAACTACAATTCACACAGAATATATGTATATACACCCGAAACAAACAAAACGAAAAACATTACAAACACGAATTAAAATAGGATGAGAGAGAAAGATAAAAATGAGAGGGAGAGAGAGTTGGGAAGAGAGAGAGAGATCCGTAGGATCACAGCTTGGCAAAATTCACCTGGACATTTAAACCTTTAAGAGACAACACGGAAAAACAGCCTTAATGCTCTAAAATCTTGGTAACTCAAATATACTTGCATATAGTTCTCATGTGTCTGAGCCCTGCGGCGTGTGTGAGCTGCTGGTCTTTGTGTGTTCCGTTGGAGCGTCACGTGGTTTGATGCGGTCTGGAGCGCGCAGTTTCAAAGAAGGCTTAAAGGTCTTTGACGTAAATTACCAGATAAATAATTCAGACTAAGTTCATTTCTGGTGAAATGAACAAAGGAAAAACAAACTTAAGCAAAAGAAAAGAAGAGGAAAGATCCCCCAGGGCGGGGATCACGAGTATGATGGTTACATCGGATCGAAGGAGAGGGAAGAGTCCAGTCAAAGTCGAAGTTCCCTCGAAGAAGGGAGTTCCCCCAAAGATGCAGTTCTTTCTCCCCCCTCCTTACTCTTACTTCACTTCTCTAAGATCCCCAAGATGAGGTGCTTGGTGGTCTTCTTTAAAGACACTTCTGTTTACGCCTCCTCTGGCGTGAATGCACCAATCAGCTGGGAGGAAAGTGTGCGGATAAGTGTTCCTTTGTTCCCTCGAGATCGACTTTGCATGTTTCATGACCGTGATGTAAAAATGTGTTCAATTTTACTCCAGAGATGATAAAACATAGTAACCTACATTTTACGGTTTGCACCCATATATATATGGTTTGGTTAGATCAAGAGGATTCTAAAGGTGTGAAGAACGACATACAAACATTATAGGAAAACACAGTTACAATAAAAATGTATCTTAAAGCACCTCTGTTCATTTAGAATTATAATGCGATCACATCTAACCCCAATGGAACATGGGCAAACATAAAAACATATCGAATATATCATAGTACAAGTCTCTCAATTGAGGAGATTGGAGAAAAAGTCCTTGTGTGTGTGTGTGTGTGTGTACTGTGAACGTGGCTGGGTCATTCGTTGGTGAAGATGTGGTGAACCTTTGCTCACCCCCCTCCCGGGCAATGATATGTGTGTGCGTATTCTTTGAATTGATGAGTTTTTAAGTCTGGATTACAATGACCAGTGTGGTTCATTACACAAGGTTGTCTGTGTTTGTGAGGTGTCCTGCAGAGGGGACACCACGGGATCTCCGGCCAGAGAGGCGCTCCTGTTGGGTCACATGTGGTAAGACAGAGGACCCTGTGATTATTTATCAGCGAAAAACGCCGCGGGGGCACTTCTGGCATCGGTCATTTAATTAAGTCCCATCGCCATTTGCTTGTGTGTGAATCAGTAACTTAAAAAGTCTCATGACATCTCCATTCTTCAGATTGTGAAAGAAACAGGAGTGTTTACTTAATTAGAGACTTAGTTGATTAAAACCACATGATTGCGCTGATCATCTGATTATTGCTACAAGTGTCATATTTCAAGCTTTCTTCAAAGGACAGCATCGAACAAACCTTCTGAGCCTTGCCAATCAGTTTACACTGAAGTAAAGGGGACCACACATCTTTCGGCCAACGGGGGTGGGGGGGGGGGGGGGGGGGGTGATATACTCGAAAGCGCTAAAATACTTATATACCTCCGTTTCCCTAAATGGAGGCACTAAAGCAATATGCTTGCTAGCATAGAAGGTGGTTGAGGATGGATCTACCATCGGAGCCACAACGGAAGCCGGGGGTGGGCCGCACAGCTGATCCAGGGGGCTTTTAATGCCTCTAGCTCAAGCTGTCACAGCTTTACCTCCTTCTCGGCTTAAACCTCAAACCTGCGGATTTCGAGCCACAGGTCCAACTCAGGTCCTGATGTGCGCTTTCCTGTGTCTCATAATGGGAACGGACATTCAAGCGTCCGTTTCCAGACCCAATAGAAGCAGGGGAACACGGATCAAAAAGCGGCAAGACGGCCTTGGTCCCGGCCTCCGCGTCAACCTCGGCAGCTGTCTCGCTCTGCGACATCCCGGCAGTAGAAACCCGCGCGCCAGCACTAAGTGGCTGCTTTCGTAAATAGCACTCTTAATATTTTTCTTAAGATCTTGCCTTACCACAGGAATTTTATAATGGTCTGCACTCTTCAGTAAATCATCTTTTCTGCAACTATCACACTGCTCTATGGATGGATGATCAATAAACAACTGTAAATCAAACAAGGCCATGTTTACTAATGTTACCAAGTAAAACAATGTCAGCACAATACCACGCATCACCCTGCAACACCGCGTCCAACACAATCCACTATTTGAGAAACAAGGTCGCTTTGCCACCAACACAAACTATATATATCCTTTTCAATGTATTGGGATGTTTTTTTTTTTATCCTGGACGAGCCCCCAATTGTTACGACCCCCGAGACAGTCTAGGGCAGGGGTGGGGAACGTTGATCCTGGAGGGCCATTGTCCTGCAGAGATTAGCTCCAACCCTAATTGAACACACCTGAAGCTAATCAAGGTCTTCAGGATTGCTAAAGTTACAGGCGGGTGAGGGTTTTTTTCAGGGTTGGAGCTAAACTCTGCAGGACAATGGCCCTCCAGGATCAACGTTCCCCACCCCTGGTCTAGGGGTACAGGGGTCTACCATTTAAAATTGACATTAAAAAGAAATACAACTAATGTGCTGTTCAAAGAACCACATGTCCAGATAAGTACCGTGCAACAAGCGGATGCATTAATTAAGTTGCTACAAAAGGTAATATAGGTAAGAGTGAAGCAAAACACACATACGGAAAATAAGAATATAAATATATGTTTCACGAGTTCACACTTACATTAGAGTGTAAAAGGTTTAATGCGTATTTGGCGCGCTGTCCGGGGGGAGGGCTCCGAGCTAGCAGTTTGGCCCGAACCCAGAGTACTCCCCCCCAGATAGCACAAGTCTATTTGATGTGATGTTTACATCTGGAAGACGTATTTTTAAGAGTGTTTGCTCATCTGCAATACGTCTATAGGACGTTTCCTGTCAGATGTCAAATAGACGTTTAGAAGATGTCTTTAAGATGCAATGATTTAGGATGCATGTTAAACTGACATCTTCTAAACGTCTATTTGACATCTGACAGGAAACGTCCTATAGACGTATTGCAGATGAGCAAACACTTTAAAAAATACATCTTCCAGATGTAAACATCACATCAAATAGACTTGTGCTATTCGGCCCGTATGTAAGTGGTTAGGACTAGAAGTGTGGAGAAGGGGTGGTGGAGGGATGCTTCTAAACTGTCAATGGATTGAGGTGAGATTGCTGAATCTATATATACCTCATATCATTGATTGCTGAGCGCACTCCACTCGTGTTAATTAACTGAACGTGCTCCTCCCGAACTTTGTTAATAAAACATAGTATTAAGGGAGACAAACAATACAATCACATGGAGGAAGAGGAGACGGGGGTGACATCAAAGGAAAGAAAATAACAAAACCAAACGAAGCCTAACTTTTAAATAACCTCTAAATCTAACTGAGAAAAAAAAGAAAGAATAGGAAATGTCTTCAGCGTCCGTGACGCCCTAACTAATCTACACACGCTATCCCAAAAACCAAAAGCACCTGGGGTACTTTGTACTACTACTTTGTTTCAATTTGTACTAATACAAATTGAAACCCCTACGTGTTGCAGTGAATATCACGTGACATTCTTACCTGTCCGCCTCCTCCAGGCCTAGTAACATACAGTGTGAACACTTATCGAAATATGTTACATACACAGGGGAAGAAACAAATATACAAAAAAGACTTTAAACAGACACTCGAGCCAAGCAACACAAACAAAAGGATATACAACAATAATTAACAGGATAGTTTGGGCAAATAACAGAAATCAACACAAAGCAGCATGGGGCAAGAGAGAGGTCTGGCATGCTCTTTTATCTGTGATCTTTTCCTATTGGTGATAGACAGGATGGATGATGTCAGCGGCTGATGAAGATTGACAGAAGACTGAAGAAATCACGGGTATCTAAGAAAATAAAAGTAAACGAGAGAAGCGGGGAGAAAAAAAAAACACGCACACAACACAAGGACGTAACGTTATAACCTTAATTCTGCATAACTTCATTCTTAATTTAGGGTTAAACTTTGAATTTATGGATTGTTTTTACTTTAGTGCCTTTCAAGTAGCCTACTTGACCTGGTTCACAATTTGTAAAGTTGTTGAGGTCTCTTCTAAACTTTAAAAGATATAAATGTAAGAGCTCCTCTAGCTGAGAAAAATCTGAGCTTCTGTGTTTTGTTGTTGAGATCTTGTCTGAAACTTTGGAAGAGACAAAAAGGAGACAAACGTGAGCGATTCAGTTTCTTTAGCTAAGGAGAACAATCTGAGCACATTGTGTGATGTTGTTGAGATCTCTTCTAAAACTTTAAAGGAGACCGTTGTGAGAGTGTTAGAGGTTAAGTTAAAGAGATCTCTTTTTTGGGGGGATTTTTGAGAATTTTTAATAACATAAATAGTATATGAAGTAGATGAAATATATGCATATGATCGGTTTAAAATCCTAACAAAATGTTTCTGATGGATAAAATGTTTTTGAAGAGTAGTAGGAAACTATATTAAAATATGAGCGATACTGATCAATTAAAGGCACACTATGCAGGATTTTGTCAAGGCTGGCCCGGACTCCGGGCTTCCGCGTGATGATTGGAGGGTATTTTGATTGACAGTGATTTAGTTCTATAAAAAAAGTCAGTCAGTCCCGTCACGGATTTTTCAAGTGGAGTCGAAAGACAAACTGCCTCAGCCTATTTCTTGGTATTTGCTTGGCGAAATTGCTTGCCAATTTTCATCATACATTTCACACAATTATACACCACGTTCCTTGTTTCAATTTAACCTAATACTCGCATTTCCTCCGTCGAGGTAACACCTCCTTTTTTTTTTTAGATTGTTTGTTCTTTCATTCATAGGGAACTAGCCAGCTGTAAACTGCACGACAGACAGTGGTAATATTTTCGACATGATTTCAATTTATCTATCAGCAACCAAAAAAAAAAAAAAAAACTATAATAAAATATATTATTTATAAATGAATTAAGAAAACGGTTTATGCACAAACACGCACACCCACCCACACACACACACACACATATATATATATATATATATATATATATATATATATATATATACACATACTAACATGGGTGTACATATAAAACATAAATAATGATGTATATTAAATACAATAATTAAATATAATAATGAAAATGAGCTTCCCCTCTTTGAAAGACCAGCAGCCGCCACTGGTCCCCCCCATGCTTTGCTATCGGCATGATTCTCCCTATACTATGAGTTTGTTTACCACCACTTCGAAGCTGTTATATTAAAGCTATAGTATACAATGTTAAAAATCGGTCTAGAAAGCCTGAGACGTAACTCATCCCGCCCCTCGACACACACACTCCTCCCCTCTGTGCTACCTGATCCCTCCCACCGGGAAACGAATTGAACAACGTCACTCAGTCAAGCTGTGATCACCGGTAGTAAACATCGGACACACATCATATGTAAAATTGTCTTTAGACACTTGAACTTCGTTGCTTCATCAACAATTCAATGTCAGGTTTGAGTTCACGTCAATGCAAGATTAGCAACACATGAAATGTTCTAAACTCCCCACCACCATTATTATAATACTACTAGTATTGCTAAGGTTTTCAGTAATTGTTATTGCAGCACACAACGCATCTTGTTCAAATTTAGATCGGCTCGAACAGAAACTCGCTAGGCCTACTAAAATATATTCAAGGACTTCAAGAAATATAATTACTTTGACCCGTGATAGGCGATGCTAAACGGCTAACATTCCAATGCCGACCGGCAGCATGAGCAAGTTGTCAAACTGATAAAAAGCTATTTATGTAACACGTCACACCATAAAAGTATAAATAAATGTTTACCTGCTCAACAAAAAGTCAGCCGTGTCAGCGTCGGTCTTCAGTCCCATATCTTCCTGAAGCTTCCTACAACGGTCAATGGTGAACCCTATATTTATCCTACTCAAAGTTCGGTGTTCTTCACATTTTTTTTTAAATTTCTGCTCGTTTCTCTAATGACTTTCTCTTTCGTCCTAACTTTACTGTAGGGGCAAGCAGGGGACGCTTGCTGCTGTCTTTTTTTTTTATCCATTGCTGATATGCTACTTAGCTAGCTACCATAGACTGTCAGCTGCTTACGCGGAATTTCATGTCGCAGGAGGGGGAGGGGGGCGGGGGCGGGTGCGGTGGGGTGGAGACGCGAGCGCCAGGCGGAGTTTCAAGTGGAGCTGGTAATTGGATGAGAGTAGTTGACCAATGTAAGCTGTCCGGCCGGACAGCTTACATTGGTCAACTTCTCTGGGGCTGTACAGCCAATATGAATGTGAATGGATTTTTTTCATTCTTTTTTCTATTCATATTGTTAGGATTGTACTATATAACCATAACCAGCATCTAAACGAGGATATTAATAATGAACAATCTTTGAAATCGTATACCATAGCTTTAAGGTACAAATATTGCATAGTGTGCCTTTAAATTATAATAAAGAGTAAGAAGTCACTCTGTTGTAACCAGATTCATAACCCTCCTTATTTTCCCAGTAGATGTATGTATTTTTCTGCTCACATAGCCAGCTTGATCCCTCAAACTCAACCTCTCATCAAAAAAAAAAATAAAAAAAAAATATGGAATTTTGTAGTTGACATTTGAGGCACCTCAATAGACTCAATTGTAATCTTTGATGAATCCTTAAGGGTATAATATTTTTTTATTACTAAAAATAATCAATAATTTTTATTTATTTAAAAAGTTTATTTTAATTAAACCAATTAGCATAAGCGAGTAGACAATCATTTACATTCTTAATAAAATTTGAGTGTAAGAGAACTAAGGTTGTGTCATCTGCAAACAGTATTGGATTAAGATAGTTAGCTGTAGCATTTGCTGTTCTGTTTGGATTTGCTGTTCTGTTTGGCCTGCGCTTAGATTGATGCCTCAACTTCTTGCAACAGTTGCACATAGTTACTGAAAGTCCTCTGCTTTTTTGCATGAAAGAAACAAATCTGCCTCTGCATTCACTCCTGAAGATGAAGAGCGAGATCAGGAAAAAGAGGAAAAACAAAGCTGATTGCTAGTCTAACAAAAATGAATATGAAGGACAAACCTCTTCAATGGAACAAAAGTCAGTATAATGTAAATTTTTACTTGCTGATTTTTTTCCCACCATTGTTTGGTGACTGTGAGAGAGAATAAGAGCGGAGAGAGAAATTGGTAAATGAGACAAAAACACAGAAATACAGTATAGTGTGTAGACTTATGTTATAAATAATCATGACATAACCTGTCACATTTAAAGAATCCCCCAAAAAACCTTTGTTTTCAGCTCTTCTATTGCTGTCTGCAAGGTGAAAGCCTGCTGGGGAACATTATCCTTCATGGGTCAATATTGTTATAGATATTTGCTGCATTATGCATGCTACAACCATGAAATAAAACCTCATTCAAGTGCACTTTAAACTGTTCCACAGACCTTTTTCAATATGTAAAAAAAAAAAAAAAAGACAAAAAAGCAAACATGATTTCACATATTTTTCAGGCTATAGTATGTGTAATGTAATTGCATATCAGAAGAACATATAATACCCACTGCAAATGACAGTTTGAAATGTTTTTCATTGATTAAATAAGAAAATGGAAATATACACACAATATGTAATGTACACAGGGATATCACATAGCTTTGGGTATTGTTTGCTAAGCAACATGCTAACATCAATCTGAATGGATCCATTTCACAGAGTTTAGAAACTTGCTTTTAAAACATTTTAGTCTTTCTATTTTTGACTAATTTATATTTGCTTTGTTTATTTAGCAGACATTTGTATTCGTTCATTTAGTAGCTGTTTTTAGCAATTTACAAACTAGGAATACAGCATTAGTGATTCATCCTAAGCTGGCTGTAATAACTCAGAGATACAGACTGGAGCAAAGATGAAATTAAGTAACAGTGAGAGTGAAAGTTTGAGAAAGCGGTTCTTTGCCTCTGTGTTGGTGTCAAGTCAAGTCACCTTCATTTATATAGCGCTTTTGACAATATTGTTTCAAAGCAGCTTTACATTGATAATAGGACATTGAATTAAACGATTTTGTTTTGGCTTTACAGAAGCTCTAGAAATAAAGTTATTGTCCAGCTATAAACTTAGTTTTGATTGATTCACTTCCGTTAACTTAGGGGCCACTTACACCACCGTTGGAACAGAAAACCCTTAACACTCCGGCCGCGGAGTCATTTGCACAACAACAGTGCCTGGTGGCTCGAGAACCTTGAAATAGGTTCCAATGTGCAAGCACTGAAAAATTTAGAAAAAACGTTATCATCTCCGCGTAAACTTCAAAAACGTGAATCTGTAAAAACGCAGACGGCGTGTATGCATATTACGTGTTTAGTCTATAGGTATGCGGATGTGTACAGGCGTGTAGTCCTTTACAAATTGACCACCACATTATACTTGTCCTTAAAAATTCATAATACCGATTTTTTTTGTCGCTTCCGCCCATGCATGTGAACTGGAATCATTAAGAGGTATAGGGAAGGGAAGGAGGCCTACACAGGAGAGAGACTAGATGACACTTCATGACTGCATTGGTGCAACTCACTCTTAGACTGCAGGCTTCAGGAGGGAACTTGTAAAAGTGAGCAGAGGTTGGAGGATGCAGAGCCAGTGGCTGGTCTTGAACCGGATGCGATTTGCAATGGCAGCCATGTGAGGCAAGACAAAGAGAAGTGTATTATGTCTTGGGCTCATTGAAGACCAAATGTACTGCCATATTTTGGGTCATTTGCAGAGGTTTGTGCATGCAGGAAGACCATCTAAAAGAGCATTGCAGTAGTCTAGAGCCTGGTAAAGGAATTGTCCTCCATGAACAGGCTTGGATTTTCTGTGTATACTGTAATTTTGAATCTAAAAATATTATGTGGTCAAATCAAAATAAAACAAATATTTGTAAAACCAATAAATCATCTATTATGATCTTCCAAACTTCAAAGGTGTTAATGCTATTCATCTCTATAGACTTGCTGTTCAATAGACTTGTCGGAGACACTAGCAACTATTTGTTAACTCTTCACACTATTTTTTGTTACTGTTGTCTTTCAGGCATCTAGTTGTTTATTTTATTGTTTGTGTCACTTGAGAGACCGTTTCTGACGTTGAGAAGTGTGAGAACAGTACATGTATTGTATAGAGAGAGAAAAAACTGTTCCGGGCTCTCTTTGTTCGTGTAAAGGAGTAGGCAGGTGCAGGGAAACGGTTTTCCTGTCATGCTGTCAGTAAGATGGCCAGCTTGGGATCTTCTCTCTGGATGCTTATTTTCATTGAAAACTCTGATGCACAAGAGTGTGTGTGGCAGATGGAAGGAATAACTAAGCATCCCAAGACAACCTAAGCATCTGTTGCATACATGGATACACACAATTTTTACATTTTCCTGTCACTGAATCCTTCCCACAGAGAAGGAGAAAAATGTTATAGGCCTATGTATGTCTAAATCTAAATCACACAGATAATCTGTTTCATGTTTGATAGTATATGTGAATATATAACAGAGGGATAGACACAGATAAAACTGGCTGTAATGTTTATAAGCCTGCTGGGAGATCTAGGAGTGACAGGTAATTGGAACAGTGTTTCTTTCATTCTTGAGTGTCAAATTTTGGAGAAAGTGCTGTTGTCGGAGAAGTGTTAAATTGCTTAATCTGCTGCTGTGGATAACAGAATATGGCCATTAACAAATATAATACATCAGTATTCTCGGGCCACTGCATCAAGTCAAGTCAAGTCAAGTCAAGTGTATTTATATAGCGCTTTTTACAATATAAATTGCATCAAAGCAGCTTCACAATATCAATCAAATAACATAACAATGTTTGTTTCTTAGTGAAAAAACATCCACGTTTGGTAGGGCTGATCAATGGTAATAATGCTTGGTTAATTATTTTGAATATCCCCAACTGAGCAAGCCAAAGGCAACAGTGGCAAGGAACCGAAAAACTCCATCAAGTGACCTACTGGTGTCCTAAAACTCCATCAGGTGACCTACTGGAGAAAAAAAACCTTGGGAGAACCCAGGCTCAGTCGGGGGCCAGTTCTCCTCCTGCGTTTATGAACTAGAGGCCGGATTTACAGTAACTGTAATTTGATACAGAATTTTGTTTTATTTTATCACTTCGGGGTGGGTATGCGAACCGGAATCACAACGTTTTATCTGTAGAGTGGGAAAGGGATCCTCCATAGGGAGAGGCTAGTTGGCACTTCAGCACTGCGTTATCATCGGGTCCAGGCAAAGCTCCTAGTCAGATCTGGATACGGCCTGGATCCGGTAGGCTGCGGGAAAACCTCGGGATAAACAAAGACACTAAAATTAGCGTAGATGCCATTCTTCTTATGATGATGTAACGAGTACATCAGGATTTAAGGGAAGTGTTCCCAGTTCCGGCTGACCTAATCTATGCAGCCTAACATTGAATTATAGAAGTCTATAATATATTATGTGTATGCTAGGTCAAAGAGATGTGTTTTTAGTCGAGCTTTGAACTGACAGAGTGTGTCTGCTTCCCGGACAATGGTAGGAAGACTGTTCCAAAGTTTTGGTGCTAAATAGGAAAAGGATCTACCGCCAGCAGTCGATTTTGATATTCTAGGTATTATCAACTAGCCCGAATTTTGAGATCGCAATAGACGTGAAGGACTATAATGCGTTAAGAGCTCGCTCAAGTACTGCGGAGCTAAACCATTTAGTGCTTTGTAAGTAATCAACAATATTTTAAAATTTATACGATGTTTAATAGGCAGCCAATGCAGTGTTGACAGAACCGGGCTAATATGGTCATATTTCCTGGTTCTAGTAAGAACTCGAGCTGCAGCGTTTTGGACCAGCTGTAGTTTATTTATTAAGCGTGCAGGGCAACCACCCAGTAGAGCATTACAATAATCTAGTCTTAATGTCATGAAAGCATGAACTAATTGTTCCGCATTTGTTAATGAGAGCATATGTCGTAATTTAGATATATTTTTAAGATGGAAAAATGCGGTTTTACAGATACTAGACACGTGACTTTCAAATGAAAGATTGCTATCAAAAAGCACACCCAGGTTCCTAACCGACGACGAAGACTTAACAGAGCAGCCATCAAGTGTTAGACAGTATTCTAGGTTATTACGTGTGGAAGTTTTTTGTCCAATAACTAGAATCTCTGTTTTTTCAGAGTTTAGTAGTAGGAAATTACTAGTCATCCAATTTTTTATATCAGCTATGCATTCCGTTAATTTTGTGAATTGGTAAGTTTCGTTAGGTTTTGAAGAAATATACAGCTGAGTATCATCGGCATAACAATGAAAGGCTACAGGCACGAATCAACTACAACTACAGGCAGGAATTATCACAAATACTAAATACATTTTTATTCATTTCCAATTATAAATAAATTTTGATTGTCTCAAAAATATGTAATATATTCAATAATTATTGTACATTTTCCCATGGTGAGCTACCTCAAAATGTAATAAAGGGTAAACTTGAAATCACAGTGTACATTTTTATTCATTAAGTTTTAATCATATAGGTTCATACATTTTTGGGTATTTTTAGATATGTTCAATGCTTTATCCATGCATTCGATGGATTATCAGTTTAAAAAATTATTATCATTATTATAATTCGTTATTCATTTTGAGGTCCTTATTTTTCTTTCTGAATAAGGTATTCTCTTAGCCTGGGAAAACCCAGACAACTTCCGGCAAATTTAGATTTGCTCTGAAAGTTAGTCTGGCAAAGAGCTCATTCAAGCCCATTTCCAATCCGTCGAAATCGAGGCACCAATCAGAAACGTTGGGGCGGGCTTTACACGATGACGACTGCGCTGGGATTTTGAAGCAGATTTTGCAGCCTACATTACAAAGATGGATGCCGCCGTCGAACATCACTCGTTCGAATCAGCTATCGCGTCTGTTTTAAACGGTTTGAAAGTTTCCTTTTTGTTGAAAAACCGAACAAAGAACAATATAGTCTAGGACAACTCGAAGTAGGCCTATCGCACACTGGACGCGCACTTTCTCAGTTTATGGCCAGCAATACTGTTATGTTTAAGGACATTACCTATGGAATTAAGATAATGTCTGTACTATGTTATGATTGTACTGTACAATTAAATACAATCGTTGCTGACTTTGCAGTCTGAACACTTTACCTCACAGCGTCCATTAAATGAATGAATTGAGAATATCAGCTGAAAATTCGATAACATCAGCAATTTTCATCCAAGCAGCTGATTTCTGTAAATGAATATAAAACTAAATGTATATTGCAGCACAGGGTGAAGTCAGTATATACATTAACGACGATTTGAGACAAATACATTTAAATTTAATCTAAAACAAATGGCGCTCTGTGGCGTGGCAGGATTTTGAACAAGGTCCTGAGCCGTTGCTTGGCGCCGCAGACACACACCGAATGGCGCCGCCGGTGTGTACACTCATAGAAAATAATGTGTGTGAATTTTAAAGACGTGGCGCTACAGTTCTCGTCCGGTGTGCGACCGCCTTAAGTCACACGTGGGGTACAAGCCACTGATTGGTTGAGAAGCTTTCACTCAAAGCTTTCCTCGGGCCGCTAGAATGAAAATCACTCACTACTCAATAGGCCTGGGTCAAAATGGGCGGGCCCGGACCTAAAATGGGTGGGCCCAGGCCCAGGCCCACCCGGACCCAATGGTAGCGCCACGGGTGGTTTTAACCAGGCAAGTATTCTCTAATTTAACCAAATAAAATGTTATTATCATTTGAAATGTTACATTATTTCTACTCATATGTATTTTTATATTTTTCCTTGTCTGCTGCCTGTGATGTCACAGCTAATCAGTTTTGTCAATGCATCCTTTTAATAGTAATTTGTCACATGCATGTATGACAAACAGGCAAATAAAACAAAATCTGTGTGCACATAAGCAAAGTGTTACGGACCACAGAGAAACGGAGTGCAATGAACCCAGATGCAAGAGAAATATTGACAGAGATTGAGAACAAGCAGGAAAGTATCAGAGAAATTAAGGAATAATGGCCTAACTGGTGAAATAACAAGAATGTCCTTGATGTTTGCAGTTAGAAATTTAGAGATCAGGGTCTTCAACGATTTTCCTTCGATATGAATAGAAACCAACCATATTATGATATATTATGTTAAAGGGTGGTTGATTATGATTTCACTTTTTTAACTTTAGTTAGCATGTATTGTTGCTGTTTAAGCATAAACAACATCTGCAAAGTTACAATGCTCAAAGTTCAAAGCAAAGGGAGATATTTTATTTTACAGAAATCGCTTTTTAAGGACTATAACAAATGGCTGGTAGGGACAGCTTGTTCACGGGTTAGTGACATCACTACCCCTAAAATTTACATAAACCCCACCCCCGGGAATGTGATTTATAGATTATTATGATACAATATGCTAATCATTAAAGGTATAGCGGAGGATTTTCTTTTTCCGAGTGGGTAGCCTATACTATTGGTCCACCTAAATGTCAATCATTCTGGTGATATGTTTACGCAAGGCTGTCATACGTGCTCGTCACAATGTAGTTTTCGCTTTCTGTGCATGCGCACTTTCAGGTGTATTATGTGTGATGAGTTACGGTTTCAGCCATTCCTTTGAAAATGGCTGAGGGTCGAAAGAGAAAAAATGTATACGAAGTGTATGATAAGAAGAGAAAGGCCGCAGAATATAGAAACAAGACCAGAGTGATTTTGGGTGAATATTTCACAGGCTGGTGTGCGCTAAAAGCACAGGTTGGGCTTCCCACTGATGCCGCAGTCGCGAAGATTCTACTAGACAGGTAAAGTTTGTCATGCTATTTGGAGAAATCCATTTAAAATTACTGCTAGTAAAAGTTAATGTAAGCTATGATTGGCGATGCTAATAGGCGTTCCCTATTAGGGAGCAAATAGAGTGTTGCGCATGTGCATTTTTAAAAAAATTGGAGAGGGCGGGTCTTCTCTAAAATTCGGAAAGATCCTCCGTTATACCTTTAACTCCACATCAGCTACATAAATTCATCAACTAACCATTCAGAAATATCCTGTTGCATTCTACATGTTGCCACTTCTTTTGAGTCTCTCCATCTTTGTCGGACTCCGGTTTGAACATAAAGGCTAAAAGTTTTCGGAATTTTCAGGCCCCATTTACACGAAGGGAAAACGCAGAAATTTCCCTGTGGTTTGGCCTCTTATTTACACAAAACCCCGTTTTTCTCACAGAAAACAATTATTTCTAAAAACTCCAGCCAAAGCGGAGATTTCTGAAAACGCCGGTTAGAGAAAACAGGGTTTTAGGTTCTCTCTTGTCGATTCTGAGGATTCTGGTTGGCTTGCATGGCTTTATCCTTCTCCCTACACTGCTGCCCATAGGTTTGGCATAGTTATGATGGCGCTCGACGGCGTATTTATGCGGGTTGTGTGCACGATGTTTGTACTAAATTCCTTATACACATATGGTATGGGTAACCTTTTAATGTGTATTACGCTGTTGTGCACGTACAGTGCACTGACGTGCCTTCTGCCAGAGCGGTTTCAGTTGACTTTCAGTTTCATCTCTGCCGCCATCTGCTACGAGTGGTAAATGTGTGTGCATGAATATTAAACCACATTTTATCACCTCAGTAATGGCTAATGGCTGTATAATGCTGGACATGTATATTAACAAGGGCCGGGACTCGATTAAAAAAAAAATATATAATTAATTAGAGGCTTTGTAATTAATTAATCGAAATTAATCGCATTTTAATTGCATAAATATTTGACCTGAGAACAGTGAGAAGTAATTTTTTTCACATGGATTTTTAGTATACCATTGAATAATGACTGAATACATAAGCTTAAGCAACAAAATATTGTTTATTTTTGTTCAACCAAGTCCAGCAGACCAGTGTTTTTGCCATTAAGTGTTGCAATAGCATATTACTACACTACACTAATAGCAATATCGAATTCCTTGTTGCATAGCTTGCACACAACCATGCTCTTATCGACGCTTCCATCCTTTCCAACATTCCAACTTTGTAACAAAATTTCCCATCCACCGATCAACCACAGCGATCTCGTCAGCTTCTTCGTCATGAAAGCTAGTTAGTGCGCCAGTATAATCGGTCCGCCGAAACTCATCCAGTGAGAAATGTTCCGCGGTGCAAAAATAAGTGCGATTAAAAATATTTTTGGGTGTAATTAATTAATGCGTTAAAGTCTGTAGTTAATTCATCTTAATTAACGCGTTAAAGTCCCGGCCCTAATATTGACACATTTGAAGAGATAAAAAGTTAAACGATCGTCTGTCTTCTGTCATACTTCTTGCTGGAGTTCCGTAGTGGACTAGCCTTCCACCTAACTTCACAAAATAGAGTCCTTTACATTTGGTCCTTCGAGCCGGATGCTATAGCCACTATGGTGACATGGAGCCACAGACACCATGTTATTCTCCAGATACTACATATCCTTTTCAAATGCAAGCCAGAGCACGTCAAATCCCTTCATATTTGCAAGCTTACGAGGTAGCCTTGCCTAAATCCCTTCTACCAGTTACTGGGCCTCATGACACATATCAGCAACTGAAGATGGATTATGCTGCGGCACCGTTGACCTTCAGTGGGCAGGCCGAGCTCGCCTCGACTGGGGTCCAGCCGACAAGGCTCGAGTTACCATCTATACAGTATGGAAGAGGTCCTGCCATAATCAGTCGGGGTACCGTTGACATGGGGCTCAACAGCCTGGTGGAGCAGCTAAATGTTGGTAGATCTGCTTCCTCTTCTTATTACACATCTCCAGTACCACAGCACCGAGATAACAGCCAGTTAGAGTGTGAGTCATTAAGTAGTTGCACTGTTTCTCCATCCTCCGAGCGAATGGAACCGGCTCAAGCTTAGTCATCACCCATTGTCAAGCCAAAGGCTACTGCAGTTCCAGCCATTCCGTTACTGAATACAGAGACGCTCATTTAATGTCTTGGGGCGCCCAGGGACACCGATCAATCTATACAGTGCCAGACATCTTCGACTACAGCTCATATGGTGTACAGCACACCCACACCACAAACCGTTATTCAGCAGACAGCAGTATCATGCAGTGCAACATCCTCCCCTGCTTTCTATAATACTATATCATCTCTTCCACAAACCATCACGTCATTGAAGCTGCCTACAGCCACGACAGTACACAACACTCTGGTGCCACCAGTTTACCAATTACAGATCCCTGCATATAGCCAACCAACACATGTGCTACACCCGTATCAGCCATCACCCATGGTCACAGGATATTACACACCGCAGCCCTCCATTCAGTCATCAATACAGAACTGGTATCCTCCTCCACTGGCATCCACTGTGCCATATCTGACCGCACAAGCACGTCCAGTATATCAGCCAGTACCTCCTGCAACTCCGCTCCAACCAGTCCCAGTGCCATCGCTACCAAAACTTGTGAACGACAGTGAAAGAGAGTTCACAGATCTGAAAATAGCCCTAGACAATCTGCTGAACCCCCATACTGAGCTCACAGAACATTTCAAATATCATGTGTTAATGGAGCAGTTGGTTCTTGACGAAGCAAAGTTGATAGCACAAACGTGTCATCATCACTCTGCACCTTACACTGCAGCCATGGCAGCGCCAATACTGCCAACCCCATCAGCTTGCACAAAGCGAGGTTGCAGCTCTAATGATCTTACCAGATATCAGGGCTGGAGATTCAAAAGCATTCATGGGGATATTCAAATTAATTAACCAAGCATTAATACCATTGATCAGCCCTACCAAACGTGGATGTTTTTTCACTAAGAAACAAACATTGTTATGTTATTTGATTGATATTGTGAAGCTGCTTTGATGCAATTTATATTGTGAAAAGCGCTATATAAATACACTTGACTTGACTTGACTTGACATTCCAGAACTTTGCTCTTAACATTGATCTTCTGGTGGGTATGCTTATATCTCTAGAGGGACCACAAGGAAGAGAGCTTACCTGTACCGGTCATGTTGACAGGTTGCTTAGTAAACTCCCTAAACACTACAGGGATGGTTTCATAGAGCACTTACAACTAAGGGGAAGACTGAACACAGACAGTCTTAATCCATATAATTTACACAATCTTGCAGAGTGGTTGAAGGTCAAGGCCGAAGCACAACGGCTTTCGTCAAAGATGGCTCAACGCTACCACACTGAGAAGGCTCCCGCTCCACGTAGAGAGCGCCCAGCTATTATTAAGCCACAAAACCGGGCCTTCATCATGGTAGTAATCAGCCCAAGGAGGTTAAAGAAGTAAAGCATGTCCGAACAGAGGCTTTTACAAACCAGCAACTAGTCCAGAGAACAAAGCGCTTGTGTTTATTCTGTCACAGTGAATGAGTCCTCTTTCAGTGCAATGAGATCGCTGAATGCCCGCCTGAACGACTTATCAAGTGGATAAAAGACGGTAAGAGATGCTGGAAATGTGAACGCACCAACCACAATTGTAATGTGTGCACATTGAGAAAACCATGCGTAGAAAGTGGGATCGTGCACCTTAGAGTTATTCATCGAATAGCACAGCAAGGCCCGAGTTTCCTGCTAGTTACAACTTCAAGTGACCGCATCTATGTGACACCATCTAGTCATACAGGGCGGGTCTTCTTAAAGGTCACCCCTGTGTTGCTGTGGAAAGGTGAGAAGTCTATACAAAATGACGCGATCCTTGATGATGGAGCACAGCGCAGCATTATTCTCCCCGCAGCGGTCCAACAGCTAGGACTACAAGGAAAGAAGGAGGTTATGGCCCTTCGTACCATTTGTCATGATATTACCCAGCTGGAGGGACAGTCAGTCCACTTTCAGCTCTCATCCCCGTCCAAGCCAAAGGAGAGATACAACCTTGCTGGTGTATTCCCTGCACCTCTCCCGACCTTGACTGAGCAGACATACCCTAGCAAGAGACTGCAGAGGAGCTACTGTCACCTAAAGGGTATTCCTCTTCCATCATTCAACAAGATTCAGACTCTTATCTTAATTGGATCTGATTACCCAGGTTTAATCACTGCAAAAGAGCCCACCAGATTCGGCCCAGACGGCGGACCAGCAGCGGTACATACACAGCTTGGTTGAGTTCTCCAGGGACCAGATGGGCTTCACTCACACCAAATACCACCTCAACAGTGTTTGCTCACTTCCCTTTCATCGGTACGAGATCCTATAATCCAAGAGGTCGAACGGCTGTGGCAGTTGGACATTCTTCCTGACCGCAACGAGAAGCTGGTAATGCGATCACGACAGGGCCAAATAGCCATGGAATTATTGTAGAGCAGAATTCAGAGTGTGGAAGTGGATGGAATCTGGCATTATGCTACCCCCCTCATACGCACTCCAAATGCACCACCATTGAAGGGTGCCAGGGAGTCAGTTCTACCCAACCTCAGGGGTACGGAGAAACGCTTGGGCAGAGATCCAGGGAAGGCTAAGGTTTACGAGGCCGGGATGCAGAAGCTCTTGGATGCAGGATATGTTGTTAAGGTCCCGCCAGAACTTCTACATATGGATAAGGAATCGTGGTTCATCCCACATCATCTTGTCCACCACAATGGAAAGGACAGACTAGTTTTCAACTGTTCCTTCGGCCATCAAGGCCTCTCCCTTAACCAGCAGCTCATTCAATTTCGACAGCGTCCAGTTGCTATCAGCGGAGACATACGTGCTATGTTTCACCAAGTGAGACTCCTGCCGGAGGACAAACCTCTTCTGGGGTTCATCTGGCGAAACATGCAGACAGGAGATCAGCCTGATATCTACCAGAGGGAAGTCTTGCCTTTCGGAACAACCTGCAGCCGATGCTGTGCGACCTTCGCACTGCAAAAGCATGTCAGAGACCAGCAGGCAGGCGACGAAGGAGTGAGACAGTCCATAGAACAAAGCTTCTATGTGGACAACTGCCTACACAGTCTTCCTGCTGTGGAACAAGCCAGACAGTTAGTCAACAAGATGAGATCCTTTCTAGCGTCCAGGGGTTCGAAATACGGCAGTGGGCCAGCAATGTTCCCTCAGTGGTCGAGCACTTACCAGCAAATGCGAAATCACAGAGTGTAGAGCTATGGCTACAGAATAATCATTCTGACCCTCAGGAACCAGCTCTAGGTCTAATGTGGCACTGCCTCAATGATCATCTGGGTTACAGACATCGCCCAACGACAGAGTATCTCCCAACAATGAGACACATCTACAAAGTCCTGGCATCCCAATATGACCCTCTAGGATTCATCAAACCCCTTCACCACCAGGGCTAAAGTTCTAGTCCAAAAGCTCTGGGCTAAACAAAGAAGTTGGGATGACCCAAACCTTCCCACAGATCTGCTTTAGAGCTGGAGAGCGTGGGAACATGAGTTACCTAACCTTGCTAAGGTTGTGTTTCCCCGTTGTTACATCCCTTCACATTTCAAGGAGGAGGCGTCCCGATTCAGCTTGCACATTTTCTGTGATGCAGCCGGGTGAAGTCCACACTGCCTTCGTGATGGCCAGGTCAAGTGTAGCTCCAAAGCGGCAATTGACAATACCGCGGTTGGAGCTTTGTGCAGCTTTGGCCGGCGCACAGCTGGCTAAGCTTCTATTGCAAGAGCTGACCATTCATATTGAGACGACGACACTCTGGACTGACTCTACTACTGTCTTGACCTGGATACACGCATTAAGTCTAATTCGAATTGGAGGACGGCTCCGGAGATTGGAAAGCATGAGTCCAACCGAGATTCATCCAGTAGTCTTAGACCCCCATCATCCTGTTACCAAGCTCGTCATCCAATACTATCATGAACGCTTATTTCATCCAGGTCCGGACAGAGTTTTTGCTGAGCTCCGTCGTTATTACTGGTTCCTGAGAGGCAGCCAAGCAGTGAAGCAACACCAGAGGGGGTGCGTTCAATGCCAGAAGTGAAGGGTTAAACCAACAGTACCCATTATGGCCAATCTACCCGTGGCTCGTTTAAGACTTCATCAACCACCGTTCTTCTCGACAGGTGTCGACTGTTTCGGGCCATTCACCGTTTTAATAGGCTGCCACTCAGAAAAAAGATGGGGTTTGATCTTTAAATGTCTGACTATCCGCTGCATACACCTCGATCTTCTCAATAGCCTGGATACCGATGCTTTCCTACTCGCCCTGAGACGCTTCATCGCAAGGCGGGGTACTCCTTCGGAAATTCTCTCTGACCAAGGAACTAATTTCAGAGGTGCCGAAACCGAGCTGAGAGATGCCTTCAGGAAAATGGAACCTCAACTGCAGGAACAGTTGGCCGACCATCAAATCACTTTCAAGATGAATCCTCCTGCGGCACCACATTTTGGCGGTACATGGGAGCGCGAGATCAAATCTGTGAAGTCAGCCCTGCAGGTCGTTGTAGGAAGTCAATCCCTGCCTGAAGATGTCTTGCAGACTGTGTTAGTGGAGATAGAGGGTATCCTAAATAGTAAGCCACTGGGTTATGTCTCGTCTGACATTGCAGATGTAGATCCAGTCACCCAACTTCCTCCTCATGGGGCGGCGGGACTCTTCGCTACCCCAAGTGGTCTACACTCCAGAACCTCTAAGTCTAAGTCTAAGCGTCGTGCGTCATGTCTAATGGCGTCATGCCCAGACTATAGTTGATCACTTTTGGGCATACTATACCCGGCATTACTTACCTAACCTTCTGCCTCGTCTTAAGTGGCAGAGTGAGACTCAGGATCTGACTCAGGGTACAGTGGTAATGATGGTGGACCCACAACTGCCTCGTGCTCATTGGCCCATTGGTAGGGTTGAGAGTCTGGTTCCCAGCTAAGACGGCCATATTAGGTCAGCATAGGTCAGAATAAAGGATTGCCTATATCTTCGACCTGTGGCTAAGCTAGTTCAACTCCCAGCACTCCCAGACGATGATGGAACCGATGTTAAGAACTAAGGAATTTATATTTCTACATTTTAGCTATGCTAATCTGGGGGCGGCTGTACTAAATTCCTTATACACATATGGTATGGGTAGCCCTTTAATGTGTATTACGCTGTACTTCTTGCCGGAGTTCCAGAGTGGACTAGAATTCCACCTAACTTTACAAAATAGAGTCCTTTACAATGTTATTATTGAAAACGGAGGGGTGGGAAATATTCGTTTCTCTAAATACCCGGCTATGTGTAAACTGGCCTGCGTGTCTGTGTGAGGTAATCGGAGCTGCTAACAGACAAGCTCCTGAAGCTCCGCCCTCTGAGCCTGGATAAGCAGCTCAATTTGATTTAAAGAGACACATACAAAAACTGTGAGTTTTTGCTCACTCTCAAAAAATGTTAACATGCTATAAAAAAATATCTGTGGGGTATTTTGAGCTGAAACCTCACACTCTGAGGACATCAGATACTAATTTTACATCTTTTGAAAAGGGCATTATAGGACCCATTTAAGTAGGTTACCGAAACCCGGTATTAAACGGCCCCGGTACTGAATTTTGAAAGACTGCTGGATCGATAAGCTCGGATGTTATCGGTTCTGTTGGTACTGGAGAAATTAAGAAAGGACACGTGCTATTTACTATTGCTATAAAGACATTATCTTGCTATAAAGACATTATCCAGCCACTTCTATATAATAATCATATTGAACCATTTGTCTGTGATGCATTTTTGCTATAGAGAGAGAGAGAGAGAGAGAGAGAGAGAGAGAGAGAGAGAGAGAGAGAGAGAGAGAGTGTATGTGTGTGTGAGTGAGTGAGTGAGTGAGTGATTGAGAGAGAGAGAGAGTTTTAAAACGCTTTATTTAACATCAGTTATTTGTTATTTAACAAAAGAAAACACAACAACAACCAAAAAACAACAACAACACTACATGACTTTACCTTAAATCACATAAACAACAACTCATTATTAAGTATAGAACACATACCAACATCACAACACCATTCAATCTCAAAAACGTTGATTGCATTCATCATCTTGTAATAATTAAAATCAACAAGAATTCTTGATTTAAACATTCTTAAAAACTGATACAATATGTTGCCCATTTCTCTGTTCTATTTAATTTCTTCTGGAAATATAAATTGCTAATTTGGCTTGACCAACAATAAAGTTAATCAATTGACACTTATATTTCTGTAGTCTACTATACTTTGAAGCCAAATATAAAACATTGCTGTGTAAAAGAAATCCCTAATAAAGAGAATAAAAATTCTAGAAGATCAAAGAGCGGAGAAAGTCTGTCACAATTCATAAAACAATGGAATATTGTTTCTCTCTCTAAACAGAAAGGACATTTATCATTTACAGTGGGATTCAATTTCGCCACAAAGGCGTTTACAGCGATTGCACCATGCAGTATTCTCCACTGGAGATCGCCTGCTCTTTTAGCCAATGGTGGTTTGTATAGTACTCTCCACTCTGGTTTTAATTCCTCTTCCACTCCTAGTTTGTCTCTCCATACTGTGTCAATTCTGCCTTTTAATGTATGTTTATTTATTACCTTCACAATACATTTGTATAAGATCTTTCCTTTAACTGTACAAAAAACAACATTTTAATTTGCATTCAAACACAACAGAGGACTATTATGTGAGGATTCCTCAAGATCAGGTGTACTTCTGATGTCTGGGAAGAGGTCATTAACATCAGGGACAATATCACCCATACTGTAACTCTTAAGTAGAGCTTTTTCCTTGGAGTTTAAAACCCCAACCAATTTGTTCAGAAAACTTCTAACAAATCTCACTGATCTTATTCCCAGATGTATAACAACAGTTTCTGCATTTTTTAGTCCAGGTCCAGCTTTTTCAACAATATCTTTCAATTCCAATAGTTTCTTTGACACAAGCAAGTTTTTTAGCCCTGGAAGGTCAACTCCTGACACATCAAGGCGACTTCCAAATACAACAGGTTCCTCAAGCAACCAGAAAAGAGATGTGGCTGACTCTGCCCATTCATGCTTAAAAAGTCTCCACACTTTAAAAAGACTTTTATATGAAGGTAGTCTAGACAAATCCAGGAGATTATAGTCCATTAAAAACAGTACAGCATGAAGTCCAATTCCGTTTACCCCAGATAAAATAGTATGTGCTAATGGTCTCCAGACCAGATTCTGGGGACCCATCAGCAATCGCTGAATGAACTGTAGCCTAAAAGTCGCTCCTCTGCTGACCAGATTCACCAAGCCTTGACCTCCTTCATCCCTTGGCAGGAAAAGAACACTTTGAGGTGTCCAGTGCAGATTGTCCCAGAAAAAATTGACCATTTCTGCTTGAAGTTTTGGTAACAGTCCCAGTGGCGGATCGACACAAGCAAGTTTATGCCATAACGAGGACCCCACCAGATTGTTGATTATGAGCGTACGGCCTCGATAAGACAGTTTGGGGAGTAGCCATTTCCATCTCTGTAAACGTCCTTTGATTTTTTCTAGCATACAATCCCAATTTCTTGTAACAAAGTCATCATTCCCTAGAAAAATTCCAAGATATTTGAATCCGCCTTTCTTCCAAATTAAACCACCAGGCAAACTGGGGGACCTCTATTCCAATCGCCCATTAAAAGGGCCTCACTTTTTCCCCAGTTAACTTTTGCCGAAGATATTTTTTTTTTAAACTGTTAACAATGATGTTCAATTTTTCAAAGTCATCAGACCAGATATAAAAACAACTACATCATCTGCATAGGCAGAAAGGTGCAACGTGATATTACAGTATGGTATAGTAAAACCACTCAACTCATTTCTTAATTTATGAAGCAGAGGTTCAATAGCCAGGGAATATAGCATCCCTGACATGGCACATCCCTGTCTAACTCCCCTCTGAATCTTAAACGGAGCACTCAAATCACCATTGACTTTGAGAACACTCTCAATGTCACAATACTTGGCCTCAATCATATTTATAAAAACCTGACTTAAACCAAAAGCTTCTAAAACATCTCTTAAATATACATGCTCTACACAGTCAAAGGCTTTTTCTTGGTCTAACGAAATTAGACCACCATTTACACCAAATAGCCTTGCAACCTCCAAAACATCTCTGAACAATGAGATGTTATCGAAGATTGACCTATTGGGTATGCAATAATTCTGATCAGAATGTATTATTTGACTCAGAACTTGACTTAACCTTGTATCTAAAATACAGGACTTAATCCTGTATTTTATAGTCTGCACATAAAAGAGATATCGGTCTCCAATTGCTTATGTTTTGGAGATCTCCTTTCTTGGGCAGCAGGGTAATAACAGCTCTTCTACAGCTTAACGGCAACAATCCTTTATTCAAACTGTCATTAAGAACTAAAAATTAATCTTCACCAATCACTGGCCATCAAATTTTATAAAAATCAACAGGAATCCCGTCAATGCCAGGAGTCTTTCCATTTTCCATCCTCATCATGGCGGTATATAATTCATTATGTGACAAATTTTGTTCAAGCTTAATGTTAGACTCTTCATCAATCTTTGGAAGATCATTAAGAAAAGTGAAGTCATTATCTTCTCTTTGAGACAATTCACTTTTATATAAGTTTGAATAAAAACCAACAGCATGTTTGCGTATCGCACTAGGCGCACTCAGTAAGCTCTTCCCCTGTGTCAGAGCGTAGTGAATGAATGATACGACTTTGGCCATTTTTTCTTTCCAAATTGAAAAAAAATTTAGATGGTGCATCCATTTATGAGATGCTTTGAAAACGTGAACGTATTAACGCCCCTTGAGCTTTTGTACCCAGCAAATCTGCAAGCATTTCCTTTTTGGATTTACTGCTATCAAAACAATCACCATCACCTGTAGAAGCTGTTGTATTTAAAAGTTCTATAATTTAATTTTCTAAAATCTTCATTGACTGGGCCATATCTTTAGTGGCATTAAGAGTGTACTCTTGACATAATTGTTTTATATGGACCTTGCCACAATCCCACCATTGTTGTAAGGAAGTATAAAACTGTTTTTGTTTCTTAAAATTTTCACAAAACAAATAAAAAATTTCAATAAACTTTTTATCATTTAAAAGGGATGTATTAAAATGCCAATAAGCACTCTTTAAACACACAGAATTAGTAATTTTTTTTTACAAACAACAGAACAGTGATCGGAAAAACCTACAGGAATTATTCTACATTCTCTGGCCAGATTTGCTTGATAATTAGACACATAGAGCCTATCTAGTCTTGCCATAGAAATAATATTATCTCTAATATAAGCCTGGTTCATTCTCACATGTGTCTAACTGCATTTCTGAGCACTTTTGTATCCTGTTTCTGCCATGTCCTGGTTCTCTTGATTGTCTGCCTTTTCCCTGGGATTTCTCTGTTTGTCTCGGCCCTTAACTCAGTTGTTGTTTGTTTGTCTATGACCTTTTCCTGGATTTGGATTATGATTGTGGATTAATCTTTTAATAAATACTGAATTTAGATCCTCAACCTTTGTGTCTCAGGGCAGTTCATGACAGTTGTAAATTATTTTAATGGATTCGCAGTCACATATATTTTAATTTTATTAGTTAGTTCATTAAATTCACATTTTGATTTTAACTGTCAGATGGATAATTGAACATTTATTTGAACTTTAACTTAAAGTTTACAAAAACTTCACATTTCAATTTTACTGTGATGGACAATTAAGAATCAAATCACAAAGCATCTGAAATTATTGAGGGTGCTCTAGCAAAGTGCAGATGTAATGTGTAAGCAATGGCTTCACTGTAACAAGAATAGCAATGTACAGTGAGACTTTTAGATTATTTACAAGTCATCACTTTTACAAATAAAAGTAGGCTAATTGGAATGGAATATAAAAAATACACTTAGACGAATATTTTCCTGTTAATCTATTAATCTGCATTTACATTGCGTGTATCTATTTGGACATGCCATATTTTTGTCCCTTGCTAGTTATAACTGTCAACTGCAATTTCTAAGTAATCAATCAGGAATGTACTCTACAGGAATGCTAGAGCAATTTGTGCAGTCCTTGGGGATAACGCTAATACCAGACACTGACGCTGACTGGAAATGCGGGTGAGTCTTTATGCAGTGCCTCATGGAGAGTTAAGGGGCGGTCACAATACACATTTCTTTCTATTGACAGCCATTCATGTGCATACAAATGCAGGAGACCAGGGGTGTATTCCAGAAAGCAGGTTATGTGACATACCCGGGTATGTTTAAGAGTATATAAGTGGATAACCTCAACTTTCGGTTCCAAAAACGGAGGTAACTTTCAGGGTATGTTAGTAGTCATAGCAACTCAAACTCTGAACTTAACCTGCTCCGGAGCAGGTTATGTTCCAGGGTTAGTTTGTTTCAGAGAGGTGACGGAGCATGGCGTGCCCTTTTGAAGACGACCCAGTGGATGTGGAAGCACAGATAATATGAAATCTTTTCCGCCGTGAGAGGGCGATACGACCACGTATCGATGTGTTTTCGTATCCAAATGAATATTTGCGGGAGCGTTAACCGTTTTTCAAAAGAATCGTTAATTTATTTAACGAAGATTTTGAAACCATACATAGCAAACGTGACACATCGCGGATTAGTGTTTAACACGGAGCACATTTTGTGCATTGCCCTTCACTTTTTTGCGACGGGGAGTTTTTTGTATGCAATAGGCGTTACAGAGCATGTGGGAAAGGCAACTGTGTGTAGGGCTGTTCGTACAGTATGCATTGCACTCAAACGGTTCCTACACACTTTTGTGCAGTTCCCTGGCCATAAACCACTGAGGGTCATTAAAGAGGAATTCCACTGAGTGTCGGGTTTGTCCGTTCTATGATATTCGATGACAGACCATTTTAGTTACATAGCACTACTTAATCTATCCATACTGTATACAGTCACAATAATTTTAAATGTTTCTAATTATATAACTTTCCATTTTGATGGAACCCACATTCCCATTAAAGCTCCTTTAGTCAATGAAGGAGACTATGTTAATAGGAAGTCAATCCATAGCATCAATGTGCAGGTGACAATAGATATTTTGGGTGCTAAATGGGTGTTTAAACTATGGAAACACCCTCATTACTGGTCCCCACCTACTAGGTAATATGTGATGCAACCCACCTCATCACTAACGTTGAAGCGAAATGGCCAGGGTCTGTACATGATGCCAGAATGTTTAGGGAGTCATCATTGTGCCACAAATTTCAACAGGGTATGTTTTTCCTTACACAATGGTTTTTTTTAATGTTTTTTTTGTGTGTGTGTGTGTGTGTGTGCAATTATACACTTTAACTACCTTTATAGGACACTTCAATGGTTACTTGCTGGGGGACAGAGGGTACCCTTGTCTGCCCTATATGGTGACACCCTACCCTGAACCTGAGCCTTAACCACAGACACAATTCAACCTCGCCCACAGCAGAACACGGGTCACGGTGGAAATGACCATATAGGCATCCTGAAGGCAAGGTTTCAGTGCCTGCGTGGGCTCAGGGTCAGCCCAGAAAGGTCAGGTGACATCACAGCTGCTTGTGTTGTTCTTCACAACATTTCCACACTGAGAGGTGAGAGGGCCCCCCCTTCTCTTAATGAAGATGGCCAAGAGGAACCCCCAGTGAACCAAGTAGACCAAAGAGATGGCAGGGTGGTACGAGACATGATTTGCCAAAATCACTTTAATTAAAACCAGTTAACAGTCAAGTGTTGGTCATTTTTTTTTTTTTATTTCCTGTAACAAAATACATCTGTATGTATTGCTTTAGATTTCATTCAACAACAAATGACAAATTAATGTTCACATACTGTTTCCCACCTTAAGCTGGTGCTCCAGCAATTCAATTTCAAGTCTGGCCTTTTTTAGGTTAAGCCTTTTCTCCTCCATTTGAAGCTGTATAAGGTCCATCTCCATGTCACTTTTTCTGATTTGCTTTTGAAGGTGGACCTTATACAGCTCTTTGGCAGGCAACTAGAAAGACAGAATAATTAAAAATGACTGAAAAAGTCTGTAATACAAACACAGACCAAATACAGTATTTAAATGAGGAAGGAGAACTGCAGAACATTTCTTACACTGCAAAGATTCTTTTTGGAGGTTGATGGACCCTAATCTGTATTAAAATCTCCTGCCATATTCTGTAAAATGACAATGACAATTTATTTATTCTCTTATGTAAAAAAGGAGGAATGCATTCTATGCATCATACCTCTATGGGCCTCCCCACATTTTCTGTTTCTGTCACAGCAGAAGTGGTCTCTTCATCGTCATCCTACAGTGAAAATAAGGAAGGATGCTTGGTCTAGCCAACAGAAACCTAAAGACAATAATCACTTACAACTGTGGCAGAGTGTGGTGTTGCAGGAAGATCCAATAATACAATGTGGCCATCAGCAACTGCAAGATAATTAAACCAATAAGATAATCAAGCATGTTCAATAGTCAATGTATATTCTTAAACAAATACAACTAATAAAGAAGGACATTAGGAACATCTAAGAGTACTAGTCATACGATTACAGTATACAGCATATGCAGTCAAAGCAGCATGCATACTCCACAAGTGAATCAATGACTGTAAAATGCATTCAAAATGCCTTTTTAAAATGGTGACAGGTTTGATGACTTTCTTTATTAAAACACTGACAAAAACAGTGAAAACATCAATAAATCATAAGTATTAATATGGTACACCTACATTTTACTAAGCCACTTGTCTTGGGAGCTGAGTCTGACAAACTGCCCCCTGGAATCCCATCGACCACAGGTCACCCTTTATTAAGGAACAGTGCCAGCTCCTCAGCTGGGGTGAGGGAAGGTGGAGATGGACCCCCACCTGTTTTACGGGCCTCAGCCTTCTTTCTATTGGCTACATAGAAAACTAAATTACATTAAATACTAAATTACATGGAGTCAGTAACATGTTTAGTAAGTTTAGAAAATATTACCTTGCTGGAGAATGTTTTTGTGTTTCATTTTGACTTGGCTCACACTTCTTCTGGCTCCAGAAGGATTACACCTGATAAAACAAGAAGCCAACATGTAACTGCCAATTATGTGCATTACCACTGTAATATTAGAAAATGTATGGAGGCCAACAAGTAAATACTCTATTTGTACTACATGCCCAAAAGAATTTTTGCGTCACAATGAAAGGGGAAAATAGCCCATTTATAATTTTCTAAACTCACGCATTTACTCTGTCCGTTATGTTTTGCCAAGCCAACTCTCTTTCTTTTGCTGATGGAGCAGTATTGCTTTTTTTTAGTTATAATGGGCTTATAGTCTTCATAAGATAGCATTAAAACCTCCAACTCAGCTTCAGCGAAGTATGTAGCTCGCTTTTTTTCTCCCTTGGTTTCCATGGTGACTCCAGAAATCGGGTACCCATTGAAGATGTCTTTATGTACGCGTCGTGCGCGCGCATTAACTCTGGGTTACCAATAGGAGGTTGATTAAACTAACTCTTCACAGGTGTTTTAGAACCGACATACCCAGAGTAAGCAAGTTCAAGGTTTATCTGACGGTAAGTTAACCTTGCTTTCTGGAATACACCCCAGAAATGCAAGCTTGACCTACAAAAATTCTTATCACGTGAGGACGTGTGACCAAATAGAAGAAAGATACGTAAAAGTGTGACCTCTTTGCTGAAATAAAAGAACACAAACTTAAAAGCAGGAGGTTTGCAGTGTTGCAGTAAAGATAAGTAGATGTATTTGTACATTTTACATTTTGCATTCATTATTTATTCTATGTTGAAATTAAAAAAGGGGCTCCAGTGCATGTTGTAATATCTCATTCATCGCAGTGTCCAAGGAAATTCCACGTGCCTAATGTAGCAATGAGGAGGCGTGAGGGAAAAACAGGAGGATGCAAGATGCAAGTAAAATCCAGTTTATGGAAGAGTAGTCAGATGTTGGACACAGATCGGGGCAAACACTCAGGTGGTAAGTGAAGCAGGGACGAGATGGCGATCCGGTGGTGGTGCTGTGATGAGCGTGCTCGAGTGAAACCCAGGAACCGTGGAACATCCAGACAACACGAGGAACTGACGAAAATCCAGAAGACGAACTGAAACAGCCGAGGCACGAGAACAGGACACACACAGAGGAACAACCACAACGATCTGACAACAAGAGAGAGAAAATGCTGGGCATAAAAGGAACTGGAATTGATGACAGCTGGTGACACTAATCAACACAACGAGTAACCACACCCACACAATTACACTCACGCAGACACTTCAGCATGAGACAGCCGATTAGTGAACCGTGACAGTACCCCTCCTCCTAAGAACGCCTCCTGGCGTTCTCAGAGTCCCTTACCTGTCGATTGTAATCATCGATAAGGGAGTGATCCAGGATGTCTCTAGCAGGTACCCAACTTCTCTCCTCCGGACCGTAACCCTCCCAGTCCACCAAGTACTGAAATCCGCGTCCCCTCCGTCTCGAGTCCAGAATACGATGTACCGAATAAGTAAGTTCCCCATCTACGAGTCGCGGCGGGGGGGGAACAGGGCCGGGCGGATTAATGGGAGAATAAAACACGGGCTTGATCCTTGATACGTCAAAGGCGGGCTGAATTCTCCTGTACGTTGGAGGGAGTTTGAGTCGGACTGTCACCGGACTAATAATCTTGGTGACAGGGAATGGGCCGATAAATTTGGGAGCTAACTTGTTAGAAACGGAACGGAGCGGAATATTTCTGGTAGAAAGCCACACCTTTTGACCCACAACGTATACGGGAGGCCTTGACCGGTGGCGATCGGCCCTGGCCTTCATGCGCCCCCCCGCTTGGAGTAGAGTCTCACGGGCTGTAGTCCAAGTGCGGTGGCACCTCTGGACGAAAGCGTGAGCGGAGGGAACCGCGACTTCGGATTCCAGACTCGGAAAAATTGGTGGCTGGTAACCTAAACTACACTTAAACGGAGAGAGGCCCGTAGATGACACTGGTAACGAGTTATGGGCGTACTCCACCATAGAAAGTTGTTGACTCCAGGACGAAGGATTCTTGGCTACCAAACATCGCAACATTCTCTCAAGATCTTGGTTGGCCCGCTCAGACTGACCATTGCTCTGGGGATGATAACCCGAAGACAGACTGACCGTGGCCCCCAATAACTTACAGAACTCCCGCCAAAATTTGGACACAAATTGGGAACCCCTGTCAGAGACCACTTCCGTCGGGAGGCCATGTAACCGAAGACGTGATCAATGACCGTGACCGCTGTCTCCTTGGCTGAAGGTAATTTGGGCAAGGGAATGAAATGTGCCGCCTTCGAGAACCGGTCCACTACGGTTAAAACAACCGTCATGCCATTGGAGGGCGGGAGGGCGGTGACAAAATCTAGCGCGCGATGTGGGACCAGGGTCTCGAAGGGACAGACAATGGTCGAAGTAACCCATCCGGGGGTCGGTTAGATGTCTTCCCAGTGGCACAGACGGAGCAGGCCAAAACAAAATCGTGAATATCGCGAGCCATTAACGGCCACCAGAATCGTTGCTTAACTAAATAACTGGTGCGAGTCACTCCTGGATGACAAGCCACGTTGGAGCAATGACCCCATCGAATAACGTCAGACCGTAACCCCTCCGGAACAAACAACCGATTCGGTGGGCCACCGGGCGGAGGCGTTACCCCTTCTAAGGCCATCTTGACCTTCGACTCGACCTCCCATACGAGTTTGGAGATAACTATTTTCTCAGGTAAAATACACTCGGGAGTCACCGGGCGTTCAGATGGATCAAAAATACAGGATAAAGAGTCGGGTTTGATGTTCTTGGAACCCGGGCGGTACGAGAGAACAAAGTCAAAACGTCCGAAAAAAAGTGCCCACCGAGCCTGCCTGGAGTTGAGTCTTTTAGCAGATCTAATATATTCAAGGTTCTTGTGATCAGTCCACACGATAAAGGGTACCCCTGAACCCTCTAACCAATGGCGCCACTTCTCCAACACTAACTTGACCGCCAACAACTCTGTTACCAATGTCATAGTTACGTTCGGCAGACGATAATCGATGAGAAAAAACGCGCAGGGATGCATCTTGTCGTCTGAGGAAGCGCGTTGTGAAAGCACTGCTCCTACTCCCACCTCTGACGCGTCGACCTCCACCACGAACTGACGTGTGGAATCAGGGGTGACAAGAATGGGAGCCGAAACGAAGCGACTCTTGAGGTTGGTGAACACTGCCTCGGTAGTTTTCGACCACCTGAACGTCGTTCGGGGGGAGGTCAAGGCAGTCAGAGGTGCGACTAGTTGGCTGAAATTACGAATGCAACGCCGGTAAAAATTGGCGAACCCCAGAAACCGCTGTAGGGCCTTACGGGAATCTGGACTTGGCCAATCTACCACAGCCTTAACCTTGTCAGGATCCATGCGCACTCCCTCAGAGGAGATGATGTACCCTAGGAAGGGAACAGACTGTGCATGAAACGCGCATTTCTCCGCCTTGACAAAAAGCCCATTCTCTAACAGTCTCTGGAGCACTCGTCTGACGTGTTGAACGTGTTCCTGGAGAGACGAAGAAAAAATCAATATGTCATCCAGGTAAACATATATGAACTGATCTACCATGTCTCTCAACACGTCATTAACGAGTGCCTGGAAAACCGCTGGGGAGTTGGAAAGCCCAAAAGGCATAACCAAGTATTCAAAGTTCCCCCTAGGGGTATTAAAAGCGGTTTTCCATTCGTCCCCCTTCCTGATGCGAACCAAATGATATGCATTACGTAAGTCCAGTTTCGTGAAAATGGACAACCTCTGCAACCTCTCGAAAGCTGAAGAGATCAACGGCAAAGGATAAGAATTCTTTATCGTGATGTTGTTCAGCTCTCGGTAATCAATGCAAAGTCGCAGAGATCCATCCTTCTTCCCAACGAAAAAGAACCCCGCCCCCGCAGGAGAAGAGGAAGGCTGGATGAACCCAGAGGCCAGAGAATCAGAAATATATTTCTCCATGGCCTCCCTCTCGGGAACAGAAAGAGAGTAAAGTTTGCCCTTGGGCGGAGATTTACCTGGCAGTAGATCTATCGCACAGTCATAGGAACGATGCGGAGGGAGAGAAGCAGCACGAGACTTACTGAACACCTCCTTCAGGTCGAGGTACTCCGCGGGCACGTTAGACAAATCCGCTGCCTCACTCTGAAACACAGAACCAGACACAGAGGGACAGGCAGACACTAAACAGGACTCATGACAGTGGTTACTCCATGTGGACACAGTGTTAGTGCACCAGTCGACACGGGGGTTATGTCTGGAAAGCCACGGGTGTCCCAAAACCACTGGTGCAAGTGGTGAGTCCATGAGTAAAAATGAGATGAGTTCAGTGTGATTGGCAGAAGTAATGAGGGTGATGTCTCCAGTAGCATGTGTAATCCGGGGGAGTTCTTGACCATTAAGTGCGTTGACTGTAATCTGGTGCGAGAGAGGAGTGACGGGAATCTGAAGTTTGAGTGCAAGTTTTAAGTCCATGAAATTACCCTCCGCTCCCGAATCCAGCAGTGCGTTAGTGCAGTGCGTCGACTGTCGCCATCTCAGTCTTACCGGGAGGTGGGTCGATGATGGTGATGAGGTCTTCTCGGCGGAGATCCCACCCGATAGTAGCCTCATACTTACTACCGGGCTTGCTCTTTTACCGGGCAGGAGTGGATGAAGTGGCCCGCCCGGCCACAGTATAGACAGAGTCCTTGGGATCTCCGCCTTTCCCTCTCCTCCCGGGAAAGCCGAGCTCTCCCCACCTGCATGGGTTCGTGGTCGAATGCGGGGCTGACCGCGCTCGCACCACCGGGCTGGTGGTCCTCCGTAGTGAACTGTGGACGGCTGGGGCGCGTCAATCTGGTCACACGATTCAGTCGAGCGTCTACTCTCAGCGCAAGTTCCACCAGTCCGTTCAGCGTCTCCGGTAAGTCCATCGCGTAAATCTCCCTTTGAACGCGGTCAGCCAGCCCATGCAGGAACATATCCCACTGCGCCTCCTCGTTCCAACGGCACTCTGCGGCCAGGGTGCGGAACCGAATGGAAAAGTCCGCCACCGAGCCTTCTCCCTGTCGCAGTTCGGCGAGTAATCTGGCTGCCTCCTTACCCGCCACTGCACGATCGAACACTCTCTTCATCTCCTCGGAGAGTGCCTGGAACGAGGTGCAGCAGTTGTCTCCGTTCTCCCACACCGCCGTTCCCCAAAGCGCTGCTCTTCCTGACAGCAGGGCTAATACAAACGCCACTTTAGCCTGTTCGCTCTGGAAAGTGCGTGGCTGTAGGGCAAAATGCATAGAACATCTCGTGAGGAACGCTCTGCAAAATTCAGGTTCACCGGAATAACCCTCTGGTGTAGGTAGGCGTGGCTCTGGTCTCTCCGCTGCTGCCGGCGCCGGTGGTGGGGGAACGGGCGGTGTGGGGGGCGCAGTGGGAGTCCGTAGAAGTTGTACCTGTTGGGTGAGCTCGGACACCTGCTTCACGAGTGCTTGCATCGCACGACCTGTGCCCGCGATGCTTTCCTCTTGTTGGTCCATACGGGAGATGCTGTGAGAAATGAAGTCGTTGAGCTGGGATGTGCTTGCTGCATCCATGGTTGATGGTTCAGATCGTTCTGTGAGGGAAAAAACATGAGGATGCAAGATGCAAGTAAAATCCAGTTTATTGAAGAGTAGTCAGATGTTGGACACAGATCGGGGCAAACACTCAGGTGGTAAGTGAAGCAGGGACGAGATGGCGATCCGGTGGTGGTGCTGTGATGAGCGTGCTCGAGTGAAACCCAGGAACCGTGGAACATCCAGACAACACGAGGAACTGACGAAAATCCAGAAGACGAACTTAAACAGCCGAGGCACGAGAACAGGACACACACACACACACAGAGGAACAACCACAACGATCTGACAACAAGAGAGAGAAAATGCTTGGCATAAAAAGGAACTGGAATTGATGACAGCTGGTGACACTAATCAACACAACGAGTAACCACACCCACACAATTACACTCACGCAGACACTTCAGCATGAGACAGCCGATTAGTGAACCGTGACAGGAGGCTCTTCAAAATAAGAATTTTTCAATAAGAAGTTGCCAGCACCGGCAGCATTTTTGACCATTTTCACAAAATGTTCATGGCCCCAAGAATATTTTGTTATAAGAATGTCTGAACATGCAAAATATCAAAAGAAAGAACACAGCCTCTGCTTTAAAAAAAAAAAAAATCAGTTTTACTTAAAATTACTTACTTTACAAAAACAACAACAACACTGTTTTATTCTAGCTTAATGCATTATTATATTTTTTTTATCAACACTTGTATGTGGCTAAGTTTCATTTAAAAAAAAGCAAAAAAAATTAGCAAAAAGCTGAGAAAAATGTGTCCAGAAAAAAAGACATATATCCATATATCCAGATCGGATTCAGAAGTATAATAAAAAAAAAAAAAGATGGAGTAGATCGAGTCCATCAACACCCCCAAAGCTTCAGTCATATAGCTTGTGCTGGGTCGACATTTCATTCAGTAACATGCCTAATGACATGTTTTGATTTATATGCTGTTTAATGTTGATGATAGTGTTATTTTACATATTACATATCTGCTTACATGCTATCGCTTGTTTCTGCTTTTTCTTCATATGTCTTTTGATCAGGAGATTCTGTACTCTTTCAGAAGATGTGCAATACAATGTATTCTGCTCTTGCTTTGACAGGTTTGCTACACTATCTGCATATATATGTATAGCAGAGGGCTTTCTTCGCTTTGTTCCTCCATAATAGATTGTTGAATCTATGCTGAGCTTCTGGGCAGCAGTGTTGATATCTCACTCTTCTTATGATAGCAGACTGAATTTTAAATCTTCTTACTATACTGCTCTTGCTTTGACAGGTTAGCGTAGCAGATAGCTAATATAAGATCCATGAAATAAAGTCCAAAGAAAGAGTAGAGAGTAGAGAGAGGCCTTCAGTAAGAATATTTCCAATTTTGTAAAACTGTGAAAACATAATAATATGGCATTACAAACTGGCCATATATACATATACATGAATATGCAACTCAAGTCTAATGTATATAGGTATCCCATAAGAACAATTAGCCATAATAATGAGACTTTCTGGACTAGTAAGCATTTAAGCTAACATTAACATGGATGTCTATGGAGAAATGCTAATCGCGATTAGCATCTATTAATACAACATTCATTTTATGCTAAGACGCACAACACACAAAGACTATAGAAAAGTAGATATACTTCCTACAGAAATACTTACAGGCTTAGACCTTCAAAAACGACCAAAGGCAAAGAGAAAAGAGTAACTGCTGCATGGCCTCTATTACGACCCTATGGTTTGTGTTTTGTTATCTCTTTTGTTTTGTCAGTCTCTCATTGTGTCTGTTTAGGAATGTCTGATTGGTTCCTGCAGGATGATTGGAACGCCCATCTGATTGGTTCCTGCACGGTGATTGCTGCTGGATCCTGATTGATGCAGCATATCATCACTTCCTTTACAGGAAATAAGGAGAGCTTGTAATTTGAGTGTTAAGAGTTTTGAGACTGTTAAGAGTATCTGAGAGATAAGAGTTTTGAGACTGTTTAGAGTAGTGTTTTTCAACCTCTCCTGCAGGGACCCTCTGACAGGACATGTTTTTGTTTTAACCCTGAAATGGCACACCTGATTCAATTAATTAAAGGCTCAAAGGCTTAATGTGTAGCTGACTAATTGAATCAGGTGTGCCATTTCAGGGTTAAAACAATGTCCTGTCAGAGAGTCCCTGCAGGAGAGGTTGAGAAACACTGGTTTGGAGTATCTGAGTGATAAGAGTTTTGAGACTGTGAGTACCGTTTGTTTGTTTGTTTTGAAAGCTGTGTATCTACATATCTTGTTACATTGGTATATTTGACCCTTTGCCTGTTGTCTGACACTGATTTGGACTGCCCTTTTCAGTTTGTTTGCTTGGCTGTATATATTATAAATACTGATTGATTTTTTTGGGAAAGTAGGGAGATCGACGCCATTATTTTCTTTATTGTAAACTCTTTAATCTCTGTTTTTGGTTAGGGAGATAGGTTTATCGATTGTATCTTCTTTTTTCCTTTCTTTTGGGTTAAGGTTTAGGAAGAGGTTTAAATTTAAGGTTGTTTCGTTTGTTATTTTGGCTTTGTCAGCTCCTGAATCATAAGTCCCAATTTAAGAAAATAAATATATTTTTTTTGTTCCAATTCCTCACACCTCATTGACTCTTTCATGTTGCCCCTTTCCCCCTAGACGGGGTGTAACAACCTCTCATGCCCCTTTCCACCAAAGCATTTTGAGAGCCGTTTCGGAGCTGGTGCCTACTCGCGAACCAGTTCTTTGTGTTTCGACAGCCAAAGAACCGGTTCTCGGCCAGTAAACTGGTTACAAAGCGGCACCAACTCTTTGCTGGACTAGAACACTTCTTTTACCACGTCATGCTTACGTCGGGGGCTGGGGGCGGGGTTATTGTGACCAACAACACGACGGGAAAGGTTGTGACCGCCATTGCTAAAAACACAGCGCTAGTAAAGATAGTAACGTTACAATGATTGAAGAAAGATGGATTCTAAAGCGAAACAGTGGTCAGTGGAGGAGACAAACTGTTTGTTAGCGATATGGTCCTCGGCAGAGGTACAGCAAAAAGTAGAAGGTGCTTCTAGAACAAAATATGTGTTCAAGGAGATCCAGAGGGAGATGGCTGCAGCAGGGTTTAACAGAACCATAGAGCAGATCAATAACAAGTAAAAAAAAACTAAAAAAGGATTACAGGGACCAAAAGAAGGAATTGGGGCGAAGTGGTAATGGACGGCCACGTAGTAGAAATCCCCATTTTGAGGTTTTGGACTCGGTCCTCGGCGACAGACCGGCGTGCCTGGTCACCGGCGCATTAAATTCTGCCACTGCCATGCTAGAGTCTATGGTGGATGAGACGCTGCTGCAGGGTATTTCCAACAACGTTACTGATTCTGGTAAATTTAACTTTTCTAATGTTTCACCTTGTTGCAAATAGGGGTGTCGAAATTAATCGTTTCTACGGTGCATCGCGATGCAGACAAGGACGATTCGGTATCGGTTCAGTAACAGACCATAACCGACTGACGCTTTTCTGACGTCATTTATCGCGTATGTGCTTTGTCGCGGTAGCATACACTGACAGAGGGAAACGAGACGCGAGTGCGAGTAATTAAACATGCTCCAACTAGTTTAAAAGCCTACATCTGGGCACATATGGCTTTTATGAACAACCTGGTAAGCAGACCTGGAGAAGACACCCACGCGCTGTGTGCGCTCATGTCACGCACTTATAGAATATTCAGGAGGTAATACCACTAACTTGATAAACCACGTTAGCCATGTTCACCTGAGCTCTAACGCCTGCAGAGTCTGAATGCTTTAAGATGAGCTCCGTCGCCCGAATCCACAGCCAAAAACATCATCCACCCGCACTAATAATGTTCTCTGATTTAAGCATCCGCACCCGATGGTCAAATTACAATTATTCTGTGTTGTTACGCGTGATTATAAATGGATGATCGTCACCTTCAACACGGACTCGGCGACGGTTGATGTGCGCATCTGGTAACATTATACACTGATGAATGAGCACTGCTTTTAAATGCACATTTCTTTCAAACAAAATTGATTTGACAGAATTTAATTTTCTTAATGGCATAAACAGGCGTTACTCCCTTGAAACTTAAACTGGAATGTCACTCCGACTTCCCGAATAGGCGAACACGCACACACACGCGGTCGCGCGCACGCACACATCACTTTGAAGTAAAATTGAAAATTGAGGACGCGGTGCATCGCAATGCATCGAGATATCGAATTGAACTGAATCGATGACATGATAATCGTAAGCGAACCGAACCGTCAGACCAGTGTAGGTTCACACCCCTAGTTGCAAACCAACTATACAATGCTTACAATGCTTTACAATGCTATTTATTAGTAGCGGTGCTTGCCTGACTGCAGTTTTTTAGAATACTGCAGTTTTTGTTACATGTTTTTTGGACACGAAAAAACTGCGATATTGCAGTATAGCTATAGTACAACTATAGTACGTTCCCATGCCAGCCGAGAGAAATAGTCCTCCAGTGTGTCCTAGGTCTTCCCCCGGGGTCTCCTCCCAGTGGGACGTGCCCGGAACACCATCCCGGGAAGGCGTCTAGGAGGCATCCGGAACAGATGCCCGAGCCACCTCAGCTGACCCCTCTCGATGTGGAGGAGCAGCGGCTCTACACTGAGCTCCTCCAGAGTGACCGAGTTTCTCACCCTATCTCTAAGGAATTGCCCAGCCACCCTGCAGAGAAAGCTCATTTCGGTCGCCTGTATCCGGGATCTTGTCCTTTCGGTCATGACCCAAAGCTCATAACCATAGGTGAGAGTAGGAACGTAGATTGACCGGTAAATTGAGAGCTTCGCCTTGCAGCTCAGCTCCTTCTTCAGCACGACAGACCGGTACATTGACCGCATTACTGCAGAAGCTGCATCGATCCGTCTGTCAATCTCCCGTTCCATCCTTCCCTCACTCGTGAACAAAACCTCAAGATACTTAAATTCCTCCACTTGAAACAGGAACTCTCCACCAACCTGAAGCGGGCAAGCCACCCTTTTCCGACTGAGGACCATGGCCTCGGATTTGGAGGTGCTGATTCTCATCCCAGCCGCTTCACACTCGGCTGCAAACCGTCCCAGTGCATGCTGAAGGTCCTGGCCTGAAGGGGCCAACACGACAACATCATCCGCAAAGAGCAGAGATGAAATTGTGTGGTCCCCAAACCTGACACCCTCCGGCCCCTGGCTGCGTCTAGAAATTCTGTCTATAAATATTATGAACAGAACCGGCGACAAAGGGCAGCCCTGCCGGAGTCCAACATGCACTGGGAACAAGTCTGACTTACTGCCGGCAATGCGAACCAAGCTCCTGCTTCGGTCGTACAGGGACCGGACAGCCCTTAGCAAAGGACCCCGGACCCCATACTCCCGGAGCACCCTCCACAGGCCGCCGCGAGGGACACAGTCGAATGCCTTCTCCAAATCCACAAAGCACATGTGGATTGGTTGGGCAGACTCCCATGAACCCTCCAGCACTCTGTAGAGGGTATAGAGCTGGTCCAGTGTTCCACGGCCTGGACGAAAACCGCACTGTTCCTCCTGAATCCGAGGTTCCACTATCGGCCGTATTCTCCTCTCTAGAACCCTGGCATAGACTTTCCCAGGGAGGCTGAGAAGTGGGATCCCCCTGTAGTTGGAACACACCCTCCGGCCCCCCTTCTTAAAAAGACGGACCACCACCCCGGTCTGCCATCCCAGAGGCACTGTCCCCGACCGCCACACGATGCTGCAGAGGCGTGTCAGCCAAGACAGCCCCACAACATCCAGAGACTTGAGGTATTCAGGGCGGATCTCATCCACCCCCGGTGCCTTGCCACCGAGGAGTTTCTTGACTACCTCGGTGACTTCAGCTACGGTGATAGACGAGTCCACCTCTGAGCCCTCAGCCCCTGTTTCCTCAATGGAAGACGTGACGGCGGGGTTGAGGAGATCCTCGAAGTATTCCTTCCACCGTCCAATGACATCCCCAGTTGAGGTCAACAGCTGCCCACCTCCACTGTAAACAGTGTTGGTAGGGCACTGCTTCCCCCTCCTGAGGCACCGGACAGTTTGCCAGAATTTCTTCGAGGCCAGCCGATAGTCCTTCTCCATGGCCGCACCGAACTCCTCCAAGGCCTGAGTTTTGGCCTCCACACCCACCCGGGCTGCAGTCCGCTTGGCCTGCCGGTATCTGTCAGCTGCCTCAGGAGTCCAACAAGCCAACCAGGCCCGATAGGACTCCTTCTTCAGCTTGATGGCATCCTTTACTTCCGGAGTCCACCACCCGGTTCGGGGATTGCCGCCTCGACAGGCACCGGAGACATTACGGCCACAGCTCCGAGCGGCTGCTTCGACAATGGAGGTGGAGAACATGGTCCACTCGGACTCAATCTCCTGCCTCCCTCGGGATCCGGTCGAGGCTCCGCCGGAGGTGGGAGTTGAAGATCTCTCTGACAGGAGACTCGGCCAAACGTTCCCAGCAGACTCTTACAGTACGCTTGGGTCTGCCGAGTCTGTCCAGCTTCCTCCCCGGCCATCGGATCCAACTCACCACCAGGTGGTGATCAGTTGACAGCTCCGCCCCTCTCTTCACCCGAGTGTCCAAGACAAACGGCCGCAGGTCAGATGAAACGATAATCGACCTACGTCCTAGGGTTTCCTGGTGCCACGTGCACTGATGGACACCCTTATGCTTGAACATTGTAGCTAGCAGAGAAGTCCAATAACTGAACACCGCTCGGGTTCAGGTCAGGGGGGCCGTTCCTCCCAATCACGCCCCTCCAGGTGTCACTGTCGTTGCCCACGTGAGCGTTGAAGTCCCCCAGTGGAACGACAGAGTCCCCAGTCGGAGCACTTTCCAGCACCCCTCCCAGAGACCCCAAGAAGGCCGGGTACACTGCACTGCTGTTTGGCCCATAGTCACACACGACAGTAAGAGACCTATCCCCGACCCGTAGGCGCAGGGAAACGACCCTCTCGTTCACCGGGGTAAACTCCAACACATGGCGGCTGAGCTGGGGGGCTATAAGCAAACCCACACCAGCCAGCCACCTCTCTCCATGGGCAACTCCAGAGTGGTGAAGAGTCCATCCTCTCTCAAGGAGAGTGGTTCCAGAGCCCAATCCGTGCGTAGAGGTAATCCTGACTATTTCTAGTCGGAACCTCTCAACCTCACGCACAATCTCAGGCTCCTTCCCCGCCAGCGAGGTGATGTTCCATGTCCCTAGAGCTAATTTCCGTGTCCAGGGATCGGGTTGTTGAGCCCCCTGCCCTCGACTGTTGCCCGATCCTCTCAGCACCTGCCCCTTACGGTTCCTCCTGTAGGTGGTGAGCCCACGGGAAGGCAGCCCCACGTTGCTCCTTCGGGCTGAGCCCGACTGGACCCCGTGGGGGGAGGCCCGGCCACCAGGCGCTCGCATACGAGCCCCAACCCCGGGCCTGGCTCCAAGGTGGGGCCCCGGCTGCGCCATACCGGACGATGTCACGGTCCTCGATTTAATTTTACTCATAAGGGTTTTTTGAACCGCTCTTAGTCAGACCCGTCGCCTAGGACCTGTTTGCCTTGGGAGTCCTTAAAGGGGCATATAGCCCCGGACAACATAGCTCCTAGGGTCATTCGGGTACTCAAACCCCTCCACCACATTAAGGTGGCCGTTCAAGGAGAGGATTACTGCAATAGTACTAGAATAATACTGCAATATAACTGCAATAGGACTACAATAATACTGCAATATAACTGCAGTATTATTGCAATAGTACTCCAATAATACTGCAATATAATGGCGGTATTACTGCAATGAAGAATACTACAATATTACATAATACAACTTAAGTACAATTGAAATACTACCAAAATGCAATACTAATAAAATGCTGTACAAAACAATTGAAATACAGCCAGAATATCCAGATTAAGTTTTATTTTCACACATCTGCAATGTAATGAATTAATGTACAAAACAACTGCAATGCAACAAATAATGTGATTTTGCTTTTTTTATAACTCCAAATAATAGGCTGAGAGTTAGACAATATATTTCAAGTGTTTATTTACAAATCATGCATATATCTTCCCCCACATACTACAGAGAGGTTGCGTTTTTTTTTTTTTTTTTTTTTGAAGAGCTTATCCTCATTATTCCTCATGGTTCTTTTAATTGTCTTCATCACAGATGGGGAAACAACAAACAAACAAAAAGAATCACAGAAAGTCTTTTCAGTTACACTCTTCACCACATGCATATATTATGCTTAAAATGAATCTGCAAGTTAATCTCTTAAACTGAAATTGTCAGTGTTTGTGGAAAGTATTCATACAATTTCCAATTAATTTTTTATGGTTTATTGATCAGCATTAATAATGGTTTTGAATACTCCAGGAGAAAGAAGTTAAATTAGTCACCCTCATGTCGTTCCAAACCCCGTGAACTTTGGAGGGCCTAGCTAGGAGTAGGCTACTTTACTATAATTTAACAATTTTTAGAACATAGAATATTTTTTAAACAAAATCAATATTTGCAAAGCCTGTAAAACGCAGGCCTATAGTGCAAAAACGCTGCTCCAATCTAGTAGCCTCCTGCCTTTGTATGAGCCTGTAGAAGAAGTGAGAGGAATTGATTAGGAATTGAAAATTATCCATGTTATCCCCATGAATGAAAGTTAGAAATGTGGGTCTTTTATAAAGTGAATTTTACATAAAAAATAAAAAGCTGTTTTTGTTTTGTTTTTGTTTATTTATTTATTTATGTATATAGATTTTAAAATATATAATAAATCCTCCAAAACCTGTACATATGTGGAGTAAAAACACTAATAAACTGAGTAAAATTAGGCTATATTGTGTTGAGTGTAAACCGCAAACTAACAGAGCACAAGGGTTAACGTTTGTGGAGCACAATTTGACTGGAAGAGTAAAACTAACAGTTAATTTTCATTTATTTTTTTGGTTACGGGTCATTAGATCTAGTATTCTGCAATTAGATCTAGTATTATTCTAGTAAGCTGTCAGTTTAATTACTTCAAAAACAACGTTAAGACCTTGTTGCTTAGTAATATGTTTCTGTGTGAGAGTATGTGTGTGTGTTACAGTAAAGAGAGCACATTCATTTAGAATGATGATTAAACTGACTGTAACTATCTGTGCATTCATTGTTTTAATGCACACCTTCCAGTCAGTCAGAATCGAGTATTCAAACAGACTATAGGCTAATATGTACAAAAGAAGAGAGTCTACAAGCAAACTGAGAACTGATGCTTCGTACTGATAATAACTGCTGTATTATAACTAGAATTCATTAGCTTTCCACTCCTTCAGCTCTCTCTCTATATCTGTTTTTTGTCCTGAATCGGCGGTAATATTGTAAATCTTCTTTTAGCTCTTTGATTTCATTTTTTAAATCCTCGATCTCTTCAAGTCTGAATCCTTTAATGGCTGAGGAGACGGAGGACTTTGTATACTTCATTCCTCCAGCATTCCCACAGGTCTTGGTTCCTGACGTACAATAGGGCTAGAGTGGGGGAAAACGCCCCCCTTAAGGTAAAATGTGACATTACTGTGAAACAAAACATAAATGTGACTAGAATTGCCATCCCAGTTTTGAATGACTATGGGAGGAGTTATTCACCAAATATTAAAATTGCTCAGCCTTAGTAAATATTTTGAAATTTGACTTTAAATATTTTTGTACAAAGGGAGCGTTTTGCCCCAGCGGTGGGGTAAAACGCCCCCCAAAATGGGGTAAAATGCCTCCTTTCTTACCAGCCAGTTTGGTTCATAGATCAACAGCAAAATGAGCAGACTATAGTTTTTAACCTCTAAGAGTAAAAGGCAAGTAATGTATCATTGTATCATTTTATCATTTATTTTATCATTGGGGCACCCACCTTCCATCAGTGAGCTAACTGTGCTAGCAAGCTAACTAGTTAATGCTCACTTGAGGTATTTTTTCATGTTTTGTTAAAATATTTAGATTTTACCACCTAGTTATACTGCATTAAGTTTAAAACAAAAGGATTTGATAGACAGAAATATGTTATTACAGTAATTATGATAGAGAGAAACTATGCCCCCTAGGGGGCGTTTTACCCCTCAGCGTAGGGGGCGTTTTTACCCCACAAGCTATGACTTTTTTTTTTAATTGTTTAATTTTTAACATATAACATATGACTTTGTTCCAATCTTTTTGAAGAAATTTGAGAGCTTTCTACCACTCCATTGACAGTCTACACAACTTGCGCAATAATTTCTCGAAAAACATTTTCTGGAAAAAAGCAGAAAGACGCAATCATTTTTAAATACTGTGAGTGCATATCTGTTTCACCGCAGTCATTATCTTCTGTTGAATTACATTTTAGATCGTCTGTTTCTAGTTGTTACCAGTGCATTTTCCTGAAAATATCAATCACACAATAAAAAGTATTTCTAAAAAAAAAATCCTTTTCTGCACATTAATGTCAAATTATTGAACATAATTGCGCTGTATTTTTGTGTAACCAATAGTGTCAGATATTCCAAAGAAATTTAACATAAAACTGGTTTGCCTTTGTTTCATTCTCTTTTGTTTGAAGATCTGAAAAATTTAAGTAAAGTCGCCATTATTTATAGCGCTTCATACAATGCAGATTGTTTTTAAATGTGATTTAAAAAAAAAAAGAAAATAATGCTGCAAACAGAACACAATCTGCTGTGACGCAGATCTAAAAAGTAGGCTAAACGATGTAAAACTACAGTAATGTTACGCTACAGTAGGCCTACGGAAGGGGCGTTTCTTCTTATTTGCTCACCGGTTTGAATAACATACGTAAAGTCGTTTTACATCTCTCTAAAATTAAAATAAACCGATATGATGACATTATACGCTATACTCACAGCTAAACTGAATGACTTGACAAAGCCAACGCTCCAACTCGCCTGTTGAACTTCTTTTCATCCAGAAAACGACCGCGTTTGCACGGAGGAAGAAGATCTGGTCACGTGCGGGCTATTTTTCTATGCAGGTGAAAACGTTAATGTCGCACAATACAGCATAACTGCAGTACAGTGTAATATTAATAATGGTAGGCCTATGAAGACTTCAGATGCAAAACCCCAAAAGTCAAAAGTTAAAATTATCTCTTTTTTTTATAAAGCTCCGTTATTTAGTCCTTTTTTTAGTTCAGTAATTTCACTTTGATGGCAACTAAAATGACCTCATTGCCATTAAAGTAAAATCTGAACCTAAACATAGGAGCCTGATTAAAAAAAAAAGTCAGAAGGACTTTGAGGTTTTTGCATTTAAAGTCTTCATATGCCTTTCAGTCTATCAATGAACTGCAGTTATTGTACACTTCATTATACTGCAAATCTACAGTTTTACTGCAGTTATACTTCATTATTCTAAAGTTGTACTTTTTGTACTGCAGTTTTACTACTGTTGAGTAATATTCTTCAATGTACTGCAGTTATTGTAGCCTTTTACTTCGTTATACTGCAAATCTACCTTGCACTTCATTGTAGGCTACTGCAGTTTGAACTGCAGTTGTTCTTCAATGTACTGCAGTTATTTTTTGTAAGGGGTCAGCTAGCTAGCATGCTATTGCTAACAATAGCTAACATAGACACTGTATAGGGTGCAATGGAAATATTTGTGATTTAAACACTGTCTTATTTTTGTTGTTTATAGAGTTGTTGGGCATTGATTATTGTGAACCTGACCAGGAGCTTAATAATTCAAGACCAGTAATTAATAATAATAATTTGATACATTTATATAGCGCTTTTTCTGGGACCTCAAAGCGCTTTACATGGAATGGGGAATCTCCTCAACCACCAACAATGTGCAGCATCCACATGGATGGTGCGACGGCAGCCATATTGCGCCAGTACGCCCACCACACACCAGCTTACTGGTGGAGAGGAGACAGTGATGAATCCAATCAGTATATTGGGATGATTAGGAGGCCATGATGGACAAAGGCCAAGGGGCAAATTTGGCCAGGATGCCGGGGTTACACCCCTATTCTTTTTCGAAGGACATCCTGGGATTTTTTTAATGACCACATAGAGTCAGGACCTCGGTTTAACGCCTCATCCTAAGGACGGTGCTCTTTGACAGTATAGTGTCCCCATTACTACACTGGGGCGTTAGGACCCACACAGACCACAGGGTGAGCACACCCTGCTGGCCTCACTAACACCTCTTCCAGCAGCAACCTGGTTTTCTCAGAAGATCTCCCATCCAGGTACTGACCAGGCTCAGCCCTGCTTAGCTTCAGTGGGCAACCAGTCTTGGGCTACAGGGTGTTATGGCTGCTTGCAGTACCGTCAGCAGCTGAAAGCTCCTCATCTTCCTCTTCCAGTCAGTTGACCAGAAAGGGTAACGATTCTTGTTATGAGTATCAACAAACTGAAATATATCAGTCTTCATTAAATAATTCACTGCAGATCTGTTATATTTGATTACATTGCATAAAGTGCCCAATAAGTGTGTACTAGTGGTAGTGTAGGGATATGATAGTAGACATACAGATAATATACAGATAATATAATACAGATGAGCGAATGATAAAGCTTGGGTTGCTGAATATTCAATCTCTTACTTCAAAATCGCTCATAGTTAATGATATGATTTCAGATTTTAACCTAGATGTGCTGTGTTTGACAGAAACCTGGCTAAAACCAAACGATTACATTACTTTAAACGAGTCAACCCCACAAGATTACAGTTATGAACATGAACCTCGTCTGAAACGAGGGGGAGGTGTTGCTGTAATTTATAGTAATATTTTCAAAACCACTAAGAAATGTATTTTTAAATATACTTATTTTGAAGTGTTGGAGCTTAATGTAAAAATATATAGTGTAAACGATAAACCACGTTTGAGAATTATGCTGGCTACTGTATACAGGCCACCAGGGCACCATAAAGATTTTATCAAGGAATTTGCAGACTTTCTATCAGAATTAATATTGGCTGCAGATAAAGTACTAATTGTTGGTGATTTTAATATACACATGTAAATATATTTATTTAAAACAGTGGTTAAACTAACGAAAAAGAAAGCTTCAAGCCCACAAGTTTCCAAGCAACACAGCAGTAATGACTTCATGAACTTCTTCACTTATAAGATTGATAATATCAGGGACAAAATTATAACTATGCAACCGTCTAATACAGTATCACATCAGGGAGTGCATTGTAGTCTCCCTGAGGAACAATTTGATTCATTTGTTGCTATAGGAGAGGAAGAATTTAGCAAACTCGTTAATTCATCTAAAATGACAACTTGTATGTTAGACCCTATACCGACTAAGCTACTGAAAGAGATGCTTCCAGATGTCATAGATCCTCTTCTTAATATCATTCATTCGTATTTGTCTTTAGGAAACGTAGCAAAAACCTTTAAGCTGGCTATGATTAAACCGCTTGTTAAAAAAACGCAACTTGATCCTTCAAAATTAGTCAATTACAGGCCGATCTCAAATCTGCCTTTTCTGTCAAAGATATTAGAAAAAGCAGTATCCTCACAACTGTGTTCGTTTCTTGAAAGAAATTATATCTGCGAGGATTTTCAGTCTGGATTTAGACCGTACCATAGCACTGAGACAGCTCTCGTTAGAGTTACAAATGATTTGCTCTTATCATCCGACTGTGGATGTATCTCTCTATTAGTCTTACGTGATCTTAGTGCTGCATTTGACACCATTGACCACAACATTCTTTTAAATAGACTAGAAAACTATGTTGGCATTAGTGGAATTGCACTAGCTGAAATCATACTTATCTGACTGTTATCAGTTTGTAGCAGTAAATGAAGAGATGTCTTATCGATCACAATTTCAGTATGGCTTACCACAAGGCTCAGTAGTGGGGCAGCTGCTGTTCACTCTGTACATACTACCATTAGGACATATCATTAGGAAACATGGCATTAGTTTTCAGTGTTATGCCGATGATACTCAGCTGTATATTTCTTCACGCCCTGACGAAACTTACCAATCCACAAAATTAACGGAATGCATAGCTGATATAAAATCTGTAAAACCAAATTTTTCCATCTAAAAAATATATCTAAATTACGCCATATGCTCTCATTGACAAATGCAGAACAATTAGTTCATGCGTTCATGACCTCACACTAGATTATTGTAATGCTCTACTGGGTGGTTGCCCTGCACGCTTAATAAACAAACTACAGCTAGTTCAAACGCAGCAGCTCGAGTTCTTACCAGAACCAGGAAGTATGACCATATTAGCCCAGTTCTGTCAACACTGCATTGGCTGCCTATTAAAAATCGTATATATTTGAAAATATTGCTGATTACTTACAAAGCACTAAATGATTTAGCTCCACAGTACTTGAGCGAGCTCTTAACGCATTATAGTCCTTCACGTCTACTGCGATCTCAAAATTCCGGCCAGTTAATAATACCTAGAATATAAAATCGACTGCTGGCGGTAGATCCTTTTCCTATTTAGCACCAAAATTTTGGAACAGTCTTCCTACCATTGTCTGGGAAGCAGACACACTCTGTCAGTTCAAAGCTAGATTAAAGACACATCTCTTTGACCTAGCATTCACATAATAAATGATCGACTTCTATAATTCAATGTTAGGTTGCATAGATTAGGTCAGCCGGAACTGGGAACACTTCCCTTAAATCCTGATGTACTCGTTACATCATAAGAAGAATGCCATCTACGCTAATTTTAGTGTCTTTGTTTATCCCGAAGTTTTTCCAGGCCGTATCCAGATCTGACTAGGACCTGCGCCTGGACCCGATGACAATGCAGTGCTGAAGTGCCAACTAGCCTCTCCCTATGGTGGGTCCCTTTACCACTCTACAGATAAAGCGTTGTGGGGAAATTCGGTTCGCGTACCCACCCCGAAGTGATCAAATAAAATTCTGTATCAAAATGTATAGGCAAGACAAGTAGTTTGTTTAGGCATGGTTTGTAGGGAATTAAAAACTTGCGCACATATATTCAAACGCATATAACTATAGAATCAATTCTTAATGCGCATGTGAACACCATCAGCGTTTATCACAGGTTCGCGTTTAAAGTCTGTTTAGAGAGAATGGCGTCGTCTTAGCGGCCCCTAATTAAATAACTTAATTAAATGATAATTTCGACCGAAGTGAATCAATCTAACTTTAGCTGGAAGATAACATTATTCAAGAACCGCTATAAATCCACAATCTCTGTTACCTTATATTATATGTTTATCTCTGTAAAGCCGCTTTGAAACTATCTACATTGTTAAAAGCACTATATAAATGAAGATGACTTGACTTAATAATGTGTTATGTGTAATACAGTCACTGCTGGAAAGGATTCAAATATGCAAAATATACTGGAAATTTACAGGACCTGAATGATTTTTCTGAAGAACATTGGGCAGTTTAACTGCTTAGCACAAACAAGGGACTCAAGAACAACCATCACAACAAAATAACAGTTGTAGATCATTCAGGTAACGACACACACTATAAGAATCAAGGGTATTTAAAATTCAGGCATTTTGATAAATTCAGCAATTTTTTTTTTTATCTTGTGGACTATATATTACATATTTTATTTAAAATATCTTATTCAGGACAGTACTAAATAAAAAATAACATATTTTGTATGATCCTTCTTAGTGTGTTAAAATAATTAACATTTTGCAGATTCTGCAAGATGTATGTAAACTTTTGAGCCTGTGTTGTATATGGCAGAATATATGATAATGTGACATAGGCCTATATAAAAATGCTTGGACTTGAACTTCCATAAACCCGTAGAGTAGTAGTGGTATGGATTCAAACATTCTGACAGTGAAGCAATCACATAACTGGAAAGAATAGGTGTGTTCGACTTCATGCAGCGCTGCAAGAACCAATTGTTGTATGACATCAAAGTGCAGTGATAGTGATTTGAAAGGATACGGAACCGCCGATAAATGTTCGATAAACTATGTCTTTAAGCTTACTGCCTTTTGGTCAGGACTTTGTCTGAATGTGATGCCTTAAGGAGGAAAGATAATATATGTAGGACGATTAGGTTTCAACAGAGCTTCTGTCTCTGAACTGAAATACTTTTATTCTTTCAGTCTGATTTTTTGTTCTGAAAGGTTGCCGTGAGAAAGAGGAAGAAGCTACATGCCAATATGGCCAGATTGTACCAATGATGTGACATAATGGAACAGCTGCAGTGCTGCTAACACACTCCTGACTGCAACTCCAGTCACCCTCATTAATACTCTCTCTATTATCGACAGTGTCTCTGGGCCAGTCTGTAGTTCAACGATTTGTCGGATTCACCCTTTCTCTCTGTCTCTTATTGCTGTGCTGCTGGTAAGATAAACCCCTAAGGTATCTTATTTGCAAATCTATTCTCAACCAAGCAAACGGGCACATACACACACTCCGTTTTTTTCTTTGTCATATCTATTGTAAGACATTTTATTTACCCCTTTCTCTCTCCCTCTATATCTGTTTTACCACACATTCTCTGACTACTGAGTTGAGCAACAACAAATAGACTAAAGGGAAGACTTCTGTGTGGTCACTCAATGGTAAATTTCCTAGAAATAATTTGTTTCGTTCATCTTTTTTTAAGCCTCATGAGTAGCTCTTTATTTTATATTTTTTATTATTTGTCCTTATGTGATGAGGGAGTCTATCAAGTCTTGATTATCGCTGAATATGTTAAAAAAATGTGATGAGAGAAGATGATACGTCACTGACTGTTTTATTTATTTATTTATTTTTACAATTATTTGCTCTCATCATTAAACATGAACATGTATAAAATCTGAACATTGCAACTAACGCTCGACGCAGGGAAGAGTAGAGAAAAGGGGTTCCCCCGTCCGAAAGCCGGCTCCTGATGCCCAAATGTAACATCATACCACCCAATTTGGCATGGTGGAATAGAAGACTCAAATGAAGGAAGAGACCACTTGGGAGCCGACGGAGTGGAATGCTCTTACGGAGACGAAGGGATGAAGTCCCACGGTGGAGCCTTAGGCGGTGCAGTCCAAGGCGGAGCCAGGGAGATGGAAGATCGAGGCAAAGTCAGGGAAACTGGAGACCAAGGTGGAGTCAGAGAACAGGGTTGCAAGTATGATGTTTTCATAGTATGATAACCATCTCAGAAAATATCACGGTTTCACAGTATACGGTATTAAGCAATCAATTATTATCATCAGTTAAAATGACTGTTAAATGAATGAAAACTATTTTTTTTGGTTGAACTAATACTTAATTATTGAATAACCAATAATCAAAAACATGTCTAATCAATTACATTTAATAATTGATTATGGATTAGATTAACCTATTTTTATAATTAATAATTTATAATGTTATTATATAATTGTTCATTATAATAATATAATTATATTATTAATGTATTTATTCAGAATTTATTTTTCTTTTTTATGAGTTAATACAAATTCATGATAAAAAAATGCTGGTAATCAAATGAATGCATAAAACTAACAATTTAATGTTTTAAATTGTAATCAAATGAAAATGCAACAACTTTTATCATTTTATATTTGCCAAAGTGCTGCACAACAGAGATTTACTACATTAAAACATGGACAAAAAATGATATTCCTTAAAAATGTTTAAATAGGTTAAATTACTGTCACTGTAACATCTTTATTGTAAAGCATTGGTCAAATGTCAATGCAGGAATCTTAAAGACCACCTGCAGTGAAAAAAGATGGTCGCAAAAACCTGGTTTGAAATCTCCGGTGTTCTCTACGTCACAAACTACCTTGTAACTAATCCCATCAACATGCGGGATTCATGGGTAAACCTATTACCCATGAAATTGCCGATGCTATGCTGTTTTGATGTGACGTCGCAGCTCATAACTCCATGAAACATGCATGGATTGTGAAAAATCGAACAACTTTATTGACAGCAGATTCTCACGATTACAAAGAGCAATCGCGGTGATCACGAAATATTCCTCATGAAGCTAAAACTTAGCAAACTTAGCTAAAAAAAACAAGTCTCTCATCTTTCCGAGACAAAAACACAAAATATGTATCATCTTAAAGCTTAGAATCTCAGCTTTTAAAGTATCTAACCACTTTGATCTACTCTAAACAAGAGCTGACTAGTCCCTCTGACTCGGAGTGTACTGCCCGTGGGTGCCACCTAGCTGCGAAAATATACATTATCATATTTTTCAAAAAGAATGCCTTGAGCCCACACAATGGGCTCTATGCAAGGCGGTAATTCCGGTGAAGGTCAAAGATGCTCAATTACTTCCGCCGATCATAGAGTCCAATGCAATACCGAGAATTTATATTGAATTTTATACTCCATGGTTATACTAAAGAAGCATAGGTCACAAAAACTGACAAAACAGACACACCTCGTTGTTTGCTTCTTTTTAAAATTATATTAAATAAACATAACTATATATAAAATTACATCTAAACGTATGAAAGTTTCGTTTCAAAGACGGGAGGACAGTAAATTTTGAAGACTCTGCCATAATCCCGTTTTCCTCGGTTTTCCTCCTCTTTAATCTCCCCAACCGGAAACTGACGAGCATCCTTGCGTCCAATGCGGAACTTATGCGTGCATATAACCCATGGGTGTCATTTGAAAAATTAGAGTCTGAACTTTACAGTGAATGTAGCCAATTTGAAAAACTCATAAGTATTGCTGAGTTATTTGCTGATAAATAGAATTTTAATTTTTTTCATAATCTATAAAATACTTTTTTGTATTATGTACTGCAATGAGTCAAAAACATCATACAGCTCATGAAACATTCACAGATCGTTGAAAATGGCAATTCATTTTTTTTACAGCATATTCTTACAATTAAAATGAGCCCAAAATGACCATAAACTATTGCTTTTATGATAAGAAAATTTTTTCTTATGATAAGAAAATTTTCTTAACGCCATCAGGGGGCGTCAAGGGCTGAACAAAAATGCTATCTTGGTTCCAAATGCTGTAACTTTTGATTACTTTATCCAATCACCAGAATCCAGATGTAGGTCACATGTAGAGGGAAAAATTTTCCTACTACCTTTTTTCCTTCCTGAGTTATTCCATGACAAATAAGAAATATATGCAAAATCATAATAAAATGATATATATTTTCTGTCTTTTATCAGCAGTTTTTTTGGCAGGAAAATGTCCACATGTAATGTTTTCAAAAAATTTGAAAACTTATTTTATATATACATCTATATACAGTATATACATGCAAATATTTCTTAAATATATACAAGCATGTGTATGTGTATATATATATATATATATATATATATATATATATATATATAATAATTATACACAGTACACACACATATATTATGTAAACACAAACTTTTATTTTGGATGCGATTAATCACGATTAATCGTTTAACAGCCCTAGCAAAATCATAATAAAAAATAATATATATACATTTTTGTATTTATCAGCAGTTCCTTGGTAGGAGAATGTCCAAATGTAATGTAATTAATATTTGCAAAAAAATTGAAAGGTGTTCTATCAAATGATACCTACCTTTTGACTCTCCTTGTTATAGTTTTGGAGTTATGAGTCTTTACTTTTGTGTGTGTCACTCAGACAAAACAACTCTAAAAATGCCTTCAGGGCTTAACTATGCTCTGAAGCAGGGGAGTCTCAAGAGAAGCCAGGTTATCCTGGTATATTTTTCTGTTGATATGAAAAATCAGGTAGCTTTAGCAATATAGCAGGTGAATTATGTATGTATATTACAGTGTTAGGATGAACTATATGCTTTTCTCTACTGACCTTCTAAGTTGTTCAAAGCGTTTCTAAGGATGCTGATTTTTAGAAGGCAGCTGTCTGACTTTGAGATGGCGATAAATGGGAACATAGTTTTTGTATCACTAGCAACACATTATTAGCTGTTTGATAATGTAGTCAAGCAAAAGGCTAATCAAAATAATTACTGTTGTGTCCGACGCTGTAAAGAGCGATACATAAAAAATGCATTATCATTCTGATACATCTTCTTGTAGATGCCTGTATAATTCACTCTTCCACTTCTTCTTCTGAATCAGTTTCTGGTTCAAACATGGCTGAATTAAACCAGTATTTCCACTTGCCATTGGGCAGCGTTTACTACCGTAAAGTTGATCGAGCAGATGGGAGTTTTACTTACTCAAAAATGTTCTAAGGGCAGAAAGGAAAATTGTTTACAGATTCAACCAATGGAATTGAAGCAGAGGCGGGGTCAAGACTCATAGACGTTTGAACGTGTGGCGGGAATAATCAGAATACTTCAGACAGATGCGTAATTGACTGTTCGTAGGAGAACGCATTTATTTCAAGGCAAGTGAATTTACTATATATATTGTGTTAAAATTCAACATCCTCTCATGTTTACTAAGATAATTAGCGAACATTAAAAATGCACAGAACTAACAATCATCGTATATATACAGGGGCGGCGCCAGATAATTTTTAACACAGGTGCTGAGGGGGTGCTAGATCACTGACGGGGAGCTGCGCAATTACAGGTCCTTCTCAAAAAATTAGCATATTGTGATAAAGTTCATTATTTTCCATACTGTAATGATAAAAATTAAACTTTCATATATTTTAGATTGATTGCACACCAACTGAAATATTTCAGGTCTATTATTGTTTTAATACTGATGATTTTGGCATACAGCTCATAAAAACCCCAAATTACTGTCTCAAAAAATTAGCATATTTCATCCGACCAATAAAATAAGTGTTTTTAATACAACAAAAAAAAGCCAACCTTCAAATAATTATGTTCAGTTATGCACTCAATACTTGGTCGGGAATCCTTTTGCAGAAATGATTGCTTCAATGCGGCCTGGCATGGAGGCAATCAGCCTTTGGCACTGCTGAGGTGTTCTGGAGGCCCAGGATGCTTCGATAGCGGCCTTAAGCTCATCCAGAGTGTTGGGTCTTGCGTCTCTCAACTTTCTCTTCACAATATCCCACAGATTCTCTATGGGGTTCAGGTCAGGAGAGTTGGCAGGCCAATTGAGCACAGTAATACCATGGTCAGTAAACCATTTACCAGTGGTTTTGGCACTGTGAGCAGGTGCCAGGTCGTGCTGAAAAATGAAATCTTCATCTCCATAAAGCTTTTCAGCAGGTGGAAGCATGAAGTGCTCCAAAATCTCCTGATAGCTAGCTGCATTGACCCTGCCCTTGATAAAACACAGTGGACCAACACCAGCAGCTGACATGGCACCCCAGACCATCACTGACTGTGGGTACTTGACACTGGACTTCAGGCATTTTGGCATTTCCTTCTCCTCAGTCTTCCTCCAGACTCTGGCACCTTGATTTCCAAATGACATGCAACCACTGAGCAACAGTCCAGTGCTGCTTTTCTGTAACCCAGGTCAGGCGCTTCTGCCGCTGTTTCTGGTTCAAAAGTGGCTTGACCTGGGGAATGCGGCACCTGTAGCCCATTTCCTGCACACGCCTGTGCACGGTGGCTCTGCATGTTTCTACTCCAGACTCAGTCCACTGCTTCCGCAGGTCCCCCAAGGTCTGGAATCGGTCCTTCTCCACAATCTTCCTCAGGGTCCGGTCACCTCTTCTCGTTGTGCAGCATTTTTTGCCACGCTTTTTCCTTGCCACAGACTTCCCACTGAGGTGCCTTGATACAGCACTCTGGGCACAGCCTATTTGTTCCGAAATTTCTTTCTGTGTCTTACCCTCTTGCTTGAGGGTGTCAATGATGGCCTTCTGGACAGCAGTCAGGTTGGCAGTCTTACCCATGATTGCGGTTTTGAGTAATGAAACAGGCTGGGAGTTTTTAAAAGCCTCAGGAATCTTTTGCAGGTGTTTAGTTAATTACTTGATTCAGATGATTAGGTTAATAGCTCGTTTAGAGAACCTTTTCATGATATGCTAATTTTGAGACAGGAATTTGGGGTTTTCATGAGCTATATGCCAAAATCATCAGTATTAAAACAATAAAAGACCTGAAATATTTCAGTTGGTGTGCAATGAATCTAAAATATATGAAAGTTTAATTTTTATCATTACATTATGGAAAATAATGAACTTTATCACAGTTAATGTGATAAACTATGCTAATTTTTGGAGAAGGACCTGTATATATATATATATATATATATATATATATATATATATATATATATATATATATATATATATATATATATATATATATATATATATATATATATATATATATATATATATATGATTGAGCACATTCATAGAAAATCCGCCTCAAGAACAGCCAGAAAAAAAAAGTTATTTTTCTCTGATTATTTTGCTTTAACATGCAAAACTGTGTCAATGTCGGTCTTCGTGAGTATACTCTAAACATAGTCGGTTTTGTCTTTAATAAGCATAAAACGTATGCCAGTATAATGAACTCAGAATCCGTGCACTAGCTCTGCAGGGATGTGCAGTCAGGGTAGGCAGGGTAGGCAGTGCCTCACCAAAGGAAATATTGACATTACATTTATTAATTCCAAGAGCTTTATTAATTCACCACATTATTAATTGCATTAATTTTATTCCAAATATTAATTTTTGTAACAAAAATGTTCAGGAATACACATAATATACTCCTTTTGCCATTGTTTGCTTCTAAAAAACCATTGTTTCCTGCAGGAAATTCAAGGCCATGGCCATTGAGGCAGAGGTTATCAGTGCCTCTTTGGTCCATAGACCGTAGGTTACGTAGATTTGCGCATGCGCAGTCAGTGCTCATGCTGTCTTGAGTTATCAACATTGAGGCAGAGACTGAGCTTGCTTCATGTCACGTGATCCACTCGCTCTTACTCACTCCGCGCTTCCCGATACTTAGCATCTAGCCGTCACCTCTGTATGTCTATCTGTGCGATTATGGTGCATTTCGTAAGGGTTAAAATCAGTGGCGTAACTTTGCTTTAAAAAAAAAAAAGAAATTCGACTTTTAAAAAATCCGACTATTTGACCTGTGTCCTTTAATGGTCCAGTGGTAGAGCTTTTGACGAGCATGTCAGATGTTCTGGGTTTCTGGTTCAAATCCGCACTCGTATAGTTTTTTTTTTTTAATCAAAACCGAATAAGTTCATCAGTGGTTGTATTATATCAAGCAGGGACACATTTGTGTGCATTTTTGTTTTGTGATTTCACCGGAACAAACAAAGAGTCTCCGAAATGAGCCACAAGACAACACTGTAACCGCGCAACCGATCGCCACTTTGATCACTTGATTTAAAAAACGACGGTCGCCTCTTATTTAATGAATGAATGCTCTGCCAGCTGGAGATGTTTTATTTATTTCTATTAGTACATCCGTGCCGCCGTGAGAGGTTTTAAAATGTGGTGGGGACAATATCGACCCTGTCAAAAAGTGATAGATGTGTCTATTAATTTGATTATTAGATTTGATTGTGTATTCTTCACATATGACTGACTTTTCTGTATGCAGGCAGCGCTGTGATGATGCCTGATATGAACTTGGGTTGCTACATTAACTGAATGAATATAGCCTATGCCACATTGATAGGTCACAGCCTACCCATGACAAGATGTCACCGCATGTTACTGGTCTGAGGTGATTTAATTGCTACATCATAACCCCGTAACTCCAGCGCGAAAATACTTCGATGGTCGGTCGGTCAGAACAAGGCAGAGTGCCGTAACTTGCCACCTCCAGCACCTGCTTCAGCACATTATGTGTGTAATGTATGCGCTTGTGCAAAAACAAACATCCCCGCCCCCACATAAGCCTACACACACTCAAATACACAGGAATGATTATCGGCCTGTTCACATCGGCCCTGTTTTGACATCGGAACGATACCGATGTGTAAAAAATTTGCCATATCGGCCGATATATCGTGCATCACTACCAAAAATGGAGTATTTTAAGTCTCATTTGCTGATATGTGAAAAAAATCGCGCAAAACACGACCCCATAAGTTCAGTGTTGGTTCATTTTTGTTGTATAAAGTTATTAAATTAGTTAATTTATCTTTACAGCCACTCTGGAGCAATAAGTGATGTCATCGTAATGCTCAGTTCAGTTCTCATTCAATAGTGTCAGTGAAGGCAGATCAATAATATTGTTGAATATTTAGTGTGGAATTTTAAGTTTCCCCAACTAAACAAGAAGGAACCAAAACACCATCAGGTGACAGCACAGAGAAAAAAGCCCTGGGAGAAACCAGGCTCAGTCGGGGGGCCAGTTCTCCTCCGGCCAATGAACGAATACAGATGTCAGAAATAATGCTTGTCTCTTCTGTTTTTGTGGTAACGATAGCATATATGATAACAGTCATTTAAACAAAAACAATATCTAAACAATAACATGTTATATATATATATATATATATATATATATATATATATATAACAGCTTTTAACGGCCTATATATGCAGAGCCGGCCCTCCCTATAAGCGAACTAAGCGACTGCTTATGGCCCCGCTGCCACTAGGGGGCCCCCGATCTATGGTCCGACCACAGACCCTGACCGTGAGTGAGTAACCTGTAACTCGACTGACATTCGCATCACTTGTTAGCGCAGCGGTAGAGTTACTCACGGCACACTTCACTCATTCGCAATCACAAAAGTGTATTATTTGCATTTGTTTTAAAGCCTTGCCGGTTAAACATTTCATTCGCGTGCTGTTCTGACATGTGTTTTTTTCCGCCCTGTGCACGCGCGTACACACTGAGCGTGCGCTGACTGCGCTCAGCCGCTCACTAAAAACCTGTCAAACAGCGCCCAATTACTGGACTTTATCTACTTTGCGTCTGATTTTGAAAATACTGTCAAATACACACAGGGTTTACATAAATCCAGTTGGTTATGTCTAAAGTGAAAGTAATCATTTGCGTCTCTGTCACTTTGTTAGAAGCGGGAGTAGTGATCGACCGATATATCGGCCGGCCGATATATCTGGGCGATATTTGCGATTTTTAAATGAATTGGAATCGGCTGATACGTGGCTGCGTTTGCCGATAGTTTTTTCCCGGCATTATTTACAGACAGGCGTCCGCAGGCAGCTCTGTGCTGCTGGGGACACTGCAGTTCACGTGCAGACCATGCACTGTCCCTTCCCACTAGAAGAGTGCATTCTGCTCTTCAAGATAACGGTAACATTAATAGGCCTGTCACGATAACAAATTTTGCTGGACGATAAATTGTCCGAGAAATTATAGCTATAAGCGATAATATTGTCGTTCTGAGACCATTTTCATCTAAAATAATGATAATGGCATAATAATGCAGGTACACCTTTTCAAAGATCAATGAACTTTTATTTCTAAAGACTATTTAACACTAAAAAAACGAAAAACATTTTAAATATCCACAATAACTGAACAAAACAACCACAAACAATAAAAGCAATGGACTCTCAGTCTCTGTTAACAAAAATGCACTTGAATAAATAAACAATAAATAAAATGGATGTAAACAAAATTGCACTTCAAAAAATATTAAACATTAGGCTCAGACATAAATAGTGATTGACTTGCGCTGTCAATCTTCCTCTATAACCCTATTCGAATTCCATTCTTTATTTTACTTAATATTCGAATATTAAATGCTCAAATTCATCCTATTATTAATATTTAAGACATCATACAGGCTTATGGACGCCAATGCCACTATAGCATGTGGTTGTTGTTACACGTTCTGTCCACTAGAGGGACATCTAACTTACAATACACATTTTATTCGTGCTGAACATGGTTGAAGCGCTTCCAATGGGTTTCGGCTAATATCTCCGCGAAAACATCAACAATTCTGAAACTTATATCGTTCTTTTTAGTTCGACTTGACGCTTCCAACGAGCTCGGTGCTCGCCGAATCCGTTGAGGTTTTTTTTGCGTTTTTCCCCTCACGGGCGCTTTGGAATGCGCTTTTTACGTCGTTAAACATTTACCATTTTTGACAGTAATGTTATGATGATACAACGTGGATAACAAAGTCCTTTTAGTCGTTCCTAAGGAACCGAGAGTTGTCATGCAGTGTCTTTGGTAGAGAGAGAGAGAGAGAGACGAGGAAAACAAACAAGCATGCAAATGGGAATTATCACGGCCGGAAAAATTATTGAGCTCATTTTTTTTTATCGTGTGATTAATTGATTTATTGACTATCGGGACAGGCCTAATCATTAAGTTTTAAACTTTCAAAGCATCTTTTAACGGTTTGACTTTGCTGAAATATTGCCATACACTTTGAAAATGGAAACACGTTGCTCTATGTGCTTGCAACTATAGCTAAGCAAGTTTTTGGGTCCAAATGGAAACCACAAATGCCTCATCTATAAAACTGCTTGCCATTGTATTTAGGGAGCTGCAAATAGCTAAGTTGTAGACTATCCGTTCAGTTAGGGCTGAAAACGAATATTCTAAATTCGAATATATATTCGAATAGTTTTAAAAAACTGAATTTCGAAGGTGAAAATTAATATTCGAATGTGGAAAAACACACCCACGGTAGCAGACGTTACCACAGCACAGCTCGCTCGGAGCGTTCAATGTCGGTTCTATATACTGTGAAACTTCAATTAATGTTAATATTATTTGTTTCAATCACTGAATGAAGCCTGCTATATTTGGAACAAGAGTCGCAACCTTAAATTGCTTGCAAAAAATCTTGATCAGCACTCAACATTTGTTTGTTGTTGTTCATTTAAACCGATATGCGCAGAGAGCGTGAGGGCGAGAGAGAGAGAGAAAGAGTGCTTGCGAGCGAGCCAGAGTGAGCTCTGCGGTCTTGGCCATTAGTTGATTTACTTGTTTTTGTGTAGGTAATACGGTTGTCAAATATGTTTAAACTTAAATAAACTGTCCATTAGTGGTGCACCGAAATGAAAATTCTGGGCCGAAACCGAAAATTTAGGATGCACTTGGCCGAAAACCGAAACTGAAGCCGAAAATGGCTTCTTTTAAAAACGTATACTAATATATATATATATATATATATATATATATATTAATCAAACTTTTATTAACAGTTACATAACAAAACCTAAAATATTTTTATACAAATAATACCTACAAATAATATTATTCTTCAAGTTTTATGTTCCATCAAATAAAATGGTTTTAAGAGTTGTGCGAAAAAGATTCCCCAATTATCTGAATAACTGCACACAAAATCACAGAATGGCAGTGGGCCTCTATTCTGCTGCTGCATGCAAACAATGGTTTACTTGCATTTTAAATTGCTGTGCAAAAAGACAGTGCAAAAACAGCAATAGAACTTAATCCAAACTCAAATTGTAAACAACATTTAAGCCCATGTAGCCTTAGGAAACACAGTTGTGCAGTGCTACGCAAATTTTAATGTAACTGCTATACACACAGAAAATTGGACTGCTGTTTATTTAAGCAAAAGTGGCAGTTTTCTCTTTAAGAACAAAAGTTGCTCAGGTTTTTGACAGGAAAGACGGTTCCTCTTCTCATTAAGAACATGAGATGCTGCACTGAATAGTCTCTCACTGTCTGTGCTGGTGCTTGGGGCAGATAAATACCTGCGTGAAATCTGCGCAAGCAATGGAAACCGGCCTTTGTTAGCGCACCAGTAGTCAAGGGGATTGTCCCTTCTGGCAATGGGTAGTTCAGCTAGATACGTCTCTATTTGTTGTGCGGCTGCGCTTGTTCCGACACCGCTATGAATCAGGGTGCTTTCCTGTAAAGTTTCGTCAAACATCTCTGAAAGTGAGGGAGTGTATGCCTCCTCACTTGTACGTAACCGTTTCTCAGGCACCGTTTGCGTTGCGCTCCCCGTCGAGTCTCTTCCTTCACCAAATGTTTCAATCTCTGTCAGCTCTTTTAGTGTCATTTCACGCACTCGCTGCTTTTTCTCTTCGTCAAAGCAATGTTCTTTAAAGCGCGGGTCTAGTATAATTGCAATACAGTAGAGAGGGTTGGACTCAGTGTCTTGAAAGGGCTTGTTAACAGCCTCCAATAGTCTTTTTAGCTGTTTTTGCGCCGTGATCTGTTTCCACCTCTTTTCCAAGCAGACGCTTCAGTGCTGCTATCAAAGGAATAACCTCTGCAACCGAGGCTTTAGCCGAGCTCATTTCCTTGGTCATCTGTTCGAATGGGGCGAAAAGAGACACTATGTTTTCATTAGCATCCACTGGTGTGCACTCAAAGTAGCGGGCAGGTCGTAATCTGTCATATAGGCAGCTATGACCAGCTTCTGTTCAAGTAGACTTTGCAACATGTAGTACGTACTGTTCCAGCGAGTAGCTACATCTTGCTGGAGTCGTTTGGGTGACATTCCAAACTGTATTTGCAAATCTTGCAGTCGGGAATAAGCAAGCAGAGAATGTTTAAATTGTCCCACGATTTTTCTCGCGATTGCTGTTATTTCTAAAATGCTGCGCTGACTCTGCACTCCTTCATTCACAGCCAACTGAAGCGTGTGTGCCATGCATGGTATGCTGTTCAGTCCACTATCCTCCATATTCCGTGCATTATCTCGGACAATCGAGTGCACATTAGACTTCTCAATGTGCCAAGTGTCAAGCATTGTAGACAAAGCATCAGATATCGCTGCTGCAGTGTGTGACCCAACAAACTCCCGTGAGTGAAGCAAAATGTTTTGCCATTTAAAATCGTGGTCAATCCACTGCGCTGTTAAGCCAAGCATGCTAGTTGGGCTAACGTCTGAGCTCCAAATGTCTGTGGTAAAACTTAGAGTTTGTGTGTCTGTGGACATGAGCTCATGAACGTGCTTTGCAACTCTGTCATACATTGCAGGTAGACATGTTTCTGCAAAATAGCGTCTGCTTGGCAGTGTATAACTCGGCTCAATATGTTGTATGAGCCTACGAAATCCAATGTCCTCCACGACAGAAAACGGCTGGTCATCTAAGGCAATGAATTCCATAACTTTCTCAGTAATGCCACGTGCTTTGGCACTATCATCTGCAAATTTCTTAGCCTTTTCAAAGAGTGTGGCCACTGAGGGTGTTTGTGATGTAGTTGAGGTACTTTTAACGAATGTTGTTTTGCTGTGTAAGCCTGTTTATTGGTCCAATGAGGGTTTCCATTAATACAGGTGAAGGTCTCTGCGGGTTGCTGTCTTTCCTTTTACGCAACACAACAAGAATAAATGGAACACATTTCTCATATGTATTGACTCGTTATTTCATCTGACTCCATAAATGAAAAGGGTTTTAATAATATCTGGGTATCATTAAAAGTGAGCGAATGTTTGATTATTCTTTTGAAACTCTTTAATTATGTTTTACCCGTTCAGATTAGGAAACTATGCCGCTTAGAGGTCCTCGCATCTTCTGCGGGTCTCACGATCACAATCTCGTCAGTTTCGTCACTAAACAGAGGTTTTTGACTAAAATCTCAGACGGTCGGATTCACCCAAAACACAATCAGAGATACTTTTCGTTTAGTCCCCTTGAATTGCATACACTTGAACTTAATTCAATAGTTATACTTTAGTAGAGGTTTTGGCCCTATTATAGGTATGAGTTGACCAACAATACTTCCCTCATAATAGTTTAGGCTGGCCAAGCCCGTGATTTCTCACGTACACTTATCTAAAGTTACTTTAAATATAGACAGAGGTAAAATAGACGTACCCAAATTTAGGTTGGTCAAGTAGCACGTTAGCTACCTTAAACGGAATGCCCCATCTCTACAAAACAAGTACACTTGAATTAGTGGCAAAATATTAGCCGTCGCCAATCTGACGCAGTCTTGCGGGAGCATACGAATCCGATAATCTCCTTGGGAGAACAAACTCAAAGTCAATCAGAGTAAAATCAAATGTTTACAATTTATTGACCAGGTAATGAAGCAATAATTCAAAATCCAATTCATGAGAATAAAATCATCAGTTGATCATATCAAAACATAAATCAAAGAATTCGTAGAAAATATTACCTGGCAATGAAAATTACACACAGCGATTGTGCGGGCAGTCAACCTACAGACTCCCCGAACTTTTCTGCCCTTTTCCCTTATATACCCAGATAATTCAATTGTTACCAAATGGTGATGTCTGTCATTATAATTAGATTTTGGTTGTCAATTCAGGGGCTCACACAGTGAGGTCTGCCTGATTTTACATACAGGAGGTAGCTTGAATGAGGCTATAATGGGACACATCACTTTTCTCACATTTTCTCACATTATCTAAACTTCTTTTAGATTTCCATCATAGGGAGAATGAGACCATCCTACCAGGCGCACTGTGACACTTTAAAAGACACCAAACATGAGTAGTTACATTTTTGTACACACATAACATTGCATAAGGTTTCAGTGTATTTCAGGTGAGGAGGAGGGGGATGTGGGGGAGATAGTGTGGGTGAAGTGTGAACTGCACTGTGTGCTGGGTCTCCAAAGTTCCTGTTACATATGCAGGAGGGAGTTACATATTCAAGAGATAGTTCAAGTGTTAATTCCCAGGAGGGCCTTTTGTCACATTGAGGGGTCGATTAGACATACTGGCACCAGCCTTACAGCGGTATTCCTCATGCTCAATTGGATGTCGTGATTTCAGGTGGTGTATCAAACCTGTTGTCGAAAAGTTCTTTGGCACCGCACCCCCTCTTGAGATTTTTGCAGAACAAATGTTACATATTGCAACTTTGGTGTCCTCATCTGAAACTTTAAAATACTTCCATACCGCTGACATGGTTAATCTTTGATAGGCAGACTTGTAAAGGTGGTTACAATATATATATATATAGAAGAAGATACTGTTTATCTAAAGTTATTTAGTTAATTGTTCTGCATATTTGCATGCAATTATAATTTTTTTTTAAAACATCACATTGGTTATATACCACTTAGTACTGTAAGACTTTGAATATTAAAGTGCAAAATAAGACCTGGCCACTCTTGTGGGTTTGCTACTGTTACAATTTGAAACCGTAAGGGTAAAAACATGGCAGGCAGACATTGATGTTAGCAACACAGCTACAATTAATAAAATTGATAATGGGTGTGTTTTGTAGTCTGTGAATAATCAAGCATTGACAATACTCAATCATATTGGTGGCACCATGGGCCCCCAAATAAAATTCTGCTTAGGGCCCCATAAAGGCTTGGGCCGGCTCTGTACAGTATATATGATAAGTAACTGGTAACATGAGCAGTTTTTTCATTGGATACTTTTTTACTTTTACTCAAGTAACTATTAAGTTTATTACTTTTACTTTGAGTAAATATTTCTATAAGTACTTGTACTTGAACAGTTTTTGGATACTCTACCCCCCGCTGCACCTCAGGTACCATTATCTCTGAAGACCCTGCGCTATGGGGACCGATTGCAGAGAGCGTCCGGGAGGAAATTCTACTCAAAGGGATCTCAGCCTTTCAGAATCGGGTGGCTAAATATCCAACATCTCGGAGGAGTACTGAGGCTGGCGGCGGAAAGACATGCTCTCTCACCAATGAGGCACTGACCCGACACCTTCACAACGGTGAAACTGTGCCACGAGAGTGGATTATATATTCACCGTCCACCGGAGACATTTTTAGCTTTGCTTGTAAAGTTTTATCAACACACAGCAGCGCATTTGTGTTCGGGTTTAGCGACTGGAAACATCCAGAGAGAATAACGGAACATGAAATGAGTGGTGAACACAGAAAATGCATGATTTCACTTACACGTCACAGTAAACATCTGGGAACTGTGGATGCTTCTCTTGGGAGTCAAATTGAAGCAGAAGGACAGTACTGGAAGGATGTATTGCAGCGTATAGTTACCGTCATTAAATTTCTGGGTGAAAGGGGGCTTCCTTTCTGCGGAGATGAACTATTGGAATCCCCACATAATGGTAACTACCAGGGAATCCATTTTTAATGGAGCATTTGCAGAAGTATGGTCAGAAAGGTCGTGGTAAAACTTCATATTTGTCATCAACTATCTATGATGAATTTATTGGCTTAATGGGTGACAAAACAAAACAAGTTAAGCTACAGAACTACAGCGAGCAACATATTTCTCTGTTATTGTAGACTCTACACCTGACATGTCACGTGGACCAACTAATTTTTGTGTTCCGATTTGTAAGTGTGAATGGAAAAGTAGTTGAGTGATTTATCGCATTTGAACCAATTCATAGCCACACTGGGTCAAGTCTGGCCGACTGTGTGATGAAGATGGTCAGAGATTTGGGGCTGGACCTCTCCAACTGCCGTGGCCAAGCATATGACAACGCATCAAACATGTCAAGTCAAGTCAAGTATATTTATATAGCGCTTTTCACAATATAAATTGTATCAAAGCAGCTTCACAGTATCAATCAAATAACATAACAATGTTTGTTTCTTAGTGGAAAAAAACATCCACGTTTGGTACGGCCGATCAATGGTATTAATGCTTGGTTAATTAGTTTGAATATCCGAACATGTCAGGGAAATATAATGGTTTGTAAGCTCAACTCAAGAAAAAAAAAAAAAAACAGTAATTCATTACATTCCATGTTCAGCACATTCTTTAAATTTGGTTGGTTTGAACTGTGTCGAAAATAGCTGTCGAGGAGCAAGCCAGTTTTTTTACTTACTTCAAGCTCTATATGCTTTTTGCTGTGCTTCCACGGAATAAGGATGGAATAAGGTGTTCACTGTTGGCATCACACTGACGCTAAAATCCCTCTCCTGTACAAGATGGAGCTGCAGAGGAGATTCCACAAAAGCTCTGCATGAAAATTATGCTGAAATAACAGGGGCTTTACAGATGTTAGCCTCTGACAACGAAGAGCGACCGGACATAAGGCGCGAGGCGGCTGTGTGTGTGGTGCGAATGTCAGCTGCCTTTGCTGGTTGTCACTATATTTTTTATCGTGGTGTGGTTGTCAGGTCAGGGAGGGGGCCCCTTGAGCTTCAGTGCCCAGGGGCCCCTGGGGGTACTAATCCGGCTCTTCCTGAATTGCTGGATTACACTTTAAACTGTTCAAGTGTTGGGTGTTAACTTGCGTAAATAATGTAATGAAATATGAAAAGAAAACATAGGCTACATAGGCATATATTCAAATGTTCACATATCTTACCTTGATGTGATTTTGTAGGCTATGTATTCTTTTTATTATGTGCATAAATGGACCATGGTGAATATATTTACACAGGTTTTCAACCCTATTTAAATTTAAAACCCAGTTGAGTATAATAGTCCAGAGAAAATGTTACTCCCACTCGTCATGTGCAGCTGTCAGTCACAGTTGCTAGGCGACAAGAAAAATCTAGACCTTCAGATGCGCCCTTTGATATGGGACGCAGCTGTAGTTAGCAAGAATTTGTTAATATTGTGACTATAGGCCAACATTTGGTTACTTTAATTTTCAAAATAACCAGTGTTGGAATGTAAGGAACTACATACTTCGTTAAGTATTCACATACAAATGTGAAGTAGCCTACTTTTTTCCCTCACAGGACAGCAACACAAAATTATGTTATTTTACAATATGATGCATTGTTTTACATTGAACTACACAAAAATTATTAACGCCGACAATAATTTTATCTTGCATTAACGCAGTTTTTTATTATTATTAATTGAGCGTCAGCGTCAGTTCTGGCAGGCCAAGTAGTCAAGAGCTGCTAACGCTATTGGCCAACAACACGGTCTCTTTAGCCGATCTGGCCAGCTGAGCTGCATCAGCGCATCAGCTGTTCAACTCCCCTCGTTGCTAATGGCTAAGCTCAAATCAAGGCGCCCTATTTTTAGCTGATTCAGTTTGCTCCTAACTGCTTGCTGCTCGCTTCTCTGCAACCCGCCAGCTCCTCCTTGTCGAGTATAACGTGGCATTTGCTATTCTGTCATCGTTGCTGCTTTGTTCATGGGGGAATAGTTCATCTCTCCCAGTCCTAAACTGTGTGAGTGTTCCCAGAGCCCGTCTAACGGAGAGCCTTGGCACTTCCTATTAGCCCCATTGTGTATCATCTTGGTTGCAGTTCCATTAGAATTCCACTGGAGGTGATCGCGGGCGAGTGCAGAATGAATGGGAGTCTATGGAGCTAGACGGCTAAATGTATCTCTTTCTCCTGCTTGTCGTTGAATAAACAGATTTTATTGTTAATTCCGCAAGTTCAATATAGATTATAGACCAAAAGTCGAATGAACGAGTACTTATGTCCTTTTGATTTCGTACAGGTTAGGCCGTTGTTGGCCGGAACACGCTAGCATTCTGCTATTATGTGACGTCATCACATTTTTGAACGGATTTTCAGAACAGATAAGTTAACTTAAAAATGCAATTTTCAGCTGAGTGTACTATCTTAGCCCTCCGTTTTGAATGCAACTTTCAAATTACTTGACAAAAAATTACATCCTGAGAAAAGTGGATTTCTGGGGGTGAAACCCCATAGACTCCCATTCATTTTGCACTCGTCTGCGAGCGCTCCCGCATGGACAGAGACGTGTTACTGCAGCCAGTCCAGAAACCGGAAGTAACCAGACAGTGCCAATTCTCTTTCTATAGGCTATATGCACGCATAAGTTCCGCATTTGACGCAAGGATGCTCGTCAGTTTCCGGTTGGGGAGATTAAAGCGGAGGAAAACCAAGGAAAACGGGATTATGGCAGAGTCTTCAAAATTTACTGTCCTCCCGTCTTTGAAACGAAACTTTCATATGTTTAGATGTAATTTTATATATAGTTATGTTTATTTAATATAATTTTAAAAAGAAGCATAAACACAACGAGGTGTGTCTGTGGAGTATACAATTCAATATAAATTCTCGGTATTGCATTGGACTCTATGATCGGCGGAAGTTATCGAGCATCCTTGACCTTCACCGGAAATACCGCCGTGCATAGAGCCCATTAGACATTCTCTGGTGTTCCCTAATGCTGCTGCTGTCCTCTGACTCTCTGCTATTTCATGGTGCTCATGAAAGGTCAGAGGACTCCCTGAACAGAGCCATACTGTTAAAATTTAATTCAGAATTTATCTACTTGAATGGCAATTTATTCAATAAAAATTTCCTAAATAATTGTATTGTCATGTGTTCTTGACTTAATGGACCTGACAGAATTATTATTATATTGAAAGTCCGTTGCTCAATGACCCTGAATACACATACAGACAAACCATGGGTCAAAGGAGGGGTAGGATGTTCATCTCTACTGGCTTGGGATGGGCGTCCTCAAGCGTCTCAAAAAAAGAGAGCATTTGGGGTGGGCCTAAAGGAGGTCGCACACCGAATGAAAAGTGTAGCGGCGCACATTCTCAGTTTATCCCAGCAATATTATGTTTAAGGTCATTATGAAAGTAAGATAATGCCTGTACTATGTTATGATTGTACTGTACAATTAAATACAATCGTTGCAGTCTGAAGTCTGAACACTTTACCTCAGAGCGTCCGATAACATCAGCAATTTTCATCCACGCAGCTGATTTATGTAAATGAATGTAACAAATGTATCTTGGAGCACAGGTTGATGTCAATAGGCTACATTAACAACGATTTGAGACAAATATAATGTAAATTTAATATAAAACTATGTAAATGGCACAGCAGGATTTTGAACAGAGCCGTAGCTGGGCGCTGCAGACAGTCGCCGAATGGTGCTGCCGGTGTGTGTACACTGTATGAAAATAATGTGGTCGAATTTTACAAACGGGGCGCGGCACTGTGCTTCTCGTCCGCTGTGCGACCCCCTTCATTGACATTTTCATATAAAATATCTTCCTGACGGCGGAGTTGATAGAACCAAAGTTATTTTTAACCAATACAAAGTTGACTTCACAGACTAAAAAGTCCCCTGGCCTGCACAGTGAATCCCAGCTGTGTACTTTTTTTTTGTGCTCGACCACTTCACCCTACTGGACACAGACATGTGCTGACACAGACATTTATGCTGCTCCATGATAAAAGAAAATTGTTTCTGCTGGTACCTGTTCAGAAAAAAAGAAAGAAAAGAAAACCGATTGATAAATGTTACCTTGCTGTTGCTCGGTAGGTGCCTGTTATAATGTTATGATCGTGACTCTGAGGGTAACTTGTTTTGTTTTTTTATTACAAACTAGATAAAATATTAATGCCCTGGCAGTGGCAAATAGCTTTGGTTTTAAATTTGATTTGATTACACACAAATTTAAGTTGAGATAAATATTTCAACTGCTAGGCTACTGTGTAAAGGGAATATTGCTGGTGTTTGCAAACCAAATTTGATAGCACTTTTGTTTATATAGGAGTACTTTTAAAATAAAAGTGTGGAATACACTACTTTTGAATTCATTATTGAATTTTGTGATTAACTATTAATCGCAGAAAATCATGTGTTTAATCGTGATTAATCGCAGAAAATCATGTGATTAATTGTGATTAAAAAAATAAATAAAAAACAATCATTGCCCAGCACAATTTTTTTTTTATGGCCCAGTAGGTCCATTTTCTTATTACTGCAGCCTTAACATTACAAAATATGACACATCAGGACATGCATACAAAATACTTCAGAAATCATATTTCTGGATACTCAAATTTGGTTAAAACCTTTGTAGACATAGCTTGCATGACAGCACTACAAAAACACATACAAGTGAAACCCCAACTGCTTTTCTTATTGTTGTTGGCTTGTCTGGTGGTTAGTGATATTTATTATAATACACAAGTGAAACAGACTAGTGCAAATATTACAAATAGGTTGTTGTCTTACCTCCAAGCCACACCGCCAGACTTTTTCGCCCCCCGTAAAGAAATGGTCATTTTCAGACCGCAATTTAATAAATTGAGCTGTCTGCTCCTTGCTCCCTGAAACAATTATTAAACTAATATTAGCACAAGTTTTGCCTCAAACCACCTGACAAATGAAGCCATGCAATGGTGACGAAGGAGTTGAGATGAAGTTTATAAGAAAGAAAAACTCTGGTCCAGAATCCTCTGAAAAGACCTGACGGTGGGAGAGGCTCTGATTTTGAAGGAGGCCGCAGCTGCTGAATGGTCAGAGCGCACTCTGACGTGACTGCGTTGTATCGATTTGGCACCGGTATCAAAAAAAAAAAAAAAACGAACGATACCCAAGACTAATTAGCACTGTTCCGGTAACTCTGTAACAGGTCAAGAATGGTGCTAGCAACACTGGAGTCATGTGTTTGATTCTCATTGAACTTAAATGCTAAAATATATGTCTTGAATGCACAGTACGTTCCTTTTAAGTATTTGTCAGATTAATTAACATTTAATCACTATGGTTAATACAATGACTTACTTTAGAAACCTGGAAAAAGATGCATGTGCTAGTCAGTGTGAACCTTCTTGGTGAGTCACTAATTCGTACGAATTCATACGACCTCACTCGTACGAATTATACGATTTGGGCTAAAACGTACATATTTGACGTTTTGGCGACTTCGTATGAATTCGTACGAATGACCTATCCCTGACCCCGCCCCTAAACCTACCCATCACGTGGGTTTAGACAAATCGTACGAATTCGTACGAGTGAAGTCGTACGAATTAGCCACTTTTTAATCACTCGTACGAATTCGTACGAATTGGTCGTGAGATAGCGTTGGTCATATGGTCACATTAAAATATTCACAGTGATCTAAAAAAAATGGCGAGAGCATATGCTGTAAAATATGGTCTGTCCTTGAACAGAAATCCTGAATAATTAAAAATGTGTTTTTAATTAGAGTCTTTTATTTCAGCCATTGATTAAATTTAGTACACATTAATATTGCAATGGGTTTCAGTGAAACAGCAGTATAAAATAAAAATCAAGCTGCAGGAGTTTAAGTATACGGGTCCTTCTCCAAAAATTTGTATATAGTGATAAAGTCCATTATTTTCCATAATGCAATGATAAAAATTAAACTTTTATATATTTTAGATTCATTGCACACCAACTGAAATATTTCAGGTCTTTTATTGTTTTAATACTGATGATTTTGGCATATAGCTCATGAAAACCCAAAATTCCTGTCTCAAAAAATTAGCATATTTCATCCGACCAATAAAAGAAGTGTTTTTAATACAAAAAAAAGACAACCTTCAAATAATTATGTTCAGTTATGCGCTCAATACTTGGTCAGGAATCCTTTTGCAGAAATGACTGCTTCAATGCGGCCTGGCATGGAGGCAATCAGCCTGTGGCACTGCTGAGGTGTTATGGAGGCCCAGGATGCTTCGATAGCGGCCTTAAGCTCATCCAGAGTGTTGGGTCTTGCGTCTCTCAACTTTGTCTTCACAATATCCCACAGATTCTCTATGGGGTTCAGGTCAGGAGAGTTGGCAGGCCAATTGAGCACAGTAATACCATGGTCAGTAAACCATTTACCTGTGGTTTTGGCACTGTGAGCAGGTGCCAGGTCGTGCTGAAAAATGAAATCTTCATCTCCATAAAGCTTTTCAGGAGGTGGAAGCATGAAGTGCTCCAAAATCTCCTGATAGCTAGCTGCATTGACCCTGCCCTTGATAAAACACAGTGGACAAACACCAGCAGCTGACATGGCACCCCGGACCATCACTGACTGTGGGTACTTGACACTGGACTTCAGGCATTTTGGCATTTCATTCTCCCGAATTTCCGAATGACATGCAACCACTGAGCAACAGTCCAGTGCTGCTTCTCTGTAGCCCATGTCAGGCGCTTTTGCCACTGTTGCTGGTTCAAAAGTGGCTTGACCTGGGGAATGCGGCACATGTAGCCCATTTCCTGCACACGCCTGTGCACGGTGGCTCTGGATGTTTCTACTCCAGACTCAGTCCACTGCTTCCGCAGGTCCCCCAAGGTCTGGAATCGGTCCTTCTCCACAATCTTCCTCAGGGTCCGGTCACCTCTTCTCATTGTGCAGCGTTTTTTGCCACACTTTTTCCTTCCCACAGACTTCCCACTGAGGTGCCTTGATACAGCACTCTGGGCACAGCCTATTTGTTCAGAAATCTCTTTCTGTGTCTTACCCTCTTGCTTGAGGGTGTCAATGATGGCCTTCTGGACAGCAGTCAGGTTGGCAGTCTTACCCATGATTGCGGTTTTGAGTAATGAAACAGGCTGGGAGTTTTTAAAAGCCTCAGGAATCTTTTGCAGGTGTTTAGAGTTAATTAGTTGATTCAGATGAGGTTAATAGCTCTAGAGAACCTTTTCATGATATGCTAATTTCTTTGAGACAGGAATTTTGGGTTTTCATGAGCTGTATGCCAAAATCATCAGTATTAAAACAATAAAACACCTGAAATATATCAGTTGGTGTGCAATGAATCTAAAACATATGAAAGTTTAATTTTTATCATTACATTATGGAAAATAATGAACTTTATCACAATATGCTAATTTTTTGAGAAGGACCTGTATTTAATAATGTTTATATTTAATAAACTCTGTAAGCCTGGAAAAATGGCTGACCCGACTGCAAGAGATTATTAAACAATGATATGGGAGTATATAGTTTTAACTAAAATTAATCCTAAAATCCTTGGTGCCTTTCCCTTGGGGAAAGTGGTTTCCAACAAGCTTAAGACTCAAGGTCTACAAGACGTTACGTCTCACCATTGGATTAGTTTACACACGTGCTTCAAACGCAATCACACAGAGGCGTTCCCAAAACGTCATCGACGCAGTGTCTCGTTCCTTTCTCAGGGAATTATGGTTACAGTCGTAACCAGGGATGATTTCTGTCCCTCCACTGACAGCTACACAATTACCACTTTGATACTTCAAAATGTTCATCTAATCCATACTAATCGAGGGGTTTAGTACAAATTTTTATTTCATATGGATTAGTTTTACGATCCCTTTATGAACTTGTTGGTGTTAATGGGGTTAATAAAGGCCTTCTGAAGCAAAGCGATGTGTTTGTGTAAGAAAAATACCCATATTTAAAACGTAAAAAACTACAATAACAAGCTTCTGGCAGACGGCCTATGCAAGTCAACTTAGAGTAACCCCTGACACAATGTAGGAGTAGCGTAAGCTTTGACGCCTCTTGCGGTTCAAACAAATAGGGCTGGGCAACAAACTCAATGTCACGGTTTGGGTTTTGTTTCTTGTTCCTGGTTTTTGTCTGTCATGTGATCCCCTGTTCTAGTCATGTGATCTTGCCTTGTCTTCTTCTTCTTCTTCTTCTTCTTGTTTTTATGGCGGTTGGCAAATAACGTCTGGTTGCATTACCGCCACCTTCTGAAATGGAGTGTAGGTCTGGATAAATTATTTCCCTACACTTAAATTATCTTTATTAAACCTGTTCTTCTAAAAAAGGAAAATAAAAACCCAAAACAAAAATCTCCCGAATTCCTTAGCAAAATATCCCTTACTTTCAAAGGTATCTCTTCATCTTCTAACTGCTGGATTAACTGTTGTCTCTCATTACTATATCTAGTACATTCTTCAATAGCATGTTCTATGGTATCCTGTGTGTTACATACACTACACCTCCCATCAGCATGTTTTTCCATTAAAAATAATGTACTGTTTAAGCCTGTATGCCCAAGTCTCATTCTTGAAATAATGTTCTCCTCCTGTGTATTTCTGCAAGTACTTCTACTCACCCCCACTCTTTTTTGGATATTATATAGTCTCCTACCAGTCTGACCATTATCCCACAACACTTGCCACTTCTCCTTTATCTTTCTTTTAATGATTGATTTCACCTCTTCTTTACTATACTTAATGCTTAAACTTATATACCCCATTTCTGTTGCCTTTTTTGCATACTTATCCGCCAACTCATTCCCTATTACTCCTTTGTGGGCAGGTACCCATACAAGTCCAACATTGACTCCAGTTTTAATTAATGTACTAGCCATTTGGACAATTTCTACAACAATGTCTTGTCTAGATTGTGAATTTATGTTCTGAATACTCATCAGAGCTGACGCTGAGTCTGAAGCAATTACTAAACTTCTTGGCCTGTTACTCACAGCCCAAGAGAGTGCCATTAAAATAGCAATTAGTTCTGCTGTATAGACTGCTAAATTATCATTAATTCTTTTTTGAGTTGCTACTTTTAATTTTGGAATAACAAAAGCCACCCCCACTCTCCCATCCCTTTTGGACCCATCTGTGTACATTATAATCCTATCCCCATATCTTTCAACTAAATACCCCTGCACCATATTACTATCTATATCCCCATTCTTAGTTTCCTCCAAAAGACTGAGATCAACTGAAAGATCTTCAAGAGTCCATAAAGGAACTCTTGAAAATACTACTGTGGGACTTATATCCAACAAGGCTATTTCCATCTCATTTATTTTCTGTCCAATAGTCCACCCAAAACTACTTTTTCTACCATTCTGTCTCTCTTGACACTCTACCAATGTAGATTGACTCAAATGGTCTTCCCTATGACCTTTAAGGTTTGCCCAAAAAACCAGGCTAAGCTGGTCTCTTCTGAGATCTAAAGGCAGCTCCCCCATCTCTACTTGGATGGCTGCCACTGGAGTTGTCTTCATGGCTCCACAACATAATCTTAAACCTCGACTCTGTACTCTGTCTAGTTTATTTAAAGCTGTCTTAGCAGCAGACCCATATACAACACACCCATAATCAAAAACTGATCTAATCAGTCCAGTATATATTGTATGCATAGCACTCCTAGTTGCACCCCATTTCACCCCATGCAAACACCTCATTACATTCAATACCTTTTTACACTTTTCTACCATCTTCTGAATATGAACTGCCCATGTTAATCTTTTGTCAAACCATATACCTAGATATTTAAAGCTCTCTACTCTTTCCAATTCCTTACCTGATATTTGAATCTGTAACTCCTGATCTTGCCTTGTGTTCCCCTGTCTGTTGTGTCATTGGTTGATTGTTTAAATGTTCACAGGTGTCCCTTGTCTCGTTGTTAGTCCAGTATGTATTTAAACCCTGTGTCTTGTTCAGTCTTTGTGAGTTCTTAATGTTGTAGTGTTGTATTTTGGCTGTCCAGAATCTGGTTATCTTGTCTGTATTTGTTAGTTTCTAGATTATTTAAATAAAACCCCCTGCTACACTTGGATCCTGCTTTTTGCCTCTGCTTCAGTCGCATCATAACACTCAAGCTCCTCTTCTCTTATATTGAAATCCTGACATTTCTCTTTAAAAAAAAAAAAAAAAAAAAAAAAAAAAAACTAATTTTATACTTCAGATTTTTGACCAGTGTTTTGTTTTGCTCTATCCTCTGCGCTTCTGCGTTCATTCATGTGTCAGGTCAGGGGTTACTCTTCCGCCACAAATCGATGCCTACGACCGTCTGTTGGAAATTAGTTTAGTTTATAAAGTTTTAAATCTGGATATTTTTCTTACACAAACGCATCGCTTCACTTCAGAAGGCCTTTATTATCCTCTGGAGCCAATGGGATTATCTTTATGGTGAATGGATGCACTTTTTAGGCTTCAAAATCTCATCTTCCATTCACTGCCATTTAAAGCTTGAAAGAGCCAGTACATTTTTAATATAAATCCAATTGTATTCGTCTGAAAGCAGAAAGTCATATACACCTAGGATGGCTTGAGGGTGAGTAAATCATGGGGTAGTTTAAATTTTTGCGGTGAACTATACCTTTAATATGTGTTCCGAAGACACAGACACACACACACACACACAGACTTTCAGGTTTGCAATGACAAAGTGACAAGGTGAGTAAATGATGACAGAATTTACATTTTTGGGTGAAATAACCCTTTAATAGTAGGCGAAGGTTCACTGTGAGGCTCTGAGGGGCAGTTAGTCACTTATGTTCAGAGTCTGGGCAGCTTCCTGTTAGAGCATAGGGCAGCATATTCAGTCATATTTCACTGGCAATGCAAAAGTATCTCAAAAATCAGTATTGCAAAAATTCAGTCCTCCATGATTTGTAGACTTGTTTTCTCTCTCTGCGTACCAGGAACATTGAATGAGTCTTACTGTATTCAACAATTTTGTGTTCCTCAAGTAGGACATCTATGATTTAAGAATGTTTGTTTACTAACTCTCTATGTTCTATTTTGGGTAAATGAACCCAATTATATGTTCTGTGTCTGTGTGCTGATATCTATGTGAACTGTGCAAACCCTTTTTGGTCATTAAGTTTATTCAAACGAATGAGGGTCAACGTGACACCAAATTCTGAGAAGATAAGCAGCCCCCAGCTATGCTGCGATCACAGTGATTAACTGTGTCATTAGTATACGTTGGGTTTTCTAAACCCTGACATTTTTATTAACATTCACCATTGCTCAAGTTACCAAGTAACTCAAATTACTTAAGAAATTCGGTGCACAAAACAAATAGCTGACAAGTTTAACAATTTTGAGATTCAACTTCAATTTCAGAGAACCACATTAAAGTTTATCCGTTTCTAATATAAATATCCATTAAAAAGAATTCGTAAACACCCATCCGAAGAATCAATGGTAACAGACTCTTCTTTGAAATCCTCTACTAGCGCTGTCTTCCCTTCAAGTGGAAAGCCTTTTTTTTTTTTTTTTTGTAAGTCAGCCAATAAGGCATCTCAGGCCCCCTGTCTAGTTGGAAATATGTATTTATATAGTTCAAAAAGCCTACAGCACCAGCTAGAAAGCATTTTAGAAATATCTATGTGGGATGTAAATTTGCTACACACACACACACACACATACACACACACACACACACACACACACACACACACACACACACACACACACACACACACACACACACACACACACACACACACACACACACTTAAGTGTGTGCATATAAGCTTTTAAACTGGTGGACATTTGCATGATTTGCAAATATTGTTTCTATCCCCAGCAGAGTCAATTTGGAGGGTCTCCATCAGAGCTTTTTTAAAGATTCAATTTATAAATGGCAGCTTGTCTCAGAAGAGGAAGAAAAAAAAACTGGTATTTACTGTGAATTCTGTATGGTATTCCTTCTCTTGTATAGTACTTGTTGCAAAGCTCACCAGTATCTGACAACCACCTTAACGGATAAACAAAGAAGCTGGGCGAGGGAAGAAAGCTGAATCTAGAAGCTGTCTAGGGAGATGGGAGTGGAGGTGGTAGAGAGAAGGAGAAGGGGAAGGTACTGTATCGAAAAGACAAGAGAGTTTAATCTATGCTTTCAACGCAAAATATTTCAGAGCTGCAGTTTGTGTTATTCTGGGTAGTTTTATTGTCTTGTATGTGTACACATTTGTAATTCACAGACCAAAATACAGTAAACTACTAGTAATTATTGCAGATTTGTATCTTACAACATCAAGAAAATCAGACTCCCAGATTACCTAAGCAGGCTGTACAACTCCCTATCTATGCTTTTGTTATCAGACTAGACTATGCTATGCTATACTTTTAATCTGCCTTGCTGTATGCAGAAATCAAATCTCTGCAAATGATCTAGAATGTGATGGCAAGGTCTTTAACACAAGAGTACATATTACACATCTCTTTGTCTCAATTCACTAACTACCCGTGGCTCAAGTTCAAGACAAAGATGCTTGTATTAAGAGTATCCATTCGGTCTATACTCTCCTACCCCCTCTCACTTTCAAATCTACATTGCCTTTTTATCTAGCTCTGCCGGTTCCTGCCTGGCATTAGTCCTTGTACACCTGCTCTCTGCTTACATTGATATTTTTCCTGGCCACTCCCGCTTAATTTTGATCCGAAGTCTGACTACAACGTGTTCACAGTTTGATCTGTCATTTTACTAACGAACCACCTGCTTAGCCTTCTCTTAGGGCTGGCTTATTTGACGCATGTGCTGCTGTGTACATGACTGCATGCTTTATGATGCTATACCCTCTGTTTTGTAAACAAATAAGTACAAATATTAAAATTAAAGGCTACTGTCAGGCCGCTCGTTTGCGCCTTCAAATCATAGAAGTCCTGCACATTTCCATCTTTAATCAACTAATTTAATCCTGCACCACAATACATCTAATTGTGTCCCATGGAAATGCAGACCTCTAACTTAATCATTTGTGGTATAATTAGACACATTGAGCCAGTTGTGACATCATATATACCTTTTGCGTGTCAAAAATGAGATTTGAAAGCTCCAGCACAAGGGAAGGCTAGACTATTTTTATAATGCTTTTATTCTTTTTAGAGAAACTACTTTCTATTTCCTTGTATGTAAAACAGAGGCTTTGACATTCTACCTTATAACTTATTTTATGCTCCACAGAAGAAGAAAACAGTAATGCAGGGCTGAAACAACTTGAGGATAAGTGAATTATGAAATACATAATTTTCCTAACACATCATCTTGATAGGAAACACTTTCCTATCTCTCTCTGTCTTTCTCATTCACATTTGCGTTCTACTTCTCTCCTTGCCTCAATCCAGACCCTCCCTCTCCCCATTTTCTCTCTCTCTTTATCTCCCTCGCACATACATACTCGCACACGCACACTGCCTCCTTTCATTCTCACTCTGCCAGTCTGCAGTTCAACATGTTGCCTGAGCGATGCTGCGCTCCACAATGGAAGCCATCCTGCCGGTGTACCGGTCGCGCACCACAGCCCGAGCTTCAGTGCTCCATCTGAAGGACCTGTGTGAGGAGGAGCGCCAACCTCACAAACCCCAGCCACAGTCCGAAAGAGAGGAACACCACGCCAGCTCCATGTGGAGGGAGGCCATGCGTAAGCGGACCTACTTGCTAGAGAGGGGCTCCCGGACAGGAGGAGATGTAACAGGAGGAGGAGGTGTGCGTGGCCGGAGACAAAGGTCCCCAGACTGGCTGTATGACTCGTACTATCTTATGAGCCAGCAGCATCCACTTTTTGTTTTTCTGCTCCTCATTGTGATGGGTGCCTGCCTGGCTCTGTTGGCTGTCTTCTTCGCCTCTGGGCTGGTGAGTGTTTGGAGACTGGGGGGAAGGTTACTGGGAAAAAGGCAGAAAAAGATGGGAAACAGTGTTTTTAGGTTGGTTGAGGGAAAGAGCCCTGTTGCTACTGTACTGAGCATGTGACACAGGATAGGGTATATAATTTATATTTTGCTTATTTCTTTAAGGGTTTTTAAAACGGTTAACAATACTTTTACAAGCCCACACCTGGAAATTTTTGTGCCATGTGTATAGGAAAATACATTTCCTGTGCCCAAAAACATCACACTTTAGAGGAAGTTCCATCCAGTCAGCTCTGTTTGTATGGACTGCAGGAACCATATGTCTCTGTTTACCTTAAGCAGTATGTAATCTCTTTTCAAAGCATAATTTCTGTGATTTATGTAAAAGTCATAAAGAAGCAGCAGGGAGTAATCAATATTTGGAAGGAAAGGGAACACATTTGCAAAGTCATAGGTCATGGGTAATTAAGCAGAACAGATTAAGTAGAAACTATTAATCTGTCAACAGTAAAGCTGTTTGCATTTTTGACTAGCTCAGCTGGAGCAAAATTGAAATCCCTGTGAATGCAAATCTAATAATATTCTCTATAATACAATCAATGATTTGTTAACCATTAACCATTAGCAATTTGTATTATATGGAAATGCATTAATAAATCTAATAAACTATGTATGTTTACTCAACATACATTTTGTTTTGTGCTAATACTATGATAATATTGATTGATTCATTTAAATTGTTTAATATTTCAGAAGATTCTATATGTGCCACTTGCAGATGAAGCAGAAAGGGATCACGGGACTGAGGAGAACTAGCGGCTTTAGTGTTGTCAGGGTTTCTGAGTCAGAGTTTTGTACATATATTGCTGGCTGACGTGCTGAGACAGTTTACACAGGTTTTCCGAGAAGTTTTGAGGTATTTCCATCACAGTTTGACTGTCTGGCCTAAAAACAGAATTCACGTGGACAGGATACATGAGTTGCTGTCCAAAAGTTTCTGTTTGCTTTTCCCTCAATTTTAAGGCCAATCATGTTTCAAAATATCTGGAATCTACAGTGAAATATAAGTTTCGCCCGATTAAATCAGCCCTAATGCATTAGGGAGACCAGGGAATGAATAAGTAAGCGACATTTCACAGTATGACATCAACCCCTGTGTAGATCCACACTCTCAATTCGTGCACTACTTCCTCTCTTGTTTTTTGACTGCCTGACCTAAATATCACAACATAATGACTGTTGAGCCCGCCTTGGGTTGCCGCAATGCTCTCCACGACTCCCATGGTTGCACACATCACATTGATTGTGAAAAAAAGCTTTTTTTTTATAATCGTACTCTGAAACCCTGACGTTTTGCTCCCCCCATGACCTGTTTTCACTCAGCCTCACACATCAGATAAGTGGCCGCAGGGCTAACGTTCCCCGTGCATGCTTTGTGGCGTTTAGTAGAAGATCGTACTTGTGGGTTTTGGGTATTGCAGGCCTGTTCTGTGTCCTCTATAATAAAAAAGATAGGATAGTGCCCAATACCTCAAATTTTTATCAGGGTTTCCATTTCTTCTGCACTTCTGAAAGCTGGTCTGCATCAATTATGCATGAGTCTTAGGCAGTTTTCCCATGCTATTAGTGGTTTTGTGTGTTCTGGCTATGAGTACTTCAATACTGCAACAGTGGGGATTATAGAAAGAGAAGCAAATGTTGTCGCTGTGAAAAAGCCAGACGAGACACCATCAAAATCACACCATGTCACTATAGCCTGACACCATAACTTTTAACAAAGATAATTTTAGAGTGTCAATATAGTGGTGCCAGCAGAGGTTTAGTGTTGCTCCTAAGTGAGAAAATGATTGCAGAAAAGGCTGCTGATAATCAGGCTGTTTCTTGCTGTCTTTGTGGCTTTAATTATAATGAAATGGGGTGAAAAGTCTTTTCACAGACATCCTAGGCTCTTTAAACCCCGAAACTCTTAAGAGGCTACCGATTAGAGCTTGAATCCATTTAGATGTCCATATATGGAGTTTCAAGTTTATTGCTGTCTCATTTTGAGAATATTGAGTTACATTTTGGTGCGCTATAGTCAATAGTGCTGTTCCAAACCTGAGCTTCTGGAGAATGCATTGTCTGACATCTTCATCTACAAACAATATATGTTCCAAATGGTAGGCATCTTAATTATGCTGCCACTTTGTTTTAGTCAGACAGCAAGACAGCGTCACATGTATCACAGAATCCCAGAATGCATTGCAACAAGCTTGTAAAAAATGTAATCTAAGATGACAGACGTAATATTCATTTTTAATATTATAAATAACGCATATTGAGTTCAATACTGAAAAATCCCTAAAAAATAGAATACACTTGTTTAGTCTAATTAAAAATGGATTTGTTTATCAGTAGTATGTGTTATGTATGCACAATGTATTTTTATAATAAATACAGTAGGAACAATAATTAAAACAGTACTGACTTCCTTCCATACGAAGGGAACTGAAAAAGATTATCATTAATTCAATTTCACTTTTTCTTATTTAAAAACTGTGTATCAGAAAACAAGGTCAGTAATAGTGTCCATGCAAGAGAAGTTTACAAAGCAAATAAAAAATACTAAAGCAGCAATTAAAATAATTAAAGCTTTCTATAAAGGGGAGCAATATCTTGTGTTTCTGTTCTAACCAGCCAGTTTAAGCAGGTGATCTCACTAGTAATCCTATGTATTGAATGTAAAACAAGGTATAGAAACCATCACTAAGTACTTATCTTAACGGAAATGTCAATGGAGTTGCATTAACAATCTAACACTTTCAATTTCTATATCTAACAAATGTAAAAAAAAAAATATATATATTGCTTGGCCAAACATAACCATGCATAGCATGAATCCCAAAGTTACACAAAAAAACATTTAGCATTCATTCATACTTTACATTAGCCTCCATGCGTACTTTGGTGAGAGTTAATAGAGTTAAAACGTTTTGGGTTTTAAAAAAAAAAGAAAAAAAAGAAAAAAGCTTTTACCATTAAAAAAAAAACTTTTTGAAGCGTCATAAGTGGTAGTTGCATAGCTGTCAATGGAGGGACAGAAATCGCTCAGATTTTATTAAAAATATCTTAATTTGTGTTCCGAAGATGAACAAAAGTGCTATGGATTTGGAATGGCAGAGGGTGAGTAATTAATGACAGAATTTTCATTTTTTGACGAAATAACCTTTTAACCATTTAACACAAGTTAATAATTAATATAATTATAATTATAGACTAATTATCATTAATAAGTTAAATATTGTATAACTTTGTGGCCCCGCCAAAATATATTTGTTACCACCCCATATCCTCACTCTCACCCCTAAAATGTGTTGTCCTAATTTTTTAATTCATATAAAATGAAATTTCAAGGATAGTTTGACCAGCGAACTAGGAAATGTTATGTTGTCAGGTTGTCCCATGACACGGATAAAACTAAATGTGCTTTTAGCACAACTTACTGGACACATAACTTTGAAACTGTCGTGAAACATGAAAGAAGTAAATATTTAATATTTAAATATTTTTTTTTAAATATCATATTATTATTATTAATAACAATAATGTATTATTATTAGCATGGATTTCACTAAATATTTAATATATAATATAATTCAAGACAATTTCTTTGGGAAAAAACTCTACACAGTTGCTTTTATTATTATTATTTGCAGTAATCTTAATTAATCACCACAACAATAACGCAGAGGAACGATATTGTTGCAATCACTTTCAGAACGATTTGTTTCCAGATAAGCGATTAAAACATTGACAGTCAATCAGAATTAATCCTGCTTTAAAGAGCTCGAGCATTTAAAGCGGCAGACGACATAACTGCATGCAGCGCGGTAATAAACAACAATTCCATGCATTGGTGTGGACGCTAACATAGTTTTCTTTATAGTGTGGACATGTCTTTCAGAATTAAAAACTTCCTTGTTAGTCCAAAAACGTTTATTGAAACAAATCTGCCAAAACTACAAATTTTCTACTTCTGGATTTTTAATGCATAATAGAGATGAATACATCAGCAAAAGACTGACTGCACAGACAAAGATAAAAGCCTCATCAATGCCTCTTTAGCCCGGCCCACTCACGCGTTACATGGACAGACAGAATAACTGCAACAAGATCACTGGCCTAAAAATAGCATTACCTTTAAAAGGATCCAAATGTTAGGAAATTGGTTGTTTATTTTCAACAATGTGAAAGGCTCAGAAGAGCTCAGAAGAGTTTCTTAGGTTCATTTCACTGTGTGTTGGTGGATTCTTTGGTAAACCAGTTGCAATAAAATGCAAGCTTTGTAAACAAATTTTTACTGAAAGATTTTGACACGACATTAATGCCGCAAGATGTCGGTAACGGAGTTCATTCTGATCTCTGATCACTGATTATTTTGATATATAAGGACTTACTGTATGTACAGTCAGGCATTTTGTCACAATATTGTTTATTGCTTTTTATGCAACAGTAAATCAAGCCAGTTCCTCTTATAGCATAAAAATCATCTGTTATTTAAAATGTAAAGTCTATCAGAGACTTGAGTTCTGCACTGAAGTTTGATTTAGATAGTTATCCAAATAGCAGACCTTACGGACTAAACAGAATTAGGTTTGTGTCTGTGTCTGTCTAAAATCATCCTCTCAAATTATTTAACAGAACCACAGCTAAAAGCATTTATTTGGGTCGGTAAGTTGACAGCCCATGACCACTACAGTGACTGTTCTATCTTTTAGCAGTGTAGGTGTTCATTAGTTAAGTTTACATACACATCAACACATGTGAACATTGTATGTGCAAGGGAGGTTCATAAAGAGATCATAAAATTAATCTATATAAATTAAACGGTTTAGTGCAAATTTTCTGAAGCGACATGATCACTTTATATGCTCAACAGATTTATTTTAGGCTTTTTTTCACATATAAACATTCATTAATACACACATAACTTATTATCAACGGAAGCTAAAGCATGCTTGCTCGACATGCGAGAACCAATAAGGTTCATTCTCATGTGTTACACAGCAAGTTTGAGCTTCTGGGCTTGGGGGGAGGCGTCAATTAGGCCACGCTCAGGTACGTCACGCATTAGTGAATAGTGATCATATTAAGCCTTTCATCAAATGTGATCATGATGGAGCTCTAGTAAATATGAAGCAAATGACCACAGACTTAAGACACATTTCAGAATATCTCAGACGGTAACAACAGTGTGTTGAGGTCTCTTCTGAAACTTTAGAGAAGACATGTGACAAATTTAGTGTCTCTAAGGAGAAAAATATGTATATAGTGTGTGATGTTGCTCTCTTCTGATCTCTTCTGAAACTTAGGAGGAGACACATATGAGAACCCCGAAGTCTTTAGTTTAGGAGAAAAATCTGAGTGTGTGATGTTTTTGAGGTCTCTTCTAAAACTTTAAAGGAGACCATTGTGAGAGTGTTAGAATTTTTTTTTTGTCTCAGGAGACAGGTGTGAGAATCAGGAGACTCTAGCAAAAGTCTCAATTTGATGTTAATGCAACCTCATTTATGTCTAGCAGAACCATTTAAGATGTCTTTTTAAAAAAAAAAATCTTTCCTCTAGTTATATTTAATCTCATTCATCCCCAGTACTGCATCCATAGTGTGGACAATGTTTTGTTGCACAATGATTTAATAGAGAAAATCGTGACCTACAGTATATGTACATGCATGCAAAATGGGTTGTACAAGACAACATTTTCAATGCTAAACAAAGAAAAAAAAAGGTTATGCAACAACCACGAAGCACTGGTACACTAGTGTTACATTTGACAAAAAGAAAGTATTTATCTCTTATAAAAAACACTGTGCACTTATCTAATCCCTTTCTAGTGTGTTTGGAAAATGTGCTGCATAAACAATGCTGGCCATTGAAGCTACATAAACTAGTAACCCTTAATATTCTGAAATGTATAATGGTAAATGATAGTTTAAGTATTTATAATATTAGGAATATAACAAATTGAAAATAAAATATAAAATTGAAGAAATCTGAAGACAAAGCAGATACCTAAATGAAACATACAAGAGAATCACCACTTAGAATCCTTAGCTAAGAGTACTCCTGTCAGAGCCATATAGCCTTGTGGGCAGCACATCGGCATTGAGACACAACTGCACCTCAGACAGCTAAGTTTGTGTCCCAGCTAAAGGTACTTTCCTGCTCCCAATGGTCTCTATGATCAACTTAAGCCGGGTGCACACTGTGTGATTTTGGCCGCGATTTGGCCGTCTGAGCCAAATTTAGCAAATCCTAAAAGAATCCTCTGATCCTAGGGTAAAATCTGAAGTATTTGATTGTTAGTTTGACATGTTCACCGACAGCTGATAATGACCAGATTTTACCTCCGACGAAATTCTGGCAGTGTCAGAAGATTTGCCTCACAGTCCTGCAGTGTGACTTCTATGACGATTGATCTATTATGCTGCTCAAAGTCACCAAACGTGTCATTGATTGATGATGTAAAACTCCGGACAAGTTCCCTTTCGAGGGAACTCACACTGCGTTGATACGACACTTTGGGGAATGCCCCCAGCGTAGCATGTCTGAACCATGAATGAAACTATTCCAATCCTGATTGGCGTTGCATCACGACGTAACGTGACAGCATAAACGGAAGCTACAAATGGACACCGACACACAAGAGAGTTAGCTTTTTGCTCTTCAGCAAGCGCTCTGTGTACAACTGTCTGTCCTTTTTGGTGTTGTTTGTCCTGTGGGAACTTGAATTGTTATCATAAGCATGGTTGAAAGCGTATATCTTCCTGCCCACGTTAAACTTCGGGAGGTGACACATGCGATTGGTATGTTTCAGCCTCGTGCCTATTGACTTTTATCTCGAGGGAAGAAAGCCGATATGTATTATGAACGGCTCGTATTACATTGTCGAGGCAACATGTAGATTACAACACCGGTATAGGCTACATGTATAAAAATTATCTGGCTTTGAGGAGTTAGATATTTTAATTCAGCATACAATTCAGACCATGTTTAACTTGTCTGTTTATTATCGCTGTATTTAATTCTGATTAATTAAAATGGTGGAATATCTGACTTTGAGCTAATTATAAAATGCGCTTCAGGACACACCAGTTTTCAGCGAACGCACACTGCAGTTTCCACCCCAAAGGCTTGCGGCCAGGCAGTGTTCATGTTCGTACATCGGAAATTGTCCTCGATTAATCCCTGTCGGTCCTCCACTTCAGGGTGTCGAGAATGAAACCGAATGTCTGTATCCCGCCGTCAGGTGTGCTTCGGGACACAACGGTTTACAGTGAACGCACACTGTACTGTCTGCCCCAAGTCAAGTCAAGTCACCTTTATTTATATAGCACTTTTTACAATACAGATTGTATCAAAGCAGCTTCACAGTGATAACAAGAAAATAATACTGTGGCGAACAGGACGGCCGAGGGACGTGAGAGAACGGCGCGAGGCCGGTGGTGCGATTGCTAATGAGCAACACCTGTGAAGCACACCGGTCTCGCATCTCTCACGGAGGAGCGGAAGCATAAAGGAGGAGCGACGACGTTGATGATCGAGAGAGGAACAGGCCTGTATTTTAAGTTGTTTTGTTTTTGTATTTTACTTTAGCCAGCAGTTGTCCGCGAGGGGCTGCTGGCAGTTATATTTATTTTCGGTAGCCAGCAGTCGTCCGCGAGGGGCTGCTGGCTGTATTTTCGTTTGTTTGTTTTATTTTAAATAAATTATATTTTGATTGTTCGCCAGTTCCCGCCTCCTTCCCTGAACATTGCTACACTGGTGCCGAAACCCGGGAAGAGGGAGGAACGCGCTGTCAGAGAGTCCTCGCCGATGTGGGGAATCCGCGGTGCCATCGAGCATGGTGCGCGAGTCGCCGCCGCTCGCCGTGGGCCGGAGCCTGCTGCCATCCGCCGAGCGAGAGGAGGAGCAGGGAGCGGGGGACTCGCGGCCACGGACGCTCGAGGCAGTGCGCTGGAGTGAGTTGGCGGTGGGACGGTCGAGCTCGCTGCCGGCCGCCTGGGTATTGGAGGGGCGGCTACCATCCGGGAGGGAGAGGAGGAGTCGCCGCCGCTCGCCGTGGGTCGGAGCCTGCTGCCGTCCACCAGTGAAGGGGAGGAGCAGGGAGTGGGGGACTCCTGCCGTCTGCCCAAGGCACCCGAGGAGCCGTCGCCGTCCACCGGGCGGCGGAGGAGCGTCGAGCCGTCCACCGAGGGCTACCCAGCGTCACCGCCAGGCACCGCGGAGGAGATCGCCTAGCTGGTGGGGGACCAGATGGCAGCGCGTTGTGGGAACCGGACCAAGTTTTTTTTTTTTCCTCTCTCCCCTCTCTCGATCTGTCGCTCCTCATGCTTCCGTCTCCGTTTCCCTCGGTTTGTCTGTCCATACTCCCCAGGGATCGCCGCAGGCTCGTGGGTACCCCCCGGCCTGTGAGGGGCGATGGGGGTATGTGGCGAACAGGACGGCCGAGGGACGTGACAGAACGGCGCGAGACCGGTGGTGCGATTGCTAATGAGCAACACCTGTGAAGCACACCGGTCTCGCATCTCTCACGGAGGAGCGGAAGAATAAAGGAGGAGCGACGACGTTGATGATCGAGAGAGGAACAGGCCTGTATTTTAGTTGTTTTGTTTTTGTATTTTACTTTAGCCAGCAGTCGTCCGCGAGGGGCTGCTGGCAGTTATATTTCTTTTCGGTAGCCAGCAGTCGTCCGCGAGGGGCTGCTGGCTGTATTTCCGCTTGTTTGTTTTATTTTAAATAAATTATATTTTGATTGTTCGCCGGTTCCCGCCTCCTTCTTCCCTGAACATTGCTACAAATACATCAAAGTTTGTTTCTAGAAGAAAATTGCATCTTCATCTACCTTAAGTAAGCAAATCAATAATATTGTTGAATATTTAAATGTCTGCAACTAAGCAAGCCAAAACCCACAGGCTTGTGGCCAGGCAGCGCTTGCGGGCGCACGTCGAGAATCGTTTTCGACCAAACCCTGCCGGAGAGCCGCTTCTGAGGATCGAGAATGAATCTCGAATAATACCTGAAATCAGCCTCGAGAGGAAGTCTCCTTGGGAAGAGGTACAGGCTGCAGTTCCATTTCAGCACACCGAATTTCAATGGGGTGGTTTGGACTGCAGTCAACCCAGAGCAGGGTCGGGTATTGGAACAAGAAGTAAACTCCCTGTTGGCAAAGGAGGCTATAGAACGTGTTCCTCCACCAGACAGGGAGTTCTGGTTTTACAGCCGCTACTTCATAGTTCCCAAGAAGGCTGGGGGGTTGCATCCAATTCTAGATCTAAGGCACTTGAATTCTCTGAGGAGATTCAGATTCAAGATGCTCACAATTGTGAGCCAAATCTAATCCAAGGATTGGTTTGTCACGATAGATCTGAAGAATACATACTTCCACATATCCATCCTTCCATCTCACAGTAAGTTCCCGAGATTCGCTTTCGGGGGCGAAGCGTTCCAATATCGGGTCCTTCCATTTGGCCTAGCTCTCTCCCCTCACACTTTCACCAAATGCATGGATGCAGCTCTAGCTCCACTGAGGCTTAAGGGTATCAGGGGGTTGCTAAATCACATCAACGACTGGCTTATTCTGGCCCAGTTGCAGGAGCTGGCAGTTCGGTATCGAGATGTCATCCTTGCCCACATCAAGAGCTTGGGGTTGAGACTCAACACAAAGGAAAGTGTGTTGGCACATGCCCAGAGAACTACGTTCCTGGGGGTGGTGGGGGACTCGGTTATGATGCTGGCACAACTGTTGCCTGCACAGATTAAGCCCATCTAAGGTGACCAGCATAAAGCAAGGCCAGGCAATCACTGTAAAACATTTTCAAAAAAGAGAGTGTCAGGCTCCCTATCTATTCGGAAGAAACCTTGGTTCCTGTCCACTGTGTTTTTTTTTATCACGCATCCAGCCCCGCTGGGGCGCCTGTACGCATTTCCCCTGATCGCTCTGCTCCTAGGAGTTCTGGAGAGGGTCCGTCGTGAATTCAACCAATCAGATTGCGACTTCGAAACTCAGGAAGTGTTTCCAGAAACGTGTGCCATATGCTTCAGACATTCAGCCAATGGTGACGTCTGAGGCTGAGAATAATCCAAGAGAGACCACAATGATGTAGTGCTACAATACCAAATTTCAGTACATACAATACACCAGTGTAGCAATACTGGAGAAAACCTGTAAGTGCATTACAGACATAAGTATAAGTATGATTATTATTTATAACCTACATTTAATATACTTAATGTGTAATTATTTTGTGCCGCTGCTTATAATTGTACATTATATTTGTTGTTATAACCACAGTGTATTGTTAATAGTAACAGGGACAGTGTAACCTATAGAGAAAACAAAATAACCAGCAAAGGTCACTGCTCAGTCCCTCAGTTTGAAGGTAGAATTTGTGGGGTTTTGAGTTGATAGGCAGTCTCTAGTTTATTTGATAAACTGTTATCTAGTGGCTGTCATGCTGTTGGAAGGCGCAGTTAAAGGTCTTTTTGTAACACTCCGCAATCTCTCCGCAGGACATCGAGGATCACATCGCCTTTGTAATCACTGTCCCCACTGCGCTGGCTATTTTCCTCACTATCTTTGTTCTGGTCTGCATCGAGTCCGTCTTCAAGAAGCTGCTCCATGTTTTCTCCTTGGTGATCTGGGCCTGCCTGGTTGCCATGGGTTACCTCTTTATGTTTTTTGGAGGAATCATCTGTCCCTGGGATCAGGTAAGACAACTGCTTTATCAGCACCCTAATGTTGTTTTCATTCATGGGCCTTTTACCTGATATAGCTCAAATGGTGTATTCTTGAGAACCAGTGGAAAAAAGTAACACGAGATTGACTGCAGGGAGAAACAGCACATAATTTTAGTAAAAATATGAAGGTGTACGTGTACTGGTGTATAGGACAGACCCAGGTATGCAAATGAAATTCTGGTTCAGAGTCACCTTTACTATAGGCAATTCAGCCTTTGTCAAAGCTTTCCTGTGATGCATAGAAATTATTTTAAAGATCCGCTCTAGAATTTTGTGAGAAGTTCAGAGAATTCTCAATCAAAATTAAAGAAATCCAGAAATATAAACAGAAAATATTTCAGTGGAGAACAGAAAAAAAAATTCTTTATTTAATTATATTACTTTTTGGGGCTAAATTTATACTATTTCAGCAATACTATTTCATCCCTAATACCAACTTACATGCATATATGACTGATGCTTATTTTGTGAAAACCCTGAAACTCTTCTGAGCAGTCATATTGGTAAGTCAGTGGCAAGAAATGCTAAGTCAAGGTTTCACTTCATTTGGATGGTCCCTTTAACACATTCTGTTGACTATAAGTAACGTTGCACCTATATATCCACTAGCTCTCATTAGAGTGTTAGTAGAGTATTAGTAGACTGGTAGGGTTAGGGTTAGAATAAGTTGACATGTAGTTGCATTGTTACTTATAGTCAGTAGACTGTCTGTTGGAGGACCATCACAATAAAGAGTTATCAGATATTAAGCAGACAGTACACTAATACTCTAATGAGAGTTAGTTGACATGTAGTTGCAAAGTTACTTATAGTCACCAGAATGTTCAAAAGGGACCATCAAAATAAAGTGTTACCGATATTTTTAACATGACTGTGGTATGAAGCAGGTCGCGATAGCTAATGAGAGACAGATATCAGCACCACACGCGAGTCCCATGGATAAAAGGAATGAGTACATTTTAGTCTACCGAACTACACAAAAGTGCTGAAAGTGTACGCAAGTGTACTTACACAGGTCAGTTTATTAGACAAATGAAACTTGTGAGGTACTCACAAACTCATGGTACTCATGAAACTTGTTTAATCATATTGAGCTATGTAACATTGATTAGTTTTATCTACATTTTCTTACCTGTCTAATAAAGTACATGCAAGAGCTGCTTCTCTGTCAAGTCAAAGTTTGTCACGGACGTGGAGCTCTTTGCATCTCGAAAACGCCACGCTGATATTGATCCTCGTTTTAGTTCTCCTTTGTCCCAAAGTCTGCTTGCCATGGTCCATAATGTTTGAACAAAACAACAACAGTGTGAGTGTACCTCTAGACGTAACGCAGTTGTCCACGTCTGTCGCCATGGATACTATGGCAGTACGAGCGGAAACCAGGGAAAATGCGGATATTACGTCATTGACAGGCGACAAGTGAACAGGGACGAGCCATTATTTAAAATGGGAATTTCTCTGAAAAAAAATCTTTAGGAACTTTTGGGATATTGTAAGTACACAACTGCAGGAAATATATCACACTGTGCAAGCGGTTTTTGGATATTTTATTACAAAAATCTTACACATTGTAGCTTTAATTACTTAATTTCTGAATCTATTCTATGGTGTCATATGTTTTTACTTTTCTTATATCTTGTCTTAATTATGACAATGTTAAACATGTCCAAATGCATGACAGAATTGAACAGTTAAACCGTTAAATGTGTAATTTTTTTACTTGACACACACATCTTACATACTTCTTATATGAAATGTGAATTATCCAATTTTATCCTCCCTTTTTAATGATGATTAAATACAGTTTACGTGTGCTACTCCCATAGCAGCGGAGCCACCCGCATGTTTGACCTGCATGTCCAGTGAAGATAATTGTGTTCAACATTAATCAAAATGCTGCAAATGTGTTACTAGACCTGGGAATTCAGACAGTAATCAGAAGTCTACCCTAGCTATTCTGAACTTTCCTATTAAGGATGAAAAATGTACTAAGGATTAAGGATGAAATAAACAGAAGCCAGTTTGTCAAGTAAAATAAAATAAGAAAGTCATTAAATGGAGAATATAAGCAGCTAATAACTTGCTGTATTAAAATAAGACCCAGTGTTTGTCACTGACATATTGTATCTCTCGAGTGGGCGGCATATGGTGAAAGACAAACAAGGCTGATGTGAGACGTGTAGGGAAGGATGACTTCCTGTGTTTGTATCTCTGTTTGGTTCCAGATTAAGGGCTGATAGGGCAATTCTCAACACATAGACCCCATGCTAATTCACTAAACAACAATTGCACCACATCAAATATTTCAGGAAAAGCGTGTAATATTCACTAACCACCTGCAATTCAGTTTAACTAGCTACTGAATACACTGACATAGTGCTGTGCCATCAGTATTGAAATTTCTTAATACAAATTAGGTTTATTATAGAATCGTGATTAAGCCTGTTCACACAAAGTTTTAATAATTGTTCTTCTAATTCTGTGAGAATAAAGTCCACACCATAACTATAATGATAATGACACAGATCAATGATATCATTGGAATCTTTTTCAGAACATTTTTCCAGATGACGAACGATCAAAACAAAGAGCAAATCACCTAGCTAATAAAAATATGTTCTAAAAATGTTTAGCTAAAGTTCCCATTAAAGGGGCTATTTGTAGTTTTTAGCGGCCTCTAGCGGTGATGTTTCAGATTGCAACCAATTTTTACAATAGCACTCGTGCTCGAACTCATAGGCAATACCGTCTATTACGCAAATATCTCGACGAATACTCGAGAAGAGACTCGAGCTGAAAAGAACCATATAAGTTTCATAATTTTCGGTGGTGTTTTCGCGGAGATATTAGCCGAAAACCATCGGGCGCGCTGCAAAATTGCGGACGCCGGTGATGTCACGATCTCAGAAGAAAATCTCTCGTATCTCTGGAACGCGAAGACCCAGAGAGCTCAAATTCAGGGGAGGAGGAGTCTTGGGAATATTCATCAAAGATTGACGGAGATATAAGCCGAAAAATGTGTGCCTTTGGGGAGCGACATTTTTTCTAATTTTTTTTTTCTTTGTGATAACATTTTGAGAACATTATTAAAGGCGAGATAACTTTGAATGTTATATTAATGCTACTGGAAGACATTTGACATTTGAGAGAACCTGGCCAGAACATTAGACACATTTTTAAGAACGTTCCCTGTTACCTGGGCCAATCAGAATTAATTTGGCATTGAGCATTTAAAGCAGCAGACGGCATTACAGCAGATCACAGGACTGTATCGCCAGTTGGTGTGGACACTAATATAGTTATCATTATAGTTATCTTAATAGTTATTGGTGTTCATAGTATTTTACACATAGCCAGGCATGACAAAGCCACATGCAAGGTAACTCTATGCTGCGTTCACATTAAGTGATGAAATCACAGAAGATTCAACGCTATCTCACGACCAATTCGTACGAATTCGTACGAGTGATTAAAAAGTGGCTAATTCGTATGAATTCGTATGACCTCACTCGTACCAATTCGTACGATTTGTCTAAACCCACGTGATGGTGGGTAGGTTTAGGGGCGGGCTCAGGGATAGGTAATTCGTACGAATTCATACGAATTGGCCAAAACGTCAAATATGTATGTTTTAGCCCAAATCGTACTAATTCGTACGAGTGAGGTCGTATCAATTTGTACGAATTAGCCACCTCGTAGAATTCGTACGAATTCCCGTGAGATCGGGTTGGAAGATTAGTCTCTGAGCTAGTGGCTTAGTTGGTCTTACTCAGCCATGGCATCCAACTGTATAGGTCTGCAGATGGCTCTCTGTTCTCCCATTGGTAGTTGGCTCATCGCTTTTATGTGGGAGCCCTGCACTTGCTGAAATCTCATTGAGCGAAGTATCACTCCTCAAATATATAGTAACCTATCAAATTGATTGTGTAATTTTAGATATTATATAAGAAATCCCTCAAGTTTCACAAGGCAGACTATAGTAATTATCCTGTCTAAGCATTTAACTACAACATTACAAGACCCAGAGAGCTTGCAAACAGAGAAACTGTTCCTGCTGGCTGTGTTCATGAAGTGATGGAGAACAGCATTATACCTGGGCATATCCCAAAACGCAGTACAGACAAGCACACTTTCAGCATTTTTAAGACTTGAAGCAGGTACAAGAGGTGGAGTGACACTGTATAGTCCTAATAAAATATTCCATATCACTGTGGTCTGCTGGTTGTGGTGTGATGCACAACCTACAGCTTTCAGCAACAACCTGCAAGATTGGGAATTGTTTTATGTATATAGTGCCTTTCTAGAACCCAAGGTCAGTTTAGGACAAAGAAATCAAAAACTTAGAACAGATACAGGGTGAAGAAAAATGATATCCATAAAATATGAATACTGAAAATACTGACAACAGTAAGACAAGAGTAATAAAACATGATGTGAAAGGCATGTATTACATATTTTTTAGCTTGTCTTTCCATTAGCTTTTTGTTGGTAAACATAATTTGACCATATTCTCTACCTTCATTAGTGTGTATTATTAAATAAATTAAATCAAATTGCTAATGTCAAGTGCCAGATTGTGGAATTCCAGATTGTGGAATTATTCTGAGTGTTCCAATCCAATCTGACTTCTGACCTGTAAAGCTGCCTGAATCTTAATCATACACTGTTCGCTCGTTGACCAAAGGAGAACTGCCCCCAACCCCCCACTGAGCCTGGGTTCTGCCAAGGTTTTTTTTTTCTCCATTCTGTCACCTGATGAGTTTTGGTTCCTTGCCACTGTCGCCTTTGGCTTTTGGCTTGCTTAGTTGGGGACACTAAATATTCAACAATATTATTGATCTGCCTGTATTGAAACCATTATATGAGAACTGAACTGAGCTGGACGATGACATCACTGTTTTCTCCAGAGCGGCTAAATATATTAATGAACTAAATTAATAACTTTTTTACAACAATTAACCACGGCTGAACTTACTTAAGCTGCACTATGAAGCTATTTTTTTCTCGATCAGCTGTACAGCAGAAACAAACTTTGTTGCATTGCTTTTCTGTTGGATCTGTTATCACTGTAAAGCTGCTTTGAAATCTGTATAGAAATAAAGGTGCCTTGGCTTTAATTATCCCGGGTTGTTTAAGACAAAACACACTATAACTATCCTCACCATATGTGCATTTTCATGTCTCTGATTTTATCTAGTGTCAGTGTGCTTGATTATGTGTTAACTGAGAAACACTTTTGTTATTATACAAGCTATTTTCAAAATGTAAAGTGAAGTGTCTCATTTTTGTTAACCAGCTCCAAATGGAATTGGAAAAATAGTGGGTTTTTTTTTTATTTTCCAAAGAGGTTTCCCAAGCACTCCCCCCATCTGCCATTGTTCAGTCCCCCTTCCCTAAACTAATGGAATTGGCTGAGCCAATGTTGCTGTATCTTGTTTGTGGCTACACACATCTTGGCATATTAAACAAATGCATCCAACTATGCGTTTTTGCAGACCTCTGTGTTTAATGCCCTGTACATGGAGATGAGAGGGGTTATAACTTTTTCATCTCACACAGCTCTGAGGTTACTCAGATGTCAAAGGTGTGTTTAGCGCTTCAGTGGGCAGCTCTCTTAAATACTTAACTTCTTCTCAGCCACATACAGCTGCAATTGCTCTGTTGCCCCCTGAACTCTTCCAACATCAAAAGTTCTCCTCTCTGGGACAGTCTGCAGCAGCACAGTGAACTGTAAAATCTATGAGCACACATTTTCTGCCATCTCTTGGCACAACAGCCAACTGCCCGTGCCAGCTGCTGCTGGAATGCTTTATGCACCTCAGGGATAGTAGAAAGCAGTGGAAACCAGACCATGTTTCTGCACATAATGGCTCCTCCCAGGTGTCAGGACACAGCAGTGCACACATTTTTGATAATTACACCTGAAATTGCATTTGAAATGCCAAGTGGAATCATGGATCTATCAGAGCGCTTTCATTTTTCTAAGCTCCCTTTATCTTAAGTCAGAAACGGAGAAGACAGGTCACTGAAAGGACTCTTCTCTCCCTCAATTAAAATAACTGCCACTAATGTTTGGTAACCATGGTGTTAATGTTGCAGAGGGCATTTCATTTCCCTGAGAAATGAGATGGCAAGCCAAAAGGCAAGTCATTAATTAGGTTCTTTTGTAAGGAGGTGACAATGAAAAACAATAAATCGAACAACGATTAAAAGGTTGCTTCTGAATCTACATTCTATTTCATTAGATTACAAAGGTCATTAAGATGCTTGGATGCTCTCCTATCTCTGCTATTTGAAAACAGACCATTGTTGTTAGCCTATGATCCCGTCGAGGCTAGGATGCATAGTCATTTCCCAGTGACATTACTTAACATAGATGTTAGTTTAAAGACCCATGAAATGCCTTGATGAGCACAGGTTTCGTTCATGTAATTACGTATTTTCTATCGGAACAGGAAGTTGCAAAGGAATACTTCAAAGGCTTTTTAAAATAGCCCATAGTCTTTGATTAAACAAAAAATTGGGTAACACTTTACAATAAGGTTCATTAGTTAACATTAGTTAATGTATTAATTAACATGAGCAATACATTTGTTCCAGTATTAATCTTTGTTAATGTTTGTTAATAAAAAATACCACTGTTCATTGTTTGTTCATGTTAGTTCACAGTGCATTGACTAACGTTAACAATTACAACCTTTGATTTTAATAACGTATTAGTAAATGTTGAAATTAATATTATCTAAGATTAATAAATGCTAATGTTAACTAATGAACCTTATTTCCAATGGCACCTCAGTGATAAAACTCATGCATTCGGATGGCAATTTATTCATGGTGGAGGAGCGAGTTTTGTGATCCGGGAATGCGCTTCTCACTGGTCAGTCGCATGATAGTCCGCTGTAAACAAAATGTCATATGCTTTGAGTAATAATAATGAATTCACATTTAATTTAATAATAATTATATCCTATTTATTATTTGATTATTTAAATCTCCTGTTTAATAATAGGAATATAGATGCACTAATATAGTTGAAATGGTTTTGTGTCTTGCATTTTATCTCAAAATAATGTGTCATTTTAAAAATGTGAAAATTAGGGACATAAGTTAATGCAGCCTTTTATTTACATGAAGTAAACATAAAGCTGTTTGGTATATATTTTTAATGTATATAATTGTATGTAATATTTTTAAAATGGCAAATTACAGAAAGGGCAACTGTTATTATATGGTGCTCTGCAGTGGTCAAAAAGGATTTAAACAGTGAATTTTTAATTGAATTGTAATAAAATTACCACACAACCTTGTTGTTTGTCTAAAAAAACAGAAGGTAATTCTGGGGGGGGGGATTTTTATGTGGATGGTGAGATAAAAACACTGACATTCTGGATTCGGACAGCAATAAAATCACAGACATTTACCCTGTAAATGTTGAAAATACCTTACGACCCCATGAGGAACAATTACCGCCCGAATAGGGCTAAACATCATACACTCAATTTATCATTAACACCATGGTGAAGAATTTAATATGTTTTAGTATGAGATTAATAATACGATTTTAATATATCCTAAGGGGTTCTTGTCTGTTTTGACTCAAAGGTTGACTGATGAGTGAGTAGGTGGTCTTTCACTGTTCTTTGGGTGCAATGACAGATTATCGTTTACACTATAAATGTGATTTGGTCATTTGTTTCTGACTTCCTCTGTGTTTTGAGAGATCTGGTCACAAAATGCTTCAGACCACGTTTACAGCTGTATTTGGCACTGAACACTTCAGATGAGCCGAGGCGAATGTTAATGCCAAGTGTGATCAGGGTCCAAGAGTTAAACTTTTCACAGTCCTTGATTCACCAACCAACAAAGAGTCTCTAGTGTACCCCAGAGCTGAGCTGAGCTGCTGCTTTAAATGCAGAGAGGCTTTCACGTCATCTGAGTCGTGCTGGCTGCAGGGAAAAGAAAAGAGTTACAGATTATCCTCCATCACAGTAAGGCTTGATACTCTGCCACAGTCTTATTATTTTAAGAGTCTGCTGTATATGTTGTAAATATTCCCTTTCTTTCCCATTCTGACATTCAGTTTGGAGTTCAGGAGATTGTCTTGACCAGGACCACACCCCTAAATGCATTGAAGCAACTGCCATGTGATTGGTTGATTAGATAATTGCATTAATGAGAAATTGTGTTCCTAATAATCCTTTAGGTAAGTGTATATATTTATATATGTATATATATATATATATATATATATATATATATATATATATATATATATATATATATATATATATAAAAAACAAATGTTTTGTAGGTTTAGATGATATGAATGGCACATAATATTATATCCAATTTTAAATGTGATCACATGCATTTATTCATTAAATGTAATATCCATTTATTCATTAAGTTTGTTCCCAGTCTCTGATTGTCTGTTTCACTTTAGTTTGATACTGAGAGGGTCTACTGAGCTAAATTAGGAATAATCCAATCAGAAAAATCTGATTAGTAGGGATGTGTATTATTCTTAAAGACCTAAAACCGATGGTCTCTACCTTGTGTCATTAGTACTTTCATACATCATTCAAGCCATTCATATCCTATTTTTTAATTTATTTAATCATTTCAGGAACAAACACATTTTCACATTTCATGCTATTTTAATTCAAGGCAGCGGATATGACAAGCCTCCTCCACATGTTCAATACCATGATGGTTTTACAGACATATCTTAAGAATCTGCTCCAGTCTTAATAAGTAGATTCTACATACAACAGTCTCCAACAGTCCATGGGTCTAACATGGGTCCAACAGTCAATTCCAGGAGGAAAAAACAATATTTACTTAGTTATTTGTGGAGCACTAAAATCACAGGCAGAAAGACGAGACCTATCGAAGATATGGTGCATAAAAGAGTGATCTTGCCTTGACCAAAAGGAGTATCCAGCCTCACTAACACTGACACACTAATCTTATAGAAGTATAAAATGTATGGTTTACTCTATCTCTGCTGACAAATAACTACCCTGTTTTGATGTTTAGCCCTTCCCTTAGCTTGAGAGGTGATTTTACTCTGTTCATGAGCGTCAAAGTGGTAACTAGGAAACCTTCTAAATAAATGTCAAGATACTGGTCATGTGTGCCTGAGCCAGGGTGATATGCTTTCCATCAATCAGGCTCTTGTATGCCTATCCATTGGGGCTTTATGGCTGTTGACATCTGCTTCATTATTTGGTTGGTTTTGTAGAAAACAAGCCATTTCCTGAACAAGGTTCAGTCATCATAAACGAGTAGATTTGGCAGATGACCAAAGCTACCCAGAAGATTTCAATTAAACCACAGGAACAAATTGCATTTTAGTTTATAACTGTTGTAGGTCAAGAGGGGAGGATGGGGGTTTCCAGGGTAAGTCAAGGATATTAGTATAGTGTGATTATAAAAATCGCATTAAGTCAATGGATAGTCAGTCATCCTGCAAAACAGTTTTCCTTTTTTCGTCTATCTCTATCGTTTGCATTAATAGAGTTGCATGTGGTGGAGAAAGAGAGACGTCTCTCAGCAGGGGGTGGCATAGCGTTGTTAATGTCTTGAGCTTGGCTGAGGCTACTAGTATCGTCTAGTCTTTTAATGGCTAATCACGTTATCTCTGTGTGAGGTTCATGAGATGTTTGGTAGAGTAACATATATCATATGGGGATAATTATATACCCTAAAAGGGGAAAAAATAACACTTGTAAAGTGATGAGAAAAAGGGCCAATATTTGTTGTGGCCAACAGACCACTATTACTGACAATGATACAAATATAACTATATATAAACAAATATATATGTTGGTAGAGGAGGGTTGAGGAGATTCCCCCCTTCTATGTAAGTGCTTTGAGTGCTGATGTAAATGTAACAAATTATTATTATTATTATTATTATTATTATAGCATCACTCATGAAATGTCACATTTACAATAAACTTTTGGCAGATGCCTTTATCCAAAGCACCTTACATTGAAGGTTTACCTTTTATTTTAGTTCATGCATTCAAAAATGTAAATTCAAATATACATTTTAGTTTGAGCATTACCTGGGAATCAAACCTATAACCTTGTTGTTGCTAGCACAATGTTCGACTGTTTGAGCTACAGTAATGCAGTCTTAATTTGCACACAATTATTGAAGTGTCAATATGGAAATGTCAATTTCACTCTATTCTTTAGGTCATCATAGATTTGATAATATTTTTTATAATGGATTTTCATAGGATTGAAAGCCTAGGACAAGGGTAGTCTGTAAATAATGATCCACCTTTAGGAAATAAAAGTGTCTTTAGTTGAAGACTGATTTATGTATGACAGTCATTCCTTTGAGGTGCCTAAATTAATTTACCTCTTTAGTTTGAGCATCACTACAATAAACAGCAGGTGCAGAAGTGAATTGAAAACTACCCGCAGATTCACTAGGTAGCCCACAGGTCAAACTGAGGGTAATTCAAATTGACATTAACTCTGGATTGCTATGCTGCAGTCATTGCCTTATTGTGAGCCTGCTTCAATGCACAGAGCTGTAGACACACATACTGTCTGACTCTGCAAGCCACACATGGCAAAAGACTCAGGGTGTGTTCACACTTGGCATGTTTGGTTTGATTAAAATTAACCCTGGTGCGATTGCTCTGTTAGTGCTGTTCATTTGAATAAATGTGAACGCTGCCATCTGAACAAGCAGACCGAGACCTTTGAAAGATGGGTCTCAGTTCGCTTCCAAATAAACTCTAGTGCGGTCCAAATGAAATATGAACACAACATGGACCAAAGACATGATGTCACAAGATGCGACCCTAAAACCATTTTTTTTCTCGTCATAGTCGCAATGTTGCATATCACAGGCATTAGAACCGTCTCCTGGCAGCAGATCAACAGTATGTTTGTGGAGGGATTTGGCGCTGTTTTGACTTCTTCACACATTTTATAAGCACTTTGCGAGTTCTCAGCTGTTCAAAATGCCATCATATGTAGGCTACGCACATACAACAAGTTCATTTAGCCCAGCACACAGCATTAGCTATGTTTCATCACCCTGTTTTTATGCACATTTTGTAGTATCGCATCAGAAACGAGTGATGGAAACGGCAAATATCGAGAAAAAAAATCCCTTAATTCATAAAAAAGATTTATGCTCGCTTGAGGTGGTTTTTGACTTGTGCGAAAAAGAGTTAATGCGAATAATGGAAGATGATGGAACACATTTGCCAAATAGATTCTGACATAGCGAACATTAAACCCATGTGACTACTCGGCTGTTTCAGCTGTGTTTTATTCACTGTTGGTAACTAGTTTACCAATACCACCGTCATCTGCTCAAACAACTTGTTGGAAACTAACCTAATTCACATTTTTTGTTTTTTTGCTAACTTTGAAAAGATTCTCTTCACGTTTGGATGGAAACACAGCATTTTTTTTGGATGTTCGGTAAGCTCTGTCGAGAAATATAGGCTACATAAAAAAGCAGACCAATCAGGTTGGGAACATATCCATATTCCTTTAAGGTCGTTGTTAAAATGCCAATGTGATGGCTAAGCGGACCAGTACTAAATGTTTTTTTTTTTAGTCCGGAAAAAAAACAACAAGCGAACTGAACAACAAGTGTGAACACCCTAAAAGTTTGAATATCTTTTCAGGAGTAATGTAGATTTCTTCATAAAAATCTATGCTTGACTTCAATCGCTGTGATGAGTCTTGACACTAATTAGTGCAGAGAAAATGCTGTGTGAATAGACTACGCTCATACAAAGGAAACAAAGTAATTTTATATTCTGGCCCAGCAGTTCAGATTTTTACTTGCCCTGCCAACATATTCACTGGCCTATCAGAACCCATATGATTGTGTAGTTTGAGGAACTGAACCCAGTCTTTATGCATAATCTAATATCTAATAATTTAACTGGAAAGTTTTCCACGAAATCTAACAATTTTGGGGCACATGAGGGTCTAAACTTGATAAATCATGGGTTATGCTTAGCCTCAAATGTTTAATGTGCGTAGGGATTTAATGTGTGTTATGGGAACTGAGCTTTGGTATTTTTCAGACCTGGGACATACTTCCTGTCACATGCACACGCTCTCAGGTGGCCAAGACAGAAAGTGTGGGTAATGGGACCCAATGGGCAGGGACTATCTCTACAATGGTATGTTGTAACTAAAATTATTGTCACTGGACATTTTTTTCAGCCTGTTTTCTTTTTTATATTGTTGAAAAATGGTTTTCTGGAATGGGTTAAGGGATCTAAAATATATCTACAAAACAGAAAAGATTATATAGATATACTGTATGATATAAAGTATTCATAAATATTTTACATTTCTATAGCTACTGTATATTCTCTTTTGATGCTGTCAGTACATACATTACATATGTTTCAGCATCTACCCAAAATGCACAAATTATTTTTTTTGTACATTTAAATGTTACTTACGGTTACCTAGATAATTTATTAGAACAAATAAATAATTAGAACAGGCTGGCCTTATATGTCTTTGTTTGCTAGCCCTGGTATTCATGGTGTTTCCCTGCCTTTTCCCCAAGAAAAGTAGGCTTATAACAATAGGCTTATAGGCTTATAACAACAAGATAAGATTTTTGTTGTCCCTCAATTGATTGCAGCAACATCTTCACTATTTATATGCCATGTACATTTTATACATTTCCCACAACAACATTTTGCAATTTTTTAACCTAGCCAGTATTTAAAGGACAACTCTGGCGTAAAATTAACCTTTGGTCTAATTACACATTGGTACATAGTCAACCGTTCTCTGAGATTTGTTTCCATGATTATTGAATGTAAAGAGTTTTATCTCTAAAAACTGTTTAGCTTATAACGCTAGTATATAGGGCATATATTAATGAAAATAAAAATCTTGGAACTGTCTTGGAATCTCATATGGTTCAGCGCACTTGGCTCGGTGTTCATGATTCGACTGGTCGAGACTGTTTTCCAAAGATGGCTCCTGCCTGTATACGCGAAGTGGACTGTCTTTAAAAAAATATCTTCTTATGAAACTGTCTGTACACTTACAACGTTCTCAATGCTTCAATTTGCAGGTAGGGACCCTCATTTATACTAGTGTGTTAGTGGTGGGCTATTATGAGCCTTGTTAGTGGTATTAACTAGCGATTTTTATTGCCACTGATCTATGCCCTGTATGCTAGCGTTATAAGCGAAACAGTTTTTGAGATAAAACTCTTTACATTCAATAATCATGAAAACAAATCTCACAGAACGGTTGACTATGTACCAATGTGTAATTAGACCAAAGGTTCATTTTGAGATAACACCCTTGGGTCTGTGGTGCAAAAGGCAGGTAATCAAACCATATTTGGAAAACCAAATTTAGATTTTTCCATCACTCTGCCATGTGAAAAACAGTTCCACAAACAAAAAAAGTTTTATTCTCTCCATGTACAAAACATCATTTTAATTTTATGTTTAAATCAAATTAATCCCTTATCCCGAGCCCACAAAGTCCTCTTGGTCTCCCTGAAGTGGGAAAAGGGCTTATCTGCTGAGGCTAGCCCAGCACCCCTCCTGAGAGGAGGGTTCGGGGAAGGCTCTCTCCGGTTCCCACTGCTAGCAAATGGATACACCCAACCAGAGCAAAGATTTACTATTAATTTAAACGTTACACAGGAAACAGACATGCATTTCATGCTTAACCATCAGCCAGCAGTCTGTTTATTTCTTAATTGAATTGTTTATCTAAGCTACAAATAATATTTTTTTTTTGCTGAGTATTTCTTCAGTTAGACAGTTAAGTTCACAGATTCCCTTTGGCTCAGTGTAGTTTACAACATTCATTAGTAAAGAACCAGAATAAAGCAAAGTAAAGTTAGTAGACTCCTTTTTCCAAAGCGACCTACGTCTAATACATTTTATTAGTACAAATGTCCCGTGGGAAATGACCGTGGCATGGAGTCGTGATCTACAGCAATTGATGGGTGGAATGATATGTTTTTTTTTTTTTTTATCATAGTGAATGGTGATTGTATTGTGCACATCACAGTTAGGGGAGTGGAATATAATAGTTTTTGTGATGCAACTTGATGCTGGGATGAATGATTCTGAACGATGCATAAAAATAATAGAATCGATTTGTAAAAAAAAATTCACACTATAAATCCTGAACTGGTAACTGTAAATTAAGTAGCCTACTCTTAATAACGATTGATAAAAATCTTTATTCAGAAGTAAAGTATTTGCATATTGTAACGAGGTGCGGTTGAAGTAGAGATGAGGCAGGATCCAAATGCATTATTTAACAGACTATGAGCTACACAAACTAGACTGGATACCGGAATCAGGACTCAGGAACAACCAACATCAACGTTAACACATTAAACAAGAACTCACAAAGACAGGGATTAAACACAGGGCTTAAATAATCAGGGACAAATGAGCAAGACAGGATAACAAGGGGGCGTGGTTAATGGGAAACACCTGGGATGACTAATAGACAGACAGGGAACCACTAAACATGACAAGACAAACCCACACCGTGACACATATAATGTTTGCACATAGAGAGAGAAGCAGCCGGTACTAAAAATACTCCTAACTTCTTAAAAGCAGATTTGGGAACATTTCAGTTTTTACGTAGATAAGGAGAAAAAATCATGAAGGAGAAAACATGACTTTCACGAGTTCACACTTAACATACAATTAGAGGGAGTAAAGTTGAATGCGTATTTGGCATAGGGGGGAGGGCTCCGAGCTCGGAGGTCATGTTTCGCCGTTGATAGTGTTAACATAGAAACACATAAATCTGAGTCTGATGACGGGGAGATGACTGATGAACAGCTCCGGGTAGAATGTCACTGATTGCAATCTCGTAATTATGGTTACGACACTGTGTGGACGCAGCATAAGCTTGTTGTTTTGGTTCAGGATGAACTGTAAAAGGCGGCTGCTGTTTGTTTGCGGCGCTCTGTGACTATCTGTCTACAACTCTGCATAGCCTTACAGAACGTGCCGATGACGTGTGATGTCTGCGCGAGCAGGGTGCGTGAAAGTATGGAAATACATATGTTGACAGGCAGGTTGGACATTGTATCGAACCGAATGCAATGATTGGATGAACCTTTTTTTGTCCTGAGACTTCCACAGAAGATACAGTATATATACGTTTTAATATTTCTTTTATAACCTTTATTGATTGCTATCAGGATGTGAAGAGAGTTTCAACCAGTCTAACAAAAAGTGTTTATTAAAAAAATGCATCTCATTTTTAAAGTACATCTCTTTTGATTATTTTCTCTTTGTATTATGTCGGGTGGATGCCAACCGAAATATGTAAAAACCAATGGTACTGTTAGTCTAACATAATTCACATTGTGAGATAAATTAATAAAAAACAAAAATCAAAACAGTAAAACTTTATAGCCCTTAAATACACATCTGTGATCGCACATCACTTGAATTGTACATTGTCTTTTGTCAGACAGCTTTGATCTAGGTGATATGAATGAGTTTTCATGACCTGAAAGACAGATATTGAGACAGCATGTCTGTAATTTGTTTTATGGATCTGCTGCTAGTTATTATAATTAGGTAATATTTATAAAAGCCACAGTCAAAAATGTCTGTCCAGAAATGGACCAAAAGTGAGACAACTAAGTGGTCATATGTACTGGCATAGTTCCCAGGATGCTCAGTTTTATGGCTGCATTACTGCAGAATAAAGGTTACTCTATCTGTGCCTTCTTTTTTCAATCCCCATTTGCCCTGCAACATAATTGAGTCACCAGTGGTAGATTTCAAAACTCTAATGTAGCCCACAGACCATAACAAATTGCATCTGAATTTTAAATGATTACTGCAGCTCATTATAATGGATCCTACTGGTCAAGAATATTGTGTACTGGGAAGAAGCAAGACATTGTGGCATTATAAAGGTGTACTTACTCAACATAAATCTACATAAAAAGGAGGGTGTCTATTGATGATAATAATCAGAAACATGTGCCCAACCAAGTTGATTGTAACTTCCAAAAGTGTTTAAAAAATGCAGCTTAGGAAATCACCCATTCACATATCTAAATTTGGTCAGTCCAGTCAAGACTTGAAATTCTGAACTTGAAACAATGTCCCCTTAAAAGAAAAAAAAAAAAATCAAGTCAGAAACTTTCTAAATAAAGTAAGTTGTTATATATCATGCTAAAGGTACATATAATTTTGAATCAGTCTCTGTAACCAGTTGGCACCCAAGGCGTTTGATACTGCACATGTCATATGCTTTGCACTTCTCTGTACAGACGCCCAAAGCACCCTTTATTGCATCATAGCCCATTGCTATCAATGTGAAACCTTTGCCATCAATATATGTTAGGGTATGCTTTTCAATTTGACTTGTAGTGATTTTTTGTTACATTACACTACTATGTCGATTTTGAGCACCTAACTCAAAACCCCAGCTGTAAATCGAACAATTTGTTAACAGTATAAAATATGTAACAGTCAGATAAAATTAGTCACAATCATTTACTACAAAAATTACAAATGTTTCAAGGCCAAACATTAGTTTTGTATGAAATCCTACAGAAATCCTACAGAAATTAAAAAAAATGCCACCTTTAGAACCCTCGGGCGGCCATGGTGGGGACACCTGCCCAGGAACCGCGGACACCGGCTCAGGAACCGTTACAAGAACAGACACAAACACAGACACAAACACTGGGTCCGGAACCGACATGGGCTCCAGCTCTGAAACAGGCACTGGCTCTGCCTCCGGCTCAGGAACAGGCACAGCAGAGACTGGCATCTCCAAGATCCGAGCCAGACGCTCCAGATAGTCCGTCACAACCTTGGTGGCCACGCCAAAGGGGATCTCTGGCCCTGTCCCAGACTGAACATACGGAACGTGAACCGTCTCTCGCTGGGCAGACGGGACGTGAACCGTCTCTCGCTGGGCAGACGGGACGTGAACCGTCTCTCGCTGGGCAGACGGGACGTGAACCGTCTCTCGCTGGGCAGACGGGCATTTCCTCCTTCTCCGTCCGTGACGGCGAGAAGTAGGTCCTGAGTTATCCCTACAGATGGACGAAAATTGGGTTGACCCAAATGTGGCGATGGTGTAGTCCGGGCAATCCAAGTAGTCGTCGTCCATATAATTATCATCCAGATTCACCCAGTCAAACTCCTGTCCTCCATGCTGCTGAGTCCACAAGTGGTCGGATCTTTCTGTCACAATACAATTTACAAAAAGTGGAGAAGAGGACTCAAGTGCAGTAAAAGGATATTTATTAACAAATGAAAACAAAAACACAAAGCAAAAACCCACAAGGGGGAAAACATAATCAATAAAACATAAAACAGAACTGAACTAAAATGACAAACACTGACCAAGAACACGAAGACCATAACAAGGAACAGGGGTAACATAAGACAAAGATCCGACAAGCAGAGCTTAAATAGGGAACAAATCAAGAGGGAACAGGTGGAAGAACTCAAACACTAATCAGGTAACGAGGGGGAGGGATCAAACAATGACAAGAGCACACGGCCCAACATAACAAAGACACCCATGTGCAATACGAGACAGGACAGACACGTGACACTGAAGGGATATGCTAAAGTTCAGATTTATCTTTTGAATTATGCGTTTACTTGGTTCCTGACATGGGTTCAAAACTTCAAGGGTCATTTCTAATACTTGTTTAATTTGTTTCTAAATTTTGTATTATTATTATTGTGACTGTACTTTTATCTGCCTGGTTTATATTGTTAAGACATGGTTAGGTTAAGGGAAGGTTTGTGGTAAGGCAATCATAAAGATCTGTAAAATTATAAATATATATAGAATATTTTTTTCCTAATTTTCTCGACCATCTTAAATCCATAGATTAAAAAATTAAAACTGTAATTATTATGTCTTTCTTTAGAAATAAACACAAGAATGGACACATTTTATCCAGCAAAATTATCAATGTATTTGTTAAAATATTTAACTTCATAAAAATGTCAATGCCCTGTGTATTGATGGCATTGAAAGCAAAGGGTTACATGGCTGGACTGGGACAAAAAATTGGCCATGGCATTTTGGCCCAGACTGGCCCACTACATTATGATCATAAACACAACCAATCTTTGCACGCCCTTGAATATACCAACTCCTATTCCTTTAAACCACTAATGTCATGTAATGAGTGAGTAGGAAGAGTTAACAGATTAAATAACAAATAATTGTAAAATACAATTTAACTACACTCCACAGTCAGTGATGAATCCTAAAACAAGCTACAGAATAAGTTGCATTGGCATAGCAATACCCGTTTTTCACACATGATTTTTGGTAAATCTGTGGTGGGTGTACCTTGATCCGTCTAGGGGGTTCGGGGGCATGCTCTCCTGAAAGAAAATGTTGTGCTTTTTAATGTTAAATTCATCCATCTGGTGCACTTTGAGAGTTCTAAATTAAGATCTCCAACCCATATTCAGTGTGCAAATTTAACAAAGAAAAACACAAACCTCTTTTAGTTGTGATATACTGTCTGTCTACATTACACTACTACATAATAATAGTTATAACATTAATCCCATGACAGTAATATACATATATTGTAAAACAAATGCACTGAAAAATAAAATAAACTTTCATAATTAGTTTTGTACTAATTTCTATACTTGAAAGAGATAAACACATGATCTTTTATTTTGACGGAAAAAAATGGTTTCCAAACACGTCTCATTACAATTCTAGTAAAATGCGTAATCATCAACTATGCAGATGTGGAAATAATGCCTGGGTAATGGGTTCTAAACTCTTAGCCTATACGTGTTAAAGTAGCCTAGTTCTGCTTACCACAGTTCTCCATGCTCACTAATTTCTCTCCTGATCCTCCTCACTATCCTCATCAGCCACTTAAAGGGCCTGTTTCTTTTTGTTCATGCTATTTCTCTGCACATTCCTTACGTTTCTTCTCCATCGCTCTGACTATTTAAACAGATACACACTAATACTGCCGGCTCGCTCAGAGCCCAAAGGGTGAGATGTTTCAAGATGTGATTGGACCCAGCCCAGTGTCAATTAAGAAAAGAACCAATGGGCCGGTCTGTGAGAAGAAGAAAAAAACTACGCTGACCTTTTTTGTCCAATGCATTACACCGGCACAAAGATCCCAGCGCTGCCAATTAAGCAAACCTAAACGAATGGGCCGCTGACGTACAAGTTTTATGAGCCGTTCAGAGTTTTTTTTTTTTTTTTTTAGTTTGAGATGTATCAGCCCAAATAGCATGTCGGCCCACCGGGAAAGTGTCTGGTATGCCCGATGGCCAGTCCATCCCTGGGTAACGCTAAGATTTGGGTACAAATCCAAAACATTTCCCCGGTAGAAGTACCTAAGCATGTTAAGGGGTGATTCGCACACATCGCTGGGATAGCTCTTGACAGCTGTTTTTATCTCAAAGCTCAGATAATCCTTTGCAAGATGCAGGCACTTGCCACTGTATGCGAGTATGCAAATCAAATTCCCTGCTCTTAGCAAAGCCATCCATTGATTACTCAATGATCATGCTCATCATGGTGTGGCGCCCTCTAGTGTCTGGCGCCCTGGGCAATTGGCAAGTTTGCCCAGTGCTTCCGCCGGCCATGGTTGTGACACATTCTTGCCATAACCATCATTAAAATGTTGTGTCACAGTATGCCTTCTGTTGGTTCGGACAAAACTGGATAGCCATCTACGAGCCTTGGGCTCCCAACTCCCTGTCGCCAATTTTGTAGTTTGTCTCTCCTCGGGCCACTGTTGGTAAATTCTCACCACTGCTAACTGGGAACAATCCACAAGCCTTGCCGTTTCAGAGATAATATGACTCAGTTGCCTTGCCATAACAATTTGGCCCTTATAAAAGTCAGTATTCAGATCTGTATTCCTTCCCATTTCTCCTGCATTCTACACATTGATTAGGGGTTGTTTACATGACACCATTTTCAAATAACCCCCTTGGGGTGGAGTCTCCATTTCCCGGGCTTCGGCCCCAGCCTCGACAGGATGCCTGCTCCCTGATTTAAATACCTAGGGATGTAAATTGCCTTTAGAGAGAACAACTTCCCTTGGGCCCAAATGAGGATCTGGTAAGCCAGCTTGCATAAGGGCCGCAATCGCAGACCCCCTGATTATTTGTATAGGAGACCACCAATGTGTTTTGTTGTCTGGAATGTGAGATCCGAGCAGTAGATTCTTTACGTTGACCCATGATCTATGCACTGCCTCAGCAAGCGCAAGATCCAAGCTAGTTAAGACTAAACAGGGGCGGAGCTAAAACTCCTGATAGTGTGTGTTCTTTTCTAATCATAGGGAAAATGTTATGAATGAAACTGTCAGCCCACACTGACGTATGATATATATATATATATGTGTGTGTGTGTGTGTGTGTGTGTGTGTGTGTGTGTGTGTGTGTGTGTGTGTGTGTGTGTGTGTGTGTGTGTGTGTGTGTGTGTGTGAAAAATTCTGCCTAGCAAATTCTAAGACAGACAAAAAACAATCAGGGACATAGATTTCACATAGAGCGCTTGCTGAAGACACAGAAGCTGACGCTGTTTGTTTCAGGTGTTGTAACGTATATAATAATAATATGTATTTAAGGGGCCAGACATGTCAATTTAGCTCAAAAGGAATTATCAATTAATTTATTGGGAATCTTAAAAGAATCACTTACCGTAAAACTTAAAATAATAGCCCAGGCTTTTATTTTCCCAAATCGACGAACTGCACTGGCTTGTATTTGAGACAGGCATCTATATGAGACAGGCCTTTAATGAAGTGTTGAGATGTTGTTCATTGAGTGTAAGCCTAGAGATAACGATCCAAATAGCATAGGCTGATAGATGGAAAGCATGACAGTAGGAGGTTACCACATTATATTACGTTTTATTTATAATTCGAATGTGTTTAACAAATCAGTTAATATAAGAATTAAGGGGCTCACACACCGGTGCACACCGCTGCGCCGCGTGTAGGACAACTCGAGGTATCGCACACCGGACACGCACTTTCTCAGTTTATGGCCAGCAATATTGTTATGTTACATTATGAAATTAAGATAATGTTTGTACTATGTTATGATTGTACTGTACAATTAAATAAAATCGTTGCTAAGTCTGCAGTCTGAACACTTTACCTCAGACCGTCCGTTAACTGAATAAATTGAGAATATCATAATACCTCGAGTTGTCATAGACGCGGCGCTGCGCTTCTCGTCCGGTGTGTGACAGCCATGGGCTGAACAATACAATTTACCGGTAATATCCATCGAGCCTATGAACTTGTTGCCCGAAACACATAAACAAGAAAGAATGAGGCTACCCTGTAAAACAACTGCAATCATGTGATACAAAATGACCCTATTCATCACTATCATCATCACCGCGATCCTCAACTACAAGTTCATTGGGGAATTCCTCCTCCCCGTCGCTCTCCTCCACTTCTCCCTCTCCGGCCTTCTTTAATTCTGCCTGCCTTGCTTGCGCTAACAGCTCCCACCCAGATTGGCAGGGCTCTCTTACGTGCACAATAAGGGACCATAGAACTGGCTTAAACCGACGATCTGGCGGGTTTTAGAAGATTAAATACAACCCGAAACTAAAAAACAGACTAGGCCTCTATTTGAGACCGGCCTTTATTTATCCAAACCTGTCGCCACACCAGGCATGTAAAAGAGACAGGCGTCTATTTGGGACTCGGCTATTATTTGAAGTTTTACGGTATACAGCCATGCAAATGACTCGTCCAGCGTTCATTTGAACAGGCCGTAACTATCAGCTCTGCAGCTCTGCAAACTATAGTGAAACACTATTTATTAGCAAGGTAACTTAGATCAGCAGTTTAAGACATTAAATTAGTAAGCACATAACACAAGAACAATTATCTTTAAAATATAGACAAGACTTTATTGATTATTCTAACACATAAAACTAATATCTAACACAAACACACACACACACACACACACACACACATTCATACGAGTTGCAGAAAGAAAGCGAGTGAGGAAAGAAAATGAGTTTTAAGAATGAGATAATGAAATCCCAAGTTTCTATATGCACTTATAAGATATTACCTGAACGAACCATAAATCCTTAATTTAATAATTTGTACCAGCATCCACCTGGATGATGCGACGGCAGCCATATTGCGCCAGTACGCCCACCACACACCAGCTTACTGGTGGAGAGGAGACAGTGATAAAGCCATTCAGTATATATGGGGATGATTAGGAGGGGATGATTAGGAGGCCATGATGGACAGAGGCCAAGGGGCAAATTTTGGGGATTTTTAATGACCACAGAGAGTCAGGACCTTGGTTTAACATCTCATCCGAAGGACGGTGCTCTTTGACAGTATAGTGTCCCCGTCACTAGGACCCACACAGACCACAGGGTGAGCGCCCCCTGCTGGCCTCACTAACACCACTTCCAGCAGCAACCTGGTTTTCTCAGAAGGTCTTCCATCCAGGTACTTCCTGCTCTACTACTGTTCGGACGCTCTTGCTTACTGCTCTGCGCTTTGCTCTATCGCTTTTATATTTTTATATATTTTATCTCCTTTTATTACCTAATTTTAACTTTAGCAAATCAGCACAGTGCTCAAACGCTTGGATTACTACAAAAAAGCTGAATTCTTTTATTCGACCAGCCTCCCACTGAAAGCTTACATTCCGGGGAAGGGAAAACACAACTGCCTACATTCAAAAGGATAAGAGAAAATGCCTCTTCTGGAATATACTTGCTGCATTTACTGCCAGAGACTTTTACAAAGGATTGCAGTTCTTGAAACAAAGTTACTTGTGGGACCATCAAACCAGACGGAACACACAACAGAGCTTTGTCATGGATGCCCTCAGCATACAGCCGGTGAGACCCATGAATCTAGTACTCCTCGACAGGCCATAATGAGTGTAGAGAAACAAGCCGATTGACTTACAAATCGATGGCACAAACAGGGTGTGAAACCCAAAGGCACTCGAGACATCAGATTGTCACGAGTATCATATATTTCCGCAGTAGCATCCTCTACCCCAGATACAGCTCTGACAAGGATTGCAAATACTGGTCTCCTACCACCGCCTATACATCTTGAGAACAGATTTGAAGTATTAATGAATGTAAATGAGGAATCCCCAAACATGATGAATGTGATTGAACACAGACTGAATTAGCCAGTAGCTAACACTGATGCTAACTGGCGCTCGAGGACGAGCAGACAGCGGCACTCAGCTCAGAGCGCAGCCGAGCTCAGGGCTCTGATAGTGGGTGACTCCATAATCAGAAAAATTAGCAGCAGGGATACAACTACGTGCTGCCATCCACAAGCAACAACTTCTGATGTAAACAGGGAACTTGAGAACATTCTGATGAAAATAAGACTGCAAATCGACTCATCATTCATGTGGGGAAAAATGATATTCATAAAGAGCAGTCAGAACTCCTTAAGAAGGATTTCAATGAACTTTTTGAAACACTTAAAAGTCTGAAAGTTCAAACATTCATCAGTGGACCACTCCCAGCAAGAGGAACAAACAGTTTTTCACGGTTTGCTTGGGCTTAATACATGGCTCCAAAAAACCTGCTATTTAAAAGGAGTAAACTTCATTGACAACTTCAATCTGTTCTGGAGTCAGAGGCAACTGTTTCAACAGGATGGGCACCACCCAAACAAACTTGGTTCAAGAGGGCTAAAGGACAATATCTACTTCTCCCTCAATCATCCTTCTGCAGTGTGTGCCAACACACTCAACCTGAATGGCACACACACACCTGGATACAGTATAAATGACCACAGGACTTCCCTTCAGCACCTGAATGGACATGCGGTTGACACGTCACACAAGGACAATGATAACACCATGCAGCCACAACAACTTTTGCTCATGGACACAATCTCACTTGAGCCCTGCCCACAGAGCTCACCACAGACAGACTGTGACATACTAGAACTGCTCCAAGATTCAGCACCCAAGGATGACTTTCTGGAAAACAGAGAGGGAAACCAGGACAGCATATTACAGCCTCCGATAACACCAGAGCAACAGCCCCTCTCACCAGACACGTTATCCCTCTCTCCAGCAACTCCACTTCTGTGCTTCTCAGAGAAAATGGAAAAACTGGTGTTTGCTGGAACCAAACTATCTGCAAGCCCCCAGATATCAACCAAAAAACGGCAGGCCCCACAACCACCAAAGCCTGCTGGACCACCTCGCCCTCCTCCTCCTCCTGCGAGAGCTCTTCGGCCTCTGCCACAACGCCAGGGCTCACACCCTCCTCCATCGGCTCAAGGTCAACCAAAAACAACTTATACCAGCTCTCAGTGATTTGTGTCGGGTCCCCGCTATGATAACAGTAACTTTCTCAAATGTTTACAGAACAAGCGGGAACCCAGTGTGCCTGAATCTTTCTCTATTGCTGTTCAATTACATAATAGAAAGTCTAAGGTCTTCAAAAGCCGTACAGCAAAGCCGTACAGCAAACCCATCTAATCTGGTGCCTATTACATGCCAAACTAAGATTGCTGTGGGGACAAAAAGTAAGACTGTTAATTAGCACTTTTAAACATCCGCTCACTTAAAAATAAATCACTTCTAGTCAACGACTTAATAACCACATACAACCTGGATTTTATGTTTCTAAATGAAACTTGGCTAGAAGACAGCTGCAGTGCAACAATCCTCCATGAAACATCCCCTCCTAACTTTACTTTTATGAGTGTCTGCAGAGCGGGCAGGAGAGGCGGGGGTGTGGCTGCTCTTTTTAAAGATGTCTATCAATGTACGCAAATATCATTTGGTAATTGCCCGTCTTTCGAATATCTGGGTATTGTGTTAAAAGGTGCTCCACGCATTTTACTTATCATTGTTTACAGGCCTCCAAAATACTCTCCAGCCTTTGCTGAGGACTTTACAGAACTGCTATCAACAATTTCCTCAGAGTTTGACTGTTTTGCTATTGCTGGATATTTTAACATTCACATAGATAATGCAGGATGCCATATGCCATATGTCCCCAATGCCATATTGGGGCAAAAGAAATCAAAACTGTTTTAAAAACTTTTGATCAGACTCAGCATGTACATGGACCCACACACAATCATGGACACACTCTAGATTTACTAATCAGTAAGGATATAAACATTTCATCGATTGTTATAAAAGATGTAGCACTGTCTGATCATTTCTGTATTTTCTTTGATATATTGATTTCTCCTGCCATTGAAGCTAGATCTGTGTCTGTCAAGAAGAGATGCTTAAATGAGAACACTAGTGTGCTATTTATGAAGGCCATATCTTTAACACCAAGCATATCTGCTGACTCTGTTGATTTTCTCCTTGATTCTTTTAACTCAAAAGTTAAAGGTGTAATTGATGATATTGCTCCTGTGAAAGTCAGGAAGAGTGGTAGACAAAAAGCACCTTGGAGAAACTCAACAGCAGTGCAAAGTATGAAAAGAAAATGCAGAAAAGCAGAGCGCATGAGGCGGAAGACAAAACTTGTAGTACATAATAACATCTACAAAGACACCATCCATGCTTTCAATATGGAACTAGGCAAAGCTAGACAGACTTTCTTCTCAAATATTATAAACAGCAACTTAAACAACACATGCACTCTTTTTGCTACTGTAGAGAGACTGACAAACATCCCCAAGCCAGATTCCCAATGAATTGCTCTCAGACAGCAAGTGCAGGGAGTTTGCTTCTTTCGTCTCTGGGAAAATCAATAATATCAGAAAGGTGATCAGCACATCATTGAGCCGCACTGGGGTCAGACAGATCAGACCACAACCTGATAAAGTAGTTACTATGTCTGATTTAAAAGAAATTGATGGCAAAATTTTGGAAGAAACCGTACAGCACCTTAAAACATCAACCTGCGCCCTTGACACACTTCCCACATCTTTCTTCAAAAGTGTGTTAAACAGCTTAGAATCAGATCTTCTAGAAGTGGTTAATGCCTCATTTCTCTATGGGACTTTTCCAAACTCCCTGAAAACTGTAGTTGTCAAGCCCCTCCTGAAAAAGAGCAATCTGGATAAGACCATATTAAGCAACTATAGACCGATCTCAAATCTTCCTTTCATAGGCAAGATCATTGAAAAAGTTGTCTTCAATCAGCTGAACAAATTCTAAAGTCCGAATGGATACTTTGACAATTTTTAATCCGGTTTCCAATCGCATCACAGCACAGAGACAGCACTCATAAAGATAATAAACGAAATTCGCTTAAATACTGATAAAGGCAAATTATCAGTTCTAGTACTACTCGACCTCAGTGCTGCATTTGACACTGTCGATCACAACATACTTCTTGACAGGCTGGAAAACTGGGTGGGGTTTTCTGGGATAGTCCTAAAATGGTTCAGGTCATACTGAGGTTATTATGTGAGTATAGGAGAGCATAAGTCTGAGTGAACATCCATGACATGCGTTCCTCAAGGCCCAATTCTTGCGCCACTCCTATTCAACCTGTATGCTCCCAATGAGACAAATAATGAAAAAGAAACCAAATCTCTTACCACAGCTATGCAGACGACACACAGATCTACTTAGCCCTATCGCTTCAGTTAAACAAAGACAAAACTGAGGTCATTGCATTTGGAAACAAAGATGAAGTTCTCAAGGTGATTGCATACCTTCACTCTAGGGGTCAAACAACTAAAAATCAAGTCAGGAATCTTAGTGTGGCTCTAGAGTCAGACCTTAGTTTCATTAGTCATATCAAAGTAATAACTAAATCAGCATATTATCATCTGAAAAATATTGCAAGAATTAGATGCTTTGTTTCCAGTCAAGACTTAGAGAAACTTGTGCATGCTTTCATCACCAGTAGGGTGGATTATTGTAATGGACTCCCCACTGGCCTTCCTAAAAAGACCATAAGACAATTGCAGCTCATACAGAACGCTGCTGCCAGGATTCTGAGCAGAACCAGAAAATATGAACACATCACACCAGTCCTCAGGTCTTTACATTGGCTCCCAGTTACATTTAGGATTGATTTTAAAGTATTATTACTGGTATATAAATCATTTAATGGCCTAGGACCTCAATACATTGCAGATATGCTCACTGACTATAAACCCAAAAGGAGTGTGCTTTTAGCTACTATGCCAGCCGCAGCTGGAACCAGCTTCCAGAAGAGATCAGATGTGCTCCTACAGCAGTCACTTTCAAATCCAGACTCAAAACACATCTGTTTACCTATGCATTTACTGAATGAGCACTGTGCCACTGCTCGTCCGATTGTTTTTACTGTATTTTTTTTTTTTTATTCTAAACTGTTTTGATTGTTCTTATTTCTTTTGATTATTTTAATTTGTTTATTCTAAACTGCTTTAATTATTCTTATTTCTTTTGATTATTTTAATTTCTTCTATGTAAATTACTTTGAATTACCATTGTGTATGAAATGTGCTGTATAAATAAACTTGCCTTGACTTGCCTTGCCTTACTAACCAGGCTCAGCCCTGCTTAGCTTCAGTGGGCAACCAGTCTTGGGCTACAGGCTGATATTTAAAGGGACACTAAGTAAGAATTACTCCCATCTAGCGGTGAAATTGTATTTTGCATTCAAAGGAATTGTGTTCTCCAGCGCCTCACGTTTTCAAATGAGTGTTGCATCTATGGTAGCAATATGTACCAAATACCATGTACCATGTTTTTTTTTATGTACCAAAAAGCTATGACAGGATATCTTCTAATAGCACTTTGTCGAGTTTTCCCTCGGGTGAACAGGTTTGTTATTTCAAACAAACTTCAAATTGACACAACGAACAAACGAATGTTACAGTACGAAGTAATGAGTGTCAAAAACATGAACTATTGTAATTATGCCTTGTTTACTTGTTATATTTTTTTGAAGTATGTGCATTGTTAGATATCATCATCAGATGATTCAACAGTAGGGAGAGGAAGAAGTAACGTTAGAGGTAGAGGAAGAGGACAGAGAGGCAGTGGATCAGTGGGATCTAGGCGAGGAGGTGGACGACGAGGAAGAGGAGGAGAGTGAGTGTCAATACAACGACGACAAAGATGCCCGGCAGCTACAAGAGCTACATACAGAATGTATGCGTCTGTATTATTCAATGCGAGGTCACAGTATAAATGATAAATAACAGAAAATATCAGATAACATAAAAATTGAAGTAGAGTTAGCTATGCAAACAATGCAAGAGCAATCATATGCTCTATTAAAATATATTTGTATCTAATTTCTAGCTTACAAAAGTAAACTTACAAACTTTTTTTAGTGCCTTTTTAGAAAATCAATCCCGACCTTCACTCGTGTTTTTTGTATCCTCCGGTCACGTTTCCTTTTACGATCATTTTTGGTCTGTTTTGGCGAAGAGGATTTCTTATCCAGTGGCTCGGCATAGGTATGGTCCGCCATTAAAAATAAAAGTGACAAGCGCCTCTCACTGCTCTGCTCCTCCGTTTCTGCTGTTTTCAGTTACGTCACGCTGCGGCTCTGAATGAAAACGCGTTGTGTAAACTCGTTGGCGTACTTTTTGTCCCTCTCTGCTATTATGGTTTTTCAAGATGGCGGAACTACATGGAAGCCTCCGTGGACTTACCCGTCCCATGTATATAAAAATAATAAATTCTTAGTTTACGAGGATAAATCAGATAATTGGCAGAAGTATTTCTACACCATTGGGGACATATTTATGAACACAAATATTGATTTTAGATTATAAATTACCCAAAAAGTTACTTATAGTCCCTTTAACCCTTCAATCATTTGTTTATTCAAATTTTAGTCGGGTTATTAAATTTTAGATCAATGCACCAGTTCAGTTAAGAGTCTGGAGGCTACTTGCTTGTCTTTGCGTACCTTTGGGGATTCCTTTTGTCAGCGTAAAAGGGGGTTTCCCGGGTTCATTGATTGGCTGGCGGTCTCCTCATGCCTGGACATGTGTGTTGGCGGATGGATGGAAAGTCTTTGAAGTTGGACTTTGCAATTGAATTGTTAAAGCGAAACTTTGCAGCAAAACTTAACTTGGAACCGAGACTCTCAACGGAAAAGAAAAGAAAGCTAAGAAAAGAAAGAAAAGTGAGACAAGTAGTTAGATGGCTTGAATGAAGCTGTTGTTTAAACCATGTTCTTCTGATCTTGATTTGGGTTCTTTTGTCTGCTTGTCTACATGGTTACTTGTCTGTCTGGTTACCCCATCATGGCTTCTCCATGACAATGTATCTTCTCTAATGCATTCTGGAATCTTCTTCAACATAACTCGCTCTACAGCATAACTCTAAGGCTTTGTTCGGGTCCTAAGATTTAAAACTCAAATGTTTGTCCAGCCTCCTGGATGAGTTCTGACCAATTAGACTCTGTCTTTATTTGATAGGTGGCATTTTCTTCACCACTCATTGTAAATCATGCGTTATCTGTGATCTCTTTACTCTCCAGCTTTAGCAGAGTACAGAGGGAACAGTTTAGACATGATTCCTATTATTAGAACACAAAACATTTTACACAGATTTCAATCAAGCCATCTTCTGAATTAAGAACATATGATCGTACTGATAGGAAACAAGACACACTTTCATTCAAACATCTAATAGTTATAACAATTACAGGACTTAGATGTGATCTAAGCATAATAGACACATACAGAGGTTGTAGACACAATATAGAATTATATAGTTGAACGATGTTTGATTATAAGTCCGTCAATGATTGTTTTGGGATGATTTTATGTCTTTTTATATATAAAGTCTCAATCTCTGTGGGTTTAAGAGATTTCAACCCTGGTGTCATTCAGAGGTCCTTAAGACGAAGGAGGTCTGTTTTAAATCCTTTGTCTTGGGATCAAACAACCTCTGCCGTTATCTTGGTGGGTCCCGAACTGTGCCATATCTGAACCAATCAGTCTTTTCCAAACTATCTAACTTTGACAAGTTCTTCCTTTAGTTGGGCTCATCTCTTTGAAGCTTGCATGGCCATGAAGTTCTTACTGGGGGTTTTCATTGGTTAGCATAGACTGGCTGGAGCCCGGATCTTTATGGTTCTAGATTGGTGATTTGAGGTCTGGAGTGTTCGGTTCTGTGTGGAATTAAGTTTGAATGAATCACATGGAAGATTCATTTGTGTTTGGCTCGCCCTCAAATCCTACACAGGTGTGCTTAATTGTTTCCTGGTCGATGACGTCACATGACGTTCCGTCATGCCATTGGACTGATGACGTGCTTCATGACACAATCACGCAGAGGCGTTCCCACAGCGTTGACAGGGAACTAGCAGCATACCTAAAGTCCACTTGTAGTATAGCTACAATTCTAAAGAAAGAGGACTTGTTACCTCTGTTACACTTAAATGTACACTTTTATACTTTTAAACTGAAAAGTGGACCTTATGTAGTCCCAAGAAGTATTGAAGTATACCCATTTCTTTTTTGTGTTGGTCTACATTAAATTTTTGAGCTGTTGATCATACACATAAGAACCAATTAAATGTGTGTGCAGTTTCTTCTTGCCCTTTTCCTTAAATGGTATGTGCTTCTGGATTTTACTGAAGAAGGGTTTGTGTTTATTACTGTGTTTAACAAATTTAATTGAATTTCATTTCTCAAAGTCTCTTACCTTCCTTTTTTCTTCAAATATTTTGAACCGTTATGTCCAGAAAACAAATCCTCTGCAGTCCAGCTTAGTGCCAGCAAATCCAAAGAGGGAATGTTTTGCATGAATCACAGAATGTGACTCCAAACAACAAAATGGGTTAACCTATACACTGCTTCTTCAAGCAATTAGCCAGATATACAGACAGTGGATAAACACACCCCTGTTAAAACTGCTGGGTTTTGCAATATTAAATATGAAAAAGACTTTTACATTTAATCTAAAATTTACAAGCTGATACTATTCAAGAAGCATGCAGCTGGAAACTCATATTTTCCCAGAGCACGTAACTGCTAACTAAAAAATTACTACAAGTATATGAGTAAACTATCAGTATACCTATAAGTCACTTGTAGTATAGTTGCACTACAAACAAAATACTTTGTTGCATACTAGTTATGTATTCAAAGTTTATACTGTTACACTTAAAGTATACTTGAAGTATATTAAAGTTAACACTTAAAGTATATTTTAATACACTAAAATGTGGGCCTATTTACTCCCAAGTGGTATTGCAACAGTGCACTTACAAGTACACTTCTAGTACATTGATATTAGTATACTTACTACATAAAGTTTACTTAAAAATATACTTGAATTATATTTAATAAAATTAACTTGAAGTATACTTATTTTTGTAAGGGAAGGCAAAATGGAGAATCCTTTTTGTACCCTAACATTCTGTATTTTGATTTAGGACTACCCAGAAATAAATATTTCATTGCTTTCCCTTTGTTTGCTCCTTTTCATTGCTTGTCTTATTGTGGTTAATAAGGCCACACTGGGTGTGTTTTTTTTTTTTTTTTTTTTTTTACTCTAACATGAATTAGGATAATGACTAACTACAGACACTTTATTTAGATGTATATCAAAATCTGTATTGAATTTGTTTGTATAGTATACAAGTCAACACAAAATATATTATCATATTCAATGAACACAGTTCCAATATATAAAAACAAACGTCTCTAGTCTTTTTAGGGCTATAATTTGGCTATTAACCCCCAAAATACCATTTTGTACATTAATAATTTTCAGAATAATGTTATAATAATTAATTAATTTTAGCAATGACTATGACAATTGTAAGACCATAAAGATAGACTAGGCATTCCAGTCTATTTCCATTCCATTTTCATCTCCTCATTTTTATTATTTTTACAATATTCAGTATGTTGAGCTGACCTATGCTCTCCAGATAAAGAACTGGCATAATGACACCTCCCAAAACAACGGAACATATTGCAATAGAGATTAAAGTGCAGTAGTACATATCAAAACCTATTGGTAAAATGTGTCCGAATGAAAAGATAAGTGCTGATGGCAGGTAAGCAGTTAAAGTCAGGATAAAACTGTTAATTATGGTACGCAGGGCTCTCTTCTTTTGGGGGTGTATATGACTCTTCCCTGAAGGATCAGGTTTTCTCAAAGCTTGTAAAACTGAGACGTCACAAAAAGCAATCACAGGTAGGGAAATAAACAGAGGTGTAGATGTAAAAATGCTTGTAAAAATCCAAGGATTTATGATAATAAAAAATCCAAAACAAAGGACAAACAACCAAATTATCATGCAGATTACCTTTCTGATAATAGTAGTTCTCCTGCTGTTCATGTAGATGATGGGATGAACCACAGCAAAATAATAATCTCCACAGACACAAGCCATGAAGAGAGGTCTTCCGCACATGGGTAGTGAATATGTAAAATTATTAAAGCATTCAAATTCTGAGTTGTGCAAAAGCATGTAGTTATAGACACCGAAAGGCAAGACACTTAGGAAAACCAGATCAATGATCGTCAGATTAAACACAAATAAGTCATTCGTAGAAGTGTTTTGCCGATGTCTTTGACAAAGTTTCCGGAGTACAACGGCACTGGCAAAGACACCCAGAAGAACACAAAATATAGAGAGACTTGCCCAGAACAAGGGAAAAGTAAACTGGTCACGGCAAAGTGTAAAATAGTTCCTGGTTCCATTTGAGAAATATGAAGCACTCTGATGTAAAGAGAACATCCCTAAATGCACGAAGAAAGAAAGCAGTCAATGAGACTTGTCCAATTACTTTTGAAGTTAGAGCGATCTGCTGAGGAAGATTAAATAAAAAATACAGTATTTGTATTTATTTATTTATTTATTTATCTTACCTGAATAATGTCTATAATAACCAAGAGGAAAGAGATGCAATGAGAGGCAACAAGTCTCATGAACGAGGTCTGAGAGGTATTACATGTACACAAATAGCAATGGCTTATATCCCTTGACTGTGAAGTTTTGAATATGGTGCAAAATAACATCACCAGTAAAAACAAACACTGCTTAAACAAAAGTACACAGCAGTGGAGGTGGAAAGTTACATTATTACATATATGCATCTATGACAGTTCACAATGCCTATATTTTCACTATAATTTTCTATTATTATTATTATTATTATTTTATTTATTTTTTTATCAAGAAAGTAATCTATATTCAATGGAGCTTGATGTCGGTTATTATTGTTTTCTTTTCATAAATTATTTTTATGGGCGGTTTTCTTCTTCCCTGTTTGAAATAGGGATGGTCATTATGGCAAAAATATCATATCACAATTTTTTCCAAGAAAATCACAATTCACGATTTTATCACGGTTCTTTTTCATGTTGGTGATACTATTTTGCATACAGAGCATTACAGCAATACTACTGAGCATGTACTGAGCATTACAGCCAAACTAATATCCCTATTTAAAAAACAAAGCCTTACAAGGTAACAAAATATAAATAATGGGAGGCATTTAGTCCAAAGTGGTGAAGATAAAAATCTTGTCATTATTTTCTTTGTTATTAAAAAATAAGAACAAAGATACACATTACATATACACAACATAATATAAAAATGAAATAAACAGTGCTTTATTTATTCAGCTACAGTTGGTGTATTTAAAAGTAGTATTCAAGAAAGAATTTAAATTAACAAAGATAAAAATAACACACTGCATAAACTTCACTGTATAAATTATACATTGATTCTTATTATTAAAGTTCTCAGTCAAGAGCAGTGAGTGATTTTGTCTGTTTTGTTGTTTTATTAACATTAAATGGATAGTTCTCCCTAAAATGAAAATTGTCTTCATTTACTCTCTCAAGTTGTTAAACCCAAATAAGTTTATTTTTTTTCTGTTGAAAATTATTTTATTATTTATATCTGTTATTTTGAAGAATGTGGGTAACGTCTCGGTTACGTATGTAACTCTCGTTCCCTGAGTAGGGAACGGAGACGTTACGTCGGATGACGACGAATGGGGTTTCGCTTAGAAAGCCTATCAGCTTCGAGTATTACAAAACGAGCCAATGGCAAACAAATGCCATGGGTCTGCGGAATTTGCATGACGTAACTCCGCCCCACCTCGTGGGTATAAAAGGAGGACGCTAGCAACATGCAGTTATGTTTTCTCGCTGAGGAGCCAAGACTGAACTAGGCGATCCCCGCGAAACAGCGGAAGTGGCAGGAAGACGTAACGTCTCCGTTCCCTACTCAGGGAACGAGGGTTACATACGTAACCGAGACGTTCCCTTTCGTTGTCACTCGGAGTTACGTCGGATGACGACGAATGGGGTTACCAGTCAAATCACGCCACCTTCACAGCTGTCTTCCAGCGCCCTGCGAAAATCTGAGCCCTCGAGATATTAGGACGAAGGACTCCTATTAAACACAGGAAAACCAAGGTACACTGGGAAGCATATCCCAAGCTTTTAAGGGGAAATATGCAAATATCACCAACCCAGTGGGGGGGGCATTTGAAAATACACATATGACCTGAAAGTAACATATGGAGAAACTCTGAGGTGTCCAGCCGCAGGTGGAATATTTCAACCTCAGGGGTGGCAAGGTGGCTTGCCGAGGGAAAGACACATGCTCAAAAGAGGCTTACAGTGGAAATACACGTGTGGGGGTAGCTCATGGGAGGGACCATGCACACGGAGGCACCTAGCCGACGCCCAGGCAATAGACACTGGCGCTAGCATCAGGGGTGCTGGAGGAACTCAGGGCTTTCGGAGAAGCTCACCTGAGCAGAATATCGCACGTATCCAGTCCGCGGCGTGGAATGGCGAGCAAGCGAAGACACCTGAGCGGGTCCGGAACTAGCTGTTTGAAGCGAGAACACGAGAGGACACTGGCTCCACTCGGAGATTATAGAATCTGGCGAAAGTGTTAGGTGTCGCCCAGCCTGCAGCTCTGCAGATGTCTGCTAGCGAGGCGCCATGCGCCAGCGCCCAGGAGGATGCCACACTCCGGGTGGAGTGGGCGGTCACACCAAGGGGGCACGGCCGGCCTTGCTGCTGGTAAGCCAAAGCAATGGTGTCCACTATCCAGTGAGACAACCTCTGCTTAGAGAGAGCCTTTCCCTTCAGCTTCCCACCATAACAGACAAAGAGCTGGTCTGAGGTCCTGAAACACTGCGTCCTGTCTACTGGACAGAGCAGTGCCAAGGCTGGGTCTGCCTCCTCCGAGGGCAGCGCTTGCAGGTTCACCACCTGGTCCCGGAAGGGAGTGGTAGGAACCTTGGGCACATATCCAGGCCGGGGTCTCAGGATCACGTGAGAACCGGCTGGCCCGAACTCTAGGCACGCTTCGTCAACGGAGAATGCGTGCAGGTCCCCGACCCTCTTGAGAGAAGCCAATGCAATCAGGAGCGCTGTCTTCATTGACAGGAACTTAAGCTCCACTGATTGCAAAGGCTCAAAGGGAGCACTCCGCAGGGCACTTAAGACCACTGAGAGGTCCCAAGAAGGAAAGAGAGGAGAGCGAGGAGGATTCAGTCTCCTCCCCCCCTCAGGAACCTGACGATCAGGTCGTGCTTCCCTATGGACTTACCTTCCACTAAGTCGTGGTGAGCGGCAATAGCGGCAACATAAACTTTGAGGGTGGAGGGAGACAGCCTTCGCTCCAACCCATCTTGAAGGAAGGAAAGCACGAAACTGATCGAACAACTCCGCGGGTCTTCTCGGCGAGAAGAGCACCAATTGACGAATAGGTTCCACTTCAACGCGTAGGCATGTCTCGTGGACGACGCTCTAGCGGAAGTGATGGTAGCCACCACCGCAGGTGGTAGGGTACTCAAACCTGTCTCGTCCCGTCGAGGAGCCACACGTGGAGGGTCCAGAGATCGGGACGAGGGTGCCATAGAGTGCCCCGTCCCTGAGAAAGGAGGTCCTTCCTCAGAGGAATTGGCCAAGGAGGTGCTGTCGCTAGGAGCACTAGTTCGGAGAACCAAGTCCGGGTGGGCCAGTACGGCGCAACCAGAAGGACTTGCTCCTCGTCCTCCCTGACCTTGCGCAGGAGCTGCGCAAGAAGGCTCACTGGGGGAAACGCATACTTGCGGCCCCGCGGCCAGCTGTGCGCCAGTGCATCCGTGCCGAGCGTGCCCTCGGTCAGAGAATAAAACTGGGCGCAATGGGATGAGTCGCGGGAGGCAAACAGATCTATCTGTGCGCGCCAAACTGGTCCCAAATCAGCTGGACCGACTGGGGATGGAGTCGCCATTCTCCAGGGAGGGGCTGAAGCCGTGACAGCTCGTCGGCAGCATGGTTCAGGGCTCCGGGAATGTAAATAGCACGAAGGGACCTCAGATGCTTCTGACTCCATAGGAGGAGGTGGCGAGCGAGTTGCGACATACGGCGGGAGCGTAGACCACCTTGATGGTTGATGTACGCTACTGTGGCGGTATTGTCTGATCGGACTAGTACGTGTTGACCCATGAGCAGCGCTCGGAAGCGGTGCAGAGCAAGGCGTACTGCCAGCAACTCGAGGCAATTGACATGCCATAGGCGCTGGGGTCCTGTCCAGGAGCCCGCGGCAGCATGACCATTGCACATGGCGCCCCAGCCCGTGGTGGAGGCATCTGTTGAGACAACAACACGCCTCGACACTCGTCTCAGGGGGACACCAGCCCTGAGAAAACTGAGGTTCAACCACGGGGTGAAGGTCTGACGGCAGCTCGAAGTCACTGGAACTCGGAGCTTGCCTTGTTGCCATGCCCACCTCGGGACTCGGTCGCGAAGCCAAAGCTGAAGCGGTCTCATATGAAGCAATCCGAGCGGCCCGACCGCGGCTGCAGATGCCATATGCCCCAGGAGCCTCTGAAAAAGTTTCAGTGGAACCGCTTTCTTGCCCTGTATTTGTCTCAGACAAGTCAGCAGTGACTGCGCGCGCTCGCTCGTAAGCTGGGAGGACATGGCGACCGAGTCGATGTCCATTCCGAGAAAAGAGATCCTCTGCACGGGGCAAAGTTTGCTCTTCTCCCAGTTGACCCGAAGGCCCAGACGGGCTAGGTGCCGGAGCACAAGGTCCCTGTGTTCGCAAACCTGGTCTCGAGAGTGAGCTATAATCAGCCAGTCGTCGAGATAGTTCAGGATGCGAACCCCGTGAACCCGAAGGGGAACAAGGGCTGCCTCGACGACCTTCGTGAAGACGCGAGGAGACAGGGCTAGCCCGAACGGGAGAACCGCGTACTGATATGCCTGTCCCTCGAAAGCAAACCGGAGGAACGGTCTGTGACGAGGGAGAATGGAGACATGAAAGTAGGCGTCCTTCAGGTCGATAGCTGCAAACCAATCCTGGGGCCGCACACACTCGAAAATGCGTTTGGCGGTGAGCATTTTGAACGGCATCCTGTAAAGGGAGCGATTCAATACTCGCAGGTCCAGGATTGGTCGTAACCCACCGGTTTTCTTGGGGACAATGAAGTAAGGGCTGTAGAAGCCGGACCTCATCTCGGCTGGAGGGACAGTCTCGATTGCACCCTTCGCCAGCAGAGTGGCAATCTCTGCTCGCATGACCGGGGCGTTGCCACCGACCAAAGTGGAGCGGACTCCCCTGTATCGGGGAGGAGACCGTGCGAACTGAATCGCATAGCCGAACCGGATGGTGCGGGCGACCCAGCGGGACAGTTGGGGAAGCTCTAGCCAGGCTTCTAGGAACTGCACCAGCGGGGTCATGCGGACCACCGGCGTCCCCCCGGAGGGGCAGCGAAGCGGAGTAACTGGCCCGGACGTGGACGGCATAGCGATCCGGTGTGGGGGCGCAGTTAAGCTCCGCGCCCTGACAGAGGAGGCCAGGGAAGGACCAGCGTTCCACGGGGGCCTGCTTTGCCAGGGGTCTGGCGACCGAGTGGGACAGGGACGAAACGGCCCGTGGGCGGCACGCCGTGTCAACCGACTCTGGGACAGAGGGGGACGAGGAGAGCACGGCTGGTGGGCGGCGCTCTGTGTCGTCCGAAAACTCTGTGTGCTCAGGGGTGAGAGGTTTGTTTCTGTCTTTAACCACATTAGGGTGCTGCCCACCCGTGGGTGAGCAGCGGGGAGTGGAGAACAAAAGATTCTCCCCCGGCCCTCCACCGGGGGAAGGAGTGGCCCTGCTACCATCTCCTGGGAAACAAACGTCATCCCTGAGCAGCCCATCTCAGGAGCGCCGCTTGGCCCGGCGCTTGGCGGGGGGCGGGGCTGGAGAGGGCTGGGGCGCCTTCCTGCGGCTTCCTCCGCGCGTCGGCCTGGGTGAAGGCTGCTGCTTTGGCCTAGCGGGAGGGGCGGGAGCTTTAGGAGGGCGCCCTCGGCGGGAAACAGGCTGAGGCGTCTGCCCGACCGACGACGAGGCAGCAGCGGGTCGGCGGGGCAGAATATGTTTGATAGCCTCAGTCTGTTTCTGTGCAGTTGAGAACTGTTGGGCAAAATCCTCAACTGCGCTGCCGAAGAGGCCGGCCTGGGACAGGGGCGCATCGAGCAGACGAGTCCGCTCGGAATCCCGCATGTCAGCCAGGTTCAGCCACAGGTGTCTCTCCTGGACCACCGCGGTGGACATCACCAAACCCAGGGAGCGCGCGGCTACCTTCATCGCCCGGAGAGCGAGGTCGGTTGCGGCACGCAGCTCATTGAAGAGCCCTGGGTCTGTCCTGCCCTCGTGCATGTTTCTGAGCATCTGGGCCTGGTAGACCTGCAGAGTGGCCATAGCATGCAGAGAGGTAGCCGCCTGTCCCGTCGCTCTGTAAGACTTCGCCGCCATAGACGACGAAAATCTACAGGCCTTGGATGGATGCTTAGGCTCGCCCCGAGAAGAAGCACTCTGAGGACACAGTTGCATCGCAACAGAGCGTTCAACCGGGGGAAGCCCAGTGTACCCACGGGCGGCCGCCTCATTGAGGGGAGGAAAGGCGGATGGGATCAGCGAGCGGTCCCGGGAAGACAGGGGGGTCTTCCAGGACTTCGAGATCTCATCATGCACATCCGGGAAGAATGGTATTGGGGTTTGCCGTGGACCACGGGGGTCGGCAGCCTTACCCAAAAACCAATCGTCCAGCCGCGAGCGCTCAGGACAGGGTGGAGGCCTCCACTCTAAACCAATGCTCGCGGCTGCCCGGGAAAGCATGGCCGTCATTTCCGGATCCGATTCAGGCACAGCCGTATGCACACCGGAAGGTGGCAGCTGCGCTGAATCTTCACTTCCGGAAGAATCAAGCCCACCTTGTGATGCTGCTACAGACATGGCATCTTCCTCTGTAGCTTCAACCGAAACCCGCGGGGCACCCGAAGGTAGACCCGCGGGAATCGGAGGCTCACTAGCGGGCACCGTCACTGAAGAGGGGGTCTGGGGTCGCGGACACATAGTCGGCGCCTGGTTCCAGACCGTTACCCTCAGGTCACCCTGGCCACCAGCCGAAGTAGCACTCCTCGGGGGAGCATTAGATCGGGGTGTGGATGAGGGGACTCTCACTCTTGCGAGTTCATTGAGTCTCGACCTTAGTGACGCGATGGTCATGTTCCCACAGAGAGAACATGACTCATCCACGAGCGCTGCTCTAGCGTGATCCATGCCCAAACACACTAGGCAGCGCTCGTGCCCATCAGAGTCAGACACATATCTGCCGCAACCAGAAGTGCACGGGCGAGGCATCTTTAAAAAGACGTGCCGCGTGCAAGCTCTTTTGTGAGAGAGAGAAACACTCTGATGTCGAGGCGCCCAGGGAGACACACACTCTCTGGCAAAACCACTGCACAGATCAGCAGGAAGCGCGCGCTCGCTGGAATCGCCCACAAACACCAACACCAGAGGAACTCGTTTGTAAAAAGCTGACAATTTCAGAGATGGCTTGTGGAGTGAAGAGATGCTCTTGGCTCCAAAGCGAAAACATAACTGCATGTTGCTGGAGGTGGGGCGGAGTTACGTCATGCAAATTCCGCAGACCCATGGCATTTCTTTGCCATTGGCTCGTTTTGTAATACTCGAAGCTGATAGGCTTTCTAAGCGAAACCCCATTCGTCGTCATCCGACGTAACTCGGAGTGACAACGAAAGGGAACCAAACAGTTAAACTAGCGCGCATCTAAAATACACGCATATGATGACACGCACCCAATTTCCTCTCAAATGTTTGCTTTCACTTTAGACATAACCAACTGTGTTTATGTAAACCTTGTGTGTATTTGACCATTTTAGGGCAATAAGACTCGAAAGATAACTTAGTCCAGTAACCAGGCGCTATTTTACAGGCTTTTAGTGCCTGTGCGCTTCGGGTATATGCGCTCAGAAAAGCGCATATTGGAACAGCGCATCAGCATGCAAATGAAAATTTTAAACGGCAAGGCTTTAAAGCACATGCAAATAATGAACTTTTGTGAACTGCAGTGTCCTTTGAGTGTCTAACTCTACCTTTGCATTAACATGTGATGGGAATGTACAGTATGTTGAGGCGGAGGCGCCATAACTGATAGAATGCACTGTAGCACGATACTACGATATTTCTTCAAAAGTAGATCGTGGAGAAATTAAAATCTAAAAAAGATTCAGATCAATGAGCACACATTAAAATACTCTAGTGGGTCATGTTTTCAAGTTGTCACTAAGGTTTTACAGCCAAATTTAGCACAAAACAAAACACACAATTTCAAATCATTATTTTGGCCAATCGATATGGAACTTAGTTTATAGAAATATAATTACAGCATTAAAATAAAATAAAAAGTTACCTGTCTGACAAAACTGAGAGCACAGTTCAACATGTTTTTGCATAGATGCAACTAATACCTGACATAGCCAAAATGATGTGTCATAATGTTTTACTGTCTCTTGTTCGGTTTACTCTGATTCCAGGTGTCTTTCTTCTTGTTCATCATCTTTGTTGTATACACCATGCTTCCCTTCTCCATGAGGGATGCCATCATAGCCAGCGTGATCACCGCGTCCTCTCATACTGTTGTCCTCAGTGTCTGCCTCTCCTCTACAGTCGACCATGTGGAGCCCCTGGTATGGCAGGTCAGTGCTCTCCCGTCTGTCTTGCTATGTGCGTGCCAAGAGCTGTGAGCTTTACCCTGTGCGCCAACTGCTTAAGTTTGCCTTGTCGGTTGAAGCCATTGCCGTGATTGTGCATGTGCCTGTGGGAACAATTACAAATGTTTATTAAGCCAGAGATGTATTTTGTTGTCTATAAATTGGGTGCTTATTGTAATATTGATCAATTACTTTTGAAAAGCTCTCTGTGTGTTGATAATATGATGGATATTCATTGATATCATTTATGCAAATTACTTAGGTGGTATCAGTCTTAATTAAGGTGACCAGATTTCTTAAATGAAAACAGGAATATAGTTCAGTGCTTAATGTGTTACTCAAATATAATGCTATTATCCAATTATTATCCAAGGGTTAAAAAAAGGATAATTTTAGTTTTTTTGTATTTTGAACATGATGATGTAGTTCTGTGATGAACTATGGTGTATCATATTGTGGCATGATTACATTTAGTTATCAACACACACGTGAAACTTGTTCCCCTCAAAGTAATGCTTCTCAAGTGACAATGATGTCAGCATGCGTCCAAAACAATGCCTTACTACTTACAGTTACATATAAAGAAATGTAAATCAAAATTGATAATAATGTGCATCATCTAAATAATATGAAATATTTTTTAGCATGGTTTAATGCAATAAAGAGAAACAGAGACTGTAAGTACTTAATCTCTTTATTGAATTACATTTGTGCAATTATGGGGCCTATTTTACAACAAATATATTATTTTCTTTGCTTTTCTTAGTATTCTTACAGTTTCATAAACAAACATGAGCTTCAGTGAACTTTAGACACAAAGGTAAAGATGATCGAATGTCATTTTATAGCTTTTTTTGTGAAACTTAAAATAATTCATTTGAAATGACGCATATGAAATATTTTCTGAGGACAGCTCCATCTGAAGAGGGCCATCCAAAACATTGAGTGTCCCCAGAAGACGGGCACATCTGTTCACCCAATACTAAATATAACTAGCTGTAAATATTAGATGAGACTGACCTTCATTTGGCATTGTGTTCCTTATTTAGGCATTTTCATATTCTATAAATCAAAGTCATTAGATTTTACCAAAGTCGTTTGCCCTTATTCATTTTGTTTCAATCTTTTCTATTTTCCTTGTCTTGAATCGCAATGCACATTCTCTGATTTCATTTTCAATCAGATTGCTTGCTATGAAAATCCAGAAAGCTAACTTGCTTCTATCTTCAAATAAACTCGTAAACAAGCAAATGTGACCTTTCCGTAGAAGCCAATTTCTGTGAAGGGCATACAATAATATGCATTTAGAATTTTCTGTAAAAGGTAAAAATTTATATGAACATAAACCCTTAATGTAATTATAAAAAGTAAATGAATTTTCCATTCCCAGTGTCCATTTCTGCATTCAGTGCAAATGTTCCTGCCTTTGACTACACAAAAATAACCCCATCTGACTCTCTCACTATTGCCAAATACTGTTTCTACTCCTTATTTCTTTCACAGTCTCGATTTCTTTCCCTCCCTTTCATGCTATGTCTTCTGGTCCGGGGTAGAGAGACTCTTGAAATCCTTTCTTTTCTGTGTAACATCTGGAATGCCCCAGGCACAAGAGTGAGAGACACTTTGGCAAACTGCTGCTTGGCATCTTTGGCGAAGAACAAAACTATATATATACAGGTCCTTCTCAAAAAATTAGCATATTGTGATAAAGTTCATTATTTTCCATAATTTAATGATAAAAATTACATTTACATTTAGTCATTTAGCTTTTATCCAAAGCGACCTACAACTGAGGACTAAACCAAGCGAGTCATCGTGAAGAGACAAAAACAACGCAAGAACTGGTCAAAATACAAAGTTCAGATATTGCTCGGAGTAGCATAAGCCAGATAAGCAGGGATTTAAAGGAATTTTTTTTTTTTTTTTTTTTTTTAATGTTAAGTGCTCATGGAAGAGATGAGTTTTCAGTTGTCTTTTGAATGCTGTCAGGGATACTGCATTCCGGATGAGGGTGGGCAGATCATTCCACCAGCATGGCACCGTGAATGAGAATGTTCTGGAGAGTGATTTAGAGGCTCTCTGTGATGGTACCACGAGCCGTCGCTCATTGACTGATCGTAGGCTTCTGGTGGGGATGTAGACTTGTAGAAGTGAGTGGAAGTAGGAGGGAGCTGATCCTGAGATCAGTCTGTAAGCAAGTGTCAACACCTTGAACTTGATGCGAGCAGCGAGTGGTAGCCAGTGCAGAGAGATAAACAGAGTGACGTGGGCCCTTTTGGGCTCGTTGAAGACCAGACGAGCTGCAGCATTCTGGATCATTTGTAGAGGTTTAGTTGCACATGCTGGAAGTCCGGCCAGGAGAGCATTGCAGTAATCAAGCCTAGAAATGACCAGGGCCTGGACGAGAAGTTGTGTTGCATGCTCAGTTAGGAAAGGCCTGATCTTCCTGATGTTGTGCATTGCAAACCTGCATGATCGAGCTGTCGTTGTGATGTGGTCTGTGAAGGTCAGCTGATCGTCAAAGATTACTCCAAGATTTCTGACTGACCTTGATGGGGTGATTGAGGAAGAATCTAGCTGGATGGAGAAGTCGTGCTGTAGAGACGGCTTGGCAGGGAGGATGAGAAGCTCAGTCTTTGCCAGGTTGAGCTGTAGGTGATGTCTCTTCATCCATGCCGAGATGTCCGCCAGACAGCTTGAGATCCGTAAAGCTACTGTGGGATCATCTGGTTGAAATGAGAGGTAGAGCTGGGTGTCATCAGCATAGCAATGGTAAGAGAAGCCATGTGCCTGTATGATGGGTCCTAGTGATGTGGTGTAAATGGAGAAGAGGAGCGGTCCAAGAACTGAACCCTGGGGAACCCCTGTGGTCAGTTGATGTGCTTTGGATACCTCTCCTCTCCATGTGACCCTGAAGGACCTATCTGTAAGATAGGACTCAAACCAGTGGAGAGGAGTACCTGTGATGCCTAGTGTTGAGAGGGTGGACAGAAGGATCTGATGGTTCACAGTGTCGAAGGCAGCAGACAGATCCAGGAGGATGAGAACAGATGATTTGGAAGCAGCTTTTGCGATCCGCAGGGCTTCGGTGACCGACAGCAATGCAGTCTCGGTTGAATGCCCTTTCTTGAAGCCAGATTGGTTGATATCCAGCTGGTTGTTCAGAGACAGGAAAGATGATACTTGGTTGAAGGCAACTCGTTCAAGTGTTTTCGCAATGAATGATAGGAGAGAGACAGGTCTGTAATTCACTAAAAGTGATGTGTCTAACGTTGTTTTTTGAGCAGTGGCGTTACCCGAGCCTGCTTGAATGCTGTAGGGAAAATGCCAGTGTGGAGGGATGAGTTGATGATGTGTGTGAGAGCTGGAAGAAGTGTGGGAGAGATTGCTTGTAGAAGGTGTGAGGGGATGGGGTCCAGAGGGCAGGTGGTAGGATGACTAGAGAGGAGAAGTTTAGATATTTCATCCTCGGTTAGTGGAGTGAAGGAGGAGAGAAGGTTGTTGACTGTGGGGGAGGTTAGTCTGTGTTCCTGTGTGTGTGAAGCTGAGAACTGACTGCTGATAGTAGTAGTTTTGTTAGTGAAGAAGTTAGCAAAGTCATCAGCAGTTAGCGAGGAGGTGGGTGGTGGTTGAGGTGGACAGAGGAGAGAGTTGAATGTCTTGAACAGTGAACGTGTGTTAGAGGCGCTGTTGATCGTGCTGGCCTGGAGGAGAGGGGGCAGATATTGTCTAAAGAAGAGGTTAGAGTGGAGCACAAAGTATCCGTTGCAGAATTCACATCCAGAGATGAGAAATGCGAGGGCGAGGGAAGAGTAGATGACACAGCAGAGGAAAGAATGGACGGAGCAAGTGAGCGCAGGTTTAATCTGAAAGTAACTGGTAGGGGAGTTGGTGGTGCATGGGTAGTGAGTTGTAGATTGAAAGTAATGAGGAAATGGTCTGAAACATTGAGAGGTTTCACCAAAATATTGTCTGTGATGCAGTTGCGTGTGTAAACCAGGTCCAGTTGGTTGCCTGACTTGTGAGTACCTGTGGTAATAAGCCGTTGGAGATCGAAGGAGGCTAGGAGAGAGATGAAGTCGGTTGCATACGGCTTCTCTAGATGGATGTTGAAGTCGCCACAGACTACAAGTGGGATGCCATCCTCAGGGAAGGAGGAAAGCAGCACATCCAGTTGAGTATTTCAAATTGTTAGAGATGAGAAGACCAGTACCCCCACCCCTTCCCGACTGGCGAGGAGTGTGAGAGAAAGAGAAATTGTTGGAGAGAGCAGCAGGGGTTGCTGAGTCATCTGGACGGATCCAGGTCTCAGTCAAGCCCAAGATATTAAGAGTAGAATGAGATGCAAAGGCTGGAATGAAGTCAGCTTTCTTGACTGCTGATTGACAATTCCATAGACCCATAGAAAGAGTGAGAGGTGAGTGTGAGGAAGAGAGAATAGGGCGCAGATTAGCAGTATTGCGCTGCCTTCTGTGCATGATGAGAGAGCGTTGTTGAGAGACAACAGGAATGTATTGAAAGCACATGTTTATTAAGGGAAATACGAAAAAGGTGGGAAAGGAAAGGGTGACGAAGATACTTAAGTGCCTTGCAGGCGTCCTTGCTCGGTGGAGTCGCGCAGGTAGGGTCGCAGGTCTTTACCCGAATGGGTCTTCACACGAGGAGGCTGATCACGAGAGCTGAACGCTTCCGCTGACGCTTCCGCGACAGCACGCACACTACATAGATATAAAGCTTTCTGAGTGAGGAGAGCAGTGGCCACCCTTGCAATTAGCACAGCCAAAGCAAATATCCCGAGAATGGGCGAAACCGAAACTAGCTGTTGAACAGCGCTACTTAAGTGCTACAATAAAAAACAGACTACAACCCTTTTGATGCGCGGCATAAATTCAAAATAGGAACGCATCTAATTAAAATACAGATATTTAGTGAAGATGAAATTTATAAATAAGCAAAGAATCGAAAATAGCCCTACCTACCTGACAAATAGTAAACAGAACAACAGGAGAACTGGATATTAAGAAAAAACAACTTACGCGCTCTTGTTGTTCTCACCGCGTGACTGCTTGTCCTGACTTTTCCCTGACTCGGTTCTGTATTTATATCTACTTTAACAGCCCTTGCAATTAGCACAGCCAAAGCAAATATCCCGAGAATGGGCGAAACCGAAACTAGCTGTTGAACAGCGCTACTTAAGTGCTACAATAAAAAACAGACTACAACCCTTTAGATGCGCGGCATAAATTCAAAATAGGAACGCGTCTAATTAAAATACAGATGTTTAGTGAAGATGAAATTTATAAATAAGCAAAGAATCGAAAATAGCCCTACCAAACAGAACAACAGGAGAACTGGAATGTAAATGTAAATGTAAAATTAAACTTTCATATGTTTTAGATTTATTGCACACCTACTGAAATATTTCATGTTTTTTATTGTTTTAATACTGATGATTTTGGCATACAGCTCATGAAAACCCCAAATTCCTGTCTCAAAAAATTAGCATATCATGAAAAGGTTCTCTAAACGAGCTATTAACCTAATCATCTGAATCAACTAATTAACTCTAAACACCTGCAAAAGATTCATGATGCTTTTAAAAACTCCCAGCCTGTTTCATTACTCAAAACCGCAATCATGGGTAAGACTGCCGACCTGACTGCTCACCTGAAGGCCATCATTGACACCCTCAAGCAAGAGGGTAAGATACAGAAAGGAATTTCTGAACAAATAGGCTGTTCCCAGAGTGCTGTATCAAGGCACCTCAGTGGGAAGTCTGTGGGAAGGAAAAAGTGTGGCAAAAAACGCTGCACAACGAGAAGAGGTGACCGGACCCTGAGGAAGATTGTGGAGAAGGACTGATTCCAGACCTTGGGGGACCTGCGGAAGCAGTGGACTGAGTCTGGAGTAGAAACATCCAGAGCCACCGTGCACAGGCGTGTGCAGGAAATGGGCTACAGGTGCCGCATTCCCCAGGTCAAGCCACTTTTGAACCAGAAACAGCGGCAGAAGCGCCTGACCTGGGCTACAGAGAAGCAGCACTGGACTGTTGCTCAGTGGTTGCATGTCATTCGGAAATCAAGGTGCCAGAGTCTGGAGGAAGACTGGGGAGAAGGAAATGCCAAAATGCCTAAAGTCCAGTGTCAAGTACCCACAGTCAGTGATGGTCTGGGGTGCCATGTCAGCTGTCGGTGCTGGTCCACTGTGTTTTATCAAGGGCAGGGTCAATGCAGCTAGCTATTAGGAGATTTTTGAGCACTTCATGCTTCCATCTGCTGAAAAGCTTTATGGAGATGACAATTTCATTTTTTTGCACGACCTGGCACCTGCTCACAGTGCCAAAACCACTGGTAAATGGTTTACTGACCATGGTATTACTGTGTTCAATTGGCCTGCCAACTCTCCTGACCTGAACCCCATAGAGAATCTGTGGGATATTGTGAAGAGAAAGTTGAGAGACACAAGACCCAACACTCTGGATGAGCTTAAGGCTGCTATCGAAGTCATATGAAGTCATATTAAAGTCTGATAGCCTTTAATTTTGTAGTTATTGTGAGTTTTGTGACCTCGTCCTTACTGTGGGGGTAAGCGACGTCATCCGCAGCATATTGCTCTTTGAAGCAGTCCAATATTTCGCCGTATTTGTTTTGGCACGTCTCCCAGTCTACATTCTCGCTTGCTTTTGCCACTTTATACTCCTGTGTTACTCGCAGCAACAACTCCACCTCACTGTCGGCCCATTTAAACAACTCAGTGCCTTTCCTCGACATTGCCGCAAAGTTTCAAAGAGCCGGAAAGTAAATAAACGTCTAGTGGAAATGACGCAGGTCGAAGTGTCTTAGGATTTACTCATGCGCAGTATGGGGATGTAAGCGTTTTTAGACGTTTCAGTGTGGATGAGCAACTTTTGGAAACTTAATGATTGATAAAATGAATACTTGCATTGATTTTTTTTTTGTGTGTGCTGATTAAGGATGGATGTGTATGTGCGGAGATTCTCTGTGCATTGGTGAGCTGAAGCTTAGTTCCCTATAAAGGGAACTCCCGCTGCGTTAATACGCTGTGGGAACGCCCTGCGTGATTGCGTCGTGAAGCACATGTATAATCAGTCCAATGGAAAGACGAGACATCATAGGCGGGTGACATCATCGACCAGGAAGCTATAAAGCACCCCTGAAAACAGACTGCGTCAGCTTCTGTGCCTTCAGCAAGCGATCTGTGTATTCTGTCCTTGTCATATTTATTGTTGTCTGTTAAGTTGCAATATATTTATATTATGGCAAAAGAGGGGATAACGTGGGGTTCACAAACGGATCTGACAGCGGGGGTTGGGACGGGCCCCGCCCTATCTCAGCTTTCACCTGCCAGATCCAGTGTGCTGCGATTTCCAGTTCCGAAGAATTGGTATTATTAGTGTTTTGTTAAGAAAAAGAGAACAAAACAAGTAAAAATATTAAGAAAAAGAGAGATGTTTGAGTTTTCAATAAATAAATAAATAAGTCAGCTCATAACTCTGTTGAATAAAGAGAAGCTTTTAAAAGGAGGTTTTATCTAGTGCTGTTCCTAGTTAAATATTTACTGGCCAGCTGAACATTTTGAGAGTGAAAATAAAAAGAGTTTATTAGATGAAATATATCTAAAAAAACAGGAAAACTCTGTATCTCAGCCTCCTCGTCGGGGACTGCCGTTGTTTTCCTATCTCCACACTGAGGTGTCGAGATCGTGGAATAAACCGGTTTCTGTTTTATGTTTAATTCCCAAACCTCTAACTCTAGTAATGTTATGGGTATTAAGTGTCATGGTATGACAGTGCCTCAGGTTAAAGAGACGCTTGCAAGCTTTCTCGCAGCACAGAGTGCGCTCGGACTTCGCACAGAACGGGCACTTGTCATTATGGCATAGTGGGTATGGGGTTCCCACAGCGTATTAACCCAGCGGGAGTTCCCTTGATAGGGAACGTCTCAGGTTACGTATGTAGCCATAGTGCCCTGAGAGTGAACGAAACTCTGCGTTCTCCTGCCATACTTACTGCATGCCCTGATCGACTTGCTTCAGGCTTATCAGAAGCTGACGCAGTCTGCTTTCAGGGGTGCTTTATATCTTCCTGGTCGATGACGTCACCCGCCTATATGACGTCTCGTCTTTCCATTGGACTGATTATACACGTTCTTCACAACGCAATCACGCAGGGTGTTCCCACAGCGTATTAACGCAGCGTTTTGTTCCCTCTCATGGAACTATGGTTACATATGTAACCTGAGACGTTTCTTCCAGAGATCATGTCTTCCGTGGGAAATTTAAACAAGGTTAACTTGAAAGCGAGTTTTGCTTAAAGTCAGGAAGGTGTCTCATCTGTAAGAAAGGAAAAATGAGCATCAGTATTCTAGTTTAAGTGTCTTTTCAGGACAAATTCACACACACACCAACACAAGCATCAACTTTGCCGGACAAAGTTTTTTTTTTTGTCTCCTTTTACAGCCTAATTTGCTGTTAAGTTTATGATGGTCTCAGAATTGATAGTTTCACCCCAACGTATGGTAAAAATATTACATACATCATTAATTAAGGCATAACAAGAGGAACATTTTAAGACCACATATCTTATCTGATATAAGCATTTAAAATTACCCTAACATTACTAAAGTATAAAATAGGGACGTGCATACTGTACACACGGGAATATATCATATACATGTTGGGATAGTTGGATTATAAGTTAAATGCAGGAATACATCTGTCTTACCATTGTCCTTTGACACAAGGCCATTTAGTGTCTTGCATGGGGGAAGTGTGTTGATTTGCAGATCTTTCGAGGTCACCACGGGATCATTACTGTTTTTGTTTAGTTTTTTTGATCAAATAAATGCAGCCTTGGTGAGCATATAAGAGACTTCTTTTAAAAACATTAAAAATCTTACCGATCTCAAACTTTTGAACGGCTGTGTAGAAATTCAGTGGAACACTTGTACTCCTAACCACACAAAAAGAACGTATAGGGAATAAACAGTCAAAGTTGTCCATTCAAAAATGACAGTTTCGATTATGAAATCTCTTTCATAATTCATGAGAGCGCTTTGGTTAAGCAGGGTGGACTTCTATTCTAACCATACTCTCTAATTTCAGCATGATTCATGAAATCTTTGCTCAAAGCTATTTAACATTAGCACACAGGCCACATGGACTACTTTAAGATGTTTTTATTTTATTTTTTGTGTGTGTGCTTTTTTTTCATTTTTGAAGCTTGACAGCCCTATTTTCATTGTATGAAAGAAATTTAGAAAGAACAAAACTGTACCTTTTGTGATTCAAGTAACCAAGAAAGATACATAGGTTTGGAACAACATAAAGCCCTAAGTATACTTAGTTTTTTTTTATGCATACGCTAGCAATCGAACCTGTAGCCTTTCAAAGTATACCCCATTTGACAGCGTGAGAGAATGCAAGCGGTCGACGAATGCAGTCTAGAAAGTTTAATCTTGGTTCAGTGTGTGCGCTGCAATTCTCTAGAAGTGATGACCGTTAACATTTTCTTTGTGTGCTTTTACACTAAAGTTTAAAAGTTATGAGGGGGAGGGGTTATCTCATAACCTCCTCACTCAACTGTTTTCGGGTGTCTGTTGTCGTTGCAGTCTCTGGTATTTTTTTTCCATCCATGAAAATGTTAAAAAAAAAAAAGTCAATGATTCATATCAATGCTATCAATTATTCTTTTGTCTAACATGACATGTTGTTGTTGGGAAAGAAATGTACTCTAAAAGTGAGTCAAAACTGTGACCTGCCTAACTAAACTGCACAGCATGTCCTGTTATTTTGTGCAGCTAGACACACTATGTCTGTATTCAACAGGATTATTTTGATACAGAATTATACAAAATTAGCTTTTCTTGTCGTTTCAAACTATTATGAGAAGCAGCTATAAAGCTAGGTGGGCCCCTGGTCTGTGTCTGATTGCTAATTGCATATTCAAAATTAACATAGCTGAAAGACTGTTAGACTACTGTTATAATGCTGGAAATGTTCAATTTATCCAGCTTTAAAAGCTCTGAATCACAGAAAAAATTACTGAATTCCCACCCTTGGTTTCCTCTCAAGCTTTTCAAAAAATCTGATATTTTGTTGAAACCTATTATTTTGTCTGATGCCTTGAGGTGCTGAATTAGAATGAGAGTTTTGTCTGTATTGTGTTACAGAGCTGTGATGTAACGTTCTGTCTTATTTGATTGGATTTGATCTTGGTGTCACTGGCTGAAAAGCATGGTTAAATTTCATTGTGGTTTAGCGTTTCCCCATGGGGCATTCAGCAAATAACAACTTTTGCACTTTAGTGTGTAATCAGGATGGTAGAGCCCCAGGTTTAAATAGGTGTTGGATGGGAGGACAGCAATGCAATCCAAATGATGAGTGGGTTGATGCGATTCTAACTGAATGGATACTACAGAATGCCCATTTAATTTAATTGCACATAATTCTTGGACCCTCTCTGTTTTCTCTTCCTTTGACGTACACATAAACACAAACTCATACTGCAATAAGGAACAGTGATGTGGAGGGCGTTACTCATATTAAACAGTGGGGACCTTCTCATATTTGCGAGCCAAGTGTATTTTAAATCAATTTCATAATTGAGCTGAACAATATTTGTAGGTAAAAATGTAACAACTCTTACGATGAACTAACAAACCAATATTGCTTCATCAGGTATATTACAGGTCTATACAAAAAGGGTCATGAATTGAGAAATCAAAATTTCTTTGACCTTTTGACATATAAGAGGTCATTGTACTTAAACATCCTGTAAGTTTCAGAACTCAAATTATTTTTTTAAAAAAAAGTATATTTAAGCACAATTTATTCATATGTACTTTAGTATAACTAAATGTATTTGTGGCATGCTATAAATTTGTATACTTAAAGTCTGTTAAATTGCAATTAATTTTGTACTAAATGCATTTTAGTTGTCGAAAAGCAGTGCTGAAGTTCAATTAAAGTTGTATTAAATATACTTGTTTGTTCTAAAGTGGAACTATCCCAAGTATGCTTAAGTACACTTTAAGTGTCTACTCTTGTATTTAAGTTTTGAAATGCAGATTTCACTCAGCATAAACTTCAAATGTATTTTGGTGACATTACAATCACAATTTAATTACACTAAGATTGTTCAACAATAATATTATACTGATAACAAACAGATTTTTCTATCGATGACAGCCCAAATTATATGGATTTAAAGAATGTGAATCGCAGAGAAAAGTCTCAATATGCGCAGTAAGTGGTGCTTGACAATAAACACGAAACGGCCTGTATAGAACACGAAAGTGCGTTAAACTTGAAGCTGTTGAAGAAATAAAGCCAGCAGACTTAACATTAAATAGCCTATCATCTGCACATTGTTTTGCTTCCCTTTTACCTGACACGATTTATTCTTGTGCACACACTAAAAACATAGACAGTTCCGTTTGTTGGTTGAAGAATGTGAACGTCAGAACTGCTTGTTTCAGTGTGTGCGAATAAAATCATCCGTAACGTGCCAATTGTCTCTGCGTGCTTCAACTCTCAATATACTGCACAACTTCTCCTGGAGTAAAACGCAATGAATTTAACAGTTAACATTTCTGAATTTATTTGACATTGTAACTTTTCTGTAATTGAGGACAGGTCAGGATCATTTTAATAATTTGTTTAATAATTCATAATATTTTTACAGCCCAAACTGCAACGGGCCAATAAAGTACAATTAATGTGAAAAGTGTATTAGTAGCCTACAGTAGGTGCACTGTGTATTAGGAATAAATAAAACTTCTCTGTGAATTCGGAGTCCGTGAATTTCTTTCACCACTCAAACTGACTATGTTGTTTTCTTTATTTGTCATAATTGCATATCTTTACTTTTATAAATACATTCTACATGTATGTAAAGCTGTTTTGCAACCATGCAAAGTTGTGAAAAGTGCTATAGAAATAAATTTGAACTGAACGAAACAATGCCTGATATTCAAAGTGTGGTTACATTTTTGAAAAAGGTAAAGGTCATAATTATAAAACTTACTTTTTTTTCCAACTCAAAACACATTTCCTGTAAACTTTTATCTATACAATTTTTTATACTCAAAAAGTAGAAATCAAATAGAGTTCATTGTATTGTACATTTAATCAGAACAGGTCAACAGAGGATTCAACAAAAATAAATTACTGAAGAATTTTATTTGCAAATTACTCATTGTTACATTTGCACTGTAGGCAAAAGTTTTCTTTGGAAATTCTGCCCTTACAGGATCCCTAGTGAAAAAAAAAAGACTACCAAAATATATTTAAAAAACATTTATTTGGAGTACTTCTTTATTGCACAATGCACATTTCTTAATATTAAGCCTCAAATTTGTTTTAATATCACTATTAGTAAGGATAGTATGATCTCTGTATAATAGCAGTCTTTAAATGCAAGGAAATTATACTTGCAATAGTTTCACTTTAGCACAATCAAATACTTAAGTATGTCTTTAGTTTGAAGGGAAGAATCCTTTGAAAGGTATGCAGAGACAATCTTTTTCCACCACTAAGAACAGCAAAACATAATGGAAAACTTAACAGGCATCTAAATCTATTGTATTCTAAGTAATCATGTTACTTGTTACATTACTGTGTCTGTAGTCATCTTTAAAATAATTCTAGTCCTCAGATTAATTTTACAGTAGCATTTTGCTGTTGTGTTGAGTAAATGTGATTCAAAAGCTCCTGCCTGTCTTAACAGCTTTAAACATTAGATCATAAATATAAGCTCCAGATTTAATAAACTATCATTTGCATGTGCATTTAAATAATTCTGCATTTAGGAGGGTTGTTGTCACAAGAATGTTTGGTTATGTCAGTAATATTAAATCAATCATTTTCATTGTTAAAAAGTAGATATGTTTTCATAATTCCTATATAGGCTGAAATGGGACTTTGAATGGATCAGGGCTGATAATTGACAGGTCATGGGTTACTGAGTTCCTGTATCACTGTTGTGTTTCTAGGTAAAGCACTTCTCTGTGAAATGCTCCAGATAAGCTGTTAAGTGTTAAGTGTATTACGTTGCATTGGACAAGGGTGCTAAAAGATGAATAACTTAGATTAGTTGACTGAAAAGCTATTTATCTTTGCTGCCAGGTAAACCGGTTACCACCAATTGTTTGTATCGGTGGCCAATATTTTAATTAGAATTGTGAGTATTGCATTAGCATAATATAATGACTTGTACATAGTAGTTATGATAGTATGTTTAATATGCAGTTACAGTACTGTTGAGAAAAAAATGAGAATCAGGATCTGGTTGTTTTTTTCCTTTTTTTTTTTCAAAAAACAAACAAACAAACAAACAAAAACTGCACTGCTTGTCTCCAGTATAGACTGAAGGCTGGACCACAACAGGCTTTTTAATCAGTTTAACCAGCAACACTTTCTTGGTCAAAGGGTTTCACAAGCTAAGTTTTACCACTGAACATAATCTAGACTATCATTAACTAGAATAAACCAGCCTGGACCTGCATGGAAATGAATCATAATAACCTTTTTGCAGGGTTCCAGGGTACCTATAATCACTTACAAAATGACACCAACTACATTATGAGCCTGTCCATTTAATGGATTTAACCAGGACCTATTATGCCCTTTTACAAAGTCTTAAGGTTTTTTTTTGGGGGGGGGGGGGGGGGGGGGGGGGGTCTATTGCACATCTCTTCCCAGTCTGTCAGTAATGCTCTGTTTAGTTCCTGTCTCTATGAAACCTCTCCTTCAAAAAGTGCCATGTGCTCTGATTGGTTTATAGATAAATGTGCTGATATTGGTCAACAGTGTGTCTTGGACATCTTGAAAACACTCTCATAATTCTACTCATCCTGACTCTCCCCCTTTTTTTACGCATTCCTTGGGTGGTAATTATTTCAATGAGGAATATTGTGACGTTTACACTCTGGAAGAAAAAATAAAAACTCTATACTACAATCAAGGCGTTTTTAGGGAGTTCAGAAACAGTGCGTACTGATATAGAGAGTTAATCCTTTTGGAGTGGACTTTTTGCTTTGTAACTTCACAGACCTTTTTCCATGGTCAAACAGCAACATTACACAGTAAAAAAAAAAAATCTGAAATTGTAAAAAACCGTAACACATAACAAAAAAAAAAAACTCTTTAATGTTTTTGTTGTGCAAAATGAATAGTTAACTCTTAATTGTCTTGAAAGTCTGTTGTCCGGATGTGTTCATTTTAAGAACAGACAAGCCAGAGAGCTCACAATGTCAATGATAGCTGAAACTTTACTTGAATCGTAACTGTCTGTTGCTATGAAATGTAGTGTAAAAATGTACTTTACTAATTTATTTCATTTTATGTTTACATAGCACACAAATCTAGCTATGTTTTCAAATATGGTCTTTAACCCTCTGGGGTCTGAGGTGTTTTCTGGGTCCTGGAGGTGTTCTGACATGCTCTGACATTTGTGCTTATTTCTGTTACTTGTAAAACTTTCATGGCTAAAGTCTGATTACACTGTATTCAGCACAAACTCTGCTACAGTAATATGTGAGCAGAATGTATGTAAAAGTTTGTAGTTTTGAGAAAATGACGTTTATCCGTGGTTTGTGAAAAAAAGTGTTGAGTAACTGAAATAAGGCCATAAAACCCATACTGACTATTTGTTCACAAGACTTTTGAAAATTGTATCACGTAGTCTAGAGTTTTTGCTTCAAAACGATGTGAAAATCATCCTGCCCACTCATTCACATAAAACAATATATTGATTGAAATTTTGTGAGACATGTTTTGTGTAAGAAAGTTGTATGCGAGGAGGCGTGAATCATCATGAATATTGAAAAATGTGTTTCACACCTGGGAAGACAAAGACCCTCCCCTAATGACCGTATCAGGTGGGACTGTGAGGGAGCCAGAACAATGAATGAGGAGAGATTTAAAAAAATAATGGGTTTTTGATTGTTTGGATTTATTTACAACAAAACATAGTCCTGAGATACAAAAGACAAAAAGGCACATGATTGAGCACACTGATCTAAATAGAGATGTGAACAGTCACACACCTTTGTGCCAATTTCCAAGGTGTTTGCTTTACTTTGCTATGTGCATGCACAGAGACTTGTGTGAATGTTTAAGTCAGCAGAATCTTTTTTAAAGACAACTGTGAACATGCTGATATCCGGAGAAACTATAGGGCTGCACGATTTGGGGAAGAAAATATAATTGTGATTTTCTGGTTAAAAAAACATATATTTATATAATATGAACACCAGGTTTGTTGTGCCTTGTAGGCATATACTTGTAGGGCTGCATAAAATAATAATAATTTTTACTTTACAGAAATGCAGGCGGCCTATAACGATAAATCCATAAAAAGGAACACTTCAGTACACTACACTAGAGAAACATATATGGATTATCATATGTCACTCCAAATGTTATCATTCGTTATTACGTTATGAAATGAGATTGGAATAAAAACATGTAGCCTAATGTTTGCCGCTTTTTGCTTTCAAATGCACAGCGCGAGTGACCCAAACTTACAATGCTTTACATTATTGGGCATTTATAGGTTTGCGTTCATTCACGTGGACTATTAGTATCTGAATGGCTTGTGCGCACGTCGGTGTGGTCACATTAGAGGTAATGAGCAGGCGCATGAGAAACTGTACATCTCGTTGCTTTCATGCAGATTCTTAAACAGAGAATATTTGTCTTTGATATGATTTACATAATTTAAAAATAGACACTAAGTTTTCTAAAAACATAGCAAGTATTCGCTGAGTTAGTTCATTTTCTGTCGCGTTTCAGAATTAACTTCACACTGAGAGAAGGGACCTGAACCTTCTGTCTGCTTTGACACAACCACGTAGGTAGTCCATGAACATCCTGTCTGCCTTGACACGACAACAGAGACTTTCTATAAACTCTCTCCCTGTCCTGTATTGGCCAAGGAGGGTTTCTCTAAACCTTCTGTGATGGCCGTTTCTAAGTTCTCTGTGCTGTCTGTCCCAGTTCTGCCTGATCTGCCATGGTGGTATTCTGCTCCGCCCTGGTGTTACCTAGTCCCGTCTACTCTGCTGTGGTGGTCTTCTGCTCTGCAGTGGGGATCTTCAGTCCAGTCTACTCTGCTGAAGTGGTCTCCTGCTCTGCCATGGGGATATTCAAACCAATCTACTATGCTGTGGTTGTTTTCTGCTCCGCTGTGGGGATCTTCAGACCCGTCTGCTCAGCTGTGTTGGTCTTCTGCTCTTACGTGGGGTGTTCAGACCATTTGCTCGGCTGTGGTGGTCATCTGCTCTGCCGTAGTAGTCTCCAGCTCTGCTGAGATGGTTTTTAGTCCTGTCAGCGCCACCCTGGCCACATGCTCTGCTGGTTCTGACCTGGCTCCCCGATCTGCCTCAGTCTCCAGTCCTGCTTACATTCCATGGGCTTGGCCCTCCATCCCTCCCCCTGATCCCCCTGAAAAAAAAGTAAAAAAAAATAAAATAATCAGAATTTCTATTTCGTTCAAAAGTATTAAGTATAGATTACTGCACAGGCATCATTCCATCCACCCAACCATCCATCCAGCTGGTAAAGAAATACATCCTCTCTCCGAGCCCAATGGGTAATATGCTATGCTGTGATTTAATGCTAATGCGCTCTTCAGATTGACAAGCTCACACTTGGGAAGTGTACCCATACTCTGACCTGCTTGTAGATGTTATTAAACTTTGCTCCCTCCGAGTTCCGCTTGTCCAGATTATTTAACACAAGGGCTGAAGCCGTGCTGTCCATAGAGTGCTGCATGCAGACTGTGCTTCTTCAGATCATTAAATTCCACAAATGGAATCTGTTTCTCTTAGACCACACTGAGATTAAATCGAGAACACAGTGCCTGGCTTATGGTTTTCTTCTTCTTCTTTTTTCCTCTCTAATTTTCAAGATCTGCCAAAATCTTTATTCAAAAGTCAAGAGATCTACCTATGAACTCAAACATTTCTAATCTGATTCTTTCTTAGATTACAAAAGAAAAAAAATTGTAAACCACAGCTTTAATGTGCTGTGAAAAAATAGGTTTTTCAAAGTTGTTCATTGATTTCTTAGAAGGCACTTTATGAAGAAACAGTGTCTTGCACTTGCATGAGTGCAGATTCAGGAGCTACACATGTTTTTAAGTGTAATATCTAAAAAGCTGTGTTGTACTGAATGTGTCTGTGTGCATCTAAGTCGCTTAAACATTATTCAAATTCACACTTAAACACTAATCACATTCACATTTTACAATAGTAGGCCTACGTTTTAATATTATACTGTGAGGAGAACTCCACTGAGCTATGAAAGAGCAAGATACAAGCAATACAATTTCTTCTAGGAAAAAAAATACAGATTAAAACAAGAGCAATTTACAAATATATGCTTCTTTTGGAGACATGCAGCATGTTTTGAAATCAGACCTTATGAATTCTCTCTTCCCTGCCTGGTCTCATTGTTAATATGTAGGTATTAATAGGTAACATTTTACATGTTCAAAACTTATATTTTTGTACATTTGGATAGATTCTGAAACGTACAATATGATTACTCTAGATTTCAGTGCCACAGGACCCTTCAGAAATCATTTGAATACTGATTTGCTGCTCAAGAAACATTTCTGATTATTATCACAGTTGAAAATGGTTGTGCTGCTTAATGAAGTGTGCAAATCATTTTGGAGCATATGTTTGGCCGGCTCGCAAGCCCAAACCAGTGTGTGCGGCGTGCCTGTTGTTTTTGATCTATGTAGATCCAGTGTGGTGTTGTAGTTTTACTTTCAGACAGGACGCGTAATGCGCAGCGCTGGCCGCTGGGTTCAGCATTGCCCTTCAGATACAACTCGATTTGCATTGCGCTACGCCAGAGCAAAGTAGGCGAGTTTTCAAAACTTTTTGGATGCCCCTGTTTCTATTGGCCGCGCTGATAATTGTCACAGAACACAGCGGCAAAAGTTGAACTATTTTAAACTTTGACCGTGGCGTGCGGTCAAAGTTCAAAGCCATTGATTTCAAAGCCATTGAAATCATGATTGAAATGAATAGGTTTCATAGCGCCGCGCATGCCGTGTCCTGTTGCAAAAGCATGTGAAAAAAACGACAAAGTTTGCTAGGCCAAAAATAACGTTAATCTCGCGGTAAAAAAAAAATTGACGCAGTTAAAATGGGTTTGCGTTAACGCTGTTAATAACGCGTTTAACTGACAGCCCTCATGTAATTACAGTATCTCACAAAAGTGAGTACACCCCTTACATTTCAGCAAACATTTTAGTATATCTTCTCAAGGGACATAACTATAGAAAAGAAACGTTGACATATTTTAGAGTAGTCAATGTGCTGCTTGTATGGCAGGAAATATATTTACTTTCCTCTGAAAATAACTCAACATACAGCCATTATTGTCAAAATAGCTGGCAACAAAAGTGAGTACTGCACTGCCTTAATCCTCCTGGGCATGGAGTTCACCAGAGCTGCACAGGTTGTTGCTGGGATCCTCTTCCACTCCTCCATAATGACATCACGGAGCTGCTGGACGTTAGACACATGGCACTTCTCCACCTTCCGCTTGAGGACACCCCACAGGCACTTGTCATCTTGGCGGTGTGTTTGGGGACATTATCATGCTGTTCAGCCCAGTTTCTGAAGGGAGAGCATCATGTTCTGCTTCAGAATGTCACAGTACATTTTGAAATCCATGTTTTCCTTAATGAAGCGCAGCTCCTCAGTACCAGCAGCACTCATGCAGCCCCAGACCATGATGCTACCACCACCATGCTTGAATTTAAGCAAGACACAATTTTCTTGGTACTCCTCACCAGGGCATCGCCACACATTCTGGACACTATTTGAGCCAAACAACTCAACTTCTTTGATTGACCCTTGCGAGGCCTGTTCCGAGTGGAACCCGTCTTTGAAAACCTCTCTATGACCCAGGCCACTGTACTGTAACTCAGTTTCAGGTTGTTTCCAATCTTCTTATAGCCTAGGCCATCTTAGTGGAGAGCAACAATTCTAATTCTCAAATCCTTAGAGAGTTATTTGCCATGGGGTACCATGTTGAACATCCAGTGGGCAGTATGAGAGAATAGTATTCAAAGCACAAATTTTAACGGCTCTAATACAAGATACAACAATTTGTATGGTCCTGTCAAGCAGACAAAAACATGAACATAATGAGTAGGACATGTGGCCTTGCATGGTTAAACGATGTACTGTTGTTATCACTTAGGGTGTACTCACTTTTGTTGCCAGTTATTTTGACACTAATGGCTATATGTTGAGTTATTTTCAGAGGACAGAAAATATATAATTCTACACAAGCAGCACATTGGCTACTCTAAAATATATCCAAGTTTCATTTCTACAGTATTGTCCCCTTGAGTAGATATACTAAAATGTTTGCTGAAGTGTGAGGGGTCTACTAACTTTTGTGAGATAATATATATATATATATATATATATATATATATATATATATATATATATATATATATATATAGAGAGAGAGAGAGAGAGAGAGAGAGAGAGAGAGAGAGAGAGAGAGAGAGAGAGGGAGAGAGAGAGAGAGAGAGAGAGAGAGAGAGAGAGAGAGAGAGAGAGAGAGAGAGAGATCTGTGTTTACATTAATTCCCGCCCATAGGGATTGTTGGTGATAGCTTTACTATGCACATGGTAGAGCCTCTGGTTTGAATGGCCGTGCGAATACAATTATTTATAGAATTCATGTTTGGTGGCCAATTGGCCATGATTATTTACCAGCATGGACAAGATAACAGCTGTCATTGATGTTTTGCAGCCCAAAATCTGACCGAACAGATAAAAACCGGAAAATGAGGGTAATTTTGATTTATTTTATCTACAGCTTGTTAAGTTCATTAAAAATAATAATAATTTTATGAATTCAAATGAACTAACGAGAGACAGAGAGAGAGAGAGAGAGAGAGAGAGAGAGAGAGAGAGAGAGAGAGAGAGAGAGAGAGAGAGAGAGAGAGAGAGAAGCCTAATAGTGATGCTTGTTATGCACATAAAAGCACATCTGTAACTGTGGTATTTTAAAAAAATATGGTGGATTTGCTCGACTGCCATGACAGTCGCCGCAAGCGGATTGATACAAACCGTGACTTAACAGCTTGTTAAGTTAGCGCTGTAAGATAATTAAAAAATATATTTTATTAATTCAAATGAACTAACGAGAGAGAGAGAGAGAGAGAGAGAGAGAGAGAGAGAGAGAGAGAGAGAGAGAAGCCTAACAGTGATGCTTGTTATGCGCATAAAAGCACATCTGTAACTGTGGTATTTTTAAAAAATATGGTGGATTTGCTCGACTGCCATGACAGTCGCCACAAGTGGATCGATACAAACGGTGAAATGGTTTCAATGCTGATACTGGGGGAATATCGCACTGCTGGAAATAGCTCTCAGCCAATCAGATTCGAGAACCAGAACTGTCGTATACATATTTATATTCATTCGTTACTTATTGATGTATGTAGCTCCTCTTTCATAAATTTGGTGCTTCGCCTTTTTTTAGTTTTTAGAGTTGAATGAGGATTTAATGCAGGGTCTAATGATCTAACGAATTTCAAATTTTGTTATCCAATATATTTTTATGAACCCTTGATGTTTCTATGGGGCAATACATTATCATTCTATTGCACCATCAGCCCATTTCACTGTGCCGTTTCTATTAAGTTGCATTAAAGCTAACATACAAGCTTTAAACTAGTAGTAATGGAATAACGAAACCCTGAATAGTTTTTACTATACCGATATATGTTTTATGAACCCTTGCATTTCCCATATGGACCAATAAAGGCATCTGTTCCACAATCAGCCCATTTTACTGTGCCGCTTGTTTAACCACGTGTGTTAAAGTTAACATGCAGGATTTATACTAGTGCAGTGTACTAACAAAATCCCAAATTTTCAGTTTTTACCATGCAAATGTTTTTTATGGACCCTTAAACTTTGTACATATTATGATTTCTCGCAGCCATGTAAATTATGGTTTAGAGCTCAAATTTGGGCTTTGAAGGCTACTAGAGGTAATAGTATAACACTATTACTTATTTTAAACAGCTCTTGCTGTGCCAGGCTTTAAATTACACTTTAAATTCGCATAGCTATATACAGTAAATGAATTAGCTAATGGTTTAAAAAACATGGGTCCTTCCGGTTATGGAGTGGTACTGAGAAGACTCGAGTTAACGACCCTCCTATACTGTTTGAGTAATAATACTTCAAACTCACTTAAAACTTTATCACATCCTTCCGTAATTAATCCACAAAAGACTAACAACCGAAATGGCACCAGAAAAAAAAGAACAGAAATGTGAACAATGAAGGTTCACTGGAGCAGAGAGATTATGATAGTTGAGACAGAGGCTACGAGAGAGAGGAATCAATAAACACAGGATCACCTACCCTGCTCATCTACTTGTTACACACCAGGAAAAATCAAGGGTTTATGATACACCGGCTGCAGTGAAAAACGTCAATGAAGAACTAGACAAAGAATAAAGGTGGGCTCAGTTTACACGACACCGTTCTAACAGAAAACCCTTAACGCGCTCCGGCCCGCTCATTCGCACAACAGTGCCTGGTGGCTCGAGAACGCAAACCTTGAAATAGGTTCCAAGGTGCAAGCCTTGAAGAATATATATATTTCAATATATATTGTAGTCGTGTCCAGATGCAGGTCCTTCATCAGAACCTCAGGATAAACAGAGAGACTAATATTAGCGTAGACGCCATTCTTCTTATGATGTAACGAGTACACCAGGATTTCACCTGCTTCCAGGACAATATTAGGAAGAGCTAAAACTCTTTAGTGCTTTGTAAGTAATCAGCAATATTTTAAAATGTATACAATGTTTAATAGGGAGCCAATGCAGTGTTGACAGAACCGGGCTAATATGGTCATACTTCCTGGTTCTAGTGAAAACTCTAGCTGCTGTGTTTTGGACCACCTGTAGTTTGTTTATTAAGCGTGCAGTAGAGCATTACAATAATCTATCCTTGATGTCATGAACGCATGAACTAATTGTTATTGAGAGCATTTGTTAATTTGTCATTGAGAGCATATGACATAATTTATATATATTTTTAAGATGGAAGAATGCGGTTTTACAAATACTAGAAATGTGACTTTCAAATGAAAGATTGTTATCAAAGAGCACACCCAGGTTCCTAACCGACGACGAAGGTTTGACAGAGCAGCCATCTAGTATTAGACAGTATTCTAGTTTATTACGAGAGGAAATATTTTGTCCAATAATTAGAATCTCTGTTTTTTTCAGAGTTAAGTAGTAGGAAATTACTAGTCATCCAGTTTTTTTATATCAGCTATGCATTCCGTTCATTTTGTGAATTGGTAAGTTTCGTCAGAGCATGAAGAAATATAGAGCTGAGTTTCATCAGCATAACAGTGAAACTAATGCCATGCTTCCTAATGATATGTCCCAAGGGTAGCATGTACAGAGTGAAGAGCAATGGTCCTAGTACTAAGCCTTGGGGTACTCCATACTGAACTTGTGATATATAAGACATCTCTTCATTTACTGCTACAAACTGATAACGGTCAGATAAGTATTATTTAAACCATGCTAATGCAATTCAAATAATGCCAACATAATTTTCAAGTCTATTTAGAAGAATGTTGTGGTAAATAGTATCAAATACAGCACTAAGATCGAGTAACGCTAATAGAGAGAAACAACCACTATCGGATGATAAGAGCAAATCATTTGTAACTCTAATGAGAGCTGTCTCAGTACGGTACGGTCTAAATCCTGACTGGAAATCCTCACATACCATTTATTTTTTAAAAAGGAACATAGTTGTGAGGATACTGCCTTTTCTAGTATCTTTGACAGAAAAGGTAGATTCGAGATCAGCCTGTAATTGACTAATTCTGAAGGATCAAGTTGCACTTTTTTAACAAGCGGTTAAATGTTGGTACGTATCCTAATGACAAAGATGAATTAATGATATTAAGAATAGGATCTATGACCTCTTGAAGCATCCCCTTAGCAATGTTCAGGGAAGAAGGAGGCGGGAACTAGCGAACAATCAAAATATAGTTTATTTAAAAATAAAACAAACAAACCAAAATACTGCCAGCAGCCCCTCGCGGACGAGTGCTGGCTAAAGTAAAATACAGATACAAAAACAAAACACAACTAAAATACAGGCCTGTTCCTCTCTCGATCATCAACGTCGTCACTCCCCCTTTATGCTTCCGCTCCTCCGTGAGAGATGCGAGACCGGTGTGCTACCCAGGTGTTGCTCATTAGCAATCGCACCACCGGCCTCGCGCCGTTCTCTCACGTCCCTCGCCGTCCTTCGCCACATACCCCCATTGCCCCTCACAGGCCGGGGGATACCCACGAGTAACCTCCCGGCGGCGGCAATCCCTGGGGGGTATGGACCGACAAGCCGAGGGAAACGGAGATGGAAGCATGAGGAGCAACAGATCGAGAGAAAAATTTTGGTCCGGTTCCCACAACGCGCTGCCATTTGGTCCCCCACCAGCTGGGCGATCCCCTCCGCGGTGCCTGGCGGTGACGCTGGGTAGCCCTCGGTGGACGGCTCGACGCTCCTCCGCCACCCGGTGGACGGCGTCGGCTCCTTGGGCTCTAGGGCAGACAGTAGGAGTCCCCCGCTCCCTGCTCCTCCCCTTTCCCTGGTGGACGGCAGCAGGCTCTGGCCCACGGCGAGTGGCGGCGACTCCCCCACTCCTTCCCGGACGGCAGCCGCCCCTCCAACTCCCAGGCGGCCGGCAGCGAGCTCGGCCGTCCCCCCGGCAACTCACTCCAGCGCACCGCCTCGAGCGTCCATGGCCGCGAGTCCTCCGCTCCCTGCTCCTCCCCTGCCCGGCGGATGGCAGCGGGCTCCGGCCCACGGCGAGCGGCGGCGACTCGCGCACCATGCTCGATGGCACCGCGGATTCCCCACAGCGGCGAGGACTCTCTGACAGCGCGTTCCTCCCTCTTTCCGGGTTTCGGCACTAGAGTAGCAATGTACATGGAAGAAGGAGGCGGGAACCGGCGAACAATCAAAATATAGTTTATTTAAAATAAAACAAACAAACCAAAATACCGCCAGCAGCCCTCGCGGACGACTGCTGGCTACCGAAAATAAATATAACTGCCAGCAGGCCTGTTCCTCTCTCGATCATCAACGTCGTCGCTCCCCCTTTATGCTTCCGCTCCTCCGTGAGAGATGCGAGACCGGTGTGCTACCCAGGTGTTGCTCATTAGCAATCGCACCACCGGCCTCGCGCCGTTCTCTCACGTCCCTCGGCCGTCCTTCGCCACAATCTCTTTTAATAGCTTAAGCCCTATTCACACATAATTAGTATTATCTGTGGAGCTCGTGTGAATTAGAAATTACCCACCCACATCTGAATTTCGCATTTGCATGGGTTAGCGAAACCTGCAATTTTACTCGAATTTACTGACTTATCTCCCAGATATGATGTCAATAGGCTATTACTTGAAAATGTCTTGTCGTTATTATAGGTCTAGCTGTATGATATATCATAAACAGAAGAATGTTCCTTACCGCATGTTGCTATAGGCTACATGTCATTCATCTCCATTGAATCATTCTTTTTGTTGTTGCTCTTCTGATGGTTTTCAGCTTTCTCTTCCTTCAAATTGTATAATTGTATGGTGTATAGCGATATAACCCAGCACCCAAAATACTATCAAAACACTCCAACGCAGCCTCCATTCTTCGCGAAGGATGAATAAAACAGGGTTGTGATAATAAATATAGTTAAAAGTACCTGATAGTCCCTTAAGGCAGGCATACACTGTGCGATTTTCGTACGATTTTGAGCCGAATTCTGACTCTGGTCGGGCCGATTTTCAGCTTTGTCATGCGACGTTTGTCGTGCAGTGTTCGCGCACTGTACAGGGGGAAACGAGAGGCGATTAACCTCTACCGACAGTCGGATGGTCAGATGAATTTCTGGCATGTCAGAAATTTTTGTCTCTTCTCGTGACCATATCGCACAGTTGAAGCAGAGCTACGACCCGATTGCCCTAAACTCAGTGTTTTTTTCCCTCACTGCGCCTGCATGAAAACAGAAGTTTAACCATTTCATCTTTAATGCAGCAAGAAAGAAAATGAAAAGAGGGAGATATATCTAGATATCAAACTAGCTAATTACTGTTGCTTACCTACAGTTCGTGTTTCAAAATGGATAAACCATATATTACCCACGTCTTCCAAGCCACCTGCGATGTGCCTCTTTTATTAATTTGTTAAATGCTCATGTTAAACAAGTTGTTTTTAAAATAAAGCCGTTTCTAATTTTCATTGATGATTGATTATTACAGTGTTCAGACATAGACTTAATAATTTTAATTATAGGCCTTTAATTCAATGTAATCGACCTAAATGTTTTTAGACAATTTTCAATGAGGAGTCAAGCTTCTATCTAATCTTTGCAGCATATCGATTATGTGGGGATGCGCTATAAAATTATTGCATGGCAAATTAATTATAATAGCCTATAAATGTAATAATAAAAGTAGGCCTTCCCTAATAATAAAACAATAATACTAATAATAATTTAATACATACATTGGAAATGCTAATCGCTCTTGATCAATACTCTATCAACAGCTGATGCTTGTTTTGACAATATCTGTGGGTACACGACATCATGATCTATTGGCGCAACCCGGCACGGGGGTTTATCACACATATTTCACACGTATAGTGTGAGCAGTCAAATCGCAGCTCGATGATCGGACCGTATAGTGTGAGCACATAAAACGCGAGCTTTGGCTTTACTTCGCATGCAATCTACTTGTTCAGTGTGAATAGGTAACCTTGCTGAAATCGCACAGAAATGACACAGTGTATGCCCGCCTTTACGGGTGTTTGGACCAATCAACGCCATATTTAACGGGTGGGGGTTTAAATGGAGTAGCATTGATACTTCCGGGTAAAACAGGGATGTTGGTGAGTGTATATTAACAATAGGTGTTTTGTTCATGATTGTTTTTATTTGTGTTTTTTGCTTCTCAGTATTTAAGATTTTTACAGTGAGTGTGTAAAAGGACACATGCCTCTTAATAGGAAATTCGAAAGATTATGGGGGAGACAGGGGATGTGAAATTTTTAACCTAGAATTTTAGAGGTCCGGGTAATAGTAAAAAAATAAAGCAGGACATGGACAGAATTAAACTATTACATGCACTAGTCGTTTTTCTTCAGGAAACCCACATGGTTAAAAACGGAGACAATTTGGATTCGTAGGAGATGGCAAGGGCCAAAGTTTTAGCTGCCTGTCACACTTCTTATATAAAGAGGAGTAATGACTTTGATCATCACAAGTCAGTTCCAAAACAGGTTAAGAAGGTAAATAGAGATCCATTAGGAAGATATATTATGCTACAATGTTTTATTTTTTATTATTCAGTTTCCCCACTGTGTTGCCGCGTTGGGTCCCTGTGTGCTTCAGCACGATAGAGAGTACTTTCTTCCTGAAAGAGCAACACGAGTGAAGATCGCGTCCTTTTCAGGATGACGTTTCACTCGTGTCTTTCTGGATGCGATCGTTTCCTGTCCTTATCTGACGGCCACGTTCATTGTTTCACATGCCTAATCAGTGTGTGAGACTACGTTCGTGGGTGGTTCATGTTCTCTCAGGAGTGCATGACCACGTCGGCACGTTGTTCGTCTCCCCTTTCTCGTAAAGGCTTGAGCCGCTCAGCGTGCCGTGTGCCGTCGAGCGCCGGCTGACAGCACGGGTTGTCACGGCAACCCAGCGCGCGTCATTCGGCGCTCAAGATGCGCGGTCAAGATCAAGACTCGTGTGCCTCTCTGAGGTGAGTCCCTTTGCTTATTTCCCGATCTAGTTTCTCTTCTGGTGCACCAGGGGAGGGCTACTTTGGCAAATAACATTGGTGATCTGAGGGTTCAGTGAGCACGAGCCACTCACTCCTCTAGCGCATCGCAAACATGCTGAGACTGTGTTCGTGGGTGGTTTATGCTTTCTTGTGAGAGCATGACCACGTCAGCACGTTGTTCGCCTGCCTGTAGGCTTGAGCGCCCAGCGTGCTGTGTGTCATCAAAGCGATGGCCACGTTCACTATCTTGCATGCCTGGTTGACGGCCACGATCACGGTTTCACATGCCTAATCAGTGTGTTGAGACTGCGTTCGTGGGTGGTTCATGTTCTCTCAGGAGTGCATGACCACGTCGGCACGTTGTTCGTCTCCCCTTTCTCGTAAAGGCTTGAGCCGCTCAGCGTGCCGTGTGCCGTCTAGGCTTTCGGATGGGTCTCTGGTCCTTCTCATGAGGGATCAGGCATTTCATTCGGGGCCCCAGGGAGGACAGATGTCGATCGCTACATTGGAGAGAGGGCTGTTATACTCTGAATTTGATGCTGAGTTCCCAGTGTCGGTGGAAGCAGGTAGGTGTTGCTTGTACACCCAGACCTCTCTCTCGGCCGCAGCAATGCCTCCGGAGTCAGGTCCCTGCCTTCCACTTCGCTGCCCCTCCGCGGGTGCGCCGGTGGTTCGGGTGGGCTCGCTGGTACAGTCTCTCGAAGCCCGGATTAGCGCTTCCGAGGCCGTCCCGCTGGCTCATCCGCACCATTCGGCTCGGCTATGCAATTCAGTTTGCCCGCCGGCCTCCCAAGTACAGGGGTATCCGCTTCACTCGTGTGCGGAGCGTCGATGCCCCTGTCTTGTGGAAAGAGATCAACGTCCTGCTGGCGAAGGACGCGATCGAGCCGGTCCCTCCAGCCGAGATGAAGTCTGGGTTTTACAGCCCCTACTTCATTGTACCCAAGAAAGGCGGTGGGTTACGACCGATCCTGGACCTGCGAGTTTTGAATCGGGCCCTGCACAAGCTCCCGTTCAAAATGATCATGCAGAAGTGCATCTTCGAATGCATCCGTCCCCAGGATTGGTTTGCAGCGATCGACCTGAAGGACGCGTACTTTCATGTCTCGATTCTTCCTCGACACAGACCCTTTCTTCGGTTTGCTTTCGAGGGTCGAGCATTTCAGTACAAGTCCTACCCTTCGGCCTGGCCCTGTCGCCCCGTGTCTTCACGAAAGTCGTGGAGGCGGCCATTGTTCCCATGAGAGAACATGGCGTTCGCATCCTCAACTATCTCGACGACTGGTTTATAATAGCTCACTCGCGAGATCTGTTGTGCGAACACAGGGACTTGGTGCTCCAACACCTCAGCCGTTTGGGTCTTCAGGTCAACTGGGACAAGAGCAAACTCTGCCCCACGCAGAGGATCTCTTATCTCGGTATGGAGTTGGACTCGGTCGGTCAGACTGCGCGCCTCTCAGAGGAGCGCGTCCAGTCAGTGCTCAACTACCTTAAGTCCTTTCAAGGCAGGTCAGCGGTTCCACTGAAACACTTTCAGAGGCTCCTGGGGCATATGGCAGCTGCAGCCGCAGTGACGCCGCTCGGCTTGCTTCATATGAGACCGCTTCAGCGCTGGCTTCACGATCGAGTCCCGAGATGGGCGTGGCAGAGCGGCACGTTCCGGGTCAACATTACCCCGCACTGTCGCCAAACCTTCAGTCCCTGGTCGGACCCTGCGTTTCTACGGGGCGGAGTTCCCCTAGTCCAGGTGTCCAGGCATGCTGTTGTGTTCACAGATGCCTCTGCCAGCGGGTGGGGGGCCACGTACAACGGGCATGCAGTTTCAGGTCTGTGGACGGGGCCTCAACTGCATTGGCACATCAACTGCCTAGAGTTGCAAGCAGTACGTCTAGCTCTGTGCCGCTTCAGGGGGCTGCTTCTGCACAGACATGTACTGGTCCGTACGGACAGCACTGCGACCGTTGCGTACATCAACCATCAAGGTGGTCTACGCTCCCGTCGTATGTCGCGACTCCCCCGCCATCTCCTCCTATGGAGTCAGAAGCATCTGAGGTCGCTTCGGGCCATTCACGTCCCGGGTTAGCTCAACCGTGTGGCCGACGAGCTCTCACGGCTGCCGCCTCTTCCGGGAGAATGGCGACTCCATCCCCAGGTGGTCAAACTGATTTGGGGAGTCTTCGGAGCCGCTCAGATAGATCTGTTTGCCTCTCCGGACACGACCCCTTGCCAGTGGTTTTATTCTCTGACCGAGGGATCTCTCGGCACAGGTGCACTGGCACACAGTTGGCCCCGGGGCCTTCGCAAGTATGCGTTTCCCCCAGTGAGCCTTCTTGCACAGACTTTGTGCAAGGTCAGGGAGGACAAGGAGCAGGTCCTGCTCGTTGCGCCGTATTGGCCCAACCGGACTTGGTTCGCGGAACTCATGCTCCTCGCGACAGCCCCTCCTTGGCCGATTCCTCTGAGGAAGGACCTCCTTTCTCAGAGACGGGGCACCCTGTGGCACCCGCGTCCAGACCTCTGGAGACTCCATGTTTGGTCCCTGGACGGGACGCGGAGGTTCTAGGTGGCCTACCACAGGCTGTACGAGGCGCCTCTATGCGTTGAAGTGGAACCTGTTCGTCGATTGGTGTTCCTCCCGCCGGGAAGACCCCCGAACTTGCCCGATCAGAGTCGTGCTTTCCTTCCTGCAAGATGGGTTGGAGCGAAGGCTGTCTCCCTCCACCCTCAAGGTGTATGTTGCCGCTATAGCAGCTTATCACGACACAGTTGAAGGTAAGTCGTTGGGGAAGCACGACCTGGTCATCAGATTCCTTAAGGGTGCTAGGAGACTAAATCCTCCTCGTAATTCGCACCCCATACCCTCTTGGGACTTATCTCTGTTGCTCAGAGGACTCCAGAGTCCCCCTTTTTGAGCCCTTGCCTTCATAGACAAGATATTCAATTCCACTGAAGACAGCTCTCCTGTTGGCTTTGGCTTCTTTTAAGAGGGTAGGGGATCTGCAGGCTTTTTCGGTCGACGAATCGTGCCTAGAGTTCGGTCCGGGCCTTTCTCACGTTACCCTGAGACCCCGGCTCGGATATGTGCCCAAGGTTCCTACCACTCCCTTCGTGGACCAGGTAGTGAACCTGCAAGCGCTGCCCTTGGAGGAGGCAGACCCAGCCCTAGCTTTTCACTGTCCCGTCCGCTCCTTGCGGGTTTATGTGGACAGAACGCAAAGCTTCAGGACCAGCAGAAGGGGAAGGCTGTCTCCAAGCAGAGGTTAGCCCACTGGTTAGTGGATGCTATTGTCCGGGCTTATGAATCCCAGGACGTGCCTTGCCCACCCAGGTTGACGGCACACTCTTCTAGGAGTGTTGCCTCTTCCTGGGCTTTGGCTCAAGGCGCCTCGCTAACAGACATCTGTAGAGCTGCGGGCTGGGTGACACCTAACACGTTCGCTAGGTTTTATAGCCTCTGTGTTGAACCTGTTTCCTCCCGTGTACTCGCTACGGCCAGTAGCGCGAGGAATTAGGTTATGTCGGCTTGCTACGCCATTCCCGCCCCATGGGCCAGATACGTGCGTCTTTTTGCTCCGTTGGTTCCCCAACAAACGGCTAACCTCGTGAGTTCCTCCATCACCCTCCGGCACCAGGCGAGGCGGATCGCCCGGCGCCAGGTCTTTTACCTCTCGTAGGAGTTGTTATTAGACTGGGTGGCCTTAACAGTGGTCCCTTCGGCGACCCATTTCTTCCACGTTCCAGCTACCCTCCGGGTTAGCTCCGTGTCTTCCCCTCGACAGACCCGTTCTGTCGTCCTTGTTGAGTACGCTCCCACCCCCCGGGCTGGGACTACCTCAAGGACTGCCGTATGTTTTACTACCCTACGGGTTAGTACATACGTGTATTCCAGTGCCTCCCTTCGGGCAGGCGGGGTTTCCGCAGTGTTCCCTCCTACGGGGTGGGCACGCTTTCCCAGTGTTATCCAATCCACTGAGCGGGTCTTGCGGAACAGCAGTGTGATTCTTCTTAGCTAGCTCCCCTCATATAAGTAAGAAACTGCTATGCCGGGAGCTAAGCTGGGCGCTGGAAGGGGTCAGCACCATGGCGTTTTGTTAGGGATCCCAATTCGTTGGAAACTCCTCCGACGAGACGTAGGAGTTCCCGAACGAAAGGGAACGTCTCGGTTACGTATGGTAACCCTCGTTCCCTGAGTAGGGAACGGAGACGTCTCGTCCCGTCGCCATGCTTGCTGTACCTTCGCGGAGGACTGGACACCGTTCGGCTCCTCAGCGAAAAACGTTTGTGTATGCGCTTGCTTCCGCTTTTATACCCGCACTGGTAGGCGGGCCGCGGAATGCAAATCTTGCATGCCAATGTTTATTGGCTCGTTTTAGTTCACTCGAAGGCGATTGGTCTCCCTAGCGTGATCCCAATTCGTTGGAAACTCCTCCGACGAGACGTCTCCGTTCCCTACTCAGGGAACGAGGGTTACCATACGTAACCGAGACGATTCTCATGTATTGATTATTCTCTAATATCTGCACAATTGCTTAACAAAATAACCGATTGTAAACAGTATATCACAGCATAGTCATCTCTGACCATGCAGCTGTATCCTTATCATACAAAACTTCAAAATTCATAAAAAATCCCCCTAAATGGCACTTTCAGATAGGCTGGCTTCAGGATCCGGAGATTATTGAATATTTGAGCAAACAAATTGATCTGTATTTTGAAAATAACAAATCTGAAACATCTGCTGGTATTAGATGGGAAGCATTCAAAGCTCATTGGGCTATTCAACTTTGTTTATCTTGGTTGGACTACTGGATAAAACTAACTCTCTACATGATGTTTGATTACCTGGCTCACACTAAGCCCTGAAAAAAAAAGCACTTTGTGAACTCGCACAGTGCTGAGGCACCCAGGGAATGGCCGCTGTGTACTGTGTACACTGATGGTAAATGCCCACCGAACCGACACAAGCTCTCTTGCTGTAAAAACAGCAGTTATTTGAACAAAGAAATGTTTGTGGCCACTCGCTGCTCGCGCCGTCACACCAACACTGCCTGTAGAGTTTTCAATGTACAACAGCAGTCTGCAGATTCAGAGATGAATAGGAAGATCGGCTCCAAAGTGAAAGACAATGAGTGTGTGCGCCCGCTTCCTGTTTATACCCGCGCTGCGGGGCGGGGCGTGGCATGTGACGTTTTTCACACACGGCAACTTTCATTGGCTCATTCTGTAGACACGCGAAGATGATAGGGCTCCCTGAAGTGATCCCAATTATGTCGTCACGTCGACGCAACGTCGAATGTGAGCAACTGATAGGGAACTGCATTTAATAATTGCGAATCAAAATATAATGTCATTGATATGACAACTGAATACAATCAAATTAAAATATTAATGCCACAATCTTAGTATTCATTCTTCTGTATATTTTTTGTACAAAAGTAAATAATTAAAGTTTTAGTGCTGTCAATACGTCCATATTGTTCGTTTCAGTGTCTATGGAAACGTAAGTAAATGCACATGTGGTAGAACCATTCTTAATGTAAAAATACATAAAAATACTAATCACATTGCTCTTCCCTTCAGTAATTTTTTCGTCCTCTTGATTTTAAGATTTCTTTAAGTTGCATGTGTCTAAGTAAACATCTGTGTAGAGGCAGAGAGCGCAGGTGCTTAATGACCCTCAGGCAAAAATCCATGTGTTTTTCAGGATTAAACACAATTTGGGCATGTGTGCTTATACCGGTAGATTCCAAAAGAAAATATTATAAGCCACAGCTTTAGTGTGTTGTGAAAATTGAGGTTTGACCTCAGAGTTGTTCATTGATTTTGTAAAAGGTATTAGGAAAGCTTAAGGAAGTAGCAATCCCTTTTTTACTTGCTTTTGTTATGGGTCAGATTCAGGAGCTAAATGCAATCCCTAGAAAGCCATAACTTCTAGCAAAACTATGGGAAATGAACAGCAATGAAATAGCATTACTAACAAACCATCCACATTCAATTAAACAGTCCTAAATCATTCTGTAAGGTCATGAAAATTCAATAGTCATGACCTTCAGAAGCAGCTGCTTCTAAATTAGTCCTTTTACAGTTTTTCTCAATCGATTTGACACATTTCTTCAAATGAATGTAGTTGCTCTCAAAACAATTTACACAGCACTAAACTCTTATGTTGACAAAACAGTTCAATATTCACTGCATAATGAAGCACAGTTTTTCTATTAATGCATTTATCAAAAGTAAATGCTGTCATCAAAACTATAACATATTCAGCTATAGACACAAAATGTGTCTGTCCACTAAATAGTCTTCCATTTTACCCATCTCTTCACCCTCTCCTTTTTCCAATTCTACTCTTCCTTTTCTTAAACTTTTTCCTCCTCTCCCCTCATCTTGTTCTACCTCTTCCACTCCCCACCACCTTCCACTCTTTCTTTTCCCCCTTTTCATGTTTATTCTTATTATTTTTTAAATTTGTATAACAATATTTGTTACTTTTTTAAATAGTTTTTATAGTTAATGCAATTGTGATAGCTGTGTATACAATGAGAATGTTTTTATTTATTTCCTGATATGTGTATTATTAGCCATGCAGATACAAGATTGGTGCCAAATGAAATAATTTAATGTGCAATTGAGAATATGTTTAGTTTGTTGTGTTTGGAAAAAAATGGTACACAAATGTTTGTGATTTTTGTAATCACCAAAAAGAGCTGTAAATGCTTATTTCCTGATATATAAACATTTTGGTTGGCTGAGTGAACTGTGCACAAAATTCTCAAATGTGTTCACAGCAATGTTTTGAGAACATTATGCATTTGCTTTGTAATTTGTATAGAATGAATGAAAACTTACAATCTGTTTCGGACAATTCAAAAGTGTTCAGATCAGAGTTTGGAGAAGTGTGTCAAATCGACTGAGAAAAACTGTAATGAGTTTCAAAATGTACTCTAAGCATATTCCCACATGCTACCCGAAATATCTGATAATCTGACAATAGTATTTAACTGATTGACAGTCTCTCTCTCTCTCTCAGTCTCTCTCTCTCTCTCTCTCTCTCTCTCTCTCCCTCTCTCTCTCTCTCTCTCTCTCTCTCTCTGTCTCTCTCTCTCTCTCTTGGATCATTACCTGTTTCAGTGCTTACATTGCTCATTGCCTTTTTTCCTGATAGCGGAAATTACTTAAAATATTCCGTAATTTCTGGTCATACAGATAATAGTAGTACATCATTCAAAACTGTAAAGGGTTTGGTCTACTTTTATTTATGTGCACTCAAAATAACAACAAAACAATGTGCTTTTGGCAAATAAAGAAAACAAACTGGGTGTGCTTTCTGGTGTCTCAGTCTCTGTGACCATCTTTCTAGAACGAGTCACAAAAATGAACTGAAATTCAGCGAATAATTGTCACACAGACATCAGAAACATGTCTAGGAAAACAAATGTTCCCCGTTTAAGTAATCCTTATAAAGAGAGGTACAATCTTTAGCGTCTGAGCTCATTATCTGTATTGTGGTCCTACGCACAGCACAGGCTATTCCAACGCATTCTCATCCTAGGGCGTCATATTTGACATATTTTGACATTTCATCTACATCCAACGCACATGGCACCCATAGCGTCAATATGAGATGCAGATAGATATGGGTAGGTTTAGGTCTGGGGTAGGGTCAGGGTTAGACCGCTAGGAGGCGCCTTGTATTGACGCTAAAGGGTGCCATGTGCGTTGGATGTAGACGAAATGTCAAAAGCGTCAGCATATGACGCCTTGGGATGAGAACGGGCTGGCTATTCATACGTTAATCATCTAACAAGCTTCGTCAGATATCAGGTTATTCTACTTCTCTTTGAGTTTGGAAGAAGACACACTTGTAAGAAATTAGACTTGAATTTAGCTCTGAAGAAGAATGCTATGTGATGATCCTTGATCCAGCAGAGGATACAATTTCGGATGGGTAAGTATTCATTCTTGCCTTAGTTATTGTGTTATCTTTTTACAAAAACTTGTACACATTTTACTAGTTGGGCTTTTCCCACACTATATCGGCAAACTGAATTGTGTGAAATCGAGTGAAATGTTGAAATATAAAATATAGACAACCTTTCATAGTATCTAATGTCCTATGATGCGTTGTTTTTTGCTCTAAAATATAAACATAATATGATATAAAAGTAATAAGAATGTTTACACTGTAATATGATGAATGTTACAGTGAGTACACACCAAAAGAGTAGATACAAAGTCAAAGAGTAGAGTGATTTACATACAAAGTCAGTGCAAAGATGCGAATAGATTGATGCAAATTGGGCAACGTGATTGCCACAAAAGCGAGATATTTGCCTCAATTTCAACTCAAGCGGGAAAATCGCATTACGCGTCGTCGCAATAGCCAATCAACGAAGAGCTTGTTGACACGTTTGGTTTGACACGTACATATTTGAGCAACAATAGTAGTTTTCTCCAGCATGGTTGCTAAAGGAAAAAATGGCAGAAAGAAATGTTATTGTTGTTGTTGATGTGCGTGAAGACACTCCTTATGTTTTTATTCATCCGTGTGACGCGGAAAAAAAGTCACTTGCTGCCACCTACTGGTGATACGATGTAATCAATACAGAAGCGCCAAGTTACTTTTAAATGGTGATTTGCTCTATTTTGATCATTAACATAGACATCAGTTTTTATATCCGAACTCTAAAAAATTATCCCAGTACTTTTGTAATAATTTGAAAACATGTTACACTAAAACAACAATACTGTGAGGTTGACTGTTTGAAAAGCGGTTTAATACCTATAGCTTACATGATTATGCTTTCTCTGGCTCAGTAGCAGCGCCAACGCAGATCGGAATGCTCTGCTGTGATCGTATTTGTCAAAGGATTAATAGACAGAGGCCGTGGGCTCGATATTTCAGTAGAAGACTATCCTAAATTCTAGAGCTCCTTCCACGAGGAAACTTTGAAGTGGAGAGCATTCACTTTATGGTGCAGAGAGCACCAATTGGATCCAGTTAACTGCCCAGTGGCTTCAGTGCTAGAATTCCTTCAAGACTCATTCTCTGCTGGGTTTTCCCCTTCTACACTTAAAGCGTATGTGGCAGCAGTGGCTGCGTTCCATGCACCGCTAGACGGTAGCTCATTGGAAAGGCATAATCTGATTACTCGTTTCTTCCGTGATAGTCTGAGAATGAGGCCTACGGCCCAGGTTAGAATACCTGCATGGGATCGAACCATGGTACTAGAAAGGTTATCCTTGGCACCCTTCAAGCCTTTGGACTCTGCATCGGACAAGTGTCTAGCCTTAAAAAATGGCATTTCTTCTGGCAATGACGTAGTAGGAGAGTAGGAGACCTACAGGCCTTGTCCGTTGCTCCTTCCTGTTTGGAGTTCGTTCCAGGTAGAGTGAAGGCGATTCTTTACCTGAGACTGGGTTATGTACCTAAGGTACCCACTAATGTGGCCCATAAACGTATTGCCCGGAGTTTACATTGTCCTTTGTCTGGTATTGTCTTTGTTTTACAAAACTGTAATGTTTTCTGACAGTAAAAAACTAATTTGAATGGTGAGTAATGACTTACCAATGTGTTTTTTGTTATCAGCTTTACAGTTTATCATCAATTGGAATAAGTGGTTCCATTACACTCCAAACAGTTTTGTGTCTTTTTATATAAATAGATTAATTCTACATCCATCAGTCAGAAAGCAGTATCTTTTCTGTATGTAATCCCACTCAGAATAAGAAGCTTCACCACCTCTCTGAAAGCAATGAATCATCCATGATTTGTTCATAGACAGCAGATGAATGTTGTACATCTTTTACAAATAAATTATAACAATGTTTGTTTACTACAGCTCACTGTCCGTCTCACATGCTTTCAGATACAGTGGGGCAAAAGAGGGGGGGGGGGGGTACAGGGGGGGTATTTAGTCAGCCACCAATTGTGCAAGTTCTCCCACTTAAAAAGATGAGAGAAGCCTGTAATTTTCGTCATAGGTACACTTCAACTATGAGAGACAAAATGAGAAGAAAAAAAAAAATCCAGAAAATCACATTGTTGGATTTATAATAATATAATAATCATGATAATAATGATAAGTCATTACATTTATATAGCGCTTTTCTGGGACCTCAAAGCGCTTTACATGGAAGGGGGAATCTCCTCAACCACCACCAATGTGCAGCATCCACCTGGATGATACGACAGCAGCCATATAGCGCCAGTATGCCCACCACACACCAGCTTACTGATGGAGAGGAGACAGTGATGAAGCAAATCAGTATATATGGGGATGATTAGGAATTTATGAATCATTTTATGAATTAAATTAATGAATTTATATGCAAATTATGGGGGAAAGTAAGTATTTGGTTATTAACAAAAGTTTATCTCAGTACTTTGTTATATACCCTTTGTTGGCAATGACAGAGGTCAAACATTTTCTGCAAGTCTTCACAAGGTTTTCACACACTGTTACTGGTATTTTGGCCCATTCCTCCATGGAGATCTCATCTAGAGCAGTGATGTTTCAGGGCTGTCGCTGGGCAACATGGACTTTCAACTCCCTCCAAAGATTTTCTATGGGGTTGAGATCTGGAGACTGGCTAGGCCACTCCAGGAGCTTGAAATGCTTCTTACGAATCCACTCCTTCGTTGCCCCTGGTGGTGTGTTTCGGATCATTGTCATGCTGAAAGACCCAGCCACGTTTCATCTTCAATGCCCTTGCTGATGGAAGGAGGTTTTCACTCAAAATCGCACGAAACATGGCCCCATTCATTCTTTCCTTTACACGGATCAGTCGTCCTGGTCCCTTTGCAGAAAAACAGCCCCAAAGCATGATGTTTCCACCCCCATGCTTCACAGTAGGTATGGTGTTCTTCGGATGCAACTCAGCATTCGTTCTCCTCCAAACACGAAGAGTTGAGTTTTTACCAAAAAGTTCTATTTTGGTTTCATCTGACCATATGACATTCTCCCAATCCTCTTCTGGATCATCCAAATGCTCTCTAGCAAACTTCAGATGGGCCTGGACATGTACTAGCTTAAGCAGGGGGACACGTCTGGCACTGCAGGATTAGGATGGCGTAGTGTGTTACTGATGGTAGCCTTTGTTACTTTGGTCCCAGCTCTCTGCAGGTCATTCACTAGGTCCCCCCGTGTGGTTCTGGGATTTTTGCTCACCGTTCTTGTGATTATTTTGACCCCACAGGGTGAGATCTTCCGTGGAGTCCCAGATCGAGGAAGATTCTCAGTGGTCTTGTATGTCTTCCATTTCCTAATAATTGCTCCCACAGTTGATTTCTTCACACCAAGCTGCTTACCTATTGCAGATTCAGTCTTCCCAGCCTGGTGCAGGTCTACAATTTTGTTTCTGGTGTCCTTTGACAGCTCTTTGGTCTTGGCCATAGTGGAGTTTGGAGTGTGATTGTTTGAGGTTGTGGACAGGTGTCTTTTATAATGATAAGTTCAAACAGGTGCCATTAATACAGGTAGCTATAGTGGAGGACAGAGGAGCCCCTTAAAGAAGTTGTTACAGGTCTGTGAGAGCCAGAAATCTTGCTTGTTTGTAGGTGACCAAATACTTATTTCTCCCCATAATTTGCAAATAAATTCATTAAAAATCATACAATGTGATTTTCTGGATTTTTTTCTCTAGTTTTGTCTCTCATAGTTGAAGTGTACCTATGATGAAAATTACAGGCCTCTCTCACCTTTTTAAGTGGGAGAACTTGCACAATTGGTGGCTGACTAAATACTATTTTGCCCCACTGTAAAATCTGGACATCAAACTGTTATATGATTAAACTCCTCAAATAAGTTTTGCCATTTTAAAAAGAGTGTTTGAAAGAAATGCCTTTTTGTAGTCAGCCACTGTTAAAATCTTAAGTCTGTTTCCAAGAGCTTTGAAATTCACCAGTTAAATATCCAATATGATGTTTGCTTAAATGGCTATGGTTTGTTACCGATTGAACATAAACTTGAAAAACTTGTCAGAATTTTTAAAGTAATTCAGTTTCCTTGTTTACGACTTTAAGTTTTTATATAAACAACATCCGCATTACCAATTAAAAGTCCACATTAATATTCCCCTTAACCATTAGAGTCATGGGACACAATGAATATAGTTCTGAAATTTCTAAACATACCAGATGTGCTCAGAATAGTACTGGCAACGTCATCTTCCTCATCTACCTCATCTTCATAAGTTAAGAGTAAAGTTACAAATATTTGTTTGTGCATTCATTTGTGTTACTTACTATATTTTACATTGCTGAACGGTTATGTATATAACATAGTAATAAATGTTTTTAGGTAATGTTAATAGTATTTAATTGTTATATTCAAATTAATTTTCCACAGAAAAGAGGTAATGTTTGAAAAACATAAAAAAGTCCATATACAGGAATATATTAAAAGTTTTTTTAGAACCAGATAAATACTTTTTTTTTCTCTTATGTGTGTTTTGGTGTCTTCTATCATATCTATCTGAGATCTCATGGGATTCTTATTGAAAACTAATTATGTTTTTTTTTTGTCTAAAATACTAACAATACAACAATTGTGCCTCACCCTCATTTTCCCTCACCCACAAAAGACACTTTCTTTCTTTAAAAAATGAAAAAAAATGAAAAAATACCATGCAACAAACAAGTAATTCAGAATCACATTCAGATCAATTTTGATTTGTTTTTTTTTGTGTAATTTAAAAAAAATTAAGTCACAAAATATTGTTTTCATGAGTCCAACTCTGTATGACACATACCATTGTGCTTTCTGACTGTGACTGACTCTTTACTTTCATTCCATCCATGTCTGATGCCTTTTGAAGTTTTCATGGTCCGAAGTGTGACAGCCATCTGCTGCAAGCTGGTGTCTATGAAAAATTTCTGGACTGGAAATTGATTCCTTGCACAATCCTGCTTCACTAAAAGGACACAGTTATAATGACATAGCATTTTTTTTCAAATACAAATTAATCATCAGCATAACAATTTAAAAAATAATAATTTATATTAATTTCAATTACATTTATTGTAAACGTCAAAATCTTATGGTCCATGTTATTTGAAAATGTTCCAAAGAGCATTTTGTGTACATCAGTGGAAGCAATGAAATCTGAACTTCAGTAGTAATTCACAGTAGATTTCAACTTTGACAAAAATTTGACAGACAGACAAATAATTAAATACCGCAGAGTTTTTTTTGTGGTATCATCCTATTTACAGAATATCCACTATTGTTCTTTTTTTTTTTTTTTTCTTTTTTCTAGATCCTGGCAAATATCATCATTTTCATATGTGGGAACCTGGCAGGAGCATACCATAAACACCTGATGGAACTGGCGTTAAAGCAGACATATCAAGACACCTGCAACTGTATAAAATCACCCATCAAACTGGAGTTTGAGAAGCGTCAGCAGGTTCAGTATCAATCTTGCTTTACTTTCTCTCAGTTCTGAAGTCATGATTTATCAGCTGGCTATGGCTGGAGTTGAAAGACCTGCCGAACAGTCTCAAAAACTGAGATATTCCATATTTTCTTTGGCAAACCACTGAATGCTGATAGTGACTTAATATTGGAATTTAGCAGTGAACTAATACTGAACTAATACTGACCAGAAAGCTTTTGTGTTATGTGTTAGTTTGCTGAGAGAATGACAGAACTAGATTAGATTAGTGTAAAAATAATAGTCCCTCAACCTCCTTGACGTATCACTCAAACTTAATGTTTGTTTAATCTACATGCACATTTTTGCAAATGTCTTTATACTTTTGAAAGTACATTATGCGTGTACATTGCATGGAAGCTTGTAAATGTTAAGTTTAATTATGGCTTTTGTTAAGTGAATCAGACTGTTGATAGAATCTACCTTTTGACATAGTTATTGTTGGTGGGGTTAAGAATTTTATGTATCTGCACGAAGAATGACTGAATAACTGGGAATTGAGAAACCCTTACATTCAATATAAATTAAATTATGCATTATACTAAAAGTAATTCCACATCTTCTACATCTAGATTTTTTTTTAAGTTTAACATATTTTAATTTCATATATGTATACTTCAACACAGGAACGGTTCTAAGGTCAGTGGATATTTGGGGCTTTAGTCCAAAATAAATTGTGTATTTTTATTTAAAGAAATTAATTAATTATACAAGTGATTTAAGGGAATAAAGAAAATGAAAGGCTTATTGTATTAGTGAAATAATTTAAAGTATTTGCAAATAATATTTTATTTTTAAGTATGCACACATTCTCTCTACATGAATCAAGGAAATTATAGCATATTTTCAATTCAAAAAGGCAAAATTTTATAATTAGAAAAACATTGTGTAATTTGCGTCACCGGATACTGTCGGTAGTTGAACATTTCTATTGTAAAACAGTTGTCAAATATTAAATGTTTATCTACTTACATGTTACCAGGCATTTGTTCACTGTTAACAGACATGGACAGTATTTCAATTAAATGTATTTTAAATACGTATTTAATTACTTTAGTGTATTTTGTAATTTGTATTTTGCAGGTGTGGAAAAAATAAAATGTAGTTTGTAACAAAATATTTTGAGGGAGTGCATTTGTTATGATTAGTGGAGAGATGAACCCAATCGCAGACAGTATGCAATTAACAGTTCTATTCAGACAAAACAGGGAAAGCAAAACCCACGATGGGGCAAAACAAGGCTGGTGGGTAAAAACAAAGACTAACACAAGACTAAGACTTGACAGATAACTAGACATAACTAACAACAAGATCAGGATTTTACAAGACAGAGTTCTTCACAAGGTACTCACGGGATGGTCTACACACAGGTATTGTATCACAGGATACACACTGAGAATCACAATGAACCGGCACAAGACAGCAAACACAAGGGGATTAAATAGAGAGACTAATGATAAAACAGGTGACACAGGTAAAGCAATAATGACAAAACGAGGATAACAAGGGCAAGAGAATGAGACAACACAAGCACATGGCCCAAACAAAAGGCCATGTGCTTGCACAAAACATGGGTCCGTCATGATCCTGCCTCAAGAATAAAAGAACTAGATGGCAGAATCATGACAGTATTTAGAGTATTTCAAATCACCATAGTAAATGATTTTGCCAAGTTGGTTGTACTTAAAAAAAAAAAAAAGAACTAGCCCAAATGACAATGGTTTAGTTTTCTCTTTTGTAGCATAGTTGTGTTATTGCTACTATTTTTGTTATCGACCTTTCAATAAAGTTCCTCATTAAAGCTGTTAGTGCACATAACATAAATATAGATTTATGGCTGTTTCCCCTCCCTTAGCCAGTGGTGAGGAAATGTCTCTCTACGCTTATTCAAGCCTTAAGGCACGAGTAGAGTAACGGTGATAATATGGCTACGTAGCCTACATCAAACACGTTTTTCTATTAAGGGCAGCCTACCACACCATTGATGTGAACTTAGCTATACATGACATTTACGTCAGAGGGAGCTATTTCAGGCCCTGTAGAGGGCAATTCGTACAAATTTTATGAGGTGGCTAATTCGTAACAATTCATACGACCTCACTCATATTTTATGAGTTGCCAAATTCGTATGAATTCATACGAATGATCTACCCCCGACCCCGCCCCTAAACCTACCCACCACGTGGGTTTAGACAAATCGTACGAATCCGTACGAGTGAGGTTGTATGAATTTGTACGAATTAGCCACCTTTTAATCACTCGTACAAATTTGTACGAATTGGTCGTGAGATAGCGTTGCATATGGCCATATTTTTTTATTTTGCTACTTCGCCATTTTTAATTGACACATTTCTCATATTTGTGTTATTGCTACTATTTGTGTTATTGACCTTTCAGCAATAAAAAAAAAAAAAGACTTAAGATTATTGTGGGAGTATTTTTGTATTTTCAAAATACTAATTACTTGTATTTTATTTAAATATATTTTTCACATCAGTATTTTGTATTTTATTTTGTTACATTTTATGAGCCAGTATTTGTATTTTGTAACAAAATAGTTTTTGATGTATTTGTGCCCACCTCTGACTGTTAACATCCTTCTGTGAACTTTAAGCCCCACCTTCTTTAATCATTTTGACATTGATGAGCTACTGCTGAACTTTTAGTCATCCTAACAACAAACAGAGGATGCATAATGCTGTATATATGGAGTGCCAATAATAATGGCAGGTTTGCGAAAAGTGTAGAACTCGGTGAGCTTGCGCAAAACACATATTCAGCACAGCGACTCATTTAAATGCCTCTGATTGGCCGATGCGTTCAACAGACATGTATGTGATTGGCTACAATGCTCAATTATGCAGAAGCACGTTGTAAGTACCTTTAATGCAAAGGGAAAAAATATTAATTAAACTGTTTTATGCACTTTTCATGATTAGGTAAACGCAGCAGCCGTAATTCACATTTGTTTTTCTGATTCATTTTTTTGCTCTATTAGAAAGACAAGGTAATACAATTTTCGGGGCTTAAGCCCCCTTAGCCCAGCCCTAGCGTCACCCCTGCATATACTTTTTGGGGAAAAAAATCAGTCCAGACCAACTTTATCTTTAAATGCACTTGAAAATTAAACCATCTAGGTTTCCAAAATAAATAAATAAATAAATAAATAAATATTTAAGCATTTATTTTAGGACTACTTTCAGAGTAGCTATTGCACCACGTCCTAATGTCCAACCCGATCTCACAGCAATTTGTTCGTATTTTACGTGGTGGCTAATTCGTACGAATATTTTTTTCAAAAAGCGTCTCCAGGAAGGATCCACCCATCACTGGAGTCTAGACAAATCTTACAAAACGAATTACGAATTTGTACGAATTAGCCACTTCGTAAAATATATACAAATTGCCATGAGATTGTGTTGTAATGTCACAAACTGCATGTTTTGGTTTCGTTTTCATGAACTTTGCATTTGTTTTTCTCAGTTACCTGTTTTCATTTGTTACAGTTTCCCACTCCTTGTTTGTCTCCCTGGTTTTTGATTAACTCATCATCATCTTTTTGCAGTGTTGGAACGTTGCTTTAAAAAAGTATTTATTAATAGTTACTCACTACTTGTTCCAAAAAGTAACTGAGTTAGTAACGTCTCGGTTACGTATGTAACCCTCGTTCCCTGAGTAGGGAACGGAGACGTTACGTCGGATGACGACGAATGAGGGGTTTCGCTTAGAACACCTCATTCGTCGTCATCCGACGTAACTCGGAGTGACTACGAAAGGGAACTGATTTACTAAAAAAAGTAAAAAGTAACTCGTTACCAGGGAAAGTAACTATTTGTGTTACTGTTAAAAATGTCAAAGAATGTGGATTTTTTTTTAGCAGTTTTCACAAGTCAGTTGAAATGAGTAGAACAGAAGTAGTGCTTATAATGCACCTTGAAAATGCCAACTTTTCATCGGATTGCTCCTGACTCACCATCTCTGCTGCTTCATCGAATCTCTGTTTAGCTGTTGTGTGTGTGTGTGGTGCTTGTGCTGACATGTGTGTAAAAACACTGGCTCTGATTGGCTACCAGGAAACATGACTCTGCCTTAGCCAATCATAATCGCTTACCTCGTAACCCACCTCCTCACTAGCTGTGTGAGCCACGGGGTGCGTTCGGTTACAGTTTATTCAATCAATACATTAGTCTGGGTTTCCCTATGCTGCCTTCCCGCAGCGCGATTTTATTCACGCTGAAAGGCAGTATGGATACCATGGGCCAGATTTTCGCCTCATTTAGGGAACCAATCACAGAACAGGGAGGGAGCAAGACGATGACGACATCTATGCGACACACCGAAGCAGTTTGTTTATTTCTATGGATTCAACATGGCAGCAGACGCGAAGCTACCGCATGTTTATCTTGCACAAACGGCAATAGTCGCTGAACGTCATTGTTTACACAAAAATATCTTACCCATCGTCTTCTTCCTTGTCTAATTTCTGTCACTCTACATACGTCATCTTGTATAGTTGAAACGATTGCATATGAGCTACGTACTGGCGCATTTGACAGACATGCTTAGCACCCAATAAACGGCGCCAGGCAATCGTAAACCACGCCTCAAATACGAGAAAATGTACATTTGGTTCCCAGACCCAAGTCTCAACGAGAATTGGGTCTGGCGTTAGCCAGGCTATCAATACATAGTAACCTTTACTGTCTATAATAGTAACGCACATAGGCGTCGATTTCGGTGGGTACACATCCCCACCAGATTTCGTCATGAGTCATTTTGTACCCAATACTTTTTGAAACATTGAGGCACGGATGTTAATACAAATATTACTCTTCACTCGGACGCGCGTTTCAATCTATCGCCATTGTGGAGACTCTCTATTCGTTCTGGTGAAATCACAAAATAAAATGCACACAAACATCTCCCTGCTTGATATAGACTGTAACCACTGATGAACACATTCAGTTTTGATGAAAAAGAGAAAAAAAACAACTACAAGTGCAGATTAGAACCCATACCTCTGACACGCTTGGCAAAAGATCTACCACTAGACCATTTAAGAACTCAAACAACATTAGTGGATCAATGGATTTATTTATTGGTTGAGCAGAGAGGCTGCACAGTTTGACAAGTTTGTACCAGCATTTCTGAAAATGCTCTTCCAGCACATTTTAAACCAAACTGACGCCCGTGGTAACGCACCGCATTTAACATCCAGTGACGTTAACGCCGTTGTAACGATGGGAAAAGTAATTAGTTAGATTACCCCTTTACTGAAAAAATACCGTCGTTACTTAATGTCGTTCTTTTAAACGCCGTTATTCCCAACTCTGCATGTTTGTCATTTGAGTTCTATTACCTTGTGCATTTAAGTTCCTCCTATACAGTTAGTGTCTAATAATTATCATGTGAACGTGTAAGTGTACACTATAATTTTTTTATGCCATACACGCCTTTCTCCTTATAGATTACTTAAAGGTGCAGTAAGCGATTTCTGAAAAATGCTGTTGATATTTGAAATCACCAAAACAAAGACGCCCCTACCCAAAAGGATCGCACCCCTACCTTTATAGCTCTGCCCCCAAACTCATTAACACGCTATGCAACACAGGTACCTCCCCCTAATAAGTACGCCCACTGCTGATTGGCTACAAGGGTGTTGGGGCGCTTCGTTCGATCCACTTTCAACAGTGTTTCTCAGAAATCGCTTACTGCACCTTTAAGATTGCTTTATTAAAGAACCTTTTGTTTATTGGAACCCGTTTGGACAATTTTCATCATCCTCAAAATAACATGGCCAGCTAGGAACTGTCAAGAGGAAAATTCCATCAACATCCCAGCAAGCAATTTTGCGATTAAAAGATGTCTAATAGCCGTCCAAACACAGCCCTGACGTCTAAGCTTAAAGAAGGCTAAATTTGGGCTGTCAGAGAAAATTGAATAGACGTCTAACCATAGCCCAAGGATTGACTCATTTATTAGATAACATGTCAAAGAAATACAAACCAAACACCTTGTTATCACTATTGACTGATCTCGCAAGTTATTTTGGCAAAAAAAAAATAAAATAAAAAATAAACAAAGGTTATTTTGTCTAGAAGTGGGTAAGTCATAGCAGAGTATATTGAGTCTATAGTTAACCTAGATGGTGAAATGACAGCTATTGCTTACTGGGATACTTCTGATTCACTTTACAAAAGAACTCATATTTAACAAAATTTACAAGGTTCTAACAATACACATATAATGTTCTTTCAAATATATAAGTAGATTAAATAAACATTAAGTTTTATGATACATCATAGGAGGTTCAGAGACTATATTTTATCAGTTGTTATTTTAGCATATCACACTTATTACCGACACAATGTTTTTGAAATCGATATGTCGCCTAGACTTTCACTACTTTGTCGATATGTTTGACATTATGTTCTCCGTGGGTCCGCTTTGAAATACTGAAAACCTTTGCGGTCTCCTACTCTCAGCCCAGTTGCCACTGAATGGAAACCAGGACGCTTCTGTGATGTTGGTTTTCAGCTCCCAGTTTAAACAGGGCCACAGAGGCAGATGGTGTGACTGAAGCCCAATGCTGTCTCTGTGAAGTCTAAAAGAAAAGCCGCTGCTGGTGTATTGGCTGTCTTCCATCATACTATGTGCTCTGCAAGAGGTCAAACATTGCCTCTCTGGACTCCTGGATTAACCTCTTAAGAATATCCTCTCAGGCTGTGGGTGATGAATTGTGCTTTCCACAGCTCAGCGGTCTCGGCTGCAGCGTTTTCTGCTGTTGATGTTATTGCAGTAGATCCTAGATTCATCGTACAGCACATTAATTAGTGGAAAAAGGGATAATGATGCATTTGTCACAGCTCAAATTAATGTATATGGCTTTTATGTAGATGCTAATAAAATGATCAGGATTTTAAAATGATTTTTATAAGTTCATTATGGTTGATCAGGGTAAATGTACCAGACCTATTGGGCAATTAACCTTCTTTTGCTCGTAGCACAGAGTCAAGCTATCATAAGCTTTCATAATGACCCTCCAGACCGTCCCTGTTAGATCTAATTAAACTCATTCACACTTTATGCCTGGTGGGGAAATCGAAATTGAATTGAAAAAATGTAATGAGGTAATCTTAGTTTTTTCCTTTAAAAAAAAGTCCACCGTAACCCAATTATATCAATCCCAGATTAATTTCACATTACAGATGTCTTTGACATGGATTTTCATATCTCCTGTGAAAAGAAAAATGGGTAACACTTTAGAATACGGTTCCTTTGTTATGAATAACTACACAGGTACAAATGAGTAACATAATATTAAGAATCTAGTAATAACTATTAACTAACAAGAAACTCTGATTAACAAATTAGTAAGTAATAGCACACACATGAAAGTGGTAGTTCATTATTAACTAATTAATAACTACTATTTTTTTATGCTTTCCAGATAACTACTGAAAAAGTTTCATAATTCATGCAAAACTAATCAATAACTCATGCAGGACAAATGACTAGACATGTGACTCAAGTGTTACATACTTCTAAAGGAAATACTAAATATTTGGATCCGTATTCTAAAGTGAAGAACATGGTAACTAACTAGTAATGACTCAAGTATTACTACATACTTACATACACTACATACAAGTGTTACTACATACATTACTAGGTAGTTACCATGATCTTCACTTTAGAATATGGATTCAAATATTTAGCATTTAACACTTGAGTCATTACTAGCTAATTACTATGATTATTACTGTAGTTACTTGTGAAAAGCCAATCCTAAAGTGTAGAATTTTGTTTTGAAAGATATTCACACACACACACACACACACACACACACACACACACACACACACACACACACACACACACACACACACACACACACACACACACACACACACACACACACACACACACATTTATATTTTTTTGAGAGGTAGGTTAAATAACAAAATCACTGTATATGGTATTTGGATGGCTGATGACTCAATATGTTCCAGTAGTCACCATGACTCTATATTGATTCAATGCGAGTCCAGAGGAATGCCGGAAAATTGGCCACAGGACAAGTAATGTCGCAACAATTGCATTTAAAAATCCATTTCTTTAAAATTATTCAGTTGATAAATAGTTCTCTAGGAGATAGCATAGGTTAATTATTCAAAGTTTTCCCAAATGTCTGCTATGCTATAACATATTGATAATGTAAACAACCTTGTGTATTCGTTTACAGTAGCAGTTAAAATGGTAATGTAGTGTTAGTCATTTGTCCTGCATGAGTTATTGATTAGTTTTGCATAAATTATGAAACTTTTTCAGTAGTTATCTGGGAAGCATAAAAGAAACAGTAGTTATTGATTAGTTAATAGTGAACTACCACTTTTATGTGTGTGCTATTACTTACTAATTCGTTAATCAGAGTTTCTTGTTAGTTAATAGTAGTTACTAGATTCTTAATATTGTGTTACTCATTTGTTCCTTTGTAGTTATTCATTAACGAAGGAACCGTATTCTAGAGTGTTACCGAAAAATCTGCTAAGGTATAATTTGAAGAGATCCAGAAAGTTAAAATAGCACATTTTTCTTTGCTGCTTAAATGCAGATTAACCACATGGATATTGCTTAATATTGATTTTTTATTCTGCTTTATAAAATGTATAGAGTTTCTCATTTATCATAAATACTAATGTATGCAGCAGACGAACATTAAAGGCCCTGGTTTACTTACGACAATGTTCTTTTTTGTTCTTCTTTTAAGGGTAAAACGAAGTTCGAAATAAGTGACCAGCGGTATTCTGTTAGCGAACATCCGACTGCGCCAACAGTGCTGAGAGAGGCATTTAGATGAATATGTAAATATTTGCTGCGGGCTTTCATCTCAATAACAAAATAATCCCACAACAAAATTGAGAAAACAGCAAGCATTTTTTAAAACAAGGATAAGAAAAGCATCTGATCGTCATAGCAACGTTTGCACAAGATCTGCAATTCGGCACTCTAGTAGTCACGTCACTTTTATTTATATAGCAATTTTGTCACGGTTTCACATGGCGCCAGCACCACAGCCACTCAAAGATCACAGGCTGTGTGCGAAATCGCCCCCTATACCCCTAAATAGGGCACTATTTTAAGGGACAGCCATTTGTTGTGGTGTCCGACCCATAGTGGATGTTATTGAGTGCACTCATTCAATCCCACAATGCACTGCCAATAACAAGTGTACTACCGATGTACGCTGAATGCCCACAATGCATTTACATTTACATTTAGTCATTTAGCAGACGCTTTTATCCAAAGCGACTTACAACTGAAGACTAAACCAAGCGAGTCATTGTGAAGAGACAACGCAAGAAGTGCTCAAAATACAAAGTTCACATATATAGAGTAGCATAAGCCAGATAAGCAGGGATTTAAAGGAAAAGTTTTTTTTATGTTAAATGCTCACGGAAGAGATGAGTTTTCAGCTGTCTTTTGAATGCTGTCAGGGATACTGCATTCCGGATGAGGGTGGGCAGATCATTCCACCAGCATGGCACCGTGAATGAGAATGTTCTGGAGAGTGATTTTGAGGCTCTCTGTGATGGTACCACGAGCCGTAGCTCATTGACTGATCGTAGGCTTCTGGTAGGGATGTAGACTTGTAGTAGTGAGTGGAAGTAGGAGGGAGCTGATCCTGAGATCAGTCTGTAAGCAAGTGTCAACACCTTGAACTTGATGCGAGCAGCGAGTGGTAGCCAGTGCAGAGAGATAAACAGAGGAGTGACGTGGGCCCTTTTGGGCTCGTTGAAGACCAGACGAGCTGCAGCATTCTGGATCATTTGTAGAGGTTTAGTTGCACATGCTGGAAGTCCGGCCAGGAGAGCATTGCAGTAATCAAGCCTAGAAATGACCAGGGCCTGGACGAGAAGTTGTGTTGCATGCTCAGTTAGGAAAGGCCTGATCTTCCTGATGTTGTGCATAGCAAACCTGCATGATCGAGCTGTCGTTGTGATGTGGTCTGTAAAGGTCAGCTGATCATCAAAGATTACTCCAAGATTTCTGACTGACCTTGATGGGGTTATTGAGGAAGAATCTAGCTGGATGGAGAAGTCGTGCTGTAGAAACGGCTTGGCAGGGAGAATGAGAAGCTCAGTCTTTGCCAGGTTGAGCTGTAGGTGATGTTCCTTCATCCATGCCGAGATGTCCGCCAGACAGCTTGAGATCCGTACAGCTACTGTGGGATCATCTGGTTGAAATGAGAGGTAGAGCTGGGTGTCATCAGCATAGCAACGGTAAGAGAAGCCACGTGCCTGTATGATGGGTCCTAGTGATGTGGTGTAAATGGAGAAGAGGAGCGGTCCAAGAACTGAACCCTGGGGAACCCCTGTGGTCAGTTGATGTGCTTTGGATACCTCTCCTCTCCATGTGACCCTGAAGGACCTATCTGTGAGATAGGACTCAAACCAGTGGAGAGGAGTACCTGTGATGCCCAGTGATGAGGGATCTGACAGAAGGATCTGATGGTTCACAGTGTCGAAGGCAGCAGACAGATCCAGGAGGATGAGAACAGATGATTTAGAAGCAGCTTTTGCGATCCGCAGGGCTTCGGTGACCGACAGCAATGCAGTCTCGGTTGAATGCCCTTTCTTGAAGCCAGATTGGTTGATATCCAGCTGGTTGTTCAGAGACAGGAAAGATGATACTTGGTTGAAAGCAACTCGTTCAAGTGTTTTTGCAATGAATGGTAGGAGAGAGACAGGTCTGTAATTCACTAAAAGTGATGTGTTTAACGTTGTTTTTTTAAGCAGTGGCGTTACCCGAGCCTGCTTGAATATTGTAGGGAAAATGCCAGTGTGGAGGGATGAGTTGATGATGTGTGTGAGAGCTGGAAGAAGTGTGGGAGAGATTGCTTGTAGAAGGTGTGAGGGGATGGGGTCCAGAGGGCAGGTGGTAGGATGACTAGAGAGGAGAAGTTTAGATACTTCATCCTCGGTTAGTGGAGTGAAGGAGGAGAGAAGGTTGTTGGCTGTGGGAGAGGTTAGTCTGTGTTCCTGTGTGTGTGAAGCTGCGAACTGACTGCTGATAGTTGTAGTTTTGTTAGTGAAGAAGTTAGCAAAATCATCAGCAGTTCCTTCTTTTATTTAACCAGGGAAATAATCACATTGAGATAAATATCTCATTTACAAGTGAGCCCTGGCCAAGGTAGCAGCACACAATATACATTACTACATAAAACAGATTACACAACACACACATATACAACAATAAACAATATTAAACGTTAAGAGCAAGTGCAGACAGATTTGAATAATTTGTTTAAATGTAACTTGAACTCATTTATAGAAATAAGTACATCAAGTTTCAATGAACTTTGGATCTCATTCCAAGCAGCTGATGCACTATAAATAAAAGCAGTTTTTCCAAACTCAGTTAGCGAGGAGGTGGGTGGTGGTTGAGGTGGACAGAGGAGAGAGTTGAATGTCTTGAACAGTGAACGTGTTTTAGAGGCGCTGTTGATCTTGTTGTGGAAATATGAAGATTTTACGGCGTGAACATCAGCAGAAAAGGCAGAGAGCAGAGATTGATACTTACTCAGGTCGGATGTGTCTTTTGATTTGCGCCATTTCCTCTCTGCTGCCCTGAGTTCGGTCCGGTGTTCACGAAGAATCTCAGATAACCAGGGGTTGGAGGGAGTAGCACGTGCTGGCCTGGAGGAGAGAGGGCAGATGTTGTCTAAAGAAGAGGTTAGAGTGGAGCATAAAGTATCCGTTGCAGTATTCACATCCAGAGATGAGAAATGCGAGGGTGAGGGAAGAGAAGATGACACAGCAGAGGAAAGAAGGGACGGAGAAAGTGAGCGCAGGTTTCGTCTGAAAGTAACTGGTAGGGGAGTTGGTGGTGCATGGGTAGTGAGTTGCACTGTGAGAGTCACACGCTGAGCATCTCACCAGGAGATGGCTCCGCAGCTGAATCAAATCATCTATTCACTTTCCAAACTGCGCTGCTCCAGCATATTATCAATAAATTCCTTTTTTCATTTTTCAATTCCTTTCTTAAATTAAGGTTTATATGCTAGTTTCCATGTCAGAGTTCAAGATAAATCTTTTCATTACTACTGGAGCTGCCAGTTTGCTGCTTCAAATTATTATTATTAAACAGCAAGCACAAACAATGCAAAATCAGCAGCACTCAGTGTCCGAATTCACTCATCAAGTTATTTTCATCAACTCCAAGTGGACTATATTGGTGGAGTAATGTAGGGAATAGTGAATGAGGGTATAGAGGACGATTTCTAACACAGCAAGTGTCTCCAGAATTCTAGCCAGCCACACCTGTTCCTCATCACTGCCTGCATTATCCTCCCTATATACACACACATGCATCTCCTTCATCGTCTGGTCTCCAATGTGGAAAGGGACTCATAACCCATGCTACTTACCTGGGCTCCATTTCCCAAAAGCACCGTAAGCCTAACTTACAATGCTTTTGGTAAACGCAGCCCTGATCTCCTAACGCTAAAGTCTTCAATGGTTTCTCGTTTTCCTCCTGTGTCCCCTCGTGTACTCCTTTATCCATCCTCTACCACTCCAATACCCTGGTATTCAGAAAAGACTGTTGTTTATCTGCCATCATCACAGTACTGTGCTATATCTTTGCTACTTACCTGTTTCACGTCATTATTCAACCTGTATGGTTCAATTTACCCTTTATCTCTGAGTCTGGTATCCATTACAACTTTATACAAAAGATTGCTTACAATCAAGCAGCTTTACCATATTAAAAATGAAAATCAGTGTCTCATTTCTCATATCAGTACAATATCATTTTCTACTATAAAGCAGCTCTCCAGTGTGCTCATGTTTTCACTTGCTCACATCGGACCTCCACTGACTCAACAGAAGAAACTTTGTCCTGATTTTGTTCGAAATTATGTCACATCAGTTCGTTCTTTTATTTCGCTTGAAGTATATTGGGGCCTTAACGTTCCAAAGTTGCAAAATCTATTGAGATGCCTCTCAGCCTTTTTGTACATAGGTTTAACTGAAAATGGTTAATTGGTTTGGTTTTATTCAAATCCAAAAATGTTATACATTACTAAATACATTAATTTATACCAACAAAAAATGTGTATGGGTTAAATCAGGTAAAAATGGCTCTTTAAGGTAACAATAACAGTTTTTGTTTTATGTAAACAAAATCTATTGACTAAAGTCTTAACAGGGATCATATTTAACTATCTTTTTGAATAAACTTTACAGGAACGTCTGTTGCTGTCTCTGCTTCCTGCCCACATTGCCCGAGTGATGAAAGCTGAAATCATACAGAGACTACAGGGGCCGAAGTTTGGTCAGGTGGAAAACACCAACAACTTTCATAATTTATATGTACAACGTCACACCAATGTCAGGTACGTCACCCCATACCACAAAATGAGAATTTCTCACTACAGTCCAAATCATGAATCATAATGAAGAACAATATTTTGAGGTTGGAGCAACATATATTATCTGCAGAATTGCTTTGTCCACAGACAAATCTCTCTGTAATGTCTTGATAAAAGAAACATACACAGTACATATTGTACAAATAGCTATATCAAATAAAACAAATGTCTTAAAATCAATTACAGTATGTATGTTTGACCAAAGCCTGGAAACTTATGGGGAGATGTTGTAGTTATTCAAAATTGATGCAGGTTTAAGCTCTTGATTGTGCTGAATAATGAGCTAATTAATTACCATCACTCCTGCTTGTATTGAATATGACTGAACAACTTTGTTTGCTCCACCTGCCATCTTTTTAGAGATTTAAAAGAATGCAAAATAGTTTGTATGGCACAAAGCCTGAGACACACATTCTGAGTGTCCTGTTCTTGCTGTGGTTCATTCTGACATGGTTTGATGAGAACTTTACCACTAGCTATACTCTTTTGTTCTGTTGCATGGGAAATAAAATAATCCTGAAGTAATTAACTCTTTCCCCACCGTTATTTTTTTTTAAATAGTTGCCAGCATATTTGATCATTTTCTCCTAATTTTCATGGCCCCCAGAATATTTTGTTGTATGAATATCTGAACATGCAATATATGAAAAGAAGGAACAGAATCTCTGCTTTGAAAAAAAAAACAAAAAAAAAAACAAAGAGTTATACAGTTTCAGATGCATATAAATATAAATCTTAAGTATTTATGTCCTTACAAATGTATATTCTCTTACAGTATTTTGTATGCTGATATTGTTGGATTTACCCGCTTGGCCACCGATTGCTCACCGGGAGAGCTGGTCCATATGTTGAATGAACTATTTGGCAAATTTGATCAGATTGCCAAGGTAAAGTAAATCTGAAAATGAGTCACTTCAGTCCAGTAAATGACATGTACTTGATACATATGCTTATAGCTTTGCCATTTCCTTTTGCTTTGGAAAATAAATTCCTTTATACAACTCAACTCAAATGTTGCAGATTGATTACCAAGAGTTGCTCTTATGAAGATGTTTTCTGACAGTCCTTGAATGTTTCTGTGTTTTCCAGGAAAATGAATGTATGCGAATAAAAATTCTAGGGGACTGTTATTACTGTGTATCTGGCCTCCCAGAGTCCTTGCCAAATCATGCCAAAAACTGTGTGAAGATGGGACTTGACATGTGCGAAGCTATTAAGTAAGTTCAGTAAGTTCACATGTCTGCTTTCAATGGTTCTCAGCTGGTGCTGTTAATGCAAATGTAACATTTGATCCAGTACTTTACATGGTTGGTAAATCTCACTTCTGCTGTTGGTTATGCATTTTCTAAATTTCAACATATTGCTTGGCCTTTGTAGTTCATTGTAATTTTAATATATTTTACATTTTCTTTTTTACATACAAACATTTTTGGTACTTGATATCCACAGTCTGGCTTTTGGAGCAAAACCAATTGTGAACCATTAGTCTAAACATACAGTATATCGAACTCTACATTTCCAAAGGGCTTATTCATCTACTGATTGTTTCTTATAGATATTAGCTGAAAGATTCTTTGCCTCAGATTAGCTTGAAAACATCTGTCCTAATTTCGTGATTATTATATGTTCTGCAAACCTGTTCACACTTTATCTCTGAAAAACAACACTGTGAACACCTGGCTTCATTGCACATTACAGACCACAAAATATATAATTGTTTCTATCTACAAGTAGCTTCAATTTGCATAAAATTAAAATTTTATAATATTTTATTTTATAGTATTTTATAATAAAATAAATAGAATTTTAAGCAAACTATGTGCATACTTGCTCTGTTACTATGACAGAATCTAGGCAGAGTCAGTCCAGCAGCAAAGCTTCTATCCCAGTTCTATAATCCTCGGCGCAGAGGGGCTGATTGGTCTCGGCCCGGTGCTGCTGTGAAGGACATGATACCTGGCTGTCCTGATAATGATTCAGAGGCCTTAGAGGTCAGACTGTGGAAAATGACTGGTGCCCAGTCTAGACGAGAGAGCTGTCTTTCTCTTATCTCCACCTGTTCTGCAGAAGCCTAGAAGAATGAAATCTCTCTATTAGTAGTTGCAGGTAAATTGTGGTGGTGGAAAATATGCTGAGAATTCCTGTCCTGTTAAAGGGACAAACTGATTGCAAGGAAACTTGTCACAATCACAGTGTCAATGTATAATCAACCGGGAGAAAAATGCTTAAAAAATGACATGCTGCATGTTTTGAGTGCTCAATCTAAGTCACAGTGTAGACTCACTAGAGTTTTCATCATCTTAAAACCAAGTGCTAATAAATGTTTTACAGATCAGGACTAATTCTCCCAAAAATTATGTTATTTTCTTACTCTCCTGTCTTTTCAAACCCATATGACTTTTTAGTTATTCTGTTCATTGCTGAAAACATGGCAACACTTTACATATCCTTTACATACAGTAGTACAATAGTTAACCTTTAAATAGGTTCATTAGTTAGAATTAGTTAACATGAACTAAGAATGAACAATACTTCTTCAGCATTTATTAATATTTATTAATATTAATATCAACATTTACTAATACGTTATTAAAATCAAAGGTTGTATTTGTTATCTTTAGTTAATGCACTCTGAACTAACATGAACAAACAATGAACAGCTGTATTTTTATTAACTAACATAAACAAAGATTAATAAATGCTGTAACAAATGTATTGCTGATTGTTAGTTCATGTTAGTTAATACATTAACCAATGTTAACTAATGAACCTTATTGTAAAGTGATACCGAAAACATTCTTCAATAAATTTACAAAACCATATAGTGACCAGGGTCTGTTAAGTTCAGACTGGCTATCAGATTCACTGTACTGTAGATTTTGCCCTCTTAAACTTATACATCCCACATTATGTCTTGTGACCAATCACCACACTGCAGGTTTTAAATGTGCTTTAAGATTTGAGCGCTATGGCATAGGAGAAGAATTTCAGTGAATAACAATTTACATTTTAATTTGTCCCTACATGAAGCAATTGGACAGCTTCTGAACTGTTGTGCTGCGTCCCAATTTGCATACTATCCATCCTAAATGGTATTCGAAATTAGAATTAGTGTGTCCCAAATCGTAGTATGTTTCCAAAGATTATAAAAATGGTCTACTTTTTCAAGCGCAGATCCGTGAACACTATAATGGCTAATATTCCCCACAACCCATTGCGCGTTGGACGAGGATTAGATTAGAACTACAAAAACAAATAAAAAGGATTAGACAACTACAAACATGGCGGATGTGTGAGTCTGACGGTTTAGTAAAAAGGTTTAGATAAATGGGCTTGAGTGATTAATAATCATTATCTAATCTGAAGAAAATAAATTTGTTATAAAATATGAATTATATTTAATTTGTAACAGCATTGTGAACTTTTGTAAAGATAACTTTGGTCATTAACTTTTAAATGCATCATTATGCAAATTACAAACACATGAGGAAAGTTCCAAACATGAAAGAACCATGACTGGAAGATCAACATACTACTACATTTCTCTTCGAGAAAATTAAAATTAAATTGAATGTGGATAATTTTAACATGATGATTGATTGGGCACTGGGCTGTTTAAACAGTGACAGGATGCACATAAAGTGACAGGGCTGTATGTTAAAGACGCAATTATGAAGAAAGTAGTAAGTCCCAAAGCTTGCCTACTCTTCTGCTACACTCTCAAAAGTATGTAGTTTTTCTTCACAAAACAGTACATTCTTTTAGGTCATAGTATATGTAAGTGAATTGGGACACTACACTGGAATATAGGACACAACACTGGAATATAGCATACAATGCAAAGGGCCTAATTTTGTTGTGCTTTTTTGGAGTTGGACATCCTCAGGTCCTACTCAGATATGTTGTATGGAAAAGAGCAGCTAGGACATTCTGTAAAACATCTTTTTTTGTGCTCCGCGGAAGAAAGGAAGTCATGCGTTAGGAACAACAGGATGAGTAAATGAGTAATTTTCAAGAGGATCATGCACTTTTGATGCATCTCCAACTTGTGAATTGGTGTGACAAAAACAACATTCAAAAGGTCATGCCTTTTAAAAGTGCACAGCCATGTCTCTTGTCTAAATGTGTTTCTAATCATGTTACAGCATAAGGTTAAATCAATGCTCTGATGTGTGATGGGATGTGTTGTTTTTTATTGTTCCTTTCCCATATAGGAAAGTGCGAGATGCCACAGGGGTGGACATTAATATGCGAGTGGGAGTTCACTCTGGAAACGTTCTCTGTGGTGTGATTGGCCTCCAGAAATGGCAATATGATGTCTGGTCTCACGATGTTACTTTAGCTAATTACATGGAAGCAGGTGGTGTACCTGGGTAAGTGGGTTTTCATGTATATGTATGCTTCATTTATGTTGTTAATCATAATTATAATATGCATTTTCAGTTTGTAGAAGATGTGCAATTGTTATAAATCTGGTGTGAAAACAATAGTAATTGCAAGTTCTTGATGAATAGACGAGTCCACATCACCTCAGTGACCCTTGAGCACTTGAACGGATCATATAAGGTTGAAGATGGAGATGGCCAGGAACGTGATCCTTATCTAAAAGAGCATGGAGTTGTAACTTACTTAGTGATCAACCCAAAGGTATTAAAATCTCTAAACAAATTTACAGTCACTTTTGTTTCTTTCAAGTCTAAATCTCTCTTTCAAAAATGTATTGCTAATGCTGCTTTCCTTTTACAAGCTCTTGTGTCAGTACATATTATGTTGCTAAGTTGTCCAAGTACTTAGTTGAGTAGGTTTAGTGAAGTTTGACTAGATTCTAGTATGTAGTTTTTTGTGTTTTTTTTTTTTTAGGTAGAGAGAAAGAGTCCTCAACACCACTACAGACCCAGACACACCATTGACGGGGCTAAAATGAGAGCTTCGGTGAGGATGACCCGATACCTGGAGTCCTGGGGTGCAGCCAAGCCTTTCGCCAACCTTCACCACCGAGACAGTATGACCAATGAGAACGGAAAAATCAACACTGCAGTGAGTCTTCCTATGAACTCTTTTTTTTTCAAAACCTAGATTTTACAGCGGAGACCTAACATAGTATTTACCAATAATTGCTTATTGTACAAAAGTAAATTAAAATGTCCTCAAATCATTTTCAAAAATGATCGCTGACAATTTTGAAAGCAGAAGTTTTGCTTTCAGAAGTTAATTGAACATTTTGTTAAATTAATGTACAAAGCTGGTAAATCGGCCTTTGATGTTAATGGATGTCTGTCTTACGAAACTCTAGAGTATTTTGACTGCAATTGTTAGTATTAACCATATTATCTAGTAACAGGTACATTTGCTGCCAAAATACTGTATTTTGATTAGACGGATATCCTTTGATGTTAGGAACATAAGATGTTTTACTATTCTAACAATGAATACTTAACTGGTCCTACTCGACCCAATCCGAGCGGGATTGGAAGGACGCAGCCTCTAGCGCACCTCTTGAGACCAGGGGAGTGATGTTTCCACGCACAGATACTAGCCTACATCTGTTACACTCACCCCCCCTAAACCTCACTCCCATCTGCACCAAATATAACCGGTCCTACTTGACCTGCTTCGAGCGGGATTCGGGGTCTCTGGTGTGGGAGGCGGGTGTGCTAACAAGGACATTAAAGACTGCAGCCTCTAGCATCAGTGTCCTGTGCACCTCTTGAGGCCAGGCGAGTGACGTTTACATGCAAAGCTCTTACTGGCCTACATCCGTTAGGCTACACACGATAATACAGTTAATGGTTATAGTTGACCCAAAACTGTTATTTATGTCAGAATTTACCCACCCTCAAATTGTTCCAAACCTGTATACATTTCTTTCTTCTACTGAACACAAAAGAAGACTGTTTGGTTACCAACATTCTTCAAAATATCTTCTTTTAGAAAGATATTCATAGAGGTTTGGAACAACTTGAGGGTAAGAACATGATGACAGAATCTGGCAAAATTCTGGCAATTATCTCTTATTTGCATAATTATTAATTAAAGCAAATAAAAACAACATAATAAAGTGTAGGTGGCGCTTCTAACAACAATGTAAAGCAGTCACAAGAAGCTTTTGTTCTTGTGTCTCTCTTTTTTTCTCTTTCTTTTTATTCTTTCTGAGATGTCCCTACTGCTAAAATAACTCACCACCTACTCCTTCCTTATTAACAGGATGTCCCCATGGGCCAGTACCAGTTTCAGAGACGTTCAGAGAGGTGATTTAAGTTCTGTATCTTTATCCAACAATCAGATTATGTGAGCATACTAAAAGTGGTTATGCTACAGTAGGTAACATATTTGATATGTTCTAAAACCTAGTGAGCTGTCATATACTATTTGTATTGCACATGATGCTGCCTTAGAAACAAGGTATCTTAGGAGGCAGCATGATTTAGATGCCTACCTATTGGAATGTCCTTCACTTCACTACTTTCATAGACATGTTTTGACTTTTGTAATAGACATAGTATCGAAATATACACAGAAGGAATATGTATAGAATTAATTGAAATGGTAAATATATTTGAAATGTTTATGAGTCATTAATAAGTCAGTGTCTTCTTCAGAACAAAATCTCAGAAGAAGCGTTTTGAGGAGGAACTCAATGAGAGGATGATTCGAACTTTCGATGGCATCACTTCTCAAAAGTAGGTCATCTCATATCTCAGCTGTATATTTCCCCCTGATGTTTAATGACCCCGTTCTTTGTTGGTTTGTTTTATCTAACCATTTCTCTCTCTTTTTTTTTTTTTTAAATTTCCATAGACAATGGCTCAAATCAGAAGACATTCAGAGAATATCCTTGTTTTTCCACAATAAAGCATTGGAAAAAGAGGTTAGCATTGATACTTCGCAATGTTTACTTGAAGTGTAGTCATCCATAGTTCATCAATATCACATCACCATATCAATAATTGAAACACAAACCTGTTTGCTTTCACCCACAATAACACGGAATGAGATGAATCAGTGAACTAAATTAAAAAAGACACAAGAGTCAGATGCTCTGTGAGAACAGTGTGTCTATTCCCTGCAGTATAGAGCAACGACCCTGCCGGCCTTCAAATATTACATCACCTGTGCCTGCTTGATATTCTTCTGCATTTTCATCGTGCAGATCCTGGTCCTGCCAAAGTACGTTCATTCATCCTCTGCACATGTTTCACAGTGCATGACAACACAAGATTGTAGTGAATTCTAGAGAATTGGAGCTGTCAGGATGAATTTGTTGAATTTGAGTGGGAGATGTCAGAATTTATTTGTGAGCGAAAACACCTGTTCTCACTCTCTTCAGTTTGTGATTTAAGACACCATGTGCTCTGTCTATTTCAGAACTGCAGTATTGGGAATATCATTTGGAATGTCCTTCTTAATTCTGTCTGTGATTCTGCTCATTTGCTTCATTGGACATTTCTTGGTAAGTGCTAGTGGAGTCTATAGTGTTTATTTTGTTAATAATGTCAACACTAGCAAGAGTTGGCTCGTTGGTTCATTTCACACAAGATAATTACATTAAGTTAGATATACGTAAAATTACAATTGCAAAAACTATTTGTTCTTCTTTTTAGAAGAAATACTTTTGTCTGCTATTGTTTGGAGCATTCTGCGTAAAAGAAGTACACTTTTAAAAAGAGTATGTATTACAAAAATGAATATATTTAAGTGTGAACTGAATATAATGTTTTTGGACACTTAACTGCATGTTGTTTACAATTTAAATAAAGTGTATTAAAGTTTACATTTATATTAAATGCAGTTAGTTGAGTCTTTTTTGACTCCCACTTATGTGCATAGATTTAACAAATAGAAGAACAAATAATCAAATTAGCAATAGCACAAATAAACCGGAACACAGTTCAGAAATTTAAATCAAATGTAAAATAACACTGCAGTTTTCTTTTTATAAATAAAATATAGATTTATCCTTTTTAAAGTTGCAAAAGATGTTCCGTCAAGATCACTGAGTGATTTTCTTTTCTTTTGGTCTTTGATTAACAGTAATGACACAGACTGTAGTAGTTATATTAGCCTGTTGTCCCTTTAAGACCTAATCCACAGATCCAATATACTGTAACACATGCGCATTCTTTTTCAACTGTTTACGTTCACTTGAGACGTGTTTAGAAGGATATTTTGACATAATTTTGTGTTTAATTGTCCTTTCAAGTGCAAGAAGACGTGAAAGAGAACTCTATTCAGTAGTCGTGCACCGTAAGAGGCGGCTTTTTGTGCGTGCACTCTGGATAAAAATGCACAAACAGGAATCAATTAGCGTTTTCTGATCTTAAGTGTCCGATTTTCAATTCCCATATATATATATATATATATATATATATATATATATATATATATATATATATATATATATATATATATATATATATATATATATGTGTGTAATTACAATTTCCTTGCAAACTTGTATTTTAGTCTGGGGCTAGGTTTAAGCCTTGTCTGTGAAACTGGGGGTTTGTTAAATAATGGTGCAAATACCAGTAAATTGACTTGCGCAAATATTAGTAAATCACCTTGCATGATTCATTTACATTAAGCCTGGCTTAATCTAAGCCCTGTCTGTGAAACCAGGCCTAAGTGATTTAACACACATTATCCAGGATAACAAATCTGTGACACTTTTTTTCGGAGATTCCCTGATATGATTGTAAAGCGCTTTGGGTGTACAGAATGAAAGCGCTATATAAATGCCTCATTCTAATTCTAATTCTAATTCTTCTTCTTTTTTGGTCACAACCCACCAATTTTAGAACACCTGGTGCAGAACACAAAGAGTTGTCATTGCTATATTCCTTATATGTTAGAGTTCAAGGACATTGCAAAGATGAGCGAGTCTTTAGTTTGATTCAATGAAAGAATTTAGACACAATATATCAGGCTTTATATATTAGACGGAGGGATAATCCTGCATTAAAAATTAAATTGGTCTTGGTTCTTGTATATAGCAGAATAAAACAGAGCTTTACAGGTTGGTGCCGAGGTCATGATCATTGTGTACATTTCGGAAGGTCTTATGCTCGCTTAATACTGTGATAGTTATGTGATAGTTATGTCATCCCACCACACAATTTGGTACTGCACTAATGTAATGTACTTAAATAACTTTACATAATAAATTACCCTGGAAAAATGAGTCAAGAGACTTTCTTTCTGATCATCTTTTGAATTCTATGAATAAAAAATCATACTTATTCTTTCTGTATTATTTTAATTTGTGTTGACCAACACTAGCATTGCAATAAGACGGCCTCTGCATCTTGGCTCTGGATCCTTAGATCCTCCGGAATCATCGCCAACAAGCCCTGGCCACGCATCACCCTCACCATGGCAACCACAGCCCTCATCCTGATCATGGCTGTCTTCAATATGGTATGTCAACCACAATGATACAGGACATTTTATATGAGTGCTTTTGTGCTTATGGTCATACAAATACAACACTGAGAAGCTTTGTAATTGGATCACACACACATTACATTAGGGGCATTGACCACAGGAGTCTGACATGCGTTATTGCAAAGTTTCTTGGCAGAGAGTTGTGTCCATCTGTGGTCCGACTGCAGAGAGCGGTTTGGCCTCCAGTTTTGGCCATTCCACTTGTGGCATATGTCACTGTTTGTAAACAAACATGAAACAAAATTGTCAGTGTTAATCTTGTATTTATCTGTCATACAGGTCGGGGTTGGGGGGGGGGGGGGGGGGGGGGGGGGGGTCTTAATTGTGTAATAAACTTTATGATTTGCCCTATGCAATATGACAGAAAAACCTTTCAAAAAACGAATTGCGTTTTATTAAATCAGAATCAGTAGTCAAAAAGCATTCATAATATTTCAATCTTTTTTTTTTTGCAGTTCTTTGTCGAAGACAATCTATCTTCCACAGATGCTGTTTATAATACATCAAATGAGACACTTCTTCAGCCTGATGGGCAGCCCATATTTTACCTGGACAAAAACACATTCTACCTTCCTGTGAGTTAACTAGTGTTGTGTGTCCTTGTTAGCATCTTAAATAAAATGAAACAGCTTTTCAATCTCTTCAGATGGACCTTCAAACTGTTTATTAAATATTTAGATACATTAAAAAATAATTTTTAATAATTTTTTGGCCAAAAGTATTGGCAGTGACATCAATTTTGTTTTTGCAAAGTCTGCTGCTTTACTCTTTGTAGATTATGTTTTCAGGTTTCAATGGTATACTGAAAGTGACAGTGAAAGCCAAGTATGGTAACCCATACTCGGAATTTGTCCTCTGCATTTTACCCATCCAATTTAGTGCACACAAAGTAGGAGCAGTGAACACACACCCAGAAGTGGGCAGCCATTTTTGCTGTTGCCCCTGGGAAGTGATTGGGGGTTAGGTGTCTTGCTCAAGGGCACCTCAGTCATTTCCAGCCGGTATTGAGAATCGAACCCGTGACCTTCGTGGTTACCAGTCTGACTCTTTAACCAGTAGTCCATGACTGCCCCAAACTGGAAAATAGTGATATCCATTTGATAAGTTTTAAATGCTTTTATTGAACCCCCCTCCCCTCCCCTCCCCTCCCTCCTCCCCCCTCCCCCTCTCCCCTCTCCCCTCTCCCCTCCCCCCTCCCCCCTTAAAAAAAGAACTCTATTCTCTCTGTGTTTTGAATCATCATCATCGTCTGCCTGCACCTTGCTGACACAATTCTAAAATCGTTCTAATATAGAACATGCATACTACTGCTTCAGTTCCCTTTCGTGGTCACTCCGAGTTACGTCGAATGACGACGAATGGGGTTTCGCTTACAACACCTATCGACTTCGAGTATACAAAAACAAGCCAATGGCAAAGAAATGCCATGGGTCTGCGGAATTTGCATGACGTAACTCCGCCCCACCTCGTGGGTATAAAAGGAGGACGCCGGCAACATGCAGTTATGTTTTCGCTTCGGAGCCAAGAGTATCTCTTCACTCCACAGCCATTTCTGACTTCGCTCTACGAAACGAGCCATTCTCTCCGGTGTTGGTGTGACGGCGATCTGCAGCGAGTTCACATTGCCTGCTGATCTGTGCAGTGATCTGCCAGTGAGTGTGTTTCTCCCTGCTCGCTTCAACATCGCGGAGTTTTTTTCTCCTCTCACAAAAGAGCTCGCACGCGGCATGTCTTTTTAAAGACGGCTCTCCCGTGCATTTGTGGTTGCGGCAGATTGGTATCGGACTCTGATGGGCACGAGCGCTGTCTAGTGTGTTAGGGCTTTGATCATGCTTGTACAGCGCTTGTGGGTGATTCATGTTCTCTCTGTGGGAACATGATCATCGCGTCATTTAGTTCGAGACTCTGTGAACTCGCAAGAGTGAGAGTCCCCTCATCCACCCCCCGATTTTCGGCTGGTGGCCAGGGTGACCTGAGGGTGATGGTCTGGAACAAGGCGCCGACTCTGTGTCCGTGACCCCAGCCCCCCTCTTCAATGACGGTGCCCGCTAGCGATCAGGTGATTCCACGAGTCTACCTTCGGGTGGCCCGTGTGTTTTCATTTGAAAGCTAAAGAGGATGGTGCTATGTCCCACTCGTCACAGCTGCCACCTTCTGGTGTGCTATGGCTCTGCCTGAGTCTGATCCGGAGATGACGGCCATGCTTTCCTGGGACGATTGTTTTTTGGGTAAGGCCGCCGACCCGCGTCCACGGCAAACCCCAATATCTTTCTTCCCGGACGTGCATGATGAGATCTCGATGTCCTGAAAGACCCCCGTGTCTTCTCAGGACCGCTCGTTGGTCTCATCCGCCTTTCCCCCCTCAACGGGGCCGCTGCCCATGGGTACACTGGGGTCCCCCCGGTTGAACGCTCTGTTGCGATGTTACTGTGTCCTCAGAGTGCTTCCCGGCGCAATCCTAAGCACCCGTCCGAAGCCTGTAGTTCTTTTCGTCTACACTAATCTGTGGCGAAATCCTATAGTGCCACAGGACAGGCAGCCGCCTCACTGCATCCCATGACCGTTTTGTGGTCTACCTGACCCAGATGCTTATAGTTATGCATGAGGGCGGGACTGACTCGAGGCTCTTTAATGTGCTACCAAAAAGCGCGCCGCCACTGACCTTGCTCTCCGAGCGACGAAGGTGGCCGTGCGCTCTCCGAGTCAGGTGATGTTTACCACTCTGGGGCTGACCGGTCTGATATGCAGGATGTCGGCGGACTCGTCTGCTCGACACCCCCATATCCCAGGTCGGCCTCTTCAGCGGTGCGGTTGAGTACTTCTGCCCAACAGTTCTCAACCGCCCGGGAGCAGATTGAGGTTATTCTGCCGACGGCCCCGCCGTCCGCTCAGGTCCCTCAGTCTGCCAACCGCCGAAGGCGCCCTCCCACGGTTACAACCCCGCCCGTTCACCCGGGCTGGCTTTGGAAGACTGTGGGGGGATGCCTCAGCCTTCTTCAGCCCCACCCCCCGCTAAACGCCGGGTTAAGCGGCGCTTTTGAGATGGGCTGCTCAGAGATGGGACTCAGTTCTTTCCAGGAGTTGGTAGCAGGGCCACTCCTTTCCCCGGTGGAGGGCTGGGGAAGAATCCTTATTCAGAAAGAACTGACTCTCTTGTCTCTGAGCATACAGAGTTCCGGACGACACGGTGCGCCCCCTCCGAGCCGTGCACCCCTCGTCCCCCTCTGTCTCAGAGCCGGATGACAGTGTGTGCCGTCCCTGGACCGTACCGCTCTCATCCCCCTCTGTCGCCAGACCCCTGGCAGAGCAGGCCCCTGCGGAACGCTGGTCCTTCCCTGGCCTCCTCTGTCAGGGTGCGGTTATGACCGGTTATGCAATCAAGACTGTCCCTCCAGCCGAGATGAGGTCCGGCTTCCACAGCTCTTACTTCATTGTCTCCATGAAAACCGGTGGGTTACGACCGATCCTTGACTTGCGAGTGCTGAACCGCTCCCTTCACAGGATGCCGTTCAAGATGCTCACCGCCAAACGCATTTTCGAATGTGTTCGGCCCCAGGATTAGTTTGCAGCGATCGACCTGAAGGACGCCTACTTTCATTTCTCCATTCTTCCTCGACACAGACCGTTCCTCCGGTTTGCTTTCGAGGGGCAGGCATACCAGTACGCGGTCCTCCCTTTCGGGCTAGCCCTGTCTCCTCGCGTCTTCACGAAGATCGTCGAGGCAGCCCTTGTTCCCCTTCGGGTTCACGGGGTTCGCATCCTGAACTATCTCGAAGACTGGCTTATCCTAGCTCACTCTCGAGACCAGGTTTTCGAACGCAGGGACCTTGTGCTCCGGCACCTAGCTCGTCTGGGCCTTCGGGTCAACTGGGAGAAGAGCAAACTTTGCCCCGTGCAGAGGATCTCTTTTCTCGGTATGGACATCGACTCGGTCGCCATGTCCGCGCAGCTTACAAGCGAGCACGCGCAGTCACTGCTGACTTGTCTGAGACAATTTCAGGGCAAGAGTGCGGTTCCACTCAGACATTTTCAGAGGCTCCTGGGGCATATGGCATCTGCAGCCGCGGTGACGCCGCTCGGATTGCTTCATATGAGACCACTTCAGCTTTGGCTTCGCGACCGAGTCCCGAGGCGGGCATGGCAACAAGGCACGCTCCGAGTATCAGTTACTCCGACCTGCCGTCAGACCTTCACCCCGTGGTCGAACCTCAGTTTTCTCAGGGGAGGTGTCCCCCTGAAACGAGTTTCCCGGCATGTTGTTGTCTCAACAGATGCCTCCACCACGGGCTGGGGCGCCATGTGCAATGGACATGCTGCCGTGGGCTCCTGGACAGGACCCCAGCGCCTATGGCATGTCAATTGCCTCGAGTTGCTGGCAGTACGCCTTGCCCTGCACCGCTTTCGGGCGTTGCTCAAGGGTCAACACGTACTAGTCCAATCAGACAATACTGCCACTGTAGCGTACATCTACCATCAAGGTGGTCTACGCTCCCGCCGTATGTCGCAACTCGCTCGCCACCTCCTCTTATGGAGTCAGAAGCATCTGAGGTCACTTCGAGCCATTTATATTCCCGGAGCTCTGAACTGTGCAGCTTACGAGCTCTCACGGCTTCAGCCCCTCCCTGGAGAATGGCGACCCCAGTCGGTTCAGCTGATTTGGGACCAGTTCGGGGACGCACAGATAGATCTGTTTGCCTCTCACGACTCGACCCATTGCGACCTGTATTTTTTCCCTGACAGAGGGCACGCTCGGCACGGATGCACTGGCGCACAGCGGGCCGCGGGGCCGCAAATATGCGTTTCCCCCAGTGAGCCTTCTTGCGCAGGTCTTGCGCAAGGTCAAGGAGGACGAGGAGCAGGTCCTTCTGGCTGCGCCGTACTGGCCCACCCGGACTTGGTTCTCCGAACTGGTGCTCCTCGCGACAGCACCTCCTTGGCCAATTCCTCTGAGGAAGGACCTCCTTTCTCAGGGACGGGGCACCCTATGGCACCCTCGTCCCGTTCTTGGAACCTCCACGCGTGGCTCCTGGACGGGACGAGGCAGGTTTGAGTACCCTACCACCAGCGGTGGTGGCTACCATCACTTCCGCTAGAGTGTCGTCCACGAGACACGCCTATGCGTTGAAGTGGAACCTCTTCGTCAACTGGTGCTCTTCTCGCCGAGAAGACCCCCGGAAGTGTTCGGTCGGTGTCGTGCTTTCCTTCCTTCAAGGGTTGGAGCGAAGGTTGTCTCCCTCCACCCTCAAAGTTTGTTGCCGCTATTGCCACACACCATGACTTGGTAGAAGGTAAATCCTTAGGGAAGCACGACCTGATCGTCAGGTTCTTGAGAGGAGCGAGGAGACTGAATCCTCCTCGTTCTCCTCTCGTTCCCTCTTGGGACCTCGCGGTGGTTCTAAATGCCCTGCAGAGTGCTCCCTTTGAGCCTCTGCAATCAGTGGAGCTTAAGTTCCTGTCAATGAAGACAGCGCTCCTGGTTGCATTGGCCTCTGTCAAGAGGGTAGGGGACCTGTAAGCATTCTCCGTTGACGAAGCGTGCCTGGAATTCGGCCCGGCTTACTCTCACGTGATCCTGAGACCCCGGCCCGGATATGTGCCCAAGGTTCCTACCACTCCCTTCCGGGACCAGGTGGTGAACCTGCAAGCGCTGCCCTTGGAGGAGGCAGACCCAGCCTTGGCACTGCTCTGTCCAGTACGCGCTCTCCGCGCCTATGTAGACAGGACGCAGTGTTTCAGGACCTTAGACCAGCTCTTGTCTGTTATGGTGGGAAGCTGAAGGGAAAGGCTCTCTCCAAGCAGAGGTTGTCTCACTGGATAGTGGACACCATTGCTTTTGCATACCAGCAGCAAGGTCGACCGTGCCCCCTTGGTGTGACTGCCCACTCCACCCGGAGTGTGCCATCCTCTTGGGCTCTAGCGCATGGCGCCTCGCTAACAGACATCTGCAGAGCTGCAGGCTGGGCGACACCTATCACATTCGCCAGATTCTACAATCTCCGAGTGGAGCCAGTGTCCTCTCATGTTCTCGCTTCAACCAGCTAGTACTGGACCCGCTCAGGTGTCTTCGCTTGCTCGCCATTCCACTCCACGGACTGGATACGTGCGATATTCTCCTCAGGTAAGCTTCTCCGCAAGCCCTGAGTTCCTCCAGCACCCCTGATGCTAGCGCCAGTGTCTATTGCTTGTGCGTCGGCTAGGTGCCTCCCGTGTGCATGGTCCCTCCCCGGAGCTACCCCCACACGTGTATTTCCACTGTAAGCCTCTCTGAGCATGTGTCTTTCCCTTGGCAAGCCACCTTGCCACCCCTGGGGTTGAAATATTCCACCTGGGGCTGGACACCTCAGTATTCTCCGTATGTTTCCTTCGGGTCATATGTGTATTTCCAAATGCCCCATCTGGGTTGGTGTTAATTGCATATTTCCTCTAACTATGGGATATGCTTCCCAGTGTACCTTGGTATTCCTGTGTTAAATAGGAGTCCTTCGTCCTTACAAGTCTCACAAGGGCTCAGATTTACGCAGGGCACTGGAAGACAGCTGTGAAGGTGGCGTGATTAGACTGATAACCCCATTCGTCATCGTCCGACATAACTCGGAGTGACCACGAAAGGGAACGTCTCGGTTACGTATGTAACCCTCGTTCCCTGAGTAGGGAACGGAGACGTTACGTCTTCCTGCCACTTCCGCTGTACCGCGGGGATCGCCTGAGTTCAGTCTTGGCTCCTCAGCGAAGAAACATAACTGCATGTTGCCGGCGTCCTCCTTTTATACCCACGAGGTGGGGCGGAGTTACGTCATGCAAATTCCGCAGACCCATGGCATTTCTTTGCCATTGGCTCGTTTTTGTATACTCGAAGTCGATAGGTGTTCTAAACGAAACCCCATTCGTCGTCATCCGACGTAACGTCTCCGTTCTCTACTCAGGGAACGAGGGTTACATACGTAACCGAGACTTTTTTGTGTTTGTTTCATACACTTTTTGAAATAAGTTTTGACTGGTGCTACTACACACTGCAGTCAAAATCTGGCAGATTTGGGGCAAAAGCAATTCATCTGGAAAAAAAAGGATTCGGAGTATTCCAGAAGTGTTTACCTTTTTTTGCAAAGCTTTTTTTGTAGATAGGTAGCCCACTGGTTATGTGTTTGATTTAAATATACTTTGTTTGATTTAAATATATTTGGTTTAATAAGCACAAGTGTTTTTTTTTTTTGTTTCAGTAACAATACCGTGTTTATGATTTCTGTGTTTTTCTGCCATTAGTATTTTATCTACAGTTGCATTCTGGGACTGATCTCCTGCTCAGTGTTTCTGAGGATCAACTATGAGCTAAAGATGCTAATCATGCTAACAGCCGTGGTGCTCTACAACGTCATCATACTTCAAACACACGCATCTCTGCTGGACGAGTACAGCAAGTTCCTCTATAAAACCGAAATCCTAGAAAGGTGAGTGCTTGTTAAAGTACACTTGTTATTGTCAGAATTATGTAGAGACTCAAAAAATACACCGATATGTGGTTGGGAATGGACATTAATAAAAAGTTAGTGCTTCCTGTGCAAATATAGCTTTCATTGCTCTGGGTAGGCATTGCACTAGATGAACCGTGATTCTCTCATTCAGACACTAAAGCGTCATTGAGGAAAGGCACGGAGAGTGTTGGGAGTTGTTTTTTGCAGTCAGCATTTTAGTTAATCCCACGGGTGTTCATTGGAGTTCAGGTCTTTTTTTTGGTTTTGTTTTTTTAGGTCAGTCAAGTTCTTCCACATCAGACAGTAAATAATTTGTTTAGGATCTCACATTGTCACGCTGAAACAGAAAACGTCTCTCCCCAAACTTTTGCCACAAAGTGCAAAGCACACAGTTATCCAGATGTCATTGTGTGTTCATTATGATTTTTCACTGGGGCCCATTAAGTCGAAGGGAGTGTCCACATACAGTACTTTTGGCAATGTAATGTAGTTTGTATGTTGCAAATGTTGCACCATAGTAATTGTATCAACTTGAACATTAAATTTCTCACAATGTTTCTAAACTTTCAATACTCTACATATTATTTAACAGGTTATTCCCAAAGAAATTTGGCAAATTGACCAAATTATAATTTAATGTAAAGGTACACTATTGAGTATTTCTTATATTTTTCATTAGAAGCCAGTATTTATTAGCCTGACGTCGTCATACTCATATTCTAGTCAGAATGTGAGTCTGATACTGCTCCATTGGGCTGTGATTATGGGGCGTTTCAACCGAACCAGGAAAAAAATGCCTCTGCACTCAATTGGATAGACCTACAACCAATCAGAGTAATGGAGTAAATGACGTATGTTGAGGATTCTGGGCTCCCGAAAAGGAGCTGGCAACGACCGCTGGTTAGGTCCAACTCGTCATGCACACAGAGTTGCATCGCCGTGATGCCCATTTCGGTTGCTTCTTTCACTTCGTCCTCCATGAGTGCGACCAAAGCAGAAATGACAATGACCACAGGGTTTTCATTGCGCCCCATCTTCTTAGCGACCATCGGGGCCAGCTAAATAAATTAAACTTTTGCCAAATCCTGTAGGAAGGACGGCAAAAACATCTTTCCAATCGACAAATGCCTTGATCGCGGTTCTCTGTTCCTCTTTTGAAAATGAAATCTTCTATAACAGACGCGATGCTGAATCTACACATCTAAATTCTCCAGCGGCAGCTATTCTTTTTTTTAAACTAATTCAACCCAATCGCTCTTTGGTGACGTGGATGATTACGTTACTGTTGATCATCTGTCCATCATCATATAAAGCCCGCCCTGATCATTTGATTGGTCCGAACAGCTTTGGTTCGGGCGTACTTGCTTCACAATGGATCAAGTCCAGGCCGAACTTCCCATCCTCAAATGTTGTGGGTGGGGCTACGTTTGGCTGGCATCCAGACTAAGTGTTTATGGTGTTGCTAGTCATATGTATATACGATGTGTATACATCAAACCACAATTTTTAGTGTAAATCAATTCATACAATTATCTAAAAACTCTTGACGTTTAGGTCCTTTATCCCAAAACTAGCCCTACAAAATGGATTTGCTTCACGCACAACAGTTTCCGGTGATTACTGATTTTGTTCTAGAAATCAGAGATGGATGTTGAAAATAAATCAGTGTGAACCAGCACAGACACTTCCTGTTAATTGACAGCTGTGGTGGACATGGTCTGCTGGCCATCCTGGGCTACAGATGACACAATTTGTTACAAAAAAAACAAGTGATTCTGACAAGTCTTATATCTCTCTGTCTCTCTTTCTCTTGTCAAAACAAGGCCAGGAGTTCTGAAAGACTTGAAAACAATGGGCTCTGTGTCTCTCTTTATATTCTTCGTCACCCTGCTTGTTCTAGCTAGACAGGTGAGTTCTTTTTATAAACCAAATCGTTTGTGGATTACAACAGTTAGTGAAATAGTGATCATTATGTTAAACATTTATTTGCATATTGTATGTATGTACGTACATGTGCTACATTTTTAAATGCACTTTCCAGGGTTGGGTCACAATTCAGTATTGAGTTGGCTTCCTTTATCACAGAAAATAAAAAAAGAAATTTGAATTAAAGTTGCATAATGTGCCCAATTTGAGGGAGTTAAGTGCTTTCAAAACAACAGTCATTATACTGTTTATCGTGATGTTCCGTATGTTGATTAAATGTAGTGACATTATTATTTTAAACTACACTTACAGCATTTATGAATTTCTACTTTCCAATTTAGCACGTTTGAATTATAATTCTACATCCTATTTGCTTCCTCAAATCCAATCCAATGCCAGTTTGGAATATAAATGTTTAAACAAATAAATGCTATATATCAGGTCTTCAACCCTGCTCTTGGAGTTTATATCAAACCTGCTTCCGTCTGTGATTTCAAGCGATCCTGAAAAGTTTGACTAGCTGGTTAAGGTGTGTTTGATTAGGGTTAGAGTAAAATTCTGCAGGACAGTAGGCCTCCAGGAGCAGGGTTGAAGACCTATGCTATATTTGGTTGAGGAATTCAGACAAATTGAGCAAAGATATCAGATTTGTTCTATAGTTTCTAAAGGATTTTAGCCGAGAGGCCATGCAGTAAAATTAATTTACAACAGGCAATGTGTTATTAGGAACATTGTAGAATTACGTGCAAAAGTTATTTTAATAGTTATTATTGATAATATCCAATATGATCATTTTTCTGCCAAGACTAAAGGTAAATATTGTAAGTTAGCTGTAGGCTAAAAAAATAGCGGTGTAATAGTAGAAACAGAAGATGGACAGATTGATATTCAGGGCCACTCTCCTCGGGGTGTATGTCCAACCTCTCTCATCCATATAATTTCAGACAGGCATGTTGATTTAATTCACTTCTTTATTAGTCTGTTAATTTCTTTCATGTGGCTTATGTTACGAAGCGATCACAGATCCCACTCTGTTTATTAAAGGAACAAGAGTGCAGTTTTCTATACCTACTTACAAGAACCCTTGGGGTTGAATTGTAATGACAAATAAATGTAACTATAATGAATGTACTTTAATACTATAATATATATAATTTATTATTATTTGATGTAATCCCCCAAGAAATGAGAGCCAAGAAAGACTAGTTACAAAAATATAATTCAAAGTAATGAATAATTACGAGAGCATATATATATTCGTCTTGTTCACAACATAAACAGTAGTGGCCAAGAGTAATGTCTGGAATGTCTGCACAATATTTGCTTTTAATTATACTTTGGGTTCTATTTTACAATAAAATATGAGGACATTTGGTTAAGGTATTAAAATGACAACATTAGATGGCAAAATAGGCAAACTCCAGCATATACAGTAATTAAATTACTGTAAATGTGGGGCGGCAGTGGCTCAGTGGTTCATGTAGGTTGTCTACAATAACTGGTTCAATCCCCGGTTCCACCTGACCAAGTGTCGAGGTGTCCATGAGCAAGACACCTAACAGTGAATGGGTGAATGTGAGGCAATATGTAAAGCGCTTTGGTGGCCATTAGGTCTGTGAAAGTGCTATATAAATGCAGTCCATTTAAATATGGGGTTTGTTGTATTATGCTGAAAAGCCTCAAAGGAAATACTGACTACAATGAATTGGATGATCTGCATAACTTATCACAATTCAGGTTTATACTTTTCCAAAGGTTCTCAATGGCCAGATCCTCCAGAATTATGGAATTAAGAATTAAGACCCTTTACGGATAGGATCCAGACCGGGAGTTCAAACCTTGCATGCCGGTCATAGAAGTATACTGTATTGATGAGAATGCAATTGACAGTGTAATCTGATTAATGATAAAGTAACCTAGTGTATATATATATATATATATATTCTGAAAGAGTTTACCATATGACATTTGATTGTGAAAATATATTGCAAGCATTTGGAGGTGATTGTCGCCAACGAAAGGTATTAAAAGGTTAGTTCACCCTAAACATTTATCATTTACTCGCCCTCATGCTGTTCCAAACCCGTAAGACTTTCGTTCATCTTTGGAACACAAATGAAGATTTTTTTTTATGAAATCTGAGAGATTTCTGTCCCTCCATTGACAAAATAAATCCATGTGAATCGGGTGGTTTAGTCCAAATTTCCTGAAGAGACACGATCGCTTTATATAATGAAAAGATTTAATTTAGGCTTTTGTTCACATATAAACATTGATCAACTCACACATCAGTTATGATCAACAGAAGCTCAAGCATGTTTGTGTGACATGCGAGAACCAAAGAGGTTCATTCTCGTGTGTTACGCTTCTGTTTGAGCTTCTGCAAGAACCAGTGAGGTTTGTTCTCGTGCGTCAAGAAAATATGGGTTGAGCTTCTGTTTATGTACACTGATTAAGGTTTATATGTGAATAAAAGCCTAAATGAAATCAGTTCATCATATAAAGTTCTTCAGAAAAAATATTCAGAGAACTAAACCGCCAGATTCATATGGATTCTTTATGAACTTTTTGAAGCGTCAAAGTGGTCGTTGCGTAGCTGTCAATGGAGGGACAAAAATATTTCAAAAAATGTGATTTAAAATATCTTCATTTGTGTTTCAAAGGTGAATGAAGTCACAATCATTTATGGGTGAACTAATCCTTTAAATCTGAGGATTCAAATACTTTTCCCACCATGCAATGAATGGCATGAAAACAAAATTGTGTATTTGTTTATCTGTAACTGTGATAATTGTACTTAAGGTACATAAAGTAGATCTCATTTTCCTGCAAGAGTTTGTTTCTTTCTCTTATTTTTCACTGTCTCCAGGTTTAGATTAAAGTGTCATATTACTGTTCATATTAAGTTCTGTGAAAGCAAATTATTAAAAAGAAAAAATGGACTGGGATTTATTATTGGTTTGTTTTCTTGTAATTTGTTTTGCTTATCACCATGATTTTTCTCATCATTATGATTTGTTTTTTAAAGAAATTTGTATTTTATAATTTAATGTGTCCTTGCTAAATAAAAGTATCAATGACAGTAAAGACATTTACAGTATAATGTTACAATTATTTGTTTCCAGTAAATGCAGAGTCAAAGACACTGAATTGTGGTTTCCACAGTTTATTAAGCAGCACAACAAGGGGATTTCTTCAGCACCAAATCAACATTTTTAGAATCCTTTCTTAAGGATAATGTGACGCTAAAGACTGGAGTAATGGCTGCTCAAAATGGAGCTTTGCCTTCACAGAAAATAACAATTTGAGATATATTACAATAGAAAACAGGTCCTTTAAAATATTAAAAGGATAGTTCACCCACAAATTAGAATTATATCATCATTTACTCACCCTCAAGTTGTTCCAAACATGTTAGTGTTTTTTTCTTCTTTTGTTGAACACAAAACAAGATATTGTGAAGAATGCTGTTAATCAACAGAAGAAATAAACTCATTCAGGTTTGGAACAACTTGAGAATGAGTAAATGATGACAGAATTTTAAATTTGTCCTTTAATGTTGTTTACAATATTCCTGTTATTGACTAATTTGTTTTTACCAAACAAACCTAACCTTGGTGAATATAAGACAAAAAAATCCCTCAGGTTACATATGTAAACATGGTTCCCAGAGAAGGGGAACGAGACACTGCATCCCCTAGAAGACACTTTGGGTAAAGCCTCAGGCATGACCGGTCTCTGGTGCAAATGTGAAAACACGTCAATGAACTTGACATTGGCGACAGCTTATGACGTACGACAGCTTATGACGTACTACTGGTGCAATTGGGAGTATAAAAGGGCATCTATAGAACAAGTCATCAGCTCTTGTCTGAAAATGTGTGCAGGAATATCTGAAGGAAAGGCAAGGAGATGCAGTGTCTCGTTCTCAGGGAATCATGGTTACATGCATAACCTGTGATGTTCCCTTTCGAATGGGATCTCGCACTGCATCCCCCAGAGGACACTTTGGGGAACGAATGCACACGCTGCCTTGCTAAATGGATGAGTGCCTCATTGGCTAACATTAAAGTCGAAGACTCTAAAGGAGTCCCCATCCCTGAGGTACACACCAGCGGCGGTCGTGACTAATTCCTTATGGCCAAAGACAGAGCTGCATACCCTATCATAGAAAGTCTCAGGTTGGTGCTGCAGCGTACTTGTAATAGATGTATATCTAATGAGCACTTAGCAAATGCACCTGACCAGCTTTTAAAGCTAAAGGCAATTAATAATTTCTACTGAGACAGGCCTGTCTATGGAGACCAAGTTTGTAGTGGATACTGGCTCTGCGGTTTCTATTCTGCCAGAGACATTGTACAGGCATTTCTGTTTTAGGAACCACTGCGTTATCTTGTGAGAAATGCAACTGAGATTTTGTTTGAATGGCCTGCATAAGCAGACTAATGCTTTAATAAACTGAAATCAGTGCTGGTTGAGAGCCCAGTTGTCGTGCTCTTTGATCCTTGTCTTCCAACTATCATGTCTACTGATGCATCTTACTATGGTCTTGGTGGGGTGTTGACACAACTCCATGCAGATGGTGTAGAGCACCCTGTTGCCTTTGCATCATGTACGCTCACTGCGGCTGAAAGAAAATACTCTATGGTGGAAAATTTAGCCTTACCCTGTAAAGAAATGACGATCTTACTTGTGGGGACATCACTTTACGCCACGAACAGGTCACAAAAAATAACCACTTCGCTGACTACAAAAGGAAGTGGACGTGCTGGAATGAGAGTGGTGAGGTGGTCAACACAGGTGCTGTGTTTTTCTTATGAGATTGCTTATCATGAACTGCTCAATGCAGTTGAGCTCATTGAGGAACCCGAAATGGTCGCTGCAGTCTTCACGGGATTACCTTCTGTCCATGGAGGACTTCTCAACGGCTTCTGAATCCTGCCCTGAGCTGAGTTTGCTTAGAACATAAATACTGAAGGGATGGCCACACGACAGGAAGGAGGTCGATCCAGCCCTGTCATCATTCTTGTAATGGTGCAGTTGAGCGCTGGAATAGAGTATTAAAAGAGTGTATTCTAATCAGTGGACTAGCCCATTCAGTGGAATAGCCCATTCTTCTTCAATTGTAATCTATAGTGTCTATAGTGGGAAATACAACTCTGTACTAGCAGACATAAGTAATAGGAACGCAAAGTGCGGTACTGCCCAAATTCTTATAACAGTGTTGAATTCACAGCAGTTGAAGAAGTTGGACGCTAGCAGTGGAATAGCCCATTCTTCTCCAATTATAATCCATAGAGCTGTATTAGGTACAGGGAAAAATATCACTCTGTACAAGAACAGATATAAGAAATGGAAATGCAAAGTGCGGTACTGCACATATCCTTTAAACAGCAGTCGAAGAAGTGGGACGTGAGTCGTGGAATTGCCCATTCTTCTTCAATTGTATTCTATAGCGCTTTATTAGGTATAGGGGAGAATACCACTCTGTACTAAAAAACAAATATAGGAAAAAGAAACGAGAGAAAGGGAGTCTCCCATCTGCTCGATTCCCTTCGCATTCTATTCTCTTTACAGACTCGTAATCTATGCATTCACTCGGCAAACGAGTCACTATATTCTTTATTGCAAAAGTCAACAGGGGTGGAGCTAAACTCCTGAAAGTGCATTCCTGTACACTATGGGAATTTTAATGAATGAACACAGCCATCCCCCTCAAGAACTGACTGTGAATGCTCCTTGTAAGCATGGGATGAGGATGGCGAGTCCTCCAAAGAGCTCTGGATGCTGTGGGTGAGGTTAGAGCAAAGGGAGAGCCCGTCTTGAACCCCTCCACCAACGTTATTTTGCGAGCCTGACCATCCTCCTCGAAGAGTGACTTGGCAGGAGCGGAGCATGCAAATTGGTAATCTCTTGTAATACACGCAGTCATCCTGCACGAGAGCTGACTGTGTATTCTCCACTCCCAAACAAACCATGCACAAAATATGTGTATCCCCGCATGTGAAGTAGCAAGGGCAGGAAGGAACCCACTATTTAAATGCTTGTTTGCTCACCATCAGTTTATATCTGCTGTCCCTGTGATCCGAAACCATCACGCTGCCTCAGCAAACGTAGTGTCATAAACGCGAGGTGAAAAAGCTTAATTCTGGTAAAAAAAAAAAAGGGCGTTTATTTACATCTCCCTCTGACAGCACTTAGTCTGCTCTCAATCTTTCACACACACTGAGACAAGCGGGTTCCGAAGACAAAGAGCTGATGACGTGTTCTACAGGTGCCCTTTTATACTCCCGGTAGCACCAGTAGTAGGCTTTTGCTGGCCAATGTCAAGTTCATTGTCGTGTTTTGACATGCTCGAAGAGTGACAAGCAGGAGCGGAGCATGCGAAGTGTAAACTCTTATAATGCACGCAGTTAGCGTGCACGAAGTTAGCCTGCACGAGAGCTGACTGTGTATTCTCCACTCCCTGAGGCATTACCCAAAGTGTCCTCCAGGGGTGAGTTCCCATTCGAAAGGGAAACAAACTTTTAAACAAAAAAGAACAATTCATGGGGTCATCTCATGTTTCAAAAGCATCAGTGTAAATGTATGTATGTGTTGTGTTTTGAGAATAAGATTTTCTTTTAAAAATATAGATGCTCTGTGTGGTGTTTGTAACTGAAATAGCGCGGTGACCTCCAGTCTCTTTACCTCTGTGTCCTCTTGTAACAGAATGAATATTACTGTAGGTTGGATTTCCTGTGGAAGAACAAATTCAAGAAGGAATGTGAGGAAATAGAAACCATGGAGAATCTCAATCGCGTTCTGCTGGAGAATGTTCTGCCAGCCCACGTAGCAGAGCACTTCCTGGCCAGGAACTGGAAGAACGAGGTGAGAATGTAGATGGAAAGAACAACTTAAGATGTATTGCAATTTGTATACTGTTTGTATGCATCCAAATTCATAACATGCTGAAAATAGTATGAGATTATGTTCTTCAAAGGTACCACAAAGGTGTACTGCAAAGTTGTAATATGTCCTAATATTTCATCCTGGCTTACATCAAGTAAAAGTACTTACTTGACCAGCGCAAACAAACTTGTGATATGATTTAAAGCACATCTGACTATAACTACTTGAATTTAGGATGCTTGGGTGTGCTTGACAACTGCCAGGAGTTGTTTTCTTCTGTTGAAATTAATGCTTAGTTTGAAAATTGGTTGAGATTACACTTTTTAAATAATGTTTTCTTTTTGTTTAGTTTGAAAGTCAGTCTTCAGATATTTTATACCTGAGCTTCCTTTTCCTCTGTGAATGACAGGATTTGTATCACCAATCATATGACCTGGTGTGTGTGATGTTTGCTTCTATCCCGGACTTCAAAGAGTTCTACACAGAATCCGACGTAAACAAGGAGGGTCTTGAGTGCCTCAGACTGCTCAACGAGATCATTGCAGACTTTGATGAGGTAACGTATCGCTTCATGTATTTTGTAGGAAAAAAAGAGCTGTTTCCTGTTTTACTCTTGAACTTTTTCCCGTTGAAGTGTACTTCAAACTTACTGTGGGTGTGCAAATTCTGCTGGTTTGCTATAGAATTGCATTCGCCCATTAAATTCATCTCATTTTGTCAAAAAAAGAAATGATATTACCATGATGCAGTCCTTTTTCACAAAGCAGTTTTGATGGTTTGTTTGATGGCTATGTTAACTACATAACTATGGTTATGTTGTATTTCCTGTGTAGTTGCTCTCTAAGCCAAAGTTCAGTGGAGTGGAGAAGATAAAGACCATTGGAAGCACATATATGGCAGCCACTGGACTTAATGCCAGCCCAGGGCCAGAATATACACAGGTATCAGGAATGTATCCATTCAATCAATAGATCTGATTCCCATGAAACATTTGTATAATTTGACAAACAGAATATTTATTCATCTAATATAATTTGCCAACTCTACACTATTAATTAAGATATATGAAGTAAGTCATTGGTGTGAGTTCATTGTTTGGAAACACTTTATTTTGATAGTCCACTTTAGAAATTCTACTTACTATAACTTTACAACTACATGTTAGCTACTATTAGAGTATTAGTAGACTGTCTGCTTAATATCTGCTAACACTTTATTTTGACGCTCCCCCAACCGACATTTTACTGACTATAAGTAACTTTGCAAGCGCATGTCATCTTATTTTAAAGTTGAAGTTTTTCATAGTTAGTAGAATGTCAAAGTGAACTATGAAAATAAAATTTAACCCATTGTTTTTGCCATTCGTGTTTGTAGGAGCATGACAGGCAGTACATGCACATTGGTACCATGGTGGAGTTTGCCTTTGCACTGGTGGGGAAGCTTGATGTCATCAATAAACATTCCTTCAATGACTTCAAACTCAGAGTGGGTGAGTGAAAACAAAAGATTATTATTATTATTGGGGTCTGAGCATCAATGGCTTATGTAGAACATACGGGGATGCAATGGCCATGTCTTTGTTCAACAATGCTGTAATATTTAAGTGTAGTCTTTAAGTGTCTCTCATATATTATGTAATATATTATGTATTATTTGAAAAGAGACAAATAATACAAATGAACAGCGATTCATTGAGTTTTAAGCAAATGTTTTTAACATCATTAGGACATATACAAAATGAATGTCAAATTTAATGATCTATTACCTATTTGGAGATTGCAGATTTATTTGGAAATATATATATATATATATATTTCTATGCATTTTGTCAGTAGTAAGTCTATTGAACCATTTTCACAGATTTAAATCTAATTTTAAGGCCTAATATTATTATTTTTTTATACTCTGGTGGACAACATAAGTATTACAGCCTTCATCTATCATTCATTGATATAAATGGCTAATCTTTTAGAAAGTTCTGTTGGCACCCAGAGCAAACACATAGACATTATTGGACAAATATATCGGTCTATATATACAGTGAGACAAATTAAAATTCTTTTGATTATATTTTTGTCAGGGGTATCAGGTGGACACACGTTTTTTTGCAAATCAGACAAACATCCTAGGAAAAGGTCAGACTTTTTTTAGGGCAGAAAAATGATGATGATGACAATGATCCAACACACATCTAAATCAACAAAAGAATGGATTTAGCAAATACAGATTAACGGCCCAGACCTAAATCCTATAGAAAACAGAATAAATAGAAACAGAAAAAACAACAGATCTAGAACATTTTTGCAACAAAAAAAAGAGGTAAAAAAAGTGGGAACATATTTCCAAGTCAAGATGTGCCAAGCCGACAGACTCCTATCCAAACAGACTGAGTCCTAGTGCAGGTGCAGGTGTGCATACTTATGCAGTTAGTTATTCCAAGTTTATGTAGGGCATTCCTGTTTGTTATCCTCTATTACCAGTTTACCTGCGATATTCTATACTCTTTTCACTTTTATTTTGCCTCAGTCCCAACTTATTTTGGAGTGTGTAGCAGCCATTAAAATCAAAATTTGTTTACATTTACAAAATACAATTAAGTTGGTCAGTGAAAACACTGGATTTATTTTCTTTGGACTTCTGTTAAATAAAGGTTAAATAGATTTAACTATACTTCTGTTGCTGCTGCTGCTGCAAGTGTGGATTGCTATTACTAATAGAGACACGGACATGCTGCTGTAAGCATGTAAGATGCTGCTGCAGTGGCATAAAAAGACATACTTAAATCCCGTAGCAGACCTTGGCAGGTGGAGCTGGGGGAGGTGGAAGGTGTCAGAGGAACTCTAATAGCATGCTGCAGGACTAGCTTACAGCAAACAATGAACTAGACTGTTTAAATGTTGAGCAAGCAATCTCATTGGCTGCAGGATCAGCAGAGGCCAATCAGCTTGTGCCATGTGGTAATGATGTAATTGCGTGCAGATTGGAGGTAAAGAACAGCCTGCGTCCTCTAGAGTTTCATGACTGAAAAAGATGCCATTTACAGTAACCTGTATTTCACCATCCATCTGCAGGTATTAATCATGGACCTGTGATAGCTGGGGTGATTGGAGCTCAGAAACCGCAGTATGACATCTGGGGTAACACAGTGAATGTCGCAAGCAGAATGGACAGCACAGGAGTGCTGGGAAAAATACAAGTAAGATAAGATGTTTCCCCCCCCCCCACTATATTTGTGAAATTTATAAAAGATACAGAACCATAAATTCTTGTTGAGTCCTTTTAATAGATATTTGATTTGAGGTAAAGTAACTCTCCATGTAAAACCAGTGGGATTCTAGTCAGAAAAATTACTCATGCTTTGAACAACGTGCAGTGCAATGACTCAATACATTTAATTCCTTTGTGTGCGTGTATGTGTTGCAGGTTACAGAAGAGACAAGTCGTATCTTGCAGACGTTAGGCTACATGTGCACTTGCAGAGGAATTATAAATGTGAAAGGGAAAGGAGAGCTCAAAACATATTTCGTCCACACTGAGATGAGCCGGTCTTTATCCCAGGGGAATGTAATGCCGTGAATCATACAACACAGGCAATGAACTGCAGACATCCACAAAACAGGAATAAAAGCGACGTTTGTATATAATTGCGCCTAGTCTTTAGATGCACGAAATATTGGATGTATTGAAAGTGATACCATTTCTACCGTATCTCATAGGCAGGGTTTGTGCACAGGGTACTGTAAATATGGTAGCAATTATTTTGTAAGAAAATCAAATATAACAAAAAGTGTTTTGATGTTTTAACATCATTTTTTCTTTTTCTTTTGTAAAAGCTTCATTAAACTTTATATGTACTTGTCTTTTTTGAGGGCATCTTTATTTTTATGATTGACAAAGGTTTGATATATTGTAGTGCATATTACAGAATACAGGAATAAGCTAGTACTTAAACTTTTCTGTGTTGTGTCACTGACATGCTGTGCATGATATGTGTGACATATTTACACCATTGATAGATGTAGTTTTGGACAGTAGCGGCAAAGAGTTGTGAATGTAATATAGTATTCTATGTTCGTATGTCTGTGTCATGTTTTCATTCAAAATGAAAATATTTCCCTATATGTATTTCATTAACACAAGGTGCACTGTTCAGTTGCACTTTGCACCCTCCGTGCGCGTTCTATGTGAATTGGTGCGGAACCACTATTGTCAAGACCTGAGAGGTGTTTGTACATTTTCTCTATTGCATTATTGTCCCAAGTGCCAGGTGTATTGTCCCAAATATCAGCTGAAACAGCACTACAAGTAGATTGTTCAAACTTTATATTTACCCCTTTAATGTATTAATTGTTCAGTCATTGCTGGATAAATGAATGAGGTCTTGATGTGGCTATGTCTTTGAAAAAGTTTAGAGCCAGTTCAGGACAGACAATAGATGGATCTTGTTGATCTAAGAAGGGTTCACAGGGATCTCAGACCATAAGCAGGAAAACACCCTGGACAGATGGGGGGATTGTGGGGTAAAGTGGAGCATAAATACCAACACAGAAAGGCACCCTAGGTCTGCCGGGACTCAAAGCAAGGACCTCTTAGCTGTGAGACGACAGCGCTATACCACCCCGAGTCACAAGATGTTGACTTAATATTATTTTATGAAATTAAATTTCAATGACAAGATCAAGTAAAAGCTGTACAAGACCATTTATTTCAAGAGTTTTAAATAAAATCAAACTTTTAAAACGTCTTTACAAACGGCAAACAATAAAAATATCTTGCATTTTTTCTATTCCATTTTCCTGGGTCCTGTTCCACAAAGCTTTAGTAACTTGAACCAAGCAGCTGTGATCACAGTGACATCTCTGAAGCACTTCCTGTCTCTGACATTTCAAATTAAAAGAGTTTAGAGAACTATGCTTTATTTTTAGAGAGAGATGGACAAAATTAGATTCTTTATAATTCAAGAGATGTAGATTTCCATCTGGTGATTTAATTTGTTTCACTTTGAATTATATATTTTTTTTTACTTTGCCTTTATCTGCTTCAGAGTTGGTGTAACATCTAATGACAATATTTATATGATGCTTTGGATATATATGTAGCTATAGCTATTTTAATTAGAATGATCTTATGCTGTGTAAACGTTTTAATTATTCATATTGTTCATAAAATCCTCTTCATCATTAGCGAAGTCGATCATGCTCTCAAGAGAAGAGGATCACATTGTTTTCATGTTTCATGTGACTGAACTAAATTTTGTCAACTAGCAATAATCCAATAACCCAATCCAATAACCCAATCCAATAACCCAATCATGAGTTCGTTCAACTTTGTTGTACAGGCCCGTGTTTCAAACATGCTTGATGTTTTCTTTTCTGTGCTAGGATGACATTTGACACACACAAAAAAATGTTGGTTACTGTGAAGAACTATATGGACATTTATGCAATGGCTGCATCCAAAAACGCATACTTTCTTTAGTAGGTACTTATTTTGAAGTACTTTTGCGAGTGCCAAAAAAGTACACTCTATATAGTATGAATGTGTGTAGTATGAATGTAGTCCATACTTATCATTATCATGTGACCTTTCAAAATTCTGCCATTCAAAATTCTCTCCCGTGGCCTAATCATAGGACAGTAAAGTGTCAATCGTATGCACAATTCAGGATCTCGCCTGAAGTAGTAGGTCATCCGGCTACTTTCTTTACTTTTTTATGAATGCTGTGAATTTGGACATACTTCTTTTGAACTCCCATTCTCCCAAGTCTCTTTACCAGAGATGAAAAATACACATACACTTCAGCTGGGCTGTTAAGCAGCAGGCTTACATTTGGCCTTTAATCCACAGGTTCATGCATTTAAAGACGAGGCACAGCAGATGGTCTTGAAAGGAACTCAGAAAACTATCTTACAACGTGTGACTTGAGAATATTTATGATGGATTCACAGGTTTAGATGTCAAGGCTCTTGCTGTGGTTCTTAGAATTCATTTTATGTGTGGTGTAATTGAGAGCTGTACATGTTTTATTCAGATGCTCAGGGTAAACATAGGTAAAAATACAAGATCAGAAAGCCATCCGGGCTCATTTGCGTATAATCATTAGATGATTATTTGACATCACACAGCAGGGCCACTCCTCTCAGGATCCAGTATTCTGGAGGCTGACTGGTTCTCAGGTCAACAGCTGCGATATAGTTCAGGTCAGTTCGAACAGGTTTCTTATATATTGGACTTGAGTACAAACGAACATCTTTGACACCTGAGGAAAGATAACGATCAGGTTCACATATAAAATGAATGCAACGTTTTGCACGCTTTTACTACAAACACATCTATGGTAGAAATTGCTACTTTTTCATCTCACAATTCTGACTTTTTTATTGCAATTGAGTTTGTATCACAATTCAGACTTTATGATCAGAATTGCAAGTTAATGTCACAATTCGGACATTAAAACTCGCAATTGCAAGGATTTTTTTTTTATATCTCTTTATATATCACGCCAACACAACAAATTTTCAAACTCTTCCTAATCAAACACAGGCAAGTGAGATATCTAAAATGTCTACTGCCGGTGTGCCTCCGGGAACAGGGTTGGGGGAAACTGCTCTAGCATTCACTAGCATTCTACTATTTCAGCCAAATATAGAGTTAGAAGCGGCTGGTTATAGGTAATAGGATTATCTTCAACCAACAACTGTATATTGGAGATTAATCATATAGTTGATGTGACAGACTTTGAAGTTGGGTCCACAAAAGTGTGCCACACAACATCCCACTTTTATTTTCCATCTCTTTCTTGTAATTTATTTCTGATGGAACATCAGAAGGTTATCCGTCAGTTTTAAATGGCATTGTGTTGAACTCCTTTATTTGAAACGTTTCCCTTCCAGTTTTACCAAATGTTTGCTGCTTGTCTTTGCATTTTAAAGTATTGAGGTATTCTTAAAGCATTATTAAAGTATTTTATTTGTATGTGAAACTCACCATTGTTCTCTGCGTACATCCTGACCACAGGCATCATCTCGAACAGTACTTTGGGTTTGGAATCGATGAGCTTGCAGTTCCTGCGGTCCCACCCGGCCCCTTCCAGGTAGAGGCCATAGACATACACCCCCTCTGAAGGAGGCTGCGTGATGTCATCCTTCATCCATTTAGTAACTTCATTACACAGAACCATACGGTCCAACGCCCACCCCTTGTTAGCACGAGTGATCTCCTGTTGAGTTACTGACATGATTAATGAGTAGACCAGCTATATATAATTATAATTTAACATAATATAACTGAAAAAAAAAAAACTGGCATGTCTCAACAGGTAAATGTAGGCTACTTTCAATAAGAGGTCCAACATATTAAGATGGATATATATATATATAAAATAAGTAATTCAATATAATTCACACAACGTATTCAACTCAAACTAAGTTAAACATGGCTCCCTGGCCTTCAATTAAAGCGACAGATCCATTCTGTGATGAATTAAAAAAATAAAAAAATCCAGCATTTTTAGTTTTGCCTGCAATGAAGTGTCTGGTTCTTTCCCTTAAGTTTATTCTCAGAGCTGCAGGTGTTGGCACAGAAACACAGCTGAGAACAGAAAACAGGATTTGTGCCCAATATTAATTAAAATAATCCTGTTTCATGCAAGCTGTTTACCCCCAAGGCATTGGCAAGAATGCACCCGACTGAGCAGTTCCCTCACAGCCCAAAACACCTCTAAACTCACCATTATTGATTCTTTTAGGGATAACATGCATTAAGAGACTAATCGGCCACTTGAACAATGTGTCAAGGGAACGTTTAACCCAGATGACTGGCATAACATTATTTGGTGTAAAACATCAATAAAATTCAAACAGGATGCATCGATATTCAGTTTAATCCAGTAAAGCTTGACATAAAAAATAATAGTCCTTTTTTTTTTTTTTTACTAAACAGCCTTTAAACAAAATAGATATTTTTAAAGTTTGCCTAGATGTTTTTTTTTTGTTTGTTTTGTTTAGTATCATATAATCATATCTTTTCATATATCAGGCTTTATTGACCCATATGATATAGTGAGCACCACTCGAGAAACCAAAACTGAGCAAAAAGATGCAGTTAGTGCAGTTGCTGATATTTATAAGGCCAAAAAGTAAGATGCAATTCTGATTATGTAAATCAATGAGATTTTTTATAACAGTAATATAGACTATTGCATAAAATTCATATAAATAGGTCACTCTTTATCTCCCAATAATATATGACTTATTAAGATGACATTTAAATGCTTAATGATCTGTATTTTTTATTGTGGGAGGCAAAACATATAATGCACTGTTATACAATGATGATTAAGAGATGATAAATGTTCCTCAAAATCAAGATGTATCATATTTGAAAAACAATTTTAACATATTTTTTTTCCTAAAACATGATTTATGGAGAATTAAATAAACCCAAGTTGCTTCCAGTAAATGTATATCTTGAAATATTACTAACAGTATAAAAATTATTCTTACGTTTACTTTATAAAAATCACTGTTTGTATACCGTTTTTTAGAATGAACTAAAAGGTCTTTTAATTGCTAAAAATTTATAAAGTATCAGAGGGTAGCAGGCATGTAGTAGACCGTGTACAGCAGGTTGTTTAGCAAAGTTTTGTTGATAATTTGAAGGGCTTATACATTTACATATCAAACATACATAAAAATATACTCTAGGCTTTATAGGGTTAACATCTAACTCCTAAAGGACAAAATTAAAACTTGTTGTTAGGGAAAACGATCAGATCAACAGATCAGGAGGGAAATGAGTACAAGTGTACGTTTACTAGAAGTGTTCATGTTACCCACCTGTCTCATAGCTGTCAGGAAGCCCTGTGGGTTGAAGAAGCCTGTCATCCAAAAGCAGTTGGGTCGTCCCTCAAAAATCCAAGAGTGGAACTGCCGGTTACGCTCGAGCAACTCTGTGAACCAAAACCCCAATGTGGTAGAAGCCCAGGAGGCCTGCATTCATACAGACACACAATCACACACACACACACACACACACACACACGCAGAAGGTCAGCTGAGTAGAACCACAGTTAACACGTACAAAGACAGAGTGACTCTTAGCAAATCCAGATCTTAGAGAGATGCTTGAGCAACTCCAACTGACACACACATAGGGTTTTCACCCTGCTCTGGGCTGTCAAGCACTAATGACTAAAAAACACCAAGTAAAAGAGCACTTTGTGTGAAGATTTTAATAGTCAATATCTTTGTATCAAGACAGATTTGACATGACAACAACTGTGGGAAAGATTTATAGTGAATAACAACTTACATTTCTACATGTTCAGCACAGAATGCTGTTGTATAGCTTCAGAAGACTTGGAACATAGTCTACATAGTCAAATTTACTACTTTTTTGGTTCTTTTATTGTGATGTTTTTGTCCTTTTTGCAGTTTGTCAGGAAAACATACATTTTCCTCAAAATTTCCCTTTTTGTGTTCCAAGGAAAACGTGTCATGTTTAGCTTGAGACAAAAATACCATATATACACTTTGAATAAGACTATACAGTGTAAAAGTACAAAACAGGGCCTATACACGCCCAAACAGGCATTATAAATTCATATATAAACACACGTGTGCAGATGCAAGGTAAGTTACAGCCTGATTGTTATTCAGCAAGCATTTTCAATTAGCTCATGATTAGTTCAGCCTGAGTAGCATTTGAAAAGCAGAGTTAAATGAGGCTGTTTTGCTGCAGGTGAGCTGACGAGGTGTTTTAGAAACTTGAGCATTGCATCTCTGGGTTTGGTTTTTCACATTCAAGATGACGCACTGGTCCTTAGATCCAATAACTATCTCATCACAGCTCATAAGAGATTAACAATACAGTTTACAGGACAATCATTACAATACAGGTCCTTCTCAAAGAATTAGCATATTGTGATAAAGTTCATTATTTTCCATAATGTGATAAAATTTCATATATTTTAGATTCATTGCACACCAACTGAAACATTTCAGGTCTTTTATTGTTTTAATACTGATGATTTTGGCATACAGCTCATGAAAACCCAAAATTCCTGTCTCAAAAAATTTGCATATTTCATCCGACCAATAAAAGAAGTGTTTTTAAGACACAAAAAAAAAAGTCAACCTTCAAATAATTATGTTCAGTTATGCACTCAATACTTGGTCGGGAATCCTTTTGCAGAAATGACTGCTTCAATGCGGCGTGGCATGGAGGCAATCAGCCTGTGGCACTGCTGAGGTGTTATGGAGGCCCAGGATGCTTCGATAGTGGCCTTAAGCTCATCCAGAGTGTTGGGTCTTGCGTCTCTCAACTTTCTCTTCACAGTATCCCACAGATTCTCTATGGGGTTCAGGTCAGGAGAGTTGGCAGGCCAATTGAGCACAGTAATACCATGGTCAGTAAACCATTTACCAGTGGTTTTGGCACTGTGAGCAGGTGCCAGGTCGTGCTGAAAAATGAAATCTTCATCTCCATAAAGCTTTTCAGCAGGTGGAAGCATGAAGTGCTCCAAAATCTCCTGATAGCTAGCTGCATTGACCCTGCCCTTGATAAAACACAGTGGACCAACACCAGCAGCTGACATGGCACCCCAGACCATCACTGACTGTGGGTACTTGACACTGGACTTCAGGCATTTTGGCATTTCCTTCTCCCCAGTCTTCCTCCAGACCTTGATTTCCGAATGACGTGCAACCACTGAGCAACAGTCCAGTGCTGCTTCTCTGTAGCCCAGGTCAGGCGCTTCTGCCGCTGTTTCTGGTTCAAAAGTGGCTTGATCTGGGGAATGCGGCACCTGTAGCCCATTTCCTGCACACGCCTGTGCACGGTGGCTCTGGATGTTTCTACTCCAGACTCAGTCCACTGCTTCCGCAGGTCCCCCAAGGTCTGGAATCGGTCCTTCTCCACAATCTTCCTCAGGGTCCGGTCACCTCTTTTTTTTGCCACACTTTTTTCTTCCCTCCGACTTCCCACTTGATACAGCACTCTGGGAACAGCCTATTTGTTCAGAAATTTCTTTCTGTGTCTTACCCTCTTGCTTGAGGGTGTCAATGATGACCTTCTGGACAGCAGTCAGTTCGGCAGTCTTACCCATGATTGCGGTTTTGAGTAATGAAACAGGCTGGGAGTTTTTAAAAGCCTCAGGAATCTTTTGCAGGTGTTTAGAGTTAATTAGTTGATTCAGATGATTAGGTTAATAGCTCGTTTAGAGAACCTTTTCATGGTATGCTAATTTTTTTAGACAGAAATTTTGGGTTTTCATGAGTTGTATGCCAAAATCATCAGTATTAAAACAATAAAAGACGTGAAATATTTCAGTTGGTGTGCAATGAATCTAAAACATATGAAAGTTTAATTTTTATCATTACATTTTGGAAAATAATTAACTTTATCACAATATGCTAAGTTTTTGAGAAGGACCTGTATATAATTTCATTAACTAAAGGGAAAATATATGGGAACATAAGTACAGATACTGTGTTGATTTCAAAATGTATTATATAAAACTAGCTCCAAAATCGTATGTTATGATCTATGCTAAAGAGTGTAGTTAAATAGTCCAATTGGTATATACACCATGACTGAACATTAATGAAATTAATCAGGACATTCATATCTACACTAGCTACTTTGGGTCATAACTAATTTGTCGTAACAGGGTTTGTGTTTTTGGTGTGTACATTGTATGTCCTACACATTTCACACATAAAAGGCAGACAATGGCCTCTAACCTTTTTCCAGCGTGCGGGTATTCGGGCGTCATACATGCAGTCCAGTGCGTCTCGCAGGTTCTCGCTCATAATGATGGTTCCATCAATGGCCAACTTCAGGTCACTCAGCGTGTTCCTGACCAGAACAATCACTCTCTGCATGCGATCAATCTCCTGCCGCAGGAAAATGTTCATGGGCTGAAGGGGACCCATGCTCATCAATCTCTCTCTGACCTGGATAAATGATGCAATTTCAATTTATGATTGTGTCATTTATTAGTTTGCGCTCTCTGTATTATTTTTTATTGTTAATCAAGTAAAGGTGACAATGACAAATATTAGCATTGACACAGTTTGCATGGGCGCAACTCCTCAATTTGTGTCATTTATGCACCAGACTACTGAAATCTGACATACTTTACTGCTTCACCACCATTATCTAGACACCCAAATCGGGTCTTTAAATGGCAAAAGTGCTTTTTTATACCGCACATCTGGATAATAAATCCAGTTGTAAAACTCTTCTCCATCAATTACTTGATTTCCTGCTGCCATAAACAACAGAAAATGTACACAAACATTATTTTCAATGAATTGCAGTTTACTGCCAGCTTACTGTGTGGTGATAGCTCAATGTAAAGTGCATCACAACTAGAGATGCGCGGTTGGCGGTTATAGTCGCGGTCTCCGCGGATAAACCACGGAACGGGCGGATGACGTGACGAAAAAAAATATTTTAATTAAATTCGGGCGGGTGGCGGGCGGTTTCTAGTCTCGCGGCTGTCATCAGCAGCGCCTTGTAACAGCGGATGGTGGGCGGGAAAAGTGGTCAAAAACGTTGTCGCGGATGGATGGCGGACGGATGATGAGTTTTGTGATGCGGTTACGGATGAAATAATAGCCCAATGGCGCATCTCTAATCACAACATAATTGGAAGCACATTTCACATCTGGGTAAACAGGACGGTAGGTGCAGAAGGCACAATGTTTTATTTACAAGTAGAAAGTCGCTCTTTTTGGTAGAAATTGCCAGAAACAGGGCATGGGTTTTAAATATTTTAGGAAAGCTCATGATTGAGACAAATCTGCTTCTCTGCAGTCCACTGTGAGAGATAATGAAAACAAAAAGCCATTGTGCAACCCTAAGGCACGCTTTTTTCCTGCTGCCTTCTAAATTGGCGAATAATCAGAGGGGAGTAGCAGCTAATTACTGCCTATATGTTTCATAAGCAACTGAAGTTGGGTTTTAGAACATTTGTAAGTTCCACAAAAACAAACAAAAAAAATAATTAGCGCAGGCAGTCTGTGACCTCACCACCATCCATCAACCCTGAGAATTTCTCCACAGGACTCGAGCTCCAGACAGCAAAGGTCATTTGCTCCCATTGGGCTCTGAGTTCACTTTATCAACCATACAAAATTTTGCTGCATCATTTTTGCCCAGTCTGAAGCTTTACCTCAAATGGTACAAAATCTGGAGGCAGTTTCTCCAGCATGTCATCTGCTAGCCGACCCACAATCGCCTCTCTGGTCTCTCCGCTTCCGCTGGAGCTGTCCTTTGGTTGGATACTCAGGATAGTGTCTAGTACGTCCTTGGCGAGTTTACTTTGGTAGGTGATGTCGGCATTTGGGTGGAGGCCGAACACCTCAGGGGTGTCATATGTGGGGAGACCCTTCAGGAGACAAAACAAATAATATCTTAGTCAAAGGACTGTTCTGGGTTCAGTATTAGTTATGATGTTGCTTACAGAACCATATTGGTTATCAAAGAGTATTATTTTCATTTGTCCCTCAGTCAAAACAAGGCACATTGGTAAAAACATTAGTGTGATTGTCATGACCATGTAAAGCTGGTAAACTTTTATGATTCACAAGGATACAAGAAAAGGAATATGACTCTAAATTTAAACAGATGTGGAAAAAAGTGCATTAAAAATGTATAAGCTCCACATTTCTCCTTTTAAATCCTCAATCAACCATTTACTTCTTGTAAGTCAAATACTTTCTGTAGTAAGCAACAGCATGCCACAAATGCGTTTGTGCTTGACTTTTATTAAAGCCAAAATATTCCCATAAAATATTTCTTTATAATATCTGGAGATTATCCACAAAGACATGATTCAGTAATGCATGCGAAACCTTAATGTATAAAAAAAAAATGACAGTACGTGGCTGTGGTAAATGAGGGTAAATACTAGAAACAAGGCTGGCCATGTACATTAACGCTAAATATGAGATGTATTTTCAAAGACCATGTCAAGGTTTTCAGCCGGAACAGGGAACACTTCCCATAACACCCAATGTACTCGTTACATCATAAGAAGAATGGCATCTACGCTAATATTAGTCTCTCTGTTTATCCCAAGGTTTACTGTAGTCAGCCGGATCCAGGCCGTGTCCAGATCTGATGGAGGACCTGCACCTAGACACGACCACAACGCATGATGTAGGCAGCCAGATCCGGGCCATATCCAGATCAGATGGAGGACCTGAGCCTAGACACGACCACAACGTTTCCCTGAAGTGTCAGCAGAGATTGTGTCAACTAGACTCTCCAGTGAAGTTCTCATCGCCACAACAAACCCGTCTCCATACAGGCGTGATGACTCCAATCTTCAACCAGATGGAACTGAATAACTATTCTGAATGTTCTGATCCAATCTGACTTCTGACCTATCAAGCCTGAATCATAATCATACACTGTTCGTTCGTTGGCCAGAGGAGAACTGGATTCTCCATTCTGTCACCTGATGGAGTTTTGGTTCCTTTCCACTGTCGCCTTTGGCTTTTGGCTTGCTTAGTTGGGGACACTTAAAGGATTAGTTCACCTCAAAATGAAAATTTCCTGATAATTTACTCACCCCAATGCCATCCAAGATGTTCATGTCTTCCTTTCTTCAGTGGAAAAGAAATTAATTTTTTTAATAAAACATTTCAGGATTTTTCTCGACACAATGGACTTCAAGCGCAACCAACATGTTGAAGTCCAAATCAATGCAGTTTAAAAGGGTTTTGAAGCACTTCAAAGGGCTGTGCACGTTCCCAGCTGAGGAAGAGGGTCTTATCTAACGAAACGATCGTTCATTTTCTAAAAAAAATAAACATTTATATACTTTTTATAACAATAATTGTTCATCTTGTACTGGTCTGCGACGCACCAGGCATTACGTCATCACGTTGGAAACCGCACAAAATATATTTTTTTTAAAATAATAATAATAATAAATTAAAACAAAGATGTTGGACGATTTTGAAGTTGGAGGAGAAAATGAGATGGAATTTTTCGCCTTTCCCTGCCTTTTTGAACAGGAGTACATAGACAGATAACTTTGATAGATGACGTGACGAGTGACGTTTCCAACGTGATGACGTAATGCCTGAAACACTTCAAAACCCCTTTAAACTGCATTGATTTGGACTTCAACATGTTGGTTGCACTTGAAGTCCATTGTGTGGAAAAAAATCCTGAAATGTTTTACTCAAAAAACTTCTTTTCCACTGAAGAAAGAAAGACATGAACACCTTGGATTGCATTGGGGTGAGTAAATTATCAGGACATTTTCATTTTGAGGTGAACTAATCCTTTCATATTCTGCCTGCATTGACACCATTATATGAGAACTGAACTGGACGATGACATCACTGTTTTCTCCAGAGCTGCTGTATAAATTAATTAACTCAATTAATAACTTTTTTACAACAGAAATGAACCAACTCTGAACTTACTTAAGCTGGACTATGATGCTATTTTCTTCTAGATCTGCTGTGCAGAAACAAACTTTGTTTGAATAAAATCAAATAGATGCAATTACTTAATAAATATGCTCATTTTTGAGTGTATAAATATCCATGTTTGGATTCTAAATTGAAATATTCCAAAAATAAAATGATCAGTGTCTTGCGATACATTTTCACATGATATAAACAACCATTATGAGAGCTCACTCTCATTAGCTAGGAAAGCTAAAGCATATTGCATCAGTTTTGATATATGGAAGAATGCTTTCCCACATCTCTTCCTTTTTGATCATCATTAAATATGTTTATTAGTTGATACACACATCTATACAGTATTGTGTACCAGCAATACAAGTCATTTCGCATTACACATTCATTCATCATAATTCAACAAAAGCTTCCTGTAAACAACATGTGCTTAGAGATTTTATACTAAACAGCTGAACCAAAGCTATTTTTTTATTTATTTCCTTTATTCTTTTTTGAAGCAAAATGTCTCACATGTTTCTTCAAGAGCTTTTGTGTGTGGTTTCATTAACTAATAGGGATAAGCTCATTGCGTGTTACATGCTGAACAAAGCTGTGGAGTGTACGCTGTGAGTGCACAGACCGGCCCTTTAGAACCACGTCTGAGAGAATCATCCTGCTGTGAGGATGAAACATCCATCACAATCAGCTCAGACAGAATTAAGATCAGTTTGCAGCTGTACTATTCCTCTCACGAGGACACCACTGCTTTACATGACTCACTGGCTTTAATGTACAACTGGAATAAGGCCAGTGAGAGGCTGGTTATGTTCTTGGCACTGGAATGGCTATTATGAAGTGGTGTATATATGTGGCTTTGATTGAGCTGCACTATTTTCATGCCTGATGAATCCGCTTTATTCACTGTGTTTGTTACATTACAGTTGATAAAAGATTGGCCTTTTCTCTGTTCTTATTGGTTTTATGTAAGTATGTATATATATATATATATACTTTTCTTTTGGTCTTCATATAGTGTACTTCCTGTCAGCATGCACAAACTTTGCCAGATGCGACTTGAATATTAATTACTGTTATGTTCGCACCAACTCATCTGCTGAAAAGGGGGTGATGGTAGGTCTTTATAGTGGTACCATTTACTGCACATTTGCCAGAGACCTCTGAGAGAGAAGAAAATAAGAACTTTCACTAAAGCTGAAACGAACACCTTTGTAAAAAAAATGCACTTGAAATTTACATTAACAGCTTATAATTATAAAGGAACTTTGCATTATGCAAAGCTGTTGCATAATGTATCTCTTGAGGTGCAGTGAATTTGTTTCTGCTTGGATCAATGATACTTGGAATCATTTTAGTAATTTAATGTTGTTGTTGTTGTTTTTTTGTTTGTTTTTTAAGTATAGGTACTCAGTATTGGCAGATTTTATTGTAACTGTTAATTGGAGTCTCTGCTGTGAATCCTGACCAGATAACAGCCCACAGTGTTGAAATAAACCACCATAGTCTTCATAGACAATTGTCAACATAGTCTCACCTCAATTTCTCACCTCCATCTAAAGAGACAAAACCTGTAGAACAAATAGTAGCCACTGATTCCAAAGAGACTGACTGAGCAGTTTCATTGGAACCTTCTATCTCACCTGAACATACTGGAGATACTGATCCACATTATTGCATCTGGGAATGCAGTAGCCTTTGTAGAAGTAGAAATCAGGGCTGAACATGTTCTCATTGAACCACACCTTCGCAAATGTGTTCAAGAGGCGCTTGTCATAGTCATCAGTCACTCTACCGCCATACTGGATCTCACCGATCATGTAGCGCACAGTGTTCCAGGACACACCCTGTAAAAATACGTATTCAAATTAAAACGCCAGGTGCTGACTCTATTTGGAAACTTTTTGCATAGACCCTTTACAAAGATGACAGTGTAAATCATAGACATACACCTTATGTAAAAGGACCTTCTCGCATATGTGGAAAAGGTTATATTCATACCATACTTTAATAATAAAGACATTTGACAACAATCCATATAATTCATTATGACTCTCAAGTATAGGTTACTTTAAGTTTATGTGGGATAATTAAAGGTGTATAAATACAGAACAGATTAAACTTTACAAAACTTTTCTGAATTGAGTTTGTGGTGTGTTTGGCTGATTTAATAGTGCTAATTATTATGATCTAGTAACACAGCTGCTCCATAATGAAACTCTCACCTTCTTGATGTCCATATCATCCAGGTGATTCTGGACAAACTGTATGGTTGCATTGAAATCTGCCTGGTTGAACTCATATGGGATGTTCCAACCCAAAGGTCCATATTTTCGCCTCTCTTGGACAGTGGAATGGAGGAATGCCACCCCATACAACATTGGCCTCCATTGGACCATGTTACTCACATCTAGAAGATCCTGACTGATACCTGGAAAATATTATTAGGCATTACCAATTTTTAAGACTTTCGTTATTAATAACACAAAGCACACTATTTGCTTTTTTGATGATATTGGAATAATGAGGCTCCTCTTTAAATAATCATCTAAATGTTTGATATCCATTAGTAGCCTCAGGTGATGGTACAGTCTTTCATCTCAAATAGGCAGGATATAAAAAACAGCCTGCAGTTGACACGGAGTGAAGTCCATAAAGAAAACTGTCAGGCGAATAAAGACTAAATATCCAGAGAGGTCAGGCTCACCTCCGTAAGTCCTTTTAAGTCCGGCTTTCAGTCCCTGTGGAGGCTCATTGGTGAATTTGATTGACATCTGCAGGAGAGTGATAGGAAAGTGTCTGTGGACCTCAGTGGTCATCCACAGTCTGAAGGTGTCATGAATGCTGTCTGTCTCTGTGATTGTATCCATGAGTTCATCCATAAAATCCAGACCCAAATGACAGTTCTGAAGTAAAGCCCAGCCTCCCTAATAGGGGGGAAAAAAGATAAGATTTGGTTTTAGAGAAAGTATTCAGATTTATAGACTTTATTGAGCACAGATACTGAGAGATAAGAAGGCCATTAAGTGGAATTGCAAAAATCTCTTCTTTCTAAAATGCATCCCAAACTCTCCCCTATCCTCCAGTAGTTGAACAGACAAATAATGTGGTCCCAAAATCATGGTTGGCTGAGCTAATGTACTGTATTTTGCTGTCAAAATACTCAAACAAACAGAACAACAGAGCCATTGTGTTGACACTTTTGGGGGAATCAACCCATGAATGGCTAGCTTATTGTTATCTCTCCATATTAAGATGGGATAAAAGCACGTATTTAACATTAAAAATGCATGAATATGCACATACATTAGCCATAGACTGCTGCAGAAGTTTGCGTGCATGAACTTCCTGCCCCTGACCCATTGAGACGTAACGAGTCTCAATTCTTTGTCGTTTGCCCAGGGCGATGATTGAGTCTGTTGGGTCTGAACCCATGGATAGGAAGCAGATGAGAGGAGTGCGTGGATCAGACTCCTCCCAGGTCTTCTCCAGATCCAGAATCACTCCCTCAGCATATCTCTCCCCCATTGAGTGCATGATGTACTTCCGTGCCTTTCAATTACACATTGGAAAACAAGTAATTAGCCTGATGTGATTAAAAATCAAGTCACATTTTTTTTTATAGTGCTTTACACAATACAGATGGTTTCAAAGCAGCTTCAAGGGGATAAACAGGTAAATAATAGTGTTGCAAATTGTATAAATTATGAAATGACTATAAAACAGCTGTAACGGAGCTCTACCGAAGACAATATTATCCAGCTCAAATTCAGTTCAAATTTTGTTTTCATCTGATAGTGTCAGTGCACTCAAATTTATATTTCTAAATGGTACTTGTCTTTTTTAAAGCCCAAACTGAGCAAGCCGAAAGTTGGCAAGGACAGTGGCAAGAAACTAATACTCCATCAGCTGACTGTAATAGAAAAGAAGAAAAAACCCTGGGGGAAACCAGGCTCAGTCAGGGGACCAATTCTCGCCTTGCCTAAGTGATGGATATCCAGAAGGTCAAGACATATTACACACAAACATAAGCCTGATAGCAAATAGGCATGCTGTAATCATAATTCTTCTGTTCTGCATTATTTTGCTGATAACAGCAATGAGATTGTGATGAGCTTTAATTGTTATATTGTTAATTTGTTTTGGTTTTGTGATGAAAAAATGCAATGTGAGGATTTTCCCAAAATAAATAAAAAAACAATAATTGTATGGCTTCACTGGATACACTGGCTTCAAAATGGGTTCATTTATACCTGAGCAATGGTTCTATCTGGACACCAGGATCGAATAAGGAGCAGCCGTCTGAAACAGTCCAGAGCCTGGTCATACGCATTTGGGATTGGTTCCTCCTCTGGTGCCTCTCGATCAAACCAGCTCTTCCATTGTTTCTCATGACGACCAATCTGTTAATACAATACACAAAAGTGGGTGTTGACAGTTGACAAGAAATCATTTTGGAAAGTTGTCATATTCTATGGGGTGCTACAATCTAAAGCTATTTTGAACAACATTTAGATAATTTTTTTGTTATATTTTAAATTATAACAAAGCCAAATAATAGCTTTATACATATTTTATGAATTTATGATATTTAATGACCCATATATTATTTTAAAACATTTTACCAGTTGACTTCCATTGTTTGAAGAAAAAAACAGACTGAGCAATTTCTCAAAATATGTTCTTTTATGGCACACAGAAGAAAGAAACAGGATACATGTTTGAAACAACATGAGCATGAGTAATGATTACACATTTTTCATTTTTGCGTGAACTAAACCTTTAATATACAGTATTTTATATAGCAGCTAAAATGAAGTGGTTGGGAATTTAATTATTTGTCAAATAAATAACATTAAATCAGTTTTGATTAGACAAAACATTTACAAGACAAAGACTAAACATGATGATACGGAAAGCATGGATTTCTGGTGTGTCATGACATTGTATTATGAAATCTTGTGTGTGGATTAGCAGTATTTCTGTAGTTGCGGTGTTCTAGAAATGGTTAATTAAACAAAAGGCTTTTAATCTGATTTCTTTCAGCCACAAGTAATTGATTTAGAGTTTGCCAAAGTGAGCTCATTTCACAGTGCATTGAGCATGAAGTTCCCCCGGGCACTCATGGCCTGCCAATCAGCCGTCAGTGTGAGGGGTTGTGAATCTGTTTGTGCCTGTGTGTGTGTGTGTGTAGACCAGATGAATCAAATATTGACATGTTTACTGCAAAGAGTGAGCTGTGAGAAGGATTTAATGAGGAAGGGGAACTCAAAGCGACAGATACCGTGTGTGTGTGTGTGTGTGTGTGTGTGTGTGTGTGTGTGTGTGTGTGTGTGTGTGTGTGTGTGTGTGTGTGTGTGTGTGTGTGTGTGTGTGTGTGTATGAATGACTGATCCTTTAAGTGTATAGGAATCTGACCACACACCTGATCTAGAATGTCAGAGAACTGCCACAGTTTGCTCAGCTCCACCAGGTTGAGCCATGTTATGTCCAGGATCCACTTTGCAGCTTTGGGTGGACAGGCTTTCAGGTCCAGCGAAGCCCCTCCTGGGTGACATCAAGAAAACAGATCACATGAAGTGTTGCCTTGTTCTTATTATGAAAACAGAATCCTGAATTTTGCACCAGAGTGTAGGAGATTTGAGAATTTCTTAGTGTTTTTTTTTTTGTTTTGTTTTGATTGATTGCATGTTGATGAGATGGTTTGGAATCGGATACTAGCTTGCTTACTACTGCACAGTTTTTGCTGTCTACTGCCTATTACTTTGTTATGGTGGATGAAACAGAAAGTTGCATATGTTAATATAATCTAACAATAAACAACATTTATGAAGTAACTCTATTAATATTGTTAAAAGTTATATTCTAATTAGCTCCAGAATGAGTTGACCACTTAAAAAATTAGGCAAAGGGTAAAATTCCTATCACCAAAATTCTGGGTACAAATATAAAGAATTTACAGTACATGAGGTAGAAATAACAACATTTTAGCCCTGCCCAACTTGCTCACTTCTGAATTATAATTTGATTAGCGGGTAATGAATGTCAAATCACAAAACTGGTGTCAACAGTAAACAGTTGAATTGATATATACAATTGAATCAAAATATTTGCCTAAATCACAGTTGCTCAGTGGGTAGCAGGACCCCTGTTTGAGTTCTGTCCGACCCGTGAGGCAGATCAGGTGTATTGCTCGAATGAACTGTATGAGGGTGTGTTAGCCATGATGGACTTGGTTTGCCCAAGACCTTGAGTAGTCTCTAGCATTCCTATAGAATAGTGGATTTGCCTAAATGTTTTTTTTTTTTTTCATTTTCCAATAGTACAAAATCGGACAGTGGGAATTTATCTGACATGATGCTATGTTTAGTCCAGAGATGATAAAGAAATGCCAAAAAGGATACAATAAAACAAGGTTTATTAAATAACTCAAAAGCAGGTAATCCAAAGAACGAGCAAACAACACAAAACGGTACCGGACAACTGAAGAGAGAACAAGGGGGGTTTCAAAGTGGACGTTTTTGAAAACGGTCTCTGTGTAAACAACAAAAACATGAAACTCTGAAGACGATGATGTCATGCACATGTGTATTACGCATTCAGTCTAGTGTTTCATACCCATCTAATGACTAATTCGCGGATCCGTGTGAATGGGGATAATTTTGACAATGGTGTCGTCTGTACGCGGAAAACTCAAAGGGAAAAACTTCTCCATTTTAAGCATATCGCATTCAGTAATGATAATTTATTAGAATTATTTTATATGATTTATATATGATTTATATAATTATTATACCCCTAATCTATTACACATCAGCAATTTTAGTTTAATAATTATTATTAAACATTTAGTTTAAATGAACAAAATTATACAGATAATATGTAATTTAAATAAGATTTGGAATCGGTAGATAAAGCTTTAAAAATGACTGCATGTGAGCTATACCTTGGCTATATATATGATCAAAACTAACTTTCACTTGATATAGCAAAATATTTTGTTCTTGCTGTGTAACATATTGTTCAAGAACTTAATTGAATTCAATTTCTTTTCAGAAAAGAAAAAATAATTCAGCTGATTCTCTTGCGAGAAGTCAATCGCAGTTTGTTTAACTACCATCACGGTATAGGCCCCTGGTTAGTTGTTGTTTGGTGTTCCATGTGGATACCTGTTCCCTTTCGTTGTCACTCCGAGTTACGTCGGATGACGACGAATGGGGTTTCGCTTAGAACATCTATCGAGTTCGAGTATACAAAAACGAGCCAATGGTAAAGAAATGCCATGGGTCTGCGGAATTAGCATGACGTAACTCCGCCCCACCTCGTGGGTATAAAAGGAGGACGCCGGCAACATGCAGTTATGTTTTCGCTTCAGAGCCAAGAGTATCTCTTCACTCCACAGCCATTTATGACTTCGCTCTACGAGACGAGCCATTCTCTCCGGTGTTGGTGTGACGGCGATCTGCAGCGAGTTCACATTGCCTGCTGATCTGTGCAGTGATCTGCCAGTGAGTGTGTTCTCCCCGCTCGCTTCAACATCGCAGAGTTTTTTTCTCCTCTCACAAAAGAGCTCGCACGCGGCACGTCTTTTGGCTCACCCGTGAATTAAAAAAAAAAAAAAAAGTGGTTGCGACAGATTGGTATCGGACTCTGATGGGCACGAGCGCTGTCTAGTGTGTTAGGGCTTTGATCATGCTTGTACAGCGCTCGTGGGTGATTCATGTTCTCTTTGGGAACATGATCATTGCGTCATTTAGGTCGAGACTCGGTGAACTCGCAAGAGTGAGAGTCCCCTCATCCACCCCCCGATTTTCGGCTGGTGGCCAGGGTGACCTGAGGGTGATGGTCTGGAACAAGGCGCCGACTCTGTGTCCGTGACCCCAGCCCCCCTCTTCAATGACAGTGCCCGCTAGGTGATCAGGTGATTCCACGAGTCTATCTTCGGGTGGCCCGTGTGTTTTCATTTGAAAGCTACAGAGGATGGTGCTATGTCTGTAGCAGCATCACTAGGTGGGCTTTATTCTTTTGGAAGTGACGACTCGTCACAGCTGCCACCTTCTGGTGTGCTATGCTGTGCCTGAGTCTGATCCGGAGATGACGGCCATGCTTTCCTGGGACAATTGGTTTTTGGGTAAGGCCGCCGACCCGCGTCCACGGCAAACCCCAATATCTTTCTTCCCGGACGTGCATGATGAGATCTCGATGTCCTGAAAGACCCCCGTGTCTTCTCATGACCGCTCGTTGGTCTCATCCGCCTTTCCCCCCTCAACGGGGCCGCTGCCCATGGGTAAAATGGGGTCCCCCCGGTTGAACGCTCTGTTGCGATGCTACTGTGTCCTCAGAGTGCTTCCCCGCGCAATCCTAAGCACCCGTCCGAAGCCTGTAGTTCTTTTCGTCTACACTAATCTGTGGCGAAATCCTATAGTGCCACAGGACAGGCAGCCGCCTCACTGCATCCCATGACCGTTCTGTGGTCTACCTGGCCCAGATGCCCATGGTTATGCATGAGGGCGGGACTGACTCGAGACTCTTTAATGAGCTACCAAAAAGCGCGCCGCCGCTGACCTTGCTCTCCGAGCGACGAAGGTGGCCGTGCGCTCTCCGAGTCATTTGATGTTTACCACTCTGGGGCTGACCGGTCTGATGTGCAGGATGTCGGCGGACTCGTCTGCTCGACACCCCGACATCCCAGGTCGGCCTCTTCAGCGGTGCGGTTGAGTACTTCTGCCCAACAGTTCTCAACCGCCCGGGAGCAGATTGAGGTTATTCTGCCGACGGCCCCGCCGTCCTCTCAGGTCCCTCAGTCTGCCAACCGCCGAAGGCGCCCTCCCACGGTTCCAACCCCGCCCGTTCACCCGGGCTGGCTTTGGAAGACCGTGGGGGGATGCCTCAGCCCTCTCCAGCCCCGCCCCCCGCTAAACGCCGGTTTAAGCGGCGCTTTTGAGATGGGCTGCTCAGAGATGGGACTCAGTTCTTTCCAGGAGTTGGTAGCAGGGCCACTCCTTTCCCCGGTGGAGGGCTGGGGAAGAATCCCTATTCAGAAAGAACTGACTCTCTCGTCTCTGAGCATACAGAGTTCCGGACGACACGGTGCGCCGCCTCCGAGCCGTGCAACCCTCGTCCCCCTCTGTCTCAGAGCCGGATGACAGTGTGTGCCGTCCCTGGACCGTACCGCTCTCATCCCCCTGTCGCCAGACCCCTGGCAGAGCAGGCCCCCGCGGAACGCTGGTCCTTCCCTGGCCTCCTCTGTCAGGGTGCGGTTATGACTGTGCCCCCACTCTGGGCCGCTATGCCGTCCACTGCTGGGCCGGTCATTCCGCTTCGCTGCACCACCGAGGGGACGTCGGTGGTTCGTTGACTCTGCTGGAACAGTTCTTGGGAGCCTGCCTAGAGCTTCCCTGTCTGTTTCCCTGGGTCGCGCGAACCATCGGTTCGGCTATGCGATTCAGTTCGCACGGTCTCCTCCCTGCTACAGGGGAGTCCCCTCCACTCTGGCCGGTGGCATTGCCCCTATCATGAGAGCAGAGATTGCCACCCTGCTGGCGAAGGGTGCAATCGAGACTGTCCCTCCAGCCGAGATGAGGTCCGGCTTCTACAGCCCTTACTTCAATGTCCCCAAGAAAACCGGTGGGTTGCGACCGATCCTGGACTTGTGCGTGCTGAACCGCTCCCTTCACAGGATGCCGTTCAAGATGCTCACCGCCAAACGCATTTTCGAATGTGTTCGGCCCCAGGATTGGTTTGCAGCGATCGACCTGAAGGACGCCTACTTTTATGTCTCCATTCTTCCTCGACTCAGACCGTTCCTCCGGTTTGCTTTCGAGGGGCAGGCATACCAGTACGCGGTCCTCCCTTTCGGGCTAGCCCTGTCTCCTTGCGTCTTCACGAAGGTCGTCGAGGCAGCCCTTGTTCCCCTTCGGGTTCACGGGGTTCGCATCCTGAACTATCTCGACGACTGGCTTATCCTAGCTCACTCTTGAGACCAGGTTTGCGAACACAGGGACCTTGTGCTCCGGCACCTAGCTCGTCTGGGCCTTCGGGTCAACTGGGAGAAGAGCAAACTTTGCCCCGTGCAGAGGATCGATTTTCTCGGCATGGACATCGACTCGGTCGCCATGTCCGCGCAGCTTACGAGCGAGCGTGCGCGCAGTCACTGCTGACTTGTCTGAGACAAATTTAGGGCAAGAGTGTGGTTCCACTGAAATATTTTCAGATGCTCCTGGGGCATATGGCATCTGCAGCCGCGGTGACGCCGCTCGGATTGCTTCATATGAGAGCGCTTCAGCTTTGGCTTCGCGACCGAGTCCCGAGATGGGCATGGCAACAAGGCACGCTCCGAGTATCAGTTACTCTGACCTGCCGTCAGACCTTCACCCCGTGGTCGAACCTCGGTTTTCTCAGGGCAGGTGTACCCCTGGAACGAGTTTCCCGGCATGTTGTTGTCTCAACAGATGCCTCCACCACGGGCTGGGGCGCCATGTGCAATGGACATGCTGCCGCGGGCTCCTGGACAGGACCCCAGCGCCTACGGCATGTCAATTGCCTCGAGTTGCTGGCAGTACGCCTTGCCCTGCACCGCTTTCGGGCGTTGCTCAAGGGTCAACACGTACTAGTCCAATCAGACAATACCGCCACTGTAGCGTACATCAACCATCAAGGTGGTCTACGCTCCCGCCGTATGTCGCAACTCGCTCGCCACCTCTTATGGAGTCAGAAGCATCTGAGGTCCCTTCGAGCCATTTACATTCCCGGAGCCCTGAACTGTGCAGCCGACGAGCTCTCACGGCTTCAGCCCTCCCCGGAGAATGGCGACTCCATCCCCAGTCGGTTCAGCTGATTTGGGACCAGTTCGGGGACGCACAGATAGATCTGTTTGCCTCCCACGACTCGACCCATTGCGACCATTATTATTCTCTGACCGAGGGCACGCTCGGCACGGATGCACTGGCGCACAGCTGGCCGCGGGGCCGCAAATATGCATTTTCCCCTAGTGAGCCTTATCGCGCAGGTCTTGCGCAAGGTCAAGGGGGACGAGGAGCAGGTCCTTCTGGTTGCGCCGTACTGGCCCACCCGGACTTGGTTCTCCGAACTGGTGCTCCTCGCGACAGCACCTCCTTGGCCAATTCCTCTGAGGAAGGACCTCCTTTCTCAGGGACGGGGCACCCTATGGCACCCTCGTCCCGATCTTTGGAGCCTCCACGTGTGGCTCCTGGAAGGGAGGAGGCAGGTTTGAGTACCCTACCACCAGCGGTGGTGGCTATCATCACTTCCGCTAGAGCGTCGTCTACGAGACACGCCTATGCGTTGAAGTGGAAGCTCTTCGAGAAGACCCCCGGAGGTGTTCGGTCAGTCTCGTGCTTTCCTTCCTTCAAGATGGGTTGGAGCGAAGGCTGTCTCCCTCCACCCTCAAAGTTTATGTTGCCGCTATTTCCGCACACCACGACTTAGTGGAAGGTAAATCCTTAGGGAAGCACGACCTGATCGTCAGGTTCCTGAGGGGGGCGAGGAGACTGAATCCTCCTCACTCTCCTCTCGTTCCCTCTTGGGACCCCGCAGTGGTTCTAACTGCCCTGCAGAGTGCTCCCTTTGAGCCTCTGCAATCAGTGGAGCTTAAGTTCCTGTCAATGAAGACAGCGCTCCTGGTTGCATTGGCCTCTCTCAAGAGGGTCGGGGATCTGCACGCATTCTCCGTTGACGAATCGTGCCTGGAATTCGGGCCGGCTTACTCTCACGTGATCCTGAGACCCCGGCTTGGATATGTGCCCAAGGTTCCTACCACTCCCTTCCAGGACCAGGTGGTGAACCTGCAAGCGCTGCCCTTGGAGGAGGCAGACCCAGCCTTGGCACTGCTCTGTCCAGTACGTGCTCTCCGCGCCTATGTAGACAGGACGCAGTGTTTCAGGACCTCAGACCAGCTCTTTGTCTGTTATGGTGGGATGCTGAAGGGAAAGGCTCTCTCCAAGCAGAGGTTGTCTCACTGGATAGTGGACACCATTGCTTTGGCATACCAGCAGCAAGGTCGACCGTGCCCCCTTGGTGTGACTGCCCACTCCACCCGGAGTGTGGCATCCTCTTGGGCTCTAGCGCATGGCGCCTCGCTAACAGACATCTGCAGAGCTGCAGGCTGGCCGACACCGAACACATTCGCCAGATTCTACAATCTCCGAGTGGAGCCTGTGTCCTCTCATGTACTCGCTTCAACTAGCTAGTACCGGACCCGCTCAGGTGTCTTCTCTTGCTCGCCATTCCACTCCACGGACTGGATACGTGCGATATTCTCCTCAGGAGAGCTTCTCCGCAAGCCCTGAGTTCCTCCAGCACCCCTGATGCTAGCGCCAGTGTCTATTGCCTGTGCGTCGGCTAGGTGCCTCCCGTGTGCATGGTCCCTCCCCGGAGCTACCCCCACACGTGTATTTCCACTGTAAGCCTCTCTGAGCATATGTCTTTCCCTTGGCAAGCCACCTTGCCACCCCTGAGGTTGAAATATTCCACCTGCGGCTGGACACCTCAGTATTCTCCATATGTTTCCTTCGGGTCATATGTGTATTTCCAAATGCCCCCCCCCCCCCCCCCCCCCCCCCCTCTGGGTTGGTGTTAATTGCATATTTCCTCTAACTTGGGATGTGCTTCCCAGTGTACCTTGGTATTCCTGTGTTAAATAGGAGTCCTTCGTCCAAAGTCTCTCAAGGGCTCAGATTTACGCAGGGCACTGGAAGACAGCTGTGAAGGTGGCATGATTAGACTGATAACCCCATTCGTCGTCATCCGACGTAACTCGGATTGACAACGAAAGGGAACGTCTCGGTTACATATGTAACCCTCATTCCCTGAGTAGGGAACGGAGACGTTACGTCTTCCTGCCACTTCCGCTGTACCGCGGGGATCGCCTGAGCTCAGTCTTGGCTCTGAAGCGAAGAAACATAACTGCATGTTGCCAGCGTCCTCCTTTTATACCCATGAGGTGGGGCGGAGTTACGTCATGCAAACTCCGCAGACCCATGGCATTTCTTTGCCATTGGCTCGTTTTTGTATACTCGAAGTCGATAGGTGTTCTAAGCGAAACCCCATTCGGCGTCATCCGACGTAACGTCTCCGTTCCCTACTCAGGAAACGAGGGTTACATACGTAACCGAGACGTTCTTTTTGCTCCTCATGTTGCTGATTGTTGTTGTTTTTTCTATTACTAATAAACCCCTGATAAGTAGATCCTCATCTTTACCCGCATCCCTTGCTCCCCGCGTTACAGAAGGTTGCAACAACTCATTAAAAAAAACATATATATTTTTTTATTTTGTATCAGATAAATGTGGGGAAGTTATATTAAAGTTTTGAGTTTCATGGTACAAAAAAAGCTACAAGAAGTGTTCTCTTGTCTATTGTTATACTGTCCATTTATTGAGTTTTGGGTTATCTTGTTTTGAGTATCTTTAATCGAAATATTGACTTTATACACATTTGTAATTAATAAAAAACATTGTTTTCTTGTACTCATCTTGTCTGAACAAAGATGGAATGTTATGTTCTTGGAATACTATAAAGGTAAAAAGGAACCTTTCCTGTTTTGCAAATGTAATAACTTGAGAAATCTCAAGAAAAGCTCATTTTATAGGGGAAAACGCAAGACAAACTACATGGCAGCAAAGAGAGAGAAAGTGGATCTCACGAGAGTGCATTAAAGAGCAGAATGGTATTAACTGGCTTGACGTGCACTGCCAGCACAGGGAATCAAATTGACCTTCTGGGTAATGGGCCACTTCTCTGACCGCAAGGCTAGCTGATTTCTCAGTGATTAAATCTCGGATCTGATGCTTTTACGAAGCAAAAGCACATGAACCAACATGGTAATCACAGAGAAGTTCATCAATCTACAGACTCACCAAGGACTCCTCATGAACAACATGTAGAAATCACAAATTGCAAAGAGCCATTAAAAATTGATTTTTCCCAGATACCCAGAGGAAAGAAAGAAAAATCACAAAAGCTTCTAATGGCAAAACCAGTCTGTTGTCATCATAGTATCTTTTTTGAGTATTTGGTTTGAGATCTCAATGCAACTTAATATATCACTCATAAATTGCCCTTGCTCGTTGCTGTGTGTATGTATTTGTTCTTGATTGATAATATTCATCCATGTCTTAATGAGTGTGTTAATAAAATAGTTATGTAAAAAAAATGATGGGTTCAATACAAGTTAAGTTACTGTTTATATCTACAGCATCAGTCTCATTTTAATGTGTAATGTTTAAGTCTTGAGGCTATACTTTTGAAACACGGTGTATGTCATTCTGCAAAACCTGGAACATTCCTTTAAAAAAACATGGCTATGTTAATGTACAATATATCTCAATTAATGCAAAAATGCAACACAATGTACTGTGTAGCCTTACATAATATGTACTGGCAGTCAACATCACAGCTTGTCACAAGGTACCACTGTGCTTCATTCATAACACACTAATAGCTGTAGAAGTCTGGCTCTGATAGGTTCCTGCTGCTCAGTTCTGCCTAAACCCACTGCTCCAAAAGACTGCCTTAAAACCTGTCTGTACCCTATTAATAAAGGATATATAATAATAAAGAATGAGAAAAAGTGCCTGAACTTGTTACATATGTAAGATAAGCAGTAACATTCAGCAGGAAGTCACAAATACTCATACATACATAACCATTGTTCAAGAATGTTAATAGACAAATTGTCTATTCTCTCATTTGAGAACCTAGAAAATAAAGAAACTAAGGAGGAGGGGAAAGATTTTGAATGTAGAAAAACAGAGAAAAAAAAGAGACTGAGAGAGACTGACTTGTGGAAGACGGGTTGGTTTCTGACCTTTAATAAGGGACAGGAACTCCTCATGTTTGACCCTGTTGCTCTGCATGTCGATCTTGAGAGTGAGCAGCAGGGTGAACAGGAACTTGTGTTCTTCATACAAACCCCGAGCTGCGTACTTGTGCACCTCAAAGGTCATGTACTCGATGATTTTGGCAATCCGCTTGCTTGTAATGGGACTCTTTGAGGACCTACTCTCCAAGAGGAAGAAACAAGTTTGCAACTTATGTAAAACCTTACTTAATGCACTCTCACATCTCACATGGGCAATATGATCAACATGCATTGTTTTATAACACCAAAAACCTGTAAATTTACATTTTAACATCACCCAACCAATATTTCATGGTGGGGCCGTGTGTTGCCACAATATGGGTATGAGGTATGGGCTCAAAATGGCTTTGTCCACAGGCTCTATGTTGGCCCTATCTGAATTAGCCCATTTGAATCTCATTTACAGTTTGACCAGAGTTAATTCAGATCTGCCTGGAACCCATGGACAAAACCATTTGTGGCCCATACCTTCAGCCGACATTGACCTCATCATGAAATGTTGGCTTGGTGATGAAGACCCAAAAGACATGCCATTTTGTCTTTGAAATACAAATTGAAATAAGGCATAGGGTATGAATTGATAAATGAGTTTTACTTTGCCAAGGCCAAATCGAACAAGCCCAGGAACTGGCGCAGGGAGGTCTGATACATCACGTTCACCATGCTCATCTCCGTCATCAGAAAGTACAAGATGCTTCCTCTAGTGGCAACTACACTCAGAAAAGAAGATGACATGTCAGTATTTACATCTGGTATTAACAGCAGTCTCAGATGCAACCAGACATGACCCCTTTGACATTGGACTTTGAGGGAAAAGTGTATATATACAATGTATATATAATAATAATAACAATATTAATAATTTGTTAAATCTCCTCAACCACCACCAATGTGCAGCATCCAATGATGCGATGGCAGGCATAGAGCGCAAAAACGCCCACCACACACACCAGCTTACTGGTGGAGAGGAGCCAATCATTATATATATGGGGGTGATTAGGAGGCCATGATGGACAGAAACCAATGGGCAAATTTAATTTTGGGATTTTTAATGACCACAGAAATTCAGGACCTCGGTTTAATGTCTCATCCGAAAGATGGTTCTTTTTAAGAACAGAATGTTTTTCAAATTGTGCCTGCAGGTGAATACATTTCTGAAGGTATTTCTGAAGGTATCCGCAGTGAATTGGAGTGAATCATTCGGGTGAACCAATGATTCAGTGGCCCATTCATAAAGAAAGCATGTCTGATTCCTGAATGAATCAGCTGTTTGAACAAATCGAATGCATGAGTGACTCAATGACTTACTAATTTAGACATACCATCACCTACTGGCAGTTTTTATTTCATAAATAATAATAATAATAATAATTTTATACTTTGTTTACAAAAAAAATAAAAAATACACTTACTCACTCATGTAATTTCAAACCTGTATGAATTTCTTTCTTTTGTGGAACATAAACAACGTTTTGTTGAATTGAATAAAAAAAAAAGTTCTAAACCTACTTTTTAGTCGTTTCTATTTATGCTTCTCTCATTTAACACAATAATGACTTTAAATTATCTTTTGGGGGAATTTTTTCAGCCAAATGTGATGTGCAATTAATTAGATTAATTAATCACACATTATGTAATTAATTAGATTAAAACATTTTATCAATTGACAGCTGATCAAAACGCTGCAGCTCGGGTTCTTACTAGAACCAGGAAATATGACCATATTAGCCCGGTTCTGTCAACACTGCATTGGCTGCCTATTAAACATCGTATACATTTTAAAATATTGTTGATTACTTACAAAGCACTAAATGGTTTAGCTCCGCAGTACTTGAGCGAGCTCTTAACGCATTATAGTCCTTCACGTCTATTGCGATCTCAAAATTCGGCCCACCTGATTTTACCTAGAATATCAAAATCGACTGCTGGCGGTAGAACCTTTTCCTATTTAGCACCAAAACTTTGGAACAGTCTTCCTACCATTGTCCGGGAAGCAGACACACTCTGTCAGTTCAAAGCTAGACTAAAAACACATCTCTTTGACCTAGCATACAAATAATATATTATAGACTTCTATAATTCGATGTTAGACTGCATAGATTAGGTCAGCCGGAACTGGGAACTGGGAACACTTCCCTTAAATCCTGATGTACTCGTTACATCATAAGAAGAATGGCATCTACGCTAATTTTAGTGCCTTTGTTTATTCCGAGGTTTTCCCGCAGCCTACCGGATCCAGGCCGTATCCAGATCTGACTAGGAGCTTTGCCTGGACCCAATGACAACGCAGTGCTGAAGTACCAACTAGCCTCTCCCTATGGAGGATCCCTTTCCCACTCTACAGATAAAACGTTGTGATTCCGGTTCGCGTACCCACCCCGAAGTGATAAAATAAAACAAAAATTCTGTATCAAATTACAGTTACTGTAAATCCGGCCTCTAGTTCATAAACGCCAGAGGAGAACTGGCCCCCGACTGAGCCTGGGTTCTCCCAAGGTTTTTTTCTCTCCATTAAGTCACCTGATGGAGATTTAGGACACCAGTAGGTCACTTGATGGAGTTTTTCGGTTCCTTGCCACTGTTGCCTTTGGCTTGCTCAGTTGGGGATATTCAAATTAATTAACCAAGCATTAATACCATTGATCAGCCCATCAAACGTGGATGTTTTTTCCACTAAGAAACAAACATTGTTACGTTATTTGATTGATACTGTGAAGCTGCTTTGATGCAATTTATATTGTGAAAAGTGCTATATAAATACACTTGACTTGACTTGACAGCCTTAATATTAATACCAGGTGTCAACTCGATCAAAGGTTTCTATTTACAGAAATCTGTGAGTTTTACAGATTGTGGCTATTCTTATAATTTATGGGTTACATTTTCACATCATAAGACTAAAAAAAAAGAGGAAAAGATTAACCAAATTTCTTTACGCATCTTTGAAAAAAGCCTTAAAGGGACAGTTCACCCAAAAATGACAATTCAAAAAAAGTTCACTCTTCAGCCGGAACTTGACTTGCGTACGGCAGACGGAAACCAGCTTATAGCTTATAAAGATTTAAATATGGACATTTTTCGTATAAAAATGCATCGCTTCCCTTCAGAAGGCCTCTATTAACCCCCTAGAGCCGTATGGATTCATTTTATGATGGATGGATGCGCTTTTTCGGGCTTCAAAATCTCAGGCTCATCTCACTCCCATTATAAAGTTGGAAGAGCCAGGATATTTTTTTTTTTGACTCTAATTGTGTTTGGCTGAAAAAGAAACTCAAATACACGCTTAAATGTCTTGAGGGTGAGTAAATTATAGGATAATTATTAGGTGAACTATCCCTTTAAAGGAAAGATACGCTCTAAGTGCCTACCGGGTCTGTATTCCTCGCGGGCCGCATTGATCTGGATCTCAGTCTCAGCAGCGATCTGGAGTTTCTGTGTGACCTCCTCTGCCGTGCGTTTGGTGTTTCCCAGCACTGTGATGAGGCTCTCGTCATCCACCAGGGAGCCCTGCGTGCTGGTCAGCCTAAAAAGTAGATTATCCTCCAGTTCCTTCATTTTACGTTTATTGGCCGTCACATCCTCTAGCAGGTCGGTCCGTTCCTTCTCCAGTTCCTGAAAATCCAAATCACATAGTCATTTCTCACCACACACAAAAAGCTGTAAGTAAAGTCACCTTTATTTATTTAGTGCTTTATACAATACAGGTTGTTTAAAAGCAGTTTCACAAAAACAATGCTCAACAATGCAAACTTCATCAAACATTAGACAAATTTAAATTCTGCTGTAAACCCGCTCTACAGAAGACAAGTATCATTATTCAGCTCAAGTCAGTTCAACGTCAATTCAATTCAGTTCAAACATGTTCTTTACAATATGATATTAGCGTGATTAACGATTTAACTGCCTGTTTTCTTTGTCACTTACAGTGTACGCTTAATTACACATACACATTAAAAAGTCATCCTATTGAATAACATGAAAGATTTAAATGATGAAAATATTTACAAAAGTAATTTTCTAAAATGCTCTTTTTTAGGCAATACAGCTCTGATCCACTTTAAATTCATGCAAATATTTTTTTGGAATACAGCCAAACCAAAACAAATAGCACTTTGTTAGCCAGGTGAGAATGAGAGATGGGAGCAGGACTCAGTCGCAGAGTAAACAATAGGTTTTACAAAGTAAACATAAAACAAAAACAACAGCCGGGGAAAAAACAGTCAGGGCAGACAAAAGCCAACAAAATGGGACCTGGTGCAGGAAGGCAGGGCCGAGGGGGAACACAGGTGAAAACAGGATTGCATGAACAGACAAACACAACACCTATACACAGTGAATAACCACAACAAACAATAAAAACAAGCAAAAGACAGGGAGATTAAGTAGGGAAGGAAATAAGGAGGGTAACGAAGGAAAGCAAGTGAGGCAATTGAACTAATAACAAGGTAACAAGGGAGCAGGGACAAGACGAGAGACAGACAAGAAGAGCACATTGCACACAGACACATAGGACATAGCAAGACTGAAGTGTGCATGGCAAAAAAAAAAAAAAAAAAAAGATGTGGAGTTTCTGTTCATGTGCTCAAACAGAAAGCAAGACTGGCAGAATGCATGGATGTCAGGACCCCAACACTGAAACTGAGCCAAGACTAGACCGAAGTGTCAGGATCCAGACACCATGGCCCGAACACACCAAACCTAACAGACACAAGCTCACCCAACCAAAACCAAAGCTGTGTGCTCACACATAACAAGACTAATAGGGGTGTCAAGATCCCGTCACAGTCAGGGAAAAACTAGAACAGAGGTGACAGAACCCTGACACACATTGTAAAATCATTAACACTTTTTTTTAAGGTGTCCTTTTTACAGCGTAATTACACAATTATGTACGGAGTAGTATAAATTAACCACATGTATTTATAAGGTTTGGGTTTAGTTTAGGTTTAGTAGCATGCACTAATTGACTGTTATTACCATACTAAGTACATGTAACGTCTAACAAAGATGCTGTGAAATTATATGTTACTGTTTTATTATTCTAAAACATTAAAATGTGATTATGCAATAGTGATATATTTCTGTCCTAAATTATTATTTTACACATATTTTAAATGATCACTTTAGTGTTAATAGTTTACATTGTTTCATCATATAAATGAAAACAAATTCATATAAATGAGATGTATTAATTTATATGATGTATTGAAAGATAATATCTAGATTTAATATCCAACAATATTATTGATCTGCCTTCATTGACACCATTAGAACTGAGCTGGACGATGACATCACCGTTTTCTCAAGAGCGGCTATATATATATACTATATAACTATATGAAAAATATTTTTTGGTGTAACCCTCACATTTTTGTGTAACCCTTACATGTTAATGTAACCCTCCAAGCAACATCAAATGGTCAGTCAACAGCCATTTCCTGTTTCTACTCTTTCTACTAAAAATAGTTCTCTGTCAGAAGTACTTGAGTGGAAATGTTCTTTAGTAAATATGCAGTGCATGACAAGTCAATGACTTAGATTTTTCAATGCAGTGGAGTAAGCATTCGATGTAAAAACTTTGAAATAACATACCATTGAATGTCATTCAGGCTGCTGAGCCATGAGGCCTGAGTAAACTGCATTGATTTTCCAGCTTCACATTAGTATGATAGTATGATAGTATATTATGCAGCCCATTTTGCTCAGTTAGCTTTCAAAATTGTAGTAGTACCAGTCCTTTTTACCCTGCTGTTCAAATGTCCCTTTTCGATATTAATAGTCTAAAACGCAGTTCCCCATCAGGCAGAGAAAACTAACTAGCCTGAAGCTATTATAATTCAGATCGGCCCTGGGCTGGGTGGCATGTGGATCTGTACTCTTATTATACTGAGTGTAAAAAGGCGAAACACATGTCAGGCCCTTATTCCTGATTGACAAATCAATGTCCAGCAGTGAATATGTTCTGAATGGTACTTTAATTTTCACTACCTGGAAATCTGCAGGCTCCATCAAAGCCCATCTGACTGTGCTAGTCTGAAATGTGCCAAGACTACAGCAATTCTCCATAACAATGTGCAGCATTGCAAGATTCTGGTGCTTTGATTCAGGTGTTTCTTGAACTTGACATAAAGTAGCCGTGGGCTCTAATGCACATTTCTTCTACAGTATATCAAACACCATAAAAATCTCACAACACCAGCAATGTTCTTGTTTTGAATTATGTTCATCTTTCATTCGTAAACTAACATCCTGGTGAACCAGTGACTTCTTTGAAAGGACAGGTTACAGGTGGACAACTAGAAAAGACCAGGTGACAGCAGGAAAGACTGCATAGGGAATGGGTGGTTAGTCAGCCTACCTTTTAGAAACCTGGAAGCCCCAGGAGGCAAGAGAAGAGAAGACAACTGAAGGCCCTCCAAGAGGTGGGGTGCAAGATGGGCCAGCCAGGACGGGATCACGGGTAACCACAGAAATGGATAACAACAACAAGAAAATCCTCTGGAAGTGTACGTGTAAATTGGAGAAGATTATGTCACACAAGGGGTTACACATTCATCAGGGAAAGATGAAGTGTACAAGGTAGACAGAGCAGCATACTCGCACTGCACAGGCAGGTCAGACGAGAGGGACTCAAAGCTGAGATAATAACCACAGTGCAGCAGGACCAAATGGTGCAGGGATGTCTGAGAAAGTCGAAGGAAGCACCATGATGGAAATGGTACCCAACGTAGACGAGGTCACCACCCCACCAGAGACACAATCAACAAAGCCAATGACGAACCACCCAGGGAGGCAAAGCAAGATCATTTGGCCGAAGGCCAAGGCTGGACTGGGGCGAAAAATCGGCCCTGGCATTTTGGCCCAGACTAGCCCACTATATATGATCATAAACACATCGTTATACACCCTTGGATATGTATACCATCTCCTACTCCTTAAAACCACCAAAGCCGTGTAATAAGTAAGCAGATATGAGTGAGAGTTTACACATTAAATACTTCAAACATTTTGATTTATTAATACAATTAAACTGTATACTCCACAGTGATGAATCCTAAAACAAGCTATAAGGTGCATTGGCAATAACAATACCATATATGAAATGGACAAAAAGTTGTTAAATAAATAAACAAATAAAGTTGTGTGGATGTCTCAATTTCATTTAAGTATATTGTCCATTAACACCTACACAAAAGCTGCCGCACAAACACATTTTTGTCAGATCCTAAAAATACTCTATTCACACTACAGCCTATAATAAATAATGAACTAAATAAGAATACTGCCAGTTGACTCACTGTTATTGTTGATGAATGGTGGTTAACAAAATACTGTTCTCAATTTCAATAAGACAATGCTTCAGAGACATTAAAAAAAACTATTAGATCAGCAGGGAAGACATAAAAGAACTAGCTTAAAGATCTGCTAATTGTCTTAGCCAGTTGTGCAGAATGTGTAAACTAGCTGTTCTGACAATAACACTAAGACATTATAGCTTGCTAGCCAGCTACACCTGCGCTCACAAATGTATAAAGCCAAAACTGACGTAGTCATAGAGCAAAGCATGCATATATTTTATTGCAGTGTTATCACCATAATTTCGCAAACAGATAATTTGTCCAACACTTCTGTTTTTGGCTCAGTTTTATCAAGAGTTAATGGGTTCCTAGACTCATGTTTTGAAAGCAGTTCTGCTTACCGCAGGCTCTAGACTCACTCACTCATCTCTCTCCCTCTCCCTCTCCTCCTCACCACCCCCACCACTACCACTATCATCATCAGACATGGGAGCTGATGAAGGTCCTGCTGCTGCAGAAAACATATCTGTCTGCCTGAAGGGCCTGTTACTTTTCTCACGCAATTTCCCAAAGGGGGATTTGATTAAAGATATGGTTGGGCCAGCCCACTGTCAATTAAGAAAAGAAACAATGGGCCGCTGATCTACACGTTTCATGGGCCGGTCTGTCCGAAAAATAAAATCCTACAATGACTTTATTTTTTGACAAATGCATTACGCCGGCACAAAGACCCCAGTGCCATCAATTAAGCAAAACAAAACAAAAAGAATAGTCCACCGATGTAAAAGTTTTATGGGCCGTTGTGACAACGGTGAATAAGCGAATTAGCTGGGCAGACATCTAGAGAACTCCGCAAGCCAAACTCAGCTTTCATATAACGGCAGTAAACGATACCCTCCGAACCCTTTTAAACCTCAGCCAGTGGTTTGGGGACGAGGTTTGGCCGTTCCCTGTGTGGTAACATCAAGGAAAGCCTTCAGCTGGATGCAAGGTTGCGATGACACAGAGATCTCTCAGCGGGGGGTGCAGTGACATATCAGGAACGTCTCCCTGCCACCCCCTCCCTGCCACCTCCCTGCAGCTGCCTTTATTAGGGCGTTAGCCCTCAGCTGCTCTCCTTCCTCTGGGAGCCACAGCCAAAAGCTGGCTTTCTCAGCTTGAAGGAGCTTGAAGAAGAGGCTGAGAAAGCCAGCTTTTGGCTGTGGTTCCCGGAGGGAGGAGAGGACCAGAGAGGGTTAAACGAACCGTGCGCGGGCACAGTACGGAACGATCACAGTAGTCAAACGAACCACTTTGACTTTGGGGGTCAAATCTGCTCAGGCGCGGTTCACATTACCTAGTATGAGTACACCCTTAAAGTAGTTATACATTTGAATTCTATAATAAAAACAATTTCTGAAGTTTTTTTTATATATATATTTGACTTGAAAAATTACAAAAATATATATTAAGAATGATTCAATGTTTTTCAGTGAATGGTTTTGCAATGCTGAAGAAGAAATAGAGATTTGTGAGATAAAGCCCTTGAGTATCTATTACTATGTTGTACGTTAATGGTCTTTCAGAGTACAGAGATTCACAATTCACGCTCTTTGTCCAGTGACCCTAAAAATGACAGAAGTGCTCTCTCCCTCTTGCTTGCTCTGTCATAAAAACAACTCTGGAACATGTTAATGTTTAGTTGTTGTTGTTGTTTCCCTCTAAGGACCGTAGGGACCTTCATGAGGAACACCAGGCTGTAACTGAATAAATCGCGTCTTTGAATGCACCACCAGAAGGTTTAAATAGCCTTTCCTAATGCAAAATATTGCTATTGCCCTCTGGTCACTTTGACTGAACAAATGCTCAAGTGGTGAGTAGTATTTTGGCAAAGGGCCACTTACATGCCTTTCAGCAAGGACTAATGGGTGAACATTACATCCCTAATTAAAATTCATAAGCCAAGCTATAAAAGTATAAGAGTTCCCCCAACACACATTTAATAATTCCCACACCTGTTTTTTGCACATATGAGTTCAAAGGGCCCATACCTGTTTCTCGGTAAGAATAACTCTGCCCAGTAGCTGATCTTCCAGGCCCCTCATTGTAACGGTGAAGTCGATAATGGATGTCCGTGCGCTGATCTCAGGAGTGTATACTGGATTGGGCAGTTTGGTGGTCACATATAGACGGAAACCCTTCATTACATCCACTTCTTTATCACCTACTTTCACCTGATGGCATGAATGAGTCACAGATCAGAATTATCAGACCTCCAGGTGAAGAACTGCTCTGACAAAAATAATAAAAAAAAAAAAAAAATAAAAATAAAAAAAATAAACCATCAGGAGAGTAAAGACACACAATCTTAGCCCTCCAAGGATCGTGTTTGGACACCCCGACACTAAAGCATGGCAGAGCCCCATAACTCAAGATACTTCTAAAGAATAAACATTTGAACATCAGAAGATCCTTAGAGAGAAGTTAGAGACAGCTAATAACAGCTGTGTTAATAACCTTCCTAACATAAAAGGTGTTGGTGAAGTTGTTTAAAATAATATGCCAATTATCTCAACAGGGAGTAACTAATTTTATTTCCGTGCCAATTAGCGGAAATAGACTGCACGGTTGTGATGTGATTATGCAGTGGTTTGACAATGATAAAGCGATGTCTCCCATTCGGTCTCTGCTATATAAAAAAAAGTGTGATCAGGTGTTTGCGGCTTTTTATTAATAGAGCTGAGTAGTTAAACTTGTCAAAGCTCTCACTGCTGCTTGCTATTTCCACTTATTTTTTGAACGTGTGAAGCAGCTGCTGTTTGTGATGATGAAGCAACGTCACATTTTCAAACGACTGGATATTTGATAATGAGATCAAGGAAAGATGCCCGAAAGATCACGACTGTCACTCACAATCGTGTCCCACACTAACACTAAACAGCTTGAGCAGCTGATGTCATCACCTCGACTAGGAACTGAAACAGCACAGAGACAACACTATATATTTTTGGTTCTTAATTATGAACTATTCTTTCAGAGTACTTGCTATGTCCTGCTTGTCTATGATTTTGTATGCTTTAGATATCTTTCCGAAAAAAGTATAATAAAGGACAGGATGTTCCAATTCCAATTTTTTTTCTCTATATTTAGTTTTGTAAATAATGAGGAGCAGAGGTTCTGTACAAATATAGAACATTTTCTCATTTCGCAAAGCAATCTCGCTCATTTCCTAGCAAAAATGTTATGAAAAATATGGCAACATGTCTTTATTGTATAACATGTCTTTATAAATGACTGGAACTGCTGAGGACAATGATGTTCCCTTTAATGACAATGTCCCCATTTACTCCCAAGCATACACTATATTTGTTTATATATGATAACTTTTGATAGTAAAATACAGGAGAAAATACATACAAATAAGCATTATGTGTTTGTCACTGTCTATGAATACGGTACAAAATGAAACCTGAAACTTTTTCAAATAAAAAAGGTGCATAACCTTCAGAAAATGTTGATTGTGAGCCTCCAAACTCCTCTTTTGTTTATTAAGCTAACAATACCTTATATGTGGACCCAGTCTTGATGAAGTTCTTCTCCAGGACATTGTCCAGAGCAGGATCCAATTCCTCCCCAACATCCTCTATCAGTAGGGGACGCCCTAGGGACAAACTGTCCTCTAGGTGGTTTCTGAAGTACTTGTGATTCAGTGAGGTGATCTGTGAAAACAGCAGGACCTCTTTACTGACCCAGCTCAAGTTCTGTTACTGGGGAAAGCTATTACCAGAGGAGGAGGTGATTTGTTATGAGGTCATATCATTGAAAAATGTGTCTGACCTCTTAAAAAGAACTCATGTATCAATGCAAGCTGTGCATATTCTATTAGATTTCAACATGATCCACAAGAACATGAATTTTGAATTTTCAAATCTGCAGATGTTTAATTTATCAAATTATTGTACATTTACTTGTAATGGCAACACTAAAAAAGTATTAAAAACAGCAGCTTCTCAGTATTTTCAGTTACAATATACTTTTTTATTGACCAGCATGACTAACTGGATGTCTGTGTAACATTTTATGTATTGTTTTTGGCAATATATACTGCTGTTTGACAAATGTATTTAAATGTAATACAGTTTTTATTAGTAACTGTAATACCTAACTACTTTTTTTTTTGCATATGTATGCTACAAATTAAATAATGAACACTGATGAAGCCTACTGTGCAAAATCATATTGTTATTAATGTACTAGTCATTCATTCTGAGTGTTCACCTGAAGCTCGTTCTTGGATTCTTTGTTCTTGATCCAGATCTTTCCCTGGGTCTGCGGGTCAACCAGCAGGGGAAATCTGGCAGCTTTTGTAACAATAATCCCATTTTGGATGGACAGGTCATCATTGGGCAGCCCCTGTAAGTTCCATTCACTTACTGTGGGAGCATCAATCAACATCTCAGTGAGATTCAGACTGGTCCTAAACGGTATTCGGCGGGACTTCATTTCTCTCTGCCAATCAGTGAGAAGAAAGTTGCGGAACTCTTGGTTAAAAGGCCCCGAGTACGACAGGAAGGCTGTAGCCAGCAGCACATCACCTGAGCATGGGAAATGTCAAATTTAATAATAATAATAAAATCAAATGTCATTAGTTTTTGACGTTTTCTGAAGTAAATATGAGTTACAATAATCTTGCACTTAGAATTCTAAAGGTTATCGGTGGTTGCCATGTCACTGCTATATGGTTTTAGTGCATTGCAATGCAATTGTTAATGCATCTGGGTAGTTACTAGGGTGTTGCTATGGTTGTTAATTACTGGCCCAAGTCAAAGTATTCCACCTCTCTATAATACTCTGAACCTTTTATATGGCTCGGCTTCCTTCATCAATGTAAGTTAAAGGTATGACTACACCCGTTTTATCATTTTCTATAGGCAAAATTGTCCCAACAGTATTAATTGTAAGAACACACCACTACTCAGCATGAGGAAACTTTAGGAAGTTCTAGGTGGTTGCTACAGCAATGCTAGGTGGCTGCTTACCACCCCAAGTCAAGTCGAATCACCTTAATTTATATAGCGCTTTTAACAATATAGATTGGTTCAAAGCAGCTTTACAGTGATAATAGGAAATTAAAGAAACAAAGTTTTTTTTTTTAAATTGTATGTTCTGGAAAAACCCTGAAAGTTTTATGTAAAAAACCCACCAACTAGTCTTTTGGTCTGAGCAGCAAACTCTTTACTAAGCTGTGTCCAACGCTCCTTCTCTCCTCCCAGCCCACTGATCAGACTAGAGGCCGTTTGCATCTTGTGTCGACAGCGTTCTGCATCCTCTAGTAAAGTCTGAGAGAGAAAGAAGGTGAAAAGGTAAAAAAAAAAAAGATTAATTCTGTCTCTGTGCAGAGGTGTGTGCTTCTTCACATTTATTGACTCTTATCAAAAGTGAGAGTGTCAATTCAATTGAGTGTCATTTAATGTGATTAACAAAATTCATGTTGCCTTATCGTTTAATAGACAGATGGGGTTTCTCAGGACACGTATTTAAATGATATTAGATATTGTCAGTTAGTAAAGAGATTGTATGCATGGTATTACCAAAAAAAAAAAAACACTAAAAACCTTGAAAACCTTATATCACTTTTAATTTGTATACAATTTTATCAAAATGTTATTAAATCAATTATTCTATTATCTATTCTTTTCTCTATTCTATTATCAAAATGTTATTATATCTCGTGTTACTTTCCATTTGATACTCTAAATTGAATCTGTGAGAATTAACACAACACTAGCTTATATCTATCTTTTAAATGTATTTTTGTGCAGTTTAACGTTTTGCCTTTTATTAGATATGACCATTACAGGGTAAAGGAAGTTATTGGTGGATAAAGTGGAAATGGAACACAAGACTGTCCAGACTCAAACCTGCATCAAAAGATAACATCTAAGTTACTAATGTAACTCCCTTTCCCTGAAGGAGGGAACGGATACGTTACACGAGGTGACTGACGAATTGGGATCCTGTCTGAGAGCCCAATCACCTTTTTAGTGTAAATGACACCGCAAACGAGACAGTGAGCGGATCCGCCCACTTACTAGCTACTTGTAGCCAGTACACGGGAGGACACAGACTTTACTCGGAGATTGTAGACGGTATAAAGTGAGGTCGGGGAGGATTCAGCCTTCTCACGCTCGTCAGGAACCTGATGATCAGGTTGTGCTTTCCTATAAACTGACTTACCATAAACTGCACTGTGATGTGCGGTGATAGCAGCAACATACATTTTCAGGGAGTATGGAGACACCCTTCGCCCAAACACCTTCTGCAAGAAGGAAAGCACAGATCTGATTGTGCACTTCCTGGGGTCTTCTTGGAGAGATTCTAGAGCTCCGGATATGGGCACCATAAGGTGCCCCGTCTCTAAGAGACCTTGCACAGTTGTCTGTGCGAGCAGGCTCACTAGGGAAAATGTATACTTGAGTAGGCCCATAGAAAAGCAAGGGCTGACGGTTTGGCGACAGGCCGGTGTGATTGCCACCCAGTGTGTGCCACTGTGCCATTATCATCTCGGGACTTGGCCGTGAAGTCAGTGCTGAAGTGGTCTCATATGATGTATCCCCAGTGGCGTGACTGCGTCTACGGATGCCAAATGACCCGAGAGCCTCTGAAACAGTTTCAGTGGAACTACCGTCCTGCCCTTGAATGAAGTCAGGCAGTTCAGCACTGACTGAGCATGATCGTTCATGAGACATGCTGTCATGTTTACAGAGTCAATTTCCATATCAAGATTGCTCTTTTTCCAGTTGACGCGAAGCTTTAGATGGCTGAGGTGCTTCAGCATCAAGTCCCTGTGTTTGCACAACTGCTCTCACGAGTGTGCCAGGATGAGCCAGTCATTGAGGTAGTTGAGTATGTTAACACCTTGTTCCCTCAGAGGGGCAAGGGCCGCCTCCACGACCTTTGTGAAAATGCGAGGCAACAGGGACAGCCCAAAGGGGAGGACCTTGTATTGATATGCACGTCCCTCGAATGCAAAGTGTAGAAACGAGGTAGAGAGAAAGTCGAGGGAGAATCGAAACATAACAGTATGCATCCTTCAGGTCGAATGCTGCAAACCAATCTTGGGGTCGAATGCATTTGAAAATGCGTCTCTGTGTTAACATCTGGTCGTAACCCTCTGCCTCTCTTGGGTACAATGAAATACAGGCTGTAAATCCCTGTCTTCATTTCGGCTTGATGGACAGGCTCTATCACATCCTTCGCCAGTAGGACTGAGATCTCTGCACGCAGGACAGTAGTGTTCTTGCTCGCCGGTGAGGTGAACTAGACGCAGCTGAACCTGGGGGGAGGCCGGGCGAACTGAATCGCATAGCTGAGTCTGATAGTCCAAATGAGCCAGCGAGATGGGCTGGAAAGCACTAGTCACACTTCCAGAAGCCGTACAAGCAGGGTCAGAGGGACTGCCGACGTACCCACAGTGGGGCAGTGTGGGCACAGGGGCCGACCCGGAAGGCACATCGTCCCGGAGTGGGGACAGAGTGTGCAGTGCAACATATACCTGGCTCCATGTTTTGGCAGGGGTCGTGTGAGAAGGCATTGTGTCTTCAAACCACACACCACTGCCTGCTGAGGGGAATGAGAGTGGTAAGGCATAGTGTCACACACTGCCATTGACACACTCTTGGGATCCGGAGACTGCTCTTTTACTGAGAATTTGGGTACCAAAACTCAACAAAGATTCTCCACTTGGTACCCCTTGGCAGCCCCACCATCGAGGGTAGTGAGAGTGGAGGAGGCGCCGGGAGGTTTCGGCAGAAAAAGGTGCCTTCCACGACTTTGTGACCTTCTCATGCACCTCTGGGAAGAAAGGCACAGGAGTGGGATGCTGCTGTCCAGAATCCGCCGCCCCAAGATACCAATCATCCAGCCTTGAGTGTTCGGGACACGGTGGAGGCTTCTACTCGAGCCCGATGCTCTCAGCGGGCCGGAAAAGTACGGCCGTCACCTCTGGGTCAGACTCGAACAACGCTAATCTTTCCTGAAGGGAGAAGCGCAGCTGAATCTTCATCCCTGGAGGACTCTAGCCCAGTGGTTCTCAACCTTTTTTACCCCAAGGCCTCTCTCAATCAATACTGCAAGAGTGGGGAGGGAGTGCCATCTTGAAAAAGATGCAACGTCAAATTTTTCTCTTTTTAGGGAAAAGCTCTTTTAGTGCCGAAAGCACACAGGGAAATGGTCGCTGCACAACGTGCAAGACTTATTTAAAGCCTGCACAATGCTCTTTTAGTTTTAACTGCAATGAATGCAGAAGGCAAAGATCTTTTCAAAGCAACCACCTTTGACGTACCGTCACACCAAAACTCTCTGGAGAGCTTCTTCCGGCTTTGTAGAATACTGCAAATGGTTAATTAAAGAGTTGCATCAAACTAAACGCTTGGCTCTGAGGCTAAAGCTAAAATGAGTGAGTGCTGTAGGTTTCCTTATGTACCCGCTTCACGAGGAGTGGTTTGCGATGCAAATCTCACCCGCAATGTCCATTGGCTTGTTATGCTTACACTCCCAGACGAGATCCCAATTTATCAGTCACCGGACGTAACGTCGAACTTGACTGACTGATAACTATGGGTCTTACATATCAAGAGCACATGCCCTTCTTCATTTTAATTCCTAGGGTACGGATGATCACTTCGTAAGTTTATTCAATCATTGGTTTAAAATTGGTAAACATCTGTTCTCTTAGTTATGATCAGGCCTGACGTAAATCAACCCCAAAGGATCAGTAGGTCGCAAGCTGTTAATCACACAATTATCAACAAAATTATGAAATGTTAGGAAGGCTCATTATACATTGTGAATTGGAACACTGATGTTTGCTTCAAACCATTTATAAAGTTAGTATTAATTTTGTAGAGGCACACAGAGTAAAAGCCTGAATGATTAATCTGCAAGATGGTTTTAGGTTTGTTTACAAAATTGCTCATTATATAAAAATTGTATGCAAAAATGCTAATGAGTGATTTGGTATTTACTTCAGGCACTAAATGACAGATGATTCACCATTTTTCACAGAACAATTAGAAAGATAATAGGAAAAACCCGGATTGTGGTTCATTTTATTTGGGCTACAGCTAGATTTTAAGGCAAATAAGAATATTTCCAAACCCAATCAAAACCCCTATTTTTAGATTATTTGTCATGACGATGAAGTAGCTTTAGGTGTGTTCACGCCATGCCTTAATTACCATAATCACAAGATCTAAACTGGGAATTTTCTGAGACCTCCAATTTGTAATAATAATAATAATTCATTAAATTTATATAGTGCTTTTTCTCGGCACTCAAAGTGCTTTACGTAGGAGGGGAGAATATCCTTGACCACCACCAGTGTGCAGCATCCACCTGAATGATGTGATGGCGATATATGCGATATTGTGCCAGAACACCGACCACACACACCAGCTTATTGGTGGAGAGGAGACGAATGATGAAGCCAATCAGTATATATGGGGATGATTAGGAGGCCATGATGGACAGAGGCCAATGGGCAAATTTGGCTAGGATGCCGGGGTTACACCCCTACTCGTTCGAAGGATTTTTAATGACCACAGAGAGTCAGGACCTCAGTTTAACATCTCATCCGAAGGACCATGTGGCCACTGTACCACCTGAATGTTTCATATTGGCGTTGATATTGTTGCCATAAAAATGCATAATTCAGAGTCTCAAGATGTGAACAGCTCCAAGTATAACGTCACGTGTTGTCATCTCGCAATTACGATAATAACAACAAACCATGAATGCAGCATTTAAGCCTAAGGACAATCCTGTTCCTTGAGGGTGAATGACCTGCAGAGTTTAGTGCCAACCTGCCCCAACACTGGAGTCTGGAAGTTTCTAGTAATCCCGAAGAGAAGACCTTGATACGTTTATTCAGGTGTGTTTAATTAGAGGCCAATCTCTGCAAGACAGTGACCCTTCAGGAGTTGGATTGGACACCACTGCCATAATCTATCTAACACAGTGGTTACCTGTTTCTCCATCATGGCCTTCTCATATTCAGCCTGAACTACATCCAGCTCTGCTTGCTTAGCATCCAGTTCTGCCTGGGCTGTCTGGAGGTCCAAATTAGCTATGGTCAGCCTGTTCTCCTGCACTGCCAGATTAGCCTGAGGGTGATGGAGAAAGATATAGTCGTAAATGATCCAGCTCCTGGAAAATCACAGGTTAATAGGAAACAAAAAATACTTTTCCACTAAACAAAATCCCCATTTTTTTTCTCAGTTGCACACAGCATTTGTTTTTGAAATTGTCACACTTTGGAGTCCTAAGTGTTTTTTTTTGTTTTGTTTTTGTTTTCCTTTTCTTTCAGTTTCCATTTAATAGCCTCAAGATGTTGTTCTTGCATTCAAATCAGTTTATGAATCCAAAATGCATTTACACGTTAAAATACATTCATTTTTGTACCGTATAAAGTAAGGACTGAACTTTGAACCTGTTTTTCTTTTATAATGTTCAGTAGTCATCAAGAAAAACATGTAAGACTTGATGATCATTGAATTAGGGATTCTGTGCATCTGAAAAGTTTGGCATTAAGTTGATTTTTAAAAGTTACTTGCTATTATTTTCTGAAGAAGTTAAGTATTTACGGAGTGGGGGGTTGCTCCTGAATATAAGAGGAATGAGTATTTTCAGTCTGTTTTCTCAGAAAAAAAGAAAGACATACATGCGCATATCTGCAAAAGGTGGTCAAGTTGTACTAGGAGTATACTATTGAAGCTAACAAACATGAACTAATAGCAACTTAAATCTACAAGTGTGCTACTGAGACTATTGTATCAAAAGATGATAAAATAATAAATGATGACCAAAAGTCATCAAGTTAATAATAGCAATTCATAAACTAAACCATTGTTTTGACCGTTTAAATTATGGCCTGTTAGTAAAGAAAACCTTGACAGGGTTGCATCATGTGAAAAAATATCAAGTGATCTCACCTTCAAAGGAAGCACTTCTTTATTGATAGAAAAGAAGGCAGCCATTGCTTTGGTCCAGGAGCAAAGGCCTGCAACATTGCCGCACACCCTCTTGGCTGATTCTATGTTAAAGTCTACCATGTCAAAGTACGGAGAGAGGAGTTCCACCACCTCCTCATTGATGGTGTCTTTGGGGAATTGCTGGAGGACAAAACAAAAACTGGAGTAAAACAATACCGGATAGTACAGGATATACCACATATTTTAAACTCTTGAAAATTACAATATTGTTTGATATTTGTTGCTCAGGCTCCTGTAAAGTTGTGAGAAGATAGAGATCATGCATGAAACTTAAAAGCAAACAGACAGCCTTTAAAATATGTTCTAAGATATATCATTATAATATACTGTGTGCATGTAAGATATTGAATTGATTAGCTGTCAGAGCTGGACTTGTTTGTGCAAGTATTTTAACCTGTTTAACCCAAGGGATTTTCTGTCGACTAAAAACCTAATTAGTCGATCCATCTGTTGGCTTTTGAAATTAGGTTTAATGCCAAAAATCATACTGGTAGAACTCCTACAGTGGTTACAACTACAGTGGTCCTGTATTGTATATATTTATACTGTATATATATACATACATTAGACACTGCATATGTTTGCCGCCCACACATGCATATCAACAACGTAGTGTTCAGAAACTTGGCCCATTCTATCACAGTGGATTAATAAAAACAGAAATAGTTTTTTTTTATTCGCTAGAAGACATGATTACTGTTTCAATGGCACAGATTGCTTTGTTGTCACAATGTTATTTTAAGCTTTTTAATGGGCTGATATGGAAGAAATAAGCCATTAATACTATATTACATAGAATTTATAGCAGAGAAAAGGCCTATTTATTTGTGTGGGTGACAGAGATTGGGAAATAGTCATTCAAAATAAAATATCATTGTTTTTTAGTACAAGAAACTTTGATTATATATTATAAGTTCTATCACCTAAGGGGAAAAATACCTGGTATTATGACTTATTACCTGTAGACTGCCCAGGAAGTTCCCAGCTGTCATGAGTTTTAGTGACTCTTGCCAGGAGGGCATGGTGCAGTTTTTCTCGGGATCAATTTTTACCATGTTCACTTTCCTCTGGAACAGTAACAACACACAGTCCATAATACGCATGATGAGGTGGGGCGGTCTGCCCAGTGTTCGCACAGTAGCAATGTCTGATGGCTTTATGGTCTTTTTACAGATGAACAGGGAGAGAAATACAGAAAGAGACAGAGAGAGTGAATTGGACATCTTGTCAACATTCTGACATATGAACTAGTATGCAGCAGCTCTATGCATAACTTATTAATCAGAGTGGCAGCTGTTATGGGTCATGGTTGATAAAGTTTAGTGCACAACAGCACTAATTAGCAATACTTGATGGATTTATCTTTATGAATAAGTAGAAAGATCATTTTAACCAGTGGGAAGGAGGGGGATGGGGCAGGAAGGTGTATGTTATAGGGTTGATAGCTGAGGATGGGTTATACAGTAAATGGTAATATAAAGGGTAAAGGAGAGTGTCAGTGGGAGAGGAAGCATATAATGGAAGTGGTAGTAAAGATGAAACACTGAAAGGGAGAACTAAGGATGGGAAAACGCAGATGACAGATGTGAAATGTCAGAAGTGAAAGGTTTAAAGAAGAAACACCTGAGAGTTGTTTATAGGATCATGAAACTCTAAAACAGAGATTTTAGCTTGATGCAATGTTTGCACTTTATGGAAAAATATGATGCCATGTTTTAGGTTTAATATTAAGGGGGGATTAGTTAATTTGGCAAGTTTACATCTGATAATGGACACAAGGACATGATGGCTCAAGTCAATGATGAAAAAATGAATAGTCAGAATGGACAGAAAGCTAAACAATGCATTTACTGTCCCTGCTTCAAGTCCTAATCTGAGGTGCCTTTAGAGCTCATAAAAAGTGATAAATTATATAGTCAAACACATAGGTTCTAGAAGATCTTTTTAAACACTTTCCACAGTGTTCCACAGTGAAACCAATATAGCAATATAACAGGCACAATTTTCACTCCTTTTCATTTGTATTTGTAAATTACAGTTTTTGAACAAATATATTTGATTAAACATACACTGCCATTCAAAAGTTAGGGGTCAGTAAGAATTTTTAATTATTTGAAAAAAAGGTCGTCAAGTCAAGTCATCCTCATGTATATAGCGCTTTTAACAATGTAGATTGTTTCAAAGCAGCTTTACAGTGGTAAACATATAATATAAGGTAACAGAGATTGTTTTGGCTTTATAGCGGTTTTAATTTAAATTAAATTTAAATTTTCAAATTTAAAACAACTGTTTTCTATTATAATATATTTTAAAATGTAATTTATTCCAGTCATGGCAAACCTACATTTTCAGTAGTTATTACAGTCTTCAATGTCACATCCTGCAAAAATCTTTCTGATGTTGGTTTGGATTATCAGTGTTGAAAAACATTGTGCTGAGCAAAACATGATGCTCTTCACACCGTTCTATGTTTGGACTTTTAGTTAATCTTCCTAGTTTATAGTTTATCTTCAGTCATATGTCTCCTTTGTTCTAGTTTCCAGCCACTCTTTAGTCACTATGGTTACTGATTATTCATTCTGTTCAGCTGTGTGTGATTAATTATCCTTATTTAAGGGGCTGTTTACACGACACCGTTTTCAACTAAAAACGTTAAACTTTTTATGCGGATTGGCCGTTCGTTTACATGACAACGGCGTTTTGTGTGCCTTAAAACGCAAAGTTTTGAAAACGGGTTTCAAAGTGTAAAAATGCGAATCTGTGAAGACGATGATGTCATGTACATGCATGTTTAGTCTATAGTGTCGCCATCTAGTGAACTGGCAGCAGAATACAGCGTTTTGAGTCTTTTTCACGGATCCGTGTGAATGGATATCGTTTTGACAATGGTGTCGTCTGTACGCGGAAAACTCAAAGGAAAAGGTTCTCAGGTTTAAGCATATCGGTGTTGTGTAAACGTACCCTAAGTCACAGTCTTTTCAGTGTTAATTTGTCCGGTCACGTTTACACATGGCGGTTGTGTTCGTTTTCTTACGTTGTTTAGGATTGCTGTCTGAGTGGATTATTAAAGTGTGTGATTCCTGTCCCAAGAGTGACACAAGGTTACATTATGGACAGATACATGGGAAGGATGCAGTGGGCAGGTGGTGGAGGAAAGAGGTGGGGTGTGTGTTTGGGTGGTTGTATGATTGAGTGGGTGTGTGGGGTTTGTTAGAGGCGGCTGCTGTCAGACCCCTGCTTGCTACGAGACCACCTACAGCAACCCTGCCATCACACGGTCTATTTTTAAACCCTCATAGACAGCATGTAATTACACAGAAGCTGCAAGGCACCGAACATCTCCCCACGAACATCACACTCCTCCCATTCTCTCCTTTTCTATGCTACCGTGTAATCGCTCCATTTTGTTCCTGACCTGCAGTGCTGCCTCAGCCTCTTCCAGAGCAGGCCTGGCTGCTTCTAACTTCTCTTTAGCAATGGCCTTGTCTGCAGAGATGCTGTCAACTATGGCCTGTGCTTTATCTTTGACCTTTTGAACTTCAACTTTGACCTTTTCAGCAGCCTGAGCCTTCACGGTCACCTCCTTCAACACCTGAAACATAAATTAGAAAAACACTCATATTGTAAAATATGTAGCATTTCATGCTATAATTCGGAGTCTGAGGTTAATAATTGATCATCTTAATGTTTCAGAGCTCAATATTGATCTTTAGTTAGCCTGTGACTGGGAGACGAGTCTTTCACCTAATGGATACTTTCAAACTTTATGACAGCATGATGGATTTAATTTAGAAAAAATGCATGGAATGTATTTTTAGTGCTTTTACGGGGAAATTGATCTTGGATTCCTTAACCATAAATAAAGTTAAAGTCCACATTGAAAACATTTATCTACATTTTTATTTTAGGATTCTTTGATGAATAGAACATTCAAAAGAACATTAATTCATCTGAAATAGAAAGCTTTTGTAACATTAAACACCACAGTTCAAAAGTTTTTGGGGAAAGAAATAAAACAAATCAATACTTTTATTCATCAAGGATGAGTTAAATTAATCAAAAGTTAAAGTAAAGACATTTATAATGTTACAAAAGATTATATTTCAAATAAATGCTGTTCTTTTGAACTTTCAATTCATCAAAGAATCCTGAAAAAAAATTGCACACAACTGTTTTCAACATTGATAATAATAATGATTGTGTTCAAATCAAATCCACAAATTAGAATGATTTCTGAAGGATCATGTAACACTGAAGACTGCAGTAATGATTCTGAAAATTCAACTTTGATCACAGGATTTTTTTCAAAAATTCTTTCACATGAATGCAGCCTTTGTGAGCAGAAGAGACTTCTTTTAAAAAGATAAAAAATAATACTGATCCAAAACTTTTTACTAGTAGTGTACATCTGAATGCAACACACTATTAAAAAAGAAAAAAAATGTAGGACGGGGACTTGGTTCTATGCATTGGTTGTTGATTGTATTTTGAAATGTAGGCATTGAACTCAAAAGTGGAGGCAGATGATTAAGAGCTTACAGGTGCATGGTTTAAGCACACTAAATGACTGGAGAAGTCTGGCATACGTCACCAGAAAGAAGTCAGTTGGTTTCACCAGATGGTGAATATTTTGGTTAAAAATTATGAGGTCAAAACATTTAAAAATAAAGTAATTTCATGCTGAATAAAGTTAACATAGACTCACTAGACATGCACATCAGCCACAACAGCATCAAGCAGTGCAACACAGTACATCACAATACATATCTGTCCATTGACACAAATAAACTATGAATTCGCTGTAAATAATCGCTGAATAATCGTAACATATTGTACACCCCCTTGGACCCATATTAAATATTTTTTATAGGCAGAAATAAACGAGTGCATCAACGAGTTTAATCTTTCCTGGGGGTCACTTGAAATTTCTAACAGGAGATGGTTAACTAAAATTTACAATGGAGAGTTATCTTCTCAGCCTGTCTAATGAGAGGTTAATTGTATCAACTGGAGAGATGTAATTAACACTGATCATTTTTTAATGGCAGTTTTTACAAGGTTTGAAATCTGTGATTGTATCAGTCACTGCAATTATCTGTGGTGCATATCTGATTAAACTCTGTGAGACTGACATGAATTCTCAAATAACTTGGGCCATTGATCAATTAAAAATCAAATTGCATCAGCATCTTGTGCCATGACAGCCATTGTTTTAAAGAGTATTTCAAAATCATGTTTGGAACCCCCCTCCCCCCCATACATTTGCTGAGGCTTTAGTTCTTTTGTGAAGAGTCGTGATTCATGTTTTATGGCAGTTGTACCCCTTTTTTAATAAATTATCTCCCCCTGTAATCATAATTTGCGTGAACGTTTTTGGTGTTTTACTGCCTCTAGTGGCCATTTCAGATAGAATCAGTAGTGAAATGTATTTATAGGTTTTGCAGAAATGTAGGTAGAGGCACATATTTCCAATGAACCTGGGTTGCTACACTGTGTTCATGATATTATTTATTATGCACATCTGAAATTCACATATAACTTTTTGGCACTTTTTTCGGGACAGAGAGGGGGGCATAACCCTGCTTCATATCGATGCACTGCACATAAGGCATATGAATGTTTGGTAACACTTTACTTGAAGGGGTGTGCATAAGACTGACATGACACTGTCATAATCATGACATGACACATGTCATGAATATAAAGGAGTTTTTATGCATGTTTATGACAACAGTCATTAAGTGTCATTCACTCAATTATGACATTTTTAATGCAAATATGACATTGTTTGAGATGTCTTTGTTATGACAACTTGACATTACTAAGACAACACAATCAGTCATTAATATATCATAAACATGACATAGCAGATTAATTATCAAACTTAAGAAACCACTTAGCTTTATGGGTTAACATTTCATAAAACTGTCATGTGGTTGGTTTTGACATTGGCTGTCATGAAGCAAACCAACCACCTGTATTAATCTGCTATGTCATGTTTATGACATATTTATGACAATTTATGTAGTCTTGGTAATGCCAAGTTGTCATGACAAAGCACTGTTATGATGTATTGATTTATGTCAAGGTGTCATAAAGACATCTCAAACAATGTCATATTTGCCTTAAAAATATCATAATTGAGCGAATGACACTTAATGACAGTTGTCTTAAACATGCATAAAACCTCCTTCATATTTATGACATCTGCCTTGTCATGATTATGAAGGTGTCATGTCAGTCTTATGCACACCCCTTCAAGTAAAGTGTTACTGAATGTTTTCTCTGTAGAATGTTTTTTTTTTTTTGTAAACAAGAAAACTGATTTACTGACAAAAATAAATGAGATCTTTTTTTTTTTTTAACAGCAATATATCTCATGTTTGATCAAATTTACAAAAGCCATGGCCAGTTCCACAACCCACTGAGCATCGATCAGTATAGGAACACCTACATTTAGCCATCAGTACAAAAACTTGATGCCTTCTGAGTGTGAAAATCAGTGTCAGCTTGAAAAGTTAAAAAAGTTTGTGAAAAAAACTACCGTAACTAGAGCAGGCATGGGAAACTTTGGTCCTGCAGAGGATCGTTCCATCCCTATTCAAGCACATCTACCTGTAATTTTCAAAAAATCCTGAAGTTTGGTTCGATTTTTTTTAAGGTGTATTTGATTAGGAATGGAGCTAAACTGTGCAGGACAGTTCCCCATCCCTGATCTAACCTGTAGGACTCTTAAGGTGAGCATGCAGTCAATCTGCACAAGATGACCAGCACAATAGATTGGTTGTAAATAACTATAGGCCTGTAGCCTGTTTTTTCTTTTAGGGACTCATTTTGCCCAGAGGACACAAACATGTCGATATCTGTGTAATAAACTGTGGTACTCTTGTCCCTGTACAACAAACCAAGAACTGAAATATCACCTGCCAATTTCATTTTTATGATGACTCAAGCTATCAATCATGTATAGAGTGAAGTGGACAGGGAGCTGGGTCTGGGAGGCAATAATCAACAAATACACACAGATACATTCTACATGCTTATTTACCATATCAGCCTTCTCGTTGGCTATCTGAAGTTCTTTCTCCTTCACCTCCAGCTCTTTGCTGAGGGCAGCAACAGACTCAGAGGCCTCCTTGAGTTTCTGGAGGCCGGTGTTCATCCTAATAAAACAATACACTTGGATTTAAAGTCTATAATAGATGGTTGCAGACTCCACATCACTATTTACAGAAAGTCAGAGGGGAGTCCACTATGAATGAATTGCACCTGCTGATAATGCTGTTTATTTGCACGCACTGTTTGAGTTATTTTAGCTCACGGTTCACTAAATGAATCATGCAAATCAGGAAACAATACAAATGCACTGACAAAAATCTTTCAGTAGATTGAGGAAGATGCAGCAGATTACTGCAACATGGCATACTTTGCGGGCATTTTACAAATATCACTCCATAGCATCCAAATTATCATCTGCTTTCCATGGTCAATGATACTACAGTAATTATGCAAGGCAAATAATGCTGCGTTTTGAATAAGGTCGAATTAGTAGTTTAATTTACATAGAAAGATGACATGTTTGGACATAAAGGAGTAACAATGGCTTTATTCAAATACGCAAAGTGCAGAACTATTTCAACACCAGGTTTAGCACCTGGTTAAAATAAGATGCAAGTTTTGTTTTAACTGAAATACAGTGCACAAAATCCTTTAGGCAATTCACCCCTTAGTGTCAGAACATGATCAAATGTATTTATAGCTTTTCTATAGATCACTAAATATAATTTTCTATATACAGGTGAAACTCGAAAAATTTGAATATCGTGCAATATCGTGCAAAAGTTAGTGTATTTCAGTCATTTAAATTAAAAGGTGAAACTAATATATTTAGTTTATATAACTATGTACATAGGCATGATTATACTTTTCAGAGGGCCGACATTTCTGTATTTAATATCCTTTTTTTGTTGATTTCATGTAATATTCTAATTTGGGGTTTTCATAAGATGTAAGCCATAATCATCAAAATTATAACATTTTGCACGATATTCAAAATTGTCAGAGTATCACCTGTACTGTATTTATTTTCCTTATTGATTTATGCTCTTGTTTTCTAGTGTTGATGATACTGACCTTTCGGCGAGAGTCTGAACCTCTGAGTGCTTCTCTTTGTAGATGGTCTTGTAGTCGTGGATAAAGGACAGGTAGGATTTGGGTGTGACATGTGTTGAACGTCGGTACCGCTGAAAATAATCTGTACACTTTTCTGCCACCCCATCCTGAAAAGAGCCCATGCACTGAACCACTTCCCCCTTTACCTCAGGAGAGCAGTCTATGTCAAACCTGGACAGGAAGTGTTCTGACACTGAGGAAAAAATAAACAAAAAGTTAGTTTTATTATTTCTTTGCACAATACACATATAAGCTGTTTATCTGACAGTCACAATCATTTTGCATCAACTGATTGCTGTGATGCTTTTCTTGATTGTCTTTCAATACATTTAAATTATTGCTACGATAAGAGCTGTTCTCCAAAATATGATTGATTTAACATGACTGTTTGTGTAACAGTGTGTGCAATTCCTAAATTACTTGTTTTGTGTCTGCATTCAAAGTAGACACAAATTTCCTTGGACAATAAATCATGGTGGTTATTATAAGCATTATAAGACCTTAGTTTCAGGCTTGATTTTTTACAGGTAATCTTGTCTCGGGTGGTTAACTTCAGCGGCTAGACATTGTTAAACGATGCTGGGTCTCCATTGTCAGTCATTCAAAAGTAGTCACGTATTCTAAGTAACATCGAAATCACAAAAAGGCCATTATTTTGTGGTAAATGCTTCAATAGTACCGATTTCTAAAAGCTCCTAATGAGTGAAACAGATTTTCTCTAATTTTTTTCCCTAGCTGCAAGAAGTTCTAATATAGAACAGTTTAATATTGAACTGTTCAGTTGTTCAATATCAGTCACTTTGAATTTACAGTGATAGGTTAAAAAGGTAAAACGTCTCTGGAACTGAGTACACATGAACCAATGAGCCAAAACTATTTGCGACAGTGGGGAAAATATTGTTAGATCCATTCTAGTTTTTGTGTGATTCAGCACAAAATGTCCAGCATTCCCTCACAGACATGAGCTATTTTTGATCAGAGCATCAGAATCAGCACCAGATTTTAGGGTTCACCCTGGGAATATTAGACCTTTGCCATTCAAATTACTGACCTGCGATCAGAGCATCTTTGGGCCAGCGGCTAAACCAGTCCATGGTGCATCCTGAAATAAGAGCAGGGAACTTCAAAGCTCGATTACGGAACCTCTCCCCAACTGGAGAGAAGCACAGAACCACATGAAGATTCTGTCTCACTCTGCTCATAAAATAATCATGTAGGTTTTCATTTGTGGGTGGTCGCCGTGGAAACTCTCGCTTCATGACTGGAATGAGGTCACTGATAATCTCGTCAATCTCATCTCGAGCAAACAGATTGGACACCTGTGGCAGAGAGAATATTGAATATATATATGAATATATATCACACCTCATTAGATTAAACCTGCATTGGTTTCACAGGGAATTTACGCCAAATGTACAATCATGACATAATGACACACCTGAGGGGACAAAATTACTCATTCGAGGAAGGGAAGGCGTTTAAATGTTTTAGTCATTCTCTGAATCACTTAAGGGATAGTTCACCCAAAAATAAAAAAAAATTCAGTTATCGTTTATTCATACTCGTAGCGTTCCAAACCTGTGACTATTTCTTGGACCACAAAAGGAGACATTCTAGAGACTGCACTTTTTTTTTTTACAATAAAAGCATGTTGCTTATTTTCTGGTTTGATGTCAATGATGATAGTATGTTGATCACTGTAAGTCAAGTGTTGTATTATGCAATCCGAGGGGAGGGCTCCGAGCTCGGAATTTGGCCCAAACCCAGATTACTCTCCCCATCTTAGACTGAAATGGGAACAAGCCAGGAGTGAGGTGTTGGGGTTATGGAGGGATGCTACAAAACTGTCACTGGACAAAGGTGAGGGACAGCTATATATACAGGCCTCTCTTACGCAGATTGGTTGGATTGCATGTGCATGTTCCTCCCGAACTTTGTTAAATAAGCTTAATATAGAAAAAACTATAACTAATCATTACAGTGTGGTTCAAAACCTAATACCACTATAGAAAAATTAGATATTAGGAAATTAGGATCTTTTTTTTTTTTTTTTTTTTACAAGTTAATGTATTACAAATGTACTTTTTGGATTGGTTACCAAGGAATAATGAAGTATTTTTTTTTTTCCTTTTTTCTTTCTTTCTCATTTTAGACCATGTTTCTTTGTTTTACATTTACAGAAACAAAAAAAAAGTATTTATTTTCAAGCTTATTTTCAATGTGGTCCGATACTCCTCGATTATATAAGACAATGCTATTTTATTAGAACAGTCTACAACAGTCTGTCAGAAGGACTACAAATGGATTAGTGCATGACATGAACCAGACAATATTTCACTTAAGTTTGGCCACACAGTCCTCCTGCAACATGACAGAGTACCACACTCTTAGTCTCACGAAAATACAGCAATGACCATGAGATAAAAATGTTGGAGTCTGTCTAGTCATGTCTCTTAAAGACTTATCTTGCTTTTTCTGCTCTCTTTTCAGAATCGTGGATTATAGCTTGCACTAAACTCCATTTATTATTTCATCTGTCTTCCACATTGACATCATAGTCTCGCCTCGTCAGTTTTCAAACTAAACCCTGAAATCTTCAGTATAACTGAGTGTGTTTCATTAATATTCTTGAGCAGAGCTCTTGAGTGGTTTTCTCCTCTGCAGTCAAGTCTCTTTATGTACTTAACAGCTTGATTAATGAAATAACAACCTTCACCAAATCTGGCTGACCAAAAACCTATCTAAGACTTTATGACAGCTTTAAAACCCCCAAGAGATTCACCCTGTGGTTGAATTATAGCCAATTATTCTCAAACCCCTTTATTTATTCAGGGATAGTGAGAAAGACACATTGGAGCATAGTGTTAATTAAACACATTTAGTCATTTCTTTAGCTCTTTATTCTTCTTAGTGCTTATTCTCTTACTGTCTTCCATGTGGCTACCTACTCTTCTCTCTCTTTATTACAGGTCCAAATGGAATGTTCTCTACAGAATTTCTTTCAATACATTACACACATTTATTACCCCTTGCGTTTTTGCATATTAAATATTATGCAAATTCCATTTTGCTTTTAACTACCATATACACATTAAACACATATTAACCTTGTTTTAATCCATTATAAATGTGTCTTTGCAGTGTGTGGACACAACCATCCTACAATGAAAAAAAAGGGTGTTGTTTTACACAACCATTGAGGAATTTTTACCAAAGTATGTTACAAATGTTACATGAAGACCAGTGGCGGCTCCTGCAAAATCTCTCAGGCGGGGCAAATGTTTGGATGATTGATAAGGATACGGTCCACCCATGCAATGAATAAATTGACAAGCTTAAGCATGTAAAGGCAACTTCACTACTTTAATATTAATGAAAAAGAATGACTCTTACAATAAATCTCATTGTTTGTTTCTATACTCACTATTAATACACTGCTTATATCACATTACTCGCTTAATACACTGCGTTCGCCATGACGTTGTTCAAGTTCAACTGGCTTCCACTCGCGAGATGTCCCAACAGTCTCTCTCGCTCTCGTTCTCTTTTTTATTTTTATTTTTTTTAATCACATTTGATAAAGATATTAAAGTAGTGTTTCATTTTTTTTTTCTTGTTGTTCAAATTCAAAATTTCAAAGTTTTCAAATATTTTTTGTCACTTAATCTTAAATATTTTTAATAGTGAATGTTTGTTCCCACCAATCGCTGCACAAGTTAAGGATACGTATGATGACGTAAGCACGTTAGTGCGAGCCCTCCAGGAACCCATAAAGAATGCATCGCAGTGCCTCCAGTTCGAAAAAAAATATCTTTGAATGTAAGTCTATGGGAACACTCTGGGCGATTCTCAGCCAGAGTGAAATCGCCCGAAAAGAGGCGGTTCTCCACAGAACGTGACATGGCGCTGATTGAACTATATCCAGACAGTGACGGCTAGCGTAACTCTGTGGTTGAATGAGATTGTGAATGCAATTGAAAAAGTCCCTTTCATTCACACTTTGGTGGTGCGTCGCCCAATCGCCCTAATGAAGAAACCGCCCCTGATGAAGACCCTAAAGAAGCATACCAACTTGTGGAAAATGGGCATCCGATGACCCCTTTAAGACTAGTCCCAGACTAAAATGGATGTTTGAGCTTTCTTAACTGAGAGCAACTTGCGCTGACCTATCTTAAAATAGGTCAGTGCCATTGTTTAATATAATTTCTCCTCCTATAAATACATTTCACTACTGATTATATCTGAAATGGCCACTAGAGGCAGTAAAACACAAAAAACGTTCACGCAAATTATGATTACAGGGGCAGATAATTGATTAAAAAAGGGGTACAACTGCCATAAAACATGAATCACGACTCTTCACAAAAGAACTAAAGCCTCTTTAAAAAAAAAAAAAAAACTAAAATAGAAGAAAATGGCATGGTTGCTTCAGCAAATGTGTTTTCATCTCACGTTTACTTCTGCTCACACTATCCGTTAGGATTAGGGTAGGGTTTTGTCTCAATATGCACGCCAGTAATGTTTGTTTCTAAGGCACGTTCATATATAAGTGCCATCTATATCCTAATTTGACTTTGGCCTACTCCTGACTTAATCTAAGTCTTGTCTGTAAAACCGGGCACATATGTTCTCAAGTTTACTTTATAATGCGCAAAAAGTATTAATGTTAATGGTTTCTGTTTTTACATGATTTTTTTGTTGTTGTTTTTCATTCATGGTTTTTGATTAATTGAATCCAATTTAGGATCAAATTGATCCAGAACGTAATGATCGTACCCAGAATTTTAGAATTATACAAGCAGGAAAGGATTAAAGAGAAATAATACAAATCAGGCTCATGCCTTGTAGAACAATTATTGCAAAACTAAATTATTAACAACTTGTTTTGGCACAAGAATCCTCAACATGATCAAGTAAGTAGATTTAAAATAAAATGCTAAAACGTTTATGGCCTCAGTCCTAATCAACTTTTAAGGGACAGTTCACCCAATAATGAAAATTCTGCCATCATTTACTCACCCTCATGTCGTTTCAAATCTTCGAAACACAAATTAAATTTAGAAGACATCTGAGAGGGTTCTGTCCTGCTTAAAGTCCAGGTAACCAAAGCTTAAAAGATCCAAAAGGTTATACAAATTAATCTATATGAACCCATTGGATTAATCCATGTCCTATGAAGAGACATGATCGCTTTATATGATGAAGAGATGTAATTTAGGCTTTCATTTACATCTAAACAATGATCTCCACACGTACATATAGCGCATCACATATGGTAAAAATGGAAGCTCAAACTTGTATCTTGTGAGTTTGGAACAACATGGTGGTGAGTAAATGATGACAGAAATATTCTTGGAAAAATTTACTGAAGTGCCCTGTCTCTTTCAATAATGTAATCTAAATAAACAGTCTGTCTATCCAACTCATCCCCCGGTCTTCAGCTCTGGAGAAGCTCAGTGCTTTCCCCTGAGGTCACGTTAACGCAACACTCCCCCAGTGCTGTTGGTTTCAGTGTTCTGCATGGATTTCACAACAAGTGAGTTCAGCCACTGCTCTTTGGCAGGTGTGACATTGCAGGATGCATAGCTGCTAGTTTTCCCCCCATTGACAAACCCATCTGTCTCTCTAATATGAAGCAATGCATCTCGTGCCTTACAGATCCCATTTATTTGTGTCATTACCACACAGAATGAGCTCTGTAATTTGTCAGAGGACAGGGCAACATGCTCCCTTTGTTTACTTTCATTACAGCACCTCGGGAAATCGGACTTATTTGCAGTGACATAAAGGTTGAGTTATAGGGGGCATATGTTGTAACCTTGGGAACACAGGTAGTTTGGCTTATTTTACCATGTGTTCTAAAAACATCATGGAATGGCTCAGAAATGGATGCTTGTGGGGAAGGGTGTTTCTATTAGCATGATGTCAGAACGGTTCTCTGACCTCTCCTGATGAAAGGACGTTGTTCATGTACTCCAGGAAGGATTCCTCCTTGATCTCATTGTCAGTGAAAATAAAGCTGATGCCTTTGCCCTGTTGTCCAGCAGTTCTGTACAGGCCCTTCAGGTCCTCCATCAGGTTGGGGGTGTTGTAGGAACTACAGAAAACACAAGTTTAAGCAAATCAGCAGTCTTTATTCCTCTGGGTTTCCCAAACCGAAGTTCGCAAACCCCAGGGAGTTTGTGAGTTGATAAAAATCTAAAATAGAAGATTTAGTAAAATTATTTTATTTGATTACCAGCAAATCAACATCAAAGAACCATGAACATACAAATGTGTTGTTAAATTATCACTTAAATTCTAAAAATCTTTGTATGATTTGAAACTATTATAAACTCAAACTGAGTGAATCATAGTCATATATCCTATAATATTGCTATAAAGCCTCATCCTCAATTTTAGATTTGATTGCACTTTTCTTCTTGGCATTCTTTCTGGCCTATAACTGTGTTCATTTTTCTGTATACATGAAACAAATCAAAATGCTACTGTTTATGAATAAATACAATACAATTTGTATATTACACAGCATATGCTGTCAATGTCCTTTGGAAATGCCCTTTTAATCTTTTTTTTTTAATCTTTTTTTTAAGTGTTTTCTGTATAGCGAGAAAATAAACAAAACTGATATGTTGCCATTTCACAACACTGTACCAAAGAGAGTCATGGAATTGGGTGTGAAAAGACTGCCTGGATACAGAGAATTGCAAGCAGCTTGTGTTTTGAAGGCAATAAGGTAAAATCCGTCTGTTTTCTCTGGAGACTCTCACACATAGTTTGAGATCAACACCAGATTCATTCATATTATTTTCAAATATAAGCTGCAATGAAAATATCCAAAAACGAGTCAAACTGCCAAAGGTTTGCTGCAGTCATCACACAGCAAACGAAGTAGAGCACTGTGGAATTACAGGTGGCTACAGACAAAACCTTCCATTCCTCAGAAAACAATTCCCTCCAAATCCCCAGAGTCAAATATAAGCCAATACATAAAAAGAATCACTTGACAGATGGCTCCCTGTCTTTCTACAGACTTTAACGATTAGCAGGTATTTCCAGTTTCAATTTTAGTACTGAATTATCAATTGCATTGGAAGACAAGGGTCTGAATTGAAAATGTCCAGTCTCATTGTCTGAATCAGACTTAACAGTTGATTGGATATGGGATCTTTCCTCTTTATAGTCTGCAACAGCAGAGCTAAATTGAAAAGGGGAGGCCAGAACACTCGGTAACACTTTATTTTGATGGTCCCTTTTGAACATTCTGGTGACTATAAGTAACTTTGCAACTACATGTCAGCTAACTCTCATTAGAGTATTAGTGTACTGTCTGCTTAATATCTGATAACTCTTTATTGTGATGCTCCTCCAACAGACAGTCTACTGACTATAAGTAACTATGCAACTACATGTCAAGTTATTCTAACCCTAACCCTACCAGTCTACTAATACTCTACTAACACTCTAATGAGAGCTAGTGGATATATAGGTGCAACGTTACTTATAGTCAACAGAATGTGTTAAAGGGACCATCCAAATGAAGTGAAACCGAACACTCTTATACACAGATACCATCTACTGGAGTATGACTAAACTGCATTACTCAAAAAAATGTGCTTTATGACTTTTAACATTTACATAAAGGAAAACAAAAGCATTGCTATGACAGTGACACGTTTGTTTACAGTGCTATACATGTGTTATTAACTAAGTTATTACCGTGTAATTTAAAAAGTTCCATTGTGAAGACCATCTGTGATGATGTAGAAATTAAAGTTTAATGCAAATTTTGCATTATCTAGTACTCAAACAATAGGACACAGATTCAATTTCATCTGTCTCCCTGAAGGCGAAAAGTGAATTTGAATAAAGAGGCTATGAATGATTGAGTATGCGAAGGTGACTCACCGAGTGAGTGTAATCTGAAAAGTCTTGTAGCCAGCGATAAAAGACGCTAGTCTTGTCAGACTTTGTTTTCCAGAACCCCCTACACCGACTAGGAGGGCATTTCCCCGAGGGGTCCTGATAATCCGAGAAATCTGGGGAAAGAGAGTGTAAAAGAGAGAAAGACAGATGCCACATCATTACCATGCAAAACGTTTATACACACACTTGCATAAAGAAACTCAGAGCACTTGCTTGTACTCTAAAGTACGACATGTCTGGCTCCTGTAATCAGCAGAGAAAGTGAACTGGAATAATCAAAATTTCTTGAGAGCACTACATTTATCTTTCTTTTTCATGATAGAAGGATGCTAATAGGCTATAGCAAGGTTATTCTTTTCAACAAACACAGATGAATTGTTGAAATTGTTTTTGAGCCCTGAAAATGTTCTCATGATAACAAGGGCATGATTACCAAACTGGCTAGGGGTTGGCCCTGATGATAACGTGCTGTCAATACAGAGATACGAGAAACATTAGTGTAGTATGATATTCTATGTACCTTAACCAGATGAATCATGGCATCCCTGAAGAAAACCATATCCATGCCTGCTCCTCTGATGCTCTCATTGTAATGACTCAAAAACATGTTCAGCCTCTCCATTAGACTATCAAAAGATTTGATAGGCTCGTAAACTTTTGGCATGTCGAAATCAGTTTCCTCTGGCTCCTCACCTGTTCGGATATAAAAACAACACATAAATCTTAGATTTCATTCCAATTCAGATGAGAAACTGCCAATCAACTCTCTGTTACACAATATGTTGGCAGGTCCTTTATAGGTATGTTCAAAGTAACTTTAAGAATGGTCAGTTAATTTGGTGACCATCTTGGTTACGGCCAAGGGCTGTTTTTGTTTTGTTTTTTACTGATGTCATCATGCAACAAATTTCAAACAAAACAAAAGTGTAACAGACTTCTAACATGACAAGGAGATTTTAGCTAATACAATTTTTATACATTTTTATTTGTTTCTGATCATTACCTGTGGCCTCAGGTGCATCTCTGAGAAAGTCCACAAAGTAGGAATCCACCCCAAGATCCACAACCACTCGTTCATCTTCCCCAAGCTCTTCTTCTACCAGCTTGGCCAGTGTGTAGTCAAACCAGGCCACGTCCTCTGGGGCAGTAAACCGGTCAGCAATAACACGTTTGCATTCATGCTTCCACAGCCGTAGTAATTCCTGGGCCAATATTTCATACACAATTTTGAGTAAAATGTAGGGTATTATTTAAAGAACACCTGAACCAAAATGCTTTTCTTGACATTTGTTTCCATTTGATAGTTCTTGAATGTCTGTATTCGTACTGTATTCCTACTAAAGTACTCTGACAGTGTTTCTACTGACTTTTTAAAAGAACAATGATTCATTCACAAATAATTGCGTGGACTATTTAGTACTTTCTAGGGACAGGAGAACTTCTCAAAAAAAAAAATCTCTGCCTAATTCACAACACATGAATTTGTTCTTAATCTCGTTCTAATGTTAGTGAATTTGGAGAATTCTAAATGAGCGGCCGTGTGCACAAGGTTAGTCATTTGCAAATAAACATACCCAAGCCATCTCCATATAAGGCTTTCCACACAACCTTTCCTTTATGGCCTTTCATCACTCTCGTCAAATATATGTGGCTCTCCTTAGATGCTCTCTTACTAGATCCTCGAGTAATGTCAAGTGTGTCATTCTAAAAACGAGTTTTAAAAAGCTGTTTTATAGGAGAAGTCACGAACAACTGCGCGACAGGTATGATTCAGTTTACGGCACTTCTCATTCATTTCTATGGTGTCTGCAAACAGTGATTGTTATGTCAAGGCAGATTGTTATCAAGGCACATGTGGTCCAAGTTAGCCATTACACTTTGCCCAATGGTAGAGCCACGGACCCTCGTATCTCCCAATAATAAGATTATCTCTGCCATAAATGTCAAATCCTAGTGCACTCGTGATCAATTAAAAAACTGCCGCCTCAAGAAGCTTTACTACAGGTTTTACTACAGGTTTTACGGATGTCAAACGCTCATTGGCTCTAGCCTGTCACAGATCGCGACAACTTAATTCTGCACTGTACCTCACAAAAAGCTATTGTATCCCGCCAGAGAGGACTGCGACTGCAACACGTTGTCATTTGGACTTTTGGTACCGATTTTGACATTTCTGTAATAAATAAATTGTTCTGATTACACTTGTCTGTCAGTTATGTTTTTTTCTCATATCTGGAGACTACATATTTTTAATATTTAATGTTTCAGCATCTATCCAAACATACACTTTTTTTTATTATTATAACGTATTAATACCTACAGATTTAAGGGTTAGTTCGCCCAAAAATGAAAATTATGTCATTAATTATCCCTCTTGTCGTTCCAAACCCATAAAACAAATTAAGATATTTTTTAATGAAATCCGAGAGCTCTCTGACCCCTCCATAGACAGCAATTTAATTACCACTTTCAAGGCCCAGAAAGTTAGTGAAGACATCATTAAAATAGTCCATGTAACTACAGTGGTTTAACCTTAATTTTGTGAAGCCAGAATACTAAAAACAAACAAAAATAACGACCAGCGTCGGCCAATAGTGAGCCTACGTGTGACGTAGCTCTACGCAAACATACCAGTTTAACTGACTAGAGGCCCACGAGAAGGAAATGAATAGTTGAAGTACAGTCGTTATTTTGTTTGTTTTTGCGCACAAAAAGTATTCTTGTCGCTTGATAAACTTAAGATTGAGCCACTGTAGTCACTTGGACTATTTTAACGATGTTTTTTAATAACTTTTCGAGGCCGGCAAGTTTCAATCCTTGAAGAAGCCTATGGACTAGTATGGAGTGATCCAGCTCTCAGATTTCATCAAAAATATCTTAATTCGTGTTCCGAAGATGAGAGAAGGTCTTACGGGGTTGGAACAACATGAGGGTGAGTAAATACTGTCAGAATTTTCATTTTTGGGTGAACTATCCCTTTAAGCTGGACTGGGAAGCTATTTTCTTCTGGAAACAAACGTTTTTGCATTATTTTCTTGTTATCTCTGTAAAGCTGCTTTGAAACAATCTGTATTGTAAAAAGCACTATATAAATAAATGTGACATGACTTGACTTGATTAGATTCTGTCATTCCAGATAAACAGGTAAAACATTTTTAAATAACAAGCCTTATATAACCAAGGAGGCTCAGAAAAGCTTAATAATTAAATAAGAGAAACTTGTAAGAATTACAGAGATCTAATTGATAGTGATATATTTAAAAATCCCAAAAAGTTGTGGTCTAAGGTAAGGTGTATAACTAATATGACACCTTAAATGATAAGTACACATGCTGTAAATGAGAAGACACTGGTAAATTAGCTTAAAGATCTTTATTGTAGGTTTGATTTTAATTCTTATGACTGTAATGATGCACTATTAGGATTGATGATTCTGTATCTAAACCAAAAATGTGTTTGACTGATGTTGTTAAGGTTTTTAAAGGTCTTGGCATTAAAAAAGGCAACTGGGCTGGATGGTCTTTCTGATTTTATTTTGAAAACTTTTACAGAGGAATTAGCCTTGAAAACTTTTACAGAGGAATTAGCCTTGAAAACCTTTACAGAGGAATTAGCCCCTGCATGGGTGGACATTTTTCAGAGGTCCATTGATTTATTATTCCAGATATTTGGAAAAAAGCAATTATTATATCACTTCCAGAAAGACCTAGTCCTCAAGAGTCCACTATGAGTCCTGCATAGTGATAAAGTGTTTGGAGACGATCATAGTGTGGAAGTTTAAGGAAGAGGTTAAGGACCCTTTAGATCCTTATCGGTTTGCCTATCAAATTAATAGGGTTCTTTCTTGAGTTCTGCTTTTAATACCATGCAGCTACACCTTATGCTCTCCAAACTAAATAGTATGGCTGTTAATCCACATAGCATCAAATGGTTCCATGCATTGGTTTTCTGTATAGGGATAAGGACATTCAACATTATACTACAGAGATTGCTAACTTTGTTACATAGAGTAAAGAAAACTTATAATTAACATCTTGTAATTAACGTTAGAAAAACAGAGGAACATTTTTTTTTATCCCAAGTTCTCCAACCTCTCGCCTATCATAATTAACAACGAGCCCATTAGTCAGGTTGCTTCACACAAATACGTAGGTTTGCTTATTGATAATAAATAATAAACTTTCATGAGAGGTGAATGTGGATAATCTGTGTCGAAGGGTGCAACACATTTTATTTTTTACAGTAATTACTCTGTAATTACTTTTTACAGAGGCTCAGCCTTTGGAGTTCCTCAGAGGGTCTGTTTTATCATGCCTATGTATTGATTCCATCTTACTGTATGGTATAGTAGCCTGGTTCAGTAATTTGACAGTTAGATCTCAGTCGAACCGTTTGGTGTTTATGGCAATAAAGGTGGTTGGTCTAGGGGTTTACCCCCGTCTTCCGTCTATTTTTAACAAAATTATTTTTAAACAGGCAAGGAAAATAACTCTGGACCCTTCTCATGTGCTTTTTCCAGAATTCGAAGCACTTCCATCTGGTAGACGTTTTCGTACCCAAGGTTTAGGTACAACCGTTATCAAATTATTTTGTTCCTTTGGCTACAAGGATGTTAAAGTGCAAAGGATTGCGTGATTGTTATTGATGTGGGTATCTTGTTATGCAGCTTCACCTGTATTGCCCCCAAAAAAGAAAAATCCTTAAAGAGACAAATAAAGTATTAAGTAAGTAGGCTAAATGAGTTCTCACTGGAGGGGCCTGCCCTAAGAGACCAAAGCACTTAGGCCTCAGGCCCTCTTAAGTTGTGAAACCCACAGAGACACAATTGGCAGAAATTGCCCCGCTGTCAAATAGTCTAGAGATATCAGCCTCTCAAGACTGACTTCTAGTTTTGGTTGAGTAATATGCCTGGTGCCCTGAAACGTTTCGCCGGCAGGGGACAACCGAACATACTTCTCCAATACCCTCCTCGGAGGCAGTGAGCCTCCCAGTTCTGCCACATTGTTGGGTAGAGACTGGACCACACTCACTGGAATCAGCTGCACCCCAAAGCACCAGAGGTGGCTGAAAAGTTCCTTTTCATATAGACATCTAGCTTTTCATCTAGCTATTCACTATTTAATTCCTCAGAATCAAATGCAGCCAAATATCAACCAGACAAGTAAACACGGTCTGGATGAAAGGCTGAATATATCATTTTAACACAGGCATCTAACTTCTCAAAGCCAGATGAGTATTTATCATTTCATTTCTTAAAATTAAATGCAGCCAAAGACCAACCACACAAGTAAACACAGTCTGGATGAAAGGCTGAATATAGTATATTAATACAGGCATCTAACTTCTACATGACTTAGATAAGTATATGTAATTTAATTACTTAAAATTAAATGAAGCCAAGACCAACCAAACAAGTAAGCACCGTCTGGATGTTAGGCTGAAATCTATATTAGTATAGTTCAATATACAAATAAAGAATAATTTGTTGCAAACACTCATAGATCGCCAGAACGCCCACCACACACCAGCTTATTGGTGGAGAGGATGATTAGGAGGCCATGATGATGGATAGAGGACAATGAACAACCTTGGCCAGGATGCCGAGGTTACACCCCTACTTTTTTTTTAAGATCATCCTGGGATTTTTTGTGACGACAGAGAGTCAGGACCTCAGTTTAACGTCTCATTCGAAGAACGGGTTGGATGGATGGATGTAATGGATGGATGGATGAATTAGAATTATTATGGATGGATGGATGGATGAATGAATGGATGACAATCAAAGTCATTTCATTATTTATAATTTTCATCCCTAGATGTATGTAAACATGGTTAATATGGTAATAAGTGTAATCATGGCTTTCTGAAATTTCATTTAGTTTTTCTCAGTGTCTAAACAAGAACAGAAATGTAGTTCTACTCACATCAGGCAAGTTGATGACCTCTGCAGTCACGCTGAGCATTCCCTGCCAGATACGGGAGAGGTCACGCAGGTTAAAAATGTAGTGAAAGTTGGCGGGAGTGGGCAGCATTTTAACCTTTGTCATTTGCCATAGTCTTCGGGTCAGTGGAACCAGCCTGACCACTGTGTTGCGTACTTCCTCTGAAAATCCCCGACGGGAACAGTAATGGCCTGTGCCTATCACCCCTGCGGCAGGAAACAATATATATTTCAAATGAAAGTGAATGAGAAAGGGATGATCTATAGCAGACAGAAAACCACAAAGGTGAAGGACAGAATGAGCAAATGTGACCTTCCTGAATGATAGGATACTGAGTTGAATAAGAATCATAGTTGTCACAAATGTCAATATTACACACATACTGAGGTGTGTAGGCTAACCCGCATGCGAACATGATAAATCATATCAATAGAAAAAAGATCTGTCAATAAAAAGATCCAGACCTTCAGCCGAGCAGGGAAACGCCCATAGTCAGAATCAATATGCATAGAAACGGTTCTGCTTAAGCAACGCTGTTGACAACTTTGACCAAATTAAATGAGATGTGATCAATAATTTCTCTGAGCCAAGAAGCACGGTCCAGATACTTCCTTTGTGTTTCTGCCTTTCATAATATTTCATAATGCATGTCTAAATGCATACTGATTCTTTTAAAATATGTCCATGCCATTTGTTGTTTGACTCCTTGTTCAAATAAAAATCTCATTGGATTACGATATTTGCAAAAGGAATGTTGGGAAATGTGAAATCAATATTAGCCACTGGGAAACAAAAGGTGCAAAAAAGGTCCATTGTCTATTGTCAATTGTGTAGTAATGCACGAAGCACAGCTCACACAGAAGTCACTTTCAAACCAGGCAGCTTTCTGTTGATCAACGCGGTAAATTCGTGTGACCAATTTGAATCCATTGCGAAATCTGTGTGGGGAAATATTTAACCCCTCATGCAAAAATCCTGATCTCCTGAATTTCTATTGAAATGGCTTGATGTGACTGCACCTTAAAGCAAAATATATATATAAAAAACTTACTTAAAACAAATGTTCATTCATGTCTTTCAGCCCCATAACTAGAGTAATGCAAGAACTAAAGGAAGGAGAAAGTATTCACTTAATTACGAATATGGGAGCAAAACATTGCTATATCAGTTTGGCCGGACATTTTTCAGTGTGCTGAATACTGATAAATAAAGGCTCTCTGTGATTGCCTCAAATTGACCTCTAGACTTTTTAGGTTTTGAATCTGTGGTGGTAAAGCAATGGATTTTTACTGTTTTGCAAATGGTACTAACAATTAGACAATACTAACCAAAGATCTTGTCTATGGAGGCATTGGAAGGAATAGTACAGTTGAAAATAGAAAACTGCCTCTTCAGCCTCTGTGGGACATCATTCCGTCCCCCTCCAGGATGGATCATGGCTGCCAAGAACTGGACATCCACAATGTTGGTGAACTCTCCTGGTTTCTCCAGGTTAAAGAAGCCATTTTGCTCCATCAGCTGCCGAACAATTTCATTGGTGACCTTTGAAGAGAGGAAATGGATTCTGTGAATATATTTCTTTTTTCAGACTTAGCAAACAGAGAGTCCACATAGAGAGAGTAGATGTTTTAGCACCGAGTGCACCAAAGGAATTATGCAAATAAAGCATATTGATTTATGATCACAGTTTATTCGATCATAATTCTAAGAGAAAATGCACACAACTGGAACCTTTAAACAAAATAATGTTTACCATCTGCTTTGTGAGGTGGGGTTTGGAACGACATACATTTTACAAGGCAAATAATAATGCATTTTGGGAACAATAACCTTAATTCCCACATAAAGGAGGATGTTTGTACTGAAAAGAAAGACGCATTACTTAATTAAAAAAAGTGGATTGTGGGTGGTTAGTGAAAAGGATGCAGGTGTTTGCCCTGAAACTGTTTAATGAATGTGCCTGTGCTTCTTAGGTCTGAAACTCCACCTCATAAAACTAAATGTACAAACATATTAGCGGTTCTTAAGTCATCATTATATGCAATATCTTACCTGGTCACCCCACTCATTGATCACAGGCATGTTGATGTCATCAATAAAGATGGACATTTTCTTCCCTGCCGGAGGGCCGTAAGTGGTTCCCATTCGTTTATCTACATAACTCTCCACAGAGCGCTAAAAAGTCACAGGCACCGAAACAACCATATACATGCTAATTACTCACAAACACATCCAGCAACTCATAAATTAAGAAACTCAGATGAGATTTGGATCAATAACACAACAGTCAATAATGAAGCAGGGAATGTGATGAAACATTAACCAGGCTAACCCTGGTGATTGTCAAGTCAAGTCAAGTCAAGTGTATTTATATAGCGCTTTTCACAATATAAATTGCATCAAAGCAGCTTCACAATATCAATCAAATAACATAATGTTTGTTTCTTAGTGAAAAAACATCCACGTTTGGTAGGGCTGATCAATGGTATTAATGCTTGGCTAATTATTTTGAATATCTGTAAAGCAAATTGATGCATTCAGTCTCTTGTGGGTTTCTTGGTCTAACATTTGCCAAAACACTTAAAGAAACGTGTAAATACAATACAATGGTGTGTATATGAATGTATTTTACACCACCATTCAAAAGTTGGGGGTCGGGTACGATTTTTTTTGTTTTTGAAATAATTATTTTACCAAGGCATTCACCAAGGCTGCATTTATTTGATCAAAAATGCAGTAAAAGAGAAATATAGTCAATTATTAATACATTTCAAATAGCTGTTGTCCAATTTGATATATTTCAAACAACAATTTTTCAGCAGCCATTTCTCCGGTCTTTAGTGATACATGATCCTTCAGAAATCATTCTTATATGTTGAATGGGTTCTAATTATTATCACAGTTTAAAATGGTTGTATTATAATTCATTTTTTTGTGTAAACTTTGATACTTTTTCTTGATTAAATAAGTAAAAAAAACAGCATTTATTTGAAACAAAATTTGTTTTGTAACAATTTAAATGGTTTAAAGTCACCTCTGATCAATTTAACGCATCATTGCATTAACTATTAATTTTCTACCATTTTCTTTTGTACACAGTAATGTGCTAAAAAAAGCCAATTACTAAAAAGCTACGCTGCAATCCAACTTTTTCCTGAGTAGTTTCGAAAAATATGATATTGTTACAGTTCTGTTTGGATGTGTTCCTTTGTTCTAGTTTACCGCCACACATCTGTTTCTATGGACACTAACTCAATCATCACACCTGTTCATCATTTAGCTCATCACCATTGTATATTTAAAGGGATAGTTCACCGCAAAATGTAAATTCTGTCAGTAATTACTCACCCTCATGTTGTTCCAACCCCGTAAGACATTTGTTCATCTTCGGAACACAAAAGAAGATATTTTTGATTAAATCTGAGAGCTTGATCATTCTCCATAGGCTTCTAAGGGATTGAAACTTGCCGGCCCAGAAACGTTATTAAAGAAATCGTTAAAATAGTCCAAGTGACTACAGCTGCTCAATCTTACGTTTATCAAGACGAGAATACAATGACGAGAATACTTTTTGTGCGCAAAAAATAAAATTAAAAAAATAACGACTTTATTCTAGTATTAATTTCCTTCTCGCTTGGCCTCGAGATTGTTCACGCAGTATAATTGCGTAAGGGTGTCTGTGTTGTACGTCACACGTAGCCTCACTATTGGCCGACGCTGGTCATGTGTGTGATGCGTGTGACGTTCAACCAGAAGCTCTACCAAATTATACTACGTGAACAATCTCGAGGCCAAGAGAGAATCCCTTAGAAGCCTATGGAGGAGTGATCCAGCTCTCAGATTTAATCAAGAATATCTTCATTTGTGTTCCGAAGATGAACGAAAGTCTTACGGGGTTGGAACAACATGAGGGTGAGTAAATACTGACAGAATTTTCATTTTGGGGTGAACTATCCCTTTAAGTTCCTCCCTGTGCACTCTTCAGTTGTCCAGTATTGTTTGTGCGCAGCACACTGTCTCGCATAGTTTGATTGTTATTTGCCTGCCTATTCTGAGGTTTTTTAATGAATCCAGTTTTATTTTCTAATCCTCTTCGTCTTCTTCGGATCACTGTGACAGATATATGGATAATATAAATAAATAGAACTGAGCTACTGTCTTGTAGTCTATGTTTAGTTAATGTTTAAAATTTTTAGTTGTTTAGTTAGTTCCTCTCCAAAAGATTTATATTTTATTATAAATGCATTACAACTCAGTAATAAAGTAAGTGCAGACTTCATAGAAAGAGTAACCAAAATACTGTTAATCAAAGATACCACAATATTAGACATGTTTTGGGGAAAAAAACACTGTCTTCATGTACCTGAAACATAAGAGGTGTGGTGGCAGAGGAGAAATTGAGACTCTTGGCAGTGTGGGATTCTGGGTCATATTTGGACATGTAGCCTTTGATGATGACTGTTTTGGCAGTGCCCTGTTCTCCTATCAAAAGCACAGCCTGAAACACATGAAGAAAACACGAGTAGACTCCAGAGAGAGCGGCCATCTGTCCTTGTGCAAGGCTAACCATAGTGCTGGTAGGACAGGAAAGGTCTTGATGACAACCAAAGTAGCTGTCCATTTAAACAAGCCTCACTCAGACAAATCAATAATGCAGCACTGCATGGTGTCATTGTCGAGAACCTACACTAGAAAATACAATCTACAAACTATTGAGTGTTTTTATAAGATCCAGAGGGTTTTATACGATCTACAACTGAATTCCAATTCACGAAGACAGATAACATTATTCCATCAAAACGGTGCTTGTTCTTGTCTCAGAGCCAGTGCTCGATGGGTGTTCGGTCAGGTTTCTGTGAAACCCTTGTGTTTACACTGTCTGGGGAATTGAATAATACTGTAAACTAAAAAAACATAGCACTTTGCAGGCTTTACTGCCAGTTTCGAGAACATATTATATACATATACGTATGTAATGCATATATCTGACAATATTAATAATGTACAGCCTGATCATTAAACCGAAACGTGTTATTTATACATTTTTTAATTAAAAGTCAAATAAGAGTGAAAAGGCTCTCACCTTGCCCTGCTTTGCAATGGTCTGGATTAGGAAGTCAGTGCGAACATTGTCCACGTTGGGCACCAATATGGATCCATACTCTGGTGTAGAGTCAGGTGGGTAAATATACTCTTCCACTTTGGTATTCCAGTGAACCCAATGGCCTATAAAACACACAGTTTTCATTGTCAGTACTGTGAATAGCATCTTGCAAGAACCTTCATTAAAATTCCATAGTGAACTTCCAATGTGTTCTATAATTAAATAGGGTGATTAAACCTGGTTCTGACTCACAAGTGGAGTTTTTACCAATAAAATGTAAGGGCTAGGAAACTTGCTGCTAATTAGGCATCTATTTGAATTGCAAAGTGTACAGTATTTTGCAACAAAATGTCTAAGGACACTTATAAACCAGAGCCTTTTGGGTCTAAGCTAGTTTGTTTCAAGCTTCAGCTGTGAAAAGAAGTCAACCTGGAATATACTCCACCAAAAAATGCGATCAAAGACAGAATAAAAACAATCTTGAGTGTCAGATTTGTCTGGAGGCAGACTACAGACTTCAGATTCACTATTCCCCATGCAAATTCTCCACTCAATAGGAAAAATGTCATAGAAATTCTATAGACTGCTGCTTGAATTGTACTGACAGAAAGAGTAATTTTCCCAGCATGCTCTTGTTCAGAAGAAAAACCTTCAGTCAGTCTTACTAAACAGATTTTCTTTGTCATTTACCAATCGGAAAAGTTGACAAGTTGAAAACATTTACACAATTATTATACATCGAAGATTTATATGTAAACAGAACCATAGACAAAGACAGATAAAAATGAAGCAAATATAACACAGAATGAGGCGTGTGACTGTGTTAGATACCATCATTAGTGACGTAAAAGTCGAACATAGTGTCCTCGCTGTGGGGAGGGATGTTGGGAAGGTCCAGGCAGATGTTGTCATGGTGACGGAGCCATTGCTCCATCTTCATTCGATCATCCAGTTCCAATAGGGCTCCCACACTCCACATCAGAGCGAAGACATACAGACGTTCCATGTGCTCACGAGACAGCTCCCCTCCCTGCTCCTGATGGGTTATATCATCAAAGATCTGTCAGAGCATGAAGGCCTTCTTCAAAATTATTATGTTAGCACTCACGAAACCAGAGAAAAGATATTATGTATTATCAGTTATATCCAAATAATAATAATAATAATAATAATAATCTAATCCTTTATTGTGACCTTGTGAAAATGAATACCCATATGACCACTGAATATGTTTTGATAAATTTTGTTTAAGAATAATATGCACTTTTCAGGATAGGTTCATTTGCTGTAAAATGTTCCATATGTACTAGATTGGATATGCATTCATAATTAAAAGAAGTTGATATAATATTTAGTCTGACAGTGACAGAAAATAAACTGCTAGAAGCTGCAAAATCTGGGTTAATGAGGACAACAGCTGTTGAAAGTACATGAAAATGATAAAGTTACTTCATTTCAATATATTTTGAGAAAAACAATTGTGTTTTTTTAAAGGGATGGTTAAGTAATTTGATGTTACAAAGCTTCACGGTCAGGATTATCAGCACATTACTACCAATAAAAAGTTTAGGGTCAGTAAGATTTTTAGTGGGTTTGAACAAAGTCTCTTATTTGGTCTAAATGATTAAAGTTGGACTAATATGAGTGGACTTCAGAGGAAAGGGGGGGGGGGGGAATACAGGAAGGGAAAAGACACGACTGCACCAGTGATGACAATATATGCATGAATGTCTCTTTTCAGCTACAGCCTGAGGTGTATACAATATTTTGTATTGACAATATTTTGACACTGTCTGTGTTATGGTCATTACACAAATGTTTCAATTACATAATCATTTGCAGGTTGCATTGTCGGTGCTCTATACACACTGTGTATGCAAGAATTACATCAAGCCCAAAGTGCTTTTGAAGGTTATAGGTCCTTTTTTATAGAGCCAGTGGGTGTAATGCATATTTGGCTAATGTTTAATTCTCATAGAATGATAGTGTGGTTACAATAGGGCTGTATAATGTGTATCTCGAAACTAAATGCTTTACAAATGACAATGCGAATGATAATGTGTGACATTTACTGGGGACAGTTCATCCTAATCAAATTCATGTCTTTCAGATAAGGGGAAAATCTGCATGGGTTGAACGTCAAGAAAATATGTATTGAGGTCAGGACTTCAGTATATTCATTCATAGATTGATTTAAGCTTATTCTGCTTATATTTTATCATATAATAATGAGCGTACATATTTTATTTTCTTCAGCTGATCAACGGGAATTCAATATTTCAGTTTAATGACGGCCGCTGTCTAGATTAATCAAATCTCACTGCAATAATGTAGCGAAATTTAATGATTTTGCTATAACCATTATTATACCATTTCTTCATCAAATCACCCTATCACTAGTACACAGTTTCAGGTGTCAGACATTTTATAGTGCTGTCAGAAACCATTGCTAATTCCTATAATTCATTGTAATACGATTTGAAAACATCCATACTGCACTGATTAATCTCATCAAATGAAATCTTGTATGTGGAGACATTCTTTATACTACATCACCACTGTCCTCTTCGGTGCACAAGTGCTCACTCATTTTTGTACATTTCTATCTCAGGTAGAGGACTGCATGACTTCCACTATATAGGAATAGCTTATGAGGGGATAGGGGAAAAACACATGCATAATGTACTGTATGTGCACAAATGTATAAAGCAGGGGTGTTCAATTATGTGTTGTGTTGTGTTGTGTTGTGTTGTGTGCAGTTCTTTGCCTGCCCTGCCCTGCCCTGCCCTGCCCTGCCATGTCATGTTCCTGGATGTATTATTTAGTTCTTGAGACCTGGATTTCCTTTGTTTGTTTGATTTATGTTTTACTTAATTAAAACACTTCTTCACCTCTGCACTTGAGTCCTCACACTATTCTCCGCGGCCGCCCCGTGACAGAATGAACGAGCCCATTTGAGGACTCAGCGGAGAGAAAGACTGGAAGCCATGATGTCGGGTTCCAGCAGTAGGGGGATTCGTATTCCTTCCCCTACTACCCAGGAGGAGAGGAGAGAAGAATTGGGACCTCCTATGACATTATTTGAGCTCTTTACTATAGGTGCGCGTCAGAATGCAGAGATGAGGGCTGCCAGAGGTCAAGTTGGCGGAATAGGGTATACTGTTGACAGCTTCCAGAAACCCCGTCCTACCAGCACCAGGGAGACCTGTCCATCTGGCAGAGAAAATTTTGAGGGGACCCGCCTCGCCAGATTCTCTGGAACCCGTGGAGGTCGGAGGAAAGGAGATGGTCGAGAGGAATCTCGACGCCATTCCCCGCTTCAACCTGGCTTGATCCCAGAACCAGTGGTCCTGAGCCCGGTGGTCCTTAGTCCGGTGGTCCGAGAGGACTCCTCTTCGGTGGTCTCAAGGCCGGTGGTCTGGGAGGAACCCGTTTCGGGGGTCTTAAACCCGGTGGTCCCTAGCCCGGTGGTCCAGGAGGACTCAACACCGGCTGGTAGAGGGCGGTCTATGCTCTTTGTCCTGTCGCCAGTGGTGACCGACAAGACGGCTGTACCTCAGCGCGGTCGGAGGCGGAGGAGGAAGAGAGCTGTCCGGTCATCGGGTCCAGTGGTTCCTGAGATCTCGTGTCCTGTGGTGCCCGAGCTCCCGGCTATGGCCAGTCAGAGACTGTTCACGTTCCGTCTGCCCAGCGAGAGACTGTTCACGTCCCGTCTGCCAAGCGAGAGACTGTTCACGGCCCGTCTGCCCAGCGAGAGACTGTTCACGTCACGTCTGCCCAGCGAGAGACTGTTCACGTCCCGTCTGCCCAGCGAGAGACTGTTCACGTCCCGTCTGTCCAGCGGGAGACTGTTCACGTCACGTCTGCCCAGCGGGAGACTGTTCACGTCACGTCTGCCCAGCGGGAGACTGTTCACGTCACGTCTGCCCAGTTAGAGACAGATCCGGAAACGTCCATTTGTGTGGCCGCCAAGGCACTTACGGACTATTTGGAATGTCTGGCTCGGATCCTGGAGATGCCCGTGTCCGCTGTCCCTGAGCCAGAGCCAGTGTCCGCTGTTCCTGAGCCGGAGCCAGTGTCCGCTGTTCCTGAGCCGGAGCCAGTGTCCGCTGTTCCTGAGCCGGAGCCAGTGTCCGCTGTTCCTGAGCCGGAGCCAGTGTCCGCTGTTCCTGAGCCGGAGCCAGTGTCCGCTGTTCCGGAGCCAGTGTCCGCTGTTCCTGTTCCGGAGCCAGTGTCCGCTGTCCTGAGCCGGAGCCAGTGTCCGCTGTTCCGGAGCCAGTGTCCGCTGTTCCTGTTCCGGAGCCAGTGTCCGCTGTTCCTGAGCCGGAGCCAGTGTCCGCTGTTCCTGAGCCGGAGCCAGTGTCCGCTGTTCCTGAGCCGGAGCCAGTGTCCGCTGTTCCTGTGTTTGTGTCTGTCCTAGTGGCCGTTGCTGTTTTGGTGTCTGTTCCTGAGCCGGTGTCGGTGTCTGTTCCTGAGCCGGTGTCGGTGTCTGTTCCTGAGCCGTGGCCGCCCGAGGGGTCCTCACCGCCCTGGCCGCCCGATGGGTCCTCACCGCCCTGGCCGCCCGATGGGCCCTGGCCGCCCGAGGGGTCCTCACCGCCCTGGCCGCCCGAGGGGTCCTCACCGCCCTGGCCGCCCGAGGGGTCGTCTGCCTCGCCCTGGCCGCCCGAGGGGTCGCCTGCCTCGCCCTGGCCGCCCGAGGGGTCGCCTGCCTCGCCCTGGCCGCCCGAGGGGTCGCCTGCCTCGCCCTGGCCGCCCGAGGGGTCTTCTCCACCCTGGCCGCCTGATGGTCTTCTTGTTATGTCTTGGCCACCCTGCACAGCCTGGTCCACCCTGGTCCTTGCCAGGATTTCTGAGAAACCTGAGGATCCCTGGCTTAACCCTCCCGTCCCTCCCTGGTCAATTTATGAACTTTTTTGGTTTATCTGTTTTTGTTTCTTTTGACTTTTCTGTGGTGGTGTCTTGGATTGTGTCTGTTTTTTCTTCTGGTGTGGTTTTATGTCTCTTTTAAGGAACGCCAGGTGGCGTCCCTTTGGAGGGGGGGGTAGTGTCACGGTTCTGTCACAGCTATTCTGGTTATTCTTGGTTTGGTGACAGAGCTGTGACATTCCTGGTCTTGTGTTTGTGTATGGTCTTGTTTACTGTGAGTGTATGGCTGTCATGAGTTCTCTGTGTGCCATGTGCTCTTGTGGATTGTCTAGCCCCTCCCACCTTGTTACCTCATTATTGTATTATTGGCTTCGCCTAGTTTCCCTCGTTACCCTCTTTGTTTGCTTCCTATTTAATCTCCCTGTGTTTGCTGTCCTGTGCTCATTCATGGTTAAAGTTGGGTGTTGTGTTGTGTGCAGTTCTTTGCCTGCCATGTCATGTTCCTGGATGTATTATTTAGTTCTTGAGACCTGGATTTCCTTTGTTTGTTTGATTTATGTTTTACTTAATTAAAACACTTCTTCACCTCTGCACTTGAGTCCTCACACTATTCTCCGCGGCCGCCCCGTGACATTCCTTGTGCACAGCAGTTGTAGTAGTTGGCCTCTGCTGATTCTGCAGCCAATGAGATTGTCTGCTCAACATTTTTAGTATTGTAGAGTATTGCATCAGTATTGCATCTCACCACCTTATCTTAGGCACTGTTGTTAAAATAACCACGTCAACTGAAGCGTACTTCACGCTTGTTATGTCTTTAGTGCGAGAGAGAAGTGCGATGGGCCTTAATAAAAGAATTCGAAGATATAGCGCTAGACATAAATGTCCCTGAACACTTGTGGTGTGTACATCTCTGTTGTTTTTACGCGCTGCTCACTTAAACAGTAGAAAGGTTCAAATGGTGCAACCGTTGTCTCACGGGGCGGAAATGGACAGTGGTCTGCTAATTGGTGACCCCTGGTATAGAGTATATGTACTAACGACTGTGCTAATCTGTTTTTTAATGACAGAAGCTGAAGTTTAAAACCCTTATTTTTGGGTTGACATGTTAGTAAGCAGTCTTTTCACTGCAAAATCTGTAATGAGGACTACAGCTGTTGACAACCTTGGGCTGAATGAGTCCTTGCAGCATGTTTATGCACTGCATGATGATGAAGGCCTCCAGCATGTCCATCTTATACTGCAAAGATTGAATGCTGAACCGATAAAGTTCAGGGAAAGAGGACGAAAAGAGATCTCTCAGGACCACCCCTTCCTGAGGGGAGCGATTCTTCAGCCAGCCCTGAAAACACACACACAAACACACAAGTGAAAAAATCTGCAAGGAAGGACCGACACATAGTGGGAGATATCTGCAACCTGAAATTAAACGAACTATCCTTTAGAGCTCAAAAATAGTTTGTCCTTCTTCTCTGTCTTTCTCTGGCTCTCCTTCATTTACTCTTCATACATTGAACAGTTGAACACTTTGAAGTCTGTTAAAAAGACAGAGAGAAATGCCTTGGGGATTTTAGGCTTCATTAATTCAGAGTGGAATAAAAGGAATTACTAGCAGAGCTACTGGTTTTTACATTTGAGGTTCTGTGGATGGCTTTTTTCACTTTTATTATGTGAAAGTGGAGGGAAATATTGTAGATTCCAAGTGTTGTCAAATTTCTTCAAACTTGGTTGATATACTACATTTATGTTACCCACAAATTAAAATTGTGTCATTAATTACTCACCCTCATGTTTTTCCAAACCCATAAGCCTTTCTTTCATCTTCGGAACACAAATTAAGATGTTTTAGATGAAATCTGAGATATTTCTGTCCCTCCATTGACAACTATCACTTTGATGCTTAAAAAAGAGGTCTTAAATCTAATTCATATAAATTGAGTGAGAGACATGATCGCTTTATATAATGAGTAGATTGAGTTTAGGCTTTTAATAACATATAAACATTCATCAACTCACACATCATTTGTGGTAAACGGAAGCTCAAGCATGTTTGCTTGACGTGCGAGAACCAATGAGGTTCATTTTCGTGTTACGCAGCATGTTTGATCTTCCGCAAGAACCAATGAGGTCCACTCTTGTGTGTTATGAGGCACGTTTGAGCTTCCGCAAGAGCCAATGAGATTTCTTTTTTTGAGCGTCAATGAGGTTCGGTTGAGCTTCTGTTTATGTTTGCTGATCAATGTTTAAATGTGATAAAAGCCTAAATTAAATGTTTTTCATCATATAAAGCAATCTAGTCTCTTCAGAAAATTTGGACTAAGCCGCCCAATTTCTATGGATTAGTTTCTCTTTATGAACTTTTTGAAGCGTCAAACTGGTTGTTGTGTAGCTCTCAATGGATAGAATAGAAAACTCTCAGATTTCAATCAAAAATATATTAATTTGTGTTCTGAAGATAACCGAAAGTCTTATGGGTTTGAAACAACATGATTTAATTTTTAGGTGAACTAACCTTTTAACGCTTCAAAAGTTCCTAAAGACATTGTTCCAGTAATTCATTGGACTCAAGCAGTTTAATCCAAGTCTTCTGAAGAGATATGATCATTTTATATGATAAAAATTGTTCAGATATAAAAATTCATCCCCATACATACACAGAGCATATTAAACATGGCAAGTGAAAACTTATCCATGCTTGGATGACGCTCAAGAATGGATGAGGTTTGTTCTCATGTGTCACATAAGCACATTTGGGCTTCCACAGCAACCAGTGAGGTTTGTTCTCGTGTGTCCAAGTTAATACGGTTGACCTGCCATGGACCATATTTGATGCGCTCTATGCATGTGTGTCAATTAATGTTTACATGTCAATAAAAACATAAATTAAATCTTTAAAGTTTCATAGGTTTGGAACGAGTTGAGGTTGAGTAAATGATGAAAGAATTTGCATGTTTGCATTAACTAAACCCTTCAAGTTAAATCCAAGGAATATATGGTATCTCTTTTGGTGTAGCTCTGAAGTCTCATTCACCGTTATACACATTGAAACTTGAGCTTCAAGGTTTTCCTTGTGGTGTCATTCAGGTAAATGTATGAATATTGGAGCAAGCATTAATGAGATTTACGAGCTATGGCAGTTTTTCAGAGAATTACCAACATTTTGGTCTGTTCATCATTCAAAGCTACGATAGCTTTCAGAAGACCATGAGAAGACCACTCATGAATACTGCTTTTATGATCCATGTATGTCCTTTTTAGAGCTTGACAGCCAGTTAGTCTTGACAGCCACTTAGTCTTGAAAAAATAGCATATTATTTCCTTTTTTGTTCTATGAAAGGAAGAATATTTGAACAATGGAGTGAGTAAATGACATAATTTTCCTTTTTGGGTGAACTATTTCTGTAGATTTTATGGAATCAAGCATCCGGTTACACTTTATTGTACAGTGTCATTGTTACATGTTACATGAAGTTACTATAGAAATAAGTATAAATTATGTATTAGTACATGCAGCTAACCCTAAACCGAACCAAACCCTAATCCTAATCCTATAGTAAGTACATGTAGTTACTTAATATTAATCAGTACTTAAATGTATAATTACAGTGTAACAAAGAAAATCTGACAGAATTGTAACTTTTTAATTGCTAAAATTGGTAACACTTTATTTTGATAGTCCACTTCAGACATTCTAACTTTAAGTAACTTTGTGACTACATGTCAACTACCATTCATTAGAATATTAGTAGACTGTCTGCTTAATAGCTTAATATCTGCTGACACTATTTTGATGGTCCCCCCAAATATACTCTACTGCTGAATCCAAGAAACTTGGCAAGTAGGTGTCAACTTATTCTACTAACCCAAACCTAACAGTTTACTACTACTCTAATGAGACTTAGTTAACGATGCAAATGAATGAGTTTAATGACATTGAGTAGTTGCAAAGTTACTTATAGTTAGTAGAATGTAGAGTTATAATCTTATAGAGTGGACAATCGAAATAAAGTGTATCTAAATATAGAATACTTAAAAACAATATCATTCAGTACTAATTTGTTATCACCCACCTCCAAAATAGGGCTCCAATTAAGGACAGAAGAGCTCATAAACACCATCCCATTACGGGACACTGTGGCCGGGGAGGCGTTATCGATGTTGTGTGGCTCAAACACAATCTTGCAATTGGGGGCCATGGGGATGCGGTCACCATTGGCCAATGTCAGCGTACGGTTATCATCCAGGACTGAGTTTAGGTTTTCAATCCATATAGCATCAACTGGCCCATCAAGAACAATCCATATGTGTTCCCCTAAACACAAACCATGAAGTACAAATGAGCAATGAAATATAATACATATACAATTGCATAATGTTGTGGCCTCCATCAATCATTATGATCAATGATTGACATTTGACATCTTATGGCTGATTGCTTGGCCCATTAGTGTCACAAGCCCTGTTTGATGGCTGCACTTGTTCATTGATTTTAAAAAAAACGAGTCGATAGGTTTCAACATGTTGTTTCCATTTAAATGAAACATTCTCTTTCATGTGTTATAGATCTCAGTGCCTTTTGGTAAAGGGAGGGAATAGTACACTCTTGCCTGTTTGAGAGGCTTTTCAACCACTTTGGAAACCATCAGCTTTCTTACACAACTGACCAGACAAAAAAGCCCTGAGGGGCTCTGCTGACATATATTAAAACATTTACTCCCTCAAAAGTAGATGTGTTTTTTAAACATTTTAGACCAGACATGCTAAGTATGTTTAATAGTTTTAACGTTCAGTGCTGTATACTTTAAAGTTACTTTGATATGGGCAATCATTTCAGGAAAACAGTTTTAGAAGCTGAAAAAAAACTTGCTAACACATTTTGCAGTGCCCTTGTTACATGTTACATGTATTTATCATAGTAATAACATAAAATTATTAATTACATTTAATTACATGCTACTAACTCTAAACTAAACCCTAATCCGAACCATAACCCTATAGTAAGTACATGTTGTTATTTATTATTACTCAGTACTTAATTGTAATTACACTGTAACAAGGACACCTTAAAATAAAGTGTAACCAAAGGCTTCTGCTGCTTATGCATATTCGATATACTTTTCTTAACAGGTGATCTACCTTTCTTTGCTCTGAGTGTTTTCCTCCAAAGAGTGGAAAAGATTCCATCAGTCCAGTCGTTTGTTGCCACATCGAGTCGACCAAACATTTGAGGTGCAGTAATAGCTTTAGGGTTCATACGCATCTCTCTGTGAGGTTGGCCACAATCTAAACATTTACAGTGTGAGTTGAATATAAATTACAAATGTTTACTATTTACATCAGCAATGAAATGCACACTGTCCATTGTAACATAATGGCCTAGTATTTGTGGCTGATGTCTAATTCTCACCAGTCATGGCCTTCATAAGGGTATGGATGCAGGTTGTTTTTCCTGCTCCGCTGGGTCCTAGTGCCATCATCCCATGACGAACTCTTTGAGTCTCATATAGCTGAATGATCTTTAACCTCCACGGTGGGTGATTGATAAGACCAGCCTCAGTTACCTAGTAGAATAATAAAGATGTTGGTTTTGATTTTGATTCCCAGTGCTCAACCTAACAAATGTTCAGATTCATATATGATCATTTTTTCCAACCTGTTTGTCTATGGCTGATTCCAGATTAGGGTATCCAGCTTTATCCAACTGAATTCCAGGGAAAAGATCTTCAATCAAACTGAGGAACAATGGCTCATCCTCATCAATCTTAAAGGGCAGAGAAGTGTCATTTCATTGTTATGACAGATGCTTTTAGAAAGGAATTCTAACATTGAACCACAAACTGATATGAGAGAGAATATATAATCAAATAAGTGTCATGTTTATATATTCATGAGGTGTGAATGTCAGTCATATGAGAAAACTATGTGTGTATGTGTGCTGGTATTCTTACCAGTTTGGACAGGTTCATGTCTCGCAGAACTCTCATGACAATAGTAGATTCTGTGTCATTGGGATTGGCCCGTTTTGCGGCACCAAGAGTGCGCAGGACGGACAGAATATTGCGCAGGCCAAAGTCATAGTGGACCTAGAAAAAAAAAAGTTATAAGTTTACTTGAAATGTAAGTTATAAAGGTTAAAACCCGCTATAGTTTTATGGACACCTGAAATTGGTGAAAATTGTAACCCTGGTACTCCCTATCTGAGCGAGGACGGGGGGGGGGGGGTCACATACTTCTAGAAGGTCCAACACATTGATAGTTTCTGGGATACTGATAACTATAGGATAAACAGCCAAAACCTGTGTTTTCAGTTGAAGCAATGTGTTATACTCCTGCATATATATTTTGCTCGTGAGACGTGTAAATTTGTTAACGGTCACAAATGTGTAGTATAACTGGTAGTATAAGTCTCAAAATATATCAGTAGTAGACCCTTTAAAGAATATATGTACAAAATATGATAGTTCTAAATGTTAATTAAGATGTTTTACCTACTACTTTTTGTAGTAGTCTGAGGAAGACATCTTCTTCTAGATGTGCAAGCAGGAAGTAAACTGATCTGGTCATGTGGCCACACTAGTCACATGACATTAATAGATTTTAAACCAAGACAATCTATTTTTTCATTTAAAAGTTGAATTTCTTGCCCAAAGCCAATGTCAAAAGTTTTAGAGCTTCCAGAAATAAGAAAAAAGATGCGTCACTATTGTGACCGGTGGGATTAAACGGGTTAGGTGATTCATTAAGTGATGGTTGAACAGTAGTGATTAACACCTGCTAATAACAAGCAGAAACACTAAAGAAAAGAGGAACAACAAGAAACCAAACAAACTGACTTCCACCCACAGCCTTAGATAAAAACAATTGAAGATAAAAGAAGACATTACAGCTCTCCAGATCTCAGCAGAGGGTGATTCAACAAAATTACTAGGGAAATTACTACAAAAACAGCATTACAAGCTTCACTTATTACTAACCAGGGGTGCGTTTTCCGTACTACGACGTAACTCGCTGCGTAAACCATAATACAATGCATCGGTGAAGAAATCAGCTAGCTAGTCACGACTGTTTCCCGAAACCGCTTTGTCACAAATTTGTTGGTTCAACCACATTGGTTAATGATGTCACAAACTTCGAGATCAAATTAATGCTAGATGTTTTGCTATAAATTATGGACATTGCATCGGAGTGTCACGTTTTGGCTTTGTTTCATGTTCTTGTTTCATGTCTGTCATGATGTGATCCTGAGGAATATGTATCCTTTTTCTCAGTTATATTGCTTTATTTCCAGATTCAATCATAGGCTTGTTCTTATGCAGCCTACTAAAGCACGTAGCTATGCACACTCTTCAAAAACGGTGCTTTAAATGTCTTGTACATTTTTCTGTACTGTAGTGTGTTTGCATGGGAGAGAAAATGGGAGAAGGAGAGTATGCTTTCCATGGATAATGAAACGTCATTTTGTGGGGAAAACAAATTGTAATTTTCAACTTATTGTTTGTTATATTTATTTGCTTGGTCAGTGTCTTTGTGGGTTTTGGTTCATTTGCTGTTGTCAGATTTAAGTTCCTTTGTAAAAAAATAATTGCAAGCGTTTATGAAGCATTCAACAGCCCCATAGTATAATACATACCATTAAGTATATACTATATGATGTAGTAGATTGTTACTAATGATAGTCACCTGCTTAGAGAGCTGCTCCTCACACAGCTTGTACAGAGTGAAGAATTTCCTGGCCAGCTCAATATTGTCAATGAAGCCACAGCTTGCCAGTTTCACTCTGATAATGATCTGTCTGTCAGGAACCATCATCGCCACTGAGCGGAAGTTAATTTTCAGATTCTCTGGAAGTTCCTGTCTCCCTGCGTATCCAGGATTCTGTAGGAAAAAAAGAGAAGATAACAACCTACTGTATTGTTTATATTACAGTTAGCCTGAAAGTGTAACCATTCATTTCATTGGGTCTTTAAATCCCAGTTTAGTCAGATTTCCACATATTCTTTGAGATGTATCAATAAACAACTGTCTTTCGTAATATGTTCCATTTGTACCATCTCTACCTTTTATGAGTTCTTAGTTTCAAAATGTTAAAGAAACTTTCAAATCTCTGTGAGATGTGTAATATTTCAAATAAGATATAATGCACCAGCCCACCATCGTGAGGAAGATGCCAAACTCAGGGTTCATCTCTACATTATCTCCATCAGTAAAGATGAAGTTCTTCCGCCGTTCTTTCTTGCAGGTGAGCACAATGGCGATTTGTTGAGCCGCCACTGAGAGCACTGGCAGGTCAATACGGTTAAACTCATCAAAACATCCCCAGGAGCCAGACTGAGCAAGACCTAAAGGCAGATTTATTTTGATTTTTATATTCAATAAAAAAATCATCCTCAAGTATATGCAAAAAGCAAAAAACGAACACTCTGATGAAATTACACAGCTTTGGTTTCTCATGTTAATTTCACACATGATATCATACAAATATTGCTTGTGTATGAGTAATGAATTAGGGATGATTGCTTACAGACTTCACATGTATTGTCATTGTGATTATGTTACATTGATATGCTTTCATTTAATTTGCAAGAATAAAGTAACATTTGTTTTTATAATGTGCATTGAGCACACCTTTGAATATTCTGCCCAAGCCTCTGAAGTCCATCTGGTCAGAGCAGTTGAATACCACCACATATTTGCCCAGGCAGCGGCCCATGTCCTTGGTGGTTTCCGTCTTTCCTGTTCCTGCTGGTCCAGCTGGAGCTCCACCCATGCTCATTCCCAGAGCTTGAGCTAAAGTAATGTAGCATCTAGGAAATATATTGAATTGACTTTGCAGTGATGATTTAAGGCAAGAAAAAGTAACATCTGCACTGCAAAGGAACCATCTCTTAATCAGTATTTTTGTTTTTGCATTAAGCGTACATATACATTATTTAATTAATTGTTTATATCAAAACTAATGCTAATGTATCCAAGTATGTTTAGATATATTTATGAAAAGCACGACAAAATAGGAAAATGCAGTGTGTACAGAAAGTACTAAACATAGATAATAATGTAATAAACAATAAATGTTGTATGTGCATTTTCCTTATATAGCTATTTTAGGACCATTCATATATATATTCTCATTAAAGTTGTAATACATAGCAGTTTTTGTTGATAATAACATACATATACATATTCCATACATATTTTTTACTAATGATAATCTAAAATGAATAAACATTTGAAATAATTCCAATCATAAAACATCATGCTTAATTATCATGAAAGCAAATAAAAAGAGTCACACAAAAAAAACACAATGGTCGTAATCTTCATTTTCCTTATGCACGATATAATTTCTTATGTTCATCATTTTGTTGGGCTTTTGTATTATTTTGTTCTGAGCAGAATTTATAATTGTATGGTCTATGAGAAATCACTTCTGATTTGTAATTATACATAAATTGCGCCACAGTGAGAAAATAGAGGTAAACAAGCTTGTAATTGTTAGCAGCACCTGTCAGTGAGAGGAGTGATGACCAGCCTGTCAGTGCAGCCTAGAAACTCATTCTGATAAATGAAAGCCACATCAGTGATGTTGATCATCATCTTATCCGTGTCCTCGTTGAAATAAAAGCGGCATTGTTTCAGCCATTCAAAGTCTGTGGGGCTTTTGATGTGCAAACGACACTGTGTGAGAAGAACAGAAAATATCAGTTTTTGCTGGGTGGTTATCTATCTTTTGGAGTTGTCTCAAAGGGACGTACACAAATGCTTAATAATATCTGAGGGTTGTGATATATTCAGTAATTTAGCATTCAGTCATGACATATCAAAACATCCAACCTTGCCAGTTGACATAACCCCAGAAGTGACTGCATGGTAATTTGGCAGTCTGCATTAGCTAAATTGCCTATTTTAGAGCTTTCAAAATTGAAAAATTCTAAAATACGGAACTCAAATGAGCAACTATCAACATTGCTGAGACTTTATTAGAATAATAATGAGCATATAGCATGTAAACCGTAAATAAACTGGATGAATATATTCTGGCACTCACCAAATCATCAAAGATGTCCCTCTGGTGTACGTGAATGGTGATAAGGGTTTCATACTTTGTCCGTTCAACAGCTCCAAGGTCCTTTGTGGTCATGTCAATTAAATTGTTGAGGAGCTCAAGAAAAAAATGGTTGGTTTTAGCCATGATCTTACGGTCATATCTGGCATTGCTCAAAGCATCCTCAGAATCTTTCGTCCAGATCATCTGGATTCCCAGTAAACCAACCTTAACCACAAAAACCAGTAGTCCAGTTAATATACTATACCAAAAACATTTTTTAAAATGTACTTTATACTTTTGTATAATGTACTTTTAAATTGTATCATTGTTATTATTTTGAATACCTGTGCAGGAAAGGAGTCCAAAAATTCAATCAACTCAAAACCAGAGTCTTGAATGGTAAGTGCAGCCTGACGGATGACAAGGTGCAAAGACCTCTGGGATTCTTTCAGTAGTGCATTAAGCCAGACCTCCACATTGCCCTCTGCTATGACAGGCCTGTCCAGCTCAACTGTCTCACCCTCTCGTGATGATATCGCCAAAACCTTATCATACATCTAAAAGCAAATCCAGTGTTGGTTATTTCTGAAAAGCAGATATTTTCAAGCAAATGTATACTTTCCAAACATGCCTCAAAAGCCTGATGGATTATATTTGATACTCACATTTTAACATGATGTTTCTCAAAAAAGTATGTATGGATAATCAACTAAGTTGCTAAAAGAAGTGTTTATCTTACTAACACTATACAAGTTATTCTTATTTGCTTTATAAAAATGTGTACCACAACATTGTCCCAATTGCTTGGTTAGTTGTTCACTTTGACTTTTCATATCATCACTTTTATGTTTTCCTTTGTTCAGATTTCCGGCCACTCTTTAATTGTCATGGTAACTGATTATGACTCATTCTGTTCAACTGTTTGTTATTAATCACCCTTGTTTGCCCTAATATTTAAGGTGCTGTGTTTTCAGTTCTCATTTGTCCGGTCACGTTAATGCTTAGGTTGTGTCTGCCTTGTTGACTCGTGTGGATTATTAAAGACTTTCTGAACCTTATCTTCTTCCTTGTTGTGTGCTCTCTACAACCCAGCGTGACAGACATGAAGAGGGACGTTTTTAGAGTAAGAAAGCAGGCTTTCTAGCAGTGATCACCTTTTCATGGAAGCTGACACATTTGATGTTGTCGAAGATGTTGAGCAGGTGAGCCTGGATGGTGTGCGAGTCAGATGCTTGACCCAAAATCTCCAGCAGTGCAGGATCTGACACAAAGAAGAAACGTGGAAACAGCAATCGCTTTTTCTCCAGATACCTGTAAAGCAGAAGACAAGCTTAAAATTAGCAGCACTATAAATTAGATTCATTTTAACCTGACTAAAATAAGCAACTTAAAAATATAATTTCACAATTGAGATAAAAACTCTGGCAAACTTGTTTATCACAGATTTTTTTTTGTTTTTTGTCCAACTCAACCTTGCGTCACCTGTGACTACAGAACTGCAATGTTCCCAGGTGCATCTTGCTATATAAACTGGTTATAAAACTGCTAAATCCTGATATAAGGACTAGACTGAAAAACAGATGTGGTATGTACCCTGTGAGAGATTTTTGACACATCTCTAGCTGTTCCAGCAGGTGAGGCAGCAGCTGACCCATAGTCTCATCTCCCACACACGACTGGACTACATTGGGCATCTCATGAGCTCGAGTCATGATTTTCACCCACGATTTATCGATGTTGGAGAAGCGCTTTGCCTCCTGAAAGAGACGGTTTCACTTGAATTTGTTAAGATTTCAATGTTATGATATATTATTTCAATCGTGAAGTACAATTATAAAGCACAATTTTAAGTATGTAATTATTAGAATTTTTGGTAACACTTTACAATAAGGTCTCATTTAACATTAGTTAATGCATTAGTTAAAATGAACTAATGAACATTTTATTTTTACAACATCTATTAACCTTCGTTGAGGTTAGTTAAATATCTAATCGTTCATTGTTTGTTCATGTTAGTTAATAGATACAACATTTTAATGTTGACCATATTTTAATAATGTATCAGTAAATGTAGAAATTAACATAACCTAAGATGAATAAATCCTATGTAGGTATTGTTTATCGTTCATGTGAACTAATGTAGTTTACTAATGTTAACAAATTCGACTTTATTGTAAAGTGTGTTTTGGTGAGAAACACAACGGACAAATTGTAAGATTCATCTAAAAAATGTCTTGTAACATTTTTATAAGAGTATCATATATAATATTATTAATAAATGTTCAAGACAACTTCTAAAAATGTTTAATTATCAAGCATTAAACAAAGCAATATTAAACATTAAAAAAAATATAAACATATATTTACTGCATATTGGGTAGTTAGTAAATATAACTTAAAATACATTGACCTCATGTGGGTTGAAAATCATAATGTGCCATGAGCATGTCCTGTTCCCCCACTCTTTTCCCCATCGTTCCTTCACTTTCAATAAAATGGCCAAAAAAGTGTCAATGTGTGGTAGTGAGACTGAATTACTGATATTACCTTTGGCAGCTGTTTTGCTATGTCTCCACCAACAAAAACAGCTTCAAGGTAAATCCAGAGGTTCTGTACAGTCATCCAGTTCTCAATGATATCTGTTGTATTGGAGAGGTTCTGAACCCACTTCTGGATCTGGGCTTTGAACGGTGTGTTGTATCTACAGAGATATAAGACACAAGGTCAGGAGAATTAGAGGATAAGCTAAATAATTGTTCCAAATCATTTCATTTGATTTTCCTATGCCAATGTACTCCATAAACTAAATGCAATACCACAACTCAACACGGTCAATTTGCCAAATTCATGAGAGAAACTATTTTTTATCAATTCATTATTAAATCATTAATTTTCACAGAAATAAGTAAATAGCACTTGAATCATTGAATATAAATAAACTGTAACTTCACGGACAGAAGAATTTTCCAAAGAAATGAATTGTTGATCTAATGGCTCACCTGTTGCTCATAAGGGAACCAAGCACCATCAGACTGTCCTCCATGTTAGTAATGATCTCAGATGTACTGTCTCCTCTCAGAAGGAGCTCGCCTCTGGTTTTAAAGTGGGCAAAGGTAAAGGTCTTGTTGTCCCACTCCGCAATTACTTGCTTGAGTTTCTGCTCGATGTCACGCTCCTTCACAGCACTGATACAGATATCCTGCACAAATGTGTTGTTACAATTATAATGGATTCTTTACAAATTCTTTAAAAGTGGAGAACTTTAAGGCCCAAACTACAATCGAATCTCTATTTATGTTTATGGAATTAAAAACTAATTCTGACCTCTATTTCTTCTTTGTACTTCAGCAGTGGGGCTTCCATGATGTTGCGAAGCTTGAAGTTATCAGTTTCAACCTCAAAGGTGTGACTTGTAACCTCAGTAATTCTCTTCCAGTGGCGTGTCATCATTGCTTTGTTAGTCATTAGATCCAGCAATGGGCAGCACTCACTAAATTCGTCAATAGTTTTTTTCAGGTCAAGAAATGCCTGCCACTCTTTAAGGGCCCGCGGCAGCTTACGGCACCTACAAAACAAAACAAAACAAGAAAATTTAAAGGTGTGAAATTTAAAGTTCACTGTGTCTGATTTCACATTTAAAGATATTTTTTTGTCCACTATTACTTTGAATTAACATTGAGTGACTACATATAGTAAAGTAAATCTTGCTGACTCCAAATTACTCTGTTGTAAACAGATATCCATAGATATCCATACTTATTATTTAACTCAAGCATACTTTAAATTGCATCAGACAGAAAACTCTCCTATCATCCTATTATTCTGAAACGATTATTGCATTACACTGGTTCTTGCTCCAACACAGCTGACTTTAATTTCAGTTCTTGACAGGCATGGAGAATGAATCTCTTCTCTGAGAAGCTTCTGCGATTACCAGAGCAGACCAGCACAATTGAAATCCCCTAGTGCCTTCATGCTTTTCAATGTAACTTATTACATGACTGCCAGAGAGAGGGTCTTCAGAAATTTAGTTTGACTTCTGTACCCTTCTCACCTTGTCTGAAACTCAAGAAGTTCATTGTTGATTCTGTCAATGTGAATGTCGGCCCATGAGATGTCATAGTAACCATTGACTGTGTCAATGACACTGTTGTAGAGTCCATAGAGCTTTTGGAGAAGTGTCAACTGTTTCTTGATCTCAAGCAACTGAGGATGCTGGGTAACAGATAGGCCGAATAGCTCCTCTCCACCTGTGTATGTGATGTACTTGCGGAAGAGGTTGTCAAAGCGATTCTGTGAAACGGCAGATCATTTTAAAATAAATAATCAAACCAAGGATTAATTTATATGTATACATAAATTACATAATATATATATGTAACCAACATCAAGTATATGTACTATGTAAGAACAAAGAGAATATGGAGTGGTACAGTGGACATAAAACTAGTTCAGTTATGTTGGAAAGCAGTAAGTTATATAATACATAAATTATAATGTCACGGATACGGTCATGTTTAGTTTCTGAGTTCTAGGGCAAATTCCAAACGGCGTTTTTGCACCCTTGAAGGGCACTTCGGGAAGGGGACACCATTTGTAAGCGTGTTCCAAATGAAAGTGAACAACTGAATCCCTCCACGAAGGGCCTTTCCACAAGTCCGATAGCGAAAGGAAAGGAACATGTAATGGTCACTTCAAGGAAGTAATTTAATTGTTTATGTTCATGTGACTCAGGGTGACGAATCTTCACGATTCATTTCAAATTTAGATATGGCGGAAGGGTTGGAGTTAACGTATAAACATTTTCGCCATGCATTTCATATTTAGTTTAGAAAGTTTCAGAGATGTAGTTATGACACTACACACTTATGAATAATTATGTATTAATTATGTAAACATCCAGTATTATAGCCACATTAATAACGTTAGTAAGAAACCAAACCGTTTGTAAATCTGTCAAGATTTCAGTGAGATTAGAGTATTTGTGTTCTCACCTTACATCAGGTACCACAGAGCCTGCCAGAAAGCTAGCCTCTGACAAGATGGCCGCCGGTGATGACGATAGAGACTCCGCCGTAAGACATCTAGCCTTTATTATGGATATCTATGCTTGTGAGTACTTCCGATTGGAATTTGCCCCTAGTCATTCAGTCGTTGTCATGGTTTCCAATTAGTTACACACCTGTTTCCTGTTCCTTTGATTAACATCCTCAGTGTATTTAAGCCTTCAGTTCTCTCCTCTGTTCATTGTCTTGTGTTAATGTAAGTTGGCACATGTATGATATCTCTCTTTGTGTTAATTAAGACTAATTCTCATTCATTCTGTGTCACACAACTCTCTATATAGGATAGGATATTTACTATATGCTAACCCATGACATATACTTTGTACCAAATTATTTAAAGGGGAGAACAAAAACTATAAATTAACAAAAAGTATTCAGTGTAATGATGTTATATTATGATAGTGTGTCAAGGAAATGTATGTTATGTTTATGCAAACAGAATTTACAGGATACTGTACCTGAAACATAATAAGCCTATCACTGGCATCCTGGGGAGCCAATCCAACCACCATGGGACCATCCTAAAGATTTGACAAGCAGAAAACCAGAGAAACGTATGCACATTGTTAATTCAAGATAAACAACCACTTTGTTTTTCCTGTGCAGTGGGAACATCTCGGGTTACTTGACTGTAACCCTGTCCCCTGACAAAGCGGGAATGAGATGCTACGCTTGATTCAGTGCTCTGGGAGCAATTTTTGTTGTGACCAGTTGTCAAACCCTTTTCTGTCTTTAGGGATCACCGTGGACGCAGATGTCCGCAGTGGACGCAGAACAGTACATTCTTGGCCTAGCCTGACTTTGCTCAGGGTATTCTGAATGTGCCCGCATCGTGATCGAATCCCATACGTCCCCTAAATATGTCGTTCTCTGGGTAGGAGAGAATGCTATTGTTGACGTTGAGTCTCAACCCCAGAGAAACTAGATGAGCTAGTCGACATCTCTCTTCCGTAATGCCAGCTCTTGTGACTGTGTTAATATCAGCCAATTGTCTATGTAATTCAAAATACAGATGCACTGGAGTCGCAATGGAGACAGTGCTGAATCCATGTACTTTGTGTATGTGTGGCGTGATAAAGCTAAGCTGAATGGAAGAACCTGATATTGATAAGCTTTGCCCACGAAAGCGAACCTCAGGAACTTCCTGTGTTGTGGCAGAATTTTTAAGTGAAAATATGCGTCTTTGAGATCGATCGTGACGAACCATTCGCAATGTTGAATTTGCGACATGATCATCTTGATAGTTAGTATCTTGATATTGAGCATTCTGACAGAACGGTTCAAGCCTCGAAGATCTCAAATCGGACGCAACACCCCATCTTTCTTAGGAAACAGGAAGTATCTGCTGTAGTAGCCTGACTCTCTCTCTCTGGGAGGGGAACATGCTCTATGGCCCCTTTGACCAGAGGAGATTGCAGCTCTTGTGACAGTAAGTGTGCCTGCTCTGGTTTCACTGTAGTGGGGACCACCAAATTGATTCATGGAAAATGGCGAACAAATTGGTTCCTGTAAACTTTTTCTACTTTTGTTAGGACCCACATAGAGATACCAGACAGTAGGTTCCATGCTGCCAAGTTCTCTGAAAGGGGTACCAATTTTGATACTTCCCTTTGGGGGGATGTTGTGTGTTCCATATCCTGTGCAACAACTGGAAGCAACTGCCCCCTGAAATACCAGAGGCGGCGTGGATGGTACAGAGGTTTCGTGGGGTGCCGGGAAGGGGTGATGCTGATTAATTTTTACTTGCCCCGTCCTGAAGGGGGTCACCCCACAGAGCTGGGTGCAAGACCATGAAGATTTAATCTTTTTGGAGATGATAGTCCTGAAGTCTGGCCTTTTTGGAGGCTGCTGAGGGCGACGAGCCGGTCCCGCGAGGAATGCTCGGAGGTAGGCAACTCATAATCCATACCGGATTCAAGAGATTCATTATCCTCTGCACGAGCCGAAGAAGGGCCAGGGTATTCTGAATGTGCCAGCATTGTGATCGAATCCCATACGTCCCCTAAATATGGATGCACAATTTCGGGATCGAGCAAAAGGACATCTGGGTCTGGAGAGAGTGCGAGCGATAGGGACAGACCCGTCTCTTGCCCCTCAGATACATTCAAGAGCCCCATGATGGCATAGCAGTGCTGGCCCTTGGAAGTAAACAAGACGAGTGAGTAGAATTTTAACCGTAAATAAATCACAATGCTTGCATTCGCCCTCCTGCAAACGCAAGGGCAGCGTGCTCATCCTCCAAACAAACGAAGCAATACTGGTGTGTGTGTCACATTCAGACACCATTTACTTTGCACACAGCTCATTTTTCTTTACTTTTCCTTTTTCACGTGTTTAAAAGAGTGAGAGGAGAAAGAGATAATTTTCTGCGCATTGTCTAGTGAAAACTAACTCCTAGCAAAGAGACAGATAGAGCTTGAGTTACACACATAAATACAGTATGGTCTGAAGACAAAAATACCTGTAGATGCACCTGTGGCACATCTAATTATAGCCTCTCATGTGTGTGCATTCCAATGACTTCACTCTTTGAGGTTATAAAAGTTCTAAGTCAATTTAATTTACTTGTTGCACACATATTTCATAGCTGGTCACAAGAAAAGTGTTTGCCAGAGCGCCGATTCAAGCACAGCATTGAGAGTAGCTTTTGAAAGGGAACATCAGTTGCTTCAAAGAATCACTCAGATTGTTGTGTGGCTTGATATCTGGCATTGTATGTTACAGAATTCCCACAGGAATATAAATGCAGGAAAACAATTGTGTTTGGGCTTGAAACCATAATTGCCTGAGGGATCGTCTCAAAGCAAGATAAATGGATGGATAGATTGTACCTGCCCCTCAGGACTCACCCTATCATAGTCATGGTAGAAGTACTGGCAGTCTTCCACAAAGGTCTCAACATTTTTGATGAGTTCTCCTCTAAAGTTTGGTTGGAGGGACACCAGCTCATTCTGCACCTCTGTGCTACGGGAAAGCAGTTTCTCCCAGGTGTACCGAAGTGTGTCCACTTTCTCCGCTTCCTCTTTGGCAATCAATAATCCATACTTATGTAGCATGGCGTACGATTCCTACAGGCCAAAACCAGAGAAAGAGACATTGCAGTCCTATCATAAGATAATACATAACTGTTTTATGTTCTGTACCAGTTTACTTTCTTAATGCTTCAGCAAAAATACATATTAAAATGACTAAAATTGAAACAATAAAAAAAATTGAAAAATAATAATAATCTGTAATTATTTACCCACTATGATTTATTTATTCATTTGTATGTATGTATGTATGTATGTATGAATATGCACTGAATGTGGAACATAGTAGATTTCTTCACAGCTCCAAAAAGGAGAAGAGAAAAAAAAACACAAGTCTGTTCAACATACAAGTTATATATATATAACTTGTATATATATACATATATATATATATATATATATACGGCATATTCAAGGTCTTCTTTAATCAAGTTGTAGGGAATTATTATTAGGAGTTGTGCCAGCTGTGGTCAACATGAATTATAGTTACATGAAAAAGAGCTGCGTAAAGATTATTTAAAATGTCATCATGTGTTATTTTTCCGTTTAATTGTTTGTACCTCAATTGGACCAACTTGAAAATCTATGGAGATCTGGTGTTCTCTGATCTCTTTGAGCGTTGCCATGGCGATACGAATATCATCCAAGTCTTTAATCTGCCTGTTGAGTTTCTTGCTCGCCTCATCTATAAAAGTGAAGATCTGTTCCATCTCCATATGATACTTCCTGTTGCAATGGTGACCAAAATCCACCATCCAGCTCTTTGTCTCAGCAGTAAGGGCCAACTTCAGATCCACTGTAGGTAAATTCAGCAACACACAAGGAATAAAGGGGCGTTTTGTAGCTTAATAATAATAATAATAAAGTAATTGTATTCTCCAAAAGCTGTAACTCTGCTAGCAAGCACTGCTAATTATGTCTCATAGAGGCTTGAAATAATAATAATTAATAAATTAATCTAAATTAAATAAAAAAAAGTTATATGAATATATAATAACCTACAAACAAGTGCAGCAATAATAAACATGTTCCCTGTATTGAAGCAATCAGTAGCTGTGCCATTTTAATAAACAAGCCTCTTGGCTGTCTGCTTAGCTCACTATCACTGTTAGAAGACTTAGTTTCTGTTGATTCAGAGTCTGTTTACCTGTATATAGTGCCAGAGCTCCAACTGAGAAAAACTCAGGTTCTGCATTAATCTCTAGCTCCAGATCTCTGTAGTACAAGATCTGAGACTCAAATTCAGAAAGAAGAGGGTTCCCCTGAATGAATTTCTGGATGGTTTCCTCTCTATCTTTCTTCCAGATGTGGTGATAGTGGCTAAAGCGTTCCAAAGCGTTCATTATTTCCTGTGTAACAGTACATGACAAGTATCACGCATTACACATCAAACAAAATCACATTGACATATTATAAACACAACCGAATGAAGCAAACATATTCAGCAGGGGCTATTATAGACTTGTTCTCATGGGACAATCATATGTTTGACTTGCAAATAATAAGTATGTTTTTATATGCCTTAAAGGAAAGTGGCAAATTCTAAATATCTGTATTGAAAAATCTGTAGTGTACTGTGAATTTCCAAAGAATTTCCAAATTGTGTTTACAGTAAAATACTCACAATAGAAGTCTATGGGTCAAGGCAGTTGAGAGGGTTTAGAAAGCAGATATGTACAGCTTATATTTTTGTAAAAGTGCTAATATTGACTCTCCACTACAAAATTGTGCTGAAGTTCTTTTCTAGGTCGGAGGATGGCCTTCTGGTTATGCCTTAATTGACACACAATAATAACATCGTGTAGATGAAGTTTATTTTATTTAATCTAGAATTTTTCATTCAGTGGGATTCATTTTATTTGCCTAGTTTTCAAATAAATAAATCGGATTTGAATAATTTTAGTCTGTGGGCAAATCTCTGGTAAATTGATTAATAATAGTCAGGGACATTTTCATGAAAAAAAAAAAAAAAAAAAAAAAAAAAAACATTACAACAACAAAAATTCAGACCTTCTTGAATGAGTTGATGGATGTACTAAGCACAGAGACCAGCTTGACAATCTCTTTGTTCTCAGAGATGCTTTTGTGGTAGTTCTTGATTTGGATGGGAATGGCCTGGTTTGCAGATGCCGATATATCTGAGGTACTGCCTTCAGGAGGAAAACAATACACAAAGAGTGATTACATTTAATAAACAAGAGCAGAGAGGAGCTCTAAGAGAAGAATATCTCTGAAAAACAGTAATATAATATTTTTGCCTCAAATCAGTTCTATGAAGGATCCTTCATCTCTAATCTATTTTAAGGAATGAAAGATTTACAGGCAGAGTCGCTTCATTACATAGAGATATGTTGTTGTGGCACTACTATACTCAGTCAATTTTGTGTCAGTTTCCCTATTCTGAGAGCGAGTGAGCGATAGGGACAGAATAAAGAATTTGGATAAGATTACTGTGACAATAAGAACATGTCACCACTTCATAAAATCACATCCACTGTCTTTGCATTCATTATCTTTATCTCCCTTTCATTTATCAAATGGTTGGAGATCAGCTTATCCATCCAGAGCTTTTATTTTCAGTCATTAAAAAGACCATTTTTTAACTGACCAAGGACCCGTTAGTTCTTGATATGCTCTGCTGAGCTGTGTAATTACAGAGGATGAGGAAAAGTCGTACCAGCGAAGCTGCGATAGGTTGATTCACCGTCTTCTGATTCACTCTCTTCTTTGCTCTGTTTCAGAGCGGCCATGCGTCGCTCACTCATTTTCCTCTGTGACAACAAAAATACTCAAGTCTGACATTTTGCATGCATTACACAAAAATAAGAAATGCATAGATTTGGTATTGCAACTTTTAAGTTCACACCAGTTAGAGAAAACTAAATAATTACAAAGAATGAGAGTAAAAGGAGAATAAAATACTAGGTAAGGTACATAATAGGCTACTTAAAGTCAACATAAAATAGTTTTTGAAACCCATTTTACTTCTATAATGTGACATTTTCAAGTGTCTTTAACAAAAATGAATGCAAGGTTGAACTTTTAGGTTGAAAAATAAGAGGCCTTGGTGACATCAACTAAAAAACGAAATGAGTTTCAGGGTTCTGCATTTTAATGAAAGACTACGAAGAGCAAGAGTAACATTTATATGTTACAATAGAACAAAGAAACAAGTGAAATAAACAGTGCTTTATGTTTTTCAGGTAAGTCTAACAGTATTCAGGTACAGAAATTGAATAATCAAATATAAAATAACTGCATATTCTTTACTGTATAACTTAAATATAATTAATTTACATTTTAATTATTAATCTAAATTGTTTTTTAAGCTACATAAGTGATTTTATCTTTGTGTTTTGTTGTTTGATTAACATTAATGACAGACCGCAGCAGGCATATTAGGCTGCCGTCACTTTAAGACCAAATGCACCAGATCCAATATGATGATACACATCCATTTTCTTTCTCAATTGTTTATGTTCACTAGCCATAAGCGACTGTGTTTAAGGATACTTACTGAGACGGGCATTTTGACATCATTTCTCATGTACGTGTCAGTTCAAGCACAAAAAGAAGTGGAAGACAACGGAATTCGATGTTCACATGCTGTCTGTGCTGCTCTCTGTGTGCGCACAGAAAACACGGAAACCGCACAATTTCTGATTTTAGTTCTCTTTCGTGTCTTCTTGCACAATTGTTTAAAATCGCTTGAATGTTTAAACTGACAGGATCTAAAACAGGTGCAAATAATGTCAATTTTATAACTTTCGCTCTATGATGGTTAAACTTTGCAATTAATCCGATAATATTTTCGAACCATGGGGCCGGATCTGTAAGGGTCAACTATAATCTCTTTGCTTGACATCGCACATCGTGTGATGTGACTATCGCGAATGCGCGCATTGTGATACCGATGCTAAAACGATAAATCATGCGGCCCGACTCGGTATGAATAAACACAGCCTATTTTTAAATGTGTATATTTCTTAAAAGTTAACTTAGTCAAAAGTTCATTTAAATTTTTCTTTTTTTTTGGAACAAAAAAGCTTCAGCAGACACAACAGTGTCTGTATACTAAAGTGCACAAAAAAGAAGACGGCTTGATTAATTATTCATTACAGCACGTGTTGGTTTCCTACGACAGGCGTTTCAAACAGTGAGATGATCGCATTCAGTAAGTGAAAGATGCATTAATGGCTCAAAAACGAGTGTTTGTTTTTGCATGGAAGAAAATTAATGACAAATAAAATCAAATAAAACCTTGGAAATTCTCTCTTTGCTCCACTGTCCAACTCCTTTGCTGACGCTGACCACACAGTCCACAGCTCTGTTCAAGGCTTGCTGAACCTCATCTATCCCTGGAACCATGACGATGTTGGGGATGGTTAAACACACTCCAGCCTTAAAGATGGGCTGCGACCCACTTCCCTTCTGCCGACTGGGGGAATCTGCTTCTGCTGCATGGGAGGTGACATTTATTTACAATGAGTTAGAGTTGGCCAACCAAATAATTATAGGAAGCTTCGTGCTTGAAAAAAGAATAAACGTGAGGTCACATGTTCAGTTGCTTGGCAAAATTGGTCTTTTCAATAACAATCCACTAATTCTCCACACAGACTTCGCTCAATTTCAAGTTGGTAATTTGTTGCCCTGACCAACAGAAAGCTGCTTGGTTTAAAAGTGACGTCTGCATGAGCTGCACTATGCTAATAGACAATAGACTTTTTGTCTGTGAAATTTCAAGAAAAACTTTTCTGACTTAATGGAATGAACTAAAAATGAATTTACTAAATTATTATCAGAAAAACAACCAACCCAGAAATTGCATCAGGGATATCGTGTGGATACGCTTGCGTAGGGTCTCCAGTGTGTTACGGGTTAGGCGCAGTAATGCATCCACATTCCGATGGTTAAAATGAGAAAGCAGCTCCTTTGCCTCCTCCTCCATCACCTTCATCAGATCCCTCTTTTTCTTCTTTCTCACCAGTGGGGAAGAGGGGCCAACGCTAGGGGCCATGGTGCTACGTGACAAGAGACGACCCTCGGATTTACATTCCTCCTCTCCTTTGAATAAATGGAACAGAACATGGTGTATTCAATATTACACAGTAGTGATTTCAAACGTTCATCTCTGATGACATATTAGAGCGCGAATTATTGCGGTTTGGCAAGATTGTGATTTATCTATTTCCATGGGGTGTAAGCACCCAGTATTGAAGCATGTTATTTATTTTAGGAGACAGGTTTACATGTTTTTAGATTCACCAGATCGTACACTTAACGTCTCTGTTCAAATAAAACATGAAGAAGGATCATATACGATTCATGCAACTACTCAGGCTGCTTCTATACATATGGGTCAGGATGAGATTTCAGGCCTCACAGAGGTGAGACACTCAGAGATTAACATGGATGTAGTGGCAAATACTTCAGAGATGCCAGTGGTAGAGGTAACAAGTTTGAATACTGATAACACTGGTAAAGGTAAAGAATTTTTAGTGGCTGAACAGGGCAAGTCAATCGTTATTTATATAGTGCTTTTTACAATACAGATTGTTTCAAAGCAGCTTTACAGAGATAACAGGAAAATAATGGAACAAGTTTGTTTCCAGAAGAAAATAGCGCCACAGTCCGTCTTAAGTAAGTTCAGTGATGTTTAATTATTGTTGTAAGTATGGGTTTGAAATGTGTTGTAAGTATGGGTTTGAAGATAACTCTCGATATCCTTAGAAGGATCTCTCTTTGTATACTTTCTTTATATACTCTTCTAGAAAATACTTTTGGAAAGCAGGTTAATGTTAAGGACTTTTTTTCTGATGTAGAGAAGTTTTTAAAGTCATTTACATTTCTTGAGAAGACTGTGGGGGTTGATCTCTTGAGTTAAATTAAGCATTTCCGTCTAAATAAGCATTTAACTGCAGTTAAAAAGTAATGATAATAATAATTTGTTACATTTATATAGCGCTTTTCTGGGACCTCAAAGCGCTTTACATGGAAGGGGGAATCTTCTCAACCACCACCAATGTGCAGCATCCACCTGAATGATGCGACGGCAGCCATTTTGCGCCAATACGCCCACCACACACCAGCTTACTGGTGGAGAGGAGACAGTGATGAAGCAAATCAGCATATATGGGGATGATTAGGAGGCCATGATGGACAGAGGCCCAGGGGCAAATTTGGTCAGGATGCCGGGGTTACACCCCTACTCTTTTTCGAAAGACATCCTGGGATTTTTAATGACCACAGAGAGTCAGGACCTAGGTTTAACATCTCATCCGAAGGAAGTAAGATAAAAATAGAAAAAAGAAGAACTTTTGTAATTGACCTTCCATGCATCCATGCAGTCATAAAACAAATGTGAGCGCAGGGGTGCAATCTTATTCTCTCCAGATAAAAGAGTTAATGTTTTAAAAACAGAGGAACCTGTAAATGGTAGACTTGTTGTAGTAAAGGCTGATATTGAAGGAGTTCTTTTTTATTTTGTAAATGTATATGCACCTAATGTGGGGCATGAATGAGTTATCTTTTTCAGTATGTTAAGCAATAAATCAGTGTTCTGATTGTAATATAATTATGGGAGGCGATTGGAATTGTACTGAAAATGTTACTATTGTGGCAGATTATATATCCACAAGTGAGACAATATACTTGGATTAAAATGATGGATAACAGAGTGAGTGCTCGATCTATGTGTCCAATTATTTTAGTAGTCGGATTATTGATTGTTTTTTCGTTCCATAGGGTTCACTGATCATCATTTGGTTTTTCTCACTATAATTTTGTCCAAGTGTATATAAAAAAAAAAAAAAAATATATATTGGCATGTTAACATTAAATTGCTTTAGGATATACATTTTTGTAAACATTTGAAACTTGTTGGCAACAGTGGGGGGAAATAGGGAAAACAAATATTAAATTGTTTTGTTTTCAACTCACTGATAATGCCACTAAAAAAATAACCATTCAGTCAAAAAAAGAAAGCATTCAGTCAATTGAGAAGGACCTATCAAATATGGAGGTGGATCGAATTATTTGATATGATCCTAATTTGCTTAATAACCTGCAAGAAAAAAAAAGATAATTGGGGGTAAAGGGATCTCTAGTAAGGTCTTGGTTTGTCTCTGTTAATGACATGGATGCCCCTAGTGCTTATTTTTGTCAATTTAGAGTGCAAAGTGGTAGCCTGGGAAAACCCAGACGAACTTCTGGCAAATTTAGATTTGCTCTGCAAGTCAGTCTGGCCAAGAGCCCATTCAAGCCCATTTCTAATCTTTCCAAATCAAGGCACCAATCACAAACGTCGAGGTGGGCTTTACACGATGACGATCGATCTCATTGGTTTTAGGTCTATCCAATTGCGCCCAGAGGCATTTGAGCGACGTCCATTGGTGACACCCCTTTGGAAATAGGCTGTGAATGAACCTTCCCCAGACCCACTCTCAGTTACGACTGAGAAGGGTGTGGTGTCAATCAGGCTAGCAAAGTGGCAGAACCGAAACAGATTGCATGTCTTCGCCTTCCTGATGGGAGGGTGACCAGTAATATTACAGAGATGAGATGCAGTGACTTTTTATTCCAGTCTTTAAAATCAAGCGTAGCGTCAGGTCTGGCAGGTCTGTCAGGCTCGCATCAGCTGACTCTCAGTTGATCCACGTCTACCTATAGGAATACAACGCCTATAACCATATACATATTAGCTCCTTCAGTATTATCAGCAGCTATCGCGTTTCTCAGGAGCCAATTACCCTCCTCCATCCCCAGCTCATCAGTCAGGATTTGGCATTCTGATTTCCCTCGAATCAGAATAAATTCTTGACTTATGTTGTACTTTAATATCTTGAATTAATGATATCTGCAATAAATTCATGTTGGTTCTGTTTACCCTAAGGGGGGTTATTGCTGCTTTCCCTGCTCTTATCCATGCGAGGCTGCAAGGATGTGCAGGGAGTTCTTGCCCAGAACAGAACCATACCGCCAATCCAAACTGTATGCTAATTGTCAATCGTATTTGACGATAGTGGTCCTGACAGAAATGCTGATCAGTGTGATATTGATTGTACTGAAGAGCTAATTCAAGACTTGCATCAAATAGACTCAGACTCTAAGACTGCCTTGGACACTGAGCTGTCTTTTCAAGAACTTACTGCTACAATTGGTTAGCTTGGTACTGGACAATCTCCTTGTATTGATGGGCTTCAGTCTGAATTTTACAGGCGATTCTGGAACTGTATTGGTGGAGATTTATATGAGGTTCTCTGTGAATGCAGCAAAGATGGTTATTTGCCTGTATCTTGTCAATGTGCTGTTTTATCTTTTTTTTACCCAAAAAAGGGGGATTTATCTTTTTTTTTTAAATTGGAGACCTGATTCATTACTGACCACTGATTATGAAATTTTGTCCACGTGTCTTGCTAACAGATCTAAAAAATATCTAAACTTAATTGTACATAAATATCAAACTTATTGTATTCCGGAGAGAATGATAACTTGTTTTCAATTCGGGACATTTTAGACATTTGTAAAGGTTTTGAAACGAAAGTTGGTCTAATTTCTTTGGGTCAAGAAAAAGCCTTCGATCGGGTTGATCATGATTATCTTTTTAATGTTTTAAAGCATTTGGTATTGGTGACAATTTTTAAAACCTGGTCAGATTGCTGTGTACAGGTGCTGCTTGCATTGTTAAAGAGATAGTTCCCCCAAAAATGAAAATTAGCCCATGATTTTGTCATGGTTCTGCCTTCTTATCTGTGTATCTTCCTAGTGTTGTGGCAGGCCCCCTTGTTATCCTGATCCAGTCTTTACTGCTTTACCCGTGTCGCCTGTTATGTCTTGATTAGTCTCCTTATTTAATCCCCTTGTGTTTGCTGTCTTGTGTCGGTTCATTGCCAAATGTTACTTGTGAGTATCCTGTGAAAGTCTTGTCATAGAAAGTCTAGTCATTGTTAGTATCTCTCGAAGTGTTGTTTGTTTTCTAGTATTTTGTCAGTGTCGTTGTCTAGTTAGTCACCATATAGTCCTGTCTTGTTTTGCCCCCTCGTGGGCTTTGTTTTCCCTTTTCGTCTTCAATAAATCCTGTGTTCATTGCATCTGGTGTCTGCGCCTGGGTTCTCCTCTCCATCCACATAACAGAATGAACCGACCAAAGAAGAACCCAGCAGACAGTATGTGCTTTCCTGCCAAGCGACCTCCGGGCCCCTCTGGTCAATGTTGGTTATCAACTCCCCTCAATAGAAGCAGCGTCAACTTTCCATACTCGCCTGAGGGTGAGTGGATCCTGTCGAACTACGCTCGGCTTTATGATCATTTCTCCCGGGAGGAGTCAGAGACGGCATCCTCGTGGTCTTCGCCTGCTGCCTGCCTACCAATAATCCCGGAGGGTCGCGTATTAGCGGTGGTCACGAAAGAGAACCAGGCTCACCTCGTCTCGACTCCTGAGGCGTCTTCCACACCCGCTGACCTCCGTGGTAAACGAGGGAGACGGGTTTCTTGGGATTCCCCCTCGGAGTCATCGTCATCTGAGCTCACCCAACCAGAAGAGGTCTTCCCTGTTCCCGTTACGGCTTCCGTTGAGCCCGGCCAGCCGGTCGCGAGCCCTGCTGTGATCATTGTCCCGCGGCCAAAGAGAAAGAGGAGAAAGAAGGGAAATTCCTGTTCCCCATCTCCATCTTCTCCTGAGTCTGCTGCCGCGAGTGCTGTAAATGAAGTTGCGACTGTAGGTGCTGTTCCTGTATCTGCAGTCGCCACCGCTGTTCCGGAAGCTGCAGCTATAGGCGCTGTTCCGAAGTCTACAGCTGTGACCGCTGTTTCTGAGACGACATCTGTGAGTGCTAGTCCTGCATCTGCTGCTGGAAGCGCTACTTGTGAGCCCGCGGTTGAGAGGGCGAGATCAGATGAAGTTAAACCTGCCGTGAGAGCCGCGGCCGATCGAGCGGCTGATGCAGTTTTGCAGTCCGTTTCGTCTCAACATGAGATGCCTGTCGTCATAGCTGCCAGGACCCTATCAAATTATTTGTCAAGTCTTGTTAAGATCCTCGAAGTCCCTGTCCGTCCTGTCTTGCCCTCAGTCCCCGCGCCTGCCGCCGAGAGCGCTGCACCCGCGCCTGCCGCCGAGAGCGCTGCACCCAGGTCTGCCGCCGAGTGCGCTCCACCCGAGCCTGCCGCTGGGGCTGCAGTTTCTGAGCCTATGGTGGTCACTGAATCGGAGTTCTGCAGCGTTGATTCTGGGTCAACCTCTGGGAGCTCTGTTCCCGCCCCCCTACCGCCTGCTATTCCTCTTGTCTCCGTTCCACTACCTGCTGCTGCAGTCCCTGTTGTCTCCGGTCATCCATCTGTTTCCCCTGTCGTCACTAGTCCCCGGACTGTTCCCCCTGTCACCACGAAACCCCGGACTGTTTCGCCCAAGTCTCGTCCTTGTGTGTCTTCCTCCAGACCTGCCCTGAGTTCTTGTCCTCAGCCCTCATCCCATGGACCCAAGACCCTCAGTCCTCCCATCCACCCTGGACCACCCCCCATGAACTCTGTTATTCCCCCACCTCCCCTGCCATGTTTGATGTTTCTTATGTTTCACCCGGACCCTATGATTGTGTTTTCTTGTATGCCTTTGATGTTATTTGTTATGTTTTGCTGGTTCTTGTCCCTATCTCAGTCGGTCTTGTCTCATGCTTGATGTTATTTGTCATGATTTGTTGGTTCATGTCTATGTCCTAGTCGGTCTTGTTTTGTGGTCTCCCTGAGGAGCGTCTGGTATCCGCTCCTTAGGGAGGGGATTCTGTCATGGTTCTGCCTTCTTATCTGTGTATCTTCCTAGTGTTGTGGCAGGACCATGACAGACTCATGTTTTGTGTACAAGCGCATGGCCAATTGTCAAGGCCATGTGCTTGTGTTGTCTCGTCTCTTAACCCCGCCCCCTTGTTATCCTGATCCAGTCTTTATTGCTTTACCAGTGTCACCTGTTATGTCTTGATTAGTCTCCTTATTTAATCCCCTTGTGTTTGCTGTCTTGTGTCGGTTCATTGCCAAATGTTACTTGTGAGTATCCTGTGAAAGTCTTGTCATAGAAAGTCTAGTCATTGTTAGTATCTCTCGAAGTGTTGTTTGTTTTCTAGTATTTTGTCAGTGCCGTTGTCTAGTTAGTCACCATATAGTCCTGTCTTGTTTTGCCCCCTCGTGGGCATTGTTTTCCCTTTTCGTCTTCAATAAATCCTGTGTTCATTGCATCTGCTGTCTGCGCCTGGGTTCTCCTCTCCATCCACATAACAGATTTACTCACCCTCAAGTCATCCTAGGTGTATATGACATTCTTCTTTCAGACGAATACAATAGGAGTTATATAAAAAATGTCCTGGCTCTTCCAAGCTTTATAATGGCAGTGAATGGCCGTTTCTGTTTTGAAGTCGATTAAAGTGCTAATCTATCCATTATAAAAGTGCTCTACACGGCTCCTGGGAGTTAATAAAGACTGTCTGAAGAGAAGCAATGCGTTTGTGTAAGAAAAAATACATTTTATGAAGTAAAATAACTAGCTTCTAGCCAAACAAACATACGGATTCCACTTAAGTGTAAAGCGCAACTTATGCAAGTAATCCGACATACTGCTGATATTTACGCTACGCCATGACACACTACGCTACTTCCGACGTCACAAGTTGCGCTTTAGGCATAAGTGTAATCCATATGTTCGTTTAGCCGGTGTTGCGAGCAGGACGAGGCAGAGGGCCGATGTCAGAGAGAATGGCGCGAGGCCCGTGGCGTGATTACTAATTGAGCGACACCTGTGAGACGCACCGGTCTCGTATCTCTTACGGAGGAGCGGAAGCATGAAAGAAGGAGCGACGCCAGTGGAGATCGAGAGAGGACAGGCCTGAACTTATGTTGTGTTTTGTTTTATTTTATGTGACAACAGTCGTCCGTGAGGGGCTGCTGTCTTTTACTTTCGTTTTGTATTTGTTTTATTTTATGTCATTAAAGTCTTTGAATTTTTGCCGGTTTCCGCTTCCTTCTTCCCATAACATCTAACCTTTTTTACAGCCGGAAGCTAGTTATTTTACTTTATAAACCATTGCTTCGCTTCAGAAGGCCTTTATTAACTCAGTGTGGAGCAATTTTATGCACTTAAAACAGAAATGGCCATTCACTGCCATTATTGTCACGGGGCAAGTACAAAAAACGGGAAAAGAACTCAAATGCAAAAACAAGGAGGATTTAATAACAAAAACAGTACAAACACAAATCAAAAACCCACGAGGGGGGAAAACATAATAAATGAACAGCACATGGCACAACATAAACATCCATGTGCAACACAAGACAGGACAGACATGTGACATAACCCCCTCCCTACGGAGCGGCTACCAGACGCTCCATCCGACCCAGGCGAGACAGGAGGGACAGGCCAGGGGGGGACAGGAGAGACAGACCAGGGCGGTGAGGACCCCTCGGGCGGCCAGGGCGGAGACGGCCCCTCGTGCGGCCAGGGCGGAGACGGCCCCTCGGGCGGCCAGGGCGAAGGAGACGGTCCATCGGGCGGCCAGGGCGGTGAGGACCCCTCGGACGGCCCCTCGGGCGGCCAGGGCGGAGACGGCCCCTCGGGCGGCCAGGGCTCAGGAACAGACGACACCGGCTCAGGAACAGACGACACCGGCTCAGGAACAGACGACACCGGCTCAGGAACAGACGACACCGGCTCAGGAACAGAAACCGGCCAGGTGTCTGTTCCAAAACTGTACACCAAAACTGTAACAGCCACAAGAACAGACACAAACACAGAAACAGGAACGGGCACTGGCTCTGCCTCCGGCTCAGGAACGGGCACTGGCTCTGCCTCCGGCTCAGGAACGGGCACTGGCTCTGCCTCCGGCTCAGGAACGGGCACTGGCTCTGCCTCCGGCTCAGGAACGGGCACTGGCTCTGCCTCCGGCTCAGGAACGGGCACTGGCTCTGCCTCCGGCTCAGGAACGGGCACTGGCTCTGCCTCCGGCTCAGGAACGGGCACTGGCTCGGGCTCCGGCTCAGGAACGGGCACTGGCTCGGGCTCCGGCTCAGGAACGGGCACTGGCTCGGGCTCCGGCTCAGGAACGGGCACTGGCTCGGGCTCCGGCTCAGGAACGGGCACTGGCTCGGGCTCCGGCTCAGGAACGGGCACTGGCTCGGGCTCCGGCTCAGGAACGGGCACTGGCTCGGGCTCCGGCTCAGGAACGGGCACTGGCTCGGGCTCCGGCTCAGGAACGGGCACTGGCTCGGGCTCCGGCTCAGGAACGGGCACTGGCTCGGGCTCCGGCTCAGGGACAGCAGACACGGGCTCCGGCTCAGGGACAGCAGACACGGGCTCCGGCTCAGGGACAGCAGACACGGGCTCCGGGACAGCAGACACGGGCTCCGGCTCAGGGACAGCAGACACGGGCTCCGGCTCAGGGACAGCAGACACGGGCTCCGGCTCAGGGACAGCAGACACGGGCATATTCAGGATCCGAGCCAGACGCTCCAGATAGTCCGTAACTGCCTTGGCGGCCACACAAATGGGCATTTCCGGATCTGTCTCAGACTGGGCAGACGGGACGTGAGCGGTCTCTCGCTGGGCAGACGGGACGTGAGCGGTCTCTCGCTGGGCAGACGGGACGTGAGCGGTCTCTCGCTGGGCAGACGGGACGTGAGCGGTCTCTCGCTGGATTATCTCTCCTCCGTCCATGACGGCGAGAAGTCGGCCCAGAACTGCCTTCCACCGGTCCAGGATCGAAGGGGGGCCAGGATGGAGAGTGATGTTGACCCTCCTCTCGACCACCTCCTCCTCCTTTACAACCTCCCCGGGTCCCATGAAAAATTACCTGGCGGGACCCCCGAAAATCTCTCCTCCCCCGCTCCTTGGCTGGGGAAGAGAAGTCGGAAAACCCCCCGCTGGAACCCAGGTTTGGCGGAGTCCTTCCGACACCGCCGATCGGAGAAAATTGGGTTGATCCAAAAGTGGAAATGTAATCTGGGCAATCCAAGTCGTCGTCATCCATATACCTCCAGAAAAAATCCTCCATGTTGCTGAGTTCTCAAAATGGTCGGTTCGTTCTGTCACGGGGCACGTACAAAAAACAGGAAAAGAACTCAAATGCAAAAACAAGGAGGATTTAATAACAAAAACAGTACAAACACAAATCAAAAACCCACGAGGGGGGGAAAACATAATAAATGAACACGAAACCAACACTGACTCTGAACATAAGCACATCGACAAGGAACTGGGAGACGTAAGACAACGAACCGACAAATACTGCATATAAGAGGAGACTTAAAAAGGGAACAAATCAAGAGGGGACAGGTGGAACAACTCAAACACTAATGAGGTAACGAGAGGGAGGGATCAACAATCACAACAGCACATGGCACAACATAACAAACACCCATGTGCAACACAAGACAGGACAGACATGTGACAATTATAAAGCTTGGAACAGCCAGGACATTTTTTTAATATAACTGGATTGTATTCATATGAAAGAAGAATGTCATATACACCTAAGATGACTTGAGGGTGAGTAAATTATGGGCTAATTTTCATTTTTGACAAGGTTCTCCTTTATCAGGGAAATAAGATAGCATTGCTATTGAGCCTGTTCTTTTTAAATTACGTAAAACTTTGTCTTGTTTTATTGTTACTGGGTAATCTCAAAGTTCAAGTATCACTGTAAGTGCTTATGCTGATGTCACGGTGTTTGTCAATCATGAAAAATAAAATTTTGAAGGCACTGGTTTATGAACTTAATGGCCCTCATTTATCAAAAGTGCGTACACCAAATTTCCAGCGTACACCTGGCGTACACCCAAAACTACGGTGACTTTGAGATTGATCAATATGGACGTTGGCGTACGGCACGCTCAAATCCTACGCCAGCTCAGGAGGTGGTGTACGCACGTTTTGAGTTACTGCGGAAATGCGCAGTAAAACAACACCACAAAACGCACTGACAAACTAAAAGATATGATATATTATGACCCACTGTAAAAAAACAACAACTTGGTAATTATAAACTTCAGTGTTTATTTTTGTGCAACATGGACTTCAATGTTTAATTTGTGTGACTTTACCAAAGCATTTGATTTGTAGGCATATGTTTTCCTTCAGTTGCGAGCCTGTGCGCTTTAACTGACGTTTCAGGGTTAGGTCCGGCAGGTGCGCACGGACTCGGTTCAGTAATGAAAGGCTTTCAATGACCAAAAAATAATTCAGACTGACAAAATAATAAAAATGACATTCTTCTTCTAAATAACAATAAGCGTCATTAATAATAAAAATTAATAATTGCATGACAATTTGTAATATTCTTCTTATTATAATAAGAATATTACAAATTGTCATGCAGTTATTAATTTGAATGAATGGTACTCCACATCACATCATCATCACTATTGTACACCCCAATACAAGTGACGTGATATGAAATTAAATGCTAATTGTTTCAAAACACGTGTTGTAAAAAAATGCATTGTGATAGGTCATTTCGGCTCCACGTTGGAGAAGTTTCTATTCTTTGCCATCTTCCGTGTGTCCATGGCGTAAAATGAGGGCGTGGGGGAAGCGGAGACTTGAATATATAGGGGCGTGTTATTCTAATGCCGATTGTTTTCAGCCGCGGCATTTATCAAGGGCAGGTATTGCGTACACCTGGATTTCAAAGGTATGCACAGCTTCATAAATCAGGCGGTGAGAGGAGTGTAAGCATAATCTTACGCAAACATATACGCCCGTTTCTACGCAAGAATGATAAATGAGGGCCAATGTGTATGAAAAAGCTTCCTCAGCTAAAGTTAACTGGGAGGCTGGCAGGTTTCTTTTGAAAATCTTCCTCAGTTGTCAGGATATCTTACATGGAAAAAAAGAGTAGTTGAAAAATGTAGGAATTTATTTTAGTTTAAGCGAGTTTCAAAAGTTAAATTGGGAGGGTTTAGAGGAAAGAGTGTACCTAATGGTCCTACAAAATAAGAGTTTGGGTTGCTAATAATTTAGTGGCTTCTACTCTTTGGTATGTGTACTGCTGCCACCTACATGACTAAGTATTCAAAGAATGCTGGTGAACTTTTTTCTGGCCAGGATAACACTGGGTTTGATCAGCCACTTTGTATCTTCCAGTACAAGGCTTGGTGGATATCAAGTCTAGGATAATGACTTTTCGGCTACAAACAGCCCAAAGACAATTGTACAACTAAAACTCTGCCTGGATGGACACTGCAACAGCTCTTTTTAAGGATGGCAAGTGGAATGGGTTTTGATAAATGTTTGGTTTTAATGCAGCTGCAAGAGACTGAAATGGTGGTCCGTCCCGCTTTTTATAGATCTGCGCTGGACGCCTGGAAGGTTTTTGTTGTTTTGAACTCCTTTTTACCTTCAAGACTGTTCTCAAGCCGTCCTCTGAAAATGAGCACGGCTGTTAGCAGCTGGGTGTAATAAGCTGAGACATATCCTGAGAAGTAATGTGAAAGACTTGAAAGACCAAAAAAGTGGTGTGAAATAGATTTTTACAACAGTAAATTGCAGAAATTATGCAAGGACTTGAGAGCGGATTATCAAGTATTTTTGAAAAATCCAGCTGTTGTAAATTAATGTGTTGAGGGGCATGGTTATATCTTTCCCTTAACCATTGTAAGAGGGGCTGTGGAAGACTGGGCGGAAGATGAAAGCTGTTTACTGTCCCTTAGTACCCCAGTTCTGGAAAGTTTTGAATCTGCTGGAAAGAAATCTCTTTACTTCTCTTTACAGAGAATGTGATTATCGGCCAATACCGATACACAGCTAATCGATCGGAGCATCCCCACATACCTTAATTCCTCAAATTGAGTATATTTTTGTTAAATTGATTGAAATCGATGAATTTAATATATTGATAACATTCTGTTTTTTTTTTTTTTTATATGGCCAGGGGGAAACATCTAATTTCTAGAGCATATACCGCATGGATGATCAACAGCAGGTCTTACCATCACTGTCCATCTGTTCCACTTTACTCTCAGTCCTGCTTTCATCACGGTTTCTCTCTTCTTCCTCTTTCTGCTCAAACTCCAGCAACATATTAATCAGCTCATTGGCCGCCTCCTCCACCAATGAGCTTTTGGTATGCAGCATTTGGGCTCCTTTGATGCAAAGCTCCTAAAATGAGAAATAAATTGAATGAGCATGATCAGATTGATTATTTCTTCAGTCAGAAAACGTCTCAGGTTACACATTTAACCATGGTTCCCTGAGAGAGGAACAAGACACCGTGTCAGATGACGCAATGGGGATAAATCCCACAGGACCCAGTGTCTGAGGCATGTGTACCAACTAGCCAATCATGGTGGACACAGTGACGGGTGGCTACACTCGCCTTCTGCTCCTCTCTCCAGGAACTCGTCTCTGGCAAGGGCTCAGGCGTACTAGGAGGAGCCTGCACTCTGCAAAGAATGAACTTCCCAAAGGCGGTCAACTGCGCCAGTGCCTCTCTAAATCTGTTCACTACTGTCTCTAAGGCAGCACCAAACAGTCCAGAGGGCGAGACAAATTAAGCCACAGATGCCTCTCCGCTGTCACCAGAGCAGCCATAAATCGTCCAAGGGAACAAGCTAAATCTGTGGCCATGCACAGTTCGGAGACTACCTCAGGAGATAATCCCTTCCCCGATCCAGGTCCTTAAGCAGGTCTGACTGGTACGCTTGTAATACTGACATGGTATGCAAAGCTCCACCAGTCTGACCAGCCTCTGAATACGCTTTGCCCAACAACCTCTATGCCATCTGACAACATACTTTGACAACATACTTCTTGACAGGCTGGAAAACTGGGTTGGGCTTTCTGGGATAGTCCTAAAATGGTTCAGGTCATACTTAGAAGGGAGAGGTTATTATATGACTATAGGAAAGCCTGAGTGGACATTCATGACATGCGGAGTCCCTCAAGGCTCAATTATTGCGCCACTCCTATTCAACCTGTACATGCTCCCAATGAGCCAAATAATGAGAAAGAACCAAATCTCTTACCACAGCTATGCAGACGACACACAGCTCTACTTAGCCCTATCGCCTAACGATTACAGCCCCATTGACTCCCTTTGCCAATACATTGATGAAGTAAACAATTGGATGTGCCAAAACTTTCTTCAGTTAAACAAAGACAAAACTGAAGTCATTGCGTTTGGAAACAAAGATGAAGTTCTCAAGGTGAATGCATACCTTCAGTCTAGGGGTCAAACAACTAAAAATCAAGTCAGGAATCTGGGTGTGTCTCTAGAGTCAGACCTTAGTTTCAGTAGTCATGTCAAAGCAATAACTAAATCAGCATACTATCATCTGAAAAATATTGCAAGAATTAGATGCTTTGTTTCCAGTCAAGACTTAGAGAAACTTGTGCATGCTTTCATCACCAGCAGGGTGGATTATTGTAATGGACTCCTCACTGACCTTCCTAAAAAGACCATAAGACAGTTGCAGCTCATACAGAACGCTGCTGCCAGGATTCTGAGCAGAACCAGAAAATATGAACACATCACACCAGTCCTCAGGTCTTTACATTGGCTCCCAGTTACATTTAGGATTGATTTTAAAGTATTATTACTGGTATATAAATCATTTAATGGCCTAGGACCTCAATAAATTGCAGATATGCTCACTGAATATAAACCCAACAGATCACTCAGATCACTAGGATCACATCAGCTAGAAATACCAAGGGTTCACTCTAAGCATGGTGAGTGTGCTTTTAGCTACTATGCCAGCCGTAGCTGCAACCAGCTTCCAGAAGAGATCAGATGTGCTCCTACAGTAGTCACATTCAAATCCAGACTCAAAACATATCTGTTTACATATGCATTTACTGAATGAGCACTGTGCCACTGCTCGTCCGACTGTTTGTACTGTTTTTTATTTAATGTTTTAATTATTCTGATTTCATTTGATTATTTCTGTATTTTATCTTTTATTCTAAACTGTTTTAATTTTTCTGGTTTCTTTTGTTTTAATTTCTTCTATGTAAAGCACTTTGAATTACCATTGTGTATGAAATGTGCTATTTAAATAAACTTGCCTTGCCTTGCCTTGCCTTTACATTAGAGTAATTTGAAGCAGAATGGACGACGCGAGCAGAGAATGGATGTTCCCACGAACCTGACACCTCAGTGTACAGGTCTGGAAGAAATGGAAGGCTCACTGGAGCAGTGCACTTATGACTGCTTGCGCTTCGAGCCGGACCATTCCAAACTCAGTTTGACCATAGCATGAGTCATAAGCTCCACTAGCTCATCGTATTCGGCATGCTGTTGCATGGAGCAGAAAGCATTTTTTCTTCATGTCTGTCTCTAGTGACTCCACACTTTCTGAATCATCAGAATCATGAGGGAGCAATGAGCCCTCGTATTCCATGGAAGAAACCGCCGAGCGGGCTTCCGTTTCAGGCATGAGGACAGCATAGCTAGGGGGAGAAGAGAGGGGAACTTGCTCACACTCCTCAAGTATCTGCGGTTGAGATCCCTCATGATCACTCATGAAGAGTGCCAGCCGAGAGCGGAGCTTTCTCAGAGAGAAATCATCACAATGCATACAAGCATGCTTGACAGATAACACACGTATCGTGACCATCACCAGATGTTATGAAACGCGGGCATGGAGGGATACAGTGGAAACTGTTCGCTTGCCATGTTTCCTTCTCTTTCACACACTGCAATCTTCACACAGCACACCAAACAGCTTCCTGAACTGGGGGGAACCCTGCGACGTCATCACTGCATCCACCATGATTGGCTAGTTGGTAGATATGACTCAGACATCGGGTCCTGCGGGACGCATCTTCATTTTTTGGTACGTTGCTGGTCTAGTCACAACATAAATTAGGTTTAACAAAGATGTAATATCAAATAGTAGCAGTAGCAAGATACCAAAAAAGACAAGTAGGGTTGTCAAAAGTACCGGTACTTTGGTACCATTCCAATAGAGTAAAAGAGTACGGACTCAATTCAGAATCATGAGCAGATTTCCCTAAAAATTAGCTGTGCATTCTAACTACATAAAGAAGTTGTACACTTATGATAACAGCCCTGATGTTACTAAAGGAGCATTGACAGTGAATAAAGACTTCATATTGAAATTGGTATTGAGATCCCAACACAATCTCATAGGAATTTGCATCTATATTTTGGTGAATTAATATCTAATTTGTATGAATTTGTACAATCTTTTTCAATCTGCTTACACCCCAGTGACAGTTATATTTAGTGGTGGACCAAATGAATCACATCGTACTTCATACAAAATTCGTTCAAAATCACCATCTCATATAATTGTTATGTTTTCGATGAGATCAGTTTGTGAGACCTCTTTATTTTCACTGATCTGCTTATTTACATCAGCAAGTGGAAATCGTTTAGCCTCACTATCCTTTGAAAATAACCGCACATGAATACATTTGTTTTATGTATATGTATGTGTGTGTACCTTGGTGGTCTGAACAAACTCCTCGCAGGTGCATGGCTCATCTTCAGGCAGCACACACAGCGTAGCTGTGCTCATTTCCTGCAGAACAGCATCAATTCTAAACTCAACCAGGTCATTCACTCTGTGCAGCAGAAGTTCAAGGTTGTCTGTGAACCAGAAGAAATAACCCTTTCATTTCAGATTTATAATCATACAGGCCACAATTACAAGCAAGCATTTTATGTACACTACAAGGACGAAAGTATGTGGACATCCCTTTGTTCACACTGATGCTTGTGTCTAAATGGGATAAAACCCTGGCAGACATGTTCCCACATAAAATAGAAAGCCTTCCAAGAAGAGTGGAGGCTGTTATAGTGCCACTTGGAGGGCCAGCTTCCAATTAATGCAGGTAGCCTTGAAATTAAAAGTTTTAAAAAAAGTATATATGGGGATGTTTGCGTATCCACATACTTGTGGCCATTTACTGTGGTGAATGATACTGATGTGGGGATGGAAATCAGCTAACTAACTCTGTAAAGTGGTTACAGTCACTACACTCACCGAGTGCAGCAGTGATTCGATTAAGGTATTTCTCTATGTTTAGGGAGGTCCAATTGAGGGAGGTCAGACCGGGCAGGATGGCCTCATCTACTTTAGCGACGTGTGGCATGAGCAGTTGTTCAAAGGCTGGCTGGATCTTAGACCTCACCCTGGAGTTCTCTGTCATCATCAACTGAGGCAAGGAACATACAAGGCAAAAGCACACAAAAAAGAAAATGATCTTCTTAGTAAAGCTACGCATGTACCATATACATGTACCATCTTCATAAAGCACAGTACCATACATCTGACCTGATGGGCTTACTTGAATGGTGTGGGGGAAAAAACATTAGGATGAAAGAAATTGAATTGCTATCTAGCACAAATTGTGAACGGTGAAATAAGCAGTATTACATAAACAATATATATAAACAACATCATTAAACATATAAACATTGATCAATGCAAATATATAAAGTACAAAATGGTCAACAGAAGCTGATATGTGCTTGCTTGACATGCAAGAGCCAATGAGGTTTGTCTTTGTGTGTCAATCAAGTAGGTTTTAGCATCAAGCAAAGACAGTTGAGCTTCTTTTTACCATTTTGTTGTTTTCTATGCAGGGTCATTCTAGTTAACTAAAACTAAAACCATTAAAAATTTGTGATTTTGAAGTGCATTTTCTGTTCCCCTTGTTCCAGTGTTTCCCATTTCCAGTGGTTTATCTCCTGTTTGCCTTCGTTTCATTAGTTCCCTTTTGAGGGAACATTGACTCCGCATCATGGTGTTGACGCAATGCCTTCAGAGCATGCAAGTGTCACGTGTAGTACACACCAAAACATTGGCCTAGGACAAAGTCGGGTGACACAATGCAGTGTATAATCAATTCTATCAATATCTGTTCCTGGCGGGGTTTCTGCCCCGTCTCCTCTAAAAACAAATTTTCTTTAGTCTCGGTTGCCTTCTGTCAGCGTGCTGTTTCAGGGCACCAAGATTGTTCCCTCCCTCACTTTTAACAAAAGTGTAAAATTTGTTTCCCTTGCAGACGAGTTAAGAGCATGGAAACTTCTGCCCAATATCTCTAAGTGGGAACTTCGAACAATATAAAATGTTCCAGTTCAAGTATTGTCCTTATAACAGTGTGCTTATAACAGTGAAGCCAGTTTCTTGCGCTTCTGGCCAAAGGGGCCATGGAGCATGTTTCCCTACCAGAAAGGCAGAAAGGGTTGGCATCCGGGTGCTAAACGACATCGACGACTGGCTCATTATCGCCAGATCACGAGAGTTGGCAGTTCGACATTGAGATGTTGTTCCCGGTCATATCGAGAATTTAGGTTTGAGACTAAATCTAAAGAAGAGCAATCTGTCACCATGCCAGAAAACAACGTTTCTCAGGGAGGTTTGGGGTTTGACCAAGATGTGGGCGCAATTGTCCCAAGCTTGGGTGATTTCTATTCACATCATGGTAGGCAGTCTGAGGTTAGGCAAGGAGCTTTCCGTCCATCAATGCCAGGTTCCGATGGGTTTTATGGATGCAGCTGCCAACGTAATTCCGTTAGGCTTGCTGCACATGAGACCCTTCCAGTGGTGTCTCAAAACCAGAGGGTTTCAACCCTCATTAAAACCCGTTTATGGCAAGGGTCACATGCAGAGCTGTTTGTGGCCTTTCTATCTGGATGCCGGATCCCTGGTTTTTCACCTTGGGTCCCTCTCTCGAAGTGTGTTGCAGTTGCAATATCATTATGACGGACCTCTCATGTGCTCGGGAATGATCACGGAAGGCAGTCCAGCTCAAGGTCTTTGGAAGGGCTGTGTTCTTAACAATAAAACACTTTCTCCAAGACCTGTGGGGTATTCTTGTGTTGGTGCAGACGGACAACACATTGGTAGTCTCCTACATACATCAGAAGTGCGGGTTCCGTTCGCACCCCCCTGTTCAGGCTGGTACAGCAGATCCCACTCTGGGAGGATGGCAAACTTCTCTAACTGAGGGCAGTTTACATCCAGGGACACCTCAATTCAGATGTCCTGTCAAGGCAGGGGCTGAGGCCAGGGATAAGCAAATCCACCCTCAAGTAGTGGAGTCCATATGGCAGAAGTTCTGCCAGGCGGAAGTGGACTTGTTTGCCTCTGAGGAGTCAATTAACTATCCACTGTGATTTTATCTCCATCCTCCAGCTCCTCTGTGGCGGAATGCCATGGTACAGACGTGGCCGAGACTGTGTCTGTACGTCTTTCCTCCAATTGCTCTTCCCTCGGGAGTCCTGGAAAGCATCCGCCAGGAAGGGCTTCGCTTAATATTAGTATCACCGTTTTGGCCGGCCTGAGTGGTTTTTACAGACATTATGTCTCTCCTGGAAATGCTCTCCAAGGTTCTGCTGCTTCCAAACAGACAATATCTCACATTCATCAGATTTAATAGTGTGGATGTGGACTCAGCCCCAGGGTCTCCGGTCCTTTTGGGGTGAGTCCTTCCTATAATACTTGTGCAACTTGTGCAACTTTCCACAACCTGTGTGCAGGCATCCTCTCAGTATGGCGATGCGAATATTGTTGTTCCGATTGCATCAACACTATGACACGGCGTCAATGTTTATGTATGTTTATATGTATGTAACCTGGTTTCCAAAGAATGTGAACTAGACGCCGCATCTTGGTGCCAATAATTCGAGTACGTCTGCGCGGCTTCTTCAGACAAGTGAATCTGGTGATGTTTTTGCGCCAGTGTTATTTATAGAATTGATTGCGCACTGCGTTGCATCACCTGACTTCATCCTAGACAAACGTGTTGGTGTGTGACAACCGGCATGTGTGAAGGCGTTCCCATTGCATTAACACCCTGATGCCGCTGTCTCATTCACATTCTCAGGGAACCGGGTTATATACATAACCCTGAGATGTTACCCTTGTTAGTCACCATAGTTACCCTCTCAGTCTAAACTGTTCCTTGTTAGCTTCTTGTTTGCCTGTGTATATATACCCCTGTGTTTCAGTCTTTGTTTGTCAGTCATTGTCTTTACACCACTTTGTAAAGGTGTTGTGTCTTATTAGAAGGGGGTGGAATTAATGAATTGAAAATCATAGTTTTCTTAAAAACAGTTAATTGTCTTAAAACCAGTCTATTCTGTATTTAATGTTACAGGCACTGTCTGTATTTAGTATTTGGGAGGTGACTGAGGTCATTTTAGGAATGCAGTAACAGTGCATTTAGCTTGGTTTCCAGAGAATCAATATGTGTTTTCTAATTAATTAGTTTGCTCAAACAACCAGTTTACAATAAGTTACATTTTATCGAAAGATAATTGTCAGTTTGAACTTTATTCTTATTCATTTTATTCAGATGCCCTCATGATATCTGCATGAGGCATGTAAAGACAACTGTGTCTAAGGTCATGAAGGCCAATAACACACTACATTTATACACTAAGACATACAGTATGCATACTTAGCATGTGTAATTCTTTTTAGGATTTATAGCACCACTGGTCACTATATGTTAAAATATGAATCATGTGTAGAAGCTTGTAACAGTGCTCTGTGTGTATGTAGTTTTAATGTTCTATTCCAGTGAAGTCCTGAAAACAAACTACCTTGTAGGCAAAAAAAGATATCGGCTATGTTTTATCTAATTGTGCTTGCAGGGGTTGTTTATTATTATCATTAGAGGCATGTGACCATGCCAAAGGAATAGTCTCCAAGATAATTCAACAGCGGCCCAAATGAGAAGAGTCCTTCCAGAAGTTATGACACACCTGTGACCCTTCACAAAGTTTTTTAATAGAACAGAGTCTTTATGAAGAGTTCAGATGCAAAAGCCTTTAAGTGCACTCTAAATGAAAAGTCATGTAAGTGAAATTACTGGACTTACGAGGTTGATAAAAATGATCGTTCTAGAAGAAAATTTCAGATGGCTCTTAGAGGCTTTTGCATCTGAAGTCTTCATACACAGCATATGATGTCTTTAAATAACCTAATTGGTATAGAGAACAGAATACCATGTTCGGATGTTGCTTATCTGGGCAGCGTTTCCCAAAAGCATCGTTAGCAAACTATGTTCGCAAGTTCCGTCAATATCAGCATAGTTCAATGAGTCCGTGTTTCCCGAAACCATCGTTCCAATGAACATTCGCAAACAGCATCGCAAAGTTGTGGGGTTGGAATGACAGCTCTCGACCTGTGGTTAGAAGCATAGTTTCTAATTTGCATGACATGTGGACTTAATACATCCTTATCTTGACCAAAATAAGCAAGCAGACATCCAGTACAGTCTCTGTCTTTTATTTAGAATACATACAAATGTCATTTACGTCTTTTAGTTTGTCAAGAGATTTAAAGCACCATTTTTGAATACTGCGCATGTGCGAACATACTATGTAAGAAGGGCGGAATTGTCCTTTAACCCAACGTGGTTGAACGGCCACTTTGCGACAGTATGGTTTCAGGAAACAGTCGTGACGAGCAAGTTGATTTATTCAATGATGCATCGTACTATGGTAGTTAAGCAGCGTGTTACGTCGTTGAATGGGAAACGCACCCCAGTACTGTTATCTGTACTGTTAACCTATCAGAACCTCTTGAAATGGCATCAACTGATTATTCACATGACTATAAGTACTAGTGTTTCGGTATCCTCTTACTCCTTTTTTTCTACGGCATATGTGTCTTCAGTAAACACTTTGTCAACTGATTGAACTTCAACTTTAACTCCTGGTCTTCATTGTTCTTCATTCGTTCTATTTATTTGGTATAACTGTAATTCCCCTACACCCGTTTCCCCTGTGGAGTATTCATGACTTCCATTTGGATTTATGTTTTCTAGTATGGATTATTGCTTTCTGCATTCCTATTTGTTGTGATGGATCTGCCATGAGCCTTAGCAAAATCACAACAAAAAAATGAGTCCCAAAAAAACATTCTATTCAGGTTACATCACAGGAGATAGCAAGTATTCAAAAGGACATAATTATGCTTGAGCCTCTCAAACTAACAGACGACCAAAAACAGCACCACCTTTCTAGGGTACAATAAGTAACAAGACTCTCACTAGACAAGACATACACTGAATTTATAGGAGGCGGCCAGCACCATGAAAACAAAAAAAGGGGAAACAAAACCAAACCAATTCTCAAACCAGTAACAACACAAACCCTGGAATGAACACAATAAATTTAGAGCCATGGATACATTTCAGTTAATGCAAAAATAATTATCTTAAACAAAAGTAACTTTGATCAGGACATCACATTTTCCTATGTCCCCTCTAACCCATAAAGGTTGGTACATTCTCACTTCCTTTACAATTCCCATAAAAACAGATCAACATACTGTCTCTTACTGGGGTGATCCATTCCCACAAGACACCAGGTACTATTTAACAATTCAACAATTTTAGCTATGTTTTTAAAAATCACATTTTAGCCAAAGATGATTTTTAACTGGTTTTAATGTTTTAACCTTAAGCCAAATAACTAAGCCCATGCACTGACTCTGCACATAATGCACATGCACATAATGACAAATACAAACCAATATAGTGATGTCCTTTTATTTATTGATCAATGTAAAGATGAATGTATAAGAATTATGTGTGGTATAAATCCTGGCCATCACTCTGTTTTTTTTTTTTTTATTTTTTTTTTTCTTATGTTTGTGGAATAAAGACTAGTGATTAGTTCCTCACCTTTCCTTGTCCCTGTATAATGTAACACAAGTTGCCAAGGCAACATTTCTAATACTTCATTTAGTTTAACTTGAAGTACTAAAATGACCCAAACTAATACTGAAATTAAAAATTATAAATAAAAATAGAAATATTAAAGACAAAAAAAACTGAAACAAATAAAAAAATATATATATTTATATAAAAATAAAAACTAATTCAACATATAACACTGGCTCTGTGTATGTGCATTGATCAATGTTTATTTGTGAATAAGTCTAAATTAAAAAGAGTATCTCTTCAGAATACTTGGATTAAATCACTTATTTCGTATGGATTACCTTTACAATGTCTTTATGAATTTAAGTTTACTTCAATGGATAGACAAAATTAAGACGATATAAAAAAATATATTCATTGTGTTCAAAAACTGAAGGAAGTCTAATGTGTTTGGAGTGATATGAGGGTGAATAAATGATGACATGATTTTCATTTTTGTACGAACTATCCCTTTAAGCATGAGGAATAGCACCGTAGTTGTCTATGCTGTGGCTTAATTGGTACTTTAGCAATTAATCGTGTACAACATTAATAGATGTGGTAATGGATGCTATTATTTTCTATAATGGGACGCTACGTTTTCTGAAGGGAATTCATCCTGAAATAATCCTGACTGATTTCTTCACTAATTCATAGCAAGTACAAAAGAGTGGACGTAGTGCATTGTGTTGTACAACAAGGATACTATACAACATAGATACCTGAAGTTTATTGTAGTTCTTTTTCAAAACATTCTTTTTCCGCTGCAAGATGGCTGCAAAGGGTGTAATCTCAAGTCCCATTCCTAGCATGCAGTCTGTCTCTCGAATCTGGGTCAGGATCTGGGGGTCAAAGTTCACATGCAGCTCCCCAGTTTCTGGACTCTTGACCAGTAAAGAGGCTTGCAGCCCCAATTTAACAGTCTCAGTCTATAGAAAAACATATAAATATAATTAGTCGTTATGATAAACATAAATATAAAACTTTAATTAATTGAATTAGTGTACTTCTTAAGAGCCGATCATAATTGATTTCTATCAATTAAATATATAAAAAAATTATATAATCTAAAAAGGGAAGAAAAGTAAATATGAACATTTACAGGATAAGAAAATGAAATTTTCAAAGGCATCAATAAGTGAAAGTGGCATATGAGCAAAGAGCCAAAAAAGCTAAAGCAAGTAGGCTAGTCAACAGTACATTAATTTGAATTGACAAGACAACTGACCTGTGCCATCCAGCTCTGATGATAAAGCACCTCAAACTCCAGCAAGACCTTGCCCACCCGATTGTAATTTCGAATGATGGGCTTGGCATCTGGGGTGCTGAGTATCCCGGGCAGCTGCTGGAAAAGATCCATGGGCTCCTGGATGCGGCTGTACAGCTGCCGAGCCCACATGATCTTCCCCGCGATCGGAGGGAGGTCTGGAGCAATGGGGGGTTCTGTCTTCTGTTTGGTGTAAATTCGAGAGATCATATCAATGTCCCTGCCGAAGTTTTGCAGAATCTTCTGGTACTTCTCACTGATGCCCAAGTCTGGGATACCAAGCCTGGTGAATATAAAAAAAGAATTGTCCGCAATTGTTGTTGTTGTTGAAATAAATGAATTAATTCATTGAGCAAAGATGTATTAATGTATCAAAATTGACATGAAAGACTTTTGACATTGTCTCCAAAAAATTATATTCCAAATAAATGCTGTTCGGTTTAACTTTTTGATGATGAATTCATCAAAGAAACCTGAAAAAATCATGTCATCGTGTTTTCCACAACATATTAAGCAACACAACCATTTTCAACTGTGATAATAATAAGAACTGTTTCTTAATAAGCACCAACTCAGCAAATTAGAATGCAAAGGAGTCCCATGATCCTTCGCACAATCAGAGGAATAAGTTGCATTTTAAAATGTATTCAATAGAAAACAGTTATTTAAAATTGCAATAAAATGTAACAATATTACTGTTATTTTGATTAAATAAGTGCAGCAACAGAATTAAAAATAAAATAAAAATCTTACCAATCCCAAGCTTTTAAATTATATATATATATATATATATATATATATATATATATATATATATATATAAATATATTACCTTTCAAATTTCTTGAGCACATATAAAGCCCGCTCAGTATTTTGAATTTTGTCAAAGGTGTTGTCCATGAAAGTTTTCACTTGGATCTAGAAAGAAATATTTCAGAGCATAAGGAATCGTTTTAAACAAATTCAAATAAATAAAAATTACAAAGCTCAAAACATACTTACATGTAGTTCACTAGTTTGTTTACAAAATTCATCATAGTCCTGATCAAAGTCAGTCCTTCTTTGGTCCAGGAAACTGTACTGTTTTTTCTTCATGGTCAACACAATGGCCTGGACATACATAATTAGTAATAACAAAGAAACAAACAGCTGTCAGCTGATGTATACACGCACTCTACGCTCAAAAAACATTGGCCAACGCAAAAATGGCAGGAAATTAGTAAGAATCGCACAAATACTGTAGATAAAGTAACTTAGCACGGAATAGCCTTCCCCAACTTCCCCAAAGCAGACAGCTTTTTACAAAAGGTCAGTGTTGTTCCACTCAATGAGTTTAACAAATGTTAAAATATAGACCAAATATTCACTATATTGTTCAAATCTGAACTCTGACCAGGCCAAAACCATGAGCCTGATGGATTTGTTCTCAAGCCACTTCTTGGTGGCTTCTTGAAGCATCGTCTTGTTGAAAAACAACTTCTGATCATTCCTCTTTAGAAAACAACTTTTCATTTGAGGGAAGCATTAAATGACTTTTCACAGCAGCTAAAAAAGCTCTCTACACACTGACACATCTTCCTCCCTGCTTCAAAGAGATGCATTTATTATTATATATTTCTCGGCAGATTTTTGAATACATTTCTCTGGAGCATCACCATGCAACTCTTGTTTCATTGTGATTCATCACTCCATACACAACTTCCCATATTTTGCCAAAACTTTATTCTGTCTTTGATGTTTTTGAGTCAGAAATGACTTTTAAAGAAGTGCATTTGCTTAAATTTTGTTAATTTCCTGACCAATAATTTGTGGTTAAGACTATAAAAAAATGGCTATTATCAAAATATGGAATAGGAATTGTTCACCTAAAAACAAAAATCTGTTATCCTGTTATCCTTTCTTCACCCTTTTTTATGCTCACAATGCCTTTTTTAATTACAAAACAAACAAACAAACAAAACAGTATCCAGTGGCTATCAAGCTCTTAAAGAACTAAAAATAATAAAAGTAGTCCATTGTATACTGTATGACATATTTAGAGGACACAATTTTCAATAAAGACTTCTAGACTACTTTTATGTTATGGAAATCTATAGTCCGTGGAAGACTATATACTGTACTCCACAGTCACACAATAATTAAAGTTGTACGGGCTTAGAATAATATGAGAATAAGTAGGTCTAAATGGTGACAGACTATTCATTTTTGAGTGAAGTATTCCTGTAATGACTCTTGATAAAACAACCAAGAGCAGATCTTTACCAAAGGCATTCCCAGTTGGAAAGATAAATATTCAGTCATTTGCTACAACAACATTCAGCTGTGTGTACAAGAACACCTTAAACGCCCAGAGGAGCAGTTTGTTGTAAAATATTAATTGACTCCTACAGACTGTCAACTTTCACAAAGAAGAGGAGTTAGCAATAGATCTCTATCAGCTTTTGTTCAATTATTCAGTTCTCCTGGAGCATGATGCCCTCTGGGTCTGAACTTTGTTTCCATGGACACAAAAAAAAAATGAGAATGAATACATAAACTTGTGACTGGAATAAAGAGATGCAATGAATGTTAATGAACTCACAGTACGACAATACTAGGTTAAAGCTACAGGTAACATTTGCCCTTTCATGCAAATCCAGGACCAGCCTGTCAGCCAAAATCACAGAATTCATCATTATAAAAAAATAACCACAATACTGATGTTAGATCATTGCGAAAGGGCAGTTTCTACTTAAGATCAAGTTATGGCTTTAGTTCCCAACCCATGCTGGTTAACACTTCATAATGAGACATGCACTATATTAAAAATAAGTTATTCCTTTACAGTTACCTCCCATTTTGCCTGCATATCTGCAGTCTGTCCACAAGAGGCAGCAGAGAGAACAAATACCACTTATGTTAATAATGCTAATTACAGTAAAATAAAATGGTTATATATTGAATCAAACTTGATCACAATTGATGTATTTTATATATATATATATATATATATATATATATATATATATATATATATATATATATATATATATATATATATATATATATATATATATATATATATATATATATATATATATATATATATGAGAAGCAGTTATTTATCCTTATGTGTATATTCTTCCCATACTGGAAATCTGGATTAAGTTCATACTAAACTATTATGGAATTACATAGATGTAATCATTGGAGAACTAGTAATGGCAAATTATTCAAAAGTGTCTCACTTTAACGATTTTCACGCTAGGAGACATCACCATGAACAGCACATTACAATCATCTTAATAAAGTCTAATTATACCCCCTATTGTGTATAATATAGTTATTGGGAATATCTTACAGTGGCTGCACAGAATGAAGTGTTTGACTACCTTTAATTAAATCTCAGGTTATACAGTTCGTTTAGTTCACTGACAAATGCCTCATCCAAATTCAACATTTATATGCCATTAAACACAACCTAACCTTAATTCAGTAATTACACTATTTTCTGGGTATGTTCTTTTGTCTTCGTTGCAAACCTAGAAAATAGACAATACTGATTACTACGTCATAGTCATGATACCTGAAATCTGGTTGCCATGGTTTCCAGTCCCTCAATTTTGGAGTCCTGCAGGGCATTGTAGGTGGTAATGGTGTTAAACATGTTTAGGATTTTGTTCATCCGTCGCTGAAACGTGTCAAACTTGCCAAAGATGTACATCTCGCTAAAGTCAAACTGGCGCTCCGATGGATTCTCCTCTAGCTTCTGCTTGTTTTTTTGGAAATACTTCTGGTATTCCTGAAATATTGAACACAAATATTTGTGTTTATATTTTATTAATGTAGACACTTTTTTTCTAAAACAACAATCAATAAATTCAAAATATCAATATTTTCAACTACTTTTCCATTACCCATCCCAAAAGAAAATGAATCACTACTTTTGAGTTACTTATTTGAGTTCCCTTTCAAAAGCTACTCTCAATGCTGCGCTGAGTTAGCGCTATGGGAAAACATGTCGCAAACAATCAGGAGATGCATGCCTCCGTGTTCACGGCCCATCTCTGATTATGATAAGCATGGGCTCTGCTTTGAATGTTTGAGTATGGCGAGTGCGAGCCTAGCACTGTGAGTTGTTCTCTATTAAAGTGCTTTACGCTCATCTTGCATATTGCGAGTCGGTTGGCTGAGGTATTAAACGGCAAAATAGCCCGGATTAATAGGGCTCTAATTGGGAAGCACCCTCTGATTGCCCGCCTCATCCGTGGAGTTAAGTGGCTGAGGCCTCCTTTTAGAGCAAAGATCCCTTCAGGGGCTTTGCAATAGTCCTTGAGGGGCTAGTTGAGACCCCTTTTTGAACCACTAGAGTTAGCGTCTTACAAGCTTCTGACTCTGAAGATGGTTTTGGGGCGGGGATGGCCGCCACAAAGCAAACAATGTCATACTTGGTATGTGATGCTATTGCTCTAGCCTATGAGGCAGGTGGTCAAGTTTTGCCACCCAGGAGTTAGGGCTCATTCCACCAGGGGGGTTCCCTCCTCCAGGGCTTGTATGTGATGCGGCAGGCTGGTCCTCTCCGCACATATTACTCCAGGCTCACATGCCCTTGAGTCGACATCTGAAGCTCATGTCTGAGGCTTTTCTCCTTTTTGTGTGTACACACTACACAACCTTGAGGGGTCCAGACACTTTCAGTGCGGCAGCGTTTCTATTCTCGTTCCCATAGCGCTAACTCTGTGCAGAATTGAGAGTAGCTTTTGAAAGGGAACGTCTCGTGTTACTTGACTGTAACCCTGTTCCCTACTGGGGTGTTAGGACCCACACAGACCAGAGGGTGTGCACCCCCTGCTGGCCTCACTAACACCTCTTCCAGCAGCAACCTAGTTTGCCCAGGAGGTCTCCCATCCAGGTACTGACCAGGCTCAAACCCCCTTAGCTTCAGTGGTGAACCAGTCTTGGGCTACAGGTTGAAATGGCTGCTGGCAATAACTGTTTAGTTAATACAATAACTGCTGGCAATTTTGCACCCTTTGTTGATTAGACTGTCAGAGAGTGGGGATATAAAAATGCGGAAGTATAGTTTTCATGAAAGCCCTGGAAGATGTCAAAAGTATTTTGGTGACAAATAAATGTGATTTTCTTTGTCCAGATAACATGGAGAATGAGTAAAAAATGTTCCTTTGCATATACTATCGATATTGTGACAATACAAAGCAGGTTGAAAATCTGCAAAGTTACACTTGAAGAGCCCTATCATACATCTGGCGCAAAGCGGCACCAAACAGGACGCAAGCGTTTTTTGCTAGTTTAAGCCCGATGCAGTTATCATTTTCACGTCCTGCGCCATTTTGTTTAAATAGTAAATGCATTTGCACCCATTTTTGCGGCCATGGGCGTGCTGGTCTGAAAACGAGGTGTGTTCAGGCGCATTGTTGTACACTCTTGTTTTGAGTGTAATTAAACTAGCAAAAGTGGATTCGGATACACACGCACTTGCGCGGTGCGCTTAAATTGTTAAAATATGGCTCCATGTGTTGTGTTCAAATGCAGTGTTCAGCAGATGAACAAAAAAGCAAATGAAGCAAGCAACTTTAATGTGAAGTTTGCATTTGTTAAATAACTTTTTTAGTAGAAAAAATTAAAATAAAGATTATTAAGATGTTTCAATCTAGAAGTCGATATCATCCATTTTGAGGTAGGGCTATTTTCCTAGGTACAATGTCTATCATGTCCATTTCTGGTAACTTTGTAATTAAATTCACAGAGTTTATTGGCTTTAAGGTCATGACATTGAAGTTGAAAGCTAGCTATACATAACATCCCACTAGTCTCATATTAGCACATGTATAGGCCTGGTTTCACAAACAGGGCTTAGATTAAGCCAGGATTAAACCTTAGTTCAAATAGGACATTTAAGTAGATTTTATAAACGTGCCATGGAAAAATATTTTAAGATGTTAAAACAGCTCACACATGAATGCTAGTCTGGTAGTAGGCTTAAGCCTTGTCTTTGCAACCAGAAGATAATGTTAAAGTCTTCTGGCTATGTGTTCTTCTTGGGTTTATCTTTCCCTACAATAGATGAATATCAGAGCTTTAAAGCTTAGAAAAATCTGTCTCTTGGTAAAATGAGATAGACAGGTGTGGATGAAGGTTAAGTGTCATGTACAATGGAAGGCTTGTTTAGCAGATGAGCTCCTAGTGGCACTGGAGCTGTTTTGTGTTGTTGTTGTTTTTTTTTGTCATCTTTTTACTCACATTACAGGCCAAGGAAAATGTGACACATTTTGCTTTTTAAAAATGCTGTGGTATCTGGACCTTGATCAGTTTATATAAGCACATCATCCAGCTAAATGTCACATTGTACCTGATTCAAGCGAATGGCAGCTTTGAGTTTCTCAGACACCACTTCCTGCGGCTGATCCCATATGGTTGCTGAGCCATTATTTGTGATATAGGCCTTACAGGCGGTGATCATTTGATTTGTAACCTAAGGAGAAAGATAATATTTCCAGTTTAAAGTATTATGTCTTTGAAATTAGATTAACTTGGGTGCATTCTTACCTTGACAAAAAGGGAGGTGATCTTCTCTGAGGTGTTGTAGTAACGAGAGATGCTATGGATCATACGGATCGCATTTATGAGCCCAGGAATAGCTTCTACCATGGACACCTACATAAAGATGCACCAGGAACACAGCTAATATCACAGGGTATAATAAACTCTTTATCATAAACTCTTTATAAACTAGTTACTGTATAACACACATAAATACAATTTTTTATAACCATGTCGTTTATTTAAAGTGCATTTTTATATTGGTCTAATGGAAAAATCATGGTTTCATGTTTAAACATGTTTTGTTCAGATTGCCAAAAAATAAAAGTTTATAATTTTTGCTTGTTGATGTGTAGGATGTACTGCTAGCTTTACTGACTGCAGAAGTCATTTTGGGTTTAATTAATTTTTCTGGTGGATTTTTTTGTTGTTGTTAGTAAGGTATTTTGAAATTGTCTTCAGTTTTCATGTTTAGAAAGCATGTTTACAAATTTAGTAACCGTGGCAGAACAAGCCTTACAGGGTTGCTGTTGTACAGCGGGTCACAAAACTTCTCAAGGCTGTACAGGTACTTCACATTGTCTTTGGCCTCATTTGCTGCATCAGTGATCCTGATGTCTAGTTCTCGCCAAACCTGGAGAGACAAAGAATTAAGGGGTGAAAATTAGACCTAAAAAATATTAGGTAAAAAGGTTTAAAAAAAAGAAATGAAAAGACTGAAAATGAAAAAGTCCATTTTCAGGTAAAAAGGGACATTTACCTCATCATTTCAAGAAAATGCAATTATAAAACACAAATTTACCTTCACATTTATGTGACAACATACATGTCCAAGATACTGTCTCTTTCACCCAGAAGAAAATTACTATTTTCAACTGATAATGTAAACCATCAACTAACCTTAATAAGTTTGGACTTGGCTATAATAAGAACCCCCAGCACAGCTTTGACCTCAGGGCTCTTCAACTGGTCCAGCAGGTAGTTAAAACGGGACATGCGTTTCTTCCAGTGGTCAAGCTCTGCACGGGGGCCCAGGTCATCTGCCTCTTTCCTTAGCTGGTCACTCTCTGCAAGGACCTTCAGATCACAAGACAGTGTGGTTGAAAAGCGAATACAACATATAAAAGACATCACAAAGGAGTAAAACTTTGAAGAAGATCTAACTTTCATAATTTCAAGAAAACCAATGCATATAATAAATGCTATACAACAAACTAAAATGCATTTACAACCTTTTCGATCTGTTTGATCCAGGTTTTCATGCAGGCTTCGATCTTCTCCAGAGCCTCTGTGCTATTGGCCACAGCAGTGTAATCTGAAGGACCTTTCAACGTCTTTAAGTCAAACGTTTCACATTCTTGGAGGTTTACCTAGAATATCAAACAGTTTTCACAGATGTTACTTTGGTCTGGAGATGTTTCAGGACATTAGATGTTAAATGAATGTTTGAATGATTTCTGAGGACACTGAAAGACTAGAGTAATGGCTGCTGAATATTCAGCTTTGGCATCATGCATCATTTGCCATTTTTGGCCAAATTTTTTTATCATTCATTAGCTGGATAAAACCATTCTGAAAGTGATTCCAATGATATCAGTCCTCTGTGCCATTATCATTATAGTTGTGGTGTGAACTCTGGTGTATCTTTATCGTTATCTTTATGGTTATCGTCCTTGGTGTGAATGGGCCTTTAACCTTATCCCTACCCCCAGACCTAACATTACCCATAATCTATCCCTAAAATCAGAGGGAAATGATAGGTGAATAACACTAAAGTGGAAGCCTAAGCCTAAACTTGACAAACTGTAAACTTGTCCCTCAAATCTGATTGGTTGATTAGGATGCTGTTCATGGATCAACAAAGATGTTGATCTAGGAACATGTTGTTGGTGAAATCACGTTCACCAAGACGAAAGATTGCAGTAAATAAATAGTCACAGTAGTCTCATGTCAGCACAAAACCTGTTGAAAGAACCCAAAACATTATTTTAAAATGATCTACCCCTCTCTCCACCACATTCCAAGATCTTATAAATCCGGGAAAAGGATCTTGATGGCTGAAAGCTTAAAAGAGTTTAAAAATAGCTTCAAATTTCCAATATGTTATCTGCCTGACCAAATCCACCGTCCAATTCATTTCTGAGAATCCATGGATCAATATAAAACTAGAATGGAGTGTATTTATGTTATTGTAAAAGTGTGCCTATCTCTTTGTCCTTTTGTATTTGTGAGACCTTTTCCTGGAGGCTCTCCTGTGCCCCAGCTAACACAGAGACAAAGCTGTCCAGGGAGCTAATGAAGTCTTGTTTGACAGCCTGAGCCTGTGGGCTTGCTAGCTCTCCCCAGCCGTGGTTCATCTTCCTCAGAGTGGGGATGAAGATCTCTGACAGCAGCTGCTCCACACTCTTCAGCAGACCAACACCTGTGGTGTCCAACATGTTGAAGTTCACATCCTATAAGAGCAAACAGAGGCAAAGGGATGAACACATAAACAAGAGACTTGTGTTGTTGTTGTTTTGATGACATATAAGACCAAACTTCAAGGCATGTTTACTACATGATTTTGTAATTTCAGCTGTATGACCATACATCGGTAATTGGTGAATACAGTCGGGATTATTTTAAAATCTCCACGTGGTTCTGATATCTGATGTTTTTAAAACTAGCTACTTTTCATGCTAGTTTAATTAATGTTAGATGACAGTCTAACATTACTCTAATATTTCTGGTTCAATAAACTAATAAAATAAAATTTTGTGCCTCTAATGCTTTAAAAAAAAGTCATAAGAATTCACTGTCTACCCATATGGAATGTAATACTAATGAGGAACTATGTGAAGAGAGAGAAAAAAAGACCTTATTATTGATATGGTTAATGGATGGTGAGATTTTTCTGGGAAAACCTTAAGGGCTGCTTTTCAGATATTTTCTCTTGTTTCTCTTTACCCTGTGGATATTCTCTGATGTGATAGGCTTGGAGGTGTTTGCCCGGGTGAAAAATACACAACTGCCAGTGAGGGCCACATCTGTCCCTTCAGTCACGAAGACCTTCGCTTTCTTACCGCGACTCACAGAGGAGGATACAGCTACCAAAGAAAGACACAAAGACATATCGATCATTGCTGAAATCTTTTTGCATGTCTGGTTTGGGCGCCAGAGTCTAATGAGAATCATCATTGAGAATATTGACGATAACAAACAAACAGTTAAACAACATTAATGCATTTTTTTTTCATTCATTGGTTCGTTGGAAAAATGTGCCTGTTGCGAGATTTCTGCAAAACAATATTACATTGCTTCTAGGATATTTTGCAACACTTTTAATGTGAAATATCCAATGAGTAGCCATAAGAACTTTAGTTTAGTTTTATCTGGAACAGTTGAATGTAAATATGGTGTCTTATTACGTAGAATGTCATTTTAGGTTTTTGGAGTTCTGCAAAAATGTAGGTAGAGGCACATTTTTTTCAATGGGCCAATAGGTTGATTTATTTTTAATATTACTTTTTTGAATTTGGGGTGAATTATGACATGGATATTATTGTGAGATTCGCAGGCTTTACTAACCTGTATCCACAGGCTCTGTATCTTGGTAGTATAAAATGAGGTGAGAAAGGCCATCAACAGCAAAGAACTGCTCCATTCGCTCAATCTGAAAGATCAGACATAATATTGTTAAAATAAACTTGAGTAATCACTAACAAATGCTAGCAATCTGTGACTTCCTGATTATAAAATGTGAAGAACATGCTCTTCAAAACCTTGAAGTATGTATGTTAACCTGTGTGCCCTCCAGTATCGCATCTTCAACTTCAGCCTTCTCCAGATCCACACAAGAGGATACAATGCTGAGAACATAGTCATGTCTGCTGTCCAGCTGTGCTCTCTTAGCCTCACGCTCTTCTTTCAACTTTTGCTGTGTGATAAGAAGATGCACCCAATTTAGAGAAGGTGAGGAGTCTTAGTCACCATTTGACCATTTATGAAATTCTGTTATATATGGTTTATTAATCTCTAAAAGATGTAGTAGAACATTGTAGGAGTACTTTTGAAAAATGAATCCGAAATGAAAAGTTAGGGTTGGGGGGGAGTGGGGGGGGTGGATCTTCAATCTGACAGGAAAGATGTGCTCCTCTGTCACTAAATCTATGGAAATGTTTTAAAGGATAGTAATGACAGCAGAATTTGGGACAGTGGTACTTTGTTCACAAAAATTTTAAATGAATGAAATAAAAATGTTTTAGAGATAATGGAAAGTATCAGTTTTATAATACTGATTTTGACACTGATTTTGGAGCTGAAAAGTCTAAATAGAGTAAATAAATATTTAAAATTTAGAAAGGTTAAATTTCCAGCAACACTTTATTTTACAGTGTCCTTTATATGTTACATGTAGTTACCAAAGTAATAACTATAAATTATGCATAATTACAAGTCACCTTCATTTATATAGCACTTTTAACAATATAGATTGTTTCAAAGCAGCTTTACAGTGTCAATAGGAAATTAAAGTAACAGAGATTGTTTGGCTTTACAGCAGCTCTAGAATAAAGTTGTCCAAGATTATAGATTGTCCAGCTTAAGTTAGTTTTGATTGATTTACTTCCATTGCAAAGACAATTAGTTATTAACTTAGGGGGTGCTAACACGACACCATTCTAACAGAAAACCATTAACGCGCTCCGGCCCGCTCATTTACACAACAACAGTGCCTGGTGGCTCGAGAACGCAAACCTTGAAAAAGGTTCCAAGGTGCAAGCCTTGAATAATTTTGAAGGTTAAAAAAAAAGGTTATCTCTGTGCAAACTTAAAAACGCAAACCTGTGAAAATGCTGACGGTGTGCACATACGTATTACGTGTTTAGTCTATAGGTATGCGCAGGCGTGTAGTCTTTCTTTACAAATTGACCTCAACAAATTACTTGTCTGGCCTTCTAATTCTAATACAGAATTATTTATCACGTAGCCAAGTCAAGTATATTTATATAGCGCTTTTCACAATATAAATTGTATCAAAGCAGCTTCACAGTATCAAGCAAATAACATAATGTCTGTTTCTTAGTGGAAAAAAAACATCCACGATTGGTAGGGCTGATCAATGGTATTAATGCTTGGTTAATTAATTTGAATATCCCCAACTGAGCAAGCCAAAGGCAACAGTGGCAAGGAACCGAAAAACTCCATCAAGTGACCTACTGGTGTCCAAAACTCCATCAGGTGACTTAATGGAGAGAAAAAAACCTTGGGAGAACCCAGGCTCAGTCGGGGCCAGTTCTCCTCTGGCGTTTATGAACTAGAGGCCGGATTTACAGTAACTGTAATTTGATACAGAATTTTGTTTTATTTTATCACTTCGGGGTGGGTACGCGAACCGGAATCACAACGTTTTATCTGTAGAGTGGGAAAGGGATCATCCATAGGGAGAGGCTAGTTGACACTTCAGCACTGCATTGTCATCGGGTCCAAGCAAAGCTCCTGGTCAGATCTGGATACGACCTGGATCTGGCAGGCTGCGGGAAAACCTCGGGATAAACAAAGACACTAAAATTAGCGTAGATGCCATTCTTCTTATGATGTAACGAGTACATCAGGATTTAAGGGAAGTGTTCCCAGTTCCGGCTGACCTAATCTATGCAGCCTAACATTGAATTATAGAAGTCTATAATATATTATGTGTATGCTAGGTCAAAGAGATGTGTTTTTAGTCTAGCTTTGAACTGACAGATAGATTAGATAGCCATGTGAACTATAATTATTTTGACAACATTTTATTTGTACAGAAGGGAAGAAAAGGAGGCCTTCACAGCGGAGAGATAAGGCTTCAGGACTGTTGTCGTTGTGTCCAGATGCAAGTTCTTCATCATATCTGAATACGGCCTGGATCAAACCTTGGTATAAAAAGAGACTAATATAGGGTAGACGCCACCCTTATGATGTAACGAGTAGCGGAGAGATAAGGCTTCAGGACTGTTGTCGTTGTGTCCAGATGCAAGTTCTTCATCATATCTGAATACGGCCTGGATCAAACCTTGGTATAAAAAGAGACTAATATAGGGTAGACGCCACCCTTATGATGTAACGAGTATATCAGGATTTATGGGAAGTGTTCCCGGTATCTAATCTATGCAGCCTAACGTTGAATTATAGAAGTTTATAATTGTAACAATAAGGCAAGGACGAAGCGGAGAGAGAATCCACATGCAAGCACTATTTACTAAAACAAACAGGTAATCCAGGGCAAACAACAGAACATGGAACAAAGAACTGGAAACAGCTACAAGCAACAACGACCGACCAACAACAACTGAAGCACAGAGGTTTAAATACACAGGCAAACAAGCTAAACAAGATAACAAGGGGGCGGGGCTAATTAGAAAAACCTGGAGAGACTAATAAACAAGAAAAACTACAAAGGACTACAAAACATGGCAGAGAACAGAAAATAACAAAAGTCCACACAAAACAAAAGGAGAACACAACACAGGAATCATGACAACAATGTGTTGTGTTTGCTAGGTCAAAGAGATGTGTTTTTTAGTCTAGATTTGAATTGACAGAGTGTGTCTGCTTCCCGGACAATGTTTGGAAGACTGTTCCAAAGTTTTGGCGTGTTGTGTCCTGTTAATAACTGTTAGTGAACACCGAGGGTGCCAGTGAGGAGACAGGCTTAGATTGTGATGTAAGAAAAGAGCAGAAGAAGAATAAAGTTGAATGTAGTGGATTACATGTCTCTCGGCTCGTGTCTAAGTACTTGACAAACTACCACATCTTTGGCGACGAGGATGGCTATTAATGTGCCTTTACCTACACCGTTCATGCCTTGCCCAGGCGAACCTGCTATTCCCTTCCCTACATGGCTGAAAATGTTCGAGAACTATATGTTAGTAATCGATGCCAATGGGGAAAAGTGGCCAGAGGCAAGAAAGCGTGCTGTTCTTCTCCATGCACTTGGCACCGAGGGACAACGACTGTTTTACGCACTACCAGATACAGATACCACATATGCTACTGCAGTGGAGGGACTTAGAAATCACTTTGTTCCTAAAGTAAATGTGATTGCGGAACGTCACAAATTTCGTCAGAGGGCACAGCGACCAGATGAGTCGATAAATCAGTATCTAGCCGCATTGCGAGAACTGGCTGCACTGTGTGAGTTTGGTGATATGGAGGAGTAAATGCTTCGAGATCAACTGATAGAGCGTGTTGGCAATACACACGTACGAGACAGGCTTTTGTTAGAAGCGGATCTGACGCTGGCTAAAGCTACTTCGCTGGCTCTGCAGATTGAGGTGGGGCTACGTAACGTGGGCGTTCTCTCCGACAGTACTACTAATGCCGCGACCTCAACGGCGGTTACTACTGTGTTGGTGAGGGCCGTACATAAACAGCATAGGAAGGCCCGCCAAAAAGAACAAAAGACACCTCCTTCATCAATGGCGCCTACCACTAGTCGCCGCTCATGCTACCGTTGTGGATCTACCAGCCACCTAGCAAATAAACCTTCATGCCCTGCTGTTAAAGTGACGTGCAATTCGTGTGGAAAACTGGGGCATTTCTCCAAAATGTGACGTTCCGGACAAAAGGAGGTGTGTGAAATAGTGATAAACGAACTGACAGTGCTTTATATGACTGATACTGTGCAAGATAAAATTCTCTGTACTGTGAAAGTGAACGCAAATGGTCATTGTCATGACGTTGAGATAATAGTAGACAGAGGTTCATTAGTCTCTATTATTCCAGAGAGCACTCATCAGACCCTTTTTCCTACATGTGAACTTTCTGAGCCTACAGTGAACCTGCAGCTCGGAGGGTCTTATTGCACAGAGGGCACCTACTGTACCAATCACAAAACCACCGATGGCACCTGAGACCAAGGTACAGGAAATCTGCTGTGCAAAGGGATTTGTGCACAAAATTCAACCCAAATCAGAGGCTGTGCCAATACAACAAAAACTCAGAAGACATTGATGCACCTCCATGGGTCTCTCCAATAGTGGTAACGCGGAAAAAAGATGGAGGAAAACTGCGTATATGTGTTGACCTCAGGGAACCTAACAAAGCCATTGTAAGTGACTGTTACCCGTTACCACACATGGACGGCTATTCTCTGAACTTAAAGGAGCCACAGTCTTTTCTACCATTGACCTGGCCTTCCCCTACCACCAAATGTTACTGCACCCAGACAGCCGTGATATGACTGCATTTATCACACATGATGGTCTTTTCCGTTACTGTCGGGTCCCATTTGGCCTTGCTTCAGCTCCATCAACCTTCCAGAAGATGATGACGACCATACTAGCAGGCATACCAGAAGTACAGGCATACCAGGATGATGTGATTTGCTACGGAACCACTCAACAGCAGCATGATGCCAACCTACAGAGGGTGCTGCATGCCTTGAACGAGGCAGGACTTAAGCTAAACATGCAGAAGTGCAAACTCACCCATACTTCTTTGCGGTTCCTAGGCCACACCATATCCACACCGCTTCCCCCAGATCAAGATCAGATCAAAGCTGTGGCCAATGCACCTGCCCCACATGACACATCCTCGCTGCGATCCTTCCTGGGCCTGGCATCATGGTACAGTAAATTTATTCCTGATTTTTCTACCGTTGTTGAACCGCTTCGTCAAACACTCAGGGAGTCAACAGAACGGCAGTTCAACTGGACTGCTGAGGCAGAGCATAGTTTCACAGACATTAAGATACTGATTGTTGGTAGCCCTGCCCTAGCACTATACGACCCTGAACTGCCTCCATATGTAACTACAGATGCCTCTGATTATGGGTTAGGGGGTGTACTCGGCCAATTTCATTCAGATAACACAGAGAGAGTCGTGGCGTATGCATCCAGAATACTTCCTCCGGCTGAAAGAAAATATTCCACTGTGGAACGTGAAGCACTGGCATGCGTTTGGGCAGTAGAAACACAGCACGGTACTACAGGAGCGACTCCATTTGAGTTGCTGAGAAATAGGAAGATGCGCACTAAACTGAATATCTTTCCTGTCTCACACAAAATTACATCACACAAGCAAGTCAAAGAAACTATAAAACAAAATCAATAAAACAGTAAGGAGTATACAGACAGAAAGCGAGGAGCAAAAGTGCCCACCTTCCAAATGAATGATGTTGTGCGAGTCAGGAGACCGGAACACGTTTACAAGGGGTCTTCCAAATACACAGAACCTCTGACAGTCGTAAAGAAGGTCGGACCAGGTACTTATCTTCTCAGCGATGGTCGGAAATGGAATGCCTCAAAACTGGTGCGTTTCTCAAAGGAGGCTCTAGCTTGCACCAATGAGAACAATGAGACTACCCTGGATGGTCTCACCGTGACAGAGAATGTACATGTTGGGCAAGAACCAGGCCCTAGACGCACCCCAGAGTCTGTAACCCACCTCGGTGGTTAAAAGACTTTGAGAGATGAATACTGAAGTGTGAACTGGGCAAATTGAAAAAAAAAAATTGTTTTACTCCTACTGTTCTGTTATGTGCGAAAATGTCATACTGTTTTGAGATCTGAGTTATAATAGCTAACAGCAGAATAACCTTAATTCCTGTTAAATTTAAATTTAGGTTTTCGGGTACGATCCTTAACGTAAGGGTTATTTTACAGCGGTTGCGGGTACCCTGTTTAAGTGACTAATTCCTTTGAGAAAAGGGGAAATATTGTGTCCTGTTAATAACTGTTGGTGAACACTGAGGGCGCTAGTGAGGAGACAGGCTTAGATTGTGATGTAAGAAAAGAGCAGAAGAAGAATAAAGTTGAACGTAGTGGATTACATGTCTCTCGGCTCGTGTCTAAATACTTGACAAACTACCACATGGCGCTAAATAGGAAAAGGATCTACCACCAGAAATCAATTTTATATTCTTTTATATTTTATATTATCAACTAGCCAGAATTTTGAGATCTCAACAGACGTGAAGGACTATAATGCATAAAGAGCTCAGTCAAGTACTGGGGAGCTAAACCATTTAGTGCTTTGTAAGTAATCAGCAATATTTTAAAATGTATACAATGTTTAATAGGGAGCCAATGCAGTGTTGACAGAACCGGGCTAATATGGTCATACTTCCTGGTTCTGGTAAGAACTCAAGCTGCTGCGTTTTGGACCAGCTGTAATTTGTTTATTAAGCATGCAGGGCAACCACCCATAATAGCATTACAATAATCTAGCCTTGATGTCATAAACGAGTGAACTAACTGTCCCACATTTGTAATTGAGAGAATATGACGTATTTAGATATATTTTTAGGATGGAAAAATGCGGTTTTACAGATATTAGAAACGTGACTTTCAAATGAAAGATTGGTATCAAAGAGCACACCCCGACGACGAAGACTTGACAGAGCAGCCATCAAGTTTTAGACAGTATTCTAGGTTATTACGTGAGTGTTTTTTGTCCAATAATTAGAATCTCAGTTTTTTTCAGAATTAAGTAGTAGGGAATTACTAGTCATCCAGGTTATTTTTTTATTTTTTATATCAGCTATGCATTCCGTTAATTTTGTGAATTGGTAAGTTTAATCTGGACATGAAGAAATATAGAGCTGAGTATCATCAGCATGACAGTGAAAACTAATGCCATGCTTCCTTATGATATCTCCCAAGTGTAGCATGTACAGAGTGAACAGCAGCTGTCCTTGTACAGAGCCTTGTGGTACTCCATACTGAACTTGTGAACTTGAATCTCTTCATTTACTGCTACAAACTGATAACAGTCAGATAAGTATGATATAAATCATGCTAATGCAATTCCACAACATAATTTTGGAGTCTATTTAAAATAATGTCGTGGTCAATAGTATCAAATGCAGCACTAAGATCGAGTAACACAAATAGAGAGATACAACCACGATCGGATGATAAGAGCAAATCATGTGTAACTCTAATGAGAGCTGTCTCAGTACGGTACGGTTTAAATCCTGACTAAAAATCCTCGCAGAGACCATTTCTTGCTGAAAAGGAACATAATTTTGTAGGATCAAGTTGCGTTTTTTACCAAGCGGTTTAATCATAGCGAGCTTAAAAGTTGTTGGTATATATCCTAATGACAAAGATGAATTAATGATATAAAGAAGATGATCTATGACCTCTGGAAGCATCTCTTTCACTAGCTTAGTCGGTATAGGGTCAAACATATATGTTGTAGCTTTAGATGATTTAACGAGTTTAGAAAATTCTTCCTCTCTAAAAAAAAACCCTCTAGTTTTGTTACAATTACATGCAATTAATGCTAAACCAAATCCAAACCCTAGTAAGCACAATAGCACATGTAGATGTAGTTTTTGTAGTAGATTAATATTACTCAGTTCTTAAATTAATTTACACTCTAAAAAAGAACACCTTAAAATAAAGTGTAACAAAATTTTCTTAATAAAAAGAAAACAATTAAAAGGACAGAATAGCTTTTGTAAAAAAAAAAAAAAAAAAAAAAAAAAAAAAAATATATATATATATTCTACAGAACAGCAAATAACCGAAGAACCACAAATAATGAATTCAATAATATCAATTAGGACATATTATGCAAATAAAAAGATGTACTAAAGTCAAAAGATGTTAAATGTGCTAAACCATTTTGAAATATATCAACGTAGTTTCTTGACACTTTGACTACTTAGGAGGCTGAGGTCTTGTCTCATTGAAGTTATGTCTCTCTCAACATTGTTTTAAATCTGAGCACAAACAAACTTACAACCTGTAACATGATATACATTTACAGTGATATACTTTTGATATCCAGTTTGGTGCATTATTGAAGGAAAAGAAAAAATACCAAGAAGTTATTTATATAAATAAATAAATACAACATCAGGAAAAGTAAGCAAATAAAGCATCAGACCATGGAGTTGTCATACATACTTTAAAAGCAGTGATCTGGCTGTTTGAGATTATCGACGACAGCACCTCTGGTTTACATCTTCCAGACTTCTGTTCATGTTTGTTATCCATGAGATTTTACATGTAAAGACTGTCAGACTATCATGTAGCTTTATCATCATCCAAGCAGACAATCAGTCCAAACCCAATGGATATGGTTACATGTGTATAGGCAAGTCTCCAAGTAAGAAAATCGTCATCCAGACTGGACTGCCCTAATCATCTGTTTAAGTGACCTTCACACTATAGTCCCCACTTTTCTCATGACAGTAAAAGCTGAAATATTTAGGGTCTTTTGTACAGAATAAAAGAAAGACAACTGAACAAAGCCTTAAATGGGCAGAGCAGACTGGGCCCCTCGTCGAAGCTGTGAGAGACAGTAAAAGTCACTTGACTGGGGTGCTAGGTAACACTGTAAAAAAACAAAAATGAGCCAATAAATTAAACAACATTTTGTGGGCCGGATACAGATGCTCAAGAAACATGTTTGTATTTTGGTCTTTCTAAGAATTTAAAAGAATATTTATTCCAAGGGCCACTTTCTTAAAGAATTGTTTACTGTTCTGATATAATGTAAATGTCTAATTTCTACTTTAAAACAAAATTGTAACCCAGCATTGGAATCACACCAAATGTATATTGTGATAGTAATTAAGAAAATCCATTTCAATCATCAGAGGCCTTTATGGGCAAGACATGATTATTAAATTAAACACTTTCAATTAAAATATATTTCATGCATGCCATAAAAAGTGTTCCTGTTCCGAAAGACCCATGGACAGTAGGGGAAAATCATGCTAAATACAACTAACCAGGGGTGCGTTTCCCATACAACGACGTAACTCGCTGCTTAACTACCATACTACGATGGCATCGTTGAAGAAATCACCTAGCTAGTCACGACTGTTTCCCGAAACCATATTGTTACAAATGGGTCGTTCAACCGCGTTGGTTTATGACATCACGCATGTGGTGGAGTATAACTTCTTTTAAGGAAAAATCATTGCTTTGAATTAACCACCACTCACACACATTTTATATTTATATTTAACCACTAATTATTGGGGGAAAAAAATCAATATTTTCTTTTCACCCCTTGATCATCTTAGGTTCATCTTATCACCCTAAGTTAATAACTAATGATCTTTGAAACGAAAGTGAATCGATCAAAACTAACTTTAGCTGGACAATAACTTTATTCTAGATCAGCTGTAAAGCCAAAACAATCTCTATTACTTTAATTTCCTATTATAACTGTAAAGCTGCTTTGAAACAGTCCATATTGTTAAAAGCGCTATATAAATGAAGGCGACTTGACTTGACTTAGGGTTTCTATTGGTGTCACAAAGTTGTTCCTTTTACAACATAAGAGACTGCAGGTGAGATTGGCGCCTGTGAGACAGATAAATAACAATCTGGAAGACAGATACCAGCATTCAGCCCATTTAATCTCCATGACATCGTACTGTCCACATGCTTTTCTCATCTACCACAACTCTTCTGCTGTAGAAGCTCAGCTTAGCACTACATTTTTCATGCATTCTATCCTGGTAGTGGTGAGCTTGCTTTGAACAAGCCCAAAACACTACACCTTTTATATGTTTCCCTTATTGAACATGTACACCTTCATCATTTCAGGTCTAGGAACAATAGATAAATGCATAACTTAAGCATTGGCAACTGTTGCTTATTATGAGATATGTCAGTGTGATATGACCATGATCACATGCAAATGAATTGACAGAGCAGCCTGCAACAAGCAGCATGCCTTCGTCAGCATTCTCATAAGTGAAAATCACTTTCTGTCGTATCAGTTTTTTCAAGTCTTTGCATTTTATGTCACTGGAGGTCTTGCAGTGTTGATGGGGGCCCCTATACATTTAGTGAAAGAATGTGTAAAAAAAATCATAAATAATGACTAAAATAAATAGTAAAAGTTATAATTTACAGAATTTAACTTAATGCTTTTTAAAGACTGGACAGAAATCATAAGATTAATCACAATTATTTTATTCCATTGACAGCAGTTTTACCGCTCACTTTTGTGTCAACGGCAACTAAATATTTTCCTTATAATAGCTGAACAAACTACCAGGATAAGTTTCAAGTTGACAAAACCAAACCAACCAAATCAGGCTTTGTTGGTGCTGAAGTTGACTGATCATCAACTTTCTTTCTCAACTCAGTCTTTAATACTGCCTTCATGGAGCATGTGCACATGTATGACATCAGTAGTGAACAGCAAATCACATGCCTTGAAACAGATTCACTTCTCGCAAGCGAATCAGCGAGATGTATTTCTCTCTTCTGCTGAAGATTAAGAGACTACAATGACGCCAAAGAGTCATTTACACAAACGATTATGTAAGTCCAAACCAAACAAATTCTGTGATTGTCCATCTTTGAAACACTATTATATTTTTACTATTCACTTTTGAATACCATCCATTGTAAGGGGCATTAGGAATGTCTTGAGAGTGATAACGCCTGACTGGTCATCTGACTGGTTACCAAAAAGACGTAATTTTGAACCCTGATGAGGTGGACCAACTTTTTGCTTGTGGTCGCACACAAGAGACTGAACATGATTAAGTGCTCCAATATACTCACTCACAGCAAAGTTATTTTTGTTCTGCGCTTAAAGTAAAAAGAAGCTGGAAATACCTTTGCAGCTATAAACTGATTATGAACATTCAGACGGTGTCCACGCTGCTAAGAGCGATGTTTTCGAAAGAATATTTGAATGCTGTGCTGTTCCTCCCAATAACAAAAAAATACACACAACAAAAATGACAGTGGCGAGAAAACAGCAGTTAAGAAAGCATCTGAACTTAGTGATGATATGTTTGCATCAGCTCTGCAATTCACTGGCATCATGTCAACCGATGAGGTAATATAAAGTATATTTGAGACTACAGATGATGTAGATCTGGCCATGTGAGACTATAGTTAGAATTATTCCCTTTTCTTTGCATGTCACATTAATATTACAGCACAGAACTGCTCTTTCGGCATTATCCTGAACATTGTAAACAAATATACACACAACAAAAATGCTTTGAGCGCTGAGAAAAGCGCTATATAAATGTAACACATTATAAAATAAGCATTCATTTAATGTGTCGTTGAACGGAAGTGAGGCTCTCGGGATCATACGTAAATGTCACATGCTTTTGATTTTCTTGGCAAAAACTTCCTGACTCTGAGTCTAGACAATAAAAGTCAGTTTATAGGCAATCTATAGGATGTCGGGGAAGGTCTAGTTTTTTACGTTTTGTTACAAGCTATTCACACATTGGCAACAAAAATGTATCATTGGAAGATATTTCTTACATGTAGCCCCTTTAAACTCTTCTTGCTACAAGAGATCTATTTATCTAAAGTGTGCTGTTGCTTTTACAAAACTGTGAGATAAATGACTTATTTTCATACTTAACCAATCACCTTTGACTTACCACTGCCACAAAAAAAACACATATCTAACTTAAATTAAGTCTTAAGTCTTAAATGTCTGACACAGGTAACAGACTCTGAAGTCCAGTGAAGCCATCTGGATGACAGTATATGAAAAGGATGAAGATTTATAGTCCAGCAAACAGGGGCCAACAAGCCTGGGCATGATGCATACATAGAAATTGACCTGTGGAGCTAATGGGAGTGGTCAGCTAGTGTGGGAACGACAGACCAGTGCTTCCTCAACCATGACTGCTGCCTGAACCATGACTGCTGCCTGAACGCCAGCCATAACCTAGCAACGCAACACACAAGACAAATAAAAAGATAACCTTAGCAGAGGAATATTTTCCAGATGAGCAAAGAGCACCAATCTGCAAACGAGTGATAGTTCATTCCAAAACATGCCACTCATGTTCTGAGATCTTGTGAATTTTGAATGTAAAGATTTTGGGATCATGAAGTGCCACAATGGAAGAAAAGTTAAAATAATTATTCAAACTACCTAAAAACCCTAACTGCACCAGAGGATCCTCTATGTATCGCTTTGCCTGAACAGCCAAAAAATAAAACTGACTAAATATGAAATTAACTTTTTCATTCAATTCTTAAAAAAAAAAAGTAATTATAAAAAAAATAAACAAATGATGAATGAACTAAGTTAGAATTTGGCACAGAATTGAACTAAACCCTATCAGATGAATAAAGATACATTTTCCATTATGAAAGACAAGAGAACCATGACGACCTTTCAAAAAAAGGAATTCTCAGCTCTTTTGAGAAGGTTAATGCTTTCAGTGCAATTTGTTTCTGGTTTGTTATCATCGATTTAAAAATTTCATAAACTGGAAAGAGAAAATTGTTAAATGTCACACTTCTTTTAACTATAGATGCTGTTCTGTTGTGATACTGGAAAGTCACTGCAAACCTGAGAAGCAAAGGTTCATCTTACCTTGTTTTGCAAGTCGGGTGTATGAGGCAGCATTGTTACCCTGACTGCAGCCAAGTGCTGAAATCATTTCCAGTTTAACGCTGCATGAGAGCTGTGTGGTATGTTAAAGGACTAAAATATTGTTTTACGCTTCATTTGCTCTTTATCTAGTCCTTTGGTATTGGGTGATCACCGTCCTCTGTTTGGTTAACAATGGAGGACCTGGACCTTCTCAGATGTCAACTATGAGGCTAAATAGACCATTGTTGTTAAGTCTACAGTTACAAACAGAACTTCAGCCCTCGGAAGGATGAGAGGCAATATTTACACCTCCACACAACACTTTATTTTTCAGTGAGACAATGTCAATCCAAGCTATTCATTTGTATTGTGAAGGGGCATCTGCATAAGGGAATGCCCCAGTAACACATGACCATTCACATCTTTTTGAACTGACCCTTGGGCTCATAAATGTGAATACACTGTATTATAATCAGACAGAAACTAGGACTTTTATTATGTGAAAGCTACAAGAAATAAGTAAGATTTATATATAATTGACAGTTTTAAAAACATTAACTTCAGATTACTATCCTATTTATCCAAACATTATGCTTAAAATCAATGAAAATGAAAATAAAAAAGCATTCTTACATTTACATTACATTTTCATCTTACAATATTTTATTTATTTTACTGTTTATTATAGAGAATCTGCTGATAAAAATCTTATATAAATAAATGTGAAACAAATGTTTCACAGTCAGATTTTCTTTTGCCATATCCAACTTAAGTTGATGTTCAATTATGATTCTTTTTTTGTTGGATCACAATTTACATCGGATTTTATGTGTTTTTTCATCATTCGTCATGTGTCGGGTTACGTTGTGTTGTGGCAAAAAGAACAACAGAGCATGTCAAATGTTTTTCTTTCACCGTGTATAATATGAATGAAGTTCAGACATAAGGTGCGTTCATGCATGTTGTAATTACCGTAACGATTCTGAACAGTAAAAAACAGTAAAAAACCTTGCCCTTAAGTCTGAAGTCTCGCACCGAAAAGTACTGGAACACGTCTACTCAACAAGCCGCATGATCTGAAGCATAATTCATTAGACAAATGGATTAATTAATCTAGGCCTAAATTAATGTCTAAATTCAAAAAGGGAGTTTTTGTTTCAAACGCTCTCCGTCCACAGTAGTGTTTTCAAGCGTTTTCCAAAATGTTCTCGTCCACACTGAAACATCGAGAAAACGCTAATTCACCTCACAAGGCCCACGTATCATTCCCTCCATCAGGGAACGGAGGTTACAACAGATGATTGTAAATGAAAAATGTTGACTTAATGCTGACACTTCTGTCATCCTCTAGACTCTTAACAAAGACAGTTAACTTGCTTATATCAAATTGTTTGTTAACACCGTCTACACCCATAGACTGTATAAAACTACTGTAACAAGTTTCAGATCTATGTTCTTCTTCACAATCATCCCATATGTTGATTATGTTGCATGTAGGCCAATACATCAATTAGGAGACAGTTAAAAACGCTTTCTCAGCAAGGGTTCAAAAGATTTCTCTGAACACTAAGTCGGTTATTATTATTTGCTTTCTGAACCCAGTCTCTGCCATTCCACATACAACGACCAACTCATCCATTCATGATCACATGTTCCCACATGGGGAACCTGAACGTTTGATACTGGGAAAATGGTTGCAGGTTTGCATTTGAAAGCAGTTAGGTCATCAATATTTCACAGTGGCTATGACTGATTTTTTTTTTTTAACAGGATCTTCCGATTACTAAGGGATTGTGAAAGAGGAGCCTCCTGCTGAATTATGCAGAGGATCTGCAAACTGGCTCTCCAAGTGGAGAACATACATATGAGCCCATACACTTACTTTCACTCATCAAAATGGATCTTTCTAAGGTACCTCTAAATTGCCAACTGTAAGAAATCAAAGGTGATTTTTTATTGAGGAGAACTCGCTCTCTAAATCCAAGGCCTCTATACCAATCCCATTATGCATTTGGGCTGATGCTTGGGCATTCGTTTATTGGGATCTTAAATACAAATAGCTGACTGAGCTGATTTTCTATACCATTAGATGCTGGAAGAAATCACTTTCAGGCCACCATGGAATGTTATATTGGTGTTACTAATCACATTAGAAAAGATCAAAGATGATTGAGTGAGCTTGCTATGTGATTTTGATCACTAACTGTCTGTTTCTCATTCTTTCTGTCACACAGGCTACAGTAAACTTAAATAAACACGCACAGTAAACATTGGGTCCACTCCACTCTAGTTTCATGAGGAGGAGTTAGAGGTCTTCATTAACATGTGTATTAATTTATATTTTAAATAATAACCCAATGGGACAAACTATTTGCAATGAGAGTGTGTTGGCTCTTCCGGTAGCCTAATTCAATTGAAAACATATTGTAATGTTACATCATACAACATTACAGATAATTCCAGGCTTCCAGTTTTGCTGCAATTGCGTGTATCCATATACATTGTGGCCATATACTAGTGTATGGATATGAATTCTTCCCAAACCAGATTATCTTAGCTACAGTATATGCTGTCCACATTGATTTAGCAGCTCTGTACTTTGTCAAATGCCCCCTCCCCCCTCCAGCAATTTCAGTAGAAATGTCTGAGAAATAACGTGTAATACTGAACATGTTGATTTTACATAAATGAGAACACAAATACATGAATTGACCTTTTTTCCACACCAAGAAATATACACCATCAGGGTGTAGTCTATATTTTAAATTGTAATGTATTGATTATTGCTCAATATAGCCTATTACTGATCGAACATTATATTGCATGTAGGCCTACTTGCACGTTTGCACAAACATAATTATGTGTTTCACTGTCTGAAGTTTTACCTATATTTTCCACCAGAGCAAAAATTGCAATAAAGATTCTATTAAATTCTACACGTTGCTGCGGAGTTTTGCCGCCATCTAGTGATTTGTAAAACATTTGCAATAAAAAAAGTAGAAGGAATCTGAAAGGTTCTTCATTTTGGTTTTCATTTTCAGGTTTGTTTGTATCTGCCCGTTTCTCATTCAAACTTTATTAATCAGCATGTTTAACACATACGCATAGGTTAAATCCAGACGTAGGCTAGGCCATAGACTAAAAAAAGTCTGGCATTATCAGAGCTTAAATACATGAAAGAAGCTATACGCAAATTCTTTCTGAGCATGTTTTATTATTGAGATGAAACACACACACACACACACACACACACACACACACACACACACACACACACACACACACACACACACACACACACACACACACACACACACACACACACACACACACACAACAGCCTAATAACCTTTGTGTCGTGTTCTGCGGAAATTGGCAGAGTTGTTAACTGAAATCAAGCAGACCTGCATCTCCTTCATGCTGTCCACTGGAGCAGAGGGCTGATGAGTTCCTCTGGATCTGATGTTTGACTTCACTGTCCGGTAACTCAAAGCCATGATCTACTGACCTTTTAAGGGTTTTATAGGTTTGTAAATCTCATCCTAAAGCTGAAATATGGTTTTCCACGCAGTCTTCTCTGCGTTCAGAAGGATTTTGGTGTTGACCATGCTGTGAACGAGCCGCTCAGAAAGCACTTTACTTTCTCCACTATAAATTGTTGTTGGCAGTTGCCATAGAGACGCCGACGTCAGGGGTAACATTTTTAGGGGTAAAATGAAAGTGCCCCGGCCCGAGTCTTCATTGATTCCGCAAATCGATTCTTTTCTCTCTCTCTATGTATGCGGTTTTAAACTTTATTAACTGTTTCTAATGTTTAAAGCCCACGACATATTTCGCAATGTTAACAATAAGCTCAGGGGACAGTTGCATAAATAGCCACAAAGTTAAGTACCTTTTTATGTAACTGACTTAAAAAAAAAAAAAAGTTATGACCAGTTTTGAAGGAAAAAAAAGATGTCAGATGTAAGACGCATAAAAAAAATAAAATAATAATAATTATAATCTGGTGCCATCCATCTGAAAGTTGTGCGGTCGCTGTTGTAAAGCGTCTGTCTCGCGTTCGTGTAATTCTGCAGTTTTTCATAACACAAGAGGGCGCTATTGTACCAATGTAATTCCTCAACTGTTTCACTAGAGGGCGCAATTGTTTCAGTTCTCACACCTTTCCATGCATGTTACATCAGTGAACAGATGGGTGAATGCTGAATGTTGCAGTGCTGTTTAATATTTCGTTGCCCGAGTGAACGCATACAGGTTTTTAATAATTTAGTTTTATTCCTTGTGAATCCCACATCAATTATACACACACCTTGTGGGTCCCAGAAACAGATGATGTTAATATTCAATGCTTAAAAATGGCATGTAGCCTACAGAATTTTTTAATCAGCTATTATTTTGACACTATTGAATTTAGTTTAGATAAACATAGCCTATCAGAGAATATATAGGCACAATTTGTGTATATGTTTTGTCTCAAAACTTGAAATTCAGTAAACTGCAGTGAGATGGCACACATATGTCTGCAAGATGTCTCACTTAAAGCATCTGCTGTTTACTAACATCTGAAAGACATCTTTAAGATGTCAGTTTTACATATTCCAAATAAAACATCTCACAGACATTTTCGAAACGTCTATTTGACATCTGACAGGAAATGTCCCATAGACGTATTGCAGATGAGCAAACACTAAAAAATACGTCTTCCAGATGTAACGTACATCAGATAGATGTCTCTGTGATGTATGTGCATTATCAGTAAAATTGAGTTAAGGCTACTTGATCAGTGTGGTGTTGGTGTAATCCTCATACAGACATTTTGTTAGGCTATGACAAGAAAACATACAGAGGGCTCCATGGGAACCTCACGTTTAAAAGTTATTGACCTTTTTATGAAAATAATGACTAAAAACAGCACATTAGCCTAAATTTGAAAACTTAATGCATGCAGCCTATATTCCAGCTCCAAGAAAAGCATTTTACTTGATATTTTTTATTAAACCAAACCTTTTTGTATAAAGAGAGGTATAAGTGTTTTGTTGTTTTTTTGTGGAATGTAGAACCAGCAACCTAAAAATTACTTGGCATTTTGTAAAATTCGTCTACAGCTGGTGATATAGCTGGGGTGACCTGTGGGGGGTGTGTAGAGAAGTAGGGGATTCCAGGAGACCCCTTTCCTGAAGAAGACCTCCCCTCTCCCTCCCTTCATCCTCCTCTATCCCAGCTGAAACTCAGGAGCGCCGCCGATCGGTACCGACACCTCTCCAGCGAGCTAAAGCCAAGATGGAGGGTCCGTGCCCAGCGAGCACAGGAAAGAATCCCCGCACGCCACTCTATGCTTTCCAATGAAGAGGATTTATTCCCGACCAGTCACTTGGAAACCCGACTCTGATCCGTTTGTTCGCGGAGTTTTGTTGAGGGAGAATCATTGATCCGAGGATGAGTTCAGGGGAGGGAGAGGACACATCTAAGGAGGCGGCCGACATAGCGGCGTTTTTTAAATCCGGTAAGTGAAGAAGAGAGGGGCGCGCGCCTCGGTGTTTTCGTGATGATGACCCGCTTATCCGAATCCCGGTTCACGCCAACGATGCGCGACCGAACAGATCGTACCTTAGATCAGAACATTTCATTTTTTGAGATGTTGATGATGGTTAGCCTGTGAATCCGCAGATGTGATTTTATTGCTACGGAGTTGGCAGGTTAAGATATGCGTGCTTTTACATTTATTTGGGATATGACATTACATTTCAGTGCGCGCGAGCCTATTCATAAAACAAGCCAGGAAACAGTTTTATTTTATTTTATTTTTTCCTTAAAAACTGTTGTCATACGTCACTGTTTATAAGCGTGATGTTTGAGTTCAGAGTGAGGTGACGTCATATAGCTTGGCTGATTTGTAACGGTGCTGCGATGTCATGCATCTCAATTATGTATCCATTCTCACGTTAATACACGATTATCCTACATTTCACTTACTGCCCGTTTCACCATGATGGTGTGAATTTTGAGCTCATTTATGCACCACTTTGGTCATCCTGGTCTGGTTGTTGCAGTCAGCTGTTGCTGTGATTTGTGTCAGCTGTCTCTGCAGTACCAGGTGCATTAGAGGAGGTACTCTGGAATGGGCCATGGACACCCTGAGTGACAGCAGGAGTCTTACAATATCACATTCTCTTTTTTTCTCATCAGCATGGCATCCAATTGTTCAACTTTATTGTGAGTGCAGGTGCTACAGTGGAATAATGAATAGGGAATAATGTATATTCCCTGTGTTCATTGAAGGTAGAGGTAATTCATTTAAGCATGAAAGCCCTAGGGCTCTCAAGAAAAAAAGAGCATGCATTAATATTAAAAATATTTCCATGATATAGTGATGTTTCTCTGACACAGCCTGGCTGCTGTTTAAATAATGTATGAGTTTATACTTCCTATTAAATAGTTTGTAAAACCTGTGATGTATAGTCATTGGTTATGGTCATGGTCAGGGTTTGCTTTGTCACATGACATCATACAATGAGTTCGAGAATAATATTATTTGGGTCTCATTTGAATTTTTGGCCAGAGTACAGTAGACTGATTCAAACATGATTTGATAACAATTGTGTAAAAATGAAGTCAGAATTTAGCATGATATTAAATTCCACCCTAGAATTTCTAAACTATATCTTCTTGTGTCACTATTGGTTGTTTTAAATAGAGGTTTGACTGATATCAGATTTTATTGTTATCGATAGCTAATGTGGGAAGAGTATAGCTGATGACTGATAAAAAGGCTGACAATTTTTAAAATGTACATATTGAATCAAGGATGGATGGTTTGGCGAAAATGGGTATTATACAAAAAAAAACCACTAAATAGTTATTGTTGTTTGCAATTTCATTATTTAAAGGTGGGAATAATCCATGCCGAATGTGTTTGGTAGTGTGTTTTAACGCATCAATGGTTCAAGCTCTGTTTCACATGGAAGACGACGCTCAACCCTATCCCAAAAAACACAAAGTTATCATGACCAACTCGATAGCACGAACACGACAGTCATAGTAACGAATATATTACAACTATAACAATATTAGGGGGCTATATCGATCACTAAATGAGGAACCAAATGAAACATACATATATTTATATTAGGAGTATATTATCTTAGCCTGGCTAACGCCAGACCCAATTCTCGTTGAGACTTGGGCCTGGGAACCACATGTACATTTTCTCGTATTTGAGGCGTGGTTTACGATTGCCCGGCGCCGTTTATTGGGTGCTAAGCATGTCTGTCAAATGCGCCTGTACGTAGCTCATAGGCAATCGTTTCAATTATACCAGATGACGTATGTAGAGCGACAGAAATTAGACAAGGAAGAAGACGATGGGTAAGATATTTTTGTGTAAACAATGACGTTCAGCGACCATTGACGTTTGTGCAAGATAAACATGCGGTAGCTTCGCGTCTGCTGCCATGTTGAATCCATAGAAATAAACAAACTGCTTCGGTGTGTCGCATAGATGTCGTCATCGCCTTGCTGCTCCCTCCCCGTTTTGTGATTGGTTCCCTAAATGAGGCGAAAATCTGGCCCATGGTATCCATACTGCCTTTCAGCGTGAATAAAATCGCGCTGCGGGAAGGCAGCATGGGGAAACCCAGACTAATATTATCTTACTTTTCAGATTCAATTTGGGAGCCGACGCTTGAAATAGACCGTGGAAGAGGTTTAGACGCTCAAGGCTTTTTCATAGCTGAAGCGATAATAAGATCACAAATGAAAAAAAAAAACAAGCAAAGATGACACACAAGCATATTCAAGCAATGGCCAGCATATTAGTTCTGTGAAACAAAGCTAAACAATGCTGGTTAGCTTCTCCGATATTGACACGAGTTCTACCTCTTGCCTGATCGTAAGCCTTCTTTTTAATTTTAAGTTCCGCATTCCTCTCTCTTACTGTCGTTTGGCTTATGTCTGTTCTGTGTGCACTGAGCGCTCTCTCCTCCTCATCATTAGTAGACACGCCCCTTACTGCTGATTGGTTACAAGTGTGTTTTGGTACTCGGGTCCGACACAGTTTTCAAGTGTTTTTCAAAAACTACTGATCCCACCTTTAAATATCACATAACCATGTAGTAATTCCTATTCATTTGAATGAAATACTTCACAAATGAAAGATTAGACTATTTTCTCTTTTAGGTTATGGAACTTGATGGAAGCAAAGCAGTCAGACATCAGTGCAAAATAGATATAATAGATTCACATTATATAATACTTAGGACAAGTAGTAATACATTATAAATTCTGATAAATATGTCTCGGTGCTGAGCTTAAGTCACATGTTACAAAAGACCCTCACAATGACGAGTCAGTGATTGTTCATTTTTTACCAATATAGAATACCTCCAAAAGCTGTTATCTATGCCAATTAATAAATGGTACCAATATCCAGTACTGTATAGCAATCAAATGTGGGCTGGTTGCCTTTTTTGTGGCGGTTTGCTGAGATTAACCCATCATTGACCCCTAATAGTTGTTTGGTATTATCACTTCATGGGTCATGTAATTAATCAAAACTGCTGTTTTCTCTAAGTTACTTAAACAGTATGTGAATTGCTTCAAGATTCACACATCCCATAGAGCAGAGGAAAGTCTTGTATCCGGGTGTCTATTTTAAAGCACTGCAGCATAGGGCAACGTTTCAGAACGAAGTCCTCTCTCTCTGACTCCTCCGGTCGGTCTGTTAATTGCGTCACGCCTGCTCAACACTCAAGTTTTGGCACCGACAAGCTTTCTCTCTGGCTGTCTTTGCGTTAAACACATTTTGTGTTTCCAGAACATTGGATGTCTCATTAGTGCCCTACTTCAGTCACTGAGCATTGAATGCAGTCTCTCTGGGGCAAGACGCCCACCTAAAGAGCTTTTGTTCGGTTTTAAGAACTGTAGCAGATCTTGCGCACCAACTTTGGCCTGCATTCTGAACTACTTTTTGATGCTGAGCAAAGAAAATGGCTCAGTGTTTGCTAGAACCAGCACGGAATAGTGTGGTGGTCTGTTCAGGCGGTTAGAGGCATCTTTATGTCGAGTGTGTGGCAGATGTGTTTCAGAATATTGGGGGATTGACTTACCCTGTGTTGCAGGGTACAACAAGACATAAACAAAATGAGTGCAATCCAGTGTGAATATAAAATTCAATACATCAATCCTGATTATTTTAATGGCTTTGCAATACCAAAATATGCTAACACATTAAAATGGCACCAACACGTTTTATGACACTAACAGCATTAATTGGAACATTCAGTTTTATACATTATGTAAGGGGTCCCTGATACATATCTCTCCACCAAGGTCTTAGGAAAATGTAACTATTTTACGAGGTGACCATTTTGTATGCGTATGAATTTGTATGATGGGAATTGTACAAAACTGTATAATCCTTACAAAGAAAGTAAGCATAAAGATCCACCCTTTTAATCCCAGCCCTAAACACAACCATCACTGGGGCCTTAACATTTGTTTGAAAATGTACAAATGACATTGTACAAGTTCATATGTATCAACCACCAATTTGCCTAAACATAAAATAGTTGCAAATTGCCATAAGATTGTGTTGGACTTGGACCTTTGAAGACCCCTGATCCAGATTATTAAACTCTGTATTTTTAGAAAATGTGAAACTGAGACAATTCATGTGTAATATCTTCCTTTTTACAACTATTTATGGCACACAATAAACATGAATGAACATCAGAAGGTATGTTGAAAAAAAACTGAAATATTTAGCTAATATCACATCAGCTAAATTTTGTTTATGTGTTTTAGTTAAAAAAAAGAATCACACTTTAGTTTGGGGAACACATATTCACTATTAACTACAACTCAATAAACTCCTAATTTACTGCTTATTAATAGTCAGTAAGGTAGGCCTAGAGTTTAGGTATTGTGTATGATTTAGAATTAGATTTAGGGATTTAGAATATGGTCATGCAGAATAAGGAATTAATATCTGCTTTAAAAGTACTAATAAACAGCCAATATGCCAGTAAATGAATGAAGCTTTGGGGGTGTTTGACTCAATCTACTCAATCTTTGTTGAAATCATTATTCTAAATCCGATCTGGACGTAGTCTTTGACAAAAAACGTGATTTTAGCAACTTTTTGCTCAAAATCTTTCTTTTTTTAATTAACTTACCCACATTCAAGTGTTGATAAAAATGAATGCATGAAGCTAGAATTAAACAGATTTTTTTTTTAAAGCATCATTCAAAAAAGTTATTTTTCTTTTCAGACTTAAGAAAATCTGTTCTTTTTCTTTTTTATATATATTGCATGTTCAGATATTCATACAACAAAATATTCCGGGGGCCATGACACTTCGTGAAAATTATCACAAATGCTGGTGCTGGCTGGCAACTTTTTTTTTTCAAAAAACACTGGCAGGGAAAGAGTTATGGGCAACTGTACATCGCAATATTGCATTAGATTGTGAACCATGTTACATCCATATCTTCTGTGTTGAAGACACAGCTCTATTCACACACTTGTGGGATGATTGAGGTTGTCATGACATATTCAGCCCACTTCACAATGTGTCAGAACAGCTGAAGGCTGGATCACACTAAACCTGAGCCCTCCCTTCTGGTCTTTCAGCAGAAGACCACTTCCACAGAAAATGTTCCCATCTGAGCTGAGTTACTCATAATTGGTGCCCCCAAACCTCCTCTGAAGTCTGTGCGATATAGAGTGTTAAATTGTGACTTCCGTACCCTAGATTCTCTGTTGTGGTGGCACTGCGCCTTTTATGGGAAACATCTCAAGGGGTTGTTGCACCATCTTTCCAAATTTGTAATCACTCAACAGCCTGTTTTTTTAAATTAAAGATTCAAATGAGGTGTGAAAAGTCGATGTGGCTTCGTTTTGGAAAGGGAAGGATGTTATTAAGCTAATGGATGCCAAACCTTAAGATGTTATTTCACTACCTCAGATACTGAAGTGACTTTTTGACTTCAGATAAAATGATTGCCATATTAAAGCTATCGTTTTCTCAATAATTGTGCCATATTACCAAATGCAGACTAATGAAATTGCTCATTTCCTGTACTGGCAATGTTTGACTTGAAGAGATCTGTCATTTCTGAAACCATTCTCAAGTTGTGTCTTTTTGTGTGTAATTAGAGGTTAGCTAAAAGTGAAGGGAGGATTGTGGTTTGGGATATTTCCTAACATTGCCTCACTTTGATCAGCTATAAAACATAATTACATTGGAGAGAAACATGCTATTTGAGACAATTATATATCTGAGTATCACAATATGAAAAATGAGATCAAAGTTTCCCCTCTCATGGTCACGTTATGTTGGATTGTGAATAGTGCTAATGTTATGGATCATTGCTGCTTGCCTAAAGTAATCACTCCCCTACGAATTCACTCAGAGGGTACAGTAAGATCATTTAAGACCAAGTGTGTAATTTCTGTGTCAGTAGTGCAAGCGAAATCGCAAAAAAAAAAAAAAAAAAAAAATGTTTTTGAAACACTTCCCTCATCAGTGGTTTGAAAAACAGATACTTCCAATGACACATTATTGATTGAGCCAAAAGCAGACGTTCATACAAACATCTTTTGGATTACAAAAACATTTGACCAAGTTGCAGACTGAACAGAAAGTTGTCCCACATCAAGAATTCAGTCACATGACTGATGTGGGGACCTGGAGGGCAAAATATACATAAAAACTGCAGCACATGCCTGTCAGTTTTCCATTTGTTTCAAGCCACAAATATTAAATCACCTCTCAAAAGAAGAAAGAAGCTATGTAAACTACAAGTTTTGAGCACTTGCGGTGCATATCAGCCGTGCTCGTGTGGGCAGGCAAAATATTAATTCAAAACATAGACCTCAATATAAACTGAATCAATTATAAATTGTAAAATTTGTATAATAAATAATTATAGTAAACAAACATTATTTGGATTTTATAGATTCTTTTAAGTCAAAAAGTGTTTTATTTATTATATTAACTGTTTAATTAGCATGTTTGTAAAGAGTTAGATACATCTTTGTTAACAACTTAGTAAATAAATAGTTCTCACTTTAGATTAGGTAATGGGAAATTACCTAATGTCATCAGTTCATTTCCTTTATTGGAAATTAATTACATTAGTATTAAGAGCTTCTTAAAATGTTTACAAATATATTAAGCACACGCACACACATAAACAAACCTGCATTGGGTGTCCATGTTTTATGGGGACTTTCCATAGAAATTATTTTTATGCTGTACAATATTCTTCCCTAAACCTACCATTAATCCTAACTGATTTTAACAACTTGACCTAATGAGTATTTGTATGTATTTCATATGGACGGCATTATGTTTTTTTTTTCTTATAAAAATAAAATGTTAAAAAAATTAAGCGGTTATGTTTAGCTTTAGATAGGCTTAATATATTTGTAAATATGTTTAAGAAACTGAATACTAATGTAATTAATGCCCAATAAAGGTTGGTTTAAAGCACTTAATGAAATGTGTTGATATTCTGTGACTAAATCTAAAGTGAGAACTATTTACAGTTTACAGCTGTTAACAAAGCAATGTCTAACTCTTTATGAATTAGCCAATTAAGCAATAATAATTAGTTAAACACAGTGACACTTAATGAAAATCTCGCTGTTTGTATAAAGTCTATTAATGTTTTAACTACAGTTTATAAACATTTTATTAACTATAAACTAATAGTTTCAATTGTCAATAGTGTAGTGATGTACTGTATGAAGCACTGTTCACATAGAACTCACTTCCAAGCCATGCAACTTTCCGTTGGTCATTGCGTTGAATTCTTGTGACCAACTTGAAAATGAGCAAAATCCGTTTTTTTTTTTTTCCCGATCACACAGATTCCTTTTAAAATAACTATAATTCATCTGAGAAATTTTGCAGGGCAGTGGTAAATGTAACTGCACCTTAATTGTTAAATAATGGGTTTCCATGGGAAATTATTAAAATAACGAGAAACTGCATGTTGCATTCATCATTTTTGGTTCATCTGTTTGCCTCTACATAGTATGTTTTATATGGCGTATGAATTTGGTCCACTAATATTACTGTTAATGCATTAAGCATTTTATTTTGATGGAACACAATTTAGCAGAATAGCAGGTTGCATTCATATTCCAGCCGGATTTGTTCATCTGTATATAGTATGCATCAACAGTAAGGTTTATATTGAATTCGATCTTAATACATTCGTACAAACCTAGTAGAAATAACTTGCTGGCAGCAAAGGCCTCCATGTGGGCGTTCCTGTAAGGGTGTGACGTCCAGTGAAAACTATGAATACCCAAGCATCCTGGAGACGATCAGGCACAGTGCCCAGAGTCTAATTTATTTAATCTGAACAGCAAGCTTGTATACAATAGCCTGTGTTGTTGTGAGCATAGCCATTATGGCTTGTAAAGTAGAAAGCCTTGCACTATATAATATCATGAAGCCCTGATGAGCAAACATTATCTGATCGTCCTCCATGTATTACTGTAATGTGCTCCCTGCAGATTCAGGATTGATTCGACCGGGAAAATAACTTTTAAGACTAAAGGAATCAGTGAGCTTAGATATTAGGTGCCATTCATGTAATAATCCTAAACAAAAATGTACAATGGGTGCAGCATATCAGATGGTAATACCATTGTACTGAATTATTGTCATGCTTAATAGCATCGTATTTACATCAGAACTTCAAAGAATAAAATTATGCCTTTGTCCAAACATTTGACATACAGAGTTAAAATCTCTGCTTTTTAGTTGGCTGTGATTGAACATAAACGCAGAACTGCATTATGGTCCATGAATAGACAATACTGCTTAGTCATCCTCATAATAGGACAGAGATTATTTCAGTTTACATGAAAAATAGTACATTGTTTTTACAATGAGGAACATATGTTTTGGGAAGAATGTTATGGATGTGTATCTCAAAGTTTTTAAATGAAGGCAGAGGTATTTAAGGAGGTACTGTATTTCTACCTGATTCTACCTACACATTCTAATTTTGAGGTAGGTACCTACTTCAATCAGTTTGACGTAACATAAAACTAGGGAATGCTGTTTTAACTTAATTGAGTTACATTAACCCAACATACAATTTCCATTAAAGCTCAGGATGGTTACATTCAATACATGCACACTTGATCTGTGAATTTTGCTTCAATGAGAAATTGTGATTTGGGGTTATTAAACACATTAAGTTGCATCAAAGTGAAAATTGACAGCTCTACTCTTCACCACAATGGTAACCACAAAATTAAATAACAGAAACTCTAAATGTCCAACTGAACATTAAACATTAACATTAGCATTGTGAACTAAGTCAATCGTAGAGACCATTGGTGGCAAAGGTTCTACGATCTACTTAGGCTTACGATGCTAAACGCAGCCCTATGCTGTGGATCTATATTTCCCAGCATGCTTAATAACATGGTTATTAAGAGTTATTTTGTGTGCTTTTCAGTAAAGGGAAAGATGTTGGTAGTTTATTTTAATGTTTAATGTTCAGTTATGTTGGACATTTAAAGGAGTTTCTGTTACTGAATTTTGTAGTTAAAATTGTGCTAAAGAGTAGCGCTTGTGCTTAGGTTGTGCACTCAGCGTTCAATGCTAATGTCAGTACTGATACCTGTCTTCACGTAGTGGTTCTGATTTATTTTGAATTAACTAAATTAAGTTGTGTGTAAAAATGTCTTCAGTTAAATTTAAATAAGGGTAATGAATTATTTTTTGAGTCTATTTACATCAAGGTAACTTTGAGTCAACTTTCATCATATATAACAAAAAAAGATGATATGAAACTTATTAAGTAATTTTACCTAGCAGGAGAAATCAGGTTATATCTACTGACAGTCATGCTTCAGTAAAACCTTGATCTCTTTCGAGGGAACTCGAACTGCGCCGACTACGACACTTGTGGGGAACGCTGCCCAGTATAGCATCTCTGAAGCATGAATGAAACTAAGCCAATCGTGATTGGTATTGCGTCATGACATAACGTGATTTACGTAACTCGTGACAACGAGTTGTGTAAATCGTGGAACAAGCCACATTCCTCTCGGATTTCCAACCCCCCAGTATTAGGTTACAGCAATATTGTGGGGGCGAGAGAGAACGGTTATGGGATGATGCCTCGGGTGGAAGAGCCAGTTATCTTTCCCCCGATGCTGCGTCATCCCTAAAGACGCCGGTGTTGCCCACCAAACCATGACGTGATACATCTTCGTTGGTGGGCAGGGCTTATATGGCTGCTGCCAGTCTGCACACAATGGCAGTACTTCAGGCATACCAGGCCGACCTTCTAAAAGAAATCGATGAGGGCGAGGGACCAACTCCTGATGATATTGCAGAGTTAAGAAAGGCTGCAGACTTGTCTCTCTGTGTCACCAAGGAAATGGCCTGCACTCTCGGCCGACAGGGCTTTCCTCCTTGATGCCCCGATTTCGCCTTCTGGCCTGTTCGGCGACGGTGTAAATACCGTCGTCGACAGGTTTCAGGAGATGAAAAAAAATCTTTAGTCTGAAATCTTTAAACAATATCTCCCTCCCCACCCGAAATCGAAGAAGTCTGCCCCCAGTGGGCAGCCGCAGCCGTCAACCAGCTCCTCCACCTACAGACAGGTGTAAAAAGAGAGCGTTGCGTCTAGAGTTCCCCTTCAAGGAGTCTGGGGGCATAGATGGTGCTCTCAACCGAAGTAGCAGCGTCCAAAATCATTCCATTCGGCCTGCTGCACATGAGGGCCCTGCAGTGGTGGTTGAAAACCAAGGGGTTTTCCCAGAGGGGGAACCCGTTCCGCATGATCAGGGTTGCGCGCAGATGCCTTCGTTCCCAATCTATGTGGAAGAAAACTTGGTTTCTGTCCCAAGGTGCCATGTTGGGAGCGTCATGTCGCCAGAAAGACATTTCGACAGACACCTCCCTCATGGGCTGGGGCGTGGTCATGTACGGACGCTTTACAAGAGGTCTATGCCAGGACCATCAATCCTCCTGGCACATAAATTGCCTGGAAATGTTGCCGTTGTTTACGAGATCTGAGGAGTTTTCTGCCAGACCGCATAGGTCACCACGTCCTTGTGAGGTCAGACAATACGTCAGTGGTGGCCTATATAAATCATCAGGGGGGTCTGAGATCCCCCCCCCCCTCTATGCAGACTGGCACATCAGATCCTCCTGTGGTCCCAGGGGAAACTATTGTCTCTCAGAGCAACATACATCCCAGGGGATCAGAATCAGGGAGCAGACATCCTATCTAGGCAGGGGCTATACTTAGCTCCAGAGCTCCCTCCACAAGAATTTGTACGGCCTAAAATGGAATGTTTTCACCGTTTGGTGCAGAGAGCGTGAGATGGACCCAGTTAACTAGTTAGATCGCTTCTCGGTTGGTCTTACCCCATCCACACTTAAGGTGTACGTGGCTGCCATTGCGGATTTCCACACTCCTCTGGGTGATGGGCCCCAGGGGAGACATAAGCTGGCCGTACGTTACCTCTGTTGGGCTAGGAGGATGAGACCTGTGGCTCGTACCAGAGTTCCAACATGGGATCTGGCAGTGGTTCTCGAAGGGCTGGTCGAGGCCCCCTTCGAACCTCTGGAGTCGGCTGAGGCCAAGAACTTTCCCTTCAAGGTAGCCTTCTTATTAGCCATTACTTCTCTGAGGAGGGTAGGAGATCTTCAGGTGCTCTCTATATCTCACTGGTGCCTGGAGTTTGCTCCAGGCGACATTAGGGCTATCTTGGATCCCAGGCCTAAAATTCCATCTAATGTGGCGCGGCCTATGGTTCTGCTGGCGTTTCATCCTCCACCTTATGTGACAGTGGATGAGGAAAGGCTTCATTTGCTCTGCCCTGTCAGAGCTCTAAGAATTTATCTTCAGAAGTCTTCTTAATGGCAGACGTCAGACCAGCTGCTGGTGTCTTTCGGGTCAACCAAGAAGGGGCTTCCCGCGCCCAAACAAACCATCAGCAATTGGATTGTTTAGGCTATAAATATGGCATATCAGGTGCGCAGTTTGCCTTTACCTTTCTATACCATTCTACCAGAGGCGTGGTGTCCTCTAGAGCCCTCCTTTCAGGGGCCCCTATCCAAGAAGTGTGTGATGCAGCTGGATGGGCCACCCCTCACACTTTTATTAGGTTCTACAGTCTGGACATCCCTTCTATGCCAGGCACTCTAGTGCTCTCATCCTAAGTGTGCCTGTGTGCAGCTTCACACTGGGACAGGCAGGGCTTGTTGTGTCATAGTGGGTACTCGTTCCCCAAAGTGTCATAGTCAACACAGTTTGAGTTCCCTCAAAAGGGAACGTCTCAGGTTACGACCTTGACCCTTGTTCCCTGAGAAGGGAACGAGACACTGCATCCCTTCGCCATGCCTTCCCCTGCCAGGGAGCAACTTGTTTCATCACAAAAGCTGACGCTGTTGTGTGCCGGCGTCTTTGTAGCTTCCGTGTATGCCGTCACAAGTTACGTCATGACGCAACACCAATCACGATTGGCTTAGTTTCATTCATGCTTCAGAGACGCTACGCTGGGGGGCGTTCCCCAAAGTGTCGTAGTCTACACAGTGTCTTGTTCCCTTCTCAGGGAACAAGGGTTACAGACATAACCAGAGACGTTTTTCCAGGTTGGTTTAATTCAGTTATAATCAGTCATCTTAAATAATGTATTTCATTTCAACAAAACCAGTTATTGTAGGTGTTAGCACAAGAAGTAAATTGTTTAAGTTGAACTGACTAAAACACTTTGTTAGTGCAGGAAAGAAAGTGATGCACACATGAATGCTAAAAACTTTCCTGCTTTCTTTCAAAAGTGAAAGCCACAGTCATTCAAACACGGTGTGCTGTGAGGGCAAGTGAATAGATTTGAAATATTAAAGGGTTAGTTCAAATGTCACTATTTACTCACCTCCATATCATTCGTTCATCGTCGTAACACATTTGAAGTTTTTTTTTCCCAGTATTGACAGTCTATGCAACTTTCACTTTGACAACTTCCACTTAATGAACAAAACGTTCATTAAGAGATCGTAAAATAATTCATGAATTGGGTAGTTTAGATAAAATAATGACAGGATTTGTATTTGTGGGTGAATTCACACTTTAATAATGATTAGATGAACACTTAATGTTGTCTGGAATATCCCACTGAATGTGCTAAATTAAAGCAACTGGCAGCTGTGATTTCCAGATATTCACAGAAAAATAAGATACTCAGAAAATCTTTCCAGTGTATTATAGATGCCTGTAACTTATGAACGTTTATTTCATTAAGTGGTTTTATTTTAATATAACCATCTACACTGTAAGTTGCTTTACCATACATAGTAAATTAAAATGGACATGGCATTGTATGTAATTTTACTATAAAATATCAATTATATTACCATATAATTTACAGTGAAAAACAGGAAACGACCAAGAAGTCTCTGTGTGACACATGGTCACAAATGTTTATATTTTGTATAAATCATTTTGGTTCTTCTTATTTTGTTATTAATATTGTGCATTATGATGTTTTGTGTTACATTTTATGTTATATAGTTATTAAAATATTTAAGTGTTATGTTTGTTACCCTGATGGTGCTTTGTCTTTGAGTGCATGACCCCGCACTGTCTTTATGTGAATATTGGTCATGTTTTATGGACAGGCCACGTATGATGAACTCATTGGATTTTCTATTGTGTCACCTCTGTAGTGGTTATCAGTACATTTTAAGAAAGAAAGAAGAAAGAAAGTCATACGGGTGAGTAAATATTGACAGAATTCTTGAATTCAATTTATTTTATATTAAATAAATAATGTCTGGTTTTTGTACCATTGTGTGAGTGTGTGTGTATGCACGAGCTACACATCAGCAAAAGCTGCAGGTGCATTCCCCTAAAAACCTGTTGGGGTAAGTCAGTCATTCCTGCCATGGGTTCTTTGCTTTAGAGAAGAGGCCACTGGTCCCTGCCATTAGCAACGTTTACACAAACACCTTTTGTTTCAATTTCAATCGATGAATCTGAATGTAGTGTTTACATGAACGGTAAATAAAGTAATCAGGTTGATGTGCGGATTTATGTGTTAAGTGCCTCAAATCAAAATAGATTTTTTGACATGCGCACACTGCACGGATGTACAGAGTTTTCCGCTGTTTTCGCATTCTCATACAATAACTCATTTTCTTTGTTTCAAAAAAGCAGACTGAATATTTATCTATTAGGAGATGATGAGCACATGTGTAACGTATAGCGTGGTTGAAGCAAGGATGAAGCAGGATCCAACTGCAGCACACTTTAATCAAAAGACTCAGGAAACAGGATACAAGATACAAGGACAAGAACAACCGACACTAGCGTTTAACATTAGACAAGAACTCACAAAGACAGGCCAGAAACACAGGGCTTAAATAATCAGGGACAAACGAGCTTACAGGATAACAAGGGGGCGGAAATAACAAGAAACACCTGGGATAACTAAATGACAAGACAGGGAACCACTAAACATGACAGGACACAAAACCACATAGTAACATAGCCCCCTCCCTATGGGCGGCTCCCGACGCCCATCAAAACCAGCAAAAAAGTTCAGGAGGGCGGTCCTGGGGGAGGGACGGGGGGCCAGACCCGCACTGGGGATCGGGACCAGGACACGGGCAAGGCGGGCCTGGGCCGTGGAGCATGGGTGACCAGGGCGGAGCAGGACGAGGCGAAGGCCAGGGAGGAGCAGGACGAGGCGAAGGCCAGGGAGGAGCAGGACGAGGCGAAGGCCAGGGAGGAGCAGGACGAGGCGAAGGCCAGGGAGGAGCAGGACGAGGCGAAGGCCAGGGAGGAGCAGGACGAGGCGAAGACCAGGGAGGAGCAGGATGCGCGGGCGGCCAGGGCGGAGCAGGATGCGCGGGCGGCCAGGGCGGAGCAGGATGCGCGGGCGGCCAGGGCGGAGCAGGATGCGCGGGCGGCCAGGGCGGAGCAGGATGCGCGGGCGGCCAGGGCGGAGCAGGATGCGCGGGCGGCCAGGGCGGTGAGGACCCCTCGGGTGGCCAGGGCTCAGGAACAGACACCGGCTCAGGAACAGACACCGGCTCAGGAACAGACAACACACTCACTGGCTCGGGAACAGACAACACACTCACCGGCTCGGGAACAGACAACACACACACCGGCTCAGGAACAGACACCAGCTCAGGAACAGACAACACACTCACTGGCTCGGGAACAGACAACACACACACTGGCTCGGGAACAGATAACATACACTGGCTCGGGAACAGACAACACACTCACTGGCTCGGGAACAGACAACACACTCACTGGCTCGGGAACAGACAACACACTCACTGGCTCGGGAACTGAAAACACACTCACAGGCTCGGGAACAGACAACACACTCACTGGCTCGGGAACCGACAACACACTCACTGGCTCGGGAACCGACAACACACTCTCTGGCTCAGGAACCGACAACACACTCTCTGGCTCGGGAACTGAAAACACACTCACAGGCTCGGGAACAGACAACACACTCTCTGGCTCGGGAACTGAAAACACACTCACAGGCTCGGGAACAGACGACACACTCACAGGCTCGGGAATAGAAGACACACTCACAGGCTCGGAAACAGACGACACACTCACTGGCTCGGGAACAGACAACACACACACTGGCTCGGGGGCAGACAACACACACACTGGCTCGGAGACAGACAACACACTCACAGGCTCGGGGACAGACAACACACTCACTGGCTCGGGGACAGACAACACACTCACTGGCTCGGGGACAGACAACACACTCACTAGCTCGGGAACAGACAACACACTCTCTGGCTCGGGAACTGAAAACACACTCACAGGCTCGGGAACAGACGACACACTTACTGGCTCGGGAATAGAAGACACACTCTCAGGCTCGGGAACAGACAACACACTCACTAGCTCGGGAACAGACAACACACTCTCTGGCTCGGGAACTGAAAACACACTCACAGGCTCGGGAACAGACGACACACTTACTGGCTCGGGAATAGAAGACACACTCTCAGGCTCGGGAACAGACAACACACACACTGGCTCGGGGGCAGACAACACACACACTGGCTCGGAGACAGACAACACACTCACAGGCTCGGGGACAGACAACACACTCACTGGCTCGGGGACAGACAACACTCTCACTGGCTCGGGAACGGACAACACACTCACTGGCTCGGGGACAGACAACATACACACTGGCTCGGGGACAAACAACACACTCACTGGCTCGGGGACAGACAACACACTCACTGGCTCGGGAACGGACGGAGCAGACTCTTGCTCGGGAACGGACGGAGCAGACTCTGGTTCGGGAACGGACGGAGCAGACTCTGGCTCGGGAACGGACGGAGCAGACTCTGGCTCGGCGTGGCTGACGTGAAGCTCTGGCTGGACGTGGCTGACGTGAAGCTCTGGCTGGACGTGGCTGACGTGAAGCTCTGGCTGGACGTGGCTGACGTGAAGCTCTGGCTGGACGGTCTCTGGCTGGACGGTCTCTTGGGGCTTGTGAGATGCCGGCAAGGGCGAGGCGCAGAGGCGGGGCCGGTAGGGCGAGGCGCAGAGGCGGGGCCGGCAGGGCGAGGCGCAGAGGCGGGCCGGCAGGGCGAGGCACAGAGGCGGGGCCGGCAGGGCGAGGCGCAGAGGCGGGGCCGGCAGGGCGAGGCGCAGAGGCAGGGCCGGCAGGGCGAGGCGCAGAGGTCTGGGTACGCTCACTGGAGCCTGATGAGCCGAGCGAGTCCTCCTCCTCTTCCTTCTGCGACGGCGTTTCACTGGGCTTGACTCGGTAGTCTCGGTAGACTCGGTAGTCTTGGTAGACTCGATAGTCTCGGTAGACTCACTTGGCTCGGTAGACTCACTTGACTCACTCGACTCACTTGACTCACTTGACTCACTCGACTCACTTGACTCGGGTTCGTCGAGTCTGACGTGACGTGCGGGTTCGGCTGAGCAGACGAGAAGCGCGGGTTTGTGGAGCGTGGTCTCGGCAGAGCTGAAGTGAAGCACGGGCGTGGGCACGACCGGGCAGACGTGAAGCGCAGGCTCTCGCAGCTTCTCCTCTACGCTCACGGTAAACGAAGAGCCGCTCCACAACAGGGCCAGGTCGATGTACCACTCTAAAGACCCGTGCGGATCAGGTTCGGGCATCTGAGACCTGAGTGGTTCCGATAATCCCCCACGGAAGAAGATCTTCAAGCACTGTGTGCTCATATGCGCGAGATGCGCCAGCTGCGACGTACTCTACTATGGTGCGCTTCTCTTGACGGAGATGGAGAATCTCAACGTCGACTGGACTCCAGAAAGGCATGGCTGCTGGATCACGATGGGGTGAGTTCTTCTGTAACATATAGCGTGGTTGAAGCAAGGATGAAGCAGGATCCAACTGCAGCACACTTTAATCAAAAGACTCAGGAAACAGGATACAAGATACAAGATACAAGGACAAGAACAACCGACACTAGCGTTTAACATTAGACAAGAACTCACAAAGACAGGCCAGAAACACAGGGCTTAAATAATCAGGGACAAACGAGCTTACAGGATAACAAGGGGGCGGAAATAACAAGAAACACCTGGGATAACTAAATGACAAGACAGGGAACCACTAAACATGACAGGACACAAAACCACATAGTAACAACATGAAGCTTTGTGCCGTTGTTGCTTTATTTATCAAGCATAAAAAAAGCCCTTTCCCGCGCCTAAAACTGTGTCTGTGGATGGTCTGTGGATGAAAGTCTGAAGCAAGGACTGGCGAGACGTTGTCTGGCACCACTTAACATACAATGAATGGAAGGAGTATTTTAGAATGACACGAGTCACGACAGACATTTATGACACTTTATTCAACAATAACGACATTAAACGACAGCATAACGACAATGTCATTATGCCATTTCTACGTCATTGCAAAATATGCTTACATACTGCAAGGTTTGACAAAAATATGAGTCGACTTCGGTGCCAAGTCGGTACTGAATTTGTAAAATTGTGACGCTTTGAGCGCTAAGCAGAATTATAAGCACCTCTGATTGGCCACTGTGTTCACGTGCTCATCGGATATGTCTGTGATTGGATACAATGATCAACGCACGGGAGCGTTTGAGAGCACACGGAAGTGTTCTAAAGTGTTTTAAAAAACGGGAGCGGTAAGCGCTCTGTGAAGAGCATCATGTATATTTACAACATGTTATTGAACCGCTGATCAGTGTAGCCAATCACAGACATATCCGATGAGCGTGTGAGTACAATGGGCAATCAGAGGTGATTACGATTCCGTTCAACAGCGTCACATTTTTTAAATTTCTGTACCGACTTGGTACCGAAGTACTTTTTGACAACTCTACTATGTTTGAATATTTTTACTGTTATTTACTTATAATATCCAAAATACCGGTAAGTAATATTTGAAGGTTTGACAAAGCATACTATTACTTATATTGTGTATCATTATTATAAGTATATAACAATAATAATATGCACTTTCCAGCTTCAGTATTCAATCCGATCAAGTGTTTACATGTCCTGTTGGAATGGATTAGCAGAAAGTTCCCCCCTCTCCCCAATACAATCCGAATGAGATTTTAATCGGAATTGGCCAATTCATTCCTCTTGACATGGTTACATGTGACTGTTCTATTCCGACTGTGCTACTAGTCCAAATGCAATCGGATTATAAGGGTCTGTGTAAACATAGCTGTTGCTGTATAACCTTTACCTTATCAAGAATTTCACCCAGATCAGCACTGACATTTGCCATGTAATATTGAGGTTAGGGTAAAGGCCAAGAGATCTGATGCAGTGTCAGTGAGAAAGGGCAGCGATTGAGTGAGGTCTTATCAGTGAGCCTCAGTCCTCAGGATTTTGGTTCAGCTGGATCAACTCTTTACACTCAGATCATATCACACCGCCTCAGCGGGATACTCAATAGGCAAGAGACCATGCTAAATTATAGCGACAGCCTGAAGCACACACATGCCGGGGTGTTTTATCTGGGCAAGCACTTGCAATTGTTAAACCTCATTCATGTGTGAATGCCTAACTTGACATGTGAAGGTGTTTAAGCAAACACAATTATTAACTTGTTTACAAAATGTCAATTAACATAACAGGATAGAAATACAGAGAGTAACACGATGGAGCATAGCAGAATGGAAATACAGAGCTGAAGTTGAGACTTAGCCTGAAGGTGTCATCTTTTAGGTTTATTCTGATAATATTTGATTCTAGGCCTAATCTGCAGTGCACTGAAAAGCTGCACATAAAATAATCGCAGCCTTTGCCAAATCCCGTGCGGTTTTATTGCGATTAATCGTTCAGCCCTGGTTTTAAGTGAACGTAAACAGTTGAGAAAGCAAAAAACGTGCCAGTACAATGGATCTAAGAGTCAGGTCTTAAAGTGACAGCAGCCTTATATTCCTGCTGCCAAATTATGAGATAGTATTGGCAGTTTTTCCGCATGGTATCGACAAAATTGTGGCCAGTAAAAATGCTGTGTGGCTAGTAACATCAGGTAATTATCCAACTGCTAATGCTTTAACATGTTTGTGCTGTTCTATATGGAATAGAAAATTGATTATTCCTTAATGAATTGCTAGATTTAAGTAATTGCTCGAGGACATGCCAAATCTGCTCAAGCTAATTAGTTTTTACAAATTCACCCTTAGTATAACTTTAATCTGATATTGTGATAAAAGAAAAAGAAGTCATATGATTTCCATCTTTATAAATTGTTTAATGTTTTATCCAATATATTCTAATATAATGGGGACGTGACAACATGACAGGGTTCACTTTTTTTCTTAGTTTGGTGACAGAGCTCTGACACTTCTGTCTTTTCATGGTGAGCATGCAGTCCCGAGTTTAATTTGGGCCAATGCGCGCTTCTGTCCACGCGAGTTGTTTTGTGTGCGGAGCGTGGTGCTCAGATCCCGGCACTGTGGTCTAGTATGGTTTCGGTTTTGCTTCGGGATTCGGACATTCATACTCCGTATGTTTGTCTTCTGTTTTGAGCGCACGGGATGAGCACTTGCACTCTTACTTGTTGTGTGAGCGTGCAGTGTTCCGCTCTTCTGTCCGCGTGTGTTGTTGTGATGTTTTTTCATCAGCCGCGTGTTATGTCTTGTATGAACATGTGGCTCATGAGTGGTTTGTGTCTTGTTTTGTTTGAGCAAATGGCTTGTGATCGTGTTCGCTGGCCATGTGCTCTTGTTAAATGTCACCGTCCCGCCAGTGGGACTTCACTGAAGTTTACTTCACTATGCAATTAAATCCTAATCTTATCATGACAAACTACATCGTTGGAAAGGTCTAAGACTCCTAAATAAATATTTACAGTAATAGATTAATTTATGACAAGAGAAAATGAAAACCTCAGATAATCTACATCATAACAGGAGTTCGGACCTTTGTCACAAAAAGTCGATGCTCAAACTTTTAATCATTGAAACTTTGGTTTTCATGCTAAAGGTTCATAACAAAACATATATTCTAGTATTTGTCCATAAACATTTATAAAATAATTTTATCCTCTAAAAAGTATAATATATATATTTTATCCTCTAAAATATAATATTATCTTTTTTTATTTCCTGCTTTACATCACATATTTTTGTAATTATTATAAATTAGGTACCATAAGAAAAGGTACTCTAAATTCTTTTAGCGGGCTCCTCCCCTATTGGGTGTCGTCATGTTTCATAATTTATAATCAAAACCTTTTCTACTCTTGACAAAACACATATTGTCAGAGAGGTCTGAGTCTCAAGGTTCCATATTTTGTGATAGAAATTATATTTGGACAGAAATGTATTCATTTGTTACGGCAGAATGCAAAAAAAAAAAAAAAAATTACAATGGAATGTTTCACCCAGTGGCTATTTTTGGAATCAAGCCTAAACAAAATCTCATAGAAACTTGAATTTTTGTGATATCAACTTCAAATTTGGAACATAACTTGGCTAAACATATGGCTTTAATTTTAGAGTAAAAAATGTGTAAAATAAATATTTTATATAAAATAAAAAATATTTAGCACAGTACATTTGATTTACAGTAAATGTAATGCTTTAATACAGTGAATGCTTTCACAACAATAATCTGCTACATGTCTTCTTTAAAACAAGACTAAGTGGGTCCAAAGCATTCTTGAATTACAACCATTTAGGTTTGGATAGTGTATTTTCAAATCCATTCTCAAAAAGGGGGTGACAGTTAAATAAAAATCCTAAAATCTGCGTCCTTGAGGCCTTGCCTAATCCCTCAACCCCTTACCTCAACCCTGACATACTGCATAACAGAAATTACTTCATACTTCAGATAGTTTCAGTCAGATCATTCAAATCCAAATAGATTTAAAGGAAACTTTGAATTTTAAATTTAGCTATGCTTTATGGTTTTCTAACTTCTGATCATTCCTCTTCCTCTGACACACTTATGCAGTATGAATTGTTCTTTAATTCTTTGCTAGACAGTACTGTATGTTTCATGATGTAAAAAGTCTTCAAAAAAGTCTGAAACTTCAAAGTGTCAAAAGATTGAGGGTGTACTTTATCTAACCTCTTTCTCTTACTCTTTGTCTCTATTTTCAGATTGCTCTCTTCCAAAATGTGAACCCAAGCTTGAGTTACCCAGTCACACAGGTAAAACACTATTATTGCTGGAATTTATTTTTTTGAGAGCTATATTACTAAGGCCTGGTTTCACAGACAGGGCTTTGATTAAGCCAGGATTAAGCTTAGTTTAATTAGGACATTTAAGTAGCTTTTATAAACGTGTCCTAGAAAAAAAAAACATTACTGGGTTGCATATTGCGACAAAACAATGGCAGTGACATATTTTAAGATATGTCAGTGCAAGTTGATTTCATTTAAAACAGCTCACACGTGTATTTTAGCCTGGGACTACCTTAAGCCTTGTCCTTGAAATATGGGTTAAATGCTTGATATTAACCTTTAGTCTTTTTTTTTCTGTTATTGTGCCATAAGGTTTATGGGTGCTTATACTATGTCTGTTGAGTCCGAGCTGTTTCATTTATTCAAGTTTGGCCTATAATGTTTTTGAAGTCCTCAAATCAGGAGTCTCCTTTTAGCTATTAGTATTGGTTAAGTTTTTGATGATTTTGAATGTAATTAATGTGTCATTTATATCAGGTTGTTGAACACCATGTTTGGTTTCAATTTTGGTTTGGTTTGTATTAAGTCTTGAAATCAGTGTTCACCTGCAAGAATACAAAATATTGTCTTTTATCTGTGAGGTTGATTCGATTAAGAGAACTGTTCTAGCGTTTTCAACACTACTGAGCTGATTCCACATTTTTCTTTTGGCTGCATGGTTTAATCTATTCATTTATAACTAAATTGAGGCTGAAGATGATATCATTGAACTAGATTATTTTACCATACTGGCGATCACGTTTATGTATTACTTCTGCATAGATTGAACACTTTCTTGGAAATCAAATTTTTATATTAGGAAATATCTATTAAAAATCAGGCAGTCAGGAGGTTATATGACACATTTGGGAAGTAACTATACTTGACCCAGTTATGTCTAATATTAGTTGAACATTTGCTCGTCCCAAGATAATATCTCCCGCAGCCAGTCGACACTGTTAATATCTGGTTATCTGCCATTATTGTGCACTGGTGCTTTATTACATAATTTTAGTTTTTCTAGCATTGACATTATTTTCTTGCAATGTTGTGGGTCATTTCTGAATGTTACACGAAACAAAATACAAAACTGTCTAATATTTCAAGAATAAATTGCTGAGGTTTGTGTAGAATTCGCCATGCTGGTTATACGAGTGATGATGTTTATTTCATTGACGCTCAAGGTGCATGGGAAATTTTTGTGAGTGGCAATGATCTTATCAGTTCAATAAGCATGTCTAAAAATAACTGAGGGTGTAGGACATTTCTTTGTTTCTCGCGTTCATCCCCTACGGCACCTTTCATATGGGACCTCAGCTTGTTATTCATTTCATGTCTTTCATAATCAACTCTCTAATGACTACTGAACCTCAAAACTACAGTAATATCAACAGAACAAATCCAAATAAATGTAGTATTTTGAATGGTTCTGCTAAAAACATTAACTAATAACATAAACTCATACCAACACATGAGGAAACATTTTTAAATATAAAACCTAGCAAATAAAGTTTTAGGTTTGCAGATTGTAGGAAAGTGAGCTCTGCCCTGTTCCCAGCAGTAGATTGCTCTTTCTCTAATTGGAGATTGAAGTGTATTAGACCCATGCCGAGATGTGCCGGAATCTGGTATGTTCTCAGATCCGGAGGGAGTCACTCGCACAATGGCCATCTCCAGGGGATGTCTTTATGCTGTCTGCCAAAGTCCTCGACATGCTCATCACCACCAATCAGTCCCGCCATTGCTGCTGGCCAGTAGAGTAAACTTGAAGGCTCCAAGGATTCTTTTAGTACCCAAAACCTTAAAACACCTCTTTCAGATAGATGGACACACACATCCAAACATTCTGGCAAGCTTCTGCCCAAACCAGCTTTCAAGCAGGTTTAAGTCTTATACAATGTTGTGTTGATGTTTTAAAAGAACTTTGAAGTTCACTTTGTTTGACATATAAAGCACTTTGAAGGGAAAGGAAGTTAGCACAAAATACTATTGTGGTTTTCTGAGGTTAGAACATTTCTGAATGGTTGAATGTGCCAAAAGCAAAGTACTTGCTGTTTATGTGAGGGCAACTGTTCAGTTAAAGGTAAAATGTGCAGTTTTGGTTGTTAACTGTTGGCTAGATGAGCAGTGAAGAGCAGTAAAGTGTAAAGAACAAGAACTGACCAGCACACTTGGCCACACCGGCTAGATCTTCTTCTCAACAGCATTTATAAATAACTGACCCAGTCTAAGTGGACTATTTTTCAGGTTGCCTCAGAAATAGGCCTTGCGGTATAACCAATAGGTAGCATATATATTTCAGATGCTGTTTAAAAGAACAATTGTTGTGCCACAAAGCTTTCAGTTTATTTTTATTTTTAAAGCCAAACTCTTTTCCGACCATGACTAATTAAAAATTAGGATCTGTCAGATTTGGAAAGAATCAAAAGGGAATAAATCAACAGTGTATGAAACCGATAAGATCATGGGAATTACCAGTCTGAAGCAGAAAATAACAATGGTTCCTTGAGTTCATTTCTTTTTCCCTGGATGGTTCGGGTGAGGAGAGTCCATGGTACTTTCACGTTTAATCAGTGAATTGGTTGAATTCTGAAGGCTATAGGGTCAGCCATCAAACACTGAACTGGTCTAGATACAGTATGAACACAGTTAGGTATGAGACCACATTCCTCCTTAAGTGGACCCTCTTTAAGGGACAGGGACAGTGAACGTAAAAGACTGAGTCCTTTTTCACTTGCTTCACTTCTTGGGCCACTTTGTTTGGTTCTTTTACAGAGGACTCAAGTGTGAAAACACCTTTAATCATTACTCAACTCTATTGTAGAGTATTTAAGAAAGGGAAATATATGAAGTGTGTGATATATTTTTTACATCATAAACAAAATGAGAGGGTTCACAGTGTCAACATTTGCATAAAATTTCACATTTATGTTTTTTTGGCAGTTCTTGGCAATTATCAATATAGGTGACAAAACAAAACAGATTAAACCTCAAGATTCAATAAAAAGCTGTGATGATGCTTTGCATTAGTTTAATTTTACTGTTGTTAAGGGTGCTAAGTAATAATGAAATACCATAAGCCTAATGGTAAAATATTCACAGCTGTAGAATTGCAATTTAATTAAATAAATATAATGTGCTACCGGCTCCAGAGTGGTACTGCTCATCCATTCCACAAGTGTGCAGCCCATAATCCAGTGCATCACTGAACCGCAAGCTGTCTGCATGCAAAGTGCCAAGTTTCACTCTGAAATGAGCAGCATTTGCCAGTAGCCCATCAAAATAAAAGCTCAATGGTTTAATGGTTTAAAATAAATAGAAATTAAGAAGTAGGCTAACTATTAGTAATTTTACAGTTTTATTGTTTTACCATTAAATAACATTATTTCCCTATTTTAGGATTCTTATTTTACAGTACAACAAAATATTACAATATATTTATTGTTTTGTCTAAATCTAAACACTTCTCATAAATATAAAACACATATCAGGCATATAAAAGTGTAGTAGTCGCAGTAATTTATTGCAAAAAACACACAAGAGCCAATAGCATTTCATATGTAACACTTCTTCTGGCATGATCAAAACTGTTCCTTTCCAGTGTCTAATTCAATCAAAATATCATTGTATGATGGTTAGTACAACTTTCATCAACATGTGTTAGATTGCCAGGGATAACCCCATGCTGACTTCATGCATTACATCATCAACAATTTCAATCATACCTATATACTCTATATGTCCTGTTTTCCAGAATCTTCCTTACGGCAGATAGAAAATGCTGAGATATTTACTCAAAGGGTTACTGGACAGTTTATGCATGAAATTGCATTACGTAAATGACCCTGCCTGCTGTTTACATAGCACCCTGCAGTTAGCTCAGTGTGGGCTAATTCTAGCTTGTTTACTCAACGTAAACAGGCAATATAATTGTCCTCCAAGGAGTTTTCTTGGAATTGTGCTTAGAATGGAAGATCCTGCTTATCTTATTCCCTGAATAAGTTCAGTGAATTGAGATGTTTTATTGGCATTTTTGCAGTGTATTCTAGTTTTGTGGTGAAAATTCCCTTCTGTATGGCATTGCTAATGTGATACAGATACATTTCCAGTTAATTGATGCAAAATGGTGATAGATTACGATCTAAAGTGGTGGGGCCAAATTATAAGCATATTCATGTCAGTGTAATAACTATCAATTAAATGAGTAATGGCATTATTTATGTATGTATCGGTTTATTAGCTGTTTAGCAGTAAAAATTCTACAAAACTACTCAAAGAAACTACATGATCTAATTTAATGTGATATAATTGCAGAACAACAATTTGTTCAGCATCTGGAACCATGATAAATAACAAATTTAATTATAAATTATATATAATTATACATTTAAGCATGAATATATGAGATTACTTTAAATATTTTTTTTCTTCCCAGAATGAATGGATTGAATGAATCATTCATTCATCCATCCATCCATCCATCCATCAATTCATTCATTCATTCATTCATTCATTCATTTCAAATGAAGCATTCACACAAGCCATAAAAGCACATGAAACTACTGCCTTTTCCTCGAAAGCATCCATGCAAGTCAGCTGGGTCCATGTCTGTGGTGCTCAGATCACCACCATCTGATCAGCCCTGCCCCCAACCACCTCACTAACCAATCAGATCCCACTGAGAATAGCTCTCGCCCAATGGTAAACCATGAGGTCATAATGGGTTCAGTCACAGAGCTGCATGCAGGGCCCCTTGTATTGACTGTTGGAGATTAGAAGGGAAGATGGCAGTGAAAGGGAAGGGAGCAGAGAAATTATAGCCCTGGTTTCTTTCATCAAGCCTGGCTTTACTACAGCTGAGTGTGTCTATGGCTGAAGATTTTTGCTGGATGCTTCGGATAAGTAATAATGGCCTTGCAGATCCTCTCTGCAGGGATTTGTAAGTGATGTTTCTGTGATACCTGCTGTGACTGTGCAGTTTGTTGTGTTACTGCGTAATACAGCGTCATACCTAGGGATTGTATTTGGATTTGTGCCACTCATATGCCATTGAAAAACTAATACAGTTCACTGTTGATTACCCTTGATGATGTCTTATTTCTAAATAGAATGCACGCTTACAGTTTATTTCAGTGCCAATGATGGGATTGGATATGGAATTTCTTTTGTGTAAAATGCTGGTTTTGTTGTGCTTTAAAATAATGTTTTGCTTTATGTAGCCTAGTATTTAATCACCTTTTTGGAAATACATAGTTTCTATATCACACTAGCAGTTCTTACATCTGCCAGATTATTCTATATGCTCAATCTGCTGTGAGTAACTAGTGAGCATGGACTGGTCTTCGGTTCCCTGAGCTAAAAAAGTGTCCTTGCTGGGTTATATATTTTCATTGGCTCAGGCCTCAGATGCCTGTACGGTATGCAGCGGTGTGGTTAAGAGGCCGTTAGAGTAATTTGCCTATATGATTTCCTCTTACATATGCCATGTGTTTTCAGTTAAGCAATACAATTTCAAGCTATTGTTTCCTTACAGAATGAAGGTTGATTGTAGGTTCTTAAAGGTTTGACAAGTTCGGTTTTCTCCACTATGTTAAGATACTTCTTATTGAACCAGGAAGTTGAAGAGTGAGTAATCAAATTAGGAGGCTGTACTACTCGTATTCAATAATGACGTCAAAATATAGGCAATTCAGGCAGGCTATTCATCTTGGGTAACCTCTGGAATATAATGCTGTGTTTGCCATACGGTTATTATGGTTACGACACTGCGTGGACGCAGCATAAGCTTGTTGCTTTGGTTCAGGAGGAACCGTAAAAGGCGGCTGTTGTCTGATTTTGGCGCTCGGTGACTGTCTGTCTACAACTCTGCAAAGCCTTACGGAACGCGCTCATGACGTGTGACGTCTGCACAAGCAGAGTCCGTGGAGGTATGGATATGTTGACAGGCAAGTAGGAGGCCATATCATTGCTTTCGGACCGAACGCAATGATTGGACGAACATGTTTTGGTCCTGAGATTCCACAGAAGATATATGTACATGTTTTAATAATTAAGACCACTTCTAATATTGATTGCTATCAGGATGTGAAGAGAGTTTCAAACTGTATAACAAAAAGTGTTTATATATCCTACTTTTAGATCCTTGTGGAAGTTGTTGTAGTCCTTATGTAGCAACTTACAGACAGATAGACAGACAAACAGACAGATAGTACAGATAGACAGATAGACAGACATAATGCTTTTTTATTTTTATTTTTTTTATTATTAATAAAACCTTATCTTGGCACCTGTTCGTCAAGGTGCTTCTTTGGAGACACTCCAACTCCCTTTCAACAGCACCGAAATCTTGGCAAATCTTGAGATACCCTAGAGAGCAAATCGGTTCAAAACACAGCACATCCATCTGCACATACTGTCGCATGTTATATGTGTGAAAATGCAATGATGCATCTTATTAAAAATCTGGAAGACAGAAATTGCATGGATATACAATTATATTTCAGATATTGTATATACAGTTAAAGGGTTAGTTCACCCCAAAATGAAATTTCAGTAATTCATTACTCACCCTCGTTTCGTTCCAAACCCATAATACCTTCTTTCATCTTCGGAACACAAATGAATATATTTTTGATGAAATCAGAGAGCTTTCTGACCCCTCTATAGACAGCTACCACCTTCAAGGCCCAGAAAGGTACTAAAGACATGTTAAAATAGTCCATGTGACTAAAGTGGTTCAACCTGAATGACATGAGGGTGAGTGATTGATGACAGAATTTTTGTTTTTGAGGGAACTAACCCTTTATCTGTGAGAACTATTCCTTGATGATGAATCTATTGTCATGTGCTTTCCATGAGTGAAAAAGGATTGAATGCTTCAGGAAACTGTGGGTCAATTTTGAATTCTCATCTCAGGAAATCCCACAACCTCACATGCTCTAAATATTGATTTATGGTAGATGACGTTGTCAATATTCATCCATCTTTTAAAGAAAATTGTACAAATCACTGAGACTAAATGCCAAACCACTTTTGGAAACTCATTCTGTAAGATTATTGTTCATCCTCCATCTTCTTTCTCTTAACAAACAAAGACAACCCATAGGTGCTTGTGTCTCTATGGTGTAATTACTGTTTGACAATATCACTAAGGAGACGATGGAGCTTAGAACAGGCCAATAAGCATAGGGTTGGATGCTTCTAAGATGCTCTCCTTTGATCGTGTTAGTATTGCAATAACCTTGATTGCTTGAATTATCATCATTTGAATTATTATCACAAACTTTAAACAATATCCTCACCCAGATGTAATCTGCTTAATGCATAGATATTAAGCTATAAACATTAACATCTTGTTTTTCTGTAAGGCTTATTTGAAACAATATTGTGAACAGTGCTATATAAATACATTTGTTTTGACTTTTTGAAATTGTTTTTATTTGAAATACTTTTTTTCCTCCCTCTTCCAGAATTTTGTTTTACGGTTTTATCCAATTTTGTCATCTAAAAGACATTTTATTGCTGCTATATTCAAATAAAAGGTATAAAATAATTATTACATTTGTAACCATCATAAAACATTTAATTTCACTATACAACAACAAAGCTTTGCAATATATATATTTTTTTAACCAAATAAAAAACATTTTAATCGTAGTTTTTTGTATTGGTATTTTTTTTTCCAGGACAACATAAATTATCACTAGAAAAAATGTCTTGTATCCGTCTATTGTGAGTAGGGAAGTAGCACAGCACACCTCCATTTAAGGGGAATCTTCCTTCTGGCTAATAAAGTGATAAAAACGACCATCAATGAAAAAGAGCCGGCAATGGATTCGGGCTGAGTTCAACATTAAGTGCTTTTTCCCAGTGTATCAAATACATTGGACCAAAAGGTTAACAATCGAGGTCATGACCAGAACATGTGTACGTGATCTGCCAGAGCTTGTCTACACCCAATACAAGCATCATCCTTTGAAAAAAAAAAAGAAGAAATAATTTTGCATTTGTCAGATAAGCTCTATAAATCACCTTGCATTATATCAGACCGCACCTGGTGCAGATTGATGAAGAGTGTATACCCTATTTAAGATATAACCATTTGTCATCCGAAATGAGAATAGTCTCGTTCCTAAGTCTCCTTCAAACACTTTGACAAATGAGGAATCAAAGTATTAATTAGGTTGTAAATGACTGACATAAGATGTTTATCGCTGGGTTTAAGATTGAACAAGTTGTTCAATGTGTAGTCTGGGGGACGATTTGGGACATTCCTGTTCCCACATAACATCTTTTTTAAAGGATGAGGGAAATGGAAGCCTCAGTAAGAGTTGATGGGAGATGGCCTACTTTAAAGGAATCATTGTATAATGTTGCTAATATAGGAGATAGCGAAGATTTAAACGCTCTAGAACTCTAGTAAAGCAATCCGGGCCTGGTGATTTATTAGATTGCATGGAGCCAATTGCTTCCAATATTTCTAATTCTGTAATGGGGCCACGCAGATTTTCAGTAAGATTTGCCTCAACTATGGGGTACTCCAGTACATTAATAATATTAAAATTTGTCTGATTGTCAGAGGAGTTCCCAGATGAGTATAAGTCGAAGGCAGTGTTAATACCTGCATTGTCAGATATCCCCTGACAGAGATCTAATACATGGAAGCTCTAGAAACATGCGCTTGGTGTGCAAGAAGCTTTCCGGCTTCATCACCATGCTCGAAGAAATGTTGTGTACTCTGTAGAAGCTGTCAAGCATGTAACTGCTTGATGAAAACCGAAAAAGATATACTCTTAGTGTGTATCTTCAACTTGTTTGTGTCATCCCAAATGTTCTTTCATGTCCAATGTACGGTGTGTTATATGAGAAGTTTCCCTATTCATAGAAATCATAGGGATACTGTTCTATCAGAGTTTTTAGATGACTAAAGCTGGGTTCACACTGTATTTATTTTTTTAATTATTTTTTTTTTGCCAAGATTTGGCCATCTGAGACAAAATCTGATCCTATAGGCCAGTTTTTGAACGCTAGTTTGGCACATTCGCAGACAGCGAATTTTACCTCAGATTAAATTCTGGCAGAGTCAGAAGTTTTGAGGCACAGTGTGATTCCTATGACAAGCACCAAATCAAAAACCAATAGGAGCGCAGAACCTGATGACGCAATCAGTGAGACAACAACAAACCAGCATTTGCTCCATACACACATCTTTGTTTTCTTTTTTCTAGTTTTCTTTTTTAAGAAAAGCCATGATCAAAATGAACGCTAGAGATTGTTTTTGTCTGCTAGCCACCATTTCAATTCCACATTTAATGCAGCTCACAGTCACCGAATGCATCACAGATTTTTTTATTTTGAAAATATGGACACCTAACCCCACACATTACCCTCTACCCTCCTAAAGATTTTTACAACAACATGTTTTGATTATTCATGAGCTCTCCATGCAATATCTCCATAAAAGTCTCCATAAAGCTTTCGATGTGAGTTACCACTTCAATTACACCATTGTTTAATTTGAAAGAATGATTTTTGCTCTTGGAAATTTAGTGTGTTTTGCAACTCACCACCCAAGAGCCTTTGCTTATTGGGTCCATGTTTTTATTATGGCCCGGTATGCAACAGAAGAGGCTTGTGGGTAGCGTAGTTCAAAATATGGAGCAATAATACAGTACATGCTTACACCTACTTGAGTGACTGTCTACAATTGTTTAAAACTACAGTTTCTTTCTCCACATGAGATTTTTAAATGTCATATATAAGAATGTTGCACTCCACTGTATGCATGCATATGGAATATTTCTGTGCACAATGATATCATGTGATATTTAAATATAAATCTGGAATATGAGCAATGTTCAAGCATACTGTGGTGTTTGCATTAGGTTTTAAAGGAGTTTCTTCTGTCTGAAGTCTATATTTTGGAGGGTTTTTTAGGTGGAGTTTGTGCAGTTGTGGTGTGCTGTATGCCTGCATGGAAACCCAGTTTAGAAGACCTGCAATTAGCAAAAAATAAGAGCAGTGCGTCCAAAATTGGGAGCAGAAGCCACATTCCTCTCTCTCTTGTTGAATTGAATATTTGACTGGATTTGTACTTTGTCCAAAGGGCTCAATTTGATTGCACTGCATGCTTTTGAAAACAACAGAATTTTGATGTAGTGTCAAGAGGAAAACACTTGTTTAGCCAACACTTCAGCTCAGTGTAGCATAGCTAGATAATAATGATATCAACATCACAATATTGAATGGGCATTATGAAGAGGCCTTTCAGAGAATTTATATAGAAATGCACACAATGCAGTTTTTGGTGTCAATTGTTGTCTAGACATTTTCTCTATATTTAATCTCTTTTGTTCTTCATAAACCAATGCTATGGTCACGTTTGACATCTGTCTGTGTGTTTTACAAATATTTCACCAATGAAAAGCGTTAAGAGCATGTGACTAAACTTTGTAATCCTCAAACTGCCTGCAAAACTTCATAATTCAACCCCGCCTCAATCTTGAATGAAGTGTCACACAGTTTATCTGCTTGTTTGTAATGAAAGGGTAAAACCAGAGAACTGGTGGTTTGAAGTTCATCATTTTTTTTACTCAAAAAACACTATTTCTACATAGGCTAATGTTGTATGTATCTAGAGGAGCAGAGAAGCACGATTTTTATGAATTGCAATATCAAATGTGAACATTTCAAATGTGAAAAAAATGACTCAGCTGAGCTTGCATTTGGTAAAATGTTAATAATATAATAATAACACAAGTGTATGAACATAATATAAAGCCACAGTACCAACTTTGAGAAGCTGTTTCATTATTATGCATTTATTTATTTTATTTATCTAATTTCCTGAAAAGTATAGTATTTGTACAAGGTGTCTATCCAATAACTACAATATATAGTTATGAAAAACAGTATGGGTCAGTGTGAATTAATGTGCACAATGGGACCACCTCCGTAGTGTGAGTGTGTGAGACACACATGTCGACAGTCTGTTCCCAGTGTCACTTGAGAGAACATCTCATGCACAGCCTAAGGACTAATGGATTTATGAATATAATTACTGCTACCAATTCTCTCATCGTGCTCTCCATGCATGTGAATCTATTTACACACAGACAAGACACAGACTAAAGGGAAATAAAACACCATGGACCCCCTACTTGGTGAAAATGAGATGAGGCTCCTGGAGGCTTTGGATAGATTTGTTGACTACCTCAAGCCCATTGAGAATTGAGTTTAACAATATCACCAGATGCATTAGAGATTGAGTGAAATTACTTGATTGACAACCGAGGGTGCGTTTACACGACAACGATGTACTAAAAACATTTTTCTCGTACAGAAGACAACGTTGTCAAAAGATCTCCGTTCACACGGATCTGCGAAAACAACTAAAAACGCTGTATTATGCTGCTAGGCCAGTAGTTGGCGATGTCACTTTGTAAAGAAACACACCTATAGACTGAACACATAATACGCATGCGCATGATGCCACCGTTTTTTGTTGTTGTTGTTTTTTTGTAGATTACACAGAGATGATAACGGTATCGTTTTCAAAAAAGTGCACTTTTTAAACACGTTTTTAAAAGTCTGTTTGTTGTGATTCCGGTTCGCGTACCCACCCCGAAGTGATAAAATAAAACAAAATTCTGTATCAAATTACAGTTACTGTAAATCCGGCCTCTAGTTCATAAACGCCAGAGGAGAACAGGCCCCCGACTGAGCCTGGGTTCTCCCAAGGTTTTTTTTTCTCCATTAGGTCACCTGATGGAGTTTTAGGACACCAGTAGGTCACTTGATGGAGTTTTTCGGTTCCTTGCCACTGTTGCCTTTGGCTTGTTCAGTTGGGGATATTCAAAATAATTAACCAAGCATTAATACCATTGATCAGCCCTACCAAACGTGGATGTTTTTTCACTAAGAAACAAACATTATGTTATTTTATTGATATTGTGAAGCTGCTTTGATGCAATTTATATTGTGAAAAGCGCTATATAAATACACTTGACTTGACTATAATTACTAATAGCATTAATAAATAAATAATTTCATTATTATTTTTTCAAATAGTTAAATGGAAAACTAGTCAAATAAAATTGTTATAATCATGGTTACAATCACATGTTACTGAAATTAGTACAGATAAATTAAATGTATTTCTTTGATGGCAAATTTTCAGCATAATTACTAGTCTTCAGTGTCAAATGACCCTTCAGAAGTCATTTGGTGCTCAGTTGAAGACATTTAAAATACATATTTTTGTAACATTATAAATGTCTTTATTGTCAGTATAAGTATTAATTTATATATATATATATATATATATATATATATATATATATATATATATATATAAAAATTACCCCAGATTGTTTGAATGGTAGCGTATTGAAGTAGGGACCTGAGCCATATCTAGCCAGAATATCATAAAAACATGGTCTTGCACTCTTTTGACTTTTGACTTAATCACCCAGAGCAACTTAACTGCACAGAAACATATTAAGACTTATTTGGAACAACAGCATAGAAGCACACTGGCACCCTAGAATGCCCCTAGGGTGGCATCATGCCAGAAACCACTGTACGGGTCTTTATGATCTTTATGGTTGTGAGTTTACAGAGCCCCCTTAAGTCAGCCCATACTTTATTGAGACGCTTTGTCATTGATTTGAACTGATTTGAGCCTCAAGGATGCTTCAGGACTATGAAAAGTCTCCTCTTTATTTATGAGGTGTATGTGCTGAGATTGAGAGCATTGGACTTGTGCAGTGTTTGCACCCACATGTAGACCGAGATGTGGAACTGAAATGCAAACACTGACACTTTCGATTAAACTGAATTCATTGACAGTAGTGGTTGGTAAAACGTGTATACCCTCAGAAACTTTTGTTCATCAAGGTACACTTTTTTTCTTTTCCCTTGATCATAGGCTATTTTCCCTTGTTCATACTATCCATACGATATTCTATGCAAAATAGAGATTAGTAGATTCCAAATTTGAACTTGCTGAAAATATAATGTGCAAAATGTCAAGTCAAGTCAAGTCAAGTGTATTTATATATGAGCAAGCCAAAGGCAACAGTGGCAAGGAACCGAAAAACTCCATCAAGTGACCTACTGGTGTCCTAAAACTCCATCAGGTGACCTACTGGAGAAAAAAAAAAACCTTGGGAGAACCCAGGCTCAGTCGGGGGGCAGTTCTCCTCTGGCGTTTATGAACTAGAGGTCGGATTCACAGTAACTGTAATTTGATACAGAATTTTGTTTTATTTTATCACTTCGGGGTGGGTACGCGAACCAGAATCACAACGTTTTATCTTTAGAGTGGGAAAGGGATCCTCCATAGGGAGAGGCTAGTTGGCACTTCAGCACTGCGTTGTCATCGGGTCCAGGCAAAGCTCCTAGTCAGATCTGGATACGGCCTGGATCCGGTAGGCTGCAGGAAAACCTCGGGATTAACAAAGACAATAAAATTAGCGTAGATGCCATTCTCCTTATGATGATGTAACGAGTACATCAGGATTTAAGGGAAGTGTTCCCAGTTCCGGCTGACCTAATCTATGCAGCCTAACATTGAATTATAGAAGTCTATAATATATTATGTGTATGCTAGGTCAAAGAGATGTGTTTTTAGTCTAGCTTTGAACTGACAGAGTGTGTCTGCTTCCCGGACAATGGTAGGAAGACTGTTCCAAAGTTTTGGTGCTAAATAGGAAAAGGATCTACCGCCCGCAGTCGATTTTGATATTCTAGGTATTATCAACTGGCCCGAATTTTGAGATCGCAATAGACGTGAAGGACTATAATGCGTTAAGAGCTCGCTCAAGTACTGCGGAGCTAAACCATTTAGTGCTTTGTAAGTAATCAACAATATTTTAAAATTTATACGATGTTTAATAGGCAGCCAATGCAGTGTTGACAGAACCGGGCTAATATGGTCATATTTCCTGGTTCTAGTAAGAACTCGAGCTGCAGCGTTTTGGACCAGCTGTAGTTTATTTATTAAGCGTGCAGGGCAACCACCCAGTAGAGCATTACAATAATCTAGTCTTGATGTCATGAAAGCATGAACTAATTGTTCAGCATTTGTTAATGAGAGCATATGTCGTAATTTAGATATATTTTTAAGATGGAAAAATGCGGTTTTACAGATACTAGACACGTGACTTTCAAATGAAAGATCGCTATCAAAGAGCACACCCAGGTTCCTAACCGACGACGAAGACTTAATAGAGCAGCCATCAAGTGTTAGACAGTATTCTAGGTTATTACGTGTGGAAGTTTTTTGTCCAATAATTAGAATCTCTGTTTTTTCAGAGTTTAGTAGTAGGAAATTACTAGTCATCCAATTTTTTAAATCAGCTATGCATTCCGTTAATTTTGTGAATTGGTAAGTTTCGTTAGGTTTTGAAGAAATATACAGCTGAGTATCATCGGCATAACAGTGAAAGCTAATTCCATGTTTCCTAATGATATGTCCTAATGGTAGCATGTACAGAGTGAACAGCAGCGGTCCTAGTACTGAGCCTTGTGGTACGCCATACTGAACTTGTGATCGATAAGACATCTCTTCATTTACTGCTACAAACTGATAACGGTCAGATAAGTATGATTTAAACCATGCTAGTGCAATTCCACTAATGCCAACATAGTTTTCTAGTCTATTTAAAAGAATGTTGTGGTCAATTGTGTCAAATGCAGCACTAAGATCAAGTAACACTAATAGAGAGATACAACCACGATCGGATGATAAAAGTAAATCATTTGTAACTCTAATGAGAGCTGTCTCAGTACTATGGTGCGGTCTAAATCCTGACTGAAAATCCTTGCAGATATCATTTCTTTCAAGAAAGGAACACAGTTGTGAGGATACTGCTTTTTCTAATATCTTTGACAGAAAAGGCAGATTTGAGATCGGCCTGTAATTGACTAATTCTGAAGGATCAAGTTGCGTTTTTTTAACAAGCGGTTTAATCATAGCCAGCTTAAAGGTTTTTGGTACGTATCCTAGAGACAAAGACGAATTAATGATATTACGAAGAGGATCTATGATCTCTGGAAGCATTTCTTTCAATAGCTTAGACGGTATAGGGTCTAACATACAAGTTGTCGATTTAGATGAATTAACGAGTTTGCAGAATTCTTCCTCTCCTATAGGAACAAATGAATAAAATTTTTCCTCAGGGAGACTACAATGCACTCCCTGATGCGATACTGTAGTAGACGGTTGCATAGTTATAATTTTGTCCCTGATATTATCAATCTTATAAGTGAAGTGAAAATGTCCGGTTGCTGTTCGATTTTGGTGGATATTTGAATATATTCATGCATGCTATTTCAGGTTTTTGTGACATAAGGACGTTTTTGGGCCGTTTCAACTTTGTCAAAAATGACAAGGTGTAAAAAAAAAAAAAAAAAAAAACTTCCAACAGCAAATTCCATGTACCAAAATTTTGAAATCTGTTGTCATCAAATGAGAAGCTTGAAGGTCTACCTTTGCTTTTCCACCAAAATAAAAGGTCTATGGTTTAACCATTTGAAAACAACATTAAGAGCCATAAATATTAATAGTGCAATTTTTCTCTTGTTCTGTAAAAATTAAATTATTATTACTTATTCATTTTTTTTATTTTACACTTATAACTAAAATATTATATTTATTTATTGGTTTTATTTGTATATAATAACTAATATTAATAATATGTTTTAACAATGGTTTACTTCATACTCAAAAGTACATATTTTAGTTCAGTAGAAGCCACAATCTGCATTGTTTTTGTCTGCTCCCATTTCTGTCTTTTTTTCTTGAGTTTCATTTTGTTTTCTTTGTTCTCTTGACGTCAAAGTGGCCACCTCTGTCCTGTGTAGGGACAGGACATTTCTGGTCGAAACTGAAAATTCTGGATGCGCTTGGCCGGAATATTGAGCAGTATCACACCGCACAGTGATAATGGCTAGAGCGTCGATCACTGAGGGGCGGGATGGGGCGCCAGATTTTCTTCTTTTTTCCTCTTATGGCCAAAAACCAAAAATGCCATTTTTCCTCATCCTGCGATTCTCTGTTGACTGTATAGCAATATATTATTTGCCCTCTCTGGCTGGACTGCAATGTCAGGACAGCTCAACAAATGACATGCAGCTCAGTCAGGCCAGTGTAATGTGTTCCTTGTCCCAGGGCATCAGCATGTTCAACACCATCACTACTCTTAATGGCTGACATGACCCCAGGGTAATGTTACATACATGCCCGTCATGTGAGAGATGTAAACCAAAATATGCTGCTATATGTTGTAATGGAGTTCTGCGCTGTGGTATTGTTTTGTATGTCCTGAAAGAATATAAGCAGATCCTGGAATCCAGGGTGATGTCATGTTATTTGAGATGGGATGGACAAATACAAATCACAGAATGCGTTTTGAGAGAAGGTGACATTAAAGTGAGCAAGATGTCGATCTTATGATAAATTATATTGTTCAGCTACAGCCTCATGTATCAATATTTACGTGTTTGCTCTGAAATGTCATAAAAGGGTGTTTTTATCATTCGGACAGCCATTAAGATCATCAATGCTTTTGTGCAGCGCAGGTTGCCAGATTAAGAAGATTAAGTAAAACACTGGCAGAAAATGTGTTTTTAAGAGAAAAGGACCGTTTTGTGAATTTATTCTATTGGCCTTTGGCAATCCCAAGTGGGAAAGATAGTGGAGGCTGGTTACCAATGCAAGATAATATAAATGTAAAAAAATTAAAAAAATACATTTCAGGAGAAATAATTAGTGGGGCAAATATTCTGACGATTATTTTTAATTAATCGAGGGAAGATTAAATAGTTATCACAATTAAAAAAAAATAATTGTGCAGCCCTAATATACAGCTTGTTTCATCAAAGCAGAAAATGAGCCCAGTTTACACTGCAGAAGCAACACAAATCCATCAACAAATGCTGTAGCCAAGGCAAGAAAAAATACATTACTTTTGATTTGTCTACTTTGCCCATCTTTGAGAAGAACTGTGAAAAATAAGTGTATGCCACAAGAGCTTGTTGTTTAAATGTATTCCTTTGCGCACAGCTGGCAGTTTGTGAAAATAAAAGTAATTTTGTAGTGTCAAAACCTGGTATTCTACTGCAAAATTGATGCTGTGCTGATGCTCTTTCTCTCAGAATGAGCTTTTTTTTGTCAGTGCTTAAGCAGTTTATCCAAGACATTTTAGAGTCTTGATACTGTTGTTGTTGTTGTTGTTTCACAATTAGAGATTTCACAAAGGTTCCTAACACAGAGCCTTGTGGAACCCCCCTTGAGGGAAGTCAATATCGAGTTTTTTGCCCTTGTTTGAAAAGTCTACTGATACACACAGATGTCAGATGTCTTTTGCAGTGAAGACTTGGGTCAGTGTTTTCTGATAGTGAGTCTCTCGTCACTGGCAACTCATTGAGCTCTTCTTAGAAAGTCTGTAACTGTATCATCATATGGGGTACATGGGTGCAAAAGGACAAACTAATCCCATTGTGGCATCATAGTGGTTATAATTAAACAACAGTGGGTTTTATACTTGGTCACTTGTTCACTGGGTGAGGGGGGGGGGGGGATGTTATGTTTAAAGTGGTACTAAAGTGGACCAGGGTCATTCTGGGGATTATAATCAAAGGCCAGATGAGCAACACCTCCGAGTATGGAATAGTGCAGCTGTGTTCTTATGTCCATTCTGCTGTAACCACATTGTAACTCTTCTCAGCTCAACAGTCATCCTTTCCCTCCCTCTTTCTTTGATGGACAGCTGATTCAGCCTGTGACTGGCAACAGTCTCTGGTTATTTTAGACACAGCGTGATCTCAGGCTGCACTGGACCCTTATGAAGACACCCACATATCCGTGTGCCAAACTTCACTACTTGTACCTTGAGACAAAAACACTATCATGTTGTATAAATTATATGATTTATAGGGTGATTTGAGTCATGGCAAGCCTCACAGTGATGTTTCGCTTTCTCTATGTGGGCTTTGTGAGAAATAGGCAAGGACGTCTCACTGAGTGGTCTCCAGCATTTGATAAAGGTAGGTCAGAGCTTTGTTACAACAAGCTTGTGTACATACAGTATGTGAGTCTTGTGCATGCTAGTGATAACTAGTAGTAGTAGGAAACTACTATAAGCTGCTGATAATAGTTATGAAAGTGTTTAAGGAGATGATGATTGTAAGAATGCTGATAATTTGAGCAGTGGTAGATCAAAATATTTGCCTGGCTAATTAATCTGCTAATCTGCTAACTTAATCTCTTTTTAATTCAAAATTAGCATTTTGAAATTACTGTATTAGATAACACTGTGCTCACTTGGATAATTAATAACTTGCAGAAAGCATTGTAAATGTGCATGTATATCTACAGTATATTGGCCATCAACCACCCTGATCTCTAAGGTTCCTTTCACACTAGCACTTTTGGTGCACACCCAGGTTCGATTAATGTCAGATTTATGTTTTTTGCGATGGTGTGAACACGGTTTTCCGAACTCGGGTGCACGTGAACCGTATCAGATGTGCAGTGTTTTCACAGCAGATAGACACAAGTGTTATGTGCTGACGCTTTGAAAACAAAACCAAAGGTTAAAAAACCAAAATATAATAGCGAGGTGAGCAACAATATGCATTTTGCCACCTTCTCTTGCATTGTTACCAAGCAACAGGGATAAACAGCTGCTGATTTTGATGATGAAAATGCACCACAGTTCGGACCCAAATTATATAATGTGAACACAATCCAGCGGGGAAGGGGGGAGCAATCAAACTTGGGATCAGACCAGGCAATTGTGAAGTGTGAAAGCACCCTAAATATAGGCATACCAGTATTGCATAATCACTAGCACTGAACGTTCAATATATTATTAAGATAAATAAATGGAAATTTGTTAATTTAGTTGTTATAGCTCAAAATAAAAAAAATATATATAAAAAGGGGTAGGACAGCTACCTGAGGCACCCAACCACGTTAATATGCACCAGCTATCATTTGATTAGTACAGATATGTAAAAACTGAAGAATACGTTAATAAAAAAATGTGATGTCACTTAATCAGTTATTCTATGTACACTATAAAACAATGACAGACAAGTCAAATAATCGAATCCTAGTCAAAAAGATAAATCTGAATATTTCTGAATTACACGTTGCAATAACAATAGTTATTTATTTTTTTATGGAAGAGATGTCATAATTCACATTAAAGGATTCTGCTCAAGCAGCATTTAGTTTATACTTTTTTACTTCAAATTAAAACAACATCTTTACCCTGCAAATTACTGGTTCCACAAATACCTGATTAGCAAGTGGTAAAACATCCACTGATATCTATTATCCAATCAAATAATGATCATTTAACCTCAAAATTGATTAAGCTAAATCTAAAAAATGTTGATGTTCAGATAAAAGGTCAATATTAAAAAGAGCATAACCATTCAATAAATGCGGTTTTGAGATTTAGACCATTTGTAGTCATGAAAAACCTTATCTTAATGAGCGATGACCATGCAGTTACATTCAGGCCTTTTGCATTACTTTCTGAGAATTCTTCTTATTGTTTACAGCCATGCAATGCTCAAAGAATCTTTCTAGCTAGAATTTGATATACTTTGCTGCTATAATCTCTCTGCCTTTCTAAAACCATGCTCCAGGTGAGGCTCGAACTCACAATCTCGGCATTGCTTTGCTGCGTACTGCCTTATAAGTATACCGTGCGCTGACAGATTGCGCCACTGGAGCGTCTGCCACAGAGTCATATTATCAAACACAATGTGGGGAATCAGAAACAAAATGGTCCATTTTAAAGCTAGGCTTCTAAGCTTGATCACACAAGCCCCTCTTGCCGAATGATTAACACACATTCTACCTATTATGTACCTCAATTCAACATACCTATCCAGTGCAATGCTGGGCTATCCATTAGCCCTTGAACTCTCTTTTAACAATAAACAGTAAACCTTTATGTTCTTTCTCCTAGTAATGGAAAATTTTGCTGGATTTCCTCACCAAGAATCCCTTTTGCAAAACTTTAAATTTGGTAACCTAAAATCTCCATGATGTATAAAACTTGAAGGCCCCTGTGGATGATAAAATGCACTCTAATAATAAGGAGTTTACGTTATTTTTAAGTTTTTATTTAGCTAATCAAAGTTCAAGGCAAATACATATTTGTGCATAAATATTGTACATAAGAAGCACTGCTGCAAGATGTTTGGCAATTGTGTGCAGGGGGTTTGGGAGTTAACAGGTGGATTAGAAGCCATCAGCAAAACCTATTCCATTATAAATCTGCACACTCTGAGTGCTTGCCAGGCTTCAGAGCCCCAGAGCTTTAGAACACACACAGGAACACCAGTAAATCTTGCCTGCTGTAGGGGACACAGAGTGAATGGCTGCAGTGAATAAGACTGGCAACGCCCTCTTGTGTTGTTTTGGCCATTAGTTTAAAAGCTTACTTTCCTAAAGTCGACTCGTCTTTCCCAGAAAGTCAGGGAACAGAATGCAATATCTGTAGTTTGATGGCTATTATTTTACCTGTAAAATGGGAACGTTTGTGAATAGCCACTCTTGGCAATATGCTCAAACGGGATTGAGACTCATCCCACTCTCAGGTATTCTTCTTCTTAAAAATTGTCTGATTTTAGAGGCTTCGATAAATGTGATTCGTTAGAGTAGAGATTGAAGTATGACAGTTGCTTCCCTAAATCATCCAACAAGACCACTCTTGTGGTAGAGGACCACTTCATAATTCTTTTTTTCTTCAATGACTGTATTGATGAAGTAGGTTGACACACTTGTTTTGTTTATTCCTTGCACGTATGTCTTTACTATAGTGATCTGTTGTATAAGAATGCATCATCTCATCGTTTTCATACGCTAGATGCTCTCTGTGGGGCATTAAGGTTCATTACTAATTCACAACCCTTTCCCTACTCTACATAGTATGGCATAGATATGTAACAACTGTTGTAAATTGTTGTAACAATTTATAATATTCTTTTAGGATGGTAAACAGTTATTTATCTGTTTTTATGATGCACAAATGTGGTTTACTAAAGTCTAATGATACTGTTCCTAGTTTTGTCTTAAATGGGTATAAAGGCATTTAAGTTTAATGCACCATTTTCTTGGAACAATTTCTGTCCTTGTTAAATCTAAAGAATATGAATCTTTGAATTGTAATTAATGTAAAAAAAAATTTCTTTACCTGTTTTCTTTATCTATGTACAGTCTTATGTAGTATTTTCTTTTATACTGTCTGAAATCTTGGACAGTTTTCTCTAGTAAAAGAGATTAAAAATCTCAATGAGACCAATCTGGTTAATTACTTTAAATAAATAAAAGTATAAATATTTCTTTAATCTCATTTCCTGTTGTCTCCCTAAATCTCAGCGAGCAAATGCAGTATCTGTAGTTTTGATGACTGTAAATGTAATATTCTGCCAATGTACTGTATAATGCGTCAGGATCGAAATTCTGAATACTAGCTGTTTACCATTCATCAGATTTAAGGGCTTTAGGAAACGTGATTTGTGTAGAGACTGAATATTGCAGTTGTTTATTGTAAAATCATTGAAGCATAAGCAGGCATTATTGTAGAAGAGCAGCTAGACCTGTGTTGCACAAGTAAAATGTGACTGATTTATTTGCAAACCCATGTGGAGCTCTCTTGTAGTTTTTCCAATATGTTTGGTTTGACTCATACTGACTTTGACACATTAACATTACTTCACACCACTTCAAATGATTTATTTTCAATCAGCGAATGTAAATCAAAATACTCTATACGATTTTTGTGACTTGTTTCTGTAGAAAGTCTGGCTTTCCATGCTAATCAGATATCAGTTTTATATTATACCAGCTTCTCAATGACTGCCTAGCTCTGGGAAATGAAGTCCATTTGTCATAAGGATGGCAGTGTGAAATGAATTCATGTCTGGGGAATTTTTCCTCAATGCTTCTGTCATATCTAAGGGACATGTGATTATGCAACCCTGTTTCAACATGTCTGGTGCTCCCCTGTTGAGACTGTGAGCCATTGCAGAGTCTCACTGGTTGTAAAACAACAAACAATCAAGACTTGTGAACAAGGACCATAAAAGCGAGGATGGGAATGGGTCAGTAAAGGTTGCCAATGGAGAAGCAGAAGAGAGGGGGAGAAATGCAGCCCATAAACGGGAGAAAGTGGCGAGGGATCCATAAGTCATGTGAGGTGGGGACTGTGTTGGGAGGTGCTGATGTGTGCGAAATGAACTGGCGTTAGCTCAGTTACCTTCTTAGCCATCTCTCACAACCACAGAAAAATCCAAAATATAAATGCTAAGTATAATTAATTGTTTGCAGGCAACTTGCATTATGGCAGCTTGAACTCTACGCTGAATTGCTGATGTAGTCTGGGAAGTCTTTATAGTGTGACTAGAACATTGTGGTTGCATCTAGAATGAAAAATGACTTGGTTTCTCTTTCCTCAGATGTCAGTTAATACCGTATTTCTGAAGGTGTGGTTAGCCCACTGCACATATTAATGCCAGTAAATCAAGATTTAAGGGAAACGAGAGAAAGTTGCACAATGTTCTGAAACAGTATTTTTAATGTTGGACAAATGCGCCTGAACAGTACGTCGGAAATGGTTTCTGATTAAGTACAACTGACAGTTTTACTGTCAAAACGAGGTCAATTCTAGTTGTAAAATAATTATCTGCATTCCATCGCTAGAAACAAATTCTATTCTGATCCAGGTGGGACTGTGCTGGTTTGGTGATGGTCTAGCTGGCCTTACTTTTACCCTTACTTTTTACAAAACCGTGTTGGGAATTAGAGGTCGACCAAACGATACTGATTATTAAAATTTGAAATATGTTAGATAGCTGATAATAAAATACCATAATATGTTTGCATATATTGAGGAAAAATGCTAAGTTCACACACTCGTTTCTCTGAAAAACACTTTTACAGCCAATTATTTTACTTTGAAATGTGCGTTTCCAGGCTGTAATGTTTGTTTTTGTTTTGGTCTGTGATACTGCACGTTGCCTATTTGCCCATTTTCATTGTCCATTGTGCTCGTTCCTGTTCCGAGTGCTCAAACTGGCAACCCTTGTGAGCGCCCTCCAGTCTAAGGAGAAGGTGGCAGGAGAAACTACGATCTCCGATATTTTGAATTGGACTGGTAAAGACAATATATCGGTTGACCTCTAGTGAGGACATCCAATCCTGGTGACCAAAATCCAGGATCCAGGATCGACAAATGATGGTCTTGTCATCAGGAAGATCATCCAAATGTGACATTAGCCACAAAACAACAGGTTTGGAATGTAGCTGCAGTGGGTGAAGCTTGAGTAGTTCCATGAAGAGAAATGTTGTTATGGGTTTTATAGGGCTATATACTGTATGTCTAGTAGCAGAAATTCATTGCAAATGGGTGGTTTTTATCTCATATGCTGATAGATTGTTTGGTAAATAAACAGCTGGTTGATAGACTACACATTGGATACATTGGAATCTGTTGAGGCCTATTTTCTTGAAGTAGGTGTTTCTAGAACTACTGATCTGGGTATTGAATCTTCACATCCAACTCCCTTTTGGTCATCTAGACCTTAGGATTACTGCCTGCTAATACCTCTCGCCTCATTCCATCAGGTCTATGTCTCTGACTTGACATGATTTATGTGGACTGACAGAATGAGATGTGAACTAGGCTTGGTGCGTAGAGGCATGGCCGAGGACTGGCCTGCTTAATCACAATCCCCAAAGCTGAGAAAGTGGCACATCCTTACCTCTGAGGCTGGCCTATATTTAGACAGGAGCCAAAAAAAGGAAATGTAGCCTAGCACCAGCCAACATACACACAGACATACACACAGCCAGACGTTTCCATCCATACATGATTAGAGTGGAGGCCCATATTGCCTACCTTGTTTTGCCAGAACCTCATAGAGCATGAGAAGTTTCACATCGAAGCCCTCCGACCGCGCCTGCCAGTTTCAGTCAATATACACTGTTCAATCGTTTTGTTTTCATTGTGGCTTAAATTGGCAGAATCATTTGAATCAGTCCCACAGTTTTGTAAATTGAGCTGTAACGACTAGTGTGTTTGTTTTGCTACATTATATCAATCTACAGTGGATTGTGTCCTTCAGTCTATTTTAAAAGTTGCCTAAACTGGACAGAATGACTAAGTAATAGGTCAGTCACACTGACAATATTGCTGTCTGCCAATAAAATAATATAATATAATATATAAGTTTACATTGAACGACTGTCTGTGTACTAATCAATTAACTTATCGATTAGAACCTTTTAATTGCCACTTAAAGGGGTTGGCTTTTTTAATGAACTTTTAATTATACTGGTTAAAACTCTCTTCACATCCTAATAGCAATCAATAATAGAAGTGGTCTAAATATTAAAACATATTCATATATCTTCTGTAGAAGTCTCTGGAGCAAAAAAAATGTCCGTCCATTCATTGCATTTGGTTCGGGAAGACTAGTCAACTCTGTTGTACGCACATCATCCTCGCGGACAAATAAATGGGCTGCGCTCGGACGTCCTGGGACCCACCTGATGAAGAGCATTTATTTGTAGTTATGTTAAACTTTCCCACATTCTACGGGTTCAGCTTCGTTTGCAATTTCAAAGTGCTGTGTCTTGTTCTATTGGATTACAGTATTGTGCTATAGCGCCCCACTGGTCAAAGTGCGTTATTGCAGGACCTTCAAATAGGTCATATGAGTTCAAAAGACTATTTGACAACAACAAAAATTTTCCCTCATTTAAACTGTGTGATTATCCCGTGACCCCTTTACACTCTATGCATTCCCTAGCGTACACGTAAAAACCTAAATATACTTTGGGCTTAAGTGTACAGTGAATAGAACATCATACTGTTTATTTGTCAAAATAATACAAATAGTTTTTCTCTGAATGTGATGATTTTGAAGAGACATGCAACTTTTTGTATCTGGGAATGGACAAGATAAGTCGATCCTAAATCTTTTTTTTGATTTTCAGCACCACCCATGTAATGATACACCATGCAAATCATTGGCTGTAAATTGAAGTTAGTTTGATACCATTTGACAGCCACTTGGATCCCTTTGTGGGTTCAAACCTGCGACCTTTTGGTTACCAATCTAGATAATTAGCTGCTAAGCTGAACCACAATTCTATTAATTGCATGCACTGTGTGTAGTCATGTCATTAAATACTTGTCAAGTTCACACACTTGTCCAGCACCAGGACATCATCTGTTCACAATTGGGAATTTTGCCTGTGAACTGAATATTAACAGCCTCATTTACTCTGGGCACGGCTGTCTGAGTGATTGAACCCTTCAAAATGCATGGCTATTTTCAATGACTATTGACTAGCTGAATGACTAGCTCTAGGCATCATAAAACACCTTTTGTTTTACTCAGGAGAACGGCGTGAGACTGCATGTAGCTCCAGTATTACTTCCTCTGTTGAGCTATACAGTGATAGGCTGCATCCGAATCGCATACTTCTCTACTATATAGTAGGTGAAAAACAGTATGTGACTAAATAAAGTAAATCCGAATTCACAGCACCCATTAAAGTGTAGGCAAAAAGTCCCCGGGTGACCTACTTATTCTGTCGAGACTCTGAAGTGTGCATACAATGAACACTTTACTATCCCATGAGGCCACGGGATGAATAGTGGTGAAAGCGTCACAACTGATGCTGAAAGGTCACATGATAATGACAACATGGCGAACCTATTACGTCCAGATTACATTCTTACTACACACATTCATACTATATAGAAGGCACTCTTTTAGCGTCCGAGAAGTACTTACTTATTTAAAATAATAATACTCTAGAAAGAATGCGATTTTGGATGCAGCCATAGGGTTCAAATTCAGTTTTGTCATTAATATGGATTACAGGACCCCAGGGTTGATTGACAACTTGCATTTCACGCTTAGCAGACCAGTTAATTTAGGAAGCATTAGCAAAGCTGATTATGATTTTTACTCTGCCTCAGACTGTCAAAGGAGAGATAGGTGTTCAGACACTAAGTGTCATTAAATCAGCTTGCCTGCTGAGTGATATAAAGTTAATCCCATGGTCCTGTTGTTGTAGGATATTACAACAGCGGGAAATTTAAACTTACGTTTCCTCGAGCCACACAAGCTTCACTGGTTTTGGCACAGCTTTTCCGCAGAATTAGATTTTTTTTTTTTTAGATTGTGCTCTTTTAGCTATGAACATTGGCCACAACTAAATATTATGATTGTGCTCCGCTTCTGGTGTCTCCTATTACTCCTATTACTCCTATTAGTAATTCTTCCATAGCAATGTTGTTGAGCAGAGGAGGTTTTTGGTGCTCTACCATTTGGCTGTTGTAAACCTAACCATTTAAACCTGCATGTGCGAACGTGCTCTACTAGTAAGAACGAGCCTATGATTGAATCTGGAAATAAAGCAAAATAACTGAGAAAAATTAGAAATAGTCCTCAGATGCCATGTCGGAAATTTATGTCAAAACATCTAGCATTAATTCGTTCTCAAACGGTTTCATTAAAAGAAGTTATACTCCACTACGTGGGTGATGTCATAAACAAACGCGGTTGAACGACCAATTGCGACAATGTGGTTTCGGGAAACAGTCGTGACTAGCTAGTTGATTTCTTCAACGATGCCATTGTACTATGGTAGTTAAGCAGTGAGTTACGTCATTGTACGGGAAACGCACCCCTGGCCGATCTGGCCAGATATGGTTTCATTTTCCACTGTGGGGCAGATAACAGAGCTCTTTGGAATGTAGTACAAATGTGTCAACTGTGCTGAGAATTCTGATCCGAGAGCGGTTTGTAATCGGTTCATAAACACATCAAGTCTGATCAGAACATATTTGATGATTTATATACATTTCTGTGGCAGGATTTTGGGCCAATGAGATTTCACGTTGAGCAGCCAAGAAACTACCAAGCTACCAAGAAACTGACAAAAATAGCAATCAACAAAGTGTCCTGTGAAATCTTGTTGTTTGTTTGAACAAAAACTCAAAAGTGCAATAGGTGATCTGAAAAATGCTAACTTTAGCCTTTCTAGCATTGAAAACATACGATCCCATCCTCACCAAAGCCATGCTTTCTCCAAAACACACGAACGTGCACAGACCAGAGGCGAGACGACCAAAGACGACGTTATTGGATTACATCATGTATCATTCACCGGTGAGAAAACTTTACAGTACAGTGAGTAACAGTACAATAACAAACGTGAACAATTGTTTGCCTGCCGTTCTCGCTCTGTCTGAACAGCGAATGTGAATGATGTCTGCTGGTACGCAAACACACGTTGACTGATAGGGAACACTTGCTATCATTTCATTTGGACCAAATGCGATGATTGAACACACATTTTATGGTTCTACGCCTTCCACAGACGACATATATTTTAAAAATACATTTAGACTGCTAAATGTAGTGAGGCATAGTGATTGCTATCAGGATATGAGGAGACTTTCAACTAGCATAACAAAAAATGTTTCTGTATAGAATCACCTATTACACCTTTAAAAGGAAGAGGTAGCTTTATCTTTTGTTGATTTATTATGTTGAAGCTTAAGCTGGTTATGGTAAAGGTGTCTTTAAAAGGTGATTTGTCTGTGAAGAACATGATTAAGTCTGTGTACACACTAATTCTGATCAATTGAAAAATTGTGTTTTTGTTGTTGTTGTTGTTGTTGTTGTTGTCATTGTTGAAGTTTTCTCTGTCCATAGTGTTTTCAAAAAATTGCTTGTTAGCTGCTTTCTCCCTCTCTGCTCAAATGTTTTTGCAAACATTTTTTGGGAAAAACGGAAAATACGAACTGCCGCAAATATTGCCGCAATTGATTGAATTTGCATGAATTCTTGTGCTCACAAGACCAAACAATTCTGATGAGACTGGAAAGTAGATAGCATGGACAACAATGGCAGTACAACCCTTCTTGGTTGTTTTGATTGAATCACATGACTGTGTCAATAGATTTTATTTTTTATTTTTTTATTTACTCAATTTTTGCTTTCATATTTTTGAAGTAAATTTCACACATGGTATTTGATTTTACTCAACTTCTGTAAAGCCATTGTTTACATTAAATAAATGTCTTAATTTTATACATACATTTTAATTTATCACTATACTGACATAGTGGCACTATGGTAACCACAAAAAACGTCAACAACAGATTAATTAACAGTAAATGTCCAATATAAAAAAAAACAGTAAACACTAGCAGGTCTTCGTATAAAAAATGCATAAAATAACACTCAATTTTAACATTTACTTTCCCAGTTCAGTCCAATACAAAGCAGGCTGGAAATTAAAATCCACCCATGCAGTTTATATTAATGCAAAAAAAAAGATTGATGTAGTCCCAACACAAATTAATTAAGTAACCTTCCATTTTACATATCTAAGTGGCTGAACAATGAAACAAGGATGTGATAAAATGTTCAGCAATTGTGTTGCTTTGGCTCATTTTAATTTGGTAAATTGAACAAGCAGATTTTTTTTTTTTTTTTTTTTATGTTTTTACTTAACAAAAATGCTGTCTCGGTGTGGATGGCAGGTCAAAACTTAAAGAAAGTAAAATAGATACAGACATGTGGAAGTGTTTTGTGTGCCTAAGTAATGATCAGTTAGGTAGTAGGTCTCTGTTCAAAACATTTGAACTCACTAGTACCCACATAGGAATGTGGCTCCTGTTGTATTAGGGCCACTGGAACTACTACAGTGCCAGCAGAAGACCCATGTAAGCTGAATGTAAATGAGTTGCAAAAATAGAATGCATACTTAAAACTCGCACACACACACACACACACACACACACATTTATATGTGTATGACATCTATACATTATATATCAGTGTTATGTTGGATTGAGATGAGGTCATTGAAGAAGAGGGGGCGGGGGGGGGGGCACACAAGCCCACATGCAAACAGTGTAAGTGTTATGCGAATATTGGATTGTGATGAGGTCATTGACGTGGGGGAAATGGAAACACACACACATATACAACACACAAGTCCCCGGATACTACTTGCCCCAGCCATTATTTCTCCCTGCAGACAACCTTAACCTTACACCAGGAAGCAGTGGCCAATTTAGCCAAGTGACATAATGCGTTATGATGGGCAATCAAGCCTGACTTCTGCTGACTCTCTCACAAAGCTAATGAAATCAATAGCAGTGTGGAAATGTGCACTGCACCCTTATGCCTTTCAGTTGGATCGCTGATACAGAATAATATTTGTACGCAGTTTATTTATTTGTCTAAATATAGACAACTAGCAATTCAAAAAGAGAAACTTAGATAACTGAACTAGAACAGGATTTATAATGATGACTTTCTATATTTGGATGTGAAAGTCTTCATATAAATAAATAAATTCAGACAAACACTGCATACGCTTGGCCTTTATAGCTGCATAGCAATATGTTGACCCAGATACCATGATGATATTTACCAGGCTTTAGTCTTGTTTACTTCTTTTTGGTTCAAGAAGAGCACAGTCATTATACAGGTCTTGTTAGCTGCCTCTGAATACAACATCAAATATATGTTAATCTACATGTTATCAGGATATATATCAGGATATATATACTATATATATATATATATATATATATATATATTTTTTTTTTTATTTTTTTATTTTTTTATCTCAGATAAGACCAAATGTTACGGTGTGGTTTACAGTCTGTTGTCCTATTGTGAACTGTCCCATTGTATTAAGTGTGGATTTGGACTGTGCAGGGATTGATATGGTAATTTTATTTCCCTGTGGCTTTAAAGACAAAATTTGTGAAAAAATGCAGTTGCTGCTTTCTGTGGATATTAACCTCCAATTAACATGCACATATTCACCCATCCAGCCCTGCCAATATGAAACCTAACCTCCACTCTGTATTACAAAAAAATAGCAATTTTTACTGTGGATCACACATAATTGAGTTGTACATAGCCTATTAATTTATGCATTGGTGTTTTTTCTGCTTCTTAAAAAGATATAATAGGCCTAATAATAAAATAAACTTTTAGATCTATCAGATTTAGATTGACCAGGCCAATTAACCAGTCAATATTGACCATTTTGAGATCATTGGCATTGGTAAATTTATAAAAAAAATACCATATTAGCCTGAAGTGGGAGTTATTCTTATGTCAGTTCCAAAATTCTACCGTTGTTAATAAAAAAAATATTTTGAGTACATATTGTGTAAAATAGTTGTGTAAAATGTAATATATATATATATATGTCACAGATTAGCCAGGCTCCACAATCAACCAATCACAGCTGTCGAAATCACCTAAGGACTGATCACCCTGACCTTCTGCACATTTCATCATCTCCCTCTGCATATAAGCACACAGTCAGTTCGACTGGTCTTGAGCAAAGGACTCACTTTCCCGTTGACTCCAAGTTCCCGAAGTATTACCTCTCTCCATCGTCTTCCTGTTCCTTGTTGTCTCCAGCATCTCCTGTTCAGTGTTGTGTCAAATTGGATACTAACCTGTTCCTCCTCGAGGTGTGTGCTCAGTCATCCGTTCATCCATCCATGATCTCCACTCCACCTGCAATAAAGAGACTGTCAGTATCATCCCATTATTCATCTGCAAACTGCCATATGTATCATATTCACCTGTATTGCTTATTGCTCTTCTGCTTTAAATAAAGAAGCTACTGATTTTATCCCTGTCTTGAGTCTCTGTTCTTACACACACACACACACACACACACACACACACACACACACACACACACACACACACACACACACACACACACACACACACACACACACACACACACACAAATAAAGTTTGTATATTTGTGTGTGTATATATATATTAATCAGAAGTTCATCTGATATATTAGTCAGATGTAAGCAACAAAATGCTTAAAGCAGAACAACACAGTGCTTTCCAGATGACTTTTGTCTCAGTCATTCTTTTGACAGATATGTTTGCCAGTTTCATTCGTTTTTTGATGCAAGATTTTGACACTTTATATTGAGAGAGATTGGTGTCAATGAGAGCACATTAGCATGTTATATTTGCACATGCATTGGCAAAGCGGTGGGTGAATTAAGATCTTGCCATCTGGTGAATAGGCGGGGGAGAGAGAATGAAGATCAGTTTTTGGGGAGGAGAGGGCATTTATCTCTGACTGGGGAGGCCATGACATAGAACACTAGATATGTTATTATCTGTTATTGACGGCACACCATATAATTAAAGACATTTAAACATATTGAAGTAAATAAAAATCCGACCGGAATATTACTGGGCATGTTTCAGCTATTACCCTGTCATTCATACCCTTCAGATTGCTGATTCATAAGTGTAGTCTCGTCAAACTATGAATAAATTAAATCATGTGTTACTTTTCCTGTTTACAAGTTGTGTGAATGAATGTGTTTGTCATCATGTGTTTTTTAGACTGACCTACTTTTGATTCCTTCCAGGGTTCCATAGAAATGAAGACATGAAGGCCATTGAAGTTCTTCCCATCCTTAAAGAAAAGGTGGCATTCCTATCAGGTGAGCCAGTTGAGAATTTATAAAAGGATGCAGGATCCAGATATATAACAGTTAAACATTAATATAAAGTTCTGGCATGAAACCTTAGATGTTGCGGGCTGATAAGTAACAAAATCTGCTTGCAATCACATCATTCTCTATAGGGCAGAGATGATTGGTTCTCACTGTGTCAGTAGCCAGTGAGCTCGCTGCTCAACAATCAAATGTATGCCAATCGTTTGCTGTTGCAGTTTGCAGCGTGCTTTCAGAAACCCTCCACCTTCCCCAGCTCCACCTGTATAGATCTGCAATATTCTGTGATTCATGTATGCTATGTATGTATACAACAGCTGCATGTCTTGATTGCTCACAGTAGCATGTTGTGTGTCTAATTGCAGTGTAGCATGTTGTGTGTCTTTGGAGCAGCCATTTGATGCTAAAAACTAGGGGTGTAACGGTACACTGAAGTCACGGTTCGGTATGTACCTCGGTTTCGGGGTCATAATTTGATACGAATTTGGTACATTTACATGTCCCACAGTACACATTCAGTACAGTTACATGAACTCTTGTGCTGCATTTCAATTCGCTTACTATCCATCCTAAATGGTATTCAAAATTAAAATTAGTGTGTCCCAAATTGTAGTATGTTGAAATGAGTATTCCAAAGATACTCGGATGGTCTACTTTTTCCGATTAGAATCCAAAGTGTAGATCCGTCCACACTCTTAACGGTTAATATTGCCCACAACCCATTGCACATTGGCACATTAATCTTTGACCTTTTGTAATGATACGGTTGGTCATTAACTTTTAAATGCATCATTATGCAAATTGCAAACACATGAGGATAGTCTCGACATGAAAGACCCACAACTGGTAGATCAACGTGCTACCAGTACATTTCTCTCCGAAACGGTAGGAAATTAAATAAAATTGTACGTGGAGAATTTGAACTATGACAAGATGATTGACAGGGCAGTTTGAAAGGTGACAGGATGCACGTAACTAAGCGACAGAGCTGTCCGTTGAAAATGACAAAGTAGTACGCCCCAAAGCTTGCCTACTCTTCTGCTACACACTCAAAATTCTGTACTTTTTCTTCACAGAAAAGTGCATACTATTAGGGCACAGTATAATTAGGCGAATTGGGACACTGCATTGTTTTGGGTTGATGCATAGATCGTCTCTTCATCTGCTCTTTTTCCTGTTGTGGCGGTTAGTAAACCGTGTTTCATTACCACACGCGACCCCTTCTGGATTGGAGTGAGGAACGCCTGTGACTGACTGTATTCATCGTCTGACTGTATGCACCAAACTGTTACGTCCGTACCGTGACGGTTCGGAATGAATACATGTAACCTTACACCCCTAATGAAAATGTTACTTGAGTACAAAATCAGCATATTGCTGAATAATTTCTGATCATGGGACACTGAAAACGGGAGTAAATGCTGCTGAAAATGTACATAAATTGGCTTTTTAAATAAAAAAAAACTAAGGGTTTATATACACAAACAGTGCACTCAAAGGAATTACGAACAGGTGAGGGACTAATGAATACCCATGGAAACCAACAATCACAGAGACCTGCAAAACGTTTCACAGAACGAAACATGGCAATAAATGAAAATGAAAACAGAACAAGACCATTACCACTACATTCTAAGCCACTTATTTAGAAGTGTTTGCTTCTTATCCAAAGGCCGGGATTCCTATGAATATTAACAAGAGGAAACTTATTTGCAGTGACAGTCATTAACACTCTCAGATATGTGAGCTCAAAGGAAGAGCAGCATCACTGGGGAATGCAGTGAGTGTTTAGCTGGCTGCTGACCCAGATAGCTTACGAACATCTTAATCTTTGGCAGGCCAACTTGCTTATCGTCAGCTCAGCTTGCCTAAGTAGAGATAAAACTCATTTCCAATTTTGCCCTTCTTCCACCTCTGCACTTAAAAGAGAGTTTAATGGAAGTTGATATGCAATAACGATATGCACCAATGGTATTACTCTAGCAATGAAATGAGGCATCATATTCTGTATTAGACAGAAACTGCAGATAGCCAAAGAGTTGTACTCAGAAATGTCTTGGTGTGGTCAACTATGATAAGTAGACCATGGTGTTCCAAAGCATCACTATATACAGTAGGTATGCTAGTTGGACTCGTTTCTTGAGATTAGACATTGCCCTGTTTTACTAATGCTTGAGTGACAGAAATGTTGTTGTTCCAGCTAACCAAATAGTGTGTTTATTTGACTCGCAGGTGGAAGAGATCGTCGAGGTGGGCCAGTCCTTACATTTCCAGCCAGGAGTAACCATGACAGAATACGACAGGAGGACCTTAGACGACTTATTGCGTACCTCGCAGGCATCCCCAGGTACTATTTGTTTGTGTGCATCTTTGTCTTTCTGTCAGTGTGAACATTATTATGCAACAAAATTCAAAGTCATAATAGATCAGGTACAGCCAGTTGAAACGTTGAGGAATTGATTCCAAGGCAGCACAGGCATGGAAGCCAGACTTCAGATGGAATTGTAAAGTTTCAGTTGAGTCACCATTGGGTTTATCTTAAGGCTGGCCCACTCTAAAAGATTTTAAAATCTTATCAGATTTTCAAAATGTAAGATACCATAAGCAAGACAATAAAAAATCATACATTTAACAGTTTTGTCCCTATAGTATGTGGAGTGTCACGATGTGACCAAGACGGCACACCACAAACAAACAGATTCCATTCACAAACAACCAGAGTCCCGACTGTAAACACGGAAAATCTCGCAAAATTTCTCGGGGTCAAACAATACTTCAGAGTAAACAAAACATGGCGGACAATGGGCAAGAAGAAATTGCTATAATAGTGTTTGGACTGCTTTTTACAGAAAATTCACAGGGTAAAAAAAGTTATGTTATCATGTTATGCTTCAGTCTTCAGTCAACTCACTTTCTGATTGGGTATCGTTCCGTTCCACGTCTACAGAGTGCATGTTTGTCCTCTGGGTTCCCCCCACACTACGCCTCGGTTACTGACTTAACCCTCACTTAACCCTGATGGAGGGAACTGAGACGTTATGTCGAGTGATGACATTATTGGTCATACTTGACAGAAAGGGAACAAGATTCCTGATCGTAAATATTCAACATGTTGAATATTTATGATTTGAAAATTGGTGCAGCCACGAGGTTCTTCAGAGCAGATTCAATCACATTTAACACACCTCACACCACAGGAAAATCTGATAAAATAATCTGTAGAACCATGAAGATAATCGGGACTTTACCTAGGATTATCGAAAGGGGAGAATTGGTCTCAGAATCGACCCGATTCCTTTAGCAGCTCAAGCTCTGAGTTTGGTATATTTTTTGCTGATAATTGTTGATTTAATAAAGATGCGGTCACATTTTCAGTTGCTAGGCCCATTTTCACCAGCAAAATCCAGTCATTTCAATAGGAATCCACGAAGCCATGATCAGGAATCCCAAAAGTGTGTGGTCTGTTTAATACTTTCTTTGAGCAAGGATGCAGTATATTGATAAAAAGTAACTGTAAAAAAAAATTGTAAAGATTTATATTTAATATATATATAAAATATTTATACATATTGCTGTTGTTCTGAACTTTATATTCGTCAAATAATCCTGAAAAAAAGTATCACTGTTTCCACATTGATAATAATAAGAAAAGTTTGCTTGAGCACCAAATCACCATATTAGAATGATTTATGAAGGATCATGTGACACTGAATCATGTGAACAGCTGCTCAAGGAAAGATAGACATGTGTTTTATCTATTTTTTTGCCAATTTGTTTAAAATTGCCCCTTTCAATAAAAACTGTTGTCCTATTACCATTGCCCTTTGAATTTTCACCAATGAAATCCAGTCATTTTAATAGGAATCCATGCGATAAGGAATTTAGTTGTGCGAATTCACTGCGTTGACAAACAGACAGCTGATTGGTTTGATAGTGACTTTTGTGTGAGTGGTGCTTGCATACATATACTCAATAGACAGTTAACCTTTTTTGTTGTTAGGCGGTTGTGCTCACTAGGGTGTTTGGTGGTTGCTAGGGCTGTTGCTAGTGTGTTCTAGGTGGTTGCTAAGGCATTGCTAGGTGTCTGCTAGAGTGGTCTGAGCAGTTGTGATGGCGTTGCTAGCCGTTTGCTTTAGGGTGTGTAAGAGGGTTGCTAAAGCATTTTTTTTTTTTGGTTGTTGCTAGGGTGTCCGGGGTGGTTTCTGTATTACTTAAGTGGTTGCCAGGGTGTTCTCTGTAGTTGCTATGATGTTGCTAGGCAGCTGTTAGGGTGGTCTGAGTGGATGCTATGGCATTGATATGTTCTGATCGGTGTTACTAGGTCTTTGTTTGGGTATTATGTGTGGTTGCTAGGGCATTGCTGGGTGGTTTGCTGCGCTGTTGCTAGGTGGCTGCTAGGTTGTTCTGAGTGGCTGCTATGGCATCGATGTGTTCTGAAGGACATTGCTGCAAGGGTGTCTTAGAGGATTGCTAGAGCGTTGCTAGGTGGTTGCTAGGGTTTTTGTTTTAGAGGCTTGCTAATGTGTCACTAGGTGGTTGCTATGGCATTGATAAGTGTTTGCTATGGTGTTCTCTGTATTTGCTAGGGTGTTCTGTGTGGTTGATTTGGCATTGAAGCAGTTGCTTGTGTGATCTGGAGGGTTACTAGTGTGTTTCTAATTAAATGAAAACTACAGCTCAAGGAAGCACCTTTACTTCTTGAACCAACATTTTCATTTTGTTTAATTACATTTTTATATTCATATACACATGTCATGCCCATGGCTAAGCTTTTCCCAGTCTTATTACACACACTCTAACACTGCATAGCAGTTTTCTGGCAACCACCCAGGACACCTTAGCACTGCTGTGTTGAGGTAAGTATCTTTGCATTTTCTTAAGACGTTCAAATCTAGTTAATGTATTTTTTGTGAAATCCTGGTTTTGAAGCTCCCTGTTCTTTGGTTTGTTTAGACATCACATGGACAATTTGTCTTTTCCCTGCTGTGTCCTTCTGTAGTTAGCATTGATTCGACTCGGTGAAACTCAACCAGCTCCACGTGAATCTCTGCTTTCAGCCAGAGGGTTTCAGCTCTGCACAGTTCAAAACTTTATGTAGGTTATCATGTGCCTCAGGGTTCTCCCAAACTTTACTTCTTTTCTGTTGTCCATAATCACTCTGTTTGAGCCACAGAAATTAAACCTCAACTTCTTGACAGCTGTAAACACATTCTCCACTTTTGCACTGTACATGACAGTTATAAATAAATAACATACTTCAAAGGACATAGAATTTCGTTGGGATACTTACATTTATTCATTTAGCAGATGAATACTTACTTCTAACCCTTTGCTTGGAAGTGCAGATATTCAGTATTATGTTGGAGACCCAGATGTGGCCCCTGGTTAGGAAAACAACGCTTTAGTGAGTGAGTGTATAGACGCTTACGGTTGTTGGTTTTGGTGTCTGGTGTGTTTTGGATAGCCAGGGGTGTAGATATGTTGTTTGGCCTGAAACTGAAGTTTTTAGGCCGCATTGGTTGTCCCCCATCCCTCTTCCATTTCTTTCTTCCATCCATTTTTTCACTCATAAGAATATTTTATCTTCCTTACTCTTGCATTCTCATTCTTTCACAGTGTGAAGGAATATTCCTGACTTGATACAAGTTAAGCTTCATTCCATCAATTACAACACAAAATAATTATAACTTTCCCATCAATTAATGAGATCCAACCCAAAATGTGTGTGTGGTAATGCACTTACAATGGAAGTCTATGGGGCAAGGAATTGTGCAGGATAAACGTCTAAACACTCTCTGTTTTTGAAAGTACACCCACAGGATTGATATAGACTAGTATAATAAAATCACCTTTTAACTCTTATAACTATATAAATCAGTTAAACCAGTCATTTTCATATGAAACATGCAATGATACCTGACATTCATCCACGGGAATCACGTCAGTAACACATAACATTAATCCGCCGAGAAAAGTAGTACCTCCACTAAGATGATGCTTTAAAGAACATTACATCAATTAATATAAACAATTCATAAAAGCACTTAAAATTACAGGCGTACTTTCTTGCTAATTATTTATGTATTTGTGTACGATTTTTAACTGTTTTTGAAATAAGTCTCTTATTGAATTTTTTATCATCCATTACTGCCACTTTTGATTTAATACACCGACCCTTGCTGAATAAAAGTATCAAATAAAAAATGGTACATATCACCCCACATCATGTTATCCCTTACTCTTGTTTTCTCTCTGTCTCACTCTCATCCCTCTCTTCATTCTGTGTTCTTTCACTCTTCCTCCCCCTTATCTCTCTCTCTCTCTCTCTCTCTCTCTCTCTCTCTCTCTCTCTCTCTCTCTCTCTCTCTCTCTCTCTCTCTCTCTCTCTCTCTCTCTCTCTCTCTCTCTCTCACAGAGAGGGAGGTCAGAATGATTTAGAGTTGTTCAGTGCTCATTCCTGTTTAAGAGTCAGACCAGAGAAGTGCAGCTGTGGATATGAAAACACTCTTGAGTTAACAGGTTTTTCAAGCTAGAGAGCTGTTTAGTTAGCATTTTAATTGTTTGTTTTTGTCCAATAGCAGTTTTCTTTCAATTTAGCAAGAAGGGTTTAATCACCTTTTACATATACTATTTGGGTAAGTGTTATTGGGGTCATAAATTATATCTGATGGACTAAATTTGATTTAAATCGAGAGGGATTTGTCAATATCTCTGAAAGCAGTGGCTCTCATTTACCTCTCCCTAATGACGCTATATCTGAGTGTCAGCGGTTTGCAGAACAGCTGATGCTGTGTTTTTATTTGTTTGTGTAGTGAGGAGGTGAGCAGACATGGCTTCACGGTCATCGTGGATATGCGTGGATCTAAATGGGACTCTATCAAACCTCTGCTGAAGATCCTACAGGAATCGTTTCCTTCCTGCATCCACGTCGCTCTCATCATCAAACCTGACAACTTCTGGCAGAAGCAGAGGACGAATTTCGGCAGTTCCAAGTTTGAATTTGAGGTAAGCACTTTAAACCTGTGAATGTACGTTAAAGAAAGGGACAGCTAATTAGGAGTTCTGTTCATGTTATATTCAATAATATATTGTTTTGAATGTTTTCAGAGTACAGCATTTTTCAGCGGAAAAAGTCAATGAATAAAAAGAAAGCGATAACACAATCTGCTTATAGTATGTTTTACTAGAACATTCCATCTTGCTGGTGTGAAAGTAGAGCTTTCGAAATTACTTCTGACCTATTTCATCAAACAGCTGAGAGGAAGACACATGCAGAAGTGATATATTTAATCTGAAGGCTTAATCTCCCAATGGAGGTTTCTTAAATTAACACATCTAATGCAGCACGAGCTTAAAATTGTTAAAAGTGCTATTACATAGTAATATATATGTAATTGATACATATTAGGTGTTTATCACAGCATCACAAATATGATTTGAAGCTGTGTACACCTAAACACTGGATAGTACTTATGATTGCATCACTATAATGCATAGCAGAGCTATCCACCAGCAAGTTTTAAGTGTCCACGGTCTCCTCATGTCTCTGCTGTTGTCTCTAATAACATGACCTTAGCTGCAATGTCTGGAATGTTTTCCTGGCTCCTTAAAAGTAAAAGTGTTCAATGTAACTGATCCAAAAGGATTTGCATTCATCATCCAATCAGTGTTTAATTGCACTGTTGTTTTAAATAACAATCGCAGCTTCTTGGAAACCTCCCACTAACAAAAGGGATCCATTCAGGACCCAGAGCCGCCAAATTAATATCGTAGGTTGCAGTGATCGGTTTTGGTTGTTGTAAAGATGCCACACCAAAAAGCAGACCTGCATGTAAAATAATACATTTTGATATTAAATTGCAAAAATGTGGCCGAAAAGTGTATAAAAAATATGTAAAAACTTGTAGAAACAATGCAAAGACATCAATCAGAATTCAACAGATATTAAACATCATTTCAAAACCTAGTAAATGACTGTATAATTAATATTTTTATTTCAGTTTTAGTTTGTTTTTTTAGTAGATCATGTTAAACTAAATGAAAATGTACAATTTTTGTTTTATTTTTTATTTTACTTCAGTTATCGTGTTCAAAATCTGATGCATTGAGTATATGAACCCAAGTGTCCTACTTTCATCCTTTCAGACCATCATGGTGTCCCTCGAGGGTTTGACCAAAGTCGTCGATCCTTCCCAGTTGACTCCAGACTTCGAGGGCAGTTTGGATTACGACCACGCGGAGTGGATCGAAGTTCGAGTGGCCTTTGAAGACTTCACTAGCAATGCGGCTCGCATCTTAGCCCGTTTGGACGAGCTCCAGGACATGGTGTCCCTGCGGGACCTGCCGTCAGACCTGGACGGGTCTCGGCGTGCTATGGAGGAACATGCGTCTCTGAAGAAAAAGGTCACTAAGGCTCCTGTGGACGAGTTAGATACTGATGGTCAACGCCTGCTTCAACTAATCCAGTGTGGGGAGAAAGGCAGAGGAGATATCCAGGGATTAGCTCCAAAAGTCCAGGCACTTCTGGATAAACTCCACGGCACGCGCCAACATCTCCACCAAGCCTGGCACATGCGCAAAGTTAAACTGGATCAATGCTTCCAGCTAAGACTCTTTCAGCAAGACGCAGAGAAGGTATGAATGAACATACTACAATATATGTGAGGTCATAAGTTACGATACAACATAATCCTTGTACTCTATATAATTTCATGTGATATTTCAAGAGTTCTATATTTTATATTCTTTAAGTGCCTCTATTATGCAAAGTGGATTTGCAGCACTGAAAACAGCATCTTCTCAAGATGTCGACAACACAAAACAAACTTGTCCAGCCTCAGCTACAACAATATTGTTTAAGGGCGGGTCAATATATACGTTGTTTGCAAGCAGCCAATTAAACCAATAGGCTGGCATTATGCAAATGTTACATTGTTACGTAGGTATGTAACAGGAAATGAGACTGGAATTGCTGACGACTCGTTTTGTCATGCACTTAGATCTGTACAACTTAGTAAGACCTTTTACACCCACAAACAGCCATATTACAAAAGGGAATATAAAAGCATAATAGGGGCACTTTAATAAAAATTCACTTAGGCATTACCATGGTATAGTAAAGGTAAGTAATGGAACCGTTGTTCATGCATTGTAACTGCATAATACCAAATTATTAATGAACTTTTTGAAGAATTTTTAGTGTTTTCACCAATGCTACATTTATTTGATCAAGAATACTGCAAAAAATTGTATTCCAGCCGTCAGTGTCACATGATCCTTCAGAAATCATTTTAATATTTTTCCTTTTTTTCAGGATTCTTTGATGAATAGAAAGTTCAAAAGTACAGCATTTAATTTAAATTCATGAAATGTATTTTAATCAATTTAGAAGTATTCATTTCTTTTATTTTCAAATAATTTGATATGGTTTTTGACAAATAAATCCAAAGACAAGCAACATTTTATAGAATCTGAATGAGCAAATCCTTCAGAATTTCAGCAAAGACATGTTTTGCGGATGCACAGATAAACACTGATAGAGTGTGATACATTGATATAGTGTTTCTTAATGAGAGTGTATTGAAGTCTAACATAACAACAATATTCCAGTATATTTCACAGTCCATGATTTCCATTTTTTTCCTTTCAACAGATGTTTGATTGGATTGTCCATAATAAAGGCCTGTTCCTGACAACCTACACAGAGATTGGAGCCAAACATCAGCACGTGCTGGAACTGCAGACCCAACACAACCACTTCGCCATGAACTGCATGGTAAGACTGTGTCCAGTGGTCCAGCAGTAATATCTGTCACCACCTGAGGCGTTATAACAGTGCAGCTTGATAAGTGTTACATCAGGAAAATAATGTGCGCTTGTACACGTGCCCTGACTCACTTAGTTTAGAATTTTCTGTTGTCATATAATAATCATGTCAATATATGCTTGAAGGGTATGTAATGCCACTGGAGAACAGTCTCACGTTGATACATCATCTGTGTGTGCGTGTGTGTGTGTGTGTGTGTGTGTGTTTGTGTGTGTGTGTGTGTGGGGGGGTTGGTTTATGTGATTTATGAGGACACAAATTTGTATAATGACATGTGTATTACACTGGTATTACAACTTATAGGTGGTTTATGAGGACATTTCAAAAGTCCTCATAATTCAAATAGCTTAAAAAACATAAAAAAGAATGTTTTATTAAAAATGTAAAAATGCAGAATGTCTCCTGTGATGGGTAGGTTTAGGGATAGGGGCAGGGTAAAGGGATAGAATATACAGTTTGTACAGTATAAAAACCATTACGCCTATGGAGAGTCCTCATAATGCTGTTGCACCAACATATGTGTGTGTGTGTGTGTGTGTGTGTGTGTGTGTGTGTGTGTGTGTGTGTGTGTGTGTGTGTGTGTGTGTGTGTGTGTGTGTGTGTGTGTGTGTGTGTGTGTGTGTGTGTGTGTGTGTGTGTGTGTGTGTTACCCTGGGCATATTCGTTAATCACCCCCAGTAGATTTCAAAGGGAGAGAGTTTCACAAGAAAACGGCATGGCATCAATCACTGATTTTCCATCTCCATGGTCTCATCTGCCATCTGTCCATCCATATCTAAATGTTACTGCTGTTCAGCCAATAGAAAAAGTCTACAGCATGTGTCTGCATGCAGTGTGGACTCGTAAAAATGACCAATGTGTTTTTAAATGTTTTCACATGTTGGAAATTCATTTTTTCTCAAATTTGAAGGATATAAATGTGGTAACACACATCTTTCATTAAAAACTCATTAAACAGTAATAATGCTTGATAGACCAGTAGTTGATATACATTGAATATATTGATATATAAAAGAGATTCATAGTCATTAAGTTTAATGGTTTCTAATGAGATTTTTACATTTTTGGCAGAAAATGAAACGTATAGCACATAGTGGGCCTCATATAGCACTCAAGGGCTTTAATGTACAACAGTGATATTAAATGATCAAATTCATACACCGTATTAATGATGCACAGGGGTGCGGAACTTAGGTGTTTTTTTTTACCTGTCTTGACAAACAGATCTCATCCGTAATCAGTTCTAGTTTCTACCAACTTCATCTATTGGCTAAAATCAAAGGCTTTCTCACCCCGAAACTCTGGAAATGGCTGTTCATGCATTTATTACATGTCAGCAAGATTACTGCAATTCCTTATACTGCGGTATATCAAGTTTTCAAATCGCCTGTCTTCAGTCAGTCCAAAATTCTGTGGCTAGACTTCTACACAAGTGACGCAAATATGACCACATCTCTCCGATTCTCAAATCTCTACACTGGCTGCCAGTTCGACAGAGAATAGATTTCAAAATTCTACTCTTTGTTTTTAAATCTCTTCATAACCTGGCTCCCGCTTATCTCTCTGAATTTGTTCATCCCAACACTCCTTCCAGAAGCCTAAGATCCCACGACCAGGCTCTGCTGGTAGTCCCTCGCGTTAGACTCAAGCGTAGAGGGGAGCGTGCGTTTGGGGTGGCAGGGCCACGACTCTACCCTGTCTGTCTTCAAGCCTTTGTTAAAAACCTACCTGTTCTCTTTAGTATATTGATCTCTTCTCTAATGGTTGGTTCTACTATTCTATATTTGAGTTTGATACTGCTTTGCTACTCCTGTTTAACTACTTTATATTTGAATCTGATACTGTTTTGTCACTCCTGTTTTAAGGTTTTGCTTAGCTTTGCTGCTCTTATTTGTGTTTTTGCTATGCAGGTCTCACTATATTTTACTATATGTTGTAAATGTGCTATACAAATAAAGTGAACTTGAAAACTAACAACAAAGATATTAAAACAAAACAGATTTTGATAAACATTAGAGATTAAAAGCAGCTAAATATGTGTTCTCCACCCTTAATTACATAACTTTTAAAGTTACCAATTAGGATGTTTTTATGGGTTGTTATCGTGCTCTTTGTTGGTGTGTTAGGTTTGGCTGAGTGTGCTAAATCACATGTCCTGCCTCAGGACACGCTTTGTCAACTGTTTGCTTTGGGTTAGCCTGACTGTCGGGCACCTCCTCAGGAAGTCCCAGGAGCCTTACTTCCCTGCCCGATATGAAGCATGAAGCTTATTACTTGATAGTTACTTGATTAATGACGTTTTGTGTTCATCGTATTCTTTCTTATTTCACACAAACGGAATACTAATGATCGCTGGTGTTAGGATCAATGGAAACAGGGTTCTTTTAGTTTTTTAAAGTCGACATGAAACGGTCGTTTTGATAGTGTTCCCTATTGCGAAGTATATCCGAGTGAAACGGCTTCTGCTCTGTGAAGAGAAAAAAAAGGAGGACAGGACTTGATTTCGTCCTTGGGATTTGATTGGATCATAGGAAGTTCCCCATTTGCAGTCAGTTGTGGAAGATATTTAGTCCCAACCTCCGCCAACTCACACGTCATGAAGAGAACAGATATTGTTAATGTTTTTGATATAATTTTACGAGGGTATAGGAATTTTAAAACAATAATGATGTGCACAAATCAATTATTTGTGATAAACTGCAAAATTCCGGAAAAAAAATAATCATTTTTGATTTATTGTTGACTTTAATAATCAATAACACTATATGCTGATAGCCTGCCCCCTAGAGGACTGAAGGGTCACTACAGTTTAATAACCTGCACGTACTGTGGCATTTGCAACATTTATTGACAGTAATTCAATAGGCAATTTATGGAGACGTTAATGTCCATCGCATGGCACACTGGGAGCCTGGCTGTAACCTTTCGTAATAGACATGCTTAAGCAACTATGTCATTGAGTTCCGGGGATAATGTCACCTGAGCGGAACGTTATGCTTGTCAAGTTGTAAATTAACTCTGCCCCACTCTCTTATGAAAAACAATCTGGAGGACAACGTGTAGAAAACACTCCTCCAGCTAAAGGCATTTTACTCATGGCAGGGTAATCTCCCATCATGCTGGTGTATTGATCAGTCCCGGAGACATCCAGAGGGAGATATAATGTTTCCAGGCACTCCTCCTCTATTCACCCAGACTTTGTAAGAGAAAAAAGGTTTTGCATAATAATATTAAACCTGGGTTTTATGTCTGTCTGTAAGAGTGAAGGGTTAACTGTCCTTGTGTGACTCTCTGTTTAAGTAGACTTCAGGGTCCAGTACTGTTATAAAGTGATTTCTTTTTTTTTTTCTTTTTTTTTTCATGTGAGGAAGGCTTTTGTTCTACGGTATGTGTGTCTTGGCTGTGTTCAGGTCCTGAAATGTGATCTGAGTACATGTAGGTAGAGCGCTTCCTCGGTCTGCACTCTCATTTTGTGCTAAAGTGACATAACACTTGATTTTATGGGGTTTTTTTCTTGATTTTATGTTTTAGGGGTCTGATAATTAACTAATTTCTATCCAAAATAGTTAATACATGAGTTTACAAGAATACTAATGAAAAACAAAACAAATAAACCAGAAAACCCACAAAAAGGTTTCTTTTTGAGCTGAATTCAGATTTGGACTGGGAGCAGCAGTGTGTGTGTGTGTGGGGGGATTTGGGGGGTTATTTTATGGTAGGGATTACAACAAAACAGAAAATGTGAAGAAAATAAGCAATACAAATTTAAAATGGAATGTGTGTAAGATTAATAAAACAAAATATAGGTATTTTAACTATATGCAGACAGACACTACTGTACAAAAGTTTGGGGACTGTTAAGATTTTTCTGTTTGAAAGAAATATATCAGTTTTTTCTGCACATATACATTAAATTGACCAGAAAAGAATCAAACTGTTACAAAAAATGTATTCAAATAAATACTATTCTTTTTATTTTATTTATTTATTTTTTTTTTAATCAAAGAAGGTATCACTTTCCTTACAAAGTTATTAAGCTGCACAGCTGTTTTCGGCTGTGACTGTGAAAACGTGAAAACCCAACACTTTTTTTAGTGTCATTTCTGCTAACATGATTGCGTTGCTTTTTATCCTTGAGTTCTGTAAATTTATGTAAATCGTACAAACTGATTTCTTTGATGTGCCCTCCATATGAAAGTAAATTTTGCTAATAAACCACATGCTGGTCATTAACATGACAATAGCACCCATTATATTTAGCATATGTTAAGCCAGAAGTTACTTTAAGCTGCTTTAGATTTACATGAAAATGAGATACCAGAAGCTCTTAATTGTTTTCATGATGCAATCCACAAGGTCCGTGATACATAACAGAGGGATTTGATGAATTTGTGTTTACTGGTGCATGTCTATCTTCTCCGAGCAGCTCTGAAACCAGGCTTGGAGTGAGGCTATACAAAGTTAATAACTATTTTCCAACCTGACTTCATCTGGTAGAAATACATTTAATTTGTGCATGTGGGCACCAGTGACCTTTCATTGTCTTATCTACACATGCAGGCTGCATTATTTAGAAATGGTCATCTTTAAATTCAAATGTGATTAAATTGACAACAGATTTAGCTGGTGTGCACATCTTCCAAAGATCATAGAATTCTTCACTGTCAAGTGTATATTTATGTTTTGCATGCTTATGTATTACATATGGGTTCACCAGTAAAGCAATTTGAGTCCTATATATGATTATCTGAGAGCATTTAGGTGTTTGCAAACAAGTTTACGTGTTTTGTGTACCTGGTGGCAGAAAATGACAGTTCTAGTGACAGCACTCTATGGATGTCAAGGGTCTATGAAGGAGGACTCAAATGCAGAACGAGTGTTAGCAGGTTTATTGACAGATGTATACAGAAGACAGATGACAAAATTTGGTGGGAGAGGTGAACAGTCCAGACAATAGGCAGGGATGAGACAGCTAAAGAGACAAGACGGACAGGACCGATGGCAAAACTAAAGTCAAGTCATCTTCATTTATATAGCGCTTTTAACAATGTAGATTGTTTCAAAGCAGATTTACAGAGATAAACGTATAATTTAAGGTAACAGAGATTGTTTTGGCTTTATAGCGGTTCTTGAATAATGTTATTTTCCAGCTAAAGTTAGTTTTGATTGAATCACTTCAGTCGAAATGATCATTTGTTATTAAATTAGGGGCCGCTAAGACGACACCGTTCTCTCTAAACAGACTTTAAGCGCGAACCTGTGATAAACGCTGATGGCGTTTACATGCGCATTAAGAATTGATTCTATAGTCATGTGCGTTTGAATATACTGTATGTGCGCAGGTTTGTAATTCCCTACAAATCATGCCTAAACAAACTACTTGTCTTGGCCTATAAATTTGAGACAGAATTGTATTTAATTTTAAAGTACTAAAAAACTTCTACAAATAAAACACTATAGACTTAACAAGAAGCAAATTATGTAGCACAGAAGTACACAGTTGCAAAACACCTACCGAACTGGCAACATATGAGGGAAAGAGCACACATATAAGGGAGCTTAGACCAAGAGGAACTGGTGAGCACACTCAGGTAAACAAGGACTCAAACAAGGGAGCAGAGAACATGAGGAACAGGCGACAACACTCAGACAAATGAGGACTCAAGTAGACAAGAGGGCGTGGTACAGGGAAACAAGGAGGCAGGAACAGAGGAGCACATGGCCAACACAAACAAAACCATATGTTCAAGCACAACAATAACATAGAGACATGAAACAAAGACAACACAGACAAAGCTGCCAGGGCAGAACCCTGACAATGGAAGCCACGTAATAAAATAATTAGTGCAGGCCAATGATTAATCGCGATTAATTCCATCCAAAATAAAAGTTTGTGTTTACATAATAAATGTGTGAGTGTACTGTGTATACTTATTTTGTATATAGGTCCTTCTCAAAAAATTAGCATATTGTGATAAAGTTCATTATTTTCCATAATGTAATGATAAAAATTAAACTTTCATATATTTTAGATTCATTGCACACCAAAACTGAAATATTTCAGGTCTTTTATTGTTTTAATACTGATGATTTTGGCATACAGCTCATGAAAACCCAAAATTCCTGTCTCAAAAAATTAGCATATTTCATCTGACCAATAAAAGAAGTGTTTTTAATACAAAAAAAAGCCAACCTTCAAATAATTATGTTCAGTTATGCACTCAATACTTGGTCGGGAATCCTTTTGCAGAAATGACTGCTTCAATGCGGCGTGGCATGGAGGCAATCAGCCTGTGGCACTGCTGAGGTGTTATGGAGGCCCAGGATGCTTCGATAGCGGCCTTAAGCTCATCCAGAGTGTTGGGTCTTGCGTCTCTCAACTTTCTCTTCACAATATCCCACAGATTCTCTATGGGGTTCAGGTCAGGAGAGTTGGCAGGCCAATTGAGCACAGCAATACCATGGTCAGTAAACCATTTACCAGTGGTTTTGGCACTGTGAGCAGGTGCCAGGTCGTGCTGAAAAATGAAATCTTCATCTCCATAAAGCTTTTCAGCAGGTGGAAGCATGAAGTGCTCCAAAATCTCCTGATAGCTAGCTGCATTGACCCTGCCCTTGATAAAACACAGTGGACCAACACCAGCAGCTGACATGGCACCCCAGACCATCACTGACTGTGGGTTCTTGACACTGGACTTCAGGCATTTTGGCATTTCCTTCTCCCCAGTCTTCCTCCAGACTCTGGCACCTTGATTTCCGAATGACATGCAACCACTGAGCAACAGTCCAGTGCTGCTTCTCTGTAGCCCAGGTCAGGCGCTCCTGCCGCTGTTTCTGGTTCAAAAGTGTCTTGACCTGGGGAATGCGGCACCTGTAGCCCATTTCCTGCACACGCCTGTGCACGGTGGCTCTGGATGTTTCTACTCCAGACTCAGTCCACTGCGTCCGCAGGTCCCCCAAGGTCTGGAATCTTCCTCAGGGTCCGGTCACCTCTTCTCGTTGTGCAGCGTTTTTTGCCACACTTTTTTCCTTCCCACAGACTTCCCACTGAGGTGCCTTGATACAGCACTCTGGGAACAGCCTATTTGTTCAGAAATTTCTTTCTGTGTCTTACCCTCTTGCTTGAGGGTGTCAATGATGACCTTCAGGTCAGCAGTCAGGTTGGCAGTCTTACCCATGATTGCGGTTTTGAGTAATGAAACAGGCTGGGAGTTTTTAAAAGCCTCAGGAATCTTTTGCAGGTGTTTAGAGTAAATACTGTGTGTGTGTGTGTGTGTATATATATATATATATATATATATATATTTTTTTTTATTTTTTTTTTTTACATAATTTATTATATATAAATATACATATTTTATATATAAATAACAAATTTTTTCTTAAATATATACATGCATAGGCTATGTGTGTATTTATTTAGGCCTATACAAAATAACTATACGCAGTACACACACGTGTATTATGTAATCACAAACTTTTATTTTGGATACGATTAATCGCCATTAATTGTTGCCCAGCACTAAAAAGAATTAAAAAGGTAACTGCGAGATTATATCTCACAATTGTGACTTTTTTTCTCATAATTCTGAGAAGAAAAATCAGAATTGCGAGATATCAACTCGTTATTCTGTATTTTTCCCTTCAGAAATGTAATATAAACTCATTGCGAGTTCTAAAGTCTGAATTGGGAGATATAAACATCTCAGGTTATGACTGTAACCGTTGTTTTTGTGCACGCAACTGCAGTGGCGTAACTGTGTCTACTCCCAAAAGGGTTACATATGCTTCTAATAATAGCTAATTCACATCGAGACCAATAACAACAAATGAGAAAATTTTAGATACAGTCTCCATTGTATTGTGCATCCATTGCATGTCACATTTTATTAGGACTTGTTTTAAACCTAATGGTTGAAACGTGTGTGTGTGTGTGTGTCTTTTCGTATGTGCATGTGACTGTGTTATTGCTCCAGGTTTTCACGTGCACAGACATGACTGCTGCAGTTTATTGTTGCACGCAGGCCGATACCAAAACCCCCATACGGTTTTCCTCTGACAGCTCTCTGTGTATCGATCCTGTACCCTTTTGAATGCCTCCGGGCTGTGTAATTAGTCCCATGTGAGGAAACAGCCTGGTAACCAGAGCTCTGCGTTCCACCAGCACTCTCATGCACTAGACTTTAGTTCTCCCTAAAGAACGTACATAATTCAGACACTCCCATTACATCAGAGAGCACATACTCCTAAAGCACATTAGTATGAAAGCGCTAATCTAGAATCAGATTCCGAACCACACAGTACTGATCATGGTGATCATAGCGCTTTCTCTTATTATGTAACATATTTCCAGGTGAAACAAGAACATTTAGGTGGAAATAACGTTTGGTGGAGCTTGTCAGGCATTTGATTGGATAGTGAAAAATTATGCTATGGTTCTATTGGTTAAAAGTTATGTTTAATTTTAAGTTAAGGCTATTTTTTTCCCCAGCCACTGAAGAGTTATACATTTATTGATGTACATGCATTACAGAGTTAAACATTTGGTTTTCTGTGATGTGTTTTTACTGCAAATTGTACTGATTTGTCAAAAAGATTATGCTATCTAGCAACAATGAAGTGCAATTACAAAAAACTTTTGAATCTTGGAAGCATCAGTAAGAATATGACAAAAACTACAAACCAATCAATAATGTTTTATATCCAATGCCAATACCATCAGTTACAGTGGCGCAAACAGATGCTTTATTATTATTGAATTATAATTTTTTATTTATTTATTGGAAATACTGTTCAAAAGATTAGGGTTGGCACAATTGTTTTACAAGTTGATTACGCTCTATTTTGTTTTAAATGTTTTCATGTCTTTTATTTTGTATTTCTCATAGTCATGTTTCATGTATGTCATGTGATTCCCTGTTCCCCTTGTGTGATCCTGTCATGTGCTTTCCTAATCTCATGTGTCATGTTCTGACTGGTTCTCTTTTGTCATGTGTCTTATTCCCATTGGTTGTCATAATTATGTGTTTCTCTTAATCATGTGTTTATGCCTTGTAGTTGAGTAGTTGAGATTGAAGTATGTAATGTTGTAATATAATGTGTTCCATGTTCCATGTGCAATGGTTCCGTGTTCAAGGTCATTGTTTCAATTTGGTTTGTAGTTCACTCACTCACTCACTCACTCACTCACTCACTCATGTTTGTTTGGTTTTATTTTGTGGATTTAATTTAAGGTTTATGTTTCACATTTTGGATCATCACTTATGTAAATAATCTGCACTTGGGTTCTCTTCACCATCATCCTCTTCTACTTCCATGTCAGCATTGTGACAATGGTACAGCAAATCGTATTAATGGGCCCAGAAGCATATTTCTTAAGCAAATAGGGTCAATTTTTATTTCATGTTATCTATATCAAAAGTACCTTTACTTGGTGATACCACAAGCTCATGGTGCTACCACAAGCTGATTGTTCAAATTGTTCAAGATATTCAGTTTAGTATACTAAACTTTTGTTTGCAATTTATGTTCGTATATTGTATTTTCAGTTGGTGGATTATATAGTGAAACATTTTGTCTGAAACGGGTAGTCCTGAATTCTGACCATGATTCTTCCTCTTGGCTTAAATTGTCATCCACACACATTCCAGAGCTGTGGCTGAAGCTGTAGACATGTAGACATGTGTGTGTCTGTGGCCAGACGAGAGCTACTCCTCCCTGCAGAAGCAGCTTTGAGTGGACTGCTGTTTATACTGAGTCCGTACACATCGGTCACAGCCATTCATCATGTGTTTTGAATGACAATATTCAAAGAAAAGTAACATTTTATTATTTGTAGCAATCCTCCCCCCCCTCCATTTCAGCCTTCAAAGACAAAATGCACTATGTTTTGATTTGTTTTAGATGTCCCATTAACACATACCCCATGTGTGATTAGCATAAATGTGTCGTCTTAAAAAACAACCCATTCAGGAAGTGATGCGAGGTAGACAGCACTCAGTGATTCTTGTGGTCTCTTGCAGAATGTGTATGTGAACATCAGTCGGATCATGTCCGTGGGGAACAGGCTGTTGGAGTCGGGTCACTATGCGACCCAGCAGATTCAGCAGATCTCAGGTCAGCTGGAGCAGGAATGGAAAGCGTTCGCCGCGGCGCTGGACGAAAGGAGCGCACTGCTGGAGATGTCCGCTAACTTCCACCAGAAAACTGACCAGGTGAGGCCTAAACATGCCGACACATACCTATAGCTGGTGTGTGGTGAGCGCACATGTACTGCGGCTGCCGCCACATCACCCAGGTGGATGCAGCACATTGGTGGTGGTTGAGGAGAGATTCGCCTGACATGATTGTAAAGCACTTTAGGTTTACATTAGTACATAGGAAATGCACTTTATAAATACTTCCTTCCTTCACTCACTCACTTACTCACTCCTACAGATACATTGAGCATACTAACAAACTAATACATAATGATCACCGTTGCACACAGATAAAGTTTATATATATATATATATATATATATATACATACATATATGTATGTACAGTATATGTGTGTAAAAATAAACTTTATGTATTGTCCAGATATTGTCTGGAGTGGAAAGGGATAACTACTAGAGTATGTTTGTATGCTAGAAAGGGCTTCCAGATTTAGGAGAATTATGTGTTGGTAATACTTCACTTTTAAAATGGAATACAATAAAACTGCCAAAATAATGATTCCGAACACGTTTTACAAAACCTCATAGCACCCCTTTCATCCCTCTCCTTTTATTCAGACAAACAAGTTGGAGGAGATGTGTGTTGACAAATGTTCAGAAAGCTCAACAAGCCACAATTGCTCTTTTCGGGAAGTCTGCCTATATATACACAAAAACGTTGTTTTATGTTTGTTTTTTTCTCAAGTATTAAATCTGTATTGGTGTATTTACAACTTGGATGTTCATCTCATGTTTTATGATTGAATCATTGGTGATTTGTTCAGCGAATTGTCACTTGAATACCACATACATGTCTGTGTGCTATATAAAGGATACATGATATCCATTCCTTTCATCTTTCTGTCCTTTATCTTCTCTTTGAGCGTTTATTATCTGCTGTCAACATCCATTTTAGACTGACATGCCATCCATTCAGCTTTAAATGTGCTCCCAAAGAGACATGACAAAAATAGACTGGAAATGTGTTTTGTTTTACCTAATTAGGACTATCAGTATGGTAATCATTCCTGTCTGTGTATGTAGTGTAGCATGCAGTGTATATTTGTCCATTTTCATATAACTAAATATTTGTATCTATTTTCTAGTATATGAGCAACATGGACTCATGGTGTAAGGCCTGTGGAGAAGGAGATCTTCCTTCTGAGCTGCAGGACCTGGAAGACACCATCCACCACCACCAGGGTCTCTATGAACACATCACCACTGCCTATTCTGAGGTAGGAATCTCTGATCTCCATTGAATTGTAATAAATGTTCCGTGGCAGATCTATGCAGGTGGAGCTGGGGGAGGTGGAGGGTCTAGGATAAACTCTGATAGTGTGCTGCAGAAACAGCTTACCGCGAACACTGAACCAGACTGTTTAAATGTTGAGCATGCAATCTCATTGGCTGCAGAATCATTCCGTGGTTATATGATTGCTAACTGATTGCATGAGAAGGGCCGATCAGCCTACGCCATGCATTGTTTCATTACTAGATATTCAATTGAAGGTAGGATTTTCTTTGTTGTTTTGTCTGTAAGATGTTTAGGTGTTGATGTGTATTACCTGTACATCCTCAGGTAAGTCAGGATGGCAAAGCCCTACTAGATAAGCTCCAGCGCCCTTTGACCCCAGGCAGTGCAGATTCGCTGACGGCCTCGGCTAACTACTCTAAGGCGGTGCACCACGTCCTGGATATCATTCATGAGGTTCTGCACCACCAGAGGCAGTTGGAGAACATCTGGCAACACCGCAAACTCCGTCTTCACCAACGGCTACAGCTCTGCGTCTTCCAACAGGATGTCCAGCAGGTCAGACACTTATTCGTAACTCACTATACTTCATACACATACTACTGCAAATACTGTTGGTACTTATTCAGTTGCATTTATTTAATCATTCTTATTTGGGAAGTGAGAGATGTGCAGATTGCATGAGGTGTCAGAGCATTTCACTAGACATCTGTTTTTTTTGTGTGTTTTTTTTCCACTCTCACCCACTTCCCACAAGTTTCATCCCCCACATGCTTGTTCCCGCTGAATTTTACTTCTTACTTGCAGTGATTTTGTTCTGCCTTCTCTTGCTCAATGTAGGTCAGATTCCCACAGTCGCACATCATTTTACCCTTTGAACCAAAAAAGACTAATACAATATATATATATATATATATATATATATGCATTGCATTTATCAAAAGGGACAGTAAAGACATTTACATTTATAATGTAACACAATATTTGTATCTAAATAGTGTTTATCTAAATGTATAAAAAAAAATTCTTGAGCACCATATTATTATATTCAAGTAACGTCTGAAGGACACTGAAGACGAATGGCTGCTGATTTTTTTTTTTTTTTTACAAATATATTAAAGTAGAAAAGTTATTGAATTGTATGAATTGTAATAATATTTTTCAATATTACCATTTTTACTATATTTTTAATCAAATTAATGCAGCCTTTATGAGCATGAGAGATTTTTTTTTTAAATAAATAAAAAAATAAGCCAGTTTAACATTTAATTTATAGTCATATAAATGAATGATAACCCTCAACAATAAGGTCTCATTTGTTAACATTAGTTGATGTATTAACAACCACAAACTAACAATGAGCAATTCATTTGTTACAGTATTTATTCAACTTTGTTAATGTTAGTTAATAATAAATGTAATTCATAGTTTTTTCATGTTAGTTCACAGTGCATGAACTAATATGAACAAATACAGCTTTCGTTTTTAATAATATATTATTAAATGTTGAAATTAACATTAACTAAGATTAATAAATGCTGTAGAAGTATTCTTCATTATTAGTTCATGTAAACTAAAGTAGTTAACTAATGAAACCTTATTGTAAAGTGTTACCAAATGAATGAAATGTCACAGTGTGGGCGATTGTAAAACAACAACAAAGAAACATCCTTAATGTAATGTCATAAAACACAAACTGATTATCAAGGTTGTGTCTGAATATGATATATATGACAATGTGGCATTAAAATTAATACTGTTCATGAGGTGCATCTGCTTGAATCTCTTCTTTATTGAAAAATGGCAGCATCCGAATGCCTTTGAGGCATCGTTGAATATAAAGTGAGTTTTTGTCTGTTTGAAATAGGATTTCACTGCTCAGTTGAGAATAGAATATAAATTTGAAAGGGATATTTTAGGCACCACTGCATTAAATTGTTAAAGGGATAGTTCAACAAAAATGAAAACTGCCATTACGTATTCACCTTCATGTCGTTGCGAAGCTCTATGCTGTTATTTTTACTGGGAAAATAAATAAAATAAGTTTTTTTGTTTTTTTAAAGAGTCTCCTCATACAAAAAGGATAAAAAGCACCATAAAAGTAGTCCACATAGCATGTGCACTCTATTCCAATTGTAAAGACTACTTGTATGGTTATTTTATTGTGCTTTTTGTCATTTTTGCCTCTGGTTACTGTGAACTGGGGTTTAATGGTAAGGATCTATACAAAGATTTTGAATTTATGTTTCAGAGAAAAATTACAGCAAATCGGTTTGGAACAACATGAGTATTTTTTTTTTTTTTTTTAATGAAATATTTCCATTTTTCTTTTTCAAGTAAGACATTTTAAATGGATGGATAATTCTGAAAAATTCTATCACATCTTTTACAACAACATCCAATTGTGTCTCTCTATCTCTTTCACTTTGCAACAACAACAACACAGCCTCCCTTGTTTCGGCAGCGACTTTCAGCATGTTTGATGTTTACATTTTACGTGGCATGAGAAATGCGATTAGAATAGGATTTCAAACCACATTATGAATGTAGCTTGAAACAGATTTGTAAAAATCACATTTCATGTGAATTTTTGCCGTTCACACTTGCTAAATCTGATCTGATTTCAGTCGGATATGCACAAAAATTGGATTTGGACTGACAGTCTGAACGGAGCCTTTGTCTTTTTTTTTCTCTCAGACGCATTCAGTATCAGTTGTCATGGTAACCACGTTCAGCAGGCACATTATGTTGAGGGTTTGCCTCATAAAATGATGCAGGCAAAGGGGACCTCTAAACCTTCCAGACATCTAAAAAAAAAAAAAAAAAAGCCACGTGAGCAGGAGACTCAACATCTGCCCGACAAATGATTTCTTCTAATCACATGCGCGCACACATGTGCTGACAGATGCCACCACACACACACACACACAGACACAGCTCTGAATGTGGCACATTGAGCCAGATCAAAGGTGGCATAATGAAATATGCATGAGCAGAGGACTGTGTTTCGCAGTGTGCTTTGGCGTCTTTTGAGACAGGTAGAAAGCTTTCATACTCAGACTGCTCCATCTTGCATATTTCAAATGTTTAATGAAACATTATTTAATACTAACCTAAACACATTTGTAATATGTTGTTTTAGTAAAATAGCCTATTGCATATGCATTCAGATGCTCATGCAAATCTGTGATAAACAACGGAAAATACCCAATACCCAATTAGTCAGATTTCTATAAGACACCATTATTGAACTCGGACACAACATCAGAGTCTTGCTTGCCTAATCTGCAGGATGACCTCACTGCGTGTATAGTGCTGATGTTTATAGAGGTGTTGAGCTGTCGCAGTGACTCCTGCTGCCCCCTGCTGGTTCTACACTACAAATGCAGTTCAGCTTTTTTACAATGTTATGAATTTGATAGATAGCCAAAGCAACAAACAGTGCATTTAAAATATAATTTATATTTTATATATTCTTTTTTTTTTTGTTTTATCATATCGTGTTTTCCTATGAAGGGAGTCAAACCATGATGTTGGTACTGCTAGCATCATGCTAGTCATAGGAACCCTTACAAAACCCCTACAGTAAAACAGTGGCACATTAGTCTTAGCATCCACTGTCATTATAGTTTTATTCTGCTAGAAAGTGCTATATATTTTTTTCAATGGCATTTAAACATATCCTGCAATCATGAATGGCTGAAAATGGAATGGGAAATTAATTTGCAGGGTTCCCACAATCATGGAAAACCTGGAAAAGTTCAGGGAATGGTAAAACTGCAATGGTTTTATTTTGTTTTGTTTTAACAGTTACATGAAACCTGGAAATATAGGGAATTTTAAAAGGCATTGGACAGTTATAGAAATTTATAAAACCTTTAAAAGTCATGGACATTTCTGAATTGATTATTTTCATCTTTATGCAATGACTTTTAAAAATCCTGATCCTATAATCATGAATGACCTCAAAAGGTGGTCAAAATGGTCAAAAGGTGTGGAAGCCTTGGATGGAGATGCCATTTTTGTTTCATTTTAAATTATTTTAAAATGTTAAATAAGTGAGTCAATACATCATCAATCCTTCTTTCAAAACATTTTTTTTTTTGTCTTACCCTCATTTACTATGGTAAGCTTATTATAAGTGTTTATATTTTAGACCTAGCAGGATGGTTTTCATGGGAAAATGCATACATGCGTCACTCGCCCGTGCATGTCTTGTTTCCGTAAATACAGAAAAGTTGCTACAGCTATTTTGACATATGTATTATGTGCGATTGTCATAGGTTAGGTGTCACTACTAGCGATAAATGTTGACATGGAGCAGCTAAATATTAAACCTCTGGTGAATAACCCATTTAAAAAAAAGATAAACAGAGGAGAATGTGCTGGCAAAAAGAGAACACAACAGAGCTTGTAATAAAAGGAGAATCAACATTGGCTTGGCTTTTCGGAGATGGCGAGAACTGAGGCATTTGAAATGTAAAAGCGACACAGATATGGTGTCACAACCAAAACAATGTTCTTCCACAAAATGCATGCAGTTTTGTTTTTTTTAACCACGAGAGTCACATAGTGTACCTTTAATTTATTTCAAAATATTAGTTCCTAAATGTATACACTTCACTTTAATTACATTTTACAGGAGTAACAAAAAATGTTGTTTTGTGTATTCACATTTGTTTTGACACAATCCTCTTCTGAAATATATGTCTAATATCATGACTCATTTCCGATGACTTTTTATGAGGCAGGTGGTGGTTCTTCTGACCCCCTCAGCAACATATGGTTATGTTCTTCTTCTCGCAGGTTCTAGATTGGATTGAAAACCATGGTGAGGCGTTCTTGAGTAAGCACACAGGAGTGGGGAAGTCTCTGCACAGGGCTCGGGCATTACAGAAACGTCACGAGGACTTTGAAGAAGTGGCTCAGGTAAGGAGGAACAGATGTAAGACCATCGCTTTGGCTGCTGTCCATCTGGACATCTACTGGTCTCCTCCCAGATTCCAAACTATTTAGGCCACCTCAAAAATTAGTCAAATGCATATTTGTGTTTCTCAGAACACCTACACAAATGCAGACAAACTTCTGGAGGCGGCAGAGCAGCTGGCTCAGACAGGCGAGTGTGACCCTGAGGAGATCTACCAGGCCGCACACCAGCTGGAGGACCGGATCCAGGATTTCGTAAGACGCGTTGAACAGCGTAAAGTCCTGCTCGACATGTCTGTGGCCTTCCACACTCACAGCAAAGAGGTAAGTCTTGGAAGAGAGCAAGAGTTGGTGTGGGTGTTGATATGTGTGGGTTGTGCCTGTATTCTACTAGACAGAAATATGTTCTAGAATATGATATAACATTCACAGTCTTGGACAGTTTCTTGGACTTTTTAGAAAGTTTTAATAATTTGGAACCATGGTATTGTGGTTATCACACATGCTCTGGACACATTGAGGAACAGTACTCATGTGTTTGACCTTGACCCACAATATTATTTTATTAATTTATCATTTAAAGGATTAGTTCACTTCAGAATGAAAATTTCCTGATAATTTACTCTCCATGCAGTGGTCTTGAAGGTCCATATTGCAGTTTCAATGCAGCTTGAAAGGGCTCTACACGATCCCAGCCGAGGAATAAGAGTCTTATCTAGCAAAACGATCAGTCATTTTCTAAAATAAATAAAAATGTATATACTTTTTAACCACAAATGCTCGTCTTGCACTAGCTGCGATGCGCCACACATTACGTACATGTAATTACGTTGAAAGGTCACGGTAGGCGGAAGTACAGACCTAGTGTTTACAAAGCGAACGTGCAAAGACTAAGTCAAACACCCTTTACAAAAAAATACAAATAAATACAAGGTAAAACAACGATGTTAGACGATTTTGAAGTTGGAGGAGAAAATGAGATTTACTTTACTTCACCCTACATTCTCCGCCTACGTGACGTGACGCTTGACCTTTCCAACGGGATTACGTAATGCGTGAAGTCATGGACGTGCAAGACGAGCATTTGTGGTTAAAAAGTATATATATATATATCCAGCCAAACGATCGGCCATTTAATTTTTTTTATAAAAATAATTATATATATATATATATAATTATATATAATTATTTTTATAAAAAAATTTAAATGACCGATCGTTTGGCTTGATAAGACCCTCATTCCTCGGCTGGGATCGTGTAAAGCCCTTTGAAGCTTCATTGAAATGGGAATTTGGACCTTCAAACCGTTGGTCCCTGTTGAAGTCCACTATAAGAAGAAAACTCCTGGAAAGTTTTCCTCAAAAAATTTAATTTCTTTTCGACTGAAGAAAGAAAGAAGATCTTGGGTGACGTGGGGGTGAGTAAATTATCGAGATATTTTAATTCTGAAGTGAACTAATCCTTTAATTAATTCATTCATTTATCTTTTCTTTTTTTTTGTAATGTCTTCACTTTCAAAGATGAAAGTATAATTGCAACATAGTTTTCCTGAATATTATGTAACAGGTATACACACTTTATTTGAAAATGTACTTGAAAAATACAGGACAAGTTTTGAAAGAGTTAAAAAAAAAAAAAAAAAAACCTGATTCAATTCATCAGTTCATTACTAGAGGCTGCAAGACTTAAATTTGGCATGACCAATGAGGTCAACAGTGGTTCTCCTATAGTACACGCTCCAGAGACATTGAGTCACGGTTCTCATGTGAGTAATGTAGGTTTGAATTTTCCTGAATATTGTATCCTGTTATCTCCTGTAGCAAGTATGTACACAGTCTTTGAAAATGTACTTGAAAAATACAGGACATGTTTAGAAAAATGTATGAAAAGTTGAAACCATGGCATAGTGGTTGTCACATGAATAATATGGGTTTGAACCTGACCCAAAATGTCATTATTATTATTATGATCAATTCATATGCTATATATATATATATATATGTACAGCTTGCAAATATTAAACATGAACTTCGTTACGGTTAGTGGTTTTTTTGGGGGGATCTCAAATATTTATCATTTATCTACTTATATATTCAAAACTCTTTTCTCCCGGTCTATCTATATTCCACAAAATATGAATGATAATGAGTATACCGTGTGTACATGATTCATGACATACTTAATACGAACAAACAATGCTCTCTTTAATGCCTCCATATGGCGTAATGTTAGCCATCTGCTATCTGTATCAGACTGGTTTATGCAGACATCTTTGTTTCTGAGAGTGTGTTTCATAACTGGGTGAGTAATGATAAAGGGTTGAAGGCTGGAGTCTTGGAAAAAGAGAAAGGTAGAGATGGTAAAAGACAATGGGGAGGTGTGGAAGGACTGAGTATGGTCTGCTGTGGCAAGAAATACACTCTTTGACATGTCAACACAGGCAGATGGCTAATCCTGTGAGCTCACACAAGACCAAGGCCTTTCACAAGAAATAACAACACCAGCCATTCGGTGGCAGCCTAAGTGCAACTGGCCGTTTGTCTCGTCATGTTTGTGCATTTGGATATTTCATTTTAGAACAGTTGTTATTTGTTTAAAGAGACCCATGGATCTACACAGATCATAACATTGATTGGCTGGTGATGATGTCATTCTTCTGCAGCTGTGGACATGGTTGGAGGAACTTCAGAAGGAGTTGCTGGATGATGTTTATGCTGAGTCAGTCGAGGCGGTGCAGGAGCTGATCAAACGTTTTGGTCAGCAACAGCAAACCACCCTGCAGGTCACCGTCAATGTTATTAAAGAAGGAGAGGATCTCATCCAGCAGCTCAGGTACTGAACAATGAGAAAACATTAGTTAAGGGGAAAAAAGTGACGTTCACTTGTTGTCATGAGAATTCTGACAAACACAAACACATCATGCACATAATGTACATCATGTAATGGCCACGGCATCCCATTGACGTATGTTGTATTAATTATAATAAGTAAACTCTAACCCCACAGATGCTTTTTCCACATTTTTTTTTTTGTTTTCAAATATATATATTTTTTAGATTATTTAGTCACTTTATGAAACTAGTTTAAAACCAATTCAGGTTTTTAAGGTTTTATTAATAGAGCAAATTTAACAGGCTACAAAACCATGCACGAACGAACACTAACAACTTACAAATCTGTAATTACAACTTATCTTATTTGAAGAAACAATCTGACCTACTCTGTGGTGTACACACAAAATTACATTTACAGTTTATCCATTTCAGTCAATATTATTTGTATTAGGGATGGCTCGATACCACAATTTTGACTTCGGTACGATACCAGAGCATAATACCTCGGTATCGATACTAAATCGATACACAGTCGAAAAAAAAAAGTCAATTTAAGTGAATTGAAACAATTTTATTAAAGACTGCTTCAAACTGTCCACTACCATATGTGCAAAGAAAAGTATATATTAAATAATAATAAAAAAAAAACGTATCAATGTAAAAAATAAATAAATTCAATCAAGGAACATAGTAGGTAACATTTTCATTTGGAAAAAAAAATGAAATTATACAATTAAAATAGGTTTAATTATCTATAATAATAGATTAACATATAATAATAATAATAGAATAATTCAATTACGTAAACCAGCTGTCATGCATCAACAGAGAATTATTAACATTTATAGCATTTATTCATCTTGGTTTGGTTACTGTTTGTGTTTGGGTTCATATTATGCATATAATACATTGCATAAACTAAAGTTAACATGCTAAACATGTATTAGCACATTACATTTTTTAGGTCATTTTGTTACTGATTGATCTAGATTAATAAATGCTATATTGTTAGGCCAGGTTACCTAATGAATGTTGACAAATGTAGCTTAATTGTACTGTAAATCTCTCTCTGCAACAGTGGCAGTAATATGCCATTCATTTTACTATCACTTGTATTCTTTATTCATTTAAATTAAATTAATATGTTTGTTTGGAAGTCCAAAAATTATGAGACCTAAACTAAATTGGTTCTAGCGTGTCACGCAAGAAGATTACAGCTTTCGTCTTTACCGTATCAAATTTTATTGATAAGCTCGTATGTATGTGCGCTGTTCAGTGTTCAATAAGTCTAAATTAAATCAGTTGAATGATGAACTCTCCTGTCGATCTCTGAACTCTTTGAACAAGTCAGGATGAGCAACTGACGAGTGCTTCGGCAGTTTTGATGTGTTTCCTCCCAAGGCAACACGTTATTTAAAGCAACGTTTGCAGAGTAGTGCATTGAGGTCTGTTTCTTTACTTTTCTCATTACTTTTGTAGGCAAAGTAATGCCTTATTTCACTCATACTGCTCTCTTTATTTATTGATTTCGGGCATGTAGAAATTTGAATGAGCTTCGTTTGATCCATCCGTCGTCAGTGTTTGCTGGTTTCGCGTGACCCGCGTCAGTTTAGGTAGCGCACTGCCGCCTAGTGGATAACTTCGAAACAGCAGCAAATCAACACCGAATTTAACAAAATTATGATATTGTACCGTTTGAAATATATTAAATACCGGTATTTTGGCAGTACCGGTATACCGCGCATCCCTAATTTGTATAGCGCTTTTTCATAATACACACTGATTCGAAGCAGCTTTACAGAAAATTATGATGTTATGTTTATAATAGCTTTACATGCATGCCTTATAGTCGTATTTAGTAGATTAGTGTAGGGCGATAATATAGTTACATTTTGTGGTAATATAAACAAGCAGTTTGCTATATAGTATACAGTAGAGTATATATACAGTATCTCTTTGCATGAGTATACTGCATGTATGCGGGTACCTACATATCCAACTTTATATAGAGAACTGTGCAACAATATAATTTATATTTTTTAATATTATAAACAATCAAGCAGATTTTCTATATAGTATAGTATAGGTTATTAAAGCTGCAGTCCGTAGCTTTTGGGGGTTAAAAATTTGAACAAGTACATATCCAGCCAGTGTTCAAAACTATCTGCTTGCCTTAGCTTGATTCAAAACGGTAAGCTTGGAATAATGTTTTTAAATCTAGTGGTACTGGTGGATTTATGCGGGAGATTTATAGCCTTTTTTCTCACATCACTTGATATAATTAAACGTATCAATTTGATGGCGGATCCAGAAAGGTTCGACAATCACCAGTTGTAAAATGCAAAAGACTTTGGACTTCGGAGGGGCTACAGAAAAACAGAGACAGCAACCGGGCCCATGCGAAAACAAGGATAATATCGGAAGGGCATTCAATGTAGTAACGCAATGCTTATGTTGTTAACATTACAATTTGAGAACAAAGTATAATTTGCACAGTTTGACGTGATATGATAAGCGATCGTTAGATTTAATCAGCGCGATTTACTGCAATGCTTTTTCCCCCTTAGTTGGTCAGAACAAAAGTGGATGTTACTTACTTGTTCTGATGACATTTTCCGGTGAAAATTCTTATGTTGCTCATACTTCCAAAAAGTAGAATCTGTGATTCTGAATGACAGTATCTACACCGGCGCGGTGACTGACAGCCTCACATTCTCCTCAAAACATTGGATTCATCCGCGCAGTGCCGTGCCGAGGCACAACCCACGTAAAGTTGATAATTCCGCGAATAACTGCAATTGCAGATTTCGAACAGAGATGGCGACAAAAAGGAAAACCTGCAGACTGCAGCTTTAAATATACCAATTTACAATTCCAAATTGACACAAGGGCACAAACACTGTTAAATAACACTAAAATAGACTTGTCTTTAAAGATATGTTTTAATTAATATGTGAACATAGAGCTGCAACAACTACAGTTACACACTTGCACACTTAACCCTTAGGGGTCTCAATTCCTAACTTGCAGAGACTAATTAAACTGTAGTAAGAAGATGCTTCATTGAAGTTATGGTATACTTTCTGCCGCAGATCTTGTCTCTCATACTCGTACATGCTCTTCTTTCTGACTGCAGAGACTCTGCAATCTCCAGCAATAAGACTCCTCACAACAGCTCGATGGCTCACATTGAGAGTGTCCTGCAGCAGCTGGACGAAGCCCAGGCTCAGATGGAGGAGCTGTTTCAGGAACGGAAGATCAAACTGGAGCTGTTCCTCCAGCTCAGGATCTTTGAACGAGATGCCATTGACGTGAGTCCACACTTTATCACATATCTGACAGTTCGACAACCCGCTGATTTTGTTGTAAAGAATAGATCTTAACAGTCAAGACAAGTGGTTCTCAATTGATGCGTTGCAGGCAATGGGGGAAATTGGTGGGGAAGTCAGGTTTTATTTTTTTTTATTTTTTTTTTCGATGTCTTGAGAATCTGAATGAATAGTAGATGCTCAGTTACACATTGCTAAATAATTGACCACATCGAAACAATTATCATGATAAGCTGATCAACGCTCAAGCACTGCAGAAGTCAAGTCACCTTTATGTATATAGTGCTTTATACAATACACATTGTTTCAAAGCAGCTTTACAGTGATAAACAGGAAAATAATAATGCAACCAAAGTTCAATTCAGCTGTAAAGCAGCTCTAAAAAGAAATTAGTGTCCTCGTTTCCATTACCCTTCAATTTGCGCAAATTGAAATTGCGAATTGAAAATACGGACAATGGAAACACTTCAATTTCGCAAAAACTCCCGTTTTACGCTCGCATGAGGTGTTTTTTCAGGCAATTCGAAAAAGGAATATTTCGCAAAACTGCAATGAAAATAGATGACGCGGTGTGTTTGAGGTCCGTGTAGGCTACTTTTGCGTCCGAAATTGAAAAACGAAAAACATGCTTTCTTCTTTATTAGTTTTTAGACTGGTGAAAAAATATTCACATACGAACTTATTTTCCTAATTGCTTATTTAATTGAAAATCAAATAATTTTCATTTAAATTTCATTAATTTTTTTGTGCATTTTCTGCATTTTATTTGCGCTGACCCGGAACATTTAGATAATATGGAGCGTCCATGAAAATTTTTTTAAATAAATCCGTGGCGAGGGTTTTGTAATCTGTCCCCTCAAGTTGATGAACCGTAGGCCTACTCACGAATTCTTAAACTGTTCCCTCGATCGGTTTAACAAATTGTGCCCACGGATTAATAAACTGTAGGCCTACCCACAATATCCTAATCCACGCTCTCAGATTTTTAAATATCAGTTCTTTGTAATTTCTTGAATTTTCAAAAAAACAACATTTACTTGTATCTTTAAAGTCCTTTTTTTGGGAGAAAAAAGCTCAGTATTATAGAATAAGCGAAAAAAGGCTTCACATACAAAAAAGAAATTTAACACAAACTCATTTCCAAAACTGTAAAAAGTTAGGTTATATAAAAATAAAACATTCATCAGTTATTTTATGATAAAAATATTACTGTATTATTACGCTTTCATGATCTCCGTGAACTGGAACACGTCTCAAAAATGAACTGAAACAAAATATAGCCTATGTAGGCTAAAGCTTGAAATGTCCACTCTTATATACGAACAAATTCGAATCAAAACCAAATACCTTCTGATTATGTAATCCATATTAAAGGTGGATTTCTCTCTAAAGGCGCATCTGCTTTACAGCGGAGATGGAGATATGTTTGCAGCCGACACTGATTTAGAAAACATCTAAACTTTTTTTTTTATTTGAATATTGCTCTCAGATATATTTTTTATCCCTTGAATCCAACACTCATCCCTCCATGATTACATAAGTTTGAATTTTCAATACTGCGTCAATTGTGAGGTAGAAGGCTATATACCACAGGCTTTCTCAGCCATTTTGATTTGATCAAAGGAAGAAAGTGGTAAAAGACAAAATCCAGTGATCTCAGAGAATCTGAGCAGAAGCCTTGATAAAGCCATCATGTCTGCTTTTCTCACAGCCAACACCATGAGTCATGGAGGTTTGTGTCTCTGGATGTGTGAAAATGAGTCACACTTTTGTCAAAAGGGTGTTTAAGAAACCGACAGCTTTATCTAATCAATATCACTTTCACAGTGGACTTTATATTATTAAGTGATTTTGGCTACTATTTACTAATATTTAAATTAATAATTTAATATAATGCACTTATTAAAAGTATGTCTACATGCTTTTACACTACTTGCATGTAAGTAATGGCATTCAATTGCATCTGTAAATAATATCTGTAATTACATCTATAATTACACTTTTGACTAGTGATGTGCAGCTTGCGGATATATCTGTGGACACTATGGATAATCCGCGGGTCGGGCGGGCCAAGTAATAAAAATAACATTCGTATTAATTGCAGGGGGGTTGCAATTGATGTTATAAATCGTTAATGATGGAAATATTAACGTGTTAAAAGCTTACTTTTTTATCAGGCACAAATTTGCAGACTCCCATTAAGCTAAACAGTTGCTCCACTTGTTTAAGTAGCAATGAAGACAAAACAGATCCAAGAGAAATTTCAAAGAGGAGACTTAAAAACAAAATAGAAGGAAGGAAAGAAAGAAAGAAAGAAATGTACCATGTGGGAGTGTTTGAGAAGCTCTGTATGTATATGACAATAAACTAATAAAGCCTATATCCAGATTTGCGTGGGCTTTATAATGATCATGTTAGTTGATCCCTAACGTGCGATGGCCGACGCTATGTTAGTTTGCACCGCAATTTAGAAAATCAGATCTGTTAGATTTACATCACGTAAATTCACCCACTTCTCCCGAAATACATGAAAGTAATTGATGGGTAGACTGGGAGAAGATTAGAGTAAACTGTATTGTTACCTATACAATGTGTATCTGATATGAATAAAACTCGCAAATTATATGATTATGATTATTATTGCTGCTTCCATAGACATCAGTGTGTATTTAACATTTAAGTTTTTTGCTAGTACTTATGTGTATCTAAATCTCTGAAACCTAAAATAAATATTATGTGGTTAAAAACACTGAATAGTTGTGATATGTGACAAACATTGAGCGCGTCCTCTGGTGGGTGGCGGGTGGATTATTGATTTTTTACAGCGAGCATTAGAGCATTACCCTTACCCCTTAACCTATGCTTAAACATAACCATACTACAAAAGCTGTCCATAACCCTAACCATATTCCACCTCAGTAGCAGCAAGTGTTTTGCAATAAAACATGAACACAATAAGTAGGCCTAGATTATAACAATTATTTATTTATTTAGCTTTTTTTTCTGACGTATATGACATAGTAATTAAAGGCACCTAATATAAAGCTGGACCATTGTTGTAATATGACCAAGTGCTTGAGCTCAAACAGTAGACCGTTGGCGCTTGCAACGCCAAGGACATGGGTTCGATTCCCAGGGAAAGCAAGAACTGATAAGAATGTAAATGTATACCTTGAAATGCACTGTCACTTGGATAAAAGCATCTGCCAAATGCATACATGTAAATATCATGGGCTTTTTGTCCCTGCTGGTATGATGTTGTAACTACATTTTTATTCAGGCAAAATGTTTCTCCATTGACAGCCATTCACAAGTAAAATATTAATTATTTAACAGTAGATATTTTAACATTGACAGTTTTTGTTAAGTGTCTTATAGTTTTCCCTGCCCATCCCTGGCAAACTATGTGGACTCTTATTGTCAAATTCTGTTCTGTTTCCTTTAGTTTCTATTTCCCCGTTCTGTTTAGTTTCAGTTTCCTTAGTTACTGATTACAGTATGTCCTCATTTGTTTCTATAGATGCGTATTACATATTATTTGTTTTGTTCACCATGTTTATATTATACCTGCTTTCATTGATTATCTGAGCCCTGCATGTTGGATTGCTACCACAGCATGACAGAATAACTTGCCCTCACAATGAAAAAAAAAAAAAAAAAAAAAATATATATATATATATATATATATATATGTGTGTACTAACTAGCAGTGCTCATCCTCCTCCTGGAACAGGAGGAATGTTCCCACGAGGATCACATGAGAGACTTTCTCGACCTGGCTCACTACTCACTGGACTTACATCTGCGTGTTTTATAACAGAAGCCTCAATGAGCAATCCAAGGCACACCTGCCCCTCAAGTTTGTGGAGTACGTAAGCCCGCCATGAAACCCACACTAGAGCCCACTCCTGCAATGGAGCTAGACCCAGCCAACATGTCCGTCCCGAAGCCAAAGTTGGCTACTATGTCCTAGCATACTACTATGTCCCCTCGGCTACGCTCCAAGGCCAGAGCTTGTCACCAGAGAGTGCGTATCCTGTCCTGTCCATCCTAGAGCCATGAGCAGACCATTGGCTAATAGATTTATGGTCCAAAGATCCAGTTCATACCCTTGTACCCACCCTTGAACTCACTCCTCAGGCTCTGACAGTCCTGTCCAGCTGTTTAGATTATCCAGTTCTGTCTGGAGTCCTTCGTCCTCCGATGTTCCCGCCAAGTCTTCAAACTCCGTACAACTCTCCGGCTTCACCAGGCTCCTCCTCCCCTTCAGAGTTGCTCTGGTCTTCTGAGCCGCCGTCCACCGATACCACCTTGAACTTCCAAGCCATCAATGTCGTTCTGCTCCGTCGTCCTCTCTGCTCCACCTGGGTCTCCACATCTCCCCAATCTGCCTCCGTCGGTCGGTACCCAGTTTCTGCTGCGACTGTTAAACAATGCTCCACCCTGGCTCCACCCTCCGTCGGCTCCGCTGTGGTGTCTCCCTCTACCGGCTCCTCCAGGTCCCTGTCTGTCTCCCTCTACCGGCTCCTCCAGGTCCCTGTCTGTCTCCCTCTACTGGCTCCTCCAGGTCCCTGTCTTTCTCCTTCTACCGGCTCCTCCAGGTCCCTGTCTGTCACCTTCTTCCGGCTCCTCCTGGTCCCTGTCTGTCTCCCTCTACCGGCTCCTCCAGGTCCCTGTCTGTCACCCTCTACCGGCTCCTCCAGGTCCCTGTCTGTCTCCCTCTACCGGCTCCTCCAGGTCCTTGTCTGTCACCCTCTACCAGCTCCTCCAGGTCCCTGTCTGTCTCCCTCTACCGGCTCCTCCGGGTCCCTGTCTGTCTCCCTCTACCGGCTCTTCCGGGTCCCTGTCTGCCACCCTCTACCGGCTCCTCCAGGTCCCTGTCTGTCACCAGCCCCTCGCTCACTTTCTAAACCCCTCTTGCCCTACACTGTTAGACTTTCAGTTACGGTGCAAGGACACATCTTCTGGGAGTGGGGAGTAATGTCACATTTATGTTCTGTCATGTGAACTTTTATTTTGACATTCTGTTCTTTTTTCTTTAGTTCCTGTTTCCCTGCTCTGTTTAATTTCGGTTTCCTTGGTTATGTCCTCGTTTGTTTCTAAAGTTACTTTATTTATTAGTCCCATCTATGTCTCGTTTTGTTCAAAATGTATTTATTCTCCCTGTTTTGTTCTATTCCCTACTGGTTATCGTCTTAGTTTATGTAATTTGTTGGATTAAAAACTATTTCCATTGATATCTGAGTGGTGCGTGTTGAATTGCTACCACAGCAAGACACAGTAAGCCCATCATTCTTTGCGATTGACCTTTGGTGGCTGTGTTTTGAATGTTTTGTTCATAGGAAACCCTATATGATGTAATCAGAGTCCACGAGTTGGCTTTTGTAGTAAAAGTGATATCGCTCATTGTAACATGATCCAAAACAGATCAAGGAGTATCACATTCCACTTTTGAAGGTGCTCACGTGCCACTGATACTTTGCTGATAGATTAGGTAAAACCAAGACAAAGAGCATGTAAATATTGATGTCCTTACAGCCTGAAATCTGTACAAAGACAGCATAGGTGGATGTCAAGTATATCTTCCAGTATATATGGGATGGTAGTTGACGATTGTAGATGAACTCCTCCTTGTTACACTTGATGTTGTTACTCAGAGCAGGGCGGGTTGGCAATGTCAGTCAAGGCGGCAGGGTGCCAGAAGGTACAGCTGTGGGCGTGTGATTTCCCAAACGCTGCTCCCACACGTTGAAGAACACAGTTACTCTTTAAAGAAAATGGTTGTGTTCCTGCTCTAGTCATCATCAACGCTTCACTCAGAACAGCTGGGAAAAATGCTCATTTTAATTAGAGAAGGAGGAATTCTCAATCACACAACCGTGCAGAGTGAGTGACTTTTGACAAGAGGGATGTGGGAGAATAAGTTGTTAAAATCATGTCTTTAAACTTTACCAAAGCGCTGTATCAATGACAAATGTTGTGTTTTTAGGAACTTAAGCACTGTGTTTTGACTTCTGTATTGTTAGTAAGGAGTAATTTAGTGAGTTGCATTGTAAAGTTTTGAATATGCTCTATATGAAGTTATGTTAGAAGTGTGGATATTTGCTAATTTATTGGCTGAAGTGAACTGTTTGCCAAGCGCTTGTTCTCTGAATCATGTTGCTCCTGTTTTTACTCACCTGTTGTCAGGGCAACTTTTAATAACCTATTAAGTTGTTCATTTTCTTTTGCATGTTCAACATCATTTCTGGGAATGTTTTATTTTTAATAGCCAAAATGCCTTCACAGCAGATTACATAAAAGTACAACCCATTGAACAAACTGTACTGTATACCTCAGCCTTACATTCTTAGTTTTATCTTAATCTTAATTAATTATAATATGGTATTTGCATGGTCCATTTACAGTACATGAATATTACATTTTTCGAATTCTTTCTATTATATATTTTTAAATATTCAATTAAATACTGCTTCCAGTATTCCAAATACTGCATTTTCAGACTAATACATTGAATTAAAAAACGTGTTTGTTAGAGGATATGATTACTGATACATTATGCATGCTTCATTATGGTGTTGTTGTGTAGGTCATCTCAGACCTGGAGTCGTGGAATGAGGAGCTGTCTCAGCAGATGAATGAGTTTGATACTGAGGATCTAACGCTAGCTGAGCAGAGACTGCAACATCACGCTGATAAAGCTCTCACCATGAACAACCTCACATTCCATGTCATACACCAGGGCCAGGAACTCCTGCAGTACGTCACAGAAGTTCAGGCCTCAGGTGAGCACACATAAAACTATAGTAGTATCTAAATAACACTAAAATAGTGGATTTTTGGTTTTAATCCAAAATGAAGTAATACGCTTATATTGTCAAATATTGTTCCAATTTAAAATGTATAATATATTTTAAAATGTAATTTGTCCCTGTGTTGGCAAAGCTGAATTTTCAGCACCATTACTCCAGTATTCAGTCACATGATCCTTCAGAATTCATTCTATTGATATTGATTTGGTGCTCAGTTATTAATAATGGTTCTTATTATTTTAAACAGGTTTTTTTTCTGTTTGATATTTTTGTGGAAAATTAGATTTTTAATGATTAGAGAGTTTAAAAGAACAGAATGTTTTGAAATCGAAATGACTGAATGACACTAAATAATGGAGCAACGGCTGCTGAAAATTCAGCTTGGCCATCACAGGAATAAATTACATTATAATTATATTCAAATAGAAAACTTTTAAATTGTTAAAATATTTCACGATATTACTGTTTTTCTGTATTGTTTGATCAAATAAACATTGGTGGGCATGAGAGATTTCTTTAAAAAAAAAAAAAAAAAAAAAAACGTAATTATTCCAATCTTTTGAGCTGTAGTGTATGCATTTGATATCTGTCCAAGCCGTCTTTGTATGATGTCTTTGTGTGACCTTTGCGGTCACAGGATCACGTAGGGCATCAGAGGCATGTGTGCGTGTGCGTGTGCGTGTGCGTGTGCGTGTGCGTGTGTGTGTGTGTGTGTGTGTGTGTGTTAGTATGTCAGTCCAGAGCAGGCTTAAGGGGGAGGAGAGGACACAGCTAAACGCTAAACTCTAAAGCCAAACACAGCAGGTCCAACCAGACACCCAGCAACCAACCCTCCCTTCCTCCCACCCGGCCCTGTAATCCTATAGACTCACACTGCCTAGCAAAATCACTGGTCTCACACACTCACAAGATTTAACATCTGACAGCATGCACAGATAGCAGAGAGCAAACCGAATCCTCTTTTCACTAGCATCCTTTTGTCGAGGCACATATACAAACGCAAAGCTGGAGTACTCTCAGAGTTTTAGCCCATTGCAGCTCTGGGCTACGGGTGTAAAATGTGAGTATGTCTGTGTGTGTGATGATGTGTGTGCTAAGACCCAGGTATCTGCACTTCTGTATGCTGATTGTTTTATAGGTCAGTTATCATTTTTTATGTTGATTCAGCTTATTTTTCTCATGGTATTCTACTGGCAAATTGGACTTTAAAGACAGCATGAAATCAAAATTGACCCCATTTATTTCCTGCATAAATGTTCCAGGTTGTATTGTGTGCGTATTATCAGTGCACATTATTCTAAAGAAATAATAACTTTGTAATTTTGTCAAATTAAACTGATAATGTCATAGCTGTCTATCTGCAACCCAATCAAATCCCTATACTGTACATACAATCAAATATTCCAGCTGAAATATTGATTCACATAATGTCCCACAAACTAAGCAATTTTGATGGCACCAAAGAGCTAAAGTGCTGCTTAATTGTAAAGTTGTCCTTGCATATTTTAGTTCACCAAACGATTTAAACGTTGTCATCATTTACTCACCCTCATGTCATTTCAACCCTGAATTGGAACAAAAATATATTTTTTTGTAGAAATGGAACAATGTTCCAATGTTCCAATGGAAGTCGTCAACCAGAACTGTTCGGTTTTCAACATTCTTTAAAATATTTCCTTCTGTGTTCTGCTAAAGAAATTCATACAGGTTTGAAATGACATGATGGTGAGTAAATGATGCCAGAAGGTTCATTTTTAGGTGAACTATCACTTTTGGGATTGGAGAAAGAATAATTAGGATAATAATTCACCTGATTCCTTGTGAAATTCCCGTAATTTAAATTAGGAATGTTAAAATAAATCAAATACGTGTGATCCTCCACCTCTCTCCTCAATGTTTATTGTGGCCTCTCTAATGCCTGTGTTCTTTAATCGGGTCTTTGTCTTGTCCAATTGAAGTCTTGGCCAAAAATGACCGGCACTCTAAGGCTTGATAAAGTCCTCATACTAAAGTCTTCATACGGATTACCAACATACCCTGCCTTTGCATGTGGTGCTATTTCTTATTTATTCAGTTGATTTTCCTTTCCTTGATCTATGAAAGGTCCCAGAATTTATAAGTCAAACTTTTAGGGTGAAACTAAGGAAACCTGGCTGTTTATTAAATGGAAAAAATGAAAATATAAACATTTTTATATTATGCATATTTTGTAATATTTTTGTGTTTGTAATTGTCATGATTCAGTCTCAGTCATGATTCTGAATGTATGTATATCAGTGTCATTAATATTTTGAATTTTAGAAGACAGACGGATGGATGGGTGGATGGATGGGTGGATGGATGGATGGATGGATGGATGGATGGATGGATGGATGGATGGATGGATGGATGGATGGATGGATGGATGGATGGATGGATGGATGGATGGATGGATGGATGGATGGATGGATGGATGGATGGATGGATGGATGGATGGATGGATGGATGGATGGATGGATGGATGGATGGATGGATGGATGGATGGATGGATAGATAGATAGATAGATAGATAGAAGGCATCACATAAAGGAAAACAACTAAATCCATTTTGACAAAAGCTCAATTTATTTGTGTCATATGAGATTATTTACGCCCTTGTTGTACACATTTCTCTCTCTCTCTCTCACTCTCTCTCTCTCTCTCTCTCTCTCTCTCTCTCTCTCTCTCTCTCTCTCTCTCTCTCTCTCTCTCTCTCTCTCTCACTATGTCTCTCTGTCTGTCTCTGTGAAGGCGTGGAGTTGTTGTGCGACCGTGACGTTGACATGGCGACGCGGGTTCAGGATCTGTTAGATTTCCTGCATGAGAAACAGCAGGAGCTGGACGCAGCCGCAGAACAACACAGAAGACACCTGGAGCAGTGTGTGCAGCTCCGACACTTACAGGCCGAGGTCAAACAGGTAACATCTCACTGTCTCTCTGTCCACACACACACACACACACTCAAGAACTCACGCAGGCACTTACACATAGACATAGACGTTTGCATTTCAGATCACGATACAGCTTTCTCAGCTGAGAACAAAACAACCACTGTTAAAAAACAAACACAAATCGTTAAAAGGATTTGTTCCTTTTAACATACTGCCATAATTAATGTGTCATGGTTAGGTTTTATTTTATAGGTGGGAATTTCCTCTGTCTGTACCTGAGCAGTGACTCATGGGTAGTGAATGTAGGCTAAACTGAGGCTGAAAATCAGACATTGCCTTGTACACTAAAACCTCTGACGCCTTGTTACATAGGTGTATAACATTGTCTCACAATGTACATTTTTTATTTGTACAGATGTAACTGATAGGCGGTGTCTCCTTCCAGTAAACAATGATAATTAAGCTCAATATATTTTAGGCAGTGTCTTTTCTTACACTAACAAAGATACATGTAGGATTCAACTGGGGTTAAAGGAAAAGGTGCTTTTCACTATACTCACAAAGACTACGTCTGGATCGGATTCAGAACCATGATCAAAACATAGATGGATAGATCGAGTCCATCAACTCCCCCGAAGCGTCACAGTCATATACCAATTCCTAGGTCGACATTTCATTCGGTAAAGTTAGGCAGTTTAGATTTATATGCTGTTTTATTTTGTTTATCGTGTTATTTTACATATGCATCTTCTTCACATGTGTTTTGATCAGGAGATCGAGTACTCTTTCAGAAGATGTGTCATAGCGCACCTACCATATAACAGCGAAAACACGGAAAGCCGGAAAAATCCATCAATGGCGGGGAAAGAGTTAAAAACATGAAATATGGATCAATCTAGCACAGAATCGACTTTTTGCTGCCCGAAATTGTGTCAAGGATCAGTCGAATTTTCTGGCCCATAGTGAATCGTGGATGGTTAGAAAAGTGCAGCGTGAGTTTTTGTTACATCTAGTGGATTAGAGGGAAATAAATTTGCATTTAGCCCCTATTGTACCCTATATGTAAAAATGTATTTAATTTAGAGACACTTTATAATAACTTTATTTAATTACATTAACAATTATTATGTCATTGCATTTATTAAAATATAATTTGTTAATATTCATTACAATAATATTCAATTGCTAGAAGCTTGATTTATATATTTGCATATGCATTCGAACTACTAACTACTGATCCTTTAAGCATTATTTAATGTTTGTTAACTTGTTAATGCTGCCATTTTTATATTTAATGAAGTGCAGTGTTAATAGTTGGTCAGTTTTGAGTGGCGGATCTGACTACTTACAGGAGCTGATGGGAAACGCGGGGCACGCTTAAAATGAGAATGAAAAAACTAGGCCAGGAGGAGCAGCTGGTAATCTCATTTCATCCTTTCGTTTATTTATTTTATTATTGTATATTTATTTTTGTCTGGACTGCTCTAGAGGAAAGGAATGATTAGAGATGTGGAGGAGCTGGGACGCCCGTGTGGTTTGAGGAGTATTTGAGTGGGTGTGTGGTGGTAGACATGTAATCATGTTTTTTTGACTTTACAGGGAACATTTGCGCCTGTGTGGCAGTTTTCAGTGTGTTTATTTACGTTTATGCAAGAAACATAGTTGCGCTGTCTGTCACTGTCAGTGTATCAGCACAAAAGCAGGTGTGTAAAGTGTGAGTCAATGTGTCAGGAGACAGCTTGGAATTTAGACCTAAAGGTGGAGTCAGAGAACACACATTTGTCAGTACGAAACGTTTCTCACTTTCCCCACTGATGCAATCTCCCTGTTTACAGCACACTAGAAGTTGCCTCAACTCATTTCAGAAAACAGCACTTTTTGATTTACTGTAAAATAAAGTATTGTACACTTTGCACCATTCGCCCATTTTAGTCACGGTTTCCCGCACAAAACCAACAAGCTGTGTTGTTGTTTTTTTTGTTGTTTTTTGTATAGTGCCCTTAAGATTTCAAAATGTAATTGACCACATTTCATTTGTAAAAAGGTCGGCTTCTCATCACATCTTCTGTCCAATCAAATGCTCTCTAGAATCTAAAGCTCCGCCCCCTATGTTATAAATACCACCTGGCCAAAGCTACCGTTGACACATCACAGAGCAATATGGGTTGGAGATGTGTTCGTTTGATCAAACGCTCAAGTTTTATTCCGTTCAATATGTCCCACCTTATCTTCCTGTTTCAGTGGAAATGACATCAATGCAGGCTCTTCAGTGGGCCTTTAACATATTTTATCACGTTACAAATCCATTCTACAGAACAGAAGTCTGTAGATTCTGTCTGGGCCTAGTCAAGTGTTAAAGGGGTTGTATTATGTCTTTTTTAAAATCTTTATTTTGGGGGTCTACAAGAATAGGTTTTCATGCTTGAATGTTTTAAAAACAAACATTATTTTATATATATATATATTTTTTTTTACATTATTGCAGCACCTCTCAGTAACGCTCATAACGTTCCGTTCTCTATGAAGACACTCCTTCCAAAAAGTGCAGAATGCTCTGATTGGCCGACTAAACTTATTGTCCATGGGCATGCCCCCATTTAAATCCTTTGGTTGTGTGTGTTTCAGGTACTGGGCTGGATCCGTAATGGGGAGTCGATGCTCAATGCTGGTCTCATCACAGCCAGTTCCCTGCAGGAGGCAGAACAGTTACAGCGGGAACATGAGCAGTTTCAGCATGCTATTGAGGTACCAAGAACACCTACACATGTTCAACACGTACACATAGACATACTGTATTTGCTTTGCGTTGTTGTTGTTTTTTGTGTTTTTTGTTATGTTATGATATGATATATGTGACCCTGGATGACAAAACCAGTCACACTCATTTTTTTTTTTTTTTTAATTGAGATTTATACATCATCTGAAAGCTTTCCATTGATGTATGGTTTGTTATGATAGGACAATATTTGTCTCGAGATACAACTGTTTGAACATCTGGAATCTGAGGGTGCAAGAAAATCGAAACATTGAGAAAATCGCCTTTAAAGTTGTCCATTTATGTTCGTGATTGTGCATTCACTCACAAAAATAAACGTAATATATATTTACGGAAGGAAATTTACAAAATATCTCCATTGAACATGATCTTCACTTAATATCCTAATGATTTTTGGCATAAAAGAAAAATCGATAATTTTGACCCTTACAATGTATTGTTGGCTATAGCCACAAATATACCCGTGCTACTTATGACTGGTTTTGTGATCCAGGGTCACATGTTTTTGTTTCGTTTTGATGTTTTCTTTTGTTTCGTTTTTTTGTCTTTTGTCTTGTTTTGTTTTGCTGTCACTTATGCTAGTCAGAGTGGAATGATTGTTATTTTCTATCAATGTTGGTCATTTTTGTTTCGTTTTCACTTTCTCTTTCCTTTTCCTTTCTCCACAGAAAACCCACCAGAGTGCACTGCAGGTGCAGCAGAAGGCAGAGGCTCTGCTACAGGCCAATCACTACGACATGGACATGATCCGGGACTGCGCAGAGAAGGTGGCGTCCCACTGGCAGCAGCTCATGCTGAAGATGGAAGACCGCCTCAAACTGGTCAACGCCTCGGTGGCTTTCTACAAGACATCAGAGCAGGTCAGAGCTTGTCTTGATAGTGATCCTGTGACGGTTGGACCTCAGTCTCTTATTTAGTTTAGCGCTTATGTCTATAAAATGTTAAATATGTTTAAAATTGTGTTTGCTTTTCTAAGTTAACTAAAAAAAAAAACATATTCATTGAATTGAGCTAAATCCTACTTGTATCGAAGTAACATAAAGGTACAGTAAATCATGTAAATTACATAACAATTTTAAATTGTGAAATACTGTCATATTTATGCAATAAAAATCTAATGTTAAGACATACTGTGTTATAATTATGACATGCTTAATTTGAATTTATACATTTAAAATTCATAATTAGGGCCCGAGCACCGATGGTGTGAGGACCCTCTTGGAATTGCTCCGTTTATTATTATTCTCTGCAATGAATTGCATTTTTGAGGGCCTAAACATGCACGAAAACTCACGAAAATTTGCACACGCGTCAGAACTGCCGAAAATTTACATCTGATATTTGTTTCAGAATTGGGCAAGGCAAAATGGCTCGATAGCGCCACCTATAAAAGTTTAACAGAGTGCGCCTCCCGCTACGTTTCACTTACGTGTATGCAATTCGGTACATACATGTAATGGCCCAATACCTACAAAAAAGTCTCTTGGAGCATAGCCGTAAACACAACAGGAAGTCAGCCATTTTGAACGTCCTCTCAGATTTTTGTGCAGTTTTTGCCATTTTCAGGCCTTGTACTTTAACAAACTCCTCCTACAGTTTTAATCTGATCATCTTCAAATTTGGTGAGTGTAATCTTAAAGCCTTTGTGACGTTAAATTGCGAAGATCTTGAGTTTTCGTCAAAGGGCGTGTCCTTGGCGGCCTGACAAATTTCGATGTTTCGCCATGAAACAGGAAGTTGCTGTAACTCAGGCAAACAATGTCCAATTTGCCCCAAACTTCACACGTTTGATAAGAGTTCGGTCCTGAACACATGTCCATGCTCATATTCAGTTACAGTCATAGCGCCACCTACTTGCAACAGGAAGTGACATTTTTAATACTGTTGTGCATGGACTCCTAATAACATGTAAAAAAGTGCCAGCAAGTGCTAAACATGCTAGCAACATACTAGAAACATGCTAAAACATGCTAGCAAACACTTAGCTAAGTGCTAAAGCATGCTATTACTGCAATTAAATAGGAATTTGCTGTAACTCAGGCATGGAATATCAAATATTCCCCAAACTTCACACGTTTGATAAGAGTCATGGCCTGGACACATCTACATGAGAATATTCAGTTATAGTAATAGCGCCACCTACTGACAACAGGAAGTGACATGTTTAACACTGTGATGCAGTACTAGCAACATTATGCCATTGAATTATAAACATGTTATAAACATGTTAAAACATGCTAGCAATTCATAGCTAAGTGCTAAAGCATGCTAATGCAATGAAACAGGAAGTTGTTGTTAATGAAGAAGGCAATGTCCAATCTGCCCCAAACTTCACACGTTTGATAAGAGTCCTGCCCTGAACACATCTACATGACAATTTTAATTTAAAGTAATAGCGCCATCTACTGTTGACAGGAAGTGACATGTTTTACACTGTGATGCAGTACTAGCAACATAGTAAATATGCCATTGAGTTCTAAACATGCTAGAAACATGCTAAAACATGCTAGCAACACTTATCTGAGTGATAATGCATGCTATTATCCCCATAATAAAGGACATTTTTGTAACTGACTTTGACATACTCCTCCTATATTTACCTACTTAAATGCACATTGCCTACCGTGCTCTGTCTTCCTAAAGCCACCGGGTGGTGGTGGCACGGGTGCGAGGGCCCTTTCAATGCTGTTATGATATAATTTAATTTAGTTTAATTATGATATAAATCCAAATTATGTTATAATTATAATGTAAAAAGACAAAATTATGAGAAAGTTCTACTGTTATAGTTATGACATTTTTTTATTTGAATGTATACATTTAAAATTCATATTTATGATATCAATCCAAATTATGTTATAATTAAAAGTCAACATTATGACAAAGTTCATTTTTATCTCATTTAGTAATGTATCATTTCCACTTTTTATCTCATAATGTTTGCTTATGTCATAATCATGATTTGCCAAATCAAATAGTTTTTCTTATGTGGCGGATATGTGATTTTGCATTTAAATATCCGAATAATACTGTCTATCTTGACCTACATGTGTGTGTTCTGCAGGTGTGTAGTGTGCTGGAAAGTTTGGAGCAAGAATACAAACGAGAGGAAGACTGGTGTGGAGGGACTGATAAACTGGGACCAAACTCGGAGTCTGATCACGTGACTCCCATGATCAGTAAACACCTGGAGCAGAAAGAGGCCTTTCTCAAGGTACCGAGCGCATACACATATGCCCTCAGGTTCTCAAGTAGCGTTCTGATCAAACTTTTTGTGCGAATTTACTCATAACTCTCTCTCTCTCTCTCTCTCTCTCTCTCTCTCTCTCTCTCTCTCTCTCTCTCTGAAGGCATGCACACTAGCTAGACGCAACGCTGATGTCTTCCTCAAGTACTTGCACAGAAACAGCGTGAATATGCCGGGAATGCTCGCACATGTCAAAGCCCCCGAACAACAAGTCAAGAGTAAGACTGCATCCTCATTTTGTGATTGGTTTAAAGGGCCAATTGTTAAGCCACAATTAGGACTGAAGTGAACCATTATTTGCTTTTTGATTCCGGTATGTTCTGTGTTTCTGATTCTGTCCTTGTGTCCTACAGACATCCTAAATGAGTTGCTGCAGCGGGAGAACCGGGTCCTGCACTTCTGGACCATGAGGAAGAGGAGGCTTGACCAGTGTCAGCAGTATGTGGTGTTTGAACGCAGCACCAAACAGGTCAGAACCAGTCTAATCCAGAAGAATCTGCCTTTTAGCTCAGCATATAGTCTGTTCCAAACTGTGGTCAAGTACTACAACACCCACCAATTAGACAGAGGTTAGGTGTGTGAGGAGGTGCATCTAATGCCAGGCTCAGACCAAACGACATTTCAGATTATGTGATTGTGTGGACAAGACTACACGTTGCTTTCAACCAATCATCCAATAGCAATCATTTCGATTTAAAATTTGAATAGTGTAAGAAACTCTTGTCTTTCTTCAAACATCAGTTCCACAGACATAAATTCATTCTCAAGAAATTCAGTTCAACCCTACCGTCTATTCGAGATCAAATGATTTGATGTCATACAGAATTGACTTGACGCTGCCGCAGACCACAACACGTATTTCTGGAGTCTCAAATAACAGAAGCACGTCAGGTCAAGTGTTCAGTGGTTTGCGTGACTGCTATATTAACTTGACAGTAGTCAACTGTCATGTATCACAACCTTCAAAAATGTTCTGTCTAGAAAATAACTAAAATTGTATCAAGTTGCATAATTACAGTGTAGGGTTTCTGGAAGTCTGTGGTACTGGATGGAATCTCTCTCTTCATTTCACATTTAAGCGTTTAGGAAGGACTTTAGTTTGACCACACAGTTTTCTGCTTTAGTAGTCTTGTTTTCTATGAATATTAGTATTACTTTGAGGTTGCACACAATGCAACCCAAACAATCAAACCTATTCTGAAATTGGTTACTTTTGAGCAAGAATGCTCGAGCAAGAGCACTTTTAAAGATCTCACTCCCTCTTGTGGACAAATGAGAGTATAACATATACACATGCACAGGTCTATACACTGGTTTATTTAGATATCCGTGTCCGCCCAGACTTCCCTTTGACATCTATTGTTAATAAAAGCTAATTATAAGTTCTATGAACTAAACCTAACCCTGAAATACAACTTGTTTTGTCCCTTTACTGGTATTATTTTGAAGCCATTTTCAAAAACTGCTCCCTCAAGGTTAGAAAAACACTGTTGAACAAACACACATGCACATTTTGACTCTTTTCTGCAGGCTTTGGAGTGGATCCATGATACAGGAGAGTTTTACCTATCCACACACACCTCTACAGGCTCCACTATACACCACACACAGGAACTGCTGAAAGAACATGAGGAATTCCAGATTACAGCCAAGGTATGTCTCAAATATATAAGATAAGATGGTGTATAAGGGCAGTTTGCTTTCCTATTTTGCTAGATACCTAGAAACTTAATCAGAATGCTTGTACAGCAACATTCAGACCATATTCTGTTGTCCTTTACTTACCCAAACCAGATTGTCTATCTTCATTACAACTGAGAAGAATTATTCCTTAAAGGGATAGTTCGCCCAGAAATGAAAATTCTGTCATCATTCACTCACCCTCAAGTTGTTTCAAACCTGTCTGAATTTCTTTCTTCTGCTGAACACAAAAGAAGATATTTTGAAGAATGTCTGTAACCAGACAGTTGATGGACCCCATTGACTTCCATAGTAGAAAAAAAAATATATACTATGAAAGTCAATGGGCTCCGTCAGCTGTATGTTACCGACATTCTTCAAAATATCTTCTTTTGTGTTTAGCAGAAGAAAGAAATTCATACAGGTTTAAAACAACTTGAGGGTGAGTGAATGATGACAGAATTTTCATTTTTAAGTGAACTATTCCTTTTTAGTAATAGAGAGCAAAGCTGTTTTGTAAATACTGAAAATGTCCAACAATCATGGCAATAAAGCTTTTACTCTACTACTCTATGGATATCGTTCCCTCATAGGATCTCGTGGCCATGACATGCAAGCATTTCCACGTGTCTTTTTATTTATATCAAACCGAATTTTAAGTCGGAACTTCCATGAAAAGGAAGTTGCGATAGTATTTTTCTTCCCTGTTTTGACGTATATACAAGTGAAACGGCTTCTCAAACATGAAAAAATATATTGTGCGGGACTTGATTTTTGTCCATCAGGACTTGATTGAATCGTGGGATTGTTGTGGCTTGCTATTGGTCGATCTCATGTGAGTGACAGGTCGTCCCGCACTCGTGCAAGTAAACATGTCATCAGAAAAGAGATGTCGCTGCCAGAGGGAGGGGAAGCTATTTTGATTAAAGATTAAGAGGGTATTGGATAAATCATTATGATAAATATTGCAATATTACATAAAAAAGTATAAAAATAATCCATTTTTATTTCATGGTGGCTTTAAAATCAAACTAAAAAAAACACTAGATAATACAGGTGACTAGATAACTCTAGATAATACAGTAAAAGATGACAACATTTTCATTTTGGGTGAACTATTCCTACAACTTCATCCAAAGTTCATCCTACAACTGTGATTCTTAGCATGTTACACGTTTATCAACTCACAATACACCACCCAGATGATGTTTACACTCTGATTGGGGACTTAATGTAATATTCAACAATATTATTGATCAGCCTGCATTGACACCATTATATGAGAACTGAACTGAGCTGGACGACGACATCACGGTTTTCTCCAGAGCGGCTATATATATAGAAATGAACGGAATTAATAACTTTTTACAACAAAAATGAAACATCACTGAGCTTATTTAAGCTGGACAATGCTATTTTCTTCTGGAAACAAACTTTGTTGCATTATTTTCCTGTTATCTCTGTAAAGCTGCTTTGAAACAATCTGTATTGTAAAAAGCGCTATATAAATAAAGGTGACTTGACTTGATATGTGGAATCACTGCAGGTTGGATAGATAGATAGATAGATAGATAGATAGATAGATAGATAGATAGATAGATAGATAGATAGATAGATAGATAGATAGATAGATAGATAGATAGAAGGCATCACATAAAGGAAAACAACTAAATCCATTTTGACAAAAGCTGAATTTATTTGTGTCATATGAGATTATTTACGCTCTTGTTGTACACATTTCTCTCTCTCTCTCTCTCTCTCTCTCTCTCTCTCTCTCTCTCTCTCTCTCTCTCTCTCTCTCTCTTCAGCAAACCAAAGAGCGGGTAAAGTTGTTGATCCAGCTGGCTGATGGTTTTTGTGAGAAAGGCCACGCCCATGCGGGCGAGATTCAGAAATGGGTCGCCTCGGTGGACAAACGCTACCGTGACTTTTCCCTTCGCATGGACAAGTACCGTTCCTGTCTGGAGAAAGCTCTCGGCCTGTCCACTGACTCCAACAAAGCGGTGAGAGTGAGTGTGTTGATGTGGCCTGCATGGCTGGAGTGTGGATGAACAATATCTTTGCTGTAAGAGTCATTGACCATGTTCATCTATGAAAGAATAGTGATTTCTGACCATTAAAACATTTCTTTCGGGGTTTCAGAGTAAAGATCTGCAGTTGGACATCATCCCAGCCAGTGCTCCTGGTGCAGAGGTCAAACTCAGAGACGTCAACCATGAACTCAATGAAGAGAAACGCAAATCAGCCCGGAGAAAAGAGTACGTCTTTTAAACTTTTAAAGTGCTAAAAGAGAACGCTTCATTTGAAGAACGTCCAACTTTAGTTATTTTGTTTTGTGTGGAAACACCCTTGAATATTCATACTAAAATAAACAACTAAATGTTTTTATTTGTGAGGGTTTAATACCAGATTGAAACCCCTCCCAGATGCATTGTGCTTTCAAACAAATGTTGACAATAGGTCTCTGTTGCATTGCCCTCTTTCAGGTTTATAATGGCGGAGCTCATTCAGACCGAGAAGACGTATGTGAGAGACCTGCGGGAGTGTATGGATGTAAGTGTTTTTGTCACGATCTGCTCCCTACGGAAAGACATTTCGAGGGTGTGGTACACCAATGTCCAATTTGGACAGATCACAAAAGCCCTGTGCTATAAATGTATTCACTGCAGTTCAGCCCAAAAACAATCCAGTTTCTCCAAGATGAGCTACTGTTTGATCTCATAAAAAGATCGAGTGTCATTAAAACACCGACCATGTTTATATGCATCATTTTGAATCCAAATGGGAATATTCATGCGCTTTGGAATAGACACGTAATCATATTCCTGAAAATAATACATGTGCATTGTTTTTCCTCTATTATTTTCTGGGGAAAGACTGTCAGTGATTCATTTGTTATGATGCATTTGAGTAATTCTGCACAGTAATTTAATCAGCTAATTTATTCTCATTCATGTCTAGGACAGCAACATGCAAACGCAAAAACTGAAGTTCATCTCCAAGGGTGCTTTAACCCATCTGTATATTGATTTATGTATATTGTATGTTCCTTTAATTTCTTCTTGTTCTATTGTAGCACCCAGAATGACCTTTATTACGTTAATATTCAGTCACTGTGTATGTTTTGGATAATATTGGGTTTATGACCCAGAATTCTGATTAATACAGGTATATGTCACAAGACTTGACAAACAGTCATTTTAAAGGGTTAGTTTACCCTCAAAAAAAGAAAATTCTGTCATTAATTTTTAATACTCACCCTCATGTTGTCTGAGAGCTGTCTCATCATCTGAGAGCTTTCTGTCCCTCCATTGACAGCTTATGCAACTACAGCTTTCAAACCCTAGAAGACAAAGAAATCATAAAAGTAATGTGACTCCAGTGGTTTAACCTCAATGTCTCGTGTCGCTTCATAAAACTGAGGTTAAACCACTTGGGTCACGTGGATTACTTTAATGATGTATTTATTACCTTTCTGGTGCTTAAAAGTGGCAGTTGCTTAGGCTGTCAATGAAGCTCTCAGATTTCATTAAAAAGACTCATTTGTGTTCCGGGGGTTTAGAACGACATGAGGGTGAGTAATTAATGGCAAAATATTTGGGTGAACTAACACTTTAAAATAAATTGCAAAACTGTAAACTAAAAGGTGTCTTTCATTGTTTATCACATTGCTGTAAAGAATTCTAAGTGTGTGTATGTGTGTGTTTCAGACTTACCTGTGGGAGATGAGCAGTGGTGTGGAAGAGATTCCCCCAGGGATTGTCAACAAAGAGCACATCATCTTCGGAAACATGCAAGACCTATTAGAGTTCCATCACAAGTAAGTGAACCTAATGAACTGCAGTTCTCAGAATGATTGAATTGTATCTTTCTTTACTTACCATTGCCCTGTGCCCTTCTTTGTCCTTTCCTCAGCATTTTCCTTAAAGAATTGGACAAATATGAGCAGCTTCCAGAGGATGTGGGTCACTGTTTCGTCACATGGGTGAGTGTGTCAGTGTGCTAGAGATAATCTGATCAAGAAGTGCACTAGACTTGTGTAACATTATGATGACATTAGAACACATATCTGGGTTGCACTGTATTTTACAGCACACACACCACTTACATTTTACAAACAAACAATAAGTACTGAGTAATGTACAGTACAGTAAGGTAACTCTAATTGGTAATAACTCTAATCTAAACTAATTGGTTAAGTTTTGGTTTAATGTTCAGGGTGAGTACCTAGTTATTATACTAAGTACATACATACACTACCTTTCAAAAGATTAAGGTCAGTTGATTGCTTTTAAAGAAATTAATACTTTCATTTAGAAAGGATGCATTAAATTGTAGTAAAGACTTTTTGCTTGAGCACCAAATCAGCATATTTGAATGATTTCTGAAGGATCATGTGACCAAACTGGAGTAATGGCTGCTGAAAATTCAGCATCACAGGAATAATATATATATATATATATATATATATATATATTAATATATCTTAACTGTATTTGCTTGAATAAATGCAAATATGAAATTATTAAATACAAATCTTGCTGATATTTAAACTCAAGAACAGTTTCTCATCAATATAAGCAATTATTGAACACATTTATCACAGCTAATTGTTTCACACAAATATTTATTTCACCAATCTCTTGAAGCGTCTCTTGAATCAGCATTTATATAAAATGTTCTGATAATAGTTATAATTTTAAAAGAGACTCCAGTTATTATAAATGGGGGAAAAAATACAACAGATTTGGGTTAAATGTTTTTAAAAAAAGTTATGTTTTATATGTTTAAATGATTTGCTGTTGTTTTATGTTTTGTTTTTTCCAGGCGGATAAGTTTCAGATGTACGTGAATTACTGTAAGAACAAGCCTGACTCCACTCAGCTGATTCTGGAACACGCAGGGGCCTATTTTGATGTGAGTACAAAGCAAAACTAATCATATAATTATTTACATAAACATTAATAAAGGGCATATGATTCTGTGTAAGTATCCCTTTTATACACTTGAATCATTATTTATTCCGATTATACAACACTTTTTTGTGTGTATTTCACAGAGAATGTGGGTGTTTATATGAATATGCATGTGACATTGTGTATTCGCCGTAGTATTATCGTGTATATGTATTTGAGTGTGTGTGTGTAAGGTTTCGGTGGTCTGTTGAGCAGTTCTGTTCTTGAACTGGTAGGTGGAGGTCTTAGAGCACTGTGTGTGTGTGTGTGTGTGTGTGTGTGTGTGTGTGTGTGTGTGTGTGTGTGTGTGTGTGTGTGTGTGTGTGTGTGTGTGTGTGTGTGTGTGTGTGTGTGTGTGTGTGTGTGTGTGTGTGTGTGTGTGTGTGTGTGTGTGTGTGTGTGTGTGTGTGTGTAGGGGGGGCAGTGATGCCTCACTGTTAAACTGTTGCCAGGCGATCAGAACAGACAGACTCTTCTTTCACTGTGAATGGTTTTAGCCTTGAACTCTGCTTTTGCAAAATTGCTATATAAGAATAAAAAGGCTAAAGATAAATGGTTTCATCATGATTGTTTTCCCGCAAGCTTTTAGGATGTGTGTGTGAAAGATGTTTGTCGTTTTAATTAAAAGTCTTTTTGTGTTTGTATGTGTGCAGGAAATCCAACAAAGGCACAGGCTGGCCAATTCCATCTCATCATACCTTATTAAACCGGTTCAGAGGATCACCAAGTATCAGCTGCTGCTAAAGGTGTGTTTCTACTATAATTTAAACAATCTAAGCAAAGATGAAATACAGATTCTACAAAAAAATAAAGCAAAGAAGTTGAGCACAGACTTAAACCAAACTCTTTATTGTGATGTTCCCCAGCAGACATTCTACTGACTATAAGTAACTTTGCATGTACTTGTCAACTTATTCTTACCCTACCAGTCTACTAATACTCTACTAAAACTCAAATGAGAGTTAGTAGACATGTAGGTGTGCAATGTTACTTATAGTCAATAGAATGTGTTAAAGGGACCATCAAAATAAAGCGAAACTACATTTTCAGCCATACTTTTAACAGATGGAATAAAATAAATCACAAAGATATAATCATATATTACAATTAATCATGTTTTAATCTTATATTGTTTTTCCTTTACTTCATTAATGTGTTAAATATAGAAGTATACAAGCAAAAACAATGCTTGTCCCAAAACACTGCTTGCAGACAGACATATGGCTTACACACACTCGACCCCACAAGACCATGCTGGTGAACCAGCTTTAGAACAGCATGACCACACTAACCAGCCTGGGCCAGCATGGAATTCAACATGGTTTTTAAACTGGGTTTACTTATTCAGTGAATATATTTGAAAAAGAAAAAGAAAAGAAAGGGAGTAACAATAATGTCTTATTACAAAATCCACATTAAAGCACAAACTCTTCAATGTTTATCTTCAAATGTACAAGTCCAATTGTTATGTTTGTACATAGGAACTATTGACATGCTGTGAGGAAGGTAAAGGAGAAATTAAAGATGGTCTGGAGGTCATGCTCAGTGTGCCCAAGAGAGCCAATGATGCCATGCACCTCAGCATGCTGGATGGTGAGTAACACACACATACACACATACAGCTTGTTAAACCAAACCCAAACCATCATTTTTACCGTATATCATTGTTTAACCACTCTCTCATCACTGTTTCTTACTCTGCCTCCTGTCCTCTCAGGTTTTGATGAGAACATCGAGTCTCAGGGTGAGTTGATTCTGCAAGAATCGTTCCAGGTTTGGGATCCAAAGACACTGATCCGTAAGGGCAGAGAGCGGCACCTCTTCCTCTTTGAGATGTCCCTCATCTTCAGCAAGGACGTCAAAGACTCCAACGGCAGAAGCAAGTACCTCTACAAGAGCAAGCTTATGGTATGAGTTGTCTTTGAATTTTGTTATCAATTACTTAAAGTCCCCCTGTAGTCAATAATTGTATCCTTTAATAATAATTGATAAAAATTCTTCATGCCTTAAAATAGCTTGAATGTAACTCTACACCTTTGCCTCATTTTGTATACGCAGTTCTATGAATATGCAAATTAGCCCCACCTCCACTCACTCGCACCAGCTCAGAGACCCACTCTTTGACGTGATTGGTTACAAGGTAGTTTGTGACATCAGAAACACCAGCTATTTCAAACCGTGTTTTTGAGACTGTCTTTGGTTCACTGCACTTTTAAAGAGAAAATACTCAGCAATGGTGTTGACTTATGAATTTGGACATGGTTTGTCTTAAAGCATATTAAAAACACCACATAGACATATAAACAACATTAAAAGCTGGATTTTCAACACAGGGGGACTTTAACAAAAAAATGCTTGCCTGATTACAGATTAAGGATGGCCATACTTAATTATTTTTTTAATTTTTTGCCCTGCCTAGACCTCAGAACTAGGAGTTACTGAACATGTGGAAGGAGATCCATGTAAATTTGCACTCTGGGTTGGACGGACACCTACCTCAGACAACAAAATTGTCCTAAAGGTATAATTTGCATTCCAAATTGATACTTCATCTAAGATGTTTTCAGTTGTTTCAGTAGAACTATCACTCATTTTTGGCTTCTAATAAATGTTTTCTTTAATTATCAAGTTTCTTTACATCCAAACATTACTAACGTGCTCAGTATATAAGCATGCTTCATTATTGAAAAAGTTGTCCCTTATCTCAAATCAAATGGAACTTTCCATTAGTCTTTGTTATAAAAAAAAAAACTCTTCCTAGGGTCCTTGAAATAGATTGGATAAGTGGATGTGTTTTCAAGTTTTGAATGTTCATGTACTGTAGCTCTGTCTTCAGTCCATACCATTGTATAAAATTAAATACTTTAAGTAATCCCTTATGTAACTTGTGTCTCTGAATGGTTGCCCTTCATCTCTGCAGACATCATTGAATCATGGAATGAATCATGTGTCACTCCATGTGTTCTCACATGTAGATACACACATGGATGCTCTCATGTTCACAATTTTAGCCTGGCTTACAATTGAAATCTGACGTATTCCCAAGTGAAATGTAGGATGGATGGGAATTGATTTTATCCTTTAAGAGCGAATTGAATCATGATTGAGCTTTATTGACAGGTGGTTGAAGGTGATGCGTTGAAAAATAAGAGGGATTTGTAATCTAAAAGGAAAGAACATTTAGAAGCAGAGCAAGTTATTATATTTTGATAAAAGATTAGAATGAATTAAACAGGGTTTGACGTCATTTCAACTCTGATTGCCTGCTTTGACAATTATAATAGCTATGTATGTCTGTTGTGTAAAGAGAGGTTTGTTAATGTTTGGTTGGTTCAATCCAGGCTTCCTGTATTGAAAACAAACAGGATTGGATCAAACATGTACGTGAAGTTATCCAGGAGCGTACCATCCATTTACGGGGGGCACTCAAGGAGCCAATTCACATTCCCAAAGCCACTGCAACTAAACACAAGGGCAAACGGTATGCCAGCCAATCACATCAATCCATAGCTTGATAAGAGTATGGAACTGAGAATAAGCTCCAGCTGAAGAAACTCATTTTATGCATATCAGTATTTTGTCTTTGACAGTGGCTGTCAAACCAGGGTGGAAAAGCTTTTCTTTGGTAAATTGGCACTTTTAACTGATGTCTATTTAACTGATGTCTATCGTATTGAATAGCAGGGATGTAGAGGACCTAGACAGTCAGGGTGATGCAAGCAGTCAACCAGACACCATCTCCATCGCCTCCCGCACCTCCCAGAACACACTGGATAGCGACAAGGTGAGTGTGAAAATCTGCTCTGGTGTTTTGGTGGCATGTTTAGACCTGTAGAGGTTTTCAGACAAGGAAAATGGTTTAATGTCTGTACTGAATGTTTTAGCCTCACCCTAAAAAACAGATTTGATGGGTTTTACCAACTTAAACTTGCTGATGTGGTTCAAAGACCTGTTTTGTCGCATCTCATTCAAAGACCATGGTAATGAAGCTTATAATCACTACTAAATCAAGTCTAAAAACAAGTTCTCAAAGGGGTACTTCACCCAAAAATGAAAATGCACTCACCCTCATGTCGGTCCAAACTAATGAGACTTCCGTGCATCTTCGGAACACAAATAAAGATCATTTTTGTCCATCAATTGAAAGTCTATGCAACCCAAATGTTTACGCAAAAAGTTGTAGACATTGTGGGTTTACTATATTTGATGAGCTCTATGTATGTGGGTTTATCAATGTTTATGTGAATAAAACATTAATTAAAATTGTTCATTATAAAGTGATCATGTCTCTTCAGAAGACTTGGATTAAAACGCTTGATTCATATGGAATGGACAAAATATGGAATGCATGGACTTAGAATAAATGGACAAAAATATAATATCTTTTGCTGGAACATTCCATTTCCGTTTTTTATTGCTACATCTTGATCTGATCCAAAGATTTAAAGAACATAATCTTGTTTTTGTTCTCATGAATGTATGCTCTTCTTCAGAGATAATACTGAGCTGCTGGAAATTCTGTGAAATGCATCTGAGCAAAAAAAACTAAAAACATTTGCTTCATTCATCTCTGACTGGCAAGGCTATCTTAGACAACAGGCTGCACCACACTGGCTTGTGTACAATAAAATTGTTAAACATTGCAAAGAATAGTTTATTCCAGGAATTAGATTTTAGTGACAATGGCCACATATGGGTGATTCTTCAAATAGGGCCACTTTCACTACTTAAAATCTTGAAAAATCCTGAAAACTATGTTTCTTATGTTGAAATGATGATGCGAGCTGGTGTGGATTTTTAATTAGGTAATTTAAATGTTGGATTGTTATATAGATTATCAAATTATAATCTGTGGTATAATGACACTTACAGTAATAAAGTTTCTCACGATCCTTATGTAAACTTCTGTAAACTCCTTATGTAAATCTTAGAATGAATTACATTTCTGTAAAAATGACTCCTCACCCATGATAAGCAAATGTAATCTTTTTTTTAAATGTTAAATGTGTGGTATGGTGGTAATGATAGCATTATTGGGGAATGTTTTTTATATAAAAACCTTTTAGGGAACAGAAAATGTCTCCTAATTGAAGAATCAACCATACAAAAAGTTCGGACACAGTGGCGTCCACTAGTTCCAACATTCCTTTAACCTGATTATCAACAGACGTAATGAAGGTTCCTCAATGGGGAACGTTGCTTTGGTTGCTTTGGATGTATCAGCACAGACGCTCATCTTCCCACTCACAGTCAGAGCTCTCCTCTCACTCGCCCTCACACATGTGCATGTTTTTGTCACTGATATGTATTGCGAGCCTCCTTCAAGAACGCACGTTACATGCTGATACTGTCTTGAATCGAAACACACTTGGATGCACCATCTTTATCTCCATTTCCATGTCGGTCTCTTCCCTGTCTCTGTGACACGTAAAGAGTCTCGCTGTCACCAAATTCACTCATGTACCTTGACGACCCCTCACAAGGGCTCTCTGATTTAACCGTCTTAACGCACACAGAGCCCTCTCAGTTGGTGGCGAGGTGAAAAGGTGAGGCTCGCAGAAGCGTACGAGTTCCTGCACGTCACTTCTAATAAGCATTAATTTGCCTCCTGCTCCTTTAAATCTTGGCACATTGTGTCCGTCTCTGCCTACTCTCCCTTCCTCCTGCCAGGCGTCACTCCTTCAGATTGATTCCATCTCCGTGGCAATGCGAGGATGTGTCAGCAGCCTTCAAAGCCTGCCACTTTACCTCACTGGAGTCCTCAATGCTTGAGCTGTAGATGAACTGTAGACCAGGTTCATTTTGATCAGAAAGAAGGAAGGCAAAGTCATTCCGTCCTCCAGATTGAAGGATATGGCATTGTCGGAGTTTGGGGTTTTCTGACTCAAAACGTCATCCTGTGTGATGTTTGAGGCATAAGGACTTACTAGGAGGTGTTGTTTTGGTAGAAACATGGCGTGTAAAGGTTCAGGATCAGTGACTCACCTTTTGAGCTCATTGGCGATGCCACATTACCAGTGGGTACGTTCGTTCTGACTTTAGAATTTTTTCTTAGTTAGCTTACTTTTGTTTTCTTTATCACAGATTTTTTGACGCTTATTCTTTCCTCCACAGTTGTCCGGTGGCTCAGAGTTGACGGTGGTCATCCACGATTTCATGGCAAGTAATGGATCGGAGTTGACTGTGCGTAGAGGTCAGACGGTGGAGCTGTTAGAACGGCCCCAGGACAAGCCGGACTGGTGTCTGGTTCGCACCACTGACCGCTCACCTGCCCAGGAGGGCCTGGTTCCCAGTTCCATGCTTTGCATCGCACATTCCCGCAGCAGTATGGAGATGGAGGGAATTTTCAATCATAAAGGTAAGATGGCTTTCCTGTTTTCTGCAGATTGGGTTGTGTTAGGTTTGATTGGACTGTAAATGTGTTTGGGTTTTTTGGATGTTCATGCTGGCCAAAGCTTGCTGCCTAAAGGCATAGCATCATTTACTCAACCTCATGTTGTTCCAAACCTGTATGAGTTTCTTTATTCTGTTAATCAGAAAAGAAGACATTTGAATGAATCTTGGTAACCAGACAGTTGACTGTAGGCTACTTTCAATTGTCTAGTCACCAACGTTCTACAAAATATTTTCAGCAGAAAAAAGAAACTCATACAGGTTTGGAACAACATCAGGGTAAGTAAGTAAACACATTTTTGGGTGAACTATCCCTTTAACTATCGTAGCGTGATGCCTCGTCAAAGAATTTAACTAGTTACAACTGTATCATGTCGCACATCTGTCGTTTGAGGACTACTGCACTATTTTTGTTCCGGCTTTATTTGATGTTTGATTTATTGTGAGTTCCCTCTTACATCATATGCACATTCTTCAAAAATGGTACTACTAATTGTTGACAGGCTAAAGTATAAATATATATATATATATATATATATATATATATATATATATATATATATATATATATATATATATATATATATATATATATTTATACGTTTCAATCTACAGTATATACTTGATATACTATATACTTGTGTACAAGAGCATGATCTATTTCAGTAGACATGTCATAATAACAAGAAACTATGCTAACCACAAGTCTAGAGCTGTAGTTCCAACCTCGTAAGTTTGCGAATGTTCATTGGAAGTATGATTTTGGGAAAACCGAAACATTGAACTATGTTGGTAACATACTGTAGTTGATTAACTTACTTTTGGGACTTGCTTTTGGGAAACACACACCTGCTTAGATATGAGGTCAGGTCAGGATGGCTTCAGGATTTATAATGGGGTTTATTCAGGTTTGCACTTCACAGAGGCTGCACTACTTGGATCTGTCAGTGTTTTGAATTTGTGGCAACTCTGGGATAGTGTTTGGTGTTCCTCTCCAGTCATGGGAAGAGCTTCTGTGTAAATTCTTGAGGGATTACTTGAAGACACATCAACACACACATCCAGCTGGTCTTTTGTTTAAGAGTTGTTAGTTAATCACCTTTAACTCGATAGGAATCTCAGTTTTGTTTCATCAATCTGTTTGGTAGAATGAAAAGATATATAGATTTTTAAAAAAAAATCGAATTTACCTTTTGGATTAATTGTATATCGGTGAGTTGTACAAAATGTATTTTAAATTATAATACATACAGATTTCTATCTGTGTGCAAGATTAAAATTTACATATAACAAACCACAATTACATCTGATTATCCTAATGTAGGGTCTAGATATTGTGCGTTTTCCCTCAGGAGAGATGGATCAAAGCTGTACAGTGTCTGCTCTCCATTCACCCCGAACCCAAATAACATTTTAATTGCAGTCCAGCTTTGCTCTTTCTTATTAGGGTTGAAGTGTGTTGTGCATGCAGTAACCATGGTGATGGGTTGTGTCAGGTGATGAACAGGGTTGCCAGGTTGTAAGGGATTTCCTTTTGCTAGGACCGTATCCATGTACACATGACAGTTAATGTGATCTTATGATTTTGATCATGCCTTTAAAAGCAGCCATTTTGTAAACAATAGTACATGGACTACCTTTCAAAAGTTGTTTTTTAAAGAAACTAATACTTTTATTCAGCAGGGACACATTCATTTGATCAAAAGTGTCAGTAAGGGCATTTATAATTTATATCAGTTTTTTTTTTCTTACCTGTGAGATCTAGGACATTTATTAAGAGCATGTATAGGGTCCATTTAAAAAAAAATGTGTTGTATTTAATAACAAGGTTATTTGAGCTTTGTGGTGAAATAAAGTTTTGCATATGAAAACATTTACGATGAGTCGGCATAAATTAATCTTATTTTTAATAGGTATTTACGGATTTAACTCTGCTATAGTAAGTACATCAGCTGCAGTTCGCCAGTTCCTCATGATCAAAGACGTGTAAAATAAAATTCATGGTGGTTAGTCACTGCTTTTGAAAACTCTGAATGGACTATGATTTGTGACAAAGAAAGTACTACAAAGGAAGAGCATGTGGTAAAACTAAGAGGGTCACCAGGCACAGATTTTTGAGGTCACCCACACAAGGAGGACTGGGCAGCATCCGAGAGAAGATCATTAGTGTGTGCAGGGTGTGGTGTTCAGTTTGGAGAATTCTGGGAAGTTACTGAAACTGACTTATTTTTAACTCTTGATGTAGTTAGAAAATGCTGCACAAATCTATCCATCTATCCATCCGTCCGTCCGTCCATCTTTCTATCTATAGACATATTGGAACTAATAAGTTAGATACACTTCATTTCTATCTTTGTAACTACATTATAAGTCTCATACCTGTGTCATCTTTTAAGGCCATTTTTATGACATCATTACAAGTAGGCAAGTACCTTTCCTTTTGAAGAGGTCATGGGAAATGTCAAACAGCCGGTCCTCTTACAGCAAGGACAATCAGTATTTATAGAATGTGAAATAGGAACCATCATAACTCATGATGACCGATTTATTCTACCTCTTCAAATTGCTGCCCCGACTATCTCGTCAGCTGAAATGTTCAAGGGATATTTTAAGGCAGCCGGTGTGATGCAACGTGTCCAGAGGGGCTTAAAAAAATCCAACCTTTATAAGAGACCAGAGCAAAATCCTCAGCAGAATTTTGATTAGTTCTGGCATAAACATTTACGGATCTGTGTGCGTGCGTGTGTGTGTGTGTGTGTGTGTGTGTGGCAAAGGAAGCAGTTTGACTGGCCACAGACCAGCTACTGTTAAGCAGCCAAAGACGCTTAAACAGGGAGATCTTTGTAGCCGCCCGCTCGGTGCAGCCTGTAAGAGAGGCAGACATTTGTGTAGGTGATATAGAGGCAGTTTGTATAGTATACTTCATTTTCATGCTGTGACCTGATATTGTTAGCCATACTGTACGCTTTATAACTGTCATTACTTCTGGGATGTATCATTACTGTGCTCCAAATAAAAAATGCTTAACATTTTCGAACAGGTCAACACTTGACTGATGTTGTTTTGCAGAATGCCATCATCCACTTGACATTTCAGGAATCCTCACATAAAAGACTCTAAAATAGCTGTAACCATTATTATCAAAAGGTTTTTTTTTTGTTGTTGAGAGTTTGATAATCTAATTGAGTGAATCTCACAAAACCTTTTAAGTTTCTATCAAAAGTCATATACCGTATATATTTGAAACTTTGCTTCTATCTTTTTGTAACTACATTATGACCATAACAGACCAAAACCTTTTTGAGATTCCCCCTATTAGAAAATGAGTTTAAAAAAAAAGCTGAAAGAGTCTAATTTTGAGAAGGCTTGTAAGGCTGACTCTTTTAGGATCACGTCTTTCATATTAAAGGATTGCAGGTTACACCTCTTTCCTCTCTTTGAGTCTTCTCATCCGGTTTTCCCTTCCTCCCTCTCTCTCATTCTAAGCATAACTTAGTCACAGCTGTGCATGGAACACCAAACCTCCCTCTTTCTCCATCCCCCTTCCTCTCTCCCTCTCTCTCCCTCCCTTTCTTTCATAGTCCATCACTCTCTTCTCAGCATTATGTGGTAAAATCCTTTCAGTTTAGAGGAGTTAGTGTAGGTGTCCTCCTCTGTTCAGATCACCTCTTGGGTATGGCACATGGAATACACTCATTTTTATCAGTCAGGTCACTCTGTCACATGGGTTCAGCTTCAGGACGCTCCGAGAACTGCAAGTATTGGCTGCTGGATTTGGGTACGTTCCTCACAGGACTACAACACTGTCAGGACTGAACGCAGTCATCGTAACACAGCTTTATATAATGCAGCTATAATGCAAGAAGTTATTGAATAACTTATTTAATAAGTTAAGCGTAGGGTATGTTGATACGCAGGTTTATGTTAAGGATCACAATAGGTGATTGGTACAGAAACTTTGTCTGTTTTTATTCAATTCAAATGTGATGTGAATTTATTGGTCAATAATGTATTACTCAGCATCTGATTAGGACAAATCTTGGTCGTTGATTTATTTAGCTGGACTTTCTGTTATAGAAGTCTTTTATAGATGTTCCTGTGTCTATAGAATGTTCTTCATATTAATTCAGTTACCACAATGACACTTTATTGGAAATGTTACACCGTTTACACAGTGGATTTTGAGGGTCCGATCAGCTTTTAAAAGTTGTCTCTGACTGTCTGTTGCAGATCCAAAGTAAATAGGTCAATGACATGGCAGTACTTATTTTGCATTAAAGTTCGGGGGAACTCTTCTATGACGTTTTAATTTTTTTACTTGAAATTAATTTTGACATTTTTGGAGGCATAATTTCAAAAATTATTATTATTTGAAAAATCTAAGTCATGGTTTGACTATGCAGGTAAAAGAAATTGGTGTCAACAACTAGACTTTTTATTTGACCTTTTTTTTGACAAGGCTGATGATTAATCATTTTTATGACTGAATAATTCATGATTGTTGTCAAATACCTCAGGTCTTTATCGGGATAATTACCATGATGTATATGCTCAAATGTATTCAATGGGTTATTACTTTTTACTTAATGATTGCATTCAAAATGGAACTTTTCATAAAAATTGTGCAGACTTTTTTTTTTTTTTCAAACCATATGAAACCAACATGGTTTCAATAATGATTTTAAACTAGATTTTTCCTTCTTTTTTGTATTCATCTTGGATACTGTCATTTGTCATTGGCCCGAATATCATAGGAATAGAAATTCATGATGGGGTTTATATTTGGCTTTTGTTTATAGGCCGTTTGATTTAGATGTTACAGTATGTTGGTGTTTACATGCTCTAGGTCAGGGCTCTGCTTGATCAGTTCACCCAAAATGAAAACTGCGTCATCATTTACACACCATCAAGTTGTTCCAAACCTGTATGAATTTCTTTCTTCTACTAAACACAAAAAAGAAAATGAGTAACCAAACAGTTGATGCAACCCATGGTAAGAAAAAAATACTATGGCAGTCAATGGGGTCCCATCAAATGTTTGGTTTCCCATATTCTTCAAAGTGTGTGTGTGTGTGTGTGTGTGTGTGTGTGTGTGTGTGTGTGTGTGTGTGTGTGTGTGTGTGTGTGTGTGTGTGTGTGTGTGTGTGTGTGTGTGTGTGTGTGTGTGTGTGTGTGTGTGTGTGTGTGTGTGTGTGTGTGTGTGTGTGTGTGTGTGTGTGTGGCCTGGTAAACCCTACGTTATGGGGACAAAACGTCCCCACAAGGATGGCAATATCCGAAATTCTTGTTCGTGTGGGGACATTTTTTGGTCCCCATGAGGAAATCAGCTTATAAATCATACTAAGTGATGTTGTTTGAAAATGTAAAAATGCAGAATGTTTCCTGTGATGGGTAGGTTTAAGGATAGGGTTAGTGTAAGGGAATAGAATATACAGTCTGTACAGTATAAAAATCATTATGTCTATGGAAAGTCCCCATAAAACATGAAAAAACAACATGTGTGTGTGTGCGCGCGTGCGTGCGTGCGCGTGTGTGTGGCTGAGGAAAGAAATTCAGACAGATTTGGAACTTGAGGGTGAGTAAATGATTTCACAATTTCATATCTATCCTTTTAATAAAGATTCTCAGGCATATGCAGCAAAACTTTGTGGAACCTGTGCATGTGTTTTTGAGCGAGTCTTTGTTATTAATTCGGACATAAGCGGCTCCCAGAGAAACAGACTAGATCTTTCTAAATATTACCCATCAGTCTATGAAGTGAGAGCCTCAAAGAATGAGAGAGCATCAATCTGTAACACCTCAAGCATTCCTGTTTATTGAACTTTGGGACGGAATGCGTCTTTAAATTTTTTTTTTACGATTTCAGTGTTCAATGTTTATGTATGATTTATATCTTTGGAAAATGTACAAATCACTGTAAGGAGACTGGTTGTGTCCTCTACAGGCGACACAGGGCTCATTTCTGTGGCACTGAAGGCTCGGATTGTTCAGGTGTGAATTTAACGACACAGTTCAGGAGGAATGAATTTATAACAGAACAGGAAAAACACACCACAATCCACAACTGATATATCTAGGAACATCATATAGGAAAATTGTATTCAATTATGCTGTTGTCCGGGATATTCAGTCATTTGCTCATTAAGTTTCATCATCATAGACTTTAGTTTGCATCTCATTATTTCCTGTTGTCTTTGTTTCCTGCCATCATTAGTTAGTATTGCAATTCATCTGATCATCACACTTGTTAGTCTTTTAGTTTGTTATCAGTATGTATTTTAGTTCCTCGTTTCTCTGCCTTGATTGACGGTTATTTTTTGTGTATCAAACGCTGGGGATTTAATCAAATACTTTTATCTTCATCTGATCTTCTTCTTAGTCACTGTGATATTGACAGCTGTTATGTACAAGTAGGCACAACTTTTTCCAGGCAGAAGAATTTTTCAGAAAAGTGATGTTGTTTACTTAAAAACCAGCATGTCTGTGTTAAACTGACTTTATTTAAGGTTTATATCCTGCTGTGAAGATTAAAAATGAAGACGGTAACAAACACGCACTCGCTAAATTGTCCACAGCTGTCTGTTACTCAGATATTATCTGTTGTAGATAAACTCGCCCAAAAACCATTGCAAAAAAAAAGAAAGAACTAACTGTGATTGGTCACTTTACATGTCAGTCAGACGTAGTATAATAATAGAAGTTTTCATCACTCAGAATTGAAAGATTTTGGACTTTGTTTACCAGGTGTGTGTGTGTGTGTGTGTGTGTGTGTGTGTGTGTGTGTGTGTGTGTGTGTGTTTGTAAATACACAGAGTGCAAACTATGACAGAGGGGTCAGACCAGGCTCAGATAATATACTGTCCCTAAGGGGACAAACTACTGACGGCTGAGATTTTATGCAACATATGACAGTCAAGTTAGGCCATTTTTATTTATATAGCACTTTATACAATACAGATTGTTTCAAAGCAGCTTCACAGCAATAAACAGGAACATAGTCAATTAGGGCTGCACAATTCTGACAAAAATCATAATTGTCGATTATTGCCTTGAAATTGTAATTGCGATTATTAATTATGATTATCACAATTTACATTGAATGATTTTTGGACAGCTTTATGCCATATAGTTATATCAAAATAAACCAGCTGTTAACTTCTCCTGAAAAACGTTAATTGCTTTGGTTTCTTTAAATAATTACAATTGTAAAAAATTGTAAAATACAAGTGTATTTATATAGAGCTTTTCACAACATAAATTGCATCAAAGCAGCTTCACAGTATCAATCAAATAACGTAACAATGTTTGTTTCTTAGTGGAAAAAACATCCACGTTTGATGGGCTGATCAATGGTATTAATGCTTGGTTAATTAATTTGAATATCCCCAACTGATCAAGCCAAAGGCAACAGTGGCAAGGAACCGAAAAACTCCAAGTGACCTACTGGTGTCCTAAAACTCCATCAGGTGACTTAATGGAGAGAACAAAACCTTGGGAGAACCCAGGCTCAGTCGGGGGCCAGTTCTCCTCTGGCGTTTATGAACTAGAGGCCGGATTTACAGTAACTGTAATTTGATACAGAATTTTGTTTTATTTTATCACTTCGGGGTGGGTACGCGAACCGGAATCACAACGTTTTATCTGTAGAGTGGGAAAGGGATCCTCCATAGGGAGAGGCTAGTTGGTACTTCAGCACTGCGTTGTCATTGGGTCCAGGCAAAGCTCCTAGTCAGATCTGGATACGGCCTGGATCGGGCAGGCTGTGGGAAAACCTTGGGATAAACAAAGACACTAAAATTAGCGTAGATGCCATTCTTCTTATGATGATGTAACGAGTACATCAGGATTTAAGGGAAGTGTTCCCAGTTCCGGCTGACCTAATCTATGCAGCCTAATATTGAATTATAGAAGTCTATAATATATTATGTGTATGCTAGGTCAAAGAGATGTGTTTTTAGTCTAGCTTTGAACTGACAGAGTGTGTCTGCTTCCCGGACAATGGTTGGAAGACTGTTCCAAAGTTTTGGTGCTAGATAGGAAAAGGATCTACCACCAGCAGTTGATTTTGATATTCTAGGTATTATCAACTGGCCCGAATTTTGAGATCGCAATAGACGTGAAGGACTATAATGCGTTAAGAGCTCGCTCAAGTACTGCGGAGCTAAACCATTTAGTGCTTTGTAAGTAATCAACAATATTTTAAAATTTATACGATGTTTAATAGGCAGCCAATGCAGTGTTGACAGAACCGGGCTAATATGGTCATACTTCCTGGTTCTAGTAAGAACTCGAGCTGCAGCGTTTTGGACCAGCTGTAGTTTATTTATTAAGCGTGCAGGGCAACCACCCAGTAGAGCATTACAATAATCTAGCCTTGATGTCATGAAAGCATGAACTAATTGTTCCGCATTTGTTAATGAGAGCATATGTCGTAATTTAGATATATTTTTAAGATGGAAAAATGCGGTTTTATAGATACTAGACACGACTTTCAAATGAAAGATTGCTATCAAAGAGCACACCCAGGTTCCTAACCGACGAGGAAGACTTAAAGCAGCCATCAAGTGTTATCAAGCTATAGAAAAGCAAAGTAAAAATATAATATTATAATGTTACATTAACTAAAATTAAAACAATGGGGGGACATTTTTTTTAAATAAGCTGTAGAAATAAAAAAACACATCATCTTCAGCAAACAGAATAATGTAAGTGGACTTTTTGTAATTGTGCCTTTGAACAATTACATAATTGTGTCATCTATAATTGTAATCGTGATTACAAATTCGATTAATTGTGCAGCCCTATAGTCAATGATGCAAATTTCATCAAGAGTAAAGTGCTAAAGAGCCTACTAAGACAATAGTGGCATTTTTCAGCTCAAGTCAGTTCAGTGTTGATTCAGTTCAGTTCAATAACTGTGTAAAGTTCATCAATTGTGAAACAAGTTATATTCAGCTATAAGCAGCTCCACTGAAGGAAACAGTGTCGTTATTCATCCCGAGTCAGTTGGAAGTTATAGACTGTACGTGTATTTTTATAGTGACAGTCAATAAAGATTTATTTATCAGCTCTTGATTTTTCCTCTCCTCCCCTGAATACCGTTCATCCGAGGCCTTGAATGCGTTTCTTCTGCACATCAATAGACTTGAAAAGAATATCTTATGCAAGCTTTATGTAAGGACATTCTCTCTGAGGAGCAAAGCAAGGTCTTTTAAGAGGGCTGAAAACAAAAACCCCTCTGAAGTGAAAAGTAGAGCTATGATTTTATGTATAAACCCTCTCAATAAACCCCAGAATAACTGACAATTGATCAAATATACTTTATATCATTTTAGTTATTAAGTGCATTAATTATATTTGTTTATTAGTTATAGTTATTATAGTTATAATACAGTAAACTGTGGTACCATGACATTGCAGTGATTCTGTTTTGAGAAATATTTAGACAAAGACATTTGAATATTTTTATATGTGGTTTCAATTGTGTTATACAACAAAATAAATGGCATTTATTTAAAATAGATAAATGAATACAAAAAGCGCGCTTTTTCAAGCTAAATTCCCCAAATAGAATGTTAGGTTTTAAATTCTAAAATAATCTATGATGTAGCCTATTGATACAAAATTTGGAAACAACCTTCTCGTTTTGATTTACTTTTTTTTTTTTTTACTTTTTTTTTTTTTTGATTTAGATTATATCACTGACTTCTACTAAAACTATCCTTGCCATGCAAAAATAAGTAGTTAATTTATTTAGTCAATTATGAAAACAATTTAAGAGCGTATCCACTTAATAATATGGTATACCAATGCTGTTGTTGAATTCTTTGTTTTGATTGACATTATAGGTTCATTATTTTATGACTACACAGCTATAAACTCATGTTAGTTGGGATCAAAGTTTTTCAAAACACTGACTATATTACATGCAAGGAATGTAAACGCTCGCTCTCTCTCTCTCTCTCTCTCTCTCTCTCTCTCTCTCTCTCTCTCTCTCTCTCTCTCTCTCTCTCGCTCTCGCTCTCTCTCTCTCTCTCTCTCCCTCTCTACCTCTCCTAAAGACACGCTCTCAGTGTCCAGCAATGAAGGAGGACTTTCGGGCAGCGCCACACTGCAGCCGGGTCATTTGCAGAGCTCTCCTGGACCCAGACGGCCCGGAAATACTCTGCGCAAGTGGCTGACCAGTCCCGTCAGACGACTCAGCAGTGGCAAAGCAGACGGCCACGTAAAGAAACTCGCACACAAGCACAAGAAGAGTCGAGATGTTCGCAAGAACGCAGACCCCGGCTCAACGAAAGACTCAGATGACAGTGCCGCCACACCACAAGATGAGACCATAGAGGAGGTTGGTGACCAGAAAACCAATAGAATAGCACACACAAACCTATTACTTTTGTCAGGTGTGTTAGCTTGATGAGCGAATCAGTAAAAAAAAAAAAAAAATCTGCATTGATTTTGTGTATCTATGTAATATATACATTCATGTGAATCATTTGAAACTTTGGGGTCAGTTTTTTTTTATTTTTTTTATTTAAGACATTAATACTTAATATATAAATAAGCTTACATTACAAAAATATTTCAAATACATTTTTTCTTGAAATTTTTCTATTAGGATTTCCAAACACACACACACAGACACACACACACACACAAAAAAAAAAACATTAAGCAACACAATCGTTTTCAATTGTGGTAATTATAATAAATGTTAATCAAACACCAAATCAGCATATTCAAATTATTTTTTTAAGGGTCATGTTACTAAAGACTGTTGTAATGGCTGCTTTGTAGCTTTGCCATCACATTTTAAAATACAATAAAATAGTAAGTGGTAATTTTGATTAAAATAAATGCAGGCTTCGTAAGCATATAAAATACTTTTAAAAACATTAAAATATAGACCCCACACTTTTGAACGGTATGTTCAATTATCTATACAATTGTTTACTTTAAAAAAAGTTTGCAACAGTAAAAAGGGTTAATCCAGTTTGCAGACAAGTAAATGTCTGGTAGTTAGTTAGTTTCCACTCCTATCCTGGTAAATGCATTTGAAACGTTAATGAAGTAAAATGCAGAAGGCAGAAGTAAATGTAGCATACTGTCTGTTTTTAAGTGTTGCGCTGTATGATTTGTAACTGTCTAAGTGTTATTTATGTCTTGTGGTTTCCAGTGTAGTGCAGTTATAAATGCAGTGCAGCGCTTCCGCTATTTCGGTATAAAAATGTGCCGCAGCTGCCAAGCTGTTTCATAGCTTAACAATGTTTATCGCGCTTTATTTCTTTCTTTCTGTTTCTCTCTCTTCTGCCCTCACAGAGGATGAGAAATGAGGGCTTGAGCAGTGGCACTCTGTCTAAGTCTTCCTCCTCAGGGATGCAGAGCTGTGGTGAAGAGGAGGGAGAGGAAGGGCCAGACTCGGTTCCCCTGCCACCCCCTATGGCCATCCAACAGCACAGTCTTCTGCATCAGGACTCCCAGGAGGACAAGGTAACCAAAGTCGCCAAATCAACATGGATGGGTTTTGATATCCATTTTGATTTGAGATTACATTACTTTTTTTGAAACCTGCTATTTTGAACTAAACGAAGAAAATCGTTTTTCATAAAATCAACATGAAATCTTATTTGGCTCTTTTACATACTTAAAACACGTTCTTGGTCTTATCATGCACGATTCATAAGTGCATGTTTTAAAAAAAAATTATATATATTTGTTTTACAGATATATATATACAGATTTATTTTACAGTGTCCTTGTTACATATATAACATGTACTTACCATAGTAGTAACAGCAAATTATGCATAATTACATGCAATTTACCCTCAACCAAATCCTAATCCTATAGTAAGTACATGTAGTTGCTTAATATTACTCAGTACTTAAATATAGAATTACACTGTAACAATGACACCTTAAAATAAAGTGTAACCAAAAAAGTCTTGCATCAAAATGAAATGTAAATGTAACTTGCTCCACCGCTCCGATTCAATACGACATTGCGTTTTGGCTGATGTCACCTAGTGTCAGTGTGGTCAAATCCACAATATTATTGATTTGCCTGCACAGACACTATTGGTTGAGAACTGAACTGAGCTGGACGATAACATCACGTTTTCTGCAGAACCGCTTTATAGATGAAATTAACCCATTTAATAATTGATGATCTGACTGAACTGACTTCAGCTGAATAATATTTTTGCTGTACAACCGAAATGACATTTTTCCGGTCATCACTGTAAAACTTCTTTGAAACAATCTGTATTGAATAAAGTGCTATATAAACAAAGGTGACTTGACTTGACTTGACCTGACCAAGGCTGTGCAGGCTAAGTCTGTATTAACTAACAGCCGAATAGGCTACTGTTGTACATCTTACGAATAGTTAATGCAGTAATTTAATGCAGATTCATGTTATAGCAAACAAAGGGGGTAACACTTTATTTTACAGTGTCTTTGTTAGATGTAGTTACTATAGTAATTACTATAAATTGTGCTTAATCACATGAAGACTACCTAAAACCACATCCTAACCCTAACACTATAGTAAGTACATGTAGTTAATAATTATTATTACTCAGTACTTAGATGTATAACTACACTGTAACACAGACACTTTAAAATAAAGTGTAACCGATAGTTTAAAAACTATATTACCATTGGGATACAGTGAGATGCGCTTGAGGTTGAAGGTTAATTTCCTATTTCGCATAGAAATGTTTCACATTATGAAAGTAGAATGTGTTGCAAATGCCATTTCATATTGACTTTAACCTATGGTAATGATAGCTTAGAAGAAGACCAGTGAGGTCTCTGCCAGGCATCTCTAACTGCTGTCTGTTTTCTCTTTGTTTCTTAATGTTCTCCAGCATTATGTTGATTTCTGTTCTGCCTCTGTTTTGTCTCAGTTTCCTTATCTCTCTATGTAGTCTTCTCTCCTCCAGCCGTCTCCTGTTATTTCCTTCTATTCAGTCTTTTTTTTACTTTTATACCTCATCCTTGCCTATTTTCCTTCTTGTTGATTAATTTGTCTGAATACTCCACACGTCCTCAGTTGTGCTTTGCCAGAACTTGAGGCACAGATTCAGTAGCATTCTGACTTCTGCCTGATATAGCCTGTAAAGAGTCCTTCTGTCCGTGACCTTCATGTGCTTTTAATGGAGTATTTGTGTGTACGATCACATGTGGTGGGCCATGTATGCACTTACTCTTTACCCAAAACAACCCAAATCTTCCAAACCAAAGTTCCTACTTCCGTTCCCCCCATATTAGCCCCTACCACTCTGAAATCAGCCCCCGATTGGCTGGCGAATCCAGAAACCACACTCATTACCATATTTGGAATGGAATGTTTCCGCCTTCAGTGTCAGAACACTACAATGGTGAGCATCGTTGCAGATTCACATAATAAATCAATATTGAAGTCTAGTCAATTATGTAACTATAACCCAAAAGGGAAGTCACTCCTATTAATAAACTAGTCCTCATGAGGGAAAAGACAGGTAGGGCATTTAACATGCAAATTAGACCACTTAGTTAACCACCAATAAATAATCAATTGATGAGTAAGCGGTATATCCCTTTTGAAACAAGAAAAAAAACAAAGTGGAAACAAGCCTAAGGTGGTAGTCTTGCTGTTTCCCAACCTGACCAAAATTGTTTGATAATTTATTTTCTTTCTTTTGTGATAACAATTATGATAGTCCTACCTTTGTGAGATTCTAGATATTCACTTGTTTTCTTTTTTACATAGGCTACCTCTCGTCTGTCTGGACGTCCCAGCAGTTCAGAGACACCGAGTGCAGCTGAACTGGTCAGCGCTATTGAGGAACTCGTCAAGAGCAAAATGGTAGGAGATCACAGTCCATCTTTTCACATTGAATATGTTTGTATCGTCCACTAAATTCTTTTTTCCCTCTCAGAGTCTGGAGGACAGGCCCAGTTCTCTCCCTGTTGAGAAAAGAGATAGCAGTAGTCCTTCCTGCATCCCATCGGATAACTCCTTCCTGTCTTCCTCCTCTCCCATCGATGAGATGGACGAACGCAAGACTGGCTTCCTCAAGAGACGACAGTGCGTCCCTCTCTTATTTTCCTCAGATATTTCCTCTTTATAGTTATTGTTCTTGGTGTAAACTTAAGACAGCAGCAAAATCGAATCTCTTGTGTGGAATCTTGTAAGTGACTGACTTGGAATATGAATCACATCAAGGCTTCATCTCTCAACACAAGTGTTGACACTTTTACCTCTGCACAAAAGTTTTGCAGATAGTAGCATAGAAGTTTAAAAAAAAAAAGCAGGAATGGAACATGAATAAATGGCAAAAAGAGCAAAAGAAGATGAAAGAGGTAACGAGTTTAGGACAGAAAAGAGTCGCACCGACTTGATACATCAAAGAAAGTAAAAATAACTCTTTAGACATGAGGGACTCGTTTTATGGCTTCTTACTGTCTTGGTATGCTCTTGTTGAATTAAAGTAGTTCAATGACTAATTTAAGATAGGTGCAGGATCATTTAGAATATTGGTTGTACATGATATATCATGCAAATTGCCTCGTAATTATTGTGTTTGCTTTAAGAGGTCAGTGGCAAACTGGGTCAAAGCTATAGTCTGAACTTTGAGCATCACATTATAATGCTTTACATTGGGTTTAGTTAGCTGTAGCTTGAAGAATTGTTCCATAGAGTTCAATGTATTGAGGAACATTAGCTACAGTATGTTTCCATCCAAAGTTTAACTATTTAACTCGCACGCAAAATTGGAATATCACATAAAACATTTGCGAATAAAGCACAGCGAGTCGAAGGGAACAAAATCGTCTCTTCCTGATAAACTGGCACTAAATATCATGGTTGCTCTACGTGTACTTACAGTGTACTTACCTTAGAAATTACTGGGTAATATAAGGTAACTACATGGGTTAAGGCAGGGGTCGGCAACCTATGGCATGCGTTACAACACTGGTAACACTACAACACGTGCGTAACAACACACGCTGAGGGTTAATCGCTGGCACGTGAGCAAAAGTGAGAGAGATGCATGTATTTCATTCAGATAAAGTACCTCGTACCTGCATACAGATGTACATTTTAAGGGTAATCATTCCTCATAGTAACACAGCTTGTTATATTAAGGAGTTATTCAAAGTGTGAGAATTAAACTGCGCAAGTCAATAAAAGCACGCTGCTCTGACAAACCATTAGCACGACCACTACGTATCACGCACACACAAGTTACTAACAGACGCCGAACAGCTTGTTCAGCTGAACATAGTCAATGCTATAAATGTCATGTGAAAGGGTGCATAGGCAGCATTGATTCCTGTAGAGCACTATAATTAGCATCAAAAAATACATAGCACACTCAAATATTGATTTCTTAATTAGAAATATTTTTACAGATTTCTTTTCACGTCACCTGGTTTTTGGTTTAAATATAAATGTCCTAATGTCTTTTTTTCCCCCAGTTATATTCTGCTGGAACTGGTCGAGACAGAGAGGGACTACGTGAGAGACCTTGGTGCAGTCGTGGAGGTGGGATTATATTCTGTTCTTTTAACAAACACCGCACTGAGATCACTATGGTGACCACTTGTAACCGAACACATTAATTCAAGTAAACACAATCGGCAGCTGCTGTCAGGGTTAAGTTCTGTTTGTTCAGTAGTCTATATCTATTGAGGGCTTACACAGCTTGTTCTGAATTGATCACATGACTGTTAGGAGTGTCTCTCTGAAAGGAAATGAGATTGGTTTGGATTTACTGCTAATTCAGAATGAAGGCTCAGTGTGATCACGTGTTTTATCTGTCACTGTCTACATGTTAACTGTACTCATTTGTTCTGGCACCTGCAGGGCTACATAAGCAGGATGAAGGAGGAGGGTGTACCCGACGACATGAAGGGCAAAGATAAGATTGTGTTTGGGAACATTCACCAGATTTATGACTGGCATAAAGAGTATGTGAAAATGATTCACTCTCAAATACCATATTAAGACCCTACTTTAATTTTCTGGAATTGATGTTAATGTAAACCTATGCTTTTTGTAGCTTATTTCTTAGTGAACTGGAGAAGTGCTTGGAGGACCCTGATAGGCTCGCACCCCTATTTATCAGACAGGTATGATGTGATTTCACTCTTACTAAAGCCCTTTTCGACATTCGCATTCGGAGGGGATTAGATTTCTCAGAGGACCGTTGAGTTTACAGAAAAACAGTTGTTCATTTGCCATTTTGGTGGAATTTTTAAAAAGATTGTGAGATAAACACAGACTTGGTAGATTCAAGGGGGGATTAAAATCGCAAAGTACAGTGTAACACAAATTTCTCTATGTCCCCCTGGAAAACTAGTCCCGTCCGAATAGTGCTTAAGACAACTACAATTGCACCTGTGTTAAATTCAAAGGTGAAGTGTGTATTTTCTGTTCCACTACACAAAAGATTTTCTCAAACACTTCTTTCATCTACTATTGGTCAGCTAAACTGATAGTCCCGTCCCTAACTTACATAACTGGTTGAGCCAATGTTGCTGAGTCATTTTGGGGGGTGGTTCCCAAAACCACCGTTAGCCAACTATGTATGGTTGCAATTTACTTCGTTACCATCGTAGATTAACGGTTTTGTGTTTCATGAAACTATAGTTCAAATGAACATTCGCAAACAGCATCGCAAACTTTCGCGAACTACAGCTCTGATTGTCATGTTCTTTGTTGGTTTTATTTCCTGTACTCTCAGTTTGTATGTTCTTATTTCCTGTGTTAAGTTCCTGTTCCCTTTCAAGGGTACTTCGAGCTGCGTCAAACGCTGTGGGAACGCCCCTGCGTTGTGCGTCATGAAGCACGTATGGAATCAGTCCAATAGAGAGATGAAACGTCATAGGCGGGTGACGTCATCGACCAGGAACTATAAAAGCACCCCAAAACACAAGCGCATTAGCTTCTGTGCCTTCAGTCGCGCTACATGTGAATCTGTCCCGGTTTGATATTGTCTGTCCTACATACTCTGCACCACACAAACAATTTATACATATATATTTATATATATATATTTGAGAGAATGGCGAACGAGCAGCAATTTAAGAAGTGTGTTACTCCCTGCCCGTGCTATTTAACGGGTGGGGATACACACGTTCTTTGTGTTGTTTGTTTGGGAGTGCAGCATGCGAGGGAGCTGACTGTGAGCATTGCGAGCGTCTGCCGTTAAGGACGCTCCGCTCCCGCCAAGCGCTCTTTGAGGAGAGCGGTTCGTTGCGCGCTCCCCACGGTTCGGGTCCCGCTTCTGTTGAGGCAGAGCGGCGGCGCTTATCGAAGGGGATCGCAGATGGATCTCTCAGCGGGGGTTGAGACGGGCGCTGCCTTATCTCTCCCTTCACCTGTGAGATCCAGTGCTTCAGTCCCGAGTTCGGAAGCACGCGCTGCGGTTTCTTCCGCTCGGGTTGAGGCACCAACACTGCAGCTATCCAGTTCTGAGGAGCTGGATGTTGTCAGTGTTGAGGGAGAGGTGGAGGATTCGCCACCCCACACTCCCGAAAGTGATGAATTAATGGAGGTATTGACTAGGGCTGTTGATAAACTCAGTATTGAGTGGCCAGTGACTAGAGAGGAGTCTGTTTCTAGATCTAAATTAGATGAAAGATGTTTGCCGTCACGTGTGCAGCCTCCACGCTGAGGTGTCGAGATCGTGGAAGAAACCGGTTTCATATAGAATATTTAGTCCCCAGACATCTACATATTCTAATATAATGGGGGCTAAATTTTATGGTTATGGCGCTTTGCCTCGCGTGGAAGAGACGCTCGCGAGCCATCTCTCTCCCGAGGCGGCGTCATCTTTTAAAACACCGGTATTACCCACCAAGCCCCTCAGAAATACATCTGCTTTGGTAGGTAAAGCGTATTCGGCTGCAGGTCAGGCTGCATCATGCCTGCATACAATGTCAATCTTGCAGGCATAACAGGCTGACCTACTAAAGGACGTGAGTGAGAGTGAGGAAGTCAGTACTGACGTAGTTCGAGAACTGCGTCAGGCTGCTGATTTATCCCTGCACGCCCCCAGAGAATCGGCCAAGCTAGTGGGTCGATCTATGGCAGCTCTGGTGGCCGCAGAAAGACATCTTTGGTTAAATCAAACTAATATGAAAGAGAAAGAAAAAACTTTTCTTTTAGATGCTCCTCTCTCTCCTTCGGGGTTATTTGGCGAAGCTGTTAATTCTGTTATGGACAAATTCCAGGAAGAGAAAAAACAAGCTGCAGCTTTCAAAAAATTTCTCCCGTTAAAAATTCACGCCTCTGGGGCTGCTGGGCGGGAGCAGCCCCGGCTGTTTACAAGCTCATCCCATAGAGCGCAGCAGAAGCAGAGTGTCGCGTCTCGTGCTCCCCTGCTGACAGTGGGCTCTCAGCCGAAGCCTTCTAGCAATAGGCCTGATCTGAGGACAGTGTTATTGTCTAAGAAGGCTTCGGCTAAGAAGAAGTCCTGACGCCGAGGCGTTCAGGATGTTGAGGGTCCCCACCGAGGCGGAAAGGAGTTCACCTCTCTTTACGGTGCCCATTCTTCCTCGGTGCCCTCAGGGGGCCGTTCTGCCAACCCCGCCTTTATGCCGGGGCGTAGACGGTCCCAGCGAGCGCTTTCCCGAGGGACGCTCGCTCCCTCTGAGGAGGGTTTCAGAGCAGTCAATATGACCTAGACCTAAGCTCTACCCCTGGGGCACAGGTGCTCTCGTCCTCTGTGCGCTAGTCTCACATGGCGGTCATTTGGTCCTATGGCGACGTGGGTATTCGCGTTCCCACAGCGTTTGACGCAGCTCGAAGTTCCCTTGAAAGGGAACGTCTCGGTTACGTATGTAACCCTATTTCCCTGATAGGGAACGAGACGCTGCGTCGTTCCGCCATACTCCCGGCACTCCCGTTAGCGCTCCTTCAGGCCTATCAGAAGCTAATGCGCTTGTGTTTTGGGGTGCTTTTATAGTTCCTGGTCGATGACGTCACCCGCCTATGACGTTTCATCTCTCTATTGGACTGATTCCATACGTGCTTCATGACGCACAACGCAGGGGCGTTCCCACAGCGTTTGACACAGCGTCTCGTTCCCTATCAGGGAACTAGGGTTACATACGTAACCGAGACGTTTTCTTTGTTTCGTTAGTTTCCATTGCTAGTTTGTTTCTATAGTTACTAATAGTTTATTTAGTATGATGATTAATGATAATGGTTCTGACTTCAGTGTCTGAAATTTTGTTTTGACTACAGGAACGAAGACTCCACATGTACATTGTGTACTGCCAAAACAAGCCCAAATCAGAGCACATTGTTTCAGAGTACATTGACACATATTTTGAGGTAAGACTCAAGTCACTGTCTGCATCCTGCCTGACATTTTAAACATGAGCCATGAAAAGTGAAAAAGACTCATAACCACACTCATTTTTCTTTGTATCTTCATCAGGATTTAAAGCAGAGGTTAGGCCACAGGCTACAGATCACAGATCTACTGATTAAACCAGTGCAGCGGATAATGAAATACCAGCTTCTGTTGAAGGTCAGGCAGGGAAATTGCAGAAGCAATGTAGCCATCCTTTCTAGTATTACTGACCCATACAGTCTCATCATACTTATGTGAAGCATGGATGATCTTTAAGAAAATATATTTTTCTTGTTTTATTCTGACATCCTTGTTCTGATTGCATAATTTTAGGATTTCCTTAAGTTCTCCAAAAAGGCTGGTTTGGACACTGTAGAATTAGAGGTAAGTGTATTTGTTAAGACATGGGTTAGTATTTAACTTTAAAAAAAAAAAAACTAGCAACACCCGAGCAACGACCCACTACACCTTAGTAATACTTTGGCAAATTTTACACAAGCAAGCACCAATCATGTTTTCTTCAGAAAAATGTAAAAAATTTAGTTGTTAACATTGCTGTATGCTCTCTCACAGAAAGCGGTAGAGGTGATGTGTGTTGTTCCTAAACGCTGCAATGACATGATGAATGTTGGACGCCTCCAAGGATTTGATGTAAGATGAATTTTCTTTTTTACAAACAATTATGAGCATGTAGTTGGGAAGTTAAAAGAACTGCCATGAACAGTTGTACATAAATTAGCAGTAGTTCCTTTAATTCTGATTCAGCTAAAAGGCAACAAATCAAACCAAGAATGGCAGTGAATTTTCATCATTCCCTGGAAAGAGTTTAGATGCCTGCCAAAATTCCCATTCCAAGCAACTAAAACACTGACCTCGCCTCCAAATAAAAAACATGGGCGCATCACACAATATTTTGAAATAGACTGCATAGAGAGTCTTGTTGTGAATGTTTATTATGAATGTAACTTTTCTGTGGACTGAACATTGTTTATTTTATGTTTTTGTTCAGGGTAAAATTGTAGCCCAGGGCCGACTGATTCTCCAGGACACCTTTATGGTCTCAGACCAGGACGGTGGTCTCCTTTCTCGCATGAAGGAGAGGCGCATCTTCCTCTTTGAGCAAATAGTTATCTTCAGTGAACCTCTGGATAAAAAGAAGGGCTTCTCTATGCCAGGTTATCTGTTTAAGAACAGCATAAAGGTGTGTAGACAGAACCACTGCTGTTGAAAACTCTGTGCTCAAGACACAGCATAGCAACTAAAGACATATAATTTATCTCTCTCTCTACTCTGCAGGTCAGTTGGTTGGGTCTAGAGGAGAGTCCTGACAATGACCCTTGTAAGTTTGTTTTGACCTCAAGGTCATCGACTGGCAGTACAGAACACTATGTCCTCCATTCCTCTAACCGGATGGTTTCCCAGGCCTGGATCCAGCAGATCAGCAGCATCCTGGAAAACCAGAGAAACTTCCTCAATGGTAATGCAATTTTACCGTTTCCAACAAAGGAGGTTATTGGTTAAATATCTGTAAACCAAACGGTTGTTGGTGTTAAGCCCAAGATCTTAACCTCAAGTTGGTCCTGTGGGATTGTTCCTGTAATATGTTTACTATATGTTGCTTTAGACCAGGGGTATCCAATCCTCCTTCTGGTGTGCCAATGTCCTGCAAAGTTTAGCTCCAAGCTGCCCCAAAACACATTGATTCGCTGTGTTAGGTGTGTTTAAATAGGACTGGAGCTAAACCCTGTAGAATAGTGGACCTCTGGGAGCAGAATAGGACAGGATAGAACATTTTCGAGAACATTCAGACATGAAAATGTATTTGATGATTGAGTTATAGTATTTCTGTCAGGACCACTATCGTCAAATACGATTGACAATTCGCATACATTTTGGATTGGCGGTATGGTTCCGTTCTGGGCAAGAACTCCCTGCGCATCCATGCAGCCTAACGTGGATAAGAGCAGGGAGAGCAGCAACAACCCCCTTTAGGGTAAACAGATCAGAACCAACATGAATGAATGCAAATATATTTAATTCAAGATTTATAGTACAACATAATTTGAGAATTTATTCTGATTCAAGGGGAAACAGAATGCCAAATCCTGACTGACCAGAGGAGGAGCTGGGGATGGAGGAGGGTAATTGGCTCCTGAGAAACGCGATAGCTGCTGATAATACTGATGAGCTTATATATGTACACGGTGATAGGCGTCGTATTCCTATAGGTAGATGTGGATGAGCTGATGATGCGAGCTTGCCTAACGTGACCTGCCAGAACTGACGCTATGCTTGATTTAACCTAACTTGTCTCTTGTTGTCCACTCAGCACTGACTTCACCCATTGAATACCAACGGAACCATGTTGGAGCAAGCGGTCTTGGAGGACCCAGCAGCAGTGGACTTCCAGGGGGTAGCAGCAGCTCTTCCATGGGTCCTGGCTGTGGCTCCCGATCCCGAGCTTCTCGAATCCCTCAACCTTCCTCTCGTCTCCCTCAGCCTGTGCAGCACCACCACGCCCCCACCCCAGATGACCGCACTTCAGGTACGTGCCCTCTTCCTGACCAGGACCTTAACGGTGAGGTCCCTAGGATGCGGGTCCTGGAGAGCCCCTTGAAGGAGCTACGCGAGGAAGCCCAATCAGGGACACCTATTCCAAGAAATCCAGTTGCGTCCCAGTCTCTCACCCTAACGAAGCCTCGTCTAAGAGTCCCGTCACCCATTCTCTCCCCCTTGAACCCTCAGAACTTTACACCTTTCACACCAGGCATCCAAGCCCAGAAGGGTTCCCCTTTTTGGGTCTCGATGCCAGCTTCTCCCACTGGCAGGCCTGGCTCTTACACAGAGCAGAGTGACACGTTAAGTCGCAACCAGTGTCAGACTCGCAGGCACTCTGCCCACAGTAAGGAGTTGGACCGCATCAGTACTTGCTCCTCCACCAGTGAGCAGTCCCTGCACTCCACTCACAGCAATGGGGTAAGAGCCAAACTCTAGCTCCTGGCTTCAGTGAGGCCTAGTCCTGCTTCACCTCCACCTCCAGCTTCATACTAACCCGCTGGGGTGTGTAATTGTACCTTGTCCTGGAACTAAAAGAGGATTCTCACAGGCTGTTGTGGATATTAACTGGCCTGGTTTGACTGTGCTGAGCAACTAACAATGTACACTTTTAAGCAGGATAACTTCTCAAGAGTTTCTCAGAAACTCGATGCATCCATTCACTATCTCTGCTGATTCTATCTGCTTTGAACTGGTAGTATTATTATTTTTCCTCAACTGCCCGTGAAGAATGCCTAATATGCAAGCTTTGGGAGCACGTAAACCAGCCAACTAACAATTACTAACACATTTTTTTTTCTTTTTAACCTGCTTACGGCTTTTTAGACAGATGTAAAAAATATATTTAAAAAAATATCCCGATAAAATCCTCTGCAGACTTATTTCTGATTTATACAAGAACATATCAAAAGGTTTGTTCTTTTTTTTTAAATAGCAAATAGGCTTTAGTTACGTCACAGCCATGAACAGTGATTTACTAGTTGCAGGTCAGAAGCAGGCAGTATTTGAGGTAGAGATATGTTCTCATTCTACATAGTATTTTATTTGACAAACAAATGTGGGTACTCCCAAAGTGCAGAATGAGTCATTAATATAGGTTGTCTGTTTCCTGAAAGAGAAAGATTGTACTGTTAAATTTGTATATCTGTTCGAATATATTTTGTCAACTTTTAGGAGTCCACTAGCATATAGATGGTTACTAAGTTAAAAGACATGGACTAAAAGCCACAAAACTCCAATATTGATTTCATGTTGTCTTGAAGGGTTAGATTTCCTCTCCTAACCAACTGAACTTTAAGGGTAATCACACTGACAGTAATTTCCTGCAACAAAGAGGCCAGAAGTTTCATTAATTCAAGTTTCAAGATTCATTTCTAATGAGTAGGTGATTAGAAGCAACATGAGCGGAAAAAGATAGATGGCGATACAACAAAGTTCAACATGTTCCAAGTTCCAACGACTATCAGTAGGAGCATAGACATTGTAACCAACAGTACAGCGTCTGGGCAGCAATTTTAAGTGTGAACTGTCAGTGTGAACTACTCTTTAGTGTATCTTGAAAGAGGTTCTTGTAACTAAAATATTTTGCTTTATAATATTTTCCTTGAACTGCTCTCACTTGCTTCATTCATGCTCTCTTAAATGTCCAGCCTACTAAATGTTTCAACACATTTCACATACAAACATAGTGAATAAAATGTAAATCATGTCAAATGTGTGGTGTTACGCTGACGTTTTGCTTATGTATGTGCTCTCAGAGTGAAAGCAGCAGCAGCAGCAGTGTGTCGACCATGTTGGTGACCCAGGACTATGTGGCTCTAAAGGAGGATGAGATCAGTGTATATCAAGGAGAGGTTGTGCAGATATTGGCCTCTAACCAGCAGAACATGTTTCTAGTTTTCCGTGCCTCGACAGAACAAGGCCCAGCAGCTGAGGGCTGGATCCCCGGTTATGTTTTGGGTCACACCTCCACCATCATTCCCGACTACCCCGACGGAACCCTCAAGTGAGGATTGGTTATTATTAGTTATTTATTACAGATGGACTAAGTAGTCAGATCTAGGATGAAGAAGCACCATATGGTTTGACTTTTTTTTTTATGCACAATGTCAGCAATGTAATGTTTACATTACCAGGGGTAACCTTAGCCGTACTATTGGCACACGGAGGCGTAGTCACTGTCACGTAAGCCATAAAAGTAAAAAATTAAATAGAATGGGTGCAATAATTATTTAGTTTATTCTAGAAATAAAAAAGTAAATCACTTCATTCACTTGTTTCAGCCACAGAATAACATTTTAAAAGATAATTCACGTAATTCTGACTTTATGACTCGCAATTGCGACTTTATATCACAATTCTGAGATAAAAGTCAGAATTGCGACTTGCGAGATATAAACTCTCAATTGTGAGAAAAAAAGTCAGAATTGTGGGATAAAAAGTCGCAATTACCTTTTTTTATTTTTTATTCTGTGGCGGAAACAAGCTTCTTTAGATATTTGCTTTATACAAATAAATACAATAAATTGTATTTACTCCCATACAAATAAATGGTATGAACTAACATGTCTCCTAGAGGTCACCAATAAGTCGCCTTTATTACTACTATTATTATATTATATTATATTATATGCTTTATACATTTACAGCAAAATCAGAGTACAAGCAGTTGTAGCTTAAAATTAAAAAGACAAACCAAACAGTAGATAAATATGAATATTTATTAATGAACCATGCTGAAAATCAGGTTATTTTAAAAATATTGTTAGCCAATACTAACTTGAGGTAATTTTTAAATATAAGTTCAAGTATTTTCATTCAATGAACTAGTTAGATTATATTTGATGGGAAAACAAAAGTGATGTTCAGAACATGGTAATTATGATAGTGGGAAGCGATGCCCCCGGTGGCGTTTTCAAACACAGACTTGGTCTGTGACATTTTCAGAATGTCATTCTGAAAATGTAATTATTTTTTCCTTAACATGTACTCCTAACTACAGGCATTACTATTCTCATTCCATACAACTGTGATGTTCTGCAAAACAACAAGCTTTAAAACACTTTATTTTTATTACTGCTGAAAATTAGATCACTTACCGTGAAATCGGTTTTCTCTCAGGTATGTCGTCAGTGTAAAATACATAATCTTGTCAAGATAGTCCATAGCAACAAGAAAAACGTATCTTGACTCCATCTAGGGGTTATTATATTATATTATAGTACATGTTATTTTAAGGTTACAGTATTTACAGTTTAATTACACAAATGTATTAAAACATATTTAAGTACATGTACTTACTATAGGGTTAGGGTTTGATTAAGGGTTAGTTGCTTGTAATTATGCATAATTCACTGTTATTACTATAGTAAGTACATGTAACGTGTAACTACGTCACCTTAATATAAAGTACTATTATATTATTTATATTATATTATAGCAGTTGCATTTTAAAATAATGGGTCTTGTTGCAACAAAACCTCAAAACCCATCATCCTTCTGTAATATATTTCAAAATTGAACAGGATACACTGCATCGTCAGTTCCACTTCGAAATGGAAATAAAAAGAGGATTCATTTATTTATTTATGAATTAATAATTATTAATAATGAATTTATTTTCATTAAAATTGTGATGCTTTTGAGTAATGTGCACTGATGAATTGCCACAATAAAACAAAGAATGTGTATTAAGTATGTAAACAGGTTCATGTTGAGTGCATGTTGACCTTTAATTTACTACAAATGATGTAAGTGCGAAAACATCTGCACTAGACCACAACTAGACCACAATTTTTAATAGGATATTGACGTCTTGTTTGTTGTCTAATATTTATAGTCGAACTGAATTCGATGTCTCAAGAACAGTGCTATTATTTTCATACAGGAAGTCCTCGTCATGGCACACAGCTCTCCGCATCAGACGAAAGTCCGAAAAGAGAGACAAAGAGGGCAGAAAAGAGAACAAACCAGAGAATGGCTTTCGCAAGTCTAGAGATGGACCCGCCAATAAGGTTTCTGTAAAGGTACTGCTTTAACAGTCTGATTCATTATGCAATTCATTTCATGGTTTTGACAAATTATGAAACATAACATTGTTGCTTTTTTTTCAGCTTTTGAATCCCAACTACATTTATGATGGTAAGTAAGAATATTGCCCTTTCGTTCTTGGAAATCTCTCTGAATATATTGAATCAGTTCATGTGTCATAAGGAAACCGCCATATGACTGTGTGTTTCTGAATTGCTGGTAGCAGTTCCCCCAGAGTTCTTGGTCCCCCTGTGTGAGGTGGTGTGTGACAGGGGTGACAGTGTTACTCTCCGCTGTAAGATCTGTGGGCAGCCCAAAGCCTCGGTCTGCTGGAGAGGGCCTGACCAGAGCACTCTCAGCAGTGGTGGAAGATACACACTCACACACAGGTAACCAGTGCTCAGACACCATCGTGCGTGCCATGCTGTTATTCAGACTGCAGGTGGCGCTTTTGCTTTGTTTTCTGATGGAATGTATTGTGAGAGATGAACAGTCATTTTGCTAGTTTCATTTGAACTGTTTACTGAAAGAAACTTGTGGTACGTGCTAAATATTCCCGTGCAGTTGTCTTCATGTTGGTCATTGAGTGCATTTGGTAATTTGAACTAAAACAAATTAATTTACTTTTCTTTTTTCTTTTTTTTTACAATTTGTCATTGATGTCAGTTAAACAAAATGGTAACACTTTACAATAAGGTTCATTAGTTAATGTATTAACTAACATGAACTAACAAAGAGCAATACATTTCATACTGTATTAGTTAATCTTTGTTAATGTTAGTTAATAAAAAATACAGCCATTCATTGTTCGAGCATGTTAGTTCACAGTGCATTAACTAATGTTAACAATTACAACCTTTGATTTTAACTTATTAGTAAATGTTGAAATTAACATTAACTAAGATTAATAAATGCTGTAGAAGTATTGTTCATTCATAGTTCATTTTAATTTAAGGTAGTTAACTTATGTTAGCTAGTGAACCTTATTGTAAAGTGTTGACAAAATTAGTCTCTCGATTTGGAACATAGACTATTTTCTTTGTGAGTAAAATTCCTGATTAGAATTTTTAAATTGTATAATTAAAATGTCGAAAAGTAGGTGCACTAAATATCAAATCTTTAAGGAATAGTTTAAGGAAAAATTATCCCATAATTTACTCACCCTCAAGCCTTCCTAGGTTTATATGACTTTCTTCTTTCAGCCAAACACAATTGGAGTTATATCTAAAAAAATATCCTGGCTCTATCCTGTCTAGTGCCTGAGTTTTTGAAGCTCCAAAAGGCGCATCCATTCATCATAAAAGTAATTCATACAACATCATAAAAGTAATTCATATTCACTCCCATTGTAAAGCTTAAGAGCCAGGATATTATTTAATATAACTCGGATTGTGTTTGGCTGAAAGAAGAAAGCCATATACACCTAGGATGGCTTGAGAGTGAGTAAATTATGGGATAATTAACAATTTTGGATGAACTATTCCTTTAATTAAAAATATATTGGTTATCAAAAAAAGCTTGGTTAAAAAGTAAAGCGTAAACAAACCAAGTTGTAATGTAAAAATAAAAAAGTGAAAGTACAATAATCAATAACCGCTTGCAAAATAAAAGTTTGTGTTTACACAATTTATGTGTGTGTACTGTGTATAATTATTTTGTATATAGAAATTCACACATATCCATGTATATAATTAAGAAAAATGTGTGATTTATATATAAAATATTTAGATATAATATAAATTATGTATATATATATATGTAATAGTCAATGTTCAAGAAGGTGGAAGGAAGAGGACAGGGTCGGCTTTAGTGAAGACGGGGGTTTTTATTTCTCCCACAAACAAACAAAAACAAAACAGAACAAAAGATGCGCCACACGCGCTCTGCTTCAGATAACAAAATTAAAGGGGCTCGCTCTCGCTCTCTCTCTCTCAGCTCCTCGCACACACTTGTCAGCTCTCGTGTCTTTTCCTTCTCTTTCCTCGTGGCTTTTATCCGTCTCCCCACGCCAGTTACTGAAACAAGACACAGGTGTTTGTCATTCACACTTAACCCACTCACGCCGCACCTGTCTCCCGATCCTCTCCCGCGTCACGGACTTCGCGGAACCACGCCCCCCCTGCCACATACATATACAGTATATACATGCAAATATTTCTTAAATATATACATGCATATGTGTGTATTTATATATAGAAAATAATTATACACAGCACACACACATATATTGTGTAAACACAAACTTTTATTTTGGATATGATTAATCGTTGACCAGCAGGGATTGACCAATCAGAATCTAGAAATCCAGAGAAGCATGTTTTGAATATACAGAACAACGCTGGTTTTGCAGTTCATTTTTGTGTCCTAATTATTTACTTTTTGTTCAGTGAGACAGGGGAAGTGACCCTCCGTATCTCACCTGCCGCTCTGGACGACAGTGGCACCTACACCTGCATCGCCTCCAATGACGTGGGCTCAGTGACATCATCGGCCTACCTCAGAGTGATCGGTCAGTTGATTTCCGTCCACTGTGCTCAAAACAAAACGTTTAACTGCACCAGCAGAGTCACTGACGGCGTTGGCTTTTTCCGTAGGCACTTCCTGTGACGGTATCCTCTGGAAGGACAACTTTGAGTCCCTCTACACTGAAGTCATGGAACTGGGGAGGTAAATATCCTCACATACTGGATTAGCTAAATGAAGATATAAAATAAAACATACTTATTTACCTTTAACATTTGTTTCCCGTCCGTCTGTAGAGGCAGGTTTGCCGTCACTAAGTGGTGTGAGCAGAGAGGAAGCAGGCTATCAGTGGCCGCTAAGCTAGTAAATAAGAAGCTAATGCGTCGAGAGCAGGTGGTTCAAGAGCTGGGCGTCCTACAGTGTCTTCAGCATCCTCATCTGGTGGGCCTGCTGGACACCTTTGAGACCCCGGCCAGTTATGTTCTCATCCTGGAGATGTATGTGGACTTCTTTTCTTCATCTGGAACAATATGATCTTCAAACACGCTAATGATAATACCGTCGGTTGAGTTAGGAAAGCGTGAGTGTTTTGTTGAATCACATTTTGTCTTTTTTACATGTCAGCGCTGATCAAGGTCGTCTCCTGGACTATATTGTTAGCTGGGGGAACTTGACTGAAGAAAAGGTTTCTCTTTACCTACGGGATGTTCTAGAAGCTTTACACTACCTTCACGCATGCAGGATTGCTCATCTTGACTTGAAGGTGTGCCTTCCCATTGAATTATTCGTAATAAATGTGTGAATTATTCGTAATAAATGTGTAAATTATTTGGGGACGCATTTCCAAGAGAGCTGCAAGATGGCTTAAAATGATTTACATGAAGACAGACGTAGCCGATAAAATCAGATAAAACAGTTTAAGATCAAGATGTATTTCTTGTTTTAATCTGTTCCCTCAAAAACTTCAAAACAAACGGAATATTAAAGACATTTTAAAAAGGTGACTTTCTAGACCTGAAAAAGTAATGGAAATGTTGGTAACATTTTACAATAAGGTTCATTAGTTAACTACCTTAGTTAACATAAACTTAGAATGAACAATACTTCTTCATCAATTATTAATCTTTGTTATTACAATATCAACATTTACTAATACGTTATTAAAATCAAAGGTTGTATTCGCTAACGTTAGTTAATGCACTGTGAACTAATATAAAGAAACAATGAACAGCTGTATTTTTATTAACTAACATTAAAAAAAATATTGCATGAAATGTATTGCTCATTGTTAGTTCATGGTAGTTAATACATTAACTAATAATGTTAACTATGAACCATATTGTAAAGTGTTACCGAAATTTCTAGAATGAATATAATTTTTGTAGTTATGTTCAGCTGTAATATATTTTATTAAGTAGAAATTGCTAAGAAATGACGATTTGTTGGGGGTGGAGAATAAATAACTTATCCGATAGTCAAAATTACTGGAAACATAATTTAGATTCATTAGTCATAAAAAATGTGAACCCTGAAGAAGATTCAGTGCTTAAATTTCGTTATTTTTATTTTAATTGCTTATAATTATTTTACATTTACACCACCTTAATAACAAGAGTAGTGCTAACAATAAAAAGCTTCACACATTGTCTTAAATAATAAAGACTAGAACCGGGAGGAATTTAAGCAATAGTGAAAGCATAGAAGAAGAAGTTTAATGAGTCAACAGGATGCAGTAAAGTGCTTACAGTACAAAAGCCTTTAGCATGTAAATGCAAATAACTTCTTCCTGGTGGCAGCTATTAGTCTAAACACAAACAAATGCAATAAATAAAAAAAGAGTAGCATAAATAAATTCCTCCATGCAGCGAAAAATAATTTAAGCATTGGAAACAGGGTTTTAAGTAACTAGGGTGTGTAATGTTATATGGACAATTTAGTTAATAATGCAATAACAGATGACAGACAAAGATAATCCCAGTAAATTAGATTAATCTGAAAGGTAAATTTATTCTACAGTATGAGTCAAATACAGGAATATGAATATATACATATTTAATTGCCCATATTTGAATTGATGATATGTCATAATGGCATCAGTATGAATTCAAGAATGTTTTCAAACCAATAGCCTTTAGGTCTTAATAAAATTCTATAAAATAATAAAATAATTTTTTCCCCCTTTTTTTTCTCAACATATGTTAAAATGTACAACCATGTTCTGAAATGTTTGTAAATGTAGAAAACCCTATAAATAAAGTGAGGTATTTAAAAAAAATAAAATAATAACCCTATGAATTACAAAATAATTAAATTTTAAAATAATACCACGAGGAACATGTTTGGCTTTCTGTGCCAATGTTTGTGTGCATCTTATCCCAAAGTCAACAAATCCCTCATCAAAAACTAGACCAACAACAACAAAAATATATACATATATATTTAATATAATACAATGTCATAGCTCACTATATTCAAGAGACACAAAATTAGATCCATAAACCTCAAAACTATTTTGACTGACTGAATCTCACAAATGTTGATATTCAGATGAAATGACAAAATTAAGAGCATAGCCATTCAATTAGTGTTGAGAAGATATTTGTGCCATCGACGGTTAAGAAAAAAAAAGGTGGGTGGGTGGGGTCATCTACCCAATACTGTATATCTATTGAATAATTCAATTATGTCAAATATTTTACTACTTTGCTATGTCGAATTTTTGACCTCTCGATTGCATTATTCTAAAGTCAAATGTTCTGTATAATCTATATGCTATATTCTTATATTCTGACCCTGTCAGGCATCCATTTCTCCTCATTATCCCATACTTATGTGTCTTCCAGCCAGAGAACGTATTAATGGAGCAAACGTCAACCCAGCCTCTAGTCAAACTGACGGACTTCGGTGACGCGGCACATCTCTCCAAAATCCCTCACATCCACCCTCTGCTGGGCAGCCCAGAGTTCTCGTCCCCCGAGCTGGTGTTGGGTGAGCCAGCGGCTCTGACCTCTGACCTCTGGAGTCTAGGAGTGCTGGCGTACGTCATGCTCAGCGGGGCGTCCCCGTTCCTGGACGAGAGCGTTGAGGAGACCTGCCTCAACATCTGCCGCCTCGACTTCAGCTTCCCGGAGGAATACTTCCGCGGCGTGAGTCAGGCGGCGCGGGACTTCCTATGCGTTTTACTCCAAGGAGACCCTTGCAGACGTCCCACTGCGCAGGTTTGTCTACACGAAGAGCCCTGGCTGAAGCCCAACATGGCCTCCGCCGCAACTCGCCTCGACACTTCCAGACTCATCTCTTTCATAGAGCGGAGGAAACATCAGAACGACCTGCGACCCGTCGCCAGTTTCCGAGCATTCCTGCGTAGCCGCCTACTCAGCCAGACCTGAGAGAAACGTAGAGGGGGAATACAATAGCAATGTTCTCCTGCAGATCTGAGTCGGATATGGAGGAAGTCTGTTGAAAATATAGATCATTCAAATAGGAAATATGCCGAAATCTCATCCTCGTTTAAGATTCATTCCGAAATGGTTCTGGGTCTCTGTTACTGTAACTGCTGCTGACAAATCTCTGAAGTCCCCTTTCCCACAGTTCAAACATTCATTTCAGCTACATGCTCTTTGTTTGAACAACACTCACAAGAAGAAGGGGGCATGATTTTTTTAAAGGTTGTTCCCTGAGCCAGAAATGTTTAGCCTTGTGATCGGACAGTATTTCCATCTGGTTGTTTCAGAAGAGTACTGTCATTTAAATAGCTACATTCAGGAAAGATTGCATTTTGTATAAACCATGTGAAGAAGCACAGTAAAGATGATATCTTTATCCTGAACGTTTTGGAGAAAGAAAAAATATGCTTATTTAAAGGGAAATAAAATCGGTTTAATTACGGTGTTCATCTCAAGTTTCATGTTTGATAAGCATAGTCATTTTGGAAATCAATCATAACAAATGAAACGCCTTTTAACAGCTGCAACTCTTTCAGACAAGGGGAGTAAAAGATAAGCTTTTCGTTTCGATTCGCATCTGTCTATCAGCCTTATGTTGTATATAAACTGGACCTGCCTTCATGTTTATTTGCTGTGTTTGAAATGCGTTCTCATTGGCTGACCATGACCTTCAACTGACCAGTTAGAATACAAGCTGGAAAACCACCGAAGGCAGGAAGTGCCAGTAAGCAGAGCAAATGTGCACTCTTTGTAATTTGTTGAAATGTGCAATGTTGGGGCTTTTACATTTTGCAGCTATTTATAATGATTCGTGTTAAATTGACATGTATCGGCCACTGCGAGTTGAGATGTTTCTGTGGCTCTTTTGCTGAGTTCTCTGTGTTCAGTATTATTTTGTAAGCTTAAGCCTCATTGGTGAAAATCATTTGTGTCTTTGTCACACTTTTGTTATGAATGTCTTTATTTTTCATCGTTATACCAAAGTTAATCCTCATGTACCTAAATGCTTTTTCTCCCTGTTTGGTGGTTATGATTTGTAACAGTAAGTTATGAATGCAATTCTGACTCCTAGAGCAGGAGTTTACATGTATTGATTGTTGATTTATTTATTGTGTCTTGTTCGGTTAATCGAATTTAAGTTAGTAGTGCTTCATATGGTCAGATTATTAGGATTTTTTATTTCCATATCTGCTCATTGCAGCAGTAGTAGCCTATGTTAATATAAGGTTGCATGACTAAACGATAATAATAATTATTATTTGTTTTCGGTTTACTTTGTTTTAAATACGATGAGATGATTTGTTCCCGTGTACTGTATCTGTTGTACAGGGAGAAAGTACCAAGTTAATTGCCTCCAAGTTGTGGGTTAAAGTTTGAGGCAAATTGCAGTGGAATAATTACTCCAAATAGCAACTGTTAACTCAATTGTCACTAAAACCTATTTGCAGTTATTTTATTGCTGAATATAAAGGGGTTAAAAAAAATGAAAAAAAAATGCTGGGACAGTAATGTTAGTATGAATTTTCACGTTTTATTTAAGTTAGTTTCTCATAATGTATAGATGTACAGACACCATAAAAACCTGGACGTAGCATCACCCTGTTTTTTTACATAACGTCAGTTTGAATGTTTTTGACTCAATGTTAATTTTGCATGTACATTTCTTTGTACAGAAACCATACATGTTTGCACATTCTGTGCTGTACATAAGTTACTTTACCCTCAGTTATTTTTGAGATTAAACATCTGAAACATTTTATTCGTACGACTAGTCTCAAATGTCTTCGTTTATAATCCAGTAGGCTACTCGTTTGTTTGTTTGTGAGTGTGTGCGCGTGTGTGGTGGGGTACACAATAGCAATTGTTGCCGTACAGTAGTTTAAGAAGACATCTAAACCGTTCTAAGGATTCATGTTTTTACATATTTCCTGTCTATCTCTCTTGAGATCATGTGAAAACCATCCGGAGTGGCTAACATGCAGGTGTGAAAGCTGCATCTGCAGGTGCTGAGATCTTGGTGAGATCCCACATGACTAATTAAATCTCTCCGGATCTTATCGTGGAGATCTCAGCGTGTGCAGGCAACTGTGAACGCGTCATAAGAAAGTTCAATTAATATATATATATATATATATAACAAATAAAAATAATATATATAACAAACTCAAAAATCCATGCACGCACATTGATTTTAATACATTTAACCATACACATAAAATATATTTGCACTGTCACTTTTGTACTGCAACTGTTGTGTGCATATGCTATTTTTTGATAGGCTACGGCCAATTAAAAATTGCATGGAATGCTTGTAGGTAGGCTAGTATAGCCTACTTTTAAAACTCGTTTATCCACAGGAACATTTGTTGAAAATGTTAATAAAATTATACCAAGTTAGTAAATTAATGTGTGTGTCTTTTGTAAGCATGCATGTATTTTAAAAAAAGAAGAAAAATTATGCCTTCTCCAAAAACGTTCATGGCCTTTTTCACGGCTGTTTTTTGACACTTGTCGCTTCTGTTTTTTTTTTTTTTTTTTTTTTTTTGACTGTGTGAGTAAAACAGCTCTGTTTTTTCTTTAAGAGGTGTGAGCAGAAGTTTGATGTCAAGTCTAATCTGTGGCTAATGTTGCTCTGCAGTTCCTCTTATGAAACGCAAAGTGCCTCAAACTGTTTTCAAACTCTTGACTTTGATGTATAAATAGTTCCATTTGGTGCCCTACCCCATGCTTTAAGTTGTAAGATAACCAGTCGAATAAAATTAAATGATCTTTATTCACTTTTATATTGAAAATACAACTTCAAATCCAAACTTAAGTAGGCTATAGGCCTAGGCTTTTAAGAAGAAACCCCCCTCTCACGCAGCTTTCTAAGAAATCATGAACACAGTTTCCTTGACTCATTTTTGTCTTTTCATAATTGTCATTTATGAAATAAGATGTCTGTTGACACTGAAGGGTTTTTTAGATGCGAGTCATTTAAAAGAAGGGCTTCGAGTTTATACCACCAGGAGGCGACCTTTGACTACCAAGATGTCTGAGCTGTAGCCTATATAATCCAATCTGTAGGCTAAACCCAATATGACATTGCGTCAGTGTAAATCACTTTTGATAAATCTATATTTGTGGTTTGTAACTGTGGTCGTGATTTGATCAGATATCTTGCCGAATCACTGATATATTAGCTTAGATCATGTACAAAGTTATCGGTTCTTCTCTGTAACTGCAGCCTTTGATGCAATGGCGCCACCAGGGGGCTCTTGGCCACCCCACTGGCCATCCCAATGGCCAGTATAAATTTTAGTAGCATCAGTTATGCATTTCATAAATAAGTCAAAAATATTCTTTAGTAAAAGAAGACGGGAAATTATGTGTCGTGACGTGCTTTTTAAGTGCCAAATGGTTACAGTATACTGTTACAGCAGCTTTTTGATGTGTCTTTGCCACCTTTTGACAAGCAGGGATGCAAACAGCGCGCTTTTTCGGCGCCTCCCGCTTTTTTCACGTCAGTTTGGGTGACAAAGTCATCTGAAGTCATTCCATAGCTTAATGTGAGGGATAGAAGTCTATTTACATCATTAAAGTATACGGAAACTCGTTTTCCCTCCTCTGCGGCTGTCAATCATTCTCCATTCATATTCAAACAGCGCGCGCGCTTCTTGGATGCACGGTAAAACTCTCTCCAATATGATATATCCACATTATAATGCATCATCTGTAGATAAAAGACTATTGATTTGCATAAAATTACTTTATTTTGTTGGAGTTTGTTGCTGTTTTTAAACAACTCACTACCGTGTGGTTGTTAGATCACACACATCACAAGGACTATGAATCGGCATCAAACGCACAATAACTGTAATTTAAAACTGTGAAACAAAGGAACAAATCGCACTAGGATTTGTGCGCTCGACATTTCTTCGCTTTATGACGTGAACTTTTAAATGCGCACTTATGCAGCGCTGCACACTGTGACTCCATGTTGCTTTGAGCACATCATTCTGCACCCGCGAATCCCGCGATGCGCATACACGCTGTGTGCGCTGTTTTTCATGTTATCATGGGTTTGCGCACTGAAATATTATTAAAAGCCAATATATTTTGTTATACCTAGCCTGCTCAATACATTTAAAATAAGCATAATTTAATTGTATATTATTTCTTTGTAGTGTATATGCACTTCTGAATTCTTGACATTAATATATAAATATAAAATTGTGAAATGATTGCCTGATTGAATTTTATAACTAATTTGAGAACTAATAGTAATTTGTTTTTATTAACATATTTAGATTTTATAAAATTACTGTGAAGATTTTTTCAAGAATTACTTTTTGCTGCTGATTTATACACTCATTAAGTTTATTAAAAATGTATAATACATTTATGTAATATTTAAAGGTGTTAACTGTAATCTTACACTGCAAAATAATAACTTAAAAATGATTAAATTCATCACAATTATGTAAGTATCTGGAAATTTGCCGCGGGGCAAGGGCCCTTATATATATCATATCTATATAGTATATATCATTATATATAATATATTAGTAGGGCCCTACTAATATCATTAGTAACATTAAATATAACACAATAAACCAAAGTATATCAGTAGGAGTTTCCTTATGTCATGGTGAAATATATATATACATCACAGGAAGCAATAGCGAGTGAAGACACTTTATTAAAGAACTCAGTCCAATGCAGTAAGTCAGATGAACACGGTGACGCAGGGACTTCGATGGCCAATCCGGTGAAGTGAAGACAAACGGTGAGACAAATCCACAGACCATACGAAGAACAGAAACTCCAAGCACGGTAGTAATTCCAGGAAACACGAGACGATCAGGAACACAAGAACCAGACAGGGACACACCAAACAACGATCTGACAAGGATGAGAGAACAGTGGTGAGTATAAATAGTGTGGTGATGATCAACTGCAGCTGGTGATGTGATGATGAGCAGCTGGTGCGGATCAGGTAATGCCATACAGACACGCCCCTCACACACGTGCATTCATACAACAACATAGACGAGACTGGAAGGAAGCAGAAAATGTCTACCGTGACAGTACCCCTCTTCCTAAGAACGCCTCCTGGCGTTCTCCGACTCCCTTACCTGTCGATTGTAATCATTGATCAGAGAGTGATCCAGAATGTCTCTAGCAGGCACCCAACTTCTCTCCTCCGGACCGTAACCTTCCCAGTCCACCAAGTACTGGAATCCGCGTCCCCTCCGTCTAGAGTCTAGAATGCGATTGACCAAATAGGATGGCTCCCCATCTACAAGTCGCGGCAGTGGGGGAACCGGGACTGGCGGATTAATGCGAGCATAAAACACAGGCTTGACTTTGGATACATGGAACACGGGATGAACTCTCCTGTACGCCAGGGGAAGTTTGAGGCGGACTGCCACCGGACTAATGATCTTGGTAACAGCAAACGGGCCAATAAATTTGGGAGCAAGTTTATTTGAGACGGATCGGAGAGGAATGTTCTTGGTTGAAAGCCACACTTTGGAACCGACGACATATACGGGAGGCCTCCGCCGGTGGCGATCGGCTTTGGCCTTGGTGCGAGCTCCCACTTGGAGTAGAGTCTCACGGGCTCTAGTCCAAGTGCGACTACACCTCTGGATAAAGGCGTGGGCAGAGAGGACCGCGACTTCGGACTCCAGACTAGGAAAAATTGCTGGCTGGTAACCTACACTACACTCAAACGGAGATAGGCCCGTAGATGACCCTGGTACGTATTGTGGGCGTACTCCACCATTGACAGTTGCTGACTCCATGAGGAAGGGTTCTTGGAAACCAAACATCGTAACGTTCTTTCCAGATCTTGGTTGGCTCTCTCAGTTTGACCATTGCTCTGGGGGTGAAACCCAGAGGACAGACTAACAGTCGCCCCCAGTAATTTACAAAATTCTCGCCAAAATTTGGACACATTGGGGACCCCTGTCGGAAACCACGTCTATCGGGAGGCCATGTAACCGAAAGACGTGATCTACGATCGTTGTCGCTGTCTCCTTAGCTGAAGGCAATTTGGGTAAGGGAATGAAATGTGCTGCCTTCGAGAATCGGTCCACCACAGTTAAAACTACTGTTACCCTGAGAGGGTGGGAGGGCGGTAATGAAATCTAGAGCGATATGGGACCAGGGTCTCGAAGGCACCGGCAGCGGCTGAAGTAACCCATCTGGAGGGTTGATTGGAAGACTTACCAGTGGCACAAACTGAGCAAGCCAAAAATCGTGAATGTCGCGAGCCATACGTGGCCACCAAAACCGTTGCTTGACTGAAAAACCAGTTCGATTGACTCCTGGATGACAAGCTACGTTGGAACTGTGACCCCACTGGATAACGTCAGACCGTAATCTCTCAGGCACAAACAAACGATTCGGTGGGCAACCGGGCGGAGGCGTTACCCCTTCTAAGGCCCTCTTGACCTTCGCTTCGATCTCCCATGTGAGTGTTGAAACAAATATGGTTTCGGGTAAAATACACTCGGGAGTAGACGGGCGTTTGGAAAAATCAAATATGCGAGATAATGAGTCTGGCTTGATGTTCTTGGAACCCGGACGGTAAGAGAGGGTAAAATCAAAACGACCGAAAAAAAAGTGCCCACCGAGCCTGCCTGGAGTTCAATCTTTTGGCAGTTCTGATGTATTCAAGATTTTTATGATCAGTCCAGACGATAAAAGGTACCCCCGACCCTTCTAACCAGTGGCGCCACTCCTCCAACGCCAACTTGACTGCCAACAACTCTCTGTTACCAATGTCATAATTGCTTTCGGCTGAGGATAATCGATGTGAAAAAAACGCGCAAGGGTGCATCTTGTCGTCCACAGGTGAACGCTGGGATAACACTGCTCCTACTCCCACCTCTGACGCGTCGACCTCCACCACGAACTGACGTGATGAATCAGGGGTTATCAGAATTGGAGCTGAAACAATGCGGCTCTTCAGTTTAGTGAACACAGCTTCGGCTGAGTCAGACCACCTGAACGCAGTTCGGGGGGAGGTCAAGGCAGTCAGAGGCGTGACTAGCTGGCTGAAATTGCGAATGAAACGCCGGTAAAAATTGGCGAACCCCAGAAACCTCAACAGGGCCTTGCGTGACTCTGGACTTGGCCAATCAACCACAGCCTTGATCTTCTCAGGGTCCATCCGCATTCCCTCGGACGACACGATGTATCCTAGAAAAGGAACAGACTGTGCATGAAAATCGCATTTTTCCGCCTTGACAAAAAGCCCATTCTCTAGCAACCTCTGAAGCACTCGGACGTGCTGCACATGCTCCTGGAGAGATGAAGAAAAAAATCAATATGTCATCAAGGTAGACATATATGAACTGGTTGATCATATCTCGCAACACGTCATTGACCAGTGCCGGGAAAACTGCTGGGGAGTTGGACAGCCCGAACGGCATAACCAAATATTCAAAGTACCCCCTAGGGGTGTTAAAAGTAGTTTTCCATTCATCTCCCTCCCTAATGCGAACCAAATGATAAGCGTTATGTAAGTCCAATTTTGTGAAGATAGATGCTCCCTGTAACCTCTCGAAGGCTGAAGACATCAACGGCAAAGGATAAGTGTTCTTTACCGTGATGTTATTTAACCCTCGGTAATCAATGCAAGGTCGCAACGATCCATCTTTCTTCACCACAAAAAAGAACCCCGCCCCCGCTGGAGAAGAGGGAGGGCGAATGAACTTGGTTGCTAGAGAATCAGAAATATATTTCTCCATAGTCTCTTTCAGGAATCGAAAGTGAATATAACTTGCCTTTAGGCGGAGACTTACCTGGTAGTAAATCTATAGCACAGTCATAGGGACGATGCGGAGGAAGAGAAGCAGCACGAGACTTACTGAACACTTCCTTCAGATCCAGATACTCCGCGGGCACGTTAGACAAATCCCCTGCTTCCTCCTGCAACACAGAAACAGGTACAGACGAACAAGCAGACACAAGACAAGACTTATGACATTCCTTGTTCCACTCCAGCACAGCTTTATGAATCCAGTCCACAGGGGGGTTGTGTTTGATCAGCCAGGGATGTCCGAGGACAACAGGTGCCAAGGGTGAGTCCAAAATAAGAAAAGAAATAGTTTCGGTGTGGTTGCCAGAGGTAATAAGTGTGATGTCTTCAGTAGTGTAAGAAATGGTAGGAAGTTCTTGACCATTTAATGCGTGAACTGAAATCCGGTGAGTGAGGGGTTGAAGGGGAATCTGAAATGTGCGTGCAAAATTATAGTGCATAAAATTGCCTTCCGCCCCGGAGCCCAACAGTGCAAGACAATCGTGCTGGTTGGTTGACCATCTTAGTCTTACCGAGAGGAGGGTGGAGGTAGATGTAGCTGATGAGGTCTTCCTGGCGGAGATCCCACCCGACAGTAGCCTCATGTTTACTGTCGGGCTTGGCCTTTTACCGGACAGATGTAAGCATAGTGACCAGTCCCTCCACAGTAAAGGCAAAGGCCCTGGGACCTCCGCCTCTCCCTCTCCTCTCGGGAAAGCCGAGCTCGACCCACCTGCATGGGCTCGTGATCGTCGACGGGGCTGACCACGCCCCTGCCGCTGGATCGAAGGGCGTCGTAATCTCCGAGAGTGCGGGTGGAAGTAGTTCTGCGCTCGACTCTGGACAGCCGAGCGTCCACCCGCAGGGCAAGGTCGATCAACCAGTTGAGAGTGGTGGGGAGATCCAGGGCATAGATCTCCTTCTGGACGTGGTCAGCCAGCCCATGCAGAAACATGTCCCACTGCGCCTCCTCGTTCCAGCCACACTCCGCCGCCAGGGTTCTGAACTCGATCGAGAAATCTGATACCGAACGTCCTCCCTGACGGAGCTCAGCCAACGCTCTGGCCGCTTTTCTTCCCGCCACTGCCCGGTCGAACACCTTCCTCATCTCGTCGGCGAGGGTCTGGAACGAGGAACAGCATGGGTTCTGGTTTTCCCACATCGCCGTTCCCCAAAGTGCCGCTCTCCCAGTCAACAGCGTCAGCACAAACGCCTCTTTAGTTTGTTCATTGTAGAAAGTGCATGGCTGTAAGGCAAAATGCATAGAACATCGGGTTAAGAACGCTCTGCAATGGGATGGCTCACCCGAATAAGCTTCAGGAACAGGTAACCGGGGGCTCCGACTGGGAGGGGCTTCCAGGTGGTGCGAGAGGAACGGCTGGTGTGGGGGGTGCAGCGGGGACACGTAGGCGCTGGATCTGCTGGGTGAGCTCGGACACCTGCGTCACCAGGGCTTGAACTGCACGACCCGTGTCGCCGATCTCCTTCTCTTGTGAATTCATTCTCTGAATGCTGTGATGCACGAATTCATCGATGGATGATGATGACGCACTCGCTGCTCCCATCTGAAGGTCAGATCGTTCTGTCATGGTGAAATATATATATCACAGGAAGCAATAGCGAGTGAAGACACTTTATTAAAGAACTCAGTCCAATGCAGTAAGTCAGATGAACACGGTGACGCAGGGACTTCGATGGCCAATCCGGTGAAGAAGACAAACGGTGAGACAAATCCACAGACGATACGAAGAACAGAAACTCCTTGCATGGTAGTAATTCCAGGAAACACGAGACGATCAGGAACACGAACACCAGACAGGGACACACCAAACAACGATCTGACAAGGATGAGAGAACACTGATGAGTATAAATAGTGTGGTGATTATCAACTGCAGCTGGTGATGTGATGATGAGCAGCTGGAGCGGATCAGGTAATGCCATACAGACACGCCCCTCACACACGTGCATTCATATAACAACATAAAGACGAGACTGGAAGGAAGCAGAAAATGTCTACCGTGACACCTTAAGTCTTTCTGATAGTTTTCTACAGGCCGGTTTACTACAACAGTAGAATAAAATTCTGAAATTATGGTTTATAGTTTTGGTGTGCCACCCCAAGATTTTAAGTGGCCCCATCTGGCCACCCCTATGAAAAATTTCTGGAAGCGCCACTGCTTTGATGCGACATGGAAACAGTTTGTAGAGTCTAGAATTCTTTAAATAACCTACCTCTATTCAGTCAGTGTTTGAAAGGTAAGTGTTTTTTGTCATCTTAATGCATTTTATTTTTGCACAAAATAAATAGACAAAAATGTAGCCAACTTAAAAAAAAAACTTTTTTAAAAAGTTTTTATTTAACAAAAATCAAAATAATCCTTTGTTTGACTTCTAAACTGAAACATCAACCGAACAGCTTTTTGAACATTCAAATCAAATGCATGTTTTTGCCATATTTGGACTTTATGAAGTTTCAAAATCAAAATGTTATCAAGTGGAAATAATTCACACTTGAATGTGTCATTTAAATAAAAGGACAAATCACTCAAGCAAACTTCCTGATTTGTCTTGTACTGAAATAATAAAAAATCTCATTCCTCAAGATGGTGTATATTTGCAAAAGCATGTGCATATAAAATAATTGCATAGTAATTATAGCAAAAAATAAAATTATTTCCAGGTGTTATTAGTACACTTCAAGTATGGTTCACTAATTTAATATTTTATATTATTTAGTATTTTGTTAATATTTTAATTTATTATTTAAATAAAATGTTTATTTTAAATGAATAAATTTAACAGTAATCAGAACTGTTTATAACTGTCAAATTAACTATAGAAAGCAAACCAATTTTATGTCTAAACATAAACATAAATACATAAAAATGACAATGCCAAAAACTGACTGAAATCATTGTGTTTGAAACATTATAGTGTAGGAACACTTTTTATTGCATCCAATATATAGATAGTCTGAACCAAAACAGTAGATCAAAAAACAAAATGCAAACATTTGAGGAACATAGATCAACCGATGATTGTTCATAGTGTTCATTGTCAACTAAATAATTATATATATGGGTGTGTGTGTGTGTGTGTGTGTGTGTGTGTGTGTGTGTGTGTGTGTTTCACTGGCTCAAAACAATATATTCAATGTGGGAAGCAGGTTTGCTAACATACTATGTGTGTATTGTGAAATTGCCAATGAAATTAAAAATTATTTTAACTTAAGTGTTGGCTTCATTAACTTCCAACCTGCTTTATCATAGAAGACCTAATGGAGGCGACACCTGCATAATCAAAAACACATTACAGAGCTTTGTGACTGAAAATTTTCTGACTTGTAGTTCAACTGCAGAAAAAAATCCCTTTGTAGCATAAAGAATTTAGTTGGGAGTATAAAGAAAGCAAAACATGACCCTATAGTTCCTATGTTTTAAAATGCATAGTATTTGTACACATAAATGTATTTTTGAAACAGATAATCATGGTTCTGGGTGTTAATTTGTCAATGCTGTTTTGCTAAAATCCAAAATATAGTTACAGCTTTGACCTGTTGATCATATTAATGTGCAGCTCCCATAACGGATCTTGATTTTCACTGCATATCAACATTCTATTATGTTAAGAAATGTATATTCGACTTCTAACAGATGTACAAAATGTTTTTCTGCAGTTTCCGAAAGCAGATTATGCAGTGTCTTTATGTGCAAATCATATAATTATGTATGATCTATTATTTAGAACCACTTTAGTTCCCAAGACAAAAAAATGACAAAATAGCTTTCAATTTTGCATCTAAAATTTAAGTTCCCTATCAGTCGCTCACGTTCGACATAACTATATATTCAAGTAAATTGGGATCACTCCAGGGAGCCCTATCATCTTCGAGTGTCTACTGAACGGGCCAATGGACGTTGGCGTGCGTGAATCGCGTCACGCACCCCGCCCCGCAGCACGAGTATAAACAAGAAGCTGGCGCACGCACACATTGTCTTTCACTTTAGAGCCGAGAAGTTACTTGACTTCACGAGTGCTGCAGGAAGATACTCTGCTGTTGGAAATCGAGAGAAGAACTCTGTTCTGTTGGTGTGACGGCGCGATCAGCGGTGGCCTCAGGACCTCAGATCAGCTCTTCATCTGTTACGGAGGCCTGCAGAAGGGAAAGGCTGTCTCCAAGCAGAGAATGGCCCACTGGATAGTGGATGCCATCGCCTTGGCTTACGAAGCCCCGGGTTGAGAGCCCACTCCACTAGGAGTGTCGCTTCTTCATGGGCGCTGACACACGGCACTTCACTGACAGATATCTGTAGAGCTGCGGGCTTGGCAACACCTAACATGTTAGCTAGGTTTTATAGTTTACATGTTGAGCTGGTTTCTTCCTGTGTGCTCGCTTCAACCAGCCGGTAACACCGAAATTCCCACTCTAGTGTCGGCTTGCTCTGCCACTCCCTTCCACTGGAGCAAAAAAGCACATGTATCCGCTCCATGTCAAGTTCCCCACTCAGGCGAACCCTGTAGAGTTCCTCTGCACCCTTTCGGCAGTCGGACATTGCAGAGCGTCTGATGCCAGGCCTAGTGCTCGTATGCTTGTGTAACCTGTGCTAGGCTGGGTTCCATATGTGGTGATCCCTGCGGAGATCCCATATGCGTATTCTTCCACGACCAGCTCCCTGTGCCTGTGTCTTTCCCTTGGCAGAGCCCATTCTGCCGTCACTGTCCGGTGTAGTCTCCCCCTTCTCAGGCTGAAGCCACCCCAGTGACATTCCATATGTTGCACTGCCCCTAACCGGCCAGTCCATATGTGTATTCTCCACATGGTACCTCCCTTCGGGCACGATGTGGCTCCGCAGCGTCCCTCTCCCTGGAAAGGCACGCTTTTGCAGTGTTATCCAAGAGTTCCACTGCGTGAGGTATAACGGAACAGCAGTTTGAACTCCCTCTACGCAGGCCTTCCGCCCCAGCCAGTTGGGAGTCTGAGAGTCTTACATAGGGCGCTGGATGTGCAGCAACCATGCCGTTTTCCATAGGGATCCCAATTACGTTGTCACGTCGTCGTTACGTCGAACGTGAGTGACTGATAGGGAACGTCTCGGTTATTGTTGCCCTCGTTCCATGTTGCTAACCATCACTGTAATGGCCATCACAATCTCGGCTTCGCAAGAATTAAGGACTGAGGAAGCTTAAAGAGGGTGCATCAACCGAAGATGCGGAATATTCGATCCCTTACTTCAAAAACACTTATTGTTAATGAAATGATTACAGATTATAACCTAGACATGTTGTGTCTGAAAGAAACCTGGCTAAAACCAGACAATTACATTACTTTAAATGAGTCCACCCCCAAAGATTACTGTTATAAAAATGAGCCACGTCTGAAAGGAAAAGGGGGGTGGTGTTGCTGTAATCTATAGTAATATCTTAAGAACTACTGAGAAGTCTAGTTTCAAATATAATTATTTTGAAGTGTTGGTGCTTAATGTAACACTATCTAGTGTAAATGATAAATCGTGCTTGACATTTCTGCTAGCTACTGTATACAGGCCACCTGGGAACCATACAGACTTTATCAAAGAATTTGCTGTTTTTTTATGGGAGTTAGTACTGGCTGCAGATACAGTCCTAATTGTTGGTGAAGATCTACCCTTTTTGTCAAAGATAGTAGAAAAGCAGTATCCTCACAACTATGTTCCTTTTTAGAAAGAAATTATATCTGAGAGGATTTCCAGTCAGGATTTAGACCGTCCCATAGTACTGAGACTGCTCTCATTAGAGTTACAAATGATTTGCACTTATCATCCGATCGTGGTTGTATCTCTATAAGTGTTACTCGATCTTAGTGCTGCATTTGATACCATTGACCACAACATTCTTTTAAATAGACTCGAAAATTATGTTGGCATTAGTGGAATTGCACTAGGATGGTTTAAATCATACTTATCTGACCCTTATCAGTTTGTAGCAATAAATGAAGAAATGTCTCATCAATCACGTTCAAGTTCAAGATCAAGTTCAGTATGGAGTACCACAAGGCTCAGTACTAGGGCCGTTGCTGTTCACTCTGTACATGCTACCCTTGGGAGATATCATTAGGAAGTGTGGGAATAGTTTTCACTGTCATGTCCATGATACTCAGCTCTATATCTCATCGTGCCCTGACGAAACTTGCCAATTCAAGAAATTAACGGAATGCATAGCTGATATAAAAATTTGGATGACTAATAATTTCCTACTACTTAATTCTGAAGAAAAAAAAACAGAATTTCTAACGATTGGACCAAAAACCTCTGCACGTACTAACCTAGAATACTGTCTAACAATTGATGGCTGCTCTGTCAAGTCTTCGTCTGTTAGGAACCTTGGTGTGCTCTTTGATACCAATCTTTCATTTGAAAGCCAAGTTTCTAGCATCTGTAAAACCGCATTCTTCCATCTTAAAAATATATCTAAATTACGACATATGCTTACAATGAAAAATGCGGAACAGTTAGTTCATGCGTTCATGACCTCAAGGCTAGATTATTGTAATGCTCTTATGGGTGGTTGCCCTGCACGCATAATAAACAAACTACAGCTGGTCCAAAACGCAGTATCATTATCTTCATTGTAGAAGTCATAATAGTCACATCGTGCAGTATATGGCTCATCAGTACGTCATCCATTCACACTTGAACAAGGGAAAAAATACTGTAAGCAAAGAAGAGACCCTCCTTGAATTCTGGCTAATTAATGTGATATGACCTCACCTGGAGGATGCTTGATAATTTAGATCAAGGGTGCTGTTGGTTACCATCCCTGTCCATGGAGGCTGTGCAGTGGTCCTGTTCATGACAAAGAGAAGAGGCAAAGAAACTTATTCAGTGCAAATGGATCTTCAATGAACATACTGTACTACTATCAACTCAATCAACACTGAACTGACTATAGAGTTGGTTTGTACAGGTCCTTCTAAAAAAATTAGCATATTGTGATAAAGTTCATTATTTTCCATAATGTAATGATAAAAATTTAACTTTCATATATTTTAGATTCATTGCACACCAACTGAAATATTTCAGGTCTTTTATTGTTTTACTACTGATGATTTTGGCATACAGCTCATAAAACCCCCAAATTCCTATCTCAAAAAATTAGCATATTTCATCCGACCAATAAAAGAAGTGTTTTTAATACAAAAAAGACAACCTTCAAATAATTATGTTCAGTTATGCACTCAATACTTGGTCGGGAATCCTTTTGCAGAAATTACTGCTTCAATGCGGCGTGGCATGGAGGCAATCAGCCTGTGGCACTGCTGAAAAATGAAATCTTCATCTCCATAAACCTTTTCAGCAGGTGGAAGCATGAAGTGCTCCAAAATCTCCTGATAGCTAGCTGCATTGACCCTGCCCTTGATAAAACACAGTGGACCAACACCAGCAGCTGACATGGCACCCCAGACCATCACTGACTGTGGGTACTTGACACTGGACTTCAGGCATTTTGGCATTTCCTTCTCCCCAGTCTTCCTCCAGACTCTGGCACCTTGATTTCCGAATGACATGCAAAATGTTGCTTTTCTTTCGAAAAAAGTACTTTGGACCACTGAGCAACAGTCCAGTGCTGCTTCTCTGGAGCCCAGGTCAGGCGCTTCTGCCGCTGTTTCTGGTTGAAAAGTGTCTTGACCTGGGGAATGCGGCACCTGCAGCCAATTTCCTGCACACGCCTGTGCACGGTGGCTCTGGATGTTTCTACTCCAGACTCAGTCCACTGCTTCCGCAGGTCCCCCAAGGTCTGGAATCGGTCCTTCTCCACAATCTTCCTCAGGGTCCTGTCGCCTCTTCACGTTGTGCAGCATTTTTTGCCACGCTTTTTCCTTCCCACAGACTTCCCACTGAGGTGCCTTGATACAGCACTCTGGGCACAGCCTATTTGTTCAGAAATTTCTTTCTGTGTCTTACCCTCTTGCTTGAGGGTGTCAATGATGGCCTTCAGGTCAGCAGTCAGGTCGGCAGTCTTACCCATGATTGCGGTTTTGAGTAATGAAACAGGCTGGGAGTTTTTAAAAGCCTCAGGAATCTTTTGCAGGTGTTTAGAGTTAATTAGTTGATTCAGATGATTAGGTTAATAGCTCGTTTAGAGAACCTTTCAATGATATGCTAATTTTTTGAGATAGGAATTTTGGGTTTTCATGAGCTGTATGCCAAAATCATCAGTATTAAAACAATAAAAGACCTGAAATATTTCAGTTGGTGTGCAATGAATCTAAAATATATGAAAGTTTAATTTTTATCATTACATTATGGAAAATAATGAACTTTATCACAATATGCTAATTTTTTTAGAAGGACCTGTAGTTTAACTTGGAGTTTGCTTTGTAGCCAATCACAACATTTATACTGTTACTGAACTAAATTGAGTAAACATTGAACTCAATTGAGCTTAATAATGACACTTTTGTCTTTTTAGAGCGGCTTTACAGCTGAAATTGTATTCATTTCATAATTAAAGGATTAGTTCACTTTTAAAAAAAACTTTTGCTGATCATTTACTCACCCCCATGTCATCCAAGATGTCCATGTCTTTCTTTCTTCAGTCGAAAAGAAATTAAGGTTTTTGATGAAAACATTCCAGGATTTTTCTCCTTATGGACTTCAATGGACCCCAAACGGTTCAGGGTCCAAATGACCGTTTCGGTGCAGCTTCAAAGGGCTTTTAAACGATACCAGACAATGAATAAGGGTCTTCTAGCGAAACGATCTGTCATTTCAAAAATAAATAAAAAAGTTTAAAGTTTATAAGCAAGTTCTGTGATGCGCGTTCGTGACTTTCCTGTTCAAACTCGTTCATCAAAATGAACGAATCTTTTTTCGAGTCATTTCGTTCGTTGAATGAACGAAATAACTCGAAAAAAGATTTGTTCATCTCAGCAAAGCAGGGGTGGCATGGAGACCAACTAGGAAAGCAGGATGTAGAGGGGGTAACATTTTGCACAAGGTTAAGAATATGGTTAGCAATAGATTTAGGAATGGAGAATGGAGAAATAATAATCAAACCTAATCACCTAAAAAAAAAAAGTTAGTGCATAAAAGATCATCTTACCATGCTACTGTACTGTCACAAGATGAAGATGGACAACAGGATTACAAACAAGGTTTTATTAAACTAGAAGGCAGGAGGCGGAACAGCGTGCACTAACACAAATAACAACTCTCCACTGAAGCTTGAGCAAGGAGGTGAAGACCTAAATTATGAGTAGCTGAGACTAATGGTTATTGTCCATGACAACAGATGAGTGGCGGGAAAAGAGAAAGAACACATGCGACCGATGAATACAAACTAAAAATTCATGAAAGTGAAACTAATAACGAATGGGTCCAGATATCTCTGACATCCACGTTGCCAACTTTTTTAATGTTAAATCCTAGATCTCTTGTAAATAAGACTAAAAGTGAAGTAAATAAGTAAATAAGAATAAAATAATTCCAGGCCATCGTGGTGAAAAATGATATGGATATGGCTGCAATTTCAGAGACTTGGTTTACTCTCCACATGTCTGAGGATTTATGGGGTATCCCAGACAGCAACATAATGTCGGCCCAGATCCGGCCCACATCTGGGCCGTGTGGAAACCACGTGTACGAGATGTGGGCCGGATCTGGGTCAACACAATGTAGCTGTCTGGGATGAATGGAAACACTTTGATTTCCAAATGCTGAACAACTTCTTGTGGTGGAGGTCGTAGAACTTGTTGTGGTGGAGGCATTTTATTGTACATCCGAGACAATGTTCCATCATATCCTTTAACCTGTTCCAGACCATCTAGAATGTCTGTGGGTGAAGGTGAGATCTTTGACACTTCCACTGCATACTGTATGTGCTGTTGCTGTGTGTGTGGTGTATTCACCGCCACAGTAACCACATCAGTATGAAATCATTGAACATCTATAATTGCCTCATTTGACTTTGCTTCGTACTATGTACCCAGACATTGGACTTGTTTTCCTTGGAAAAGTCAACCATCTCAGAGTCCATGATATCTGCCTAGATAAACTATGTCATCCATGACAGGAAGTGAATAAGGCAACCTGTACCAATGAAAAAAAACAATGTCTTTAATAATACTATACTGAAATTTATAGATATATCTCTATGAAAACAGTACAAATTCATCCTTCAGACAAATCATGGATCTTTTTGCTCCACGTTGTTTGAAGAGATTTGGGCCCCTATCTTGCACCCAGTGCAATTGACTTTGTACACCGACGCATGTATCATTCCTATTTTGTACCCGACGCACTGCAGACTTTTCCCTCCACAGACGCACGTCGGTAAATTAGGGAGTGAACCACTCCTGGCGTGTGCCTGGCAATTCCGCCATTATAATAGCAATCCGCCATGGAACAAGTGCTCCTGCTTTTAAAGGGAATGTGAGATGACGCTCTGATTGGTTTATTGCAAACCACACCTATGAGTAATGTAGCTACTTCAGACCAACCCATTTTAGATTTGTGTCAAGCGCAAGAGTAATTTATCCCGAGATCCGCCCACAAAGTTACTTGTGTTTCGTGTTTGATACTTGCATTTCAGATCGTTAAAATAGGGCCCTTGGTCTTCAAGTCCCTGAATGAGAGGCTGCTCACAGAAGTGCCAATGGGTGGAGCTTGACATCCAGCTCCCCCTCTTGTGATGTAATGCGTGGAGGGTTATTAAATGAACCTCAACCGATTTTGTCCTAAAAAATGATAAAGGTGTACGTATTCAGGAAGGCTATATCAGCTCAGGAGTTTCTAAATCTCTCAAACTATTTGTAATTTCCAATGTAAATGTCATAGGCGTTGTGTTTGAGTACTACTTGTGTGTTCACTTTTACCTGTAGTGTCCTTAACTCTTGTGAGCAAACTTTCCAAACTTGCAAAGAGCAAAAACACTAAGTTCGGGTTTCATTATGGTAGTGGGGATAGTCCCTCAGAAGGTGTCAGTATTTTATTATGAATGTACTGGGAAGGAGTGATGACTATCACATGATGTTTTGACTGCCTAGAGAAGGCCTAATCACTAGAACTGGTCAAATATGAGAACTCTGCACATCATTTCATTAGAAGAGTTGCACTGGGGATATTAGACTGAATAATAATGACCGCTGTGATGACAATCTGTGTAGTCTATATGTTAAATCTGCTCATCATAGCTGAGCACAACTTCATGTGTTTGTGGAGGAGTAGTGTCTGGGGTCTGTGGTCTAAGCCTATGACCCAGTTTCATACGACCCAGCTCTAGATGTCTTTTACTATAGATGACAGAATTTATCTGTTTTGTGAAGAGTGCAAGTACATTGAGTGCAGTTATTTTGCTTCACAAAGTTGGCCATTGCATTACTATCACTCACCAGATTGTTTTTAATAACTCATCACAAAGCTTACATGCTCTTTCTCGTGACTAATTGGTAGTCCAAGTTGTACAGATTCCATTTTGAACATAAATGTCTGAATGTCCCAAAGCAATTGTTTTTACAAAAACATTTACAGAAGAGATTATTTTACTTTTCTTTCTCGTGATCATAAATAGATGGATCAAACATTAAAACTGGTTAATTTTATGAGTTGCTTAATTTAGATCTTATTTAAACAACATTTATTCAAAAAGTAAAATATTTTCAAATTCCGCATGACTTCCATTTAAGTTCAACAGATTCCAGTTGTATGTAAGTCTAGCGATTGTTAGATTTTCATATTTTGAACAACTGCTTAAGTTACAGTTATTTTGTTGTCCCCTCACAGGCATAATATATATTATGGCAAAATTCATATTGATAATTCCTTTTTTTTTAAATGCTAATTACAGTAACTCACTGGTAACACTTTATAATAAGGTTTAATTTGTTATCAAGTAGTTAACTTACTTGAACTAACAATTAAAAATACTTTAAAATAATTTATTAATATACAGGTCCTTCTCAAAAAATTAGCATATTGTGATATAATTATATTGTGTTCATTATTTTCCATAATGTAATGATAAAAATTTAACTTTCATATATTTTAGATTCATTGCACACCAACTGAAATATTTCAGGTCTTTTATTGTTTTAATACTGATGATTTGGGCATACAGCTCATGAAAACCCCAAATTCCTCAAAAAATTAGCATATCATGAAAAGGTTCTCTAAACGAGCTATTAACCTAATCATCTGAATCAACTAATTAACTCTAAACACCTGCAAAAGATTCCTGAGGCTTTTAAAAACTCCCAGCCTGTTTCATTACTCAAAACCGCAATCATGGGTAAGACTGCCGACCTGACTGCTGTCCAGAAGGCCATCATTGACACCCTCAAGCAAGAGGGTAAGACACAGAAAGAAATTTCTGAACAAATAGGCTGTTCCCAGAGTGCTGTATCAAGGCACCTCAGTGGGAAGTCTGTGGGAAGGAAAAAGTGTGGCAAAAAATGCTGCACAACGAGAAGAGGTGACCGGACCCTGAGGAAGATTGTGGAGAAGGACCGATTCCAGACCTTGGGGGACCTGCGGAAGCAGTGGACTGAGTCTGGAGTAGAAACATCCAGAGCCACCGTGCACAGGCGTGTGCAGGAAATGGGCTACAGGTGCCGCATTCCCCAGGTCAAGCCACTTTTGAACCAGAAACAGCGGCAGAAGCGCCGGACCTGGGCTACAGAGCATCAGCACTGGACTGTTGCTCAGTGGTCCAAAGTACTTTTTTTGGATGAAAGCTAATTTTGCATGTCATTCGGAAATCAAGTTGCCAGAGTCTGGAGGAAGACTGGGGAGAAGGAAATGCCAAAATGCCTGAAGTCCAGTGTCAAGTACCCACAGTCAGTGATGGTCTGGGGTGCCATGTCAGCTGCTGGTGTTGGTCCACTGTGTTTTATCAAGGGCAGGGTCAATGCAGCTAGCTATCAGGAGATTTTGGAGCACTTCATGCTTCCACCTGCTGAAAAGCTTTATGGAGATGAAGATTTCATTTTTCAGCACGACCTGGCACCTGCTCACATTGCCAAAACCACTGGTAAATGGTTTACTGACCATGGTATTACTGTGCTCAATTGGCCTGCCAACTCTCCTGACCTGAACCCCATAGAGAATCTGTGGGATACTGTGAAGAGAAAGTTGAGAGACGCAAGACCCAACACTCTGGATGAGCTTAAGGCCACTATCGAAGCATCCTGGGCCTCCATAACACCTCAGCAGTGCCACAGGCTGATTGCCTCCATGCCACGCCGCATTGAAGCACTCATTTCTGCAAAAGGATTCCCGACCAAGTATTGAGTGCATAACTGAACATAATTATTTGAAGGTTGACTTTTTTTGTATTAATAACACTTCTTTTATTGGTCGGATGAAATATGCAAATTTTTTGAGATAGGAATTTTGGGTTTTCATGAGCGGTATGCCAAAATCATCAGTATTAAAACAATAAAAGACCTGAAATACTTCAGTTGGTGTGCAATGATACTAAAAGATATGAAAGTTTAATTTTGATCATTACATTATGGAAAATAATGAACGTTATCACAATATGCTAATTTTTTGAGAAGGACCTGTAAATATACATTTTTAACATTTACTAATGCATTATTAAAATCAAAGGTTGTATCTGTTAATACAGCCTGAGCTGAACTAACAATAAACAAATGCATATTTATTAACTAACAAAGATAATAATGTAACTAAAGCATTGCTTGTTGTTTATATTATGTAATGCATTATTGACGTTAATGGGACCTTATTGTAAAGTTTTACTAACGGACCTTGTTGCTGTTCTCACCAGTGTAAAATTATCACTCTGCAATGAGATTCACACACTTACATATATCTTTATTGAAGGTATTTATTCTTACAAAATATAGTTCATCTAATTACAGTTATAGTAAACAAAAAACAGAAACAGTAAAATATATGTATACATGTAAAATATAAAAGTTGCTTGAAAACAACTAAAAATTCTGGAGAAGAAAAATAAGATAAAAAATATAAAACATTTACAAAATATGCACAAATAACATTATGAGGCTGGGGTATGACACTGTATGATCCTTTTAATGTGAGCAGTCTTCTTCATACTGTACAATTTTAGAAATAACAAAAAAAACTGAAAACTGAAAACTGTTTTTGGCCTTTATTCCCTACTCCAATTAATGTCCAGTTCACACTGCAGCAGATCTCTCATCCACACTAGTGGTTTGTGAATAAACAGATCCTGTGGCCTGTATAATATAACTCTTCATGAATTGCAATCTACTGAAGGGTGTCTTGTACAGGAGTCTAATAAAATGCTTCCTAAATTTCTCTCCCACAAACACATAAAGTATTGGATTCAGGCAGCTGTGTGAGTAAGCCAAAGCTTCTGTGATCTGAAGACTTAGACGAATTGCCTTACTTTTGGGACAGGAATCATGTATCCATTCTTTTAACTCTAAAGCTTTCACAAAAGCTGTAACATTGTATGGAGCCCAACAGCAGAAGAAGACCACCATCACCATAATGACTAGACGCATGGCCTGCCTCCTGGAAGAGCGAACTGTCATGAGTTTCTTCAGAATCATTGAGTAACAAAATCCAATCACAATAAGTGGGAGAATTAAACCCATGACATTCATTTTAAAGATACCATTTATCCTTGAAGTATGATTAGAAGTTTGATCATTGGTTGGATAATATGTACAATAAGTTTGATTATTATATTTTGTGGTTTTCAGGTACATCAACTCAGGAAAGGATGCAAAAAAAGCAATGATCCATATGACCACACTGCCTAAGATCCCATATGTTCTTGTTCTGACTCTCAATGCAAACACAGCATGAACTACAGCTAAGTATCGATCAACACTCATCAGGACAATGAAGAATATCCCACTGTAGAATCCAATGTGGTAGACACTGAGGACCATAATGCACATACCATCTCCAAAGATCCACTGGTCTCTGGCATAATGTGCCAGGAAGGGAAGAGAGGAGACCAGCAGCAGGTCAGCTATAGCCAGGTTCAGGAGACAGATGTCGGTCATGCTTCTCAGCCTCACACCCATCAAGACCACCCAAACCACCAGTGTGTTACCCAGAAAGCCCACCACAAAAAACAGGGAGTATAACACAGGGAGGAAGATAGCTGCATGATGTCCATAAACACAGGTATACACAGATGGATCAATATTTCCATAGAACTCAGAATAGTCAGTATATGGCTCATCAGTAGGTCGTCCATCCACACTTGAACAGGGAAAAAAATACTATAAGAAAAGCAATGATCCTCCTTGAATTCTGACTAATTAATGTGATATGACCTCACCTGGAGGATGCTTGATAATTTAGATCAAGGGTGCTGTTGGTTACCATCCCTGTCCATGGAGGCTGTGCAGTGGTCCTGTTCATGACAAAGAGAAGAGGCAAAGAAACTTATTCAGTGCAAATGGATCTTCAATGAACATACTGTACTACCATCAACTCAATCAACACTGAACTGACTTGAGCTGAATAATGACACCATTATCTTCTAGAAAGTTTGCTTAATAACTAATGAACTTGAACATTCACACTATTACTTAACTAAATGTGAATTAAACTGAGCTGAACAATGACACCTTTGTCAATTTCATAACAGAAGAACTTTGCAACATTAATACTGTTGTTGTTGTTTTTTATTACTGTGAGTCTGCTTTGAAACACTCTGTTTTGTATAAAGTGCTATATAAATAAATGTGATTTGACTTGAACAACACTCATCAGGTATATATGACGCATGTGCTCTCAGTCATGGCTTCCGTCCTGTGCTGCCCCAATACAATGTCATGGCAATTCGTAACTATTTTACATTTTGGTGAATTGGTGGCTAATTCGTATTAATTCATAAAATTTCATTTACTGTATACATTTTGGTACGAGCTTCAGTAACGGGTTTGTTAGGGGTGGACCTACTTTTTTCTAACAATCTAATGTTTCATACAATTGGGGATATTCAAATTAATTAACCAAGCATTAATACCATTGATCAGCCGTACCAATCGGGGATGTTTTTTTCCACTAAGAAACAAACATTATTTTATTTGATTGATACTGTGAAGCTGCTTTGATACAATTTATATTGTGAAAAGCGCTATATAAATACACTTGACTTGACTTGACAATTGACACTGAACGAATTCAGCTTTTCATGGATATGTATTGGTTTAAATGTATATATATATATATGTGTGTGTGTGTGTGTGTGTGTGTGTGTGTGTGTGTGTGTGTGTGTGTGTGTGTGTGTGTGTGTGTGTGTGTGTGTGTGTGTGTTTGTATATAAGACAAATTTCAATGTCCTTTTTCTGTTGTTCTACATTTGGAGAAGTTTGGTCTTACCTTAGTAAGGCAGCTGTATAATTCATAATCAGAGAACCAGAGGTGTTCTTACTGTATTAGACAAACAGGGAAGCAGAAGTTATATGCAAACAGATCATCTTTAAGGCATTAGTACAACAATATTAGCAAACAGTGTTTTGCTGCACTAGCTTTAGTAGACAAAATGGAATAAACATATCTACATTGTTTACATGATTTTTTAAATTATTGGATGATGATATGAGGCCTTATGTCACAGTAGAATTAAATATAAATAAGTAGTAAAGTACTTTACCGGGTAACACTTAATGAGCTTCTATATGGTAAAATTGGTTATATAATAAAGCTAACATGAAATAAAAATGCTACATTTTTGTTCTGGTTCATTTCTTTTTAGAAATGGTATAAATAGTACATAAATAATATATCCTAGTTTAATAAATGCCCTGAAAAAAAGAGATTGTTAGTTATACAACTTTACACTTCACCGTTAACAGTGTACTACTAATTATGTTCATAATCATCAAAAGAAGAACATGAAAAAGAACATGATTAACTTTCTGTCATCTTTCTTTGATAAGGGCACAATTTATTAAATTAAATGTATTTGTACAGCACTTAAATATGTATTGCACTTAAATATACAATACACGGTAACATTTTATTTTACAGTGTTTATATATATGTGTGTGTGTGTGTGTGTGTGTTCAAGCATCTTTACAAACAATATGCCTTAAAACCTCCAGTGAGCAACTAAAGGAGACGAGTGGCAGTGGCAAGTCCACCTCTTCTGACAAATATATACAAAGCATAGATTATTGTTCATTTGATCCACATAATATTAATGATAATGGTTGATGACTAATAAGTAGTTTAATTAAATTGTTTAATTCTATTTTTTATTTTATATATATATTTTTTTTTTTATTTATGTAATATTTGTATTAGTATTTTACATTCTACATAAAATCGTGCCAGTTTGTGCAGAGCAATTTTGTTTTATTTAAAAAAAAAATTAAAAACCAAAGTCATCCAACCACTTTAATTAATAATGATTTATTATCGTAACAGCAAATTTCACATACCTATGAGCATTATGAACATCGATCTGTAGTGAAAGCCACCTGTGACATTCAGGTTTATTCTGTGACAATGAATGTTTCCAAAAGCTGGTTTACCAACCATAAAAAAAGTGTGAAACCATAATCCTGATACAACAGGTGTTTGCAATGTAAGTGGGGTTAAGGCTCCAGGCATATTCATACCAATAAATAAACACGCAGTGTATGTTTGTGCGTATTATTTTAAAAAGAGGTCAAATAAAAAATGTGCTGCCAGGAATACTCACAAATGTGATAATTGGTGTTGCCCTGTGACCTTCCAAGCAAAGAAGGGAAGTTGAGATGAGAGATAAGATCAGTATCATATGAGATCGGTCAAAATAACATGATCTATTATAGGTTTTTTTTTTTTCTCAGGGTATTAGTTTGTGACACTTCCTCTGTAGGTAAACTTGGGTATAGGGGCTTTGCAGATTGCAGGACTAGTTTCATATTGACTGCAATGGCAATGACCCGATTGGCTCCCACCATGTTTCGTCTACAGACTAGAGGAAATTACATCACTACACATCTATGTTGCCTTTTTTTTTATGTGAAACTGTGGTGCAGCACTACAATATAAATTTCATAGGGTTTTAATGGTTCAAAAAAAGAAAAACAAAATGACGAAAAAAGATCCTATGCCGATAAAGACATGCCAGTAAAAAACATACACAGCATTGCACAGGTATCAGGAAAGCTGAGCAATAGTGTTAGCATGTGGTTTTACACACTCACACACCCCAACCACTTAAAAGTGCTGTTAAAAGAGATGTATGTAATGTATCTTAACTACTACATTAAGATGGCCTCTGGGGTTCTTCAAGTGATTTATTGTTACATAACATAAAGATTGTGATCTACACCATCTCAATTACGAACACACTAAAACAGAAAATATGAAACCGAAGGAGGGAATGAAACTCTTTTGCGGGTTCTTGTTTATCAGGCAAGAGTTTAACTAAAAACAAATTCAGCACACTTTTCTGGTTCAACAGTCTTTTCACTGAGACAGAATGTGTGCTTAGAAACTCAGCATATGTAAAAATGTAAAGTGCAACTAGATTTTTACATTTTCTGAAGAGTAGAGTAGAGTAACGGTGATAATATGGCTACGTAGCCTACATCAAACACGTTTTGCTATTAAGGGCAGCCTACCACACCATTGATGTGAACTTAGCTATACATGACATTTACGTCAGAATATGCTTTCAAGGGAAAAAAACAACATCAAAATGATTAATTAAACTTTTTACATTTTTATTGAGATTGTGGTACCTATAGGCTAATCATATTTCTATAATACTGTTTTGAGACCCTTTAAATGCATTTAGGCTCTAAACCCCGACAGCAACATAGTGTCCACCCAGATCCGGCCCACATCTGGTACACGTGGATTACACATGGCCCTGATGTGGATCTTTCCAGCGACATTCAACTTGAACTCTCCCCGGAACATGAGGTTTGATCTCCTTCTCATCTATCTCCAGCTGCTGTGGTAAGTCAATATTTTTTGGCCTTTTAGAAGTGTTGAGGAAAAGATTATTTGTTTGCACCTCACATATAGACACATTTGTAATACGGGTCGAAATACCCTCTGTTTAGACCAGAACCGAAAAAATTAGACGGGAGACATGTATTTTCAGGGAAAGCACAGCAGTGTAGATGATATGAGATAATGGAGATTCTAGGCGTGCAATTACAAAAACTCCTTGTTCAGTTAAGCGACAAGGGATTCAATTTGAAGTGTAGTAACAACAAAATAATATCCTGGTATTCTGCTGAGGGAGGGTGCATTACTAAAATCAAAATACAAGAAAATTCCCGCTGCAATTATTTATTTGCTTCGTCGTAACAACCTCGAGACCATAACCGAGAATGAACGAACAATAGAAAATATCAAAGAAATCGAACGATTACGATCTGACGAATTACAAAAGTTAAGAAAACAAGTTGAAGCGCTTGCGTACGAACAACAAGGGTGGGCTAGACAGCGTGAAGAAATGGCAACAAAAATTGATCAAATTCAAAGAAAACTTCAGACCGGATGTAATTACATATTTGCTCTAGAAGTTTGCTGCGATAAATCAGGGTTTCCAGTAGCTGCAGTTAAACAAGCAGCACTGGAAGATACCTTTGAGCTAGAGACTAAAAATTATAGCGATGATGATGATCACAGAGAGAAACTCGTAACCAAGCTCTTGTGAGCCTGTGGCCTGAAGAGAGAAACCTGCGAAGCCCAGTAAAGACTAGAACAAAATAGTAGACTGGGGTTCAAGAATAGAAAACAGATGGAGATCAAAACCCTGTAGCGTTGCGTCCGCACAATAGTTGACAGAAGGGAACAACCCAGACAAATTTAACCAAAGATCTCATGAGAGATTGTCAAAAAAGAGAATGAGATTTAAGAGAACAAGCTAAACTTTGCCAAAAAACGCCCTCTAGCGATGACTCTGACCTGTTGAAACAATTCTCGAATTTAATCACAGAGTTTAAAAAACAAAACAGCCAAAATGGCACGGCCCACAACGCGAGCGGAACGACTGAAACATACAATCACCAATAGGGATACGTGGCCTCCATTGCCGTAGGGAGCATAATTAAGAGTAGAAACTGAATAAAAATAAGGGCTAATTTAGGAGGCTGGTTAGCGGTTTTAGGCGTGACAGTCTTGAAAGAACCCCTCTGGTTTTTACCTAATAACAGTGAAGGGACTGTGCTGGGAATGGACATTATGCGAAAGTATGGCTAAGTATTCACTGCTTTGAAAATCAAATTGAATTGAAAACAGAAAAAACAGTAAAAAAGTGCCTACCAAAAAACAGAACCAGCATTATGTCCATATCCACCCCAGGTCCCATTCAGATGATAAACAAACACGATTACATTTGGGATACACATGAACATGACTGTGGCCTCATTGACTTTGTTGTGTGCATTGAGGGGGAGCAACCTCCCCCACACAAAAACAATACGCATCAAACCAGAGGCCGAGTCAGCTGTTCATGAAATTGTAAAACAACTTGAAATCAGTAATAGAGGTAGTTCGCCCAAAAACTCTCCGTGTTTACCAGTACCAAAATCAAACAGCGTCTTCTTGCATATGTAACAGAAACATTTGAGACACAGCACACAGTGCAGCTCACACCTCACTCTCATCATCTACCCCTTCTGCTCCTCACCTAAAACTCACTGAAAACCTATGCAATGTTAAGGATGTACAAAAAAATAACTATGCATGTTTGGTATCATTTAAAGTGTCTCAGTGCGTCTGGTAAAATGCTTTCATTCTCCCAACTATAATGAAAAGCTAAAAGAAGTTGTAAAATATGAGAAAAGTGATGTGTCCCTTAAAGGTATTCCCTCCCCCAGATCCTCAATTCAAACTACCTCCTGTATGTAAAACAAGAACCCATTCAAGTACAAATTCTGATCTCACATTTGTGAGCCCCTCAATAGGGGACCAAAATCTAATTATAATGACAGACAACCACCATTTGGTAAGCATATTGAATTATTTGGGTTTATAAGGAAAGGGGGCAAAAAGGTTTGTGGAGTCTGTGGAGTATTTTGTTGTTATTTTTTTTTTTTATTCCTCGCTTCTCGAATTGTTGTTACGGTATTTGATTGACCGGTGATTTTATTGTGTGAATTGGATTTTGAATTTTTGGTCTATTACCTAAATAATAAATTGTAAACATTTGATTTTATTCTGACTGACTCTAAGTTTGTTTTCCCAAGTAGATCAACTGGATTCGTATGTTCCCGCAAGCAGGGCCGGCTCTAGCCCTTTTGGTTGCCCTAGGCGAGATTAAGTTTTGCGTAAGTTTTGCTCCCAGAAACTTTTGTGCATTTTTATGTTAAATTCATCAATCTAGTGCACTTTGAGAGTTCAAAATTAAAAGCTGCATATTCAGTGTGCAAATTGAATTTAGAAAAATTCAAACCTCTTTTTTGGGGTCAGTGTCTGTCTACATTACACTACTACATAATAATAGTTATAATATTAATCCCATGACAGTAATAGGCATATATTGTAAAACAAATGCAATGAAAAATAAAGGAAATTTTCATAATACGTTTTGTACAAATTTCTATACTTGAAAGTAAGTTATATAGTTGGAAGTAACCCAGCGCCGCCAATTAAACAAAACAAAACGAATGGGCCCCCGATGTACGAGTTTTATGGGCCGTTAAGACAAAAAGAAAAAAGTATGAGATGTAAAAAGTAAAGATGTAATGAGATGCCCAAAAAGCATGTCGGCCCACCGAATCTCCCAGTACCGATGGCCAGTACATGCCTGTGCACAATACTAAGTAAATGTATTTCGTTTGACACCTTAATGGCCGAGATGAGAAGACTTACCTCTATACTGGGTTTTCTTTTTTTATCTTATTCCTTTCTCCTTTTTCTTCCCTGTGCACCAGAGAGTTCAGATCGCTTCATTTTCGATCAGCGCGCCAGCTGAGCACTTGCCTAACGTAACGAAACGCAACTCCCCTCCCTCGCTAGGAAATGATCGACAATAATCATCAATTCAATCTAATAATCAAGTTGACTAGTAATTAAATGTATGACTGAGGGGGCGCCTTAGGATGATCATGTTTAATAAACATGTTTTATTTCGCTTGTCAATCTAATTCTATGATTAATGGGAAGTAGGCCAAGGGCGACACTAGAGGGCGCCCGCGCCCCCAACATTTTTGTCGCCGGTGTTGTGCCGAATTTCGACCCCCTGCCAAATTATTACCCCCCTCGTTAAAGTCAATACCTGATTGCCTAATCCTAACCCCACCCCTAATCTTAACCCCTCCCCCACAACTAATCCTAAACCTACCAATGCTAGGGGGGGTAATAATTTGGCAGGGGTCGAAATTCGGCACAACACCTGTTCTGCCCGCAAGTTTGCACCAGATTAGTGACGCCTAATATTTGGCATCAATTCAATGTTCTTGTTTTTGCAGAGACGAGTTATTTTCCGTTTAGGGCAGCAAACGTGCTGTTTGACCAACCTAAATGTGGGTGCATCTGTTTTACCTCTGTTTTAATTTAATGTTATTTTAGATGAGTGAACGCTTGGCCCATCCAAAGCTATTATAAGATAAGTAAAGTTAGTTAACTATATCTGTAGTAGTGGCCATAACTCTGTCTGAAGCAAACGTTACTTAAAATTCAAGTGTATGCAATTCAATGGGGCTATGTAAAAGTATCTCTGATTGTGTAAGGGTGTATTCCGATCGTCTAAGATATTAGCCAATTACCTCTTTTTGGTGACCGAAACGGGTGAGATTGTGTAGTGAGACCCGCAGAAGACGCGAGGACCTCTAAGTTTCCTAATCTGAGCGGCTAAAACATGATTAAAGAGTTAAAAAGGAATAAATCAAACCTTCGGTCACTTTTAATGATGCCCAGATATCATTAAAACCTTTTTCATTCATGGAGTCAGATGAATAACGAATCAATACATATGAGAACATGTATTTCATTTAATCTTGTTGTGTTGCATAAAAGGAAAGACAGTAACAAGCAGAAACCATCACCCGCTGATCGAATACAAGATTGTATCAGCATCAGAACTTCCTCACTCCCACAGTCGTATATTGCACACAACCTGGAAAGCACTTTCTTGGTACAGTAAACTGTAATCTGATTGGCTGACATTTTGATACATCTTCTAGGAATAAGAGCACCCAGATTTCATTCTGCCTGGAAAAAAGTTGTTAACCGGGTGCCAGGTTAATACAGAGAGCACATTTAGATAAGCTGCCCAGTGTTTGGTCGCTATATGCATGTCAGTCAGATGACTTCCTTCTGTGGAATCATTTGTTCCCTATGTTTTACTAAGATTTATATAGAACATAATAAACACATGACAAAAGGTCCTATATTCCCAGATAAAAGGTTATGGTTAGGGTAAAATAGACACATAGAGTTAACCCTGGGAATACATAGGGGCCCATAATGTGGATCAGACTACTCCTGCCCAGTTGGTGGCATGGGACAATTAGTAATCATGGTTATTTTATTAAAGTGTATCTCAATTCACAAGTCTGGTATCAAATCAATCAGTTAAAATTATCTTGCACATTTAGTTTTAACAATGTTACTTGTATCTTATAAGGCCAGCTCAAGCCAAAATTCTGCAAACTTCGCTTCTATTCTGCACCACTCACATATTTTGGTCTGGAAAACTAGGAACACAAGTACACTGATGCAAATGGTAAACCCATTTGCACTTAATTGGTGTAACATGTATGGTATGTTTTGGTTTAGTTTCATTGTGCTTTGGTTCTGTTTTCCCTGTTCTGGTTTGCCTGTGTTTCCCTAGTTAGTGTATTAATTAGGTTATCAATTAGTTCTACACACCTGTTCCGTTTTATCTTGATTACTCTCCCCATGTACTTAAGCCCTGTGTTTCTGTTCTTTTGTCCAGTATATCTTAGTTTTACGTGGTCGTGTTTATGATTTTCTCCTGCGATCTATACAAGTATTACTTGTAATTATGTACTCATTTCATTGTTTGCTTTTTGACAATACTGGTCTTAAGTACATTTTTGTGGCATTTGTCTTTTTAATTTTTTGCTCTCCCCTCACAAATGGACCTATCCGACGTCCATTTGCCTAAATCAGAATGACCATTCAAGGCAAGGCAAGTTTATTTATATAGCACATTTCATCCACAATGGTAATTCAAAGTGCTTTACATAGAACAAATTAAAATAATCAAAAGAATTAAGAATAATTAAAGCAGTTTAGAATAAAGAAATTAAAATAATCAAAAGAAATAAGAATAATTAAAACAGTTTAGAATAAAATAAATAAATAAAATACAGTAAAAACAGTCGGACGAGCAGTGGCACAGTGCTCATTCAGTAAATGCATAGGTAAACAGAAGTGTTTTGAGTCTGGATTTGAATGTGACTACTGTAGGAGCACATCTGATCTCTTCTGGAAGCTGGTTGCAGCTACGGCTGGCATAGTAGCTAAAAGCACACTTACCATGCTTAGAGTGAACCCTTGGTATTTCTAGCTGATGTGATCCTAGTGATCTGAGTGATCTGTTGGGTTTATATTCAGTGAGCATATCTGTAATGTATTGAGGTCCTAGGCCATTAAATGATTCAAATACCAGTAATAATACTTTAAAATCAATCCTAAATGTAACTGGGAGCCAATGTAAAGACCTGAGTGATGTGTTCATATTTTTTTGGTTCTGCTCAGAATCCTGGCAGCAGCGTTCTGTATGAGCTGCAACTGTCTTATGGTCTTTTTGAGGAGTCCATTACAATAATCCACCCTGCTGGAGATGAAAGCATGCACAAGTTTCTCTAAGTCTTGACTGGAAACAAAGCATCTAATTATTGCAATATTTTTCAGATGATAATATGCTGATTTAGTTATTGCTTTGATATGACTACTGAAACTAAGGTCTGACTCTAGAGACACACCAAGATTCCTGACTTGATTTTTAGTTGTTTGACCTCTAGGGTGAAGGTATGCGTTCACCTTGAGAACTTCATCTTTGTTTCCAAACGCAATGACTTCAGTTTTGTCTTTGTTTAACTGAAGAAAGTTTTGGCACAGCCAACTGTTTACTTCATCATTGCATTGGAACAGGGAGTCAATGGGGCTGTAATCGTTAGGTGATAGGGCTATGTAGATCTGTGTGTCATCTGCATAGCTGTGGTAAGAGATTTGGTTATTTCTCATTATTTGGCTCATTGGGAGCATGTACAGGTTGAATAGGAGTGGAGCAAGAATTGAGCCTTGAGGAACTCTGCATGTCATGGATGTCCACTCAGACTTATGCTCTCCTATACTCACATAATAACCTCTCCCTTCTAAGTATGACCTGAACCATTTTAGGACTATCCCAGAAAGCCCGACCCAGTTTTCCAGCCTGTCAAGAAGTATGTCGTGATCGACAGTGTCAAATGCAGCACTGAGGTCGAGTAGTACTAGAACTGATAATTTGCCTTTATCAGTATTTAAGCGAATATTGTTTATAATCTTTATGAGCGCTGTGTGCTGTGATGCGATCGGAAACCGGATTGAAAATCAAAGTATTGTCAAAGTATCCATTCGAGCTTAAGAATTTGTTCAGCTGATTGAAGACAACTTTTTCAATGATCTTGCCTATAAAAAAGGAAGATTTGAGATCAGTCTATAGTTGCTTAATATGGTCTTATCCAGATTGCTCTTTTTCAGGAGGGGCTTGACAACTGCAGTTTTCAGGGAGTTTGGAAAAGTCCCATAGAGAAGTGAGGCATTAACCACTTCTAGAAGATCTGATTCGAAGCTGTTTAACACACTTTTGAAGAAAGATGTGGGAAGTGAGTCAAGGGCGCAGGTTGATGTTTTAAGGTGCTGTACGGTTTCTTCCAAAATTTTGCCATCAATTTCTTTGAAATCAGACATAGTAACTACTTTATCAGGTTGTGGTCTGATCTGTCTGACCCCAGTGCGGCTCAATTATGTGCTGATCACCTTTCTGATATTATTGATTTTCCCAGAGAAGAAAGAAGCAAACTCCCTGCACTTGCTGTCTGAGAGCATTTCACTGGGAATCTGGCTTGGGGGGTTTGGCAGTCTCTCGACAGTAGCAAAAAGAGTGTGTGTGTTGTTTAAGTTGCTGTTTATAATATTTGAGAGGAAAGTCTGTCTAGCTTTTCCTAGTTCCATATTGAAAGCATGGATGGTGTCTTTGTAGATGTTATAATGTACTACAAGTTTTGTCTTCCGCCACATGCGCTCTGCTTTTCTGCATTTTCTTTTCATATTTTGCACTGCTGTTGAATTTCTCCAAGGTGCTTTTTGTCTACCACTCTTCCTGACTTTCATAGGAGCAATATCATCAATTACACCTTTAACTTTTGAGTTAAAAGAATCAAGGAGAAAATCAACAGAGTCAGCAGATATGCTTGGTGTTAAAGATATGGCCTTCGTAAGTAGCACACTAGTGTTCTCATTTAAGCATCTCTTCTTGACAGACACAGATCTAGCTTCAATGGCAGGAGAGATCAATATATCAAAGAAAATACAGAAATGATCAGACAGTGCTACGTCCTTAATAATAATCGATGAAATGTTTAGACCCTTACTGATTAGTAAATCTAGAGTGTGTCCACGATTGTGTGTCGGTCCATGCTGAGTCTGATCAAAAGTTTTAAAACAGTTTTGATTTCTTTTGCCATATTGGTTTCTGCATTATCTATGTGAATGTTAAAATCTCCAGCAATAGCAAAACAGTCAAACTCTGAGGAAATTGTTGATAGCAGTTCTGCAAAGTCCTCAGCAAAGGCTGGAGAGTATTTTGGAGGCCTGTAAACAATGATAAGTAAAATTCGTGGAGCACCTTTTAACACAATACCCAGATATTCGAAAGACGGGTAATTACCAAATGATATTTGCTTACATTGATAGACATCTTTAAAAAGAGCAGCCACACCCCCGCCTCTCCTGCCCGCTCTCACTCATAAAAGTAAAGTTAGGAGGGGATGTTTCACTGAGGACTGTTGCACTACAGCTGTCTTCTAGCCAAGTTTCATTTAGAAACATAAAATCCAGGTTGTATGTGGTTATTAAAGGACAAGTTCGGTATTTTACAATTAAAGCCCTGTTTTAAGATCGTTTCTGATAAAATAGAACGGTTAAGATTGTTTTTTAGACAGATGCTGCTGTCCCGAGAATTTTCAGTTTCTGTGGTAGCACCCCCCCCACCTCTACAATGGTAGCATAGGTGCACTGGAACAATCCTTTATAAAACGCATAAAAATTTAGTTTACAAAGACGTGAAACTCACCGAGTGGTCTGGGGTGTTCACTAATATGCTCACACAAAAATCGCTGCAAAAGATGCTTTCCAACAGGTTTTATCGTAGTTTTTGTACAACTCCATTGACTTGTATTGGATGTTCTGTGATGTACGGTATTACTCCGCCGCCGGAAACGGAAATGGGGTTGTTTGTATTCTTTCTGTAGTCTTATGCAGTCGCGGTATCGTAGGCTACACTATACAAGTTGTTTGCTTGCAATTGGCAAAGGTGCATTATCGCCACCAACTGGGCTGGAGTGTCTATTATTCAAGCTCTCAAGGGAAGAATGTCCGGTTGTGAGGCGTTCGGAAAAATAGGTCTACAGTTTTACAACGAATGGTAAAACACCTGTTGGAAAGCATCTTTTGCAGCGATTTTTGTGTGAGCATATCAGTGAACACCCCAGACCACTCGGTGAGTTTCACGTCTTTGTAAACTAAAGTTTTATGTGTTTTATAAAGGATTGTTCCTGTGCGCCTATGCTACCATTGTAGAGGTGGGGGGGGGGTAGGTGCTACCACAGAAACTGAAAATTCTCGGGACAGCAGCATCTGTCTAAAAAACAATCTTAACCGTTCTATTTTATCAGAAACGATCTTAAAACAGGGCTTTAATTGTAAAATACCGAACTTGTCCTTTAAGTCGTTGACTAGAAATGATTTATTTTTAAGTGAGCAGATGTTTAAAAGTGCTAACTTAACAGTCTTACTTTTTGTCCCCACAGCAATCTTAGTTTGGCGTGTTATAGGCACCAGATTAGCTGGGTTTGCTGTACGGCTTTTGAAGGCCTTAGACTTTCTATCATGCAATTCAACAGCAATAGAGAAAGATTCAGGCACACTGGGTTCACGCTTGTTCTGTAAACATTTGAGAAAGTTACTGTTATCATAGCGGGGACCCGACACATATCACAGAGAGCTGGTATCAGTTGTTTTTGGTTTACCTCGAGCCGATGGAGGAGGGTGTGAGCCCTGGCGTTGTGGCAGAGGCCGAAGAGCTCTCGCAGGAGGAGGGGGAGGGCGAGCTGGGCCCGCAGGCTTTGGTGGTTGTGGGGCCTGCCGTTTTTTGGTTGATATCGGGGGGCTTGCAGATAGTTTGGTTACATGAAACACCAGTTTTTCCATTTTCTCAGAGAAGCACAGAAGTGGAGTTGCTGGAGAGAGGGATAACGTGTCTGGTGAGAGGGGCTGTTGCTCTGGTGTTATCGGAGGCTGTAATATGCTGTCCTGGTTTCCCTCGCTGTTTTCCAGAAAGTCGTCCTTGGGTGCTGAATCTTGGAGCAGTTCTAGTATGTCACAGTCTGTCTGTGGTGAGCTCTGTGGGCAGGGCTCAAGTGAGATTGTGTCCGTGAGCAGAAGTTGTTATGGCTGCATGGTGTTATCATTGTCCTTGTGTGACGTGTCAACCGCATGTCCATTCAGGTGCTGAAGTGAAGTCCTGTGGTAATTTATACTGTATTCAGGTGTGTGTGTGCCATTCAGGTTGAGTGTATTAGCACACACTGCAGAAGGATGATTGAGGGAGAAGTAGATATTGTCCTTTATTCACTAGAGGATCATACAAGGGACTTTAGATCTGGCATGCCTAACTCGAATCCAGAACCGCACGCCATCTAGTGGATACAGAGAGGATTTAGCAGCGTTTATGGAGTGGGTGCTGGTGAACAACGGATCAGCATTCACCATCAGCCCAGTGGAGGACTTCACTAGCACCACTGTGGACCCAGAGCCCAGCAAGACATCACCTGCTGCATGGACACCGCAGATGGAGAGCCTGCCGCAATGCACGAGCCAGCGCAGATACAAAGACTGAGTTAGCCATCACCTTGGATCCTAAGCCTCACAAAATGTCAGACTTGATGTCTGGCAAAATGTCAAAATGTCTTGTGTGAGCCCGCAACATCATATGCCGCCGTGGGACTACTAGTGAAGTTTGAGGGAATGGAGGAAGACCCTGCCCACACTCCCACCACTGAGGGTGAGGTGCTTTTGGCCTCTGTAATATATGATGACTTAGAAGAGGATATTTGCATGAATCTCCCACCCCCACTGGTCCCGCTCTGCTCTAAGTCTCCTGTGACTCTGCTGGTCCTGCTCAGCTCGGAGTCTCCTGAGTCTCCGCTGGTTCCGCCTAGCTGGACGTCTCCTGTGTCTTCAGAGTTGCCACCCAGTCTCCCTCTCCCTCCTCCTCTTTCAAAGTCAGCCAGTCCGTCTATACCACCTCCACTGGTTCTCGTCAGCTCCAAAATGCTGCGGAGGTGGGCCTCGGATCTTCCGGTCATCAGCTCTGCCTTGGAAAGAGTATCACATGTCTCGGCTCGTAGACCTGTCCACTTCACCTTGGCTCCTCCCTCCCTTAGCTCCACCTGGGACCATCGTCCTTATGGCTCTACCGGGCTCCCTTGTCCCACTGGCTCCACCTTGGTCAGACATTGCTCTGCCTTTGCCACACACTTACTTCATCTCCATCCACCCCCCATTTCTTTGGATCCATCAAGCTACGCCTTCCCTCCGGTCCTCAGTCACACTGGCTCCGCCTCAGTCCCCTGGCACCCTAGCTCCACCTCCGATGCTTGTCGCTGTGGCTAAGCCTTGGTCTTGGATCTCCTGAGTATTCCTTATGGATTGAGACTTTTTTTTATCTACTACTTTTGTCGTGCGCTCTCTACAACAACTAGTCATGACAATTGTAGCGCCACTTGACCAGTCATATTAGAGGCCTGGAACAAACTTTGAAGTAGCAACACATTACTAAAAGTACTTTCTATATTAATAAAAGTAAGTTAAGCATAATTGTGCAAATGCATATTTATGCAAAAAAGTACAGTACAATGTAACTATGTCACCTTAAAAAAAGTGTAACCCAAACTTTTTATATAAAGTCTATTGGTGAATTCTAATGTATCATTGTAAAAGAGGTGAATTGGTTTATTATGCATTTTGTATCGATATTCTGCACATTTCCTTTTGACTTCTCAGGAAGCAGCATTGCTGTCATCATGTTTCATTTAACATTTTTTTTTTCTGAGTTGATCGTTCCAGAATGTGGTCTCAACTACAACATTTGCATGTAGATAACATCACATGTACCTCACAATGAGGAAGTGGTTGTGTATGATCACAAAGTCCAATCAAAAACATCAATGAATGAACTTACATCATGCGCTGCATCAGATATTCAATATATATGGTTTTGATAGATTTAGGTCATTATTGTATTTCATAGACAGAAATTAAAGTAGGTATTGTTCTTGACCATGTTTTAAACCAAGTTTTTTGACACATCAATTTAAATTTGATTGTGTTAGATTAGGCATTATTATATAAAATAATTTAATTAATGTTACATTACTGTATGTCACAACAGTTTTGGGACAGTTTTTTTTATAAAAGTTACTGTTTGATTAAGGTTTTTGTTGCTTATGTGTTTAGGTGCTACTTGAAGTAACCGTGTCATGTCAGCAGTCTTCATGTGTTTGCATCAGAGCCAAAGAACACAGGAAATCCACCTCACTCTGCAGAGCATATCTCTGTGGCTTTTCGCTGTAGGTAGAGACAAAGGTTAGGGTGAAGTTACTTCCCCGAAGCATTTTATTTATTTTCACCATCTACAATAAGCTTTTTTTCAATAACTTTGTCAAGTTTTACACATAAGATTGTCAACTAACAGGGAAATAAGTAAATAAATAAACCGAAAAAGCTTTATAATATAAAACATTGAATTATTTAAGATATATTCTATCAGAAATGTATTAGAATTTATTAGAATATTTGATAATGATTATTGAGTGGATTGGATTTTATGTTGAAATCAATGACACTGTGTTTGTACTATATATAGTAATGACATTACTATTTCAAAATATGTCCACATGAAGGTAATAAAATGTCCCTTAGAAAATGAATTCCATGGTGCAAATATATGAAAAGGTTAAGTTCTGCTATGGAGACATGTTCAGAATTCGATACTGTGAGTTAAAATAGTTTGCCAGAGTATTATTTTGGGATAATGTTGTTAAAGGTTTTATATTAATTATTTTTAAGCTGTTCAATATTCTAGGCATGTATACGTGACGTGTGCCATATGTGTTAGGGAGGGCTCTTGTGGTAAGAGGCAGCATTACAATATACCTTTGAAACAGGTGTTTATTTATTTGTTTATTGATGAACATCTTGATAGGAATATACAACATTTACAGACATCAGTCCAGTATAGACTGCATTCAAAATAAAATTCCTCCATACATCAATTCTGCTCTCATATCCTGTTTTAGACAATGTGAGGGGACGTTTTTTTTTTTTATTGTGTTTGGTTTTGCCTTCGAGGTGTGTGTGTGGTTGAGGACGTTTTTCTTTTTGTGTGGTTATTGAGCAGGTCATGAGGTCAGAGCCTATAGAGATATTGAGGAACAGATGTTTGTAGGTTACAAATACTTTAGCAAATATGAAAATATTACATTTCATTTAATGCATCGGTTAATTTTTAAACCAGTGTGAAATATTTTACAGGAACAAGTTTACTCACAAACTGCTGCATTACTTTCCCCACCATTTTCTTTTCTTTTTTCTTTGTTTTACAATGATGATTGTTTTCACTAATTGAGGTAGAATAATTTAAATGATATTACCATCATTTTAAATCAACAAATGTTAGATTGCATTATATAGTGCAATGTATAGTTACAAAAACAAAGCTAGATTAAATGATGAGGACAATATTTACAAAAACAAAGCTAGATTAAATGATGAGCACAATATTTACAAAAACAAAGAAACAACACCAAAATATTCTCAAACAATATTGGTTTTCTTACTTTAAACTTGTGTACTTTTGTTGGGAGATGTAAAAAAAATAGCTGTATTGGAAGTTTCATTCTCTGAAACTTTTGATTGTGTAGATGTTGACTGGTAGGTCTTCAAACATTTAAGATGTCTTGAAAACACACTTATAAGACATTTCCTGAACTTTTCTCCAACAAAAGCATAAATTACCGGATTTACACAGCAGTGTGTGAGTGCGATCATCTCGGTCCACTCCATGGCTATGTTGATATTACTTTGAGCCTCACAGCTAGTTAGAATGTCAAACTCCTGCAAGGTTTTCAGAAACACCACCACATTGTAGGGCACCCAGAAAACCACAAACACGATGACAATGCCTAAGATGAGCTTTATTGCACGATCCTTTTTCGAGTTTTTTGTCTTTTTCACAACCATTAGGACCATGAAGTAGCAGTAGGCTAAAATGGGCAAAGATATGAACAGGCCTACTGTATTTTCACCAAAGTTACGGAAAAGCTTCCACTTCTGGGACGACCCAGCAGGATAAACTCGCTGACAGCTGGTTATGTTGTCCTCTTCGACTATTGCTGCAAAGATGGCCTCTGGAAGGGCAGCACAGATCGAAACCATCCATGTAATGAGACTTGCCACAATTCCATAACGCAGCATCTTCGCTCCCAGCACCGCAACAGCATGTACGATGACTAGATAGCGATCCACGCTCATCAGGGTCACGAATAAGATCCCACTGTAAAATCCCACTTGGTATGTACCTGCCATAGCCTTACATATTGCATTGACTTTTAAGTAGTGGCCCTGAGCATAGAGAGCCCAGGAGGGCAGTGAGAGGACCATTAGTAGGTCTGACAGGGCCAGATTTAGCAGGCAGAGATTTGTCATATTTTTCACATGCATTTTTTTCAAGAGGACCCATAAGACCGTGATGTTGCCAACAAGGCCAATCACAAAAACTATGTAGAAAATGGCTGCCTTGAGATTTGAAGTCAGGTGTGAATTTTCATTACTGCATACGGTTTCATAGTCATAGTATGATGTTGTATCCATCCTGTAACAAACAGTAAATATTATTCAGTGAAATATGAATGTGAGCAAAATAAAACAAAACACAATAACAACAATGCTTATACATGCTACATATATCAATATTTGCAGAGAAAAAAATGAAAAAAGTGGCTTGTCTATGTATTGTTTTAAATTGTAACATTTCAATTTAATTATTAATTTTTAATACTTTGTTTTGATTATATTTATATATAATGATAATATATGATTTATACTAATTAATTGTTTTAATGCTGTTTTTACTCAATATCACTATATGAACACCTTTTTTTTTAATTAGTTAAAAGTCGTTTGAAAACAAAGTTTCTGTTGTTCTTGAGCACAATGAATACAACTAGTAAACATGCCACTTTTGTGGACCGAGACAACTCATTTGACAGTATCATGCAGTTGGAGTGGAAACGTGCGATAATGTAATGGTTTGAAAGTAGCTGTCATCAAGTTATAATGCATTCATTAGCAAATCTCCATGATGGGGACTTTTGTAAATGTGGAAACTGAGTCAGAAAACATGTGGCATTTAACTTCTATATACTTTTTACATAAAATATGCATAATTATGTGTAGAGAGTAACTATATTCCGTTGCTATATGCTTAGCCGCTGTGATTACACTTTATTTCGATGGGCCACTTTAGACATTCTACTAATTATAAGTAACTCTTCAAATACATGTCAACTAATTTTCAATAGAGTTCTAGCAGACTGTTAGGTTACTGTACTGTAAAAGGAAGCGTTACCAGTTACTTATAGTATAAGGTCTAAGGTGGACCATCGAAATAAAGTGTTACCATTGGCCGTACATCAGACAATGTTTCATCATGGTGTACGTGGATTATAATGGCTGGCAGCGATACACTGATATACTACATGAGGTAGGTATTTGAGAAATTCTTCTAATGTTTTTAATACAGTGAAACCGATTTGAAGGTGCAACTAAACCAAACTTCAAAACTGTCACATGCTGACTTTTTTTTCTTAAATATAAGTACATAGAAACAGGAGGTCGCAGTATGCTCTTTAACCACATGCTTTGAAACATCCCACCACAATCCCACTATCACACCATCAGTGTCTGTGATCTCTCTACAGTGTCTCTACTATTTTTTGTAAATTAAAGTATAAGACAAATAATTTACAAAACCTCCCAAAACTGATTAGGTGTTCAATTATTTGAATGTGATAATAACTGCATTAACAACATGGAATGCAATATATCAAATAACTGTCTTCAAGAGACAGGGGTTACATTTTAGAGACAATCTTTGTAATTTATCAAAATGTGTCATTTCTTTAATGATGGATCTAAACACAACATCATGACAATCCAATAAATAAATAAAAATCTGTTTACCTGTCTTTATATGATTCAGTCATTTTGACAAATTGCTGTCACTCTGGTTGTTGAGATGTTGAGACTTACGTGTAAGTAATAATTTTCACCCTCTTTCTGTACATTTGCCTTCAGCAAAGTTCCTGTAAACTGAAGCATGTGAGTGTGCTTTTCTTCATAACTGTATCTTGTGAGGCGAAGGTAATGTGAACACATTTCCTGTCACCGCACTGAGGTTAGCCGGTTTGGATGCACAAAAGAAATTCCCTGGGAGGAGATAAAATAATAAATCCGAGTCATTTAAGTCTGTGATGACTACTGAATAAATGCTAATATCTGCCCCCACCCACTACGAATGTCTTGAAAGGACAGTTTATATAGATAAACCAGAGCCATCCCACACCAATGAACAATTTGACGAAAATAACTATCTGTGCTTTTTCACCTTCAACAGTGAGTCAGTTTTAATGAATTGAACAAATAAAGAGCAAGTGAAACTAATGATTGTTAGAAAATAAATTATGACTAAGTTGCAAAACTCTGTCTCTTATTCCTGCTCATCCATGGTATTTATAATGCAAACTGACATTTTATATGAAAGCCTAACAGGTTTTTCATGCTCAAAACAGATGCTGCGTCCAAAATCGCATATACTGTATAGTAGGTACTACATTTGGTTTGAAACTTTCTTCGCGACAGTTTAAAAGGTATGTTCCATATATGAATGTATGTAGTATGAATGAAAATCGGACAAACTACATCTGCCATTTTGTCATCATCATGTGACCTGTGGCATTTGTTGGCCTCATGGTATAAAGTCATATGTGGCGGAGGATCAAAAGCCTGCAGAACCTTGCCGTAGACCTTGCCGTATTCGAAGGAACTTGGGGTACTTTGGCCAGTCTGGGGTGCAAGATGACCTTAACTCCCCCAGGAGCAAACTCCAGGTACTGAGGAGATATAGAGAGGGCCTGGAGATCTCCCACTCTCTTAAGAGAAGTGATGCGAAGAGAAAGGCCACCTTAAGTGACAGATTCTTGGCCGCAACCGACTCCAGAAGTTCGAAGGGGGCCTCAACCAGCCCTTTGAGGACCACTGCCAGATCCCATGTGGAGACTTTGGTCTGCGTCGTAGGCCTCAATGGGGCTACTAAGAGTAGACTGACCCCATTCTGTTGGACTCTCTCCAGAACTCCCAGGAGCAGACCGATAGGGGTAAATGCATACAGACGCCGCGTCGGCCACACCTGCATCATTGCATCTAACCCCAGAGGAGCGGGAGGAGGGTGCTGCCCTCAGAGGCCCTCAGAAAACCAAGAGAAGGAGGGGCTAGTGAAGAAGCTAATTATAGCTGGACCAAAGGTCCCACCTTGCAGGATTGGCTCAACCAATAAGAAAGGGGGAATTTCTAAGCGGGAGTTTCCTTTGTGGGGAGGATTTATGACATATCTCAATTGTGGTTAGACATCTGCCTTCCCTTTTTTGTTCATTAATACTCAAATAGATATAATAAACACATACTACATTCTAAGAGAAGGTGGTCACATTAAAGTGTGAGCACAAATGCTCCGTCCCCTAGATTGGTCTGCGGCTTTGGACCTGAAAGACATGTACTTCAGATCCCTAACCTTCCGCACCACAGGCCATCCTGTGTTTGTGTGTCCGAGGGGTGTGAAGTATCAGTACAAAGTCCTACCCTTCAAGTGCTCATAGCCAGTTGGGTCCTCAGGTCAACTGGGAAAGAGTAAACTCGTCCACAGACTGAGGATCTCTTTTCTGGTTTGTAGATGGATTCGGCCACCGCATCTCTAAGACAAGTGTGTGGATGGTTAGTGCTCTTCAGAGGCTCCTGGGGCATATGGTAGACGCAGCAACTCGGCTTCCTCCATATGAATACCGCTTCAGCACTGACTTTCGGGCCGAGTCCCAAGGTGACCGTGGCAGAACGGCTCGCTCTGTGTGAAAGCACCCTGGCCTGCTGCCAAACCCTCAGTCCGTAACAGACCAGTTGTTTCTCCGGACCAACGGTCCTTAGAATGAGTGTTCATCAAATACTGGCTGAGGGGCCACATACAAAGAGCATGCAGTAACGGAGGTCTGGGAGGCCCTCCGACTGCATTGGCATCCATTGTCTACATTGTGACCGTTGCGCTATGCTTCCCTCGCATGTTACAAGCCCGTCACCTCCTCCTTGGAATCATAAGCTTCTGAGGTCGCTTCATTACATTATTTCTTCCAGCCTGCTCAATCGTGCCGCCAACGAGCCTCATGACAGCCTATGGCCAGGGAGAGTGGAGACTCCATCCCCAGGCGGTCTAGCTGGGCAGGGACCACTTCGGGGACGGACAGTTACATCTATTTGCCTTTCCGGATTCGTTCCTCTGCCAGTTGTATTTTTCTGTCCGAGCGGACATTCCTTGGACAGACACTGGCTCTCAGCTGACCCCGGGGCCCCCCAGAAATGCGTTCCTGAGTGACCCTTCTGAAGCGGCTATGCGATTCATTGTCGCTTGAGCCCTCTCAAGTCAGTGATTTTTATCACACGCAGGTGTTGAGCAGGGATGCTCCTGGAGCTCAGTGAATTCCATCACACTCAGGTGTTGAGCAGAAATGCTCCTGCAGCTCAGTGATATTCTTCACACCTAGTGTTGAGCAAGGCTCCTGTCTGGTGCGCGCATGCCGCTTGCACGTACTGTGCTAGGTCAGGAGTGGAGCAGGTCTTGATAGTTGCCCCTTATTGGCCCAACCAGACCTAGTTCTCCCCTCGACAGCCCTTCCTGACTTCCCCTGAAAATATCCTACCCGCGTTCGGACCCCTGGTGGATTTCAGGCCGGTCCTAAATTTGGACGCGGAGTTTCAGGTAGCTACCGCTGGATTATGTGGTAGTCACCATCACTTCTGCGAGAGCACCCCCTGAATAGGAAGTTGTGCTTACGCCAAATAGAAGTGAAACCTATTCGTTGAGTGAGTCTTCTCTCCGTGAGGAGATCCTGAAGGCATTCGGTCATTTCAGTGCTCTCTTTTCTGCAAGATGGGTTGGAGTGAAGGCTGTGTCCTCCACCCTCAAAATGATGTTGCCTCTCTTTCTTGACACACATCATGATGCATTAGCATGGGAAGCACGTCCTGATCCTCAGGTTCCCGAGGGGAGCAAGGGAAATGAATCCCCTTGCGCCTCTCTTTATCCTCTTGGGCCTTATCTCTGGTGCTCCTGCACTGCAGAGACCGCCCCTGAGCCACTGTAGGCAGTGAGTTAAAAGTTCTGTTTTAAGAAACAGTTCTCCTGCTCACCTGGTTTCTAATAGAGGGTAGGGACTTGCTCGCTTTCGGTCAACGAGTTGTGCCTGGAATTCGGGCTGGCTAACTCTCACAAGCTGAGACCCCGGCCTGGATATGTGCCCAAGGTTCCCACCTCTCCCTAAAGGTGGGACCAGGTAGTGAGCCTGCAAGCGCTGCCCCGGAGGAGGCAGACCCAGCCCTGGCTTCTCTGTCCGTCCGCTTCATTGCGGTTATATGTGCACAGAACGTAGCCTTAGGACCTCAGACCAGCTCATGTCTGTTAAGGAAATCAGCGGAAAAAGGAAGGCTGTTTCCAAGCGAGGTTGGCCAACTAAATTAGTGGTTGCCTTCATCTTGGTGTAAATTCCGAGATGCACATGTCCACTTAAGTGGTGAGCTCCTGTGAAGTGGGTGTGTGCTCCCGCCTAGGCTTTGACACAGCGTGCTTCGCTGATAGATGTTCTAGAGTTGGGGGTTGGGCGACACCTTTAGTCGAACCGCTGCTTCCCGTGGGCTCCATTCTTATCTCTCACCGTAGCTCGGTTTGAAGTGTCGGCTTGCTGCGCCAATCCCCTCCTATGGACTGGATATGTGTGCATTTCTTGCTCCAGTGGAGTTCTCCTTATTAGCTGAACCCTATTGAGTTCCTCCATACCCTTCGGCTACGGACGTGGCGGAATGTCCGAGGCCAGGCCAATCACTTGTATGCACTGGTGGAACCTGTGTTAGGCTGGGTCCATATGTTGTGATCCCTATGGCTATCCCATATGTGTATTTTTCCAAGGTACGGCTCCCTAAGGCGAGCCCGTGTCTTCCCTTGGCAGAACCTGCTCTGCCGTCACTGTCTGGTTTAGTCTCCTCCCTGTCATAGGCTGGAGCCACCACAGTGACATTCCATATGTTGTACTGCTTGGTCATCCACCCAGTTCATATGTGTATTTCCACGTTACCTCCTGTGGCAGGATGTGGCTTACGCAGCGTCCATTCCTTCCATGTACAGGGAATGCTTTCCAGTGATCCTGCAGGAACAGCAGTGACTTCCTTGGCCTAAGCCCTGTCCCGTCTACTTAAATCGGGGGGATCAGGTGGCTCTGTCTAGGCACTGGAAGGTGGCAGCTCTAGTGGCGTTTTCAAATGGATCCCCATTTCAGTCGACGTCGACTACGTCTGACGTTCTCGACTGAAAGGGAACGTCCGGGTTGCGTATGCAACCCACCGTACCCTGATGGAGGGAACGGAGGACGTAGTCCCCTCACCACTACTGCTGGACCACCGCTGACTCCGGGGGCCGATCGGCTCCTCAGCAAAAAAAGCAACTGGTGCGTGCATCCACTTCCGTATTTATACCCGCGCTGCGGGGACAGAGTGTGTGATGCGAGTCACGCACGCCAATTCCATTGGCTCATTCAATAGTAATCGAAGATGATTGGCTCCCTAGCGTGATCCCCATTTCAGTCGACGTCGACTACGTCCTCCGTTCCCTCCTTCAGGGAACGGTGGGTTGCATAACCAACCAGGACTTTATCTTCTAATCATTGATAAACATGTTCTGTCATGATAATCTATAAATCACTTTAACGGGGGCAGGGTTTATGTTAATTTTAGGGTTAGTGATGTCACTAACCCAGGAGGAATGTTGTGTATTCCCTACCAGTCGTTTGATGTAGTCCTTAAAAAGCAATTTCTTTAAAAGAAAATATCTCCCTTTGCTTTGAACTTTGAGCGTTGTAACTTTGCAGATGTTGTTTATGCTCAAAGAGCAACATTACACACTAACTAAAGTTAGAAAAGTTAAATCATAATCAACCACTCCTTTAAAGACAGTTTATCGGCTTATCAGAATGCTGTTAAGTCGGCTAAAGCCACATTTTTTTTTCGGACTTGATTATGGCAAATCATTTTAGACATAAGGTTTTATTTTCAGTTATAAATTATGTTGTAAATCAACCGGTAAATACAATGTCTGCTGCATCTGATGCTTTATGTAAAAGCTTCTTGAGATTTTTCATTGACAAAATTTGAGACCCAAAGCATGCCCTTCTCATACTGAACCCTCTATTCAGCTCTAGTCAGCAATATTTTTCCTGGGATGCTTTTGAACCTATTTATCTGCAACTCCTCATATACATTATAGTCAATATTAAACCATTGTTCTGCTCTCTTGACATCATTCCTCCTAAATTTCTTAAATTAATTGTTGATTCTGTTGGGCCGGGATTGGTGTCTTTTGTCAATAAGTGTCTCTTTACTGGCTCTATCCCTGCTGCCCTTAAGGTGGCCACTGTCACTGCGTTACTCAAGAAGCCTTCACTAGATCCTGCTGTTCTAAACAACTTTTGTCCTATTTCTGTATTACCTTTTATCTCAAACGTGTGTTTGACCAACTTCAGTTTTTTCTAAATTTCAATGGTATTTCTGAAACATTTCAATCTGTTTTTTAGTCTGCTCACAGTACTGAATCTGCCCTATTGAGAGTTTTAAATTACATCTATCTATCCACGGACACTGGTGACTCAGTGGTTCTCGTGCTCTTAGATCTATCAGCAGCTTTTGACACTGTTGACCACTCTACCTCGAAATCTAGACTAGAGTTTTATGTGGAGCTAAAAGGTATCATCCTTAAATGGTTCTAGTCTTATCTCTCTGACCGAAAATTCTTAGTCAAGTTAGGCAATTTCTCCTCCTCTGTTGCGCATCTAACCTGTGGTCTTCTTCAAAGATCTATCTTGGCCCCTTCTCTCTTTTCTCTGTACATGTTACCTTTGGGCTCCATTCTAAGAAGACGCGGGGTATCTTTTCATTGTTATGTGGACGATACCCAAGTTTATTTACCAATCAAGAGAAATGATCATTCTGCCTTTACATCCTTACTAAGTTGCCTAGATTAAGTAAAATCCTGGCTAGCTCAAAAAAAATTATCTTTAAATGAAAACAAAACCAAGGTGATCGTTTTTGGGCCCACTGATAATTCTCAGGCTACCAGCTTCGATCTAGGTAGACTATCCGCGTTTAGATCCGCGTACGGTACCTGGGCGTTCTGCTCGATGAGTCTTTAAACCTTGACTAACACATTTCCTTTGTAATAGGCTCTAGTTTTTATCAACTTCATCTGTTGTACAAAGTCAAACCTTACCTAAATCATAAAACTCTAGAGATGGCTGTTCATGCTTTTATTACCTCACGTTTAGACTACTGCAATTGTCTCAAATTGCTTGTCTTCAACTAGTTCAAAATGCTGCTGCAAGATTCCTTCTTAATAGCCGTAAAAGAGCCCATATCACCCCAATTCTGAGGACCCTTCATTGGCTGCCTATTAAATTCTAAATCGATTTTAAAATCCTTTTATTTGTTTATAAATCTCTACGTGATCTAGCCCCCATCTATTTATCTGAATTGCTGCAACCATATACTCCTTCTATAAGTTTGAGATCCATTGACCAGAACCTTCTATTAGTCCCACATTCCAGACTCAAACATAGACTGCGTTTACACTTGGTATACATGCGACCTGTATCCGGATGTTGTCCACATACACATTGAAAAGACATGTTATCCGATCAGCGTGTTCAGGTCCATAGGTAGTCGAGGACGCATTGTGATCAGATCTCAGTGTAGGTAATGTAAACGCAATCCAGCCATCGTGTCTGCTTTCACAGGTGGACGTCATATAAATCCCCACCCAGTCTCCCGATGTTGCTGTCAGAAAATAATGGCCAGACGCAGTTTAGACAATAAATTAAACTTATTAGAACCTTTCAATAAACATCAATATTTAAAACAGTTTATTTAGACTTTTATTTAGACATGATACTGTGCGTGTAATTTTCATTGTAATTGTGCAACATTATCTGAACGAGGCGATCGTCTGTACAATCACAGCTGTGATCAGTCATGAAATCTTATTGAAGAGCGTGCGCTGCTTTGCCAGAGGAATAATGGGAATAAACTTTTTATTTTTTAATGTTTTAAATGTTGAGATGTTTTTGTTGTTTCAGGATGTTTATATCTCCCATTTCTGTTAATATGGTCATTGCACGCTATAACATTAAAACCCTGATGATCGATGATGTGACTTGTTTAACTCAATCCAGTTATTTTTGTATGTTCAACTTCATTCAAAAAGCGTAATTTGATCTAAGACTGGAGATTGCATAGAAAAGTAAAGTGAGTGAGTCAAAGCAATTGCGACATGTAATTTGTATCATCTTTACTCTTTATTTGGTGTCGTGCAACAGACCTAATTTAAATAATATAGCTGCGAGCAGCGATTGCGGGCCCAAGCCGGTGGCACCGCCACCCCGGTGCCTTTAGGGTTATTGTGCACGACGTGCAAAAACGTAACCCCGCTTTGACTGTTGAAAAGAAGTGTGCTGTAGAGCTTGCATCAGTGTGGCCTCTGCAAAAGTGCACATCGAGGGCACATATCAACCACAAAGTATGCGTGAGCAACCTTCTGAAACCTAAAATGAAAAATGAGACAGCCTATGGTCTCATTGATTTAACAGACACATGAAATAAGTACACAAGACCAAAAATTCATATTCATTCGAAGTGTGCCATTTGGGGACAGGGCCTATGATCGTGAACCACAATAGCCACATATATGAGATCATTTAAATTTAGAATAATTTTTAGGTCAATATGTTTTGCAGCACTTAAATGTGTAAATCCAGAAGCCCAGTATTTATCTGGAGGTCTTTGTCCTTTGCCTCTCAACCTGGTTTGTCTCTGCCTTTTCTGTTCTGCCCTGTTTGCCATTGTTCTCCCTGCCTGTCTTGACCATTCTTAATAAAAAGCTGCAAATGGATTCCCCTGGCCTGACCCTGCCTCGATACAACACACATGCTGCATCTGCTCGCTATCTGCCGAACGGCTCTGGTAGTTCCGCTTCAGCACTGATGATGTTGTAGGAATAGTGCGCTCTGGTTGGTCTGGATTATTAGGAAATGTTTATTTTATACAGATATAAGTTATTTATAATTCATATATATATATATATATATATATATATATATATATAGATAGATAGATAGATAGATAGATAGATATACATATATAAAGACACAGAGAATATTACTTGCCTTACCTGTTTAGTAAGATGAAAAAATAAAAATAAATAACTGGGGAAACCGAGATAAGTATTCTGATTTGATGATACACTCAAAATATTCCACAAGCAATTGTTTAAATGTAATGATATTCAGAACAGAACAAGAATTTTAAAAAACTATAAATAAGAAGTAACCGAAATAATGTAAAGCGAAAGTGAAAGTAAGTGGTGTCACGTTTTTGCTATAAGGGCAGCCTACCACACATTGATTGAACTTAGCTTATACCGATGACATTTACGTCAGAGCTATTTTCAGGCCCTTAGAGATTTAGTGAAATATGCCCATACTTGTTTATTTAGCTACTTCCACATGTTGAATTTACACATTTCTCATATTTGTGTTATTGCTACATATGTGTTATTGGACCTTCAGAAAAAAAAAAAAGACTTATTTTGTGTGTATGTTTTGTATTTACCAAAATAGTTAATTAACTTGTATTTTTTATTTAAATACATTTTCACATCAGTATTTTGTATTTTATTTGTTACATTTCATGAGCCAGATTTGTATTTTGTAACAAAATAAATTTTATGATGTATTGTGCCCACCTCAGTCCGTTAAGGCAGTTGTATAAGTGCTATACAAATATAACCTGAACTTAAACTATAAGGTCAACGTGTTTTTTTGGATGTAATATGGCTAATAGTGTATTTTCAATGTAAACAGGTGAAAAAGACGTACGAATAAATTTTATTAAAAATACCTTGAGTATGTTTTTAGTACAATTAAAAATATACTATAATGCATGTTTAATACAATTAACAGTACGTCTTTTTCACCTGCTATAGGCTTCATTTTTTTTGCAATGTAAATACAATAGTCAGAACTATTTTTTTTAGCAGAAAATCTACCATTTCCTTCCATTCTATTCCCCTCTATACAATTGTATATTTCACAATGTTTGTGAAGTATCACCGAGTTTGTCAATAGAAGCTGTCTGCCTGCTCAGACATCAACAGCACAACCGTCCGTGCAACAATGTTTGTACACAGTCATCGGAAAACCTTTTCAACCGGCCAATTGACCATTCTACACAGAACGAAGTGCGCATCATTGAACATTGTTCTCGTGAGAAATATATTATCTGACATGAGTACTTGCAATCAGTTTAAAGATAAAGTCCTTATGGGCCCCAAATCCCGATATGATGCGTGGAAAATGTCGAACATATTCCTTATCAATTTGTCCGAATCAGACCCAGAGATAAGAGAATCGTTTTTGTGAACCTGTTCAAATATGACTTTTGCAGGAATGTTTCACAGTGTAAGCTAGTTTATTTAGTAGTTTTCATCCTTTTAATTGTTAAATTGTAGTGTTTTAATTGTGTACAACTGTTATAAAGCTTTTGGTATATGTTTTTTCCCGTCCTGTCGCATTAACAACGGGTTGTGAATTTTTAAAATAAGTCCATTGTTATTTCCTACCTTATGTAAGCAAGTGGCTCAATTTTAGTGACTACGCCACCCCTAACCACAGGTTAACGGGGAAAACAACCCAAATTAGTAGCACACAGATACGTCCACCATAGAAAAAGGCCAAGGCATGGGCTGCCGTTTCCGCAAAAAAAAAAATTTTATTAACTTTAAGAAGTTGATCAAACAGATTAAAAATCAGTAATTCACACTAGTCATATTGAATTGAGCAAAGTCAAGAAAAATAATAAACAAGACCTCACAATAAATCTCCACAAGATTTTACATAACCCCTCACAAGATTTACAATAAATCTCACAAGATTCATAATACACCCCACAAGGGGCTGTAGGCTCCCGACAGGAGCAGGCTAGTATGCGCAGCAGGTCCACCATAATAGGCACACCAAACCCAACTACCACCTACCAAATTCACTGCTAACACGCCAAACAAGTAGTGACACGGCAATAATGAAACTGCAATAACACTAGAGAAGCAAAACCCTGCAGTGAGACAGACAACCCCACCTGCTCCAGAATCCTCAGCTCCTAAAGAAAAAAAATGGATATAGATAATAAACTGAATATAAAAAAACAAAAATAATATATACAATCAAAGTCCAATAATGACCTAATCGTAACAAAAACCGAAAATATACAAGTATACAATACCCCAAAAATAAACAAAATATGAAATACAATTAACAGATGAAAGACAGACGAATAAACAGATTACCATGACGCTACGAACAGCTGCCCGGAAGTTATTACAGGCAGACCGGGCCATCCAGAATCAATAAATCACAATCACATCAGCGAGGAGCGGGCATGTCAATTAAAACAAAAAAAGAAATAAATAAACAAACGCATTCCATGTCGAACTAATGACTTAACAGACCAACGTGAATCGAACACAACAAAGAAAAAACAATAATAAAACAAATAACACGATTGACCGCGGGGCAGAAACTCACACCAAATACAGAATCAACTGCACATTAACGCCCCCCGGATGATTTCAGCAGACATCACTCAATTACATAGGAAAACAAATCTACAAAAAAAAACAAACGTAAAGATTAGCCAACTAGTAGCAAGAGAAAACAAAATGGATCTTTCAAAGCCCGCAAAAGATACGCTTGACTTGAACATAACGATGTGAGAAGTCAGCAGCGTGGCTTTAAAGAGCGAGTGGCGGATAGGGGAGAGCGCGCTGTTTAATGCGACTATGCTCACTTCACCCTCTTTAAGCGTACCATGAAGAACCTTCAAAACATTAAACAAGAAGGATATGATACTAACAAGTGATCACGCGATAAACCAGTGTACCCTCCCATCATTGGAGCAACACGAACATGTTTGTCGTGGCCGTTTCTTACCGGTAGCTCCGGCAGCCGCCGTTTAAGCGTTCCCTAAGCACCCTCAAAAGCCACATGCATCCTTGCTCGATGCCACTATACGATCCACTCCAGGACCCCACCCCCTCACCAGGTTCCTGACCCTACCCAAAAGAAAATCAACAGGGAGACAAGTTTCCTGGCCAAACTCAGAAATATGGAGACTCTCCAGTGAACGGATGGGGGGGTAGTATTAAGCAAACAATATCTGCGGAAGGCCAGATGCCAATCCCTTTTTCCTAGAAGTGGGGCAGAGTGCGCAGGAGGTTATGAAGGTTCTATTGAACCGTTCACACAGGCCCTTGCCAGCTGGGTGATAAGGCGTAGTACGGGATTTTTTCCATCCATAAAACCCACAAGTTGTTTCATAAGGCCCGATTCAAATTCCGGCCCTGGTCGAATGTGGTACGACCCGGAAACCCCGAACCTGAAAAACACTGCCTGTGACCAAACTTGTACCACGGTCTCAGCCCGCTGGTCTCTGGTCGGGAACGGCAAGTGTGTATTTACTGGACACAATCGTTAACACTAGAACATTCTATGTCCAAACAAGAAGCCTGCAAGCATTGTAAAATCGAATAGCCAAGATTTCATTTGGCTTTTAGAGGCCAGGACATGGCCCATAAAAACCCCACCCGGCCAAGTGGTTGGATGTCCTTGGCCAGCTGACATCGCTCCATTCCCCCCGACACCACTGCCCACTTCTGCGACTTCCTGGCCAATAACACCGCTGCCGTATTAGTTCAGTAGTATTCAATTCACCCTGGTGTCCATTGTGCTGGTGCAATTGGGTCAATACATCAGTGTCTTTTAAAAACAACCGGTAAACCCAACAGTATCACCTCCTCACCGCCCTCAGGGCGTAACACAACGCGATACGATACCCCATTTTTTTTTTAACGAGAGACGATCCCCTTGCCGAAGCCAAAGTCAACACAGACTTGGAAAGCTTTTTGGCGTTCAGCCTGGAGCTGGGAGAAACCCCTGCTCCCAAAACGCCAAAACCTCTCTGCATTCAGGATCTTCCTCCTGTACCAAGCTCGTCCTCAATTGAGGAAACTGTGCAAGGCGGTAAATCACTGCCTGATTGACCTGTACTAAACTGGATTCTGCCTCAAGCTGCCTGCCTTACCACTGCCTGAATACCGTCCTGGTAAGAAATCTGGTGCTGTCTAGAGAGAGCATCCGCATGTCCTGATGCTATCGCCCGGAAGCGATACCGAACCTCAAAGTCCGAAGAGGCAACTGGGCAGCCCAACGTTGTTCGTTGGCTGCCCAATTTAGCAGACCTCAGGTGGCTACGGGGATGTTTTATCCTGTGTAAACAATGCACTTTCCTGTCCTAGACAGTACGTACTCTCTAAATTCTCTGTCAGGCCCACTTGAAAGCGCCACAAACTCCAATTTACAAAGAACTATAAGTTGGTCAAGTTGCGCTCATGGGCCTAAGAACTGCGGCTGGCATATGCAATAGGGTCGCACTTATCTCTATGTACCTGCGAGAGACCGCGCCAAGCCCGTGTTGGCTAGCATCCACCTCGAGAATAAAGGGCCGGGAGAAGTCCGGCATAGCCAGCACTGGGCTGTATTAAGCTAGTCTTCAATCCCTCAAAGTCTCACCGGCACTGCTTCCGTCCAATCCCCCCCCGTAAACCCATGAGGGCCCGCGTCCTAATCCCAACTAGAACAACACCAGCCAACAAGCTATGCAGGGCCAGCCACTTTGGCAAACCCCTCACAAAGCGTCGATAATTTACCTCGCGAAACCAAGAAGGACGCAGAGCGCCAACCACAATAGATGGACGTCGCCAATCAGCTACAACCTCAATCTTTGCAGTATCGTTGCAACCCGCCCGTCGTCCGATAATGACGTGACCCAAATACTTTACTTCTCACGGAGAAAACGCCACAGTATTGCTTAACTTAACCTTGATCCTTCACACTCATACTCTAACCGACTCAAGACCACCTCTAAACGCTCCAGATGTTGACTTACCGAGGTAGAAAATACCCACCACATCATCCAGGTATAAAAGCAAGGATTGACACTGTTGGTCCCCGAATAACCGTTCCATTAGCCTCTGAAAGGTGCCTGGGCATTGCACAGGCAAAGGGCATACGGTTCCATCTCAAAGAGATATCCAAAAGGTTTACAAGAAAAGGCGTCTTAAACCGATCTTTCCTCCGGACGGAACCTGATTATACCCACTGGCCAAATCAAGGGTCGAAAACCAACAGGCACCACTCAGGTAATCCAAGACTCATCAATTCGGGGCAGAGGAAAGCGTCTTCCTAGTTCTGGAATAAGCCTGACGGTAGTCAACGACACAATGCGTAGACTACCGTCAATCTTCTAACCACAGATCGGTGAGCAAAATGGACTACAGCTCTCTCGATGATCCAGCCTCATAACTGGTTTATCTGGGCTTTTACTACCTCATAACTCCGATGGAGTATCCGACGTAAACGCGACGAATGGGAGTCCTCATCATTAAAGGAATAATCATGGCAAATTAAGTTTGTACAACCCAAATCTCAATCTCCTCCCCGGTGAAAACACCATCGTTGAACTTGTAAAGCAAAGCCCTTACCTGACACGCGCTCTACTACCTCTGATAGAACTTGAACATATCCAATTCCTCAACCTGCTCAAGCACAGTAGATGCCATATTATGCAGGAAACAGAAATCCGATCGGTTATCCAGATATAGAGGCTACTTAATGTGAACAAATGTAAACGCAATCATGTCCTGATTGGCTAATGATCCGATCTGCTTGATCGGATAATGGTGATCACATGTTAATGCCAAGTGTAAATGCAGGGGATCGACCGTTTTCTGTGGTTGGGCCACAGTTGTGGAACAATCTGCCTTTAGAAATGAAGATAGGCCTTCCCTGACCACATTTAAGTCTCTACTAAAAACGCACTTGTTTTCCATGGCTTATAATTTTTTTTTATTATTATTATGGTTAATTAACTTTTTTAACTGTGTTTTAGCTGTGTTGTTTGTTTACCTTTTGCCTTCCTTTTGAACCTCTGTACAGCACTTTGGTAAGTTGTATGCAGACATGGGCAGTATTTCAATTAAATGTATTTTAAATACGTATTTAATTACTTTAGTGTATTTTGTCATTTGTATTTTGCAGGTGTGGAAAAAATAAAATGTAGTTTGTAACTAAATATTTTGAGAGAGTATTTCAAATACTTAAATACTTAAGAAAAATCACCATAGTAAATGATTTTGCCATATTTTCGGTCTGATGTTGGCAATGGCAATGTCCAGGTTAGATACACCTTGTAGACCGGGCTCCCTCCAAGAAGTGAATGAGTTTTGAACACAGGAGAAGAAGTGGCACTGCTCCTCTTAAAAACGGCATGGTCTACCGACTACCGCCCTCAAGGGGATTAACTCCTGAATTATTGGAGAAGTTAGTTGTACTTAAAAACAACTAACCTAAATGACAATGGTTTAGTTTTTTTTTTTTTTAGCATAGTTGTTTTATTGCTACTATTTCTGTTATTGACCTTTCAATACAGTTCCTCATTAAAGCTGTTAGTGCACATTACATAAATATAGATTTACCCCTCCCTTAGCCAGTGGTGAGGAAATGTCTCTCTACGCTTATTCAAGCCTTAAGGCACGAGTAGAGTAACGGTGATAATACGGTAGCCTACATCAAACACGTTTTGCTATTAAGGGCAGCCTACCACACCATTGATGTGAACTTAGCTATACATGACATTTACGTCAGAGCTATTTCAGGCCCTGTAGAGATTTAGTGAAATATGCCCATACTTGTTTATTTTGCTACTTCGCCATTTTGAATTTACACATTTCTCATATTTGTGTTATTGCTACTATTTGTGTTATTGACCTTTCAGAAATAAAAAAAAAGACTTATTTTGGGAGTATTTTTGTATTTTCAAAATATTAATTACTTGTATTTTATTTAAATACATTTTTCACATCAGTATTTTGTATTTTATTTTGTTACATTTCATGAGCCAGTATTTGTATTTTGTAACAAAATAATTTTTGATGTATTTGTGCCCACCTCTGGTCGTATGGCTGTTGTATAAGTGCTATACAAATAAACTGAACTTAAACTATAAGGTAAACGTGTTTTTTGGGATGTTTATAGGCTATAGTGTATTTTCAATGTAAACAGGTGAAAAAGACGTACGATTAAATGTATTAAAAATGTACTTGAGTATGTTTTTAGTACAATAAAAATATACTATAATGCATGTTTAATACATTTAACAGTACGTCTTTTTCACCTGCGTATAGGCTTCATTTTTTTGCAATGTAAATACAATTGTCAGAACTATTTTTTTTAGCATACAAATCTTACCATTTTCTTCCAATTCTATCCCTCTAATACAATTGTATTTTTCACAATGTTGTGAATATCACAGGAGTTGTCAATAGGATGCTGTCTGCCTGCACATGACATCAACAGCACACCTCCGTGCAACAATGTTTGTACACTGTCATCGGACCTTTTCAAACCGGCCAATTGACCATTCTACCACTGAACGAAAGTGCGCATCATTGATCATTGTTCTCGTGAGAAATATATTATCTGAGCATGAGTTCTGCAATTCAGTTTAAAGATAAATCCTTATGCGCCTATATCCCGATATGTGCGTGGAAAATGTCGAACATATTACCTTATCAATTTGAGCCGGAATCAGACCCGGAGAGATGAAGAGAATCGTTTTGAACCTGTTCAAATATGACTTTTGCAGGATGTTTCACAGTGGTAAGCTGTTTATTTAGTAGTTGTCATCCTTTTAATTGGTTAAATTGTAGTGTTAAATGTTACAAACTGTTATAAAAGCTTGTGGTATATGGTTTTGTCCGTCTGTCGAATTAACAACGGTGTTGTTGAATTTTTAAAATAAGTCCATTGTTTATTCCTACCTTATGTAGCAAGTGGCTCAATTTTAGTGACTACGCCACCCCAGGTTAACGGGGAAAACAACCCAAATATAGCACACAGATACGTTCCACCTAGAAAAGGCCAGAGGCATGGGCTTCCGTTCAAAAAAATATTTTATTAACTTTAAAAGTTGATCAACAATGATTTAAAATCAGTAATTCACACTAGTCATGATTGAATTGAGCAAAGTCAAGAAAATAATAAACAAGACTCACAATAAATCTCCACAAGATTTACAATAACCCCTCACAAGATTTACAATAAATCTTCACAAGATTCATAATACACCCCACAGGGGCTGAGGCTCCCGGACAGGAGCAGGCTAGTATGCCGGCAGCAGGTCCACCATAAGAGGCACACCAACCCAACTTACACCTACCAAATTCACTGCTAACCGCCAAAGGTAGTGACACGGCAATAATGAAACTGCAATAACACTTAGTGAAGCAAAACCTGCAGTGAGACAGACAACCAGCCTGCTCCAGGAAGTCCTCAGCTCCTAAAGAAAAAAAAGGATATAGATAATTAATAAACTGAATATAAATAAACAAAAATATATATATACATTCAAAGTCAATTTATTGACCTTAGCGTAACAAAAACGAAAAAAAAAACAAGTTACAATACCCCCAAAATAAACAAAATAGGAATACTATTAACAGATGAAAGACAGACAATAAACAATTACAATGACGCTACAGGAACACGGCCGGAAGTTATTACAGGCAGACCGGCCATCCAGAATCAAATAAATGCACAATAAACAGGACAGGTCAATTTAACAAAAAAAGAATAAATAAACAAAACGCATTCCAGGTCGATCTAATTGACTTAACAGTCCAACGTGATCGACACAAAAAAGAAAAAAACAATAATAAACAAATACACTGTGACCGCGGCAGAAACTCACACCAAATACAGAATCAACTGCACTTAACGCCCGGGAGTGATTTCAGGCAGACAGTCACTCAATTACATAGAAAACAAATCTACAAAAAAAAACAAACGTAAAGAATTGCCAACTAGTAGCAAGAGAAAACAAAATGATCTTTCAAGCCCGCATATACGCTTGACTTGAACATAACGATGTGGAGAAAGCAGCAGCGTGGCTTTAAAGAGCGAGTGGCGGAGAGGGAGAGCGCGCTGTTTAATGCGACTGCTCACTTAACCCGCTTTAGCGTCCATGAAGACCTTCAAAACAGTAAACAAGAAGGATTATGACTAACAAAGTGATCAAACAGTTACCCGCCCGGTAATGCCATAAAGTACTATCCCAATTTACCTACCAGGGAGTACAATCTAGTTACACTTCAACATATACCATCAGAGTAACATTTGACAGCCTTGTTGACTGCAACAGCTGATGTTCCGATCAGTTACGCTGCGATGCCACACCGATGGAAGCCCTGAAGGCGCATCATACTGAAACAAATTGCCACAACCTAAGTCAGGGAAAAAAAAAGGAAACTTCCCACTACGCCCCAAGATGGTACCAAGCCTACCTGGGGGTAAGCAGCAACCCACGCGCACAAACTAAGCGGCACACTCAGTCTGTAGTTACAACGGAAGGGGCGGGCTTTCAATCATGACGCACCCCAAGAGACCTGAATGAATGGTTTATATACCCCAAATGGGCGATCGTTCATTGGCCACCTACCAAACAGAACTGACGTCACACAACTTCACTACACTTAGTTAAACGTGTGCACGAGTTTTGATTAGTAATAATTGTTTTATTGTTGTACCCCTGAATAGGGGAAGAATAAAGTTACAGAAAACACACTCGCTGTTTCTCCACTGCAAGCTTTATGTAGAATGTTTTTGTGATAATTTACATTAAACAGTTCTTTTTCAAATTAACCTCATTGACATGTTTTTTTTGTCATACATTCAACAACTTCTCACATACACATTTAATTAGGTGAGTAAACTTCTTATAATAGGCTATTAGAAAACTATAACACTATATAGGGTATATAAAGAAATACAATAAAGCATTTTACCATTGCCTGAGAATCAACTCTTTTAAATCTTTCTCTTTTTAGTCATAAATGCATGTCAACTATAAGGCAAATCAGTCACAAGCACGTAAATATACTATTCAAGCTTATTATTTTAGCTAAAAATGCATCTGACATTCTCAATTCAGTTTTTATACTCTATGAATTCACCTTTGCATAACAAGTCAACAAATCATCACAAAATAAACAGAATTACAGCTTAAATACAATTACCGAACATACTCGAGCTTTGCGCCATTATATAAGCCTAACGCCATGACCCACAACACAATCAATATAATATTCGCGTCAGCATACTCTTAAACATATTACAACATTATATAAAAGTATTTTGACTCATCATTATACTTCATACCTGAAAAGGGGAAGAATAAAGTTACAGAAAACACACTCGCTGTTTCTCCACTGCAAGCCTTATGTAGAATGGAGAAATCCCGCGAGCTCTCCCCCTAGTGTTCACGCAGACCAGAACAATCGATCGTCCAATTTATGGTGCCAATTAACTGATCACAGATAAACTCAGAATAACTCTAAAACGCCTCGGTTACGACTGTAACCTCGGTTCCCTGAAGAGGGAACGAGACGTTGCGTCGAATTGACGCTAAGGGAACGCTTTGCGTGATGATGTATTGAAGCACATGTAAAATCAGTCCAATGGTGTGACGGAACGTCAGAGGCGGGTGACGTCATGAACCAGGAAACTATAAAACCTGCCCAAAACAAAGCGGCGTCAGCTTCGTAAGATCTGAGCAAGTAGCTTACAGGCACGTAGGAGATATGGCAGGTGACGCAACGTCTCGTTCCCTCTTCAGGGAACCGAGGTTACAGTCGTAACCGAGGCGTTCCCTTTCAAGGGAACTCGCGTTGCGTCGAATTGACGCTAAGGGAACGTCTATACCAACGCCACCATAGCAAGAAGTGCCTGTCCAGTGTGAAATCAAGGCGAGCAGCACTAGGACGAGAGCACTCGGGACCCTGGTGTAGAGTCCAAGTCCAGAGAATAGAACCTGACGAATGTGTGAGGTGAGGACCAGCCTGCCGCATCACAGACGTCTTGAAGAGGTACTCCAGACAATAAGGCCTTAGAAGCCGCCATACTCCTAGTTGAGTGAGACCGCACCAACATGGGTGATGGTAGTCCGGTCGACTCATAAGCAAGTGAGATAGTCTCGACCACCCACTTGCTCATTCTTTGCTTAGATGCTGGTGACCCCTTATTAGGGGGTCCAAAACAGACAAAGAGTTGTTCGGATTTACGCCACAGGGCAGCTCTGTGGACGTAAGCATCTAACGCCCTAACCGGGCACAGCAAATTGTGCTTTACCTGGTCCGCATCCTGGAAGGGAGGAGGACAGAAGGCCTGCAGCACTATAGATCGGGCCACATTAGTGGGGACCTTGGGAACATAACCCGGCCTAGGATGAAGGAATGCTTTAACCATGCCGGGCGCAAATTCCAAGCACGAGGGTGCAACCGACAGAGCCTGGAGATCTCCTATTCTCTTCAAAGATGAAATAGCGAGGAGGAACAGCGTTTTTAAAGTAAGAAACCTGGCTGGAACCTCTTCCAAGGGCTCAAAGGGAGCCTGGGAAAGACCTTGGAGGACGATAGCCAGGTCCCAGGTCGGGACCCTTGTGCGTGCAGCAGGCCTCAGCCTCAACGTGCCACGGAGGAAACGAGAAACTAAGGGGTCTTTACCCACAGACATTCCACCCAAAGGGATGTGGTAAGCACCTATGGCCGCCACATAAACCTTCAACGTGGACGGGGATAGACCTGCAGTGAACCGCTCCTGCAGAAACTCCAGCACTGTACCAACCGGGCAGTTAACTGGGTTTAGCTGACGGCCACTACACCATGAAGCGAAAACCTTCCACTTCAGGGCATAAAGTTTCCTCGTGGAGGGAGCTCTGGATTGTAGAATGGTCTCCACAACCTCGGTTGAGAGACCTGACTCTATGAGCTGGGCCCCCTCAGAGGCCAAGCCCACAGGTTCCACAGTTCGGGACGAGGATGAAATATCGAGCCCTCTGCTTGAGACAGTAGATCTCTTCTGACGGGGAGCTCCAGAGGAGGCCCGTTGAGAAGAGACACTAGATCCGCAAACCATACTCTGCCCGGCCACCGCGGGGCTATAAGAAGCAGGCGCAGATGGTCCCTGCGAACTCTCTCCAGAACTCCCGGGAGCAGAGCAATCGGGGGAAATGCATACAGACGTAGCCTCGGCCACGTCTGTACCATCGCATCCAGTCCGAGAGGAGCTGGATGCGTGAGGGAGAACCAGAGTGGACAGTGAGACGTCTCTCGAGACGCAAACAAATCCACTTGTGCTTGGCCGAACTCCCTCCATATCAACTCCACCACCTCGGGGTGGAGCCTCCATTCCCCGGGCCTCGGCCCCTGTCTCGACAGGATGTCTGCTCCTATGTTCTGGGCCCCCGGGATGTAAGCTGCTCTGAGTGATAGCAACTTGCCCTGGGACCACAAGAGGATCTGGTGCGCTAGTTTGCATAGTGGGCGTGAACGCAAACCCCCTTGATGATTTATATAGGCAACCACCGACGTATTGTCTGTGCGGACTAACACATGGTGGCCCCTGAGATCTGGGAGGAAGTTCTTGAGAGCAAGAAACACGGCCATCATCTCCAGGCGATTGATATGCCAAGAGAGATGATGGTCCCCCCACAGACCCTGAGCCGAGCGTCCCTCCAGGATCGCTCCCCAGCCCGTGAGGGAGGCATCTGTCGTTAGCATCCTGCGACGACAAGAAGCTCCCAACACGGGGCCCTGGGACAGGAACCAAGGTTTCTTCCACATAACCAAGGCACGTAGGCAACGCCGCGTAACCTTGATCATGCGAAAGGGTTGCCCCTCGGGGAAAACCCTTTGGTCCTGAGCCACCACTGCAAGGGTCTCATGTACAGCAGGCCAAAAGTTATCACGTTGGACGCTGCTGCCATCAAACCCAACAGTCTCTGAAACTGTTTCACAGTGAGTGACTGGCCTAGCTTTATCCTCTTTACGGCTGACAGAATGGACTCTATGCGTGCCGGAGACAGGCGCGCCCGCATCGACATAGAATCCCATACTACCCCTAGATAAGTGGTTCTCTGTAATGGAGAAAGCACACTCTTCTTGGCGTTTAGCCGTAACCCCAGCTCTCTCATGTGGGCGAGGACGACATCTCGATGCCGAATCGCCAACTGGTGCGACTGAGCTAAAATCAACCAATCGTCGATGTAGTTCAGTATGCGAATACCCTGCAGACGCAGTGGCGCCAGAGCTGCATCTACGCATTTCGTGAAAGTGCGGGGGATAGTGCTAGGCCAAATGGAAGAACTCGATATTGGTATGCTTTGCCCCCGAAAGCAAACCTCAGGAACTTCCTGTGATATGGAAGGATGGAAATATGGAAGTATGCGTCCTTGAGATCTATCGTGACAAACCAGTCCTCGGATCTGATCTGTGGCACGATTTGTCTCAAAGTCAACATTTTGAATTTCAGCTGCATGACTGACTCGTTCAGAACTCTTAGATCCAAAATGGGACGCAACCCCCCGTCCTTCTTCGGAACGATGAAGTATCGGCTGTAAAACCCGGTGTCCCTGCTGGAGGGAGGTACATATTCTATGGCCCCCTTGTCCAACAGGTTCTTTACTTCTTGTTCCATTACCAGAACCTGCTCGGGGCCCACCACGGTGGGAAGGACCCCCATAAACCTGGGCGGGCGAGACCCAAACTGTATTTGATAGCCCTTTTCTATGGTCTGCAGGACCCAACGAGAAATATTTGGCAGTAGCTTCCACGCTACCAAAAATTCTACTAGAGGTACCAGCCTCTCGAGACTGGCTTCTGGATTTAGTTGTTGTTGAACAATCAGCCCGTCGCCCTGTGACGGCGAACCGGCAGGGAACGACTGAACTGACTGCTCTAGGACCCTCCTCGGAGGGGGCGGGCATCCCAGGGCCACTACGTTTCCGGGTGGCATCTGAGATATGTGCTCGCTGGAGACCGCTGCGCCCTGTAACACACGAGGTGGCAGGGTTAGCATAACGGTCCCCTGAGGGCACCGAAGAGAGACGGGCACCGTGTAATGAGGTGTTAACCGCTCTACTTCGGGGGGGAACTGCCCTCGATGGCCTGCGCACTCGGACGTCAGGACCTTTTCTTTGCAGCCTTCTTTGAAATAATGACGGTCCTCAGATCCGTCTTACCCCTACAAGGCTGCTGCTGAGCGCGCCCCCCGTGTCCCCAGTTTTTTTGTGGGGGAGCACGGGAGGCCACGCTCTGCTTTTGAGTGGCACGGTGTGAGGAGCTGGCTTTAGATGTTTGGGGCTGCTCCCGCTCAGCAGCCCCGGAGACATGAGTTCGGCGAGGGAGAAGCTTTTGAAAAGCAGCCGCTTGTTTGGCTGACTCCTGGAACCTCTCGACGACCGAATTTACTGCGTCGCCGAAGAGGCCAGAAGAAGAGATGGGAGCATCCATTAAAAAATGTTTATCTTTTTCTTTAATGTTGCTTAAATTCAGCCAGAGATGCCTCTCAGTGGCCACCAGGGCTGCCATAGACCGGCCGATAGATTTAGCCGTCTCCTTAGCGGCCCTGAGAGACAAATCTGTGGCCCGACGCAGTTCGCAAACAGCGTTCGGGCCAATACCCCCGCCTTCATCTAAGTCTCCTAACACCTCAGCTTGGTAAGCCTGCAGCAAAGACATGGTATGTAAACATGCTGCAGCCTGACCAGCCGCTGAATAAGCTTTACCCACCAGATTTGATGTTAATTTAACTGGTTTGGTGGGTAACACCGGGGCCTTAAGGGAAGATGCAGATTCGGGAGAGAGATAGCTCGCGAGCGTCTCTTCAACCCTTGGCATCTCCCCATAACCGTGCTCTTTATATTGGGATATAGAAGAATAGTGAGATGTTTGTGCACTGTAAACTCTATATGATGCTGGTTTTCCCCACGATCTCGACACCTCGGTGTGGAGATCGGGAAAAAACGGCAGACCCCGGCGTTGAGGTTGTGCGCGAGAGGGCAGGAAGCGTTCGTCCAGTTTACTTTTTGAACGAACGTCCTGCTTATCTGACGGCCAATCTATATTTAATCTTTCGACCGCTCTCGTCACAACCTCAATCAGCTCCTCAAACGCGTGAGATTGAGGTGGCGAATCCTCAACATCACGTGAGTCAACACTAACAACATCTAGTTCCTCGGAACTAGATAGTTGTAGTGTTGGTGCCTGTATCAGGGCGGAAGAAACCGCAGCGCGTGCTTCCGAACCCTGATACAATGCACTAGATCTGTCAGGTGAAGGCAGAGATAAGGCCGGGCCCGTCTCTAACCCCGCTGACAGATCCATTTGCGAACCCCAAGTCTGAAGCCTTCGCAGTGCCTCAGCAGCTGCGGGACCTGAGCCTTGGGGAACGCGAGCCTGGGCGTCCTCGCTAAAGAACGCCAGGCGGGATCGGAGCGTTCGTAATGGAAGCACTTCACAGTGCTCACAGCCAGCGCCCTCGAGCGCTGACCGTGCATGCTCCTCTCCCAAACAATCAACACAAAGAACGTGCGTGTCCCCACCCGTTAAATAACGAGGGCAGGGATGCACACACGCTCTGAACTGTTGCTTGCTCGCCATGCTGAATAATATATATATATATAACAGACAACACCAAATATAACAGACAGTTTCACATATAGCGCTTGTGAAGACACAGAAGCTGACGCCGCTTTGTTTTGGGCAGGTTTTATAGTTTCCTGGTTCATGACGTCACCCGCCTCTGACGTTCCGTCACACCATTGGACTGATTTTACATGTGCTTCAATACATCATCACGCAAAGCGTTCCCTTAGCGTCAATTCGACGCAACGCGAGTTCCCTTGAAAGGGAACTATATTTATATTTTATAGACTTTTCTAACATATTCAAAATAGTGAATATATATATTGCATTATACACAGACTTATGCATTTTTAAAATACACATGTTCACTCTGTCACATTATAAGTGTACAAGTGGTAACTGACAAAATGCCAACGGAGGTTGAAAACATCCCATCTAGTTAACAAAGCTAAATAGCGTTGCACTTTGTGTATTGAGTTACAGAAACTGTTAAACGCACCAATTTAAATAATAAAATACACTTACCGGTTGTGGTCCATAAACCTTCTAGAATAATCTTTGTGCGAATCCAACATTAAACTGATTAAGATTGAGGAAGCTGTCCTCGGCAAAATGTGCTGCACACAGTTTTAGTTGTGGATTGTATTTTTCGGGAACCGAGCTAAAAATAAATTGTAACCATTGATCTCTAAGCACAGCGTCCTTGGGAAGGCCAAACAAAGGTGAATTGACTCCGGCATGAAAATGAAAATGAAAATAACAGCATCTCGACGACATGGCGACAAACACACTCCACAAATAAAACTCTTCCTCTTCTCCGTGGGAGCGCAACAAGACTACGCCCCCTTTTTTGTGTATTCCTGTGCGCAGAGATTAGTCAAAAAACTGTTCTAGTTACGTCATTAAATACGGAAGTAGAGGGATGTAGTCCAAACCGGCCGTTCGCTGTAGGCTTTGAAAGGGGCCTTCTGTTAAATAAAATATCTCGCTAGGCATTGAACTTTGAGCTTTATAATTTTACTGGTATTATTTATGCTCTAACAGCAACAGTACACACTAACTTAAGTTTGAAAAATGGAATCGCGAAGAACGGGACCTTTAAGCCCTCTGATTGAATAGGCGAGGATAGGCTAGGATTTCTCTGCTACTTTTAAGGATGCATTAAATCCGATTAAGTGGTTTAAAAAGGGTGTATTGATCATGTGAAAAACAAAATTTGTACCAATAAAATGACTTTGATGAGGTTCAGGGTTTGGAAGGAAGAAGACAGGGTCGGCGTGACTGGGACTCGTACGTTTATTGTAAAAACAGAAAACAATGCACAATGCGCACAATGCGCATTCACCATAGACACGCTACAGCACAAAACAATTTCACATTAACATTCAACACTCTTTCCGCTATATCAGCTCTGACTCTTTCCACTTTCTTGATCACTCTTTCCACTGGCTGGCGGCGAAAGAGTCCTCAGTCCTCCCTCTCGTCTCTCACTCCGTAGCAGCTTATATCCGGTCTCTCCATGGCAATTACTGCAACAAGACTAAGGTGTTCGTCATTTGCACTTGACCGACTTACGCACCACTCGTCTCCTTTCTCTAGCTCTCTTCCCTTTACAGACCTCGCGGAACCACGGCCCCCTCCCCACATACCCCACCGCCCAACTCAGGCCGGGGTGCCATTCGGCCTGCAGCAGCAGTCCCTTGACCCCCCTTCCACCATTCCTTCTCTCTCAAGTCAAGTCAAGTCAAGTGTATTTATATAGCGCTTTTCACAATATAAATTGCATCAAAGCAGCTTCACAGTATCAATCAAATAACATAACAATGTTTGTTTCTTAGTGGAAAAAACATCCACGTTTGATAGGGCTGATCAATGGTATTAATGCTTGGTTAATTAATTTGAATATCCCCAACTGAGCAAGCCAAAGGCAACAGTGGCAAGGAACCGAAAAACTCCATCAAGTGACCTACTGGTGTCCTAAAACTCCATCAGGTGACTTAATGGAGAGAAAAAAAAAAACCTTGGGAGAACCCAGGCTCAGTCGGGGGCCAGTTCTCCTCTGGCGTTTATGAACTAGAGGCCGGATTTACAGTAACTGTAATTTGATACAGAATTTTGTTTTATTTTATCACTTAGGGGTGGGTACGCGAACCGGAATCACAACGTTTTATCTGTAGAGTGGGAAAGGGATCCTCCATAGGGAGAGGCTAGTTGGCACTTCAGCACTGCGTTGTCATCGGGTCCAGGCAAAGCTCCAAGTCAGATCTGGATACGGCCTGGATCCGGCAGGCAGCGGGAAAACCTCGGAAAAAAACAAAGACACTAAAATTAGCGTAGATGCCATTCTTCTTATGATGTAATGAGTACATCAGGATTTAAGGGAAGTGTTCCCAGTTCCGGCTGACCTAATCTATGCAGCCTAACATTGAATTATAGAAGTCTATAATATATTATGTGTATGCTAGGTCAAAGAGATGTGTTTTTAGTCTATCTTTGAACTGACGGAGTGTCTCTGCTTCCCGGACATTGGTAGGAAGACTGTTCCAAAGTTTTGGTGCTAAATAGGAAAAGGATCTACCACCAGAAGTCGATTTTGATATTCTAGGTATTATCAACTGGGCGGAATATTGAGATCGCAATAGACGTGAAGGACTATAATACGTTAAGGGATCGCTCAAGTACTGTGGAGCTAAACCATTTAGTGCTTTGTAATTAATTAGCAATATTTTAAAATGTATACAATGTTTAATAGGGAGCCGATGCAGTGTTGACAGAACCGGGCTAATATGGTGATACTTCCTGGTTCTGGTAAGAACTCGTGCTGCATTTTGGACCAGCTGTAATTTGTTTATTAAGCATGCAGGGCAACCACCCATTAGAGCATTACAATAATCTATCCTTGATGTCATGAACGCATGAACTAATTGTTCCGCATTTGTCAATGAGAGCATATGACGTAATTTACATATATTTTTAAGATGGAAAAATGCGGTTTTACATATACTATTCACGTGATGTTCAAATGAAAGATTGCTATCAAAGCACACCCAGGTTCCTAACCAACGATGAAGACTTGACAGAGCAGACATCAAGTGTTTTACAGTATTCTATGTTAGTATGTGAGGAAGTTTTTTGTCCAATAATTGGAATCTCTGTTTTTTCAGAATTAAGTAGTAGGAAATTACTAGTGATCCAATTTTTTTATATCAGCTATGCATTCCGTTAATTTTGTGAATTGGTACAGTACGTTTCGTCATGGCGTGAGGAAATATAGAGCTGAATATCATCAGCATAACAGTGAAAACTAATGCCATGCTTCCTAATGATATCTTCTAAGGGTAGCATGTACAGAGTGAACAGCAACGGTCCTAGTACTGAGCCTTGTGGTACGCCATACTGAACTTGTGATCGATAAGACATCTCTTCATTTACTGCTACAAACTGATAATGGCCAGATAAGTATGATTTAAACCATGCTAATGCAATTCCACTAATGCCAACATCATTTTCAAGTCTATTTAAAAGAATGTTGTGGTCAATAGTATCAAATGCAGCACTAAGATAAAGTAACACCAATTGCGAGATACAACGCGATCGGATGATAAGAGCAAATCATTTGTTACTCTAATGAGAGCAGTCTCAGCGCTATGGTACGGTCTAAATCCTGACTGGAAATCCTTGCAGATATCATTTCTTTCTAAAAAGGAACATAGTTGTGAGGATACTGCCTTTTCTAGTATCTTTGACAGAAAAGGTAGATTCGATATCGGCCTGTAATAGACAAATTCTGTACGATCAAGTTGAGTTTTTTTAACAAGTGGTTTGATCATAGCCAGCTTAAAAGTTCTTGGATACTACAATGCATTCCCTGATGCGATGCTGTAGTAGACGGTTGCATAGTTATAATTTTCTCCCTGATATTATCAATCTTATAAGTGAGGAAGGTCATAAAGTCATTACTGTTGTGCTGCTTGGACACTTCTGGGCTTGAAACTTTATTTTTCGTTAGTTTAGCAACTGTTTCAAATAAATACGTTAGGTTTTGTTGATTTTCTTCTAATGGGGTTGAAAAATAAGCAGATCTAGCAGCTTTTAAGGCTTCTCTGTATGCAATCGAGCTCTCCTTCCATGAAATGTGAAATACCTCTAGTTTAGTTTTCTTACAGTTTCGCTCCATTTTTCTGGCTGCTCTCTTAAGGGACTGAGTGTGCTCGTTGTACCACAGCGTTTTTCTTTGATCTTCTTTAATCGCAACGGAGCAACTGTGTCTAATGTGCTGAAAAAGAAAGAGTTTAAAGCTTCTGTCGCAATATCAAGTTTTTCTAAGCTATCTGGGATTCAGAGATGATAAAACTGATTAGGAAGTTTATCAATAAAGCAATATTTAGTGGCAGAAGTGATAGGTCTAACATATTTTTAACACGGAGTCGGTTTTGCAGCCTTGGCTAAATTAAGTTTACACAAGACTAGATAATGATCTGAGATGTCATCACTCATCACAATTTCAGCAGCATCAACATTGATTCCATGCGATGATATTAGATCTAGAGTATGATTATGACAATGAGTAGGTCCTGACACGTGTTGTCTAACTTCAATAGAGTTAAGAATGTCTTTAAATGCCAATCCCAATGCATCTTTTTAATTATATACATGTATATTAAAATCACCAACAATAATGACTCTATCTGCAGCCAGTACTAACTCTGATAGAAAGTCAGCAAATTCCTTGATAAAGTCTGTAATGGTGCCCTGGTGGCCTGTATACAGTAGCCAGCAGAATTCTCATCTTTTACACATATATTGTTACATTAAGCACAAACACTTCAAAATAATTAGGTGTTCAAGCATGAAGTGCTGAAAACCTATTGTAAATGCTATTTGAAAAAAAAAATCCCCTAAAACGCATCGTGCAGCCCAAACCGTAAGGCCTAGAAACTTGAAACCTGGCCAGATGGTAGGGCCTCAATTTGGGGACAACCTATCAGAGAATGACCCAGATTGGCCCATAGGTGGCGCTACAGCAACCAAAAGTACTAAATTGCTCATAACTCCTAGACCGTTTGACTTAGATCAAGGTCTTTACACCACTGTGATCCTTGGCTCAAGACGGAAAAGATGTACATCTCTGATTTCAATTTAGGCCCAAAAAAAAAATTACGTCGCATTTTGTCCAAAACCTACTTTTGCGAACTAGTCCCTGGTTTTTCGCCCGATCGGAACCAAACCAGTCTATGCTTATTCTCTGGACTCTCTTGATTTAATCACCCTCAAGCTATCCTAGTCATATATGAATTTCTTCTTTCAGACGAATACAATTGAAGTTATATTAATAAACACGCTCCCGAGCTTTATAATGGCAGTGGATGGCAACCATTGCTACCATCACATTGAAACTCAAAAAAGTGCATCCATCCATTATATAAGTATCTCCACACGGCTCTGGGGGGTTAATAAAGGCCTTCTGAAAAAGGCCTCATATAATGGATGGATGCAATTTTTCAAGCTTCAATCTGATGGTTGCAATCCACTTCAATTATAAAGCTTGGAAGCATCAGGGTGTTTATTAATATACGTCTGATTGAAAGTCATATACACCTGGGATGACTTGAGGGTGAGTAAATCATGGGCTTATTTTCATTTTAAAGTGAACTACTTAAAGCAGCTTTTATAAAAAATGTCCTATGAAAATAACATTAAGTGTGCATATTGAGACAAAACAATGGCACTCACATATTTAAGATATGTCAGTTTGCAGTTAAAACAGCTCAAACATGCATTTTAGCTTGGTAAATGTCATGTTTAACATTATCATGTTCTGTATACAATAAACACATTGCAAGGCTTGCAATTGAGTTAAATTATTGAAGTTACAAAGGTTTGGACTGGATTCGGCAATGTGCGTCTATATAAACAGAGTTTCTGGCTGCCTTTCAAATGATACTCTGATGGGACCTGATTCAGTACCTAATGAGGGGATGATATTGTTAATAAGCTGGGTGATATGTAGAATAAAAAAGTTGCTTCCACTTCCAAAAGTTAAACAGCCACAAGAAGATAAAATGTGCGCTGTTTTTTATAACAATGTGCATGTTTAACAGACTCAATGGGTTGATGTAGTGTAACCAGTCCATAAGAAATATAACTGTCAACACTGCAGTTTTTTAATGTTGTTCCGTTTTATCCAAACAAACAAGTCGTGAAAACGGACATCTTCTATTTACACATTATCTGTTTAAGAACATCACTGTAAGCCCACAAGTTTCCTCACTTCTGCGAAAACTTGCAGACTTTGAATGGAATTTTGTTTAGTTCCCATCAGCCGGTGCATTAAAAGTAAATATGATTATTGCATCGTTAATTCCATGTATTAACATACAACTGGCATTTCAGCCAATTTGGTCTTTTCCTTTTCTTTTTTTGACTCTTTCTAGGTCACTTTCAATTTGTTAAAGGTAAACAAGATTACTGCATTATTAAGTGCTAACTGTTAACTTTCTGAAGTTAAAATAACATTTGACATGTTTTAAAAAAAAAGAAAGAAAAAAATACAGTTGTCATTTCAGCCAATATGTTCATAAAGCAATTGTCCTTTGCTTTTAACCTAAATAAATGTTTTAAAACAGTGTTGGTTTCTTTTTCTAGTCTGACTACTCTTATGAAACTTTATAGTATAATATTTTAAATTATCTAATAATTAAAGCAGTTTTCTCCCTGTAAAAATACAATTTATTGCTGTAAACAACAGTATAATACCATAAAATTATGTGGTGTATACTGTATTTTGTAATTACAGTGCAGTACTGTAAATGCTTTTACAGTTTTAGTTCTGTAAAAATACAGAATGTGGCTGGCAACCCAGCTGCCAGTATTCTACTGTAAATTTACAGCACAACACATTACAGTACAATACTGTAAATGCTGTTTGCAGTACTAGTTCTGTAAAAATAAAGAATGTGGCTGGCAACCCAGCTGCCAGTATTTTACTGTAAATTTACAGTGAAAAGTTTTACAGTGCACAATTTTATGATAATCGGACCATAGGTGGCGCTATAACTGTTAAAAAGCTTTAAAACCATATATTTCCTATGGTAAATTGCCTGTATTGGCTGTAAATGGTGTTTTGCATCTATGATCACGTAATGTTCATATCATAATGTTCACAACCATCATAAATCATTGTAGAATATGGTATATCATGGTAAATCATCCTAAAACATGGTTAATCAAGGTAAACTAAGATAAATCATGATAAACTTTGGTAAATCATGCTACAATCATATTAAATCATACTAGAATGTGGTCAATTGTGGTAAACCATGCTAGAACAGGGTAAATCATGGTGAATCACTTCGGAACTTGGTATATCATGGTAAACTATGGTAAATCATGCTAGATTCATGGTAAATCATACTGGAACATGGTAAATCATGAAAAATCACACTAAATTTGGTGGCCTTAAAAATAAATTTAAATTTAAAGGCCTTAACTGCTTGAACACCGATAAATGCTGCTTGCAGCTTTAATTATATTTAAAACTAGACTTCTTAGTAATTTTGAAAATACTACTATAAATTACAGCAACACCTCCCCCTTTGCCTTTCAGATGAGGCTCATTTTTATAACAATAATCTTGGGGGGTGGACTCATTTAAAGTAATGTAATCGTCTGGTTTTAGCCAGGTTTCTGTCAAACACAGCACATCTAGATTATAATCTGAAATCAGATCATTAACAATAAGTGCTTTTGTGGTCAGAGATCGAATTTTCAGCAACCCAAGCTTTATCATTTGTTCATTAAATATTAAATATTAAATTAGTATTTTTTTATTTGTTGAACATCAATTCAATTTTTAACCTTAGATGGGTTTGGAAATTTTTGAATTTCCTAATTCGGAAATATATATATATATATATTAAATATTTCCTACAGATGCTACAGACACAAACCATCAGGCAGTAAGGCAGCAGTGCATGTGCAGTACACGGTAAACTGTTTGTTCTACAAACCAGTGAATGAGTACGATAATAAGTTAAAATAATATTAAAACAAATACAGTTTGCGACATCAAGCAGCATAACACACTGTTTATGTACACATTTTAAAAAAAGAAAGAAAATAAGCTCACACCAAAAGCTTGCATATTCAAGTTAAAACCATGTCGGCTCTTGTAAAAATAAGATGGATAAAGTGAATAGGGAAGTAAGTGCAGAAATGCGTGTTTTTTTATTTTTTATTAATACTATTAAGTGTTCATATGTAGTCAGTTGTGTACCGTATTAATTGTCTCATTTCTGTTATTTTAATAAAATCTTGAGAAATCTTATAATACTTCACTTGTTTGTACATTTTCTGCCTTTCTTTAATGCAGAGCACATGTTGTGATTAAGGATGTTGGAACATCATCTAGGGGTTGATCTCGCAAACCTATCTGCACTGATCTAGCAGCAGAAGAAACCTTTCATCTTATTCAGTATCAAGCAGCAAACAGAGCTTGTATTGAACCTTACCACAATAATACCCCCCACCCCCCAGTGGCTGCCCACATTGTTTGTCACAATACAACCAAATTCCCATTTATGTATCTAAAATGAATGACTAACCTCAAACACTGTCCTTTGATGAAACCTATGAATATTGAAAATTATTTGTTTTTGTTTAGAGGACAACACAGCAGGCAGCTTTAAAAAGACAAGTCTTAGAAAGGGGAAGTATTATTAAACGGCCACAAACTTAACATTCTTGAAACTGTAGTTGTGTCCCAGATGATACTCCATACACTTTGCACTACACTGTATGTACTCCCCCGTCTTGTTTGAAAAGAATTATTGGGTTATTTTGTCATCCAGCACTGAAGTCTGATAGCCCCTCTCTTCCTGCTGTAAGTAAATAAAGCTGCAACTGCACGTGCATACGTGTATACCCCACCCCCCCACCCCACAAAATGGCTTAGAATAATGCATAAGTATGTGAATTGGGACGCACAATGTGCCTCCACATGTTTCATAGAAAGATAAACACTTACGCAGATGTGGTTTACAGCTATGCGTCAGACTTCCTCTCTGTGACGGACAGACTGTTACCCCAACCCACCAACTTAAATACGCCCATCTGCACATAATATCATAATATGACGCGTCATAATTCCCATCATAAGTATTTTAGGGAATTCAACCTCAAGAGTTTGGTATCTTTTAAGTTTTTTCCCCCCTCTGTATTATACTTTAAATACATAGTGCAATCAGGACAATGCATTAATTAAAAACTTTATTAAAAACCACGTAGCACTAAAAAAACTTAAAAGCAAAACATAAAATACATGCTAAATGTATTTCGAGAAAGAAGTCATAACTGAAAAATAAAGCTTTTTAACCCCTGATGCAAATACAAACAGTGGGTTAAATTAAAATTTCTGATGAAATCATTCATATCATAACCATTTTCTGTATCATTTGCAAATATAAGCAATATACATGCACAGCGTCAAGTTCTACATACATCATTATTGTCAAACAAAAGTGTCAAAAACAGAACAAAGACAAACCAGACTTTCAAGATAAACTCGATACATTCAATAAAAAGGGGAACTTATAGGGATGGTAAAAATATAAGCTACTCAGAATGAAATCAACTCTCTGGAGTTTGCAAAGTTTGCATTATGCAATTTGTGTCGAGGAATACTCAGAAGATCTGGAGAAGACTGAGCTTCTGCGTTCAGATAACTGTCGAGACAAATTTGTGCAATAGTTGAAGCAAAATGGAAACTGATCTTTTAGGACTTTAAAGACTGCTCTTCTGAACTTCTGTCCAGCAAAGGCGTAGATAATAGGGTTGAGGCAACAGTGGCTTAAGGCGATAGTTTCCACATACTGCATGGCAAGGCTCAAATTAGTATGCCAGTCGCAAGAAGACAAGTAGCCTTTCCTCTGCAGGAACATGAGAAACATGACAATGTTGTATGGAGTCCAGAAGAGGAAATAAACTGCCACCACAGCCAGGATGAGTCTGATGACTTTGTGTCTTTTTTTTGATTTTATGCTGAGCAGAGTAGGGATGATTCGGGAATAGCAAAAGCTCATAATAATCAGGGGGAAAATCAAGCTCAGGAGGTTCATCTGAAGGTAAGTGAATGACATCCAGCCTGTACCTTCAGGAAAATCGGTTCCACACGAGGTTTTGTTGCTTGAATCAGTTTTCTCTTTGGCAAAAATAATATTAGGGAGGGATGAAAACAGACTGAGCATCCATACAATTGAGGCCAGAATCAAACCCATTTTTGTAGACCGATTTCTGGAAAAGAGGCTGTGGGCATGGACGATGACGACATAGCGATCCAATGTCATTAGTACCATGAAGAAGATGCTGCCATAGAGGCCTATCATGAAGAAACCTGTAATGGTATGACACATGAATTTGCCGAAAATCCACTCCTCTATGGTACCGTGAGCCCAAAAAGGGAGTGACACAAGAAAGAGCAGGTCAGATAGGGCTAGGTTGAAGAGGCACACGTCTGTCATATTGGATTTCTGACGGTATCTGATCAGGACCCACACTACCAGGCCGTTTCCGATGAAGCCAACAATGAAAACTATGCTGTACAGGGTGGGAAGGAAAACCTCACTAAAGGCCTTTGTGTTGCCATTGTTGCATGGGGCTCCAGAAATCGTTTCTCCTTGGTCATAGTAGTCAGCATAGTTTCCTGTCTCTACAGCTTGAAGGGCACACAAAGAACACAATGATAAGTCATAATTTAACCCTTTATAGGGCACTTATTGAAATACTTGAAAATTCTAAATTTCAACCATATAGTGTTATTGGAGGATATTATAAGACTTCTAAACATTTGTGAGTTTTAAAAAAATATATATATATTTTTAGGTTGAAAATCAAGGGTAATGAAGTTACCATATATGGTTCCTCGCCAGTCTAGGGTAAATTTTTTCCCTTAAAAAGTGTATATATAAAAATATAATAAAAACACATAAACTTGTTACAAACATAAACAAATATTTATTTAGGAACATTTTAAATTATTATTAGGAACATTTTCAAATTAAATTATTATTAGGAACATTTTAAATTATTATTAGGAACTTTTTTTTTTTCAAGTCCAGCGAATTAGGCCACTGCTTCGTGGTACTTAAGGAAGCAGTTGCTATAGTATAATATGCTTATATTCTGAAATCTTAACATTGGCTCAACCTTTCTTTAGGTTTGAAGGTAGACAAAATAAAATGACACCACAAGCAGGAACTTGTAACAGACTTGAATTTTAGTTTGTGTTTTCATGACATCTACTGGTCATAGCATGATCGTGTTCAGCATCATGTGTTGTAAACTGACGGCTTAAGTGTCTAGATGTTGAAATGTTATACTTTTTAATGTTTAAATACATATGATAATCATGCTGTTTTTTTTTAATGGTTAACTTTTTAACAAATAATGAATACAATTTTAATGAATGCTGTAACAAAAATCACAACAATAATAATAATAATAATAATAAATCTGCTCTAATTATAAAAACGTATTACTTATTATAAAAATGTATAATGTCGCATAATTACACGACTAAAAAGACTGTATGACCTACCAGCCACAGCACCTCTATCCTCTGTCATGTTTCTTGGTAATGACAGCTGAATATGTGAAATTTGTGTGATCCCGTCAGTCAAAAGCTTTACAAAGCACAGGGGGTGCTATTTCCTGGACCTCCCACAGGCGGGACTTTATCTCACCAAAAACTAAACTATGTGAATGGCATTAAAAACAGATCACACTACTGTCTGTCTCATTAAATGAATTAATTTGAAATGTAGATGTAAGTGCAATAGGCCTATATGATAGCCTACATGGTTATAGCCTATAGGCTATATTTAGCACACACATATTTACACACTTTATCACACGTTTAAAACATTTTGTACTATTTAAAGCTTGAATTAGCTACTCTAGGCCTACTCTATGTAAAATTTCGCATTGATTTGAGTATTTTAAGTATCTTCTTTTAACTTTTACAACTACAATTATTTAAGTGTTACAACGCCCTCTTAGGGTTACGGTGCAACGGGATCCGTCATTCTGGGAAGACAGTTGTAAAATGGTCGGAAACCAATTGTTCAGAGGCAGTGGTGATTGAATCAACAGACAATGATGGTGCTGTCCTTTCATTTGTAATATAATATTTTTTTCAAACTCCGTTATGCATAAATAGAAAACTGCAATGCGTCCTAAATATAGATTAAACGTCGGTATGAGAGTATTCCCGAGTTTGACTTTGATATGGTTTGACCTACGTGTCCGAGAATCCTGCTTAATATACAGAGGGCGGAGCGTATTAACGGCGAGTCACCAATCAGGGAGACCGCAAAAAAATAACAAACGCTAGGGACGCTGGGAGTAAACACTATTTGAATATTAAGTGATGGCTTTTGTTGCAGCCAGCTTAACGGTTACCACAATAAAACCCCATATTTTCATTAGCAAACACATTGATATTACAAGAACGTATAAGGCCTACTGACAATTACGTAAATTGATTGTATGTTTTTTTTATAGAGACAATTAAAATAGGTAATGACTAAAAACAACATATTGGCAGTCACGCCAATGTGAACTGTCCTTTAGATAATCGTTTTTAGGTAGTGAGAGAGAGAGAGAGAGAGAGAGTCATTTATTGACAGTCTCATTGTATCAATATTGTTTTCTCGTGCGCTCGGTTCTCACTGTCTCTTCTATCGGGCGCGCTCTCGCGCTCAGAATTCCAGGCTACAGTTGAGCACGGGCTCGAGAAGCCGCGGGAACGGCGCTGCCTGGTGGACGGATTAGAATAGAGTTCAGAACTCCTGTGCCGTTTTTGTCCGGCGAGAAAAAGCCGAATCCACGTAAGTATTTCAGTGTTTTATATTATAGAGATATTTCGTTGGCGAAATTCGTTTAGCTTTGACGCTTACATTTTCTTGGCAATCTGCGTTAAACTTGTTGTGTTACGTTCGTAGTCTCTGTTCTGGCAAGTGAAACATTTGAATGCCTTCATTTGTTTTCCTCATAAGTGTGTAAAGTATACACCAAACACTTGTCCAGACAGCGGAAAAATATAGCCTAAGTTATTCTGTGACCGTGACACCTTGATGCTGCTCAGCTGTGTGTTTTTTTTTTGTAAAAGAGTTTTATCCTTGTTCTGCTAAAGTGTATTTTCATGTTCTTTCTTTAAAGGTGACACGCGAAAGTTTTTGAGGTATACCAATGTCCCCGCCTGGACGTACGAGTGAATTGCGTTGATACAAAACAGATTTAGTTGATGACAGATGAATTTGGGAGACGCTACCATCAGACCTGTAGGGTGAGTGCATTATATCTAAATGTTTTCACGAATTTCAACGATTTAGCTACCTCTTCAATATGATGTAACAATAATTGACAACATCTCTATCTATCTATCTATCTATCTATCTATCTATCTATCTATCTATCTATCTATCTATCTATCTATCTATCTATCTATCTATCTATCTATCTATCTATTGACCCCCTATATGCCACACATCAAATCTCTCATTAAACTATTTTTATTTAGAGTGAAAGTATCCGGAAATGAGTTGGGAGTTTAATTAAATGGAAGTTTATGGCAGGACATCCTGCACAGGGATGATACAATCAGAGTAGGCTACCGGATACACATTTAGAGGACTTGCATAAGTTAGGCTTGTACCCAAAATACTGATTTGGTTTTATTTGCATTACAGATCTGATCTACTGGTCTATAACACTCCTAAACTAAAAAGGTTGACAAAGCATTATTTGGCTTGTTGGTATTTAGCTTTGTTCTTCTAACAGCTACATGAGAAGAGAGTAACGTTAACCAGGAAATGAAAACAAATAACTGCCCGGTCACCTGCTTTTGTGTTCCACCTCTCTCACTCTTTGTCATCTCAGCTGTTGACTCAAAAGCTCATTATTCCATTTTACTGAACAACATGTTTGCATAGTATTTCTACATCAAAATTATGTATGTTAAACAGAAACTGTGCTGTATATTTTATTGGTATTATTAAAGTAAAGCGTCATGAGAAGTAAACACTGGTGTGATATTCCTCTCCAGTGGCATTGCTTTCTCACTGAAACTTCTGGTGATGGTAACATATCAAAGTAGCCATTTAAAAGTTAGCCATTGAATATCCTCCCTCTGACAACACAACAGTCTGTTTTGTGGATCTTACCCACAGCCCCCCTTTTTATGTAACCAGACCTCATTACATTGCTAAAGCAGTGGACGATTGTAGTTATTTAAAGCCTTAACAGTTGTTGAGCATTCCCACTGCTATCTTCTCATTACTGTAGTATTTCTCTTACACATCAGTATATATTTGTGAGTTTTCACAACTCAGTTGAGTTGAGTATTTTTTTTGTCTTGGTCTCAGTTTTGATAATATGCAATATGTCCATTGAGGATAAAATGGTTCAGTCTTTTAAAGCACACCTTTTACTCCAATATTTTTCTTTTGAATATGTGAGTTTGTGGTTACTACGATACTTTCCATTTCTTTGAGAAATTTGAGAAATGTCTTTTGTTAAATGTTTCATGTCTAAAAATGGCTCTTTGAGAGCTTTGTGATTCCAGAGAGTGCAGTACTCTAATTATGTCACAAATCCCACAGGCCAGTTGTCTTTGCTAAACTTTAGTGGAGCATTGATTTGATCATATTTGTCTCAAATATGGCAAACTTGTTGCCTTTCGGTGAAATTAGCTGTTCAGATATTGAAATAGACCAGGTTACACTTTATTTTGATAGTCTACTTTAGACATTCTACTAAGTCACTTGCAAAATAGTAAAACCAACATCGTGATAAAATCATGAATCGTGATTTTAAAATCTTAATATGATATTTTTGCCATATCACCCCTACACTGGAGTCACAAGGGTTACTTTAATCATGTCAATGGATGCAAAAGTCAATGGATGGACAGAAAGCTCTGCTTTATTTTGATGGTCCCCCAAGATTCTACTGACTGTAACTTTGAAATGTCAACATATTGGACTAACTCTAACCCTAAACTAATAGTCTGCTAAAATACTGAACGGGTCAGGATGTTTCCCCCTTGTTTACTTTTTCCTTTTGCATGTGTTTCGCTCTTAATTATCAGCTAATTGTTTTCTTGCTCTATGAGGAATTCTTACTCCTGCTGGATCTCATTGTACAATTAATTATTTTCCACTAATATGTACAGTACATCAGAATACAACTTGCACATGGCACAGTACAACAAAATACACATCATTTGAAAAACAAGGTAGAAAAAGCAGTTGTCTCTGTTCTACTTAAGGTCATCTGAAGTCCAAAGGGAGGTTTTAGTCTTATTGAGATTAGTCAGTCAGTGTTGGTAGTTTTGTGTATTCAACCATGAAGGTCAAACAGTATTGAAACAGTGAATTGAATGGCAATATATTTATCAAATACGAGAAATTATTTGAGATGAAGGTTAAGTTTCACTAAGCATTTTTCTCTATTGACATCCAGGTAAAGAAAGACAACAACCTGGAAAAAGAGTACAGTTTAGGGCTGTGCGATAAATCGTTTTAGCATTGATTTTGTTGTGTGCGCAGCATGTGTGATGTCAAATATAGTGATCGTAGTTGATCTGTGAACCTGGGAGAGAACAAAACAAAGGCTATTCCTAAAAAAGGGGATAATTCCAACTTTGCTATCGGCAATCTGAATCTGATACTTCTAAATCAGAAGCTCTAAGTATTTGCTGTTCAAAATCATAGTTTTGTGCAGTAGTAACGTATATTGTTTGTCGTTCTTAAAATCATAAGAACAGAGATGGATTTATGTTTACAAACATATCCTCTATATTCTCCATTTATAACTTGTGGTATACTTGTGGTAGTTTTTCAGCGCGCTGTTAAATGAAGAGCACGTCCACAACAAGATCATACTAGCACGTCAAGTTCATGTGCGCATTTGCGTCTTTTTATGCGGATGTAAGCTGTAAGATTACTTTTATGTTGTCTATATCTGATTCATCTCAAATAAGACGAGTTTGGTTGAGTTCAACAAACAGCTAGCAAATGCTGCAGTTTACCAAACGTTCATTCACTCTTCAGTTTCAGTTTAAATGCAATATCCGACATTGACTAACATTGGGTTATTTGAGACGTTGAGTCATATTCTTTTTAGATAGGCAAAAATCATTGACAATATTAATAATACAGTAGTGTTATTTTGTTCTCATTTTTTTAACAGTAAACCTCTGTTTTATTTAAACTTGTTTCTCTTTGTGCGCGTTCGAAAATGTGCAGTGATAATTGTAATCACTTTCTATAATTTATTTTATTACCACCAATATGCTAAATTAAGCATTATAATGAGAACAGGAAAGTGATAGAATGTTGGAAATTCTCTGTGCTTTAGTTGCCCTTGTATCAGCGCGCTGGTAAGAGAAGAGCACATCCAGAGTTTCCTTTTCAAACCATACTGTAGACTGTAAAAAACTAGCACGCTCATGTTTACGTGGACATTTGCATTCTTTTATATGCAAGTTGTAGAAAAATACTTTTCCAATAGTGAAAAGTCTGGCTATGTAAGATTCCATGAGATGGAATTCACAATGTTGAACCCATAGTTCTATTGACATCATCAATCACGGCATAAACCTCAATTTGTTCGCCTCAGTGCACACTGCAGCTCATTTTTCTGCTCTCCTATGTCAGCCTCCCTGTCACTGGTGCTTAAAATAGAGCCCACAACGGCTAATCCTGTCTATCAGATGTACTAACCACTGCATCATACACCCTTCTCCCTGTTCACACCCACCACAATCCTCACTGAAGCTCATTGACACACCCATAGAAAACATGTTTCATGTCTAATGTTCTGAAAAGTTATGTCTCTATTTTTGTTTTGAAATGATATTCCTTTTTAAGACTTACAAGTGTTCTTTTAAATATTTTCAGAGTTAAAAAGGCTTCACACAACTCATAAATTTGCATGTCTCAGGCTGAAAGATGAGAGACAAGCTTTGCATATCTGGCACAGCACATGGTCTCTTAATATTAACTCAACAAATATACCAGCTCTAGCACAAGCGTGGTTCATGTGTGGTCTGTTAGTGCATCGATGAGCTTGACCAACTTCATGTTTGTTGATGTGAACTTTACTGAATCCTTCTCTTCTGAAGTAGACTGGAGGCAATGTAAGATCACGGTGAACAACCAGGATATTTTCAGTTGGATATTTCAAGTGATCCTAACTCACTGAAGTTGGGCTAACTTATTTGACCCTGATGGGAATGAGAAATTGTAGCGTCTGCTTCTTCTTTAGGCTGGGCTGATCGTCCTTGCGTTTTAGCTTGTTATGCCACGACTATTTTGGGAATCTGCTGTCAGGCGGTGTTTTATGAGAACTGTTCAAAACTCAGTTCAACAGCCTTTATAGAGGCCACAGAGCAACATGTCTACAAGAAAGTTGGTCCATCCTCCAAGACTTGTCTCATAGTCATCTTATTTCCCCATAACTTGCTGTTATTCAGACAATATTGTTTCTCATAGGATCAAGGTTCGGTAACATTGGGCTAATTTCGGATGACAGAAGGGCACTGTGGAAAGTCGACACTATTGGCACAGTTGTTCCAAACAAAAAGTAAAATAAAAATTTTCACAAAAAATGTACAAAATCTAAAATTAAAATAATAAAAAAGGCACTACGCTCTCAAGGCAACATTCTGACAGTCATGCACTGCACCCTTAAGTGTACTCACTCAAGTGTTCCAGAGTGAATAGGGCATAGTTATGTTTGCTCTCGAATGGAATTCACCCATTAAATATAATGTTGAACTTTACTGTTATTGATCTCCTGTATAGCAACTACTACAGAAAATCTACTTCCATGCAGCCCATCTGCAGTACATGACAAGTAAAGTACATTTTATCAGTAAGTTCAAACCTAAAGCCTATTTAAACAGATTTCCTCAAATAAAAGACCACATAAGTCAGCACGTTAAGATATTTAATTATGTATTCACTTCGTTTGCATGTTGACATAGCAACTGTTCAAGTATCACGTAAGTTTCCTTCATAAATGTTTCTCCTTTAATCCGATATACAAAATTTCAAACCGTATTGTGCTATTATTACCGATAGTATAACAAGCCTATAAGCAAGCTTAATTGTTATAGTTTATCATGACATAGTTAAAGTTTTGTGTACACTTTCAAAACACTCCCTCACCTTGCTCATATTTCGAGTGGACATTTCTCTGAACCTGCCGTGAGCCACAGAGAAAACCAACACGCAAAATCTTAGGTAAAACTAAATTTGGTTTTCCGCTCAAGATATACACTTTAAAAAATTTTTTTTTATATTTTTATTGGGGGGTAGATGTGTGTATACATTGAAAAAAAAGTGTATACATCGACATACACTGTGTGGAAAGATTTGATGACGGGAAAAATCCTGACAGGTATGGCAGTTGTTTATTGTGTACACTGATCTCTAAAACTTATAGTATTAGTGCAATTTACATACAACTCAGAGATAATCATGCTGATCCACATTGATAGAGTGCAGTGAAGCATCTAATACCATTGTGGCATCGGTAGTTGAGGCTCAGGTATACTTAATTTTCCACGTTCCATGCTCAAATCACTCGCATATGTGCATGTGAACTTTGAACTTAACCATAGTTTTTATTTCTAATTGCTGTGCAAAACATTTTAAAGATGAAAGTCATAAAGGCAAGCAAAGCATACCACATCAACATTTATATAGCCATGGATAGTGAAATGGCTATTAAACCTCAAACACTGTATAGATGACAAAGTGCGATATTTATTTTATGACATTATATTTTTGAGCATTTTTAGCATTAGACAGGACAGTATGAGGAGAGATATGATGGAACAGGATCGGGGAAGAACCTCAAGCCAGGAGCTCAGAGTACATTATTCTTAGTGATGTACTGCAGACATTGTGAGCCAACTACACACTCCTCAGACCCTAATTAGAGCATAGGTGGCCGGATCATCCCGTGACGCACGGCAGACAGTGGGAGAGTGAGTGAAGCTCAGGCATTGGATTAGAAGCTAGTTTAAGACAGAGACAGTTTGGGAACCGACCCATTCATTTAGCAGAAGGCCTTACTCTGCTGTCAGTGTTTCCCACAGGATTTTGTGAGACTATGGGGTGGACTATTATGATAATTATTATTATTATCATCCCAAAGACAGTAATATATTACTATTGTATTGCAACTGCTCTGTAAAATAAATGTAAATAAAAATTTCATAATAAGCATATCAATGATATTACTTCACACTATAGTAGTAAAGTTTTTAGTCCTTTGGTAATCAGTCAATAATCGTAGTTTACAATTCAATCTCGCTTTTAAATATGGTTGTAAATACAGCTCTGTATTATCAGTGTGCTGTAATAAGCTGAAGTGCCTTGATAAAATATATATTAGCATTAACGTTTCTGTACTGTAGTTGTAGTTTACTATTAGTTTGTAAACTGTGGTATTGCTGATTAGCTCAACTACTTTAAAGTATCAGTAACCTTGTCATGATAAATTTACAGTCAGCTTCCCTAAAGATTCATTTGACTTTGAGTCACTTCAGACTGGAAGATGTGACTTTTCTTTATTTTTGATATCCTTATATACAACTTCTCCATTGACTGTTTAATATGATCTTGAGATTCTAGTGTTATATAAATGATAAAGTCAGCTCCAATTCAATTCCTGCTGCACTTGTTCTTATTTTTGCTATTTTTAAGACAGAATAGCACCTTTCCTCATCTATTCTCTCGCTCTTCTTCTTTCCTTCATCTTTTTCTTCTCTCTGGAGAGAAGGGGTAATTGGCCCCAGAACCCCAGTTTGTGTTTGTATCACAGGGCCAGAGTTTTCTGTCTCCCTGGAGAACAGACTGTTTGTTCCAGCAGTCATGGAACTTAAAGACTGCCTGCTCTCTCTTTCCATCTGTGGGTGTTAGGATTGAGAAAGAATGGCATTGTGGAGTAGACTGAAGGCTTGAGGAGAGTCCTGTTATGTTTTGGAACACCCCGTTACCTCAACAGATTTCTTTAGTGGAATAACCTGAATTATATTATTATGAAATAATTTTTAAAGATTTTCTTATACAATTATACTTGTTTATACTTATAAACGTATACTTATATTTGAGTAGTTTGTGACTTGAGGACTGTAAAGACTGAAAATGGTTTCTTCCTCAATCTTAATTTTTTCCCCCAGCCAACTATTGAGTTATGGACATTGAATGGCTCTCTTGAGATAGCCTACATGTAACATTACGTGACATATTGTTTACAAGCTGTTTTTTAACGTATTTCCCCAAAATGATGAGGTCAAAAAAAAAGGAAGAAGAAAAAAGAAACCTATACATTGATGAATCGTTCACAATAAGATCAATGACAATAGATAGGGTGAGATTTCCATTCATGCCTACTTGAATGTTTATGTGGTGGAGCATACAGATCACAACAGGACAGCTTTTACAAGTGTTAGTGTCATCAATATGGTTGCATTTCTGTGAGCTGTTTATAGTTCCTCAAAAGACTGGGAAGCTTTAACCTCAGCAGTAAAAGGGTGGGGCTTTCTGACAGTGAAATGCCACTAACCAGAGATCAAGGGCAGATGCAGTGCCAGCAAGCTTCATGCTTAGCAACGGCAAACAAACGCTGCTAAACGCTGATGTCCCTCCAGATTCACCAATCGTCTTGGTCATTTATTTGCAGCTGCTTGGGTGTGCTCTCTCTCTCCCCCCTCCCCCTGGGGTATAAAAATAGGTTGCTATGTGAACACCATGGCTCCACAGAGGCATGTGCCTGTTGTTACACCCTGCTGATCTGCTGAGGGTGAGGGAACTCGTTTCCTCAATGGAGCAATGCACACCAAAACTCAAGGGACAGGTTAATTGATATGGACCTTGACAGTGAGAGATTTAAAAATGACAAAACTGTTTAGTCATTTCTAGAGCTTTTGTTATTCATACTGATAAATGTATTTTAAAAGGGCAACAAATATGGGCATATTTAAGGAATTTAACTAATTTTGTGTTATGTATCTAGCATCATTCAAGCTAAATGAATACCACTTTGTTTGCTTACCTTTCAAAAGGTAATAGTCAACATGTTTAGTCACTGATCTCTGGAAATAATGGCTTAAATAGATCCACACTCACATCCTGAAAGAGAACAGCAAACACTCTGGATCCTTCAGGTTGAATCCCATTGTTTGCTCTGAGCTAAAACAGAAAGCCTCAAACAACAGCAGGATTAAAGTGGCCTAATAAAGGTGCTATTGTTTGCTGTGCTGTCAGTTCACTAGAGCAGTGGTTCTCAACTGGTTTGACCATGGGACCCACGTTTTCCCATGGTCATCAAGCCATGACCCACTTTTATATATATATTAGGACTGGGCAAGTTAACGCGTTATCGCGTTATTAATTAACGGCGACAATTATTTTATCTCGCATTAACGCAGTTTTCATTATTATTATTATTATATTGAAAGTCCGTTGCTCACTGGCTCTGAATACACATACAGACAAACCATGGGTCACAGGAACTATGAAGTGCCGACTGTATAACCCGAGCTCCTGTAATCAAGGAAGAGCCCACTTTGAGGTTTCCCGTGTTAAGAGGGACCAGACTTCCTGTTCCAAGAACCGACCCTGCTCGGGGGTGGCCAACATGTGACCCACCCCTAGTAGATAATATTTTTATATTAGCTTTACTGTAAGCAGGACCCCCTAGGCTATATTTTGAGGACCCCTCGGGGTGTCTAGATATGCCATTATGGGGACCAGTCCCTCGAGACTGGCCTCGGCTATACATTTCCAAACGGCTTCGGTGACCTGAAGCAGCTAACTGGCAGGAACTAACTGAAATATTCTCTCTACTGACCTCCTGAGAGGCGGCTAACTCGACAGGGCCGCAACGTCTTCGGGCAGACACTGCGATTTGTGTTCGTTGGAAGCTAATGTGTCTCGAGGCGCCATTGGCGGCGGGAAGCAAACATCGGTTTCCTAAGGGCTGAATAAGGGGGGCGAAACTCTTGTACCCGCTCTCCTGAGGGAACGCCCATAAGGGTCCGCGTGCTACGACAAGACCTCTTGGTCGAGGCCATCTTAACCCAAAAGACAGTCCTCAGACCTGTCTTCGGTATGGAGGGCTTCTTGCGAGAATGTTTGATATACAGCAACCCCATGAGACCTGGACTAACAACTGGGGATAGCTGATTGTCGCTCTGCCTCTTGCCGCATCGCCAAAGAGTCCAGAAGGCAAAAGGGTGGCATCGAGAAGGAAGGCCCTGTCCTTCTCCCCGATCCCCAAGCGACTTAGCCATAAATGTCTCTCTGAGACGACTAGTGCTGCCATAAACAGCCAATGGCACGGGTCGTCTCTTTAATAATACGTAGCGATAAGTCAGCAACTCTACGAAATTCAGTAATACCGTCGAGTGAGACCTCCCAGTTATCATCAACCTCTTTGAGGAGGTCAGCCTGGTATGCCTGTAATAACCCCATCGTGTGAAGGCATGCACCGGCTCGACCCACCACCATATATGCTTTCCCTAACAAATTCGATGTACAAGATTTGGAGGGAAGTGTCTGAGCTATCAGGGGTGATGCAATGTCGGGGAGAAAATATTTTGCAAAATGTTCCTCTACCCGAGGCATCACCTCATAACCATTCTCATTAGATTCCCTAATGGATGAGTAAATATATACATTGGGGGAACATAATTGAGATGAACATGGATTTTTCCATGATCTTGATACATCAGTTTGGAGATCAGTGAAAAAGGGGAAGGCTCTGACACGAAGATTGTGACTGGGTCTGCAGGAAGCGCTCATTCATTTTATTTTTCTTAGTCGCTTCCTGCTTATTAAATAGCCATTCAACATTTAATTTAGCCACTGCCCTGATTACAACCTCCAGCAACTCCTCAATAACGGGAATATGGGGTGGCGAATCCCCATATCTATGTGATTCGGTGTTGAGAATATCTAACTCCTCTGAGCCAGATAAATCAAACTCTGGGTCTTTAACACGGTCGAAAGAAGCCGCAGCACAGGCTTCCAAACCGTGCGCGAGACCAGTGGAGCTGGGTAATAAACACTGAGAAAGGGTCGCAACCGTCTCAGTTATTATGTGCCAACCCCACGTGCGAATCCCATACATACAAACGGCGCACTGCCTCGACAGACGTGGGACACTGGAAACGCGAGCCTGATCTATTTGATCTAACAGGCTCAAACGGGAGCGGAGCTTTTTCATAGGTAACTGAAAACAGTTTGCACAGACCGCGCCCTCGAGCACTGCCCGCGCATGCTCCAATCTCATACAAACAACACAGAACGAATGTGTGTCATCCTCGCTCAAAAAGCGTGGGCAAGGGGCCTGAATCTGAGTCGTTTCTTTATATTTGCCATATATATATGGGATAGACAGACAACACCAAATAAGACAATACAGTCACACAGAACGCTTGCTGAAGACGGAAAGATGACGCGGCTATGTTCCGGTGTCCTTTTATAGCTTCCGGATCACTATCACATGCAACGTATCGAAGCAACGGGAGTTCCCTTGTGAAAGGGAACAATAGCTTTTTTTGCATTTTGACAGAGCAAGAAAAAATCTGAACTGGTCTAACTGAGCCAATGTGAGTAAGGAGGGATTAATCACAATTAATTACAGAAAAAATGTGATCAATTAATTTTTTTTATGCAGTATTTCTGTTTTGCTAAAATGATCAAGATATTCTCTGTTTAACTTTGGAGACTTAGATGTACGACAGAGACAGGAACAATAATTTTCATTATAATATTAATTTTGATTTGTTGCTGAAAATGTTGTTTTAAATTTACAATATTGTAATCATGCATGTAATGCAAGTAAAGATTTTCTTTGAGAACAGTAACTGTAATGGGTTATGAATGCAAAAAGTAATTGACAGAAACAATAAACTACACCATCAGTGTTTAAATCTTTCCCAGAATTTTTATTTCAGAATTTAACATTTCATTTTTTAAACTTTTTTTTGCACATAACGTATAGCATAACCCAGAGCCAGAGAGTTGCGACAACGGAAGTTCGAAATGCTTGGTTGTCACGTGATTCACGTAGACTTCAGATAGATCCAGGTAGTGATTTGGCAGCCATTTCAAACCGTTAGAGTGACAGAACTGCAATTTTTGGTAATTAGTAGTCAATAAATGCATTTATTTTATATATTTATATAACACACAGACATATGTATGTAGCAATCCTAGCCTAACTGTGCGTTCACACCGCCGCCGGCGAGAGCGTCAAAGTGGCCGCAAACCATTCATTTTCACCATGTTTTTGATTAAAATCAATTATTTAAATTTCAGAAAATAAACCCAGTACAAGTTGGCAGTTTTGATTAATCAAATAAATAATAAACAGCTTAATCGCTTAATATAAAAATAATAATTTGTTGCAGCTCTAATTTTGGTCTTAACCTAATTTTATTACTTTAATTTGCTAGTAAAAGCTGTATATTGTTTTCCCTGCAGATAATCGTGTTAACTGGAGCAGAACGAGTCTAATAGACAGCATGGGGGTTGAGGTGGGAGTTTGTTTAGGTCCTGATTTGGGTCATGTAGTCATTCATTCTAACTGATCCGTTAATCCAACAGTGTGTTGAAATAGGCAGGTTAGTGAAGGGCTATTTGATTAGGCATCTAATCTCTAAACATCTAATCTCAACTGCAGAACAATCCACCTGTGATTTCTCAATGTGTTGTATTGTATACCTCGTTGTGTAATTTCAGTAGATTTTATCTCCTGATTCAGTCTCAGAAAATATCACGGTTTCACGATATACTGTATTAAATAGTCAACTATTATTATTATTATAATCAGTTAAAATTCTGTTAAATGAGTGAAAACAGAAAACTGTTTTTTTTAACAAAACAAACTTATATCAAAGTTTGTTTATTTAGTTTAGTTTGTTAATACTTTGTTTATAGCACATTTAACCATTTGTTTGTTTATTCAAATTTCAATAATCAAAAACATCTAATTAATTACATTTAATAATTGATAATGGATTAGATTACCTACTTATTTTTATCATTAATAATAGAATAATAGAGTTCTACTATGAAATGTATTTTATTCAGAAATTCTGGTTTGTCTGTATTATTTTTTTCTGGATTCTGTATTTCATGATTTAATACAAATATACTATCAGAAATGGTGGTAATGAAATGAATGCTTAAAACCTAAACAATTTAATTAACGTTTTAAAATGTATTCAAATAAAAATGTAACAACTTTTATCCTTTTATTATTATTAATATTTTATTATGATGTCATATTTTCTTCAAGTTGAACTGAACTTTTATTTTTAATTGTTTAAGCTAAGACCTTTGAGTTTCAAATGTGTATTTGACAATTTTTCTCAAATAAATGCCAAAATGCTCATTAAGCGTTTTCTCAGAGCAGCTCTGGTGACTTTCATGTCCTCATGTTGACAACATATTGAAAACTTGCCAATATGAAAGCACAGCCAGTGAAAACACCAGCCGCGTGCTACACAGCACAAGAGCGTTTTGGTCATGATTGGTGTAAGCACATGGCTTGTTGTGTGTTTCCTTGTGCCATGTGCTCTCCTGTGGGTTGTATAACACACCCATCTTGTTATCTGCCTTGTTTGTTCTGTATTTGTTCTCCTTGTGTGTGCAGTCCTGTGCCAGATTGTTGTCTAGTATGGGAAAATCTCAGAGTAAAACTGGGAGTTGTGAAAATAGGCCTGGGCGATGTGGCCTAAAAAAAAAAATGGATGTGCCACTCCCCATACAATCTACCTTTTCCAAGAAAGTTCCATCCATGTTATTCCTCTCGTGCCAATTGAAAGATCATGCTTAATTCACTCTTTATTCCAGCTTCAAAAGTTCACTTGCTGTCACAGGCACAGATAATAAATGCGACTTTGCAGTTTTGCATTTATTTTGAGTCAACTCCCATAATAAGATAACTTTGCCCTTTTGAACTATAATTATGATTGCTTGTTCAGTGCCATGGCCGCTGATGTTAGCTTTACTTATTTGCGATCATCTCTGTGCTCTCTGAGCAGAGTCTGACCAAAAATTTTAGATATAACAAGACGGTTCATTCATAATATTATTATAAAAATGGGAGAAAGAAAGTGTGCGCACTAATGCAATTTGAGTGTCATAGAAAACATTCATGTGACAGTTCATCCCAGATTTTGTTGCTGATTTGTAATATGTTATTTAACCCTCTGGGGTCTGATGGTTTTTTGGGGCCTTGAAGTTTTGACGTGTTTTTTTTCAGTTCTTTCACCATAGTGTATTAAAAGAGCTCAAAAACTTGTAGCGGTTAGATAAAATGCTATGCTTGCCTCAGCAAATGCGTTATCTCACGTTTGCTTTTGTTAACACTATTAGGTTTAGATTAGAGTTTAGGTGGTTCTTTATTTTGAAACTTAATAGAGCATTAAACTTTTATCATTAACTCATTCACTGCACATTTCATTTTTGAATACTTTCAACAACTGACGTAATAAACTATTGCCAGAGTCACATTCACCTGTATCAGTTTTTTTTTTGGAATGAGTATGTGCTGCTTAAAGGGTAACTCAACCCCTGGTCAGAGTATGGAAGTACAATAATGCCAAATGTTTTTGAAACAAAAAGCCTGTTGAATTCCACTACTTGAAAAAAATATGCATTGCATTAACCATGTTTGCATTTTAATGCATTGTATTTTTAGGACTTGCATTTTTTTATTGGCTAAAATTCGACATGGTTGAATATTTAAGCTGTGAATATTTAAATTCAAAACATTTCAAACACATTTTCATTATTAAAAATTCAATAATCCATATTCACCTTTCATATTTCACTTCCAAAATATTCAAACTGTTTAAAAATACAACCTATAATATTCAACAGGCAATTTTCGGTGCATTTTATTTCGCTTTACAAATTCACTTCCACAAATTCAGTGGTTCAGATTCGACAGTAAATTCAACATTGACATCCAGGACATCCAGGAAAAGCAGGAAAAACGACCGAGTCCCGAGGTAGGCATAGCATCTGGGCACGTTCCGAGTACCATTTACTCCGACCTGCCGTCAAATCTTCTTCCCGTGGTCGAACCTCAGCTTTCTTCAAGCCAGTGTGCCCCAGTTCGAGTTTCCAGGCATGTTGTTGTCTCAACAGATGCCTCCGCCACGGGTTTGGGCGCCATGTGCAATGGACATGCTGCCGTGGGCTCCTGGACAGGACCCCAGCGCCTTTAGCATGTCAATTGCCTTGAGTTGCTGGCAGTTGCTCTGCACCGCTTTCGAGCCTTGCTCAAGAATCAACACTTACTTGTCCGCTCGGACAATACTGCGACTGTAGCGTACATCAACCGTCAAGGTGGTCTAGGCTCTTGCCGTATGTCGCAACTTGCACGCCACCTCCTTCTATGGAGTAAGAAGCATCTGTGGTCGCTTCGTGCTATGTACATTCCTGGAGACCTGAACCGTGCAGCCGACGAACTCTCACGGATTCAGCCACTCTCTGGAGAATGGCGACTCCATTCCCAGACGGTTTAGCTGATTTGGGATCAGTTATGCAACACACAGGTAGATCTGTTTGCCTCCCCTGATTCTTCCCACTGCAGCCTGTTTTACTCCCTGTCCGAGGGCATGCTCGGCACGGATGCACTGGTGCACAGCTGGCCGCGGGGCCTCCACAAGTAGGCGTTTCCCCCAGTGAGCCTTCTAGCACAGACCTTGTGCAAGATCAGGGAGGACGAGGAGCAGGTCCTTATGGTTGCGGCTCATTGGCCCACCCAGACTTGTTTCTCCGAACTCATGCTCCTCGCGACAGCCCCTCCCTGGCCAATCCCTCTGAGGAAGGACCTTCGCTTACGTAGACAGGACACAGTGTTTCAGGACCTCAGACCAGCTCTTTGTCTGTTATGGTGGGAAGCTGAAGGAAAAGGCACTTCCAAAGCAAAGGTTGTCTCACTGGATAGTGGACGCCATTGCTTTGTCTTACCAGCAGCAAGGTTGACCGTGCCCCCTTGGTGTGAAGGCCCACTCCACTCGGAGTATGGCCTCCTTGGGCTCTAGCGCATTGCGCCTGGCTAACAGAAATCTGCAGAGCTGCAGGCTGGGCGACACCCAACACATTCGCGAGATTCTATAATCTCTGAGTGGAGCCAGTATCCTCTTGTGTACTCACTTCAACTAGCCGGTAACTAGGATCCGCTTACTCGCCATTCCACTCCACGGACTGGATCAGTGCGATATTCTCCTCAGGTGAGTTTCCCCGAGAAACCCTGAGTTCCTACAGCGGTGTTTACGTCAATGCCAGAGTCTATGCCTGCCGCAGCGTTGACTAAGTGCCTCCATGTGCATGGTTCCCCTCTGGTGACCCCCACATGTGTATTTCCACTGTAAGACTCTTTGAGCAAGTGTCTTTCCCTTGGCAAGCCACCTTGTCACCCCTGGGGTTGAAAGATTCCACCCTGCGGGCTGGACACTCCAGTGTTCTTCCATATCCATCCCTCCGGGTCATATGTGTATTCTATCCTTCGGGTGGTCTCCCTTATGTTGCCATGTCCCATTGTACCTTGGTATTCCTGTGTTAAGTTGGAGTCCTTCGTCCGTGCTAGTCTCACGACAGGGAGCTCACACTTACATTAAACTGTTATTGTATACATTAGGATTAATCAATACAGCAAAGGGATTACAGGAATTAAGAGAGAGCCCCTGGAGACATGCAAAATTAACCAAATTGTCATTGTAACTCTGAATGGTTATTGCAGTATATATTATTTTTCCTGCAATGAACTTAGGCTCGCCAACACGGAGAGAATGTGGTTTTCACAGGGATTCATTTTACTACATTTCCACTTTTCCTCCTTTCAAGTATCGCGCAGTCGGATAATAGGTAATAATAATAGCAATAATAATAATTATAACAGAGTATAATATCTCTAGTCTATCCTAATATTAATTATAAATTCCTTTCCGAGCATATAGTGAAGTAGAGTCATTTAGAATGAAAAATTGTGGAAAAAATATTCCCCTTGTAGTGGTAGCCTACTTGGGACAGACAAGTGTTTTCATCTTCTGTCTATCTGATTCAAATCACAGTCTGCTAATTCAGGGGTAAGAATTGAATTGTTGTTAAATGTGCAAGATCCACTCTGCCCCTGAGACCCGCGTCTCTCTGTAGGAGAGGGCATGGTGAGCTGGTACTTGCTTACGTCACGCAGTACCACAACATCCAATAGGAAAATTCAACTGCAGTAGCCACCGTTCAACCTGACGAGGGCAGCACTCAGATGTTTTTACACCATATTGTAGAATTAAAACACTTTATACCCAAATGTCAAAAAATGAACGGCATTAATAACCCTTTAAATTAGTTACCCTTTAAAAAATAACAGTAATTGACTATGCATCTCTTTCATTGACAAAACACTAAAATAGCATTGATGTCAAAAGTCAGTGTCGGTCTAATAAGTGTTCACTAGAGCTTTCATGTGTTTTCACACTTCTGTTCACTAGCTAATCAGAAATATTTTTACATTAAAGATATAGTTATGTTATATAGGCTAGTATAATCATGGATCAACTACGATCTGTTTATCCCCTAGTGCCCACCATAGTTTTAGCTGTTGTGTACTGCAAATTTTTAGCAAATGTTGTTGATGATCTTGGTATTCCATGCACTGGTGTTGTCAATTGATACAGATACTGAAGTATCTGAAACCATTCCAATACTCTTTTTCTACTGTTTTGAAACACCAATACACCGCTCCCTCTTCTCTCTGATGGCAAAATGACACCCACCCTCTCACTGACTCGTTTCATTAGCTCCTGATGAATAGTGTTGGTGTCACAGGGCCTGAATTTCGGTGTGGGTTTTCAGGTATTGCGCATAATTTTACTAATTTCCCACAGGTTTCATGCAAAAGCGCATGCACCACTGATCTATATATCAGTTTGTGAGTGTCAAATTTATTTATTTTAAACGATCAAATACACACAAAATTATTTCAAAATGTCTATTTTGCACTTATTAAGGTTTACAGTTTTGGAACGGAAATAGTTTAGAAAGAAAACCATGTTGTTTAACATTATACTGTACTGGATCAGTGCATTAGCTCTTAAAGTGACAGAAGCTACTTGCTGCTGTCTGTCGGGTCAATCAAAGAACAAAGGAGAAAGCGAAAATCACACACTGCTCTTGACTGAATAACTTTTGTAACTTTAATTGTAAGCATTAGGTATTTAATTTTTTTTACAATGAAGACTATCCAGTGTTGTACTGTATGTATTTATAATTTCTGTAGTATTTCTGATCGGAATAGACTACTACTGTTAGACCCACATGAAAACCGTTTCCATGTGTATGTAATTTGTCTCTTTATTCTATTGTTTTTAGTCATGCTATTTTTTGCAATTTGTTTATTTCTTTTTATTCTATTAGTGACTTTACTTTTTTTGGGTAAATTTAGCCTCCCTGCATTTGCATACTGTGCACATCATAAATACTATATACGGCAGAAGTAGTTGAAGGAGCAAGTTATAGAGTGAAAATGTATCCGTCAATGCAGTGAAAGCTAATTCATCTCTAAAGGACAAAGTCAACCCATTAGTAACCCAGTCGCAGTGAAGGCTGTGTGTTTGGAGCTGCCAGCTGAGAAGCTGAGAGTTTCCTGCTCTCCCAGGGAAGCTGGCTCATGCCTAAAGGGCTCTTTGTTGGACAAGGTGTGCGATCTGAGCAGCGACTGAGCTCAGTACAAAACCACACTGTCAAAACCTCATGTTCCTGTCAGCACCGGAGGTGTGTTCTTCCACACTTAGTACACACATCCTACATAACACACACATAAGAACACTATCCCAATAGGTGCCAAAGTTTTGTACATGTCTGCCTTTCTTGAGCATAACTACTGAGCATGACTTATAATTTGAAGAGCTATTGATAACACTTTACCTTATTCCTGTATGTTGCGTTTTCATAAATAGTTATATTATAATGTGTTATAATTAAAATTTGTAATAAATAGAACACACATTTTTATGGAATAAGATTTCATTAGAATGCCTTAAAAGGATAGTTCACCCAACTTTAAATAATCTGTCATAATTTCCTCAAGAGGATCAAAGATGACTATTCACAGACATATTGATCATTTTTAAGTGTATTCTCTTCGTTAGGATGTTGATATAGCAACTGCTCAAATGTCAAGCAAGTTTCATTTATAATGTTTCTCCTTTAATTCAATCTAAAATTTCTGTAACACTTTAGTTTAATGTCCAATTCTCTCACTATTAACTAGTTGGTTATTATTAATATGCATATTACTATGATATTGGCTGTTTATTAGTACTTATAAAAGCATATTAATATTAATAAAAGCATATTAATGCCTTATTCTGCATGTCCTTATTCTACATCCCTTAATCTTACCCAATAACTAAAATTAACAACTACTTTAATAACTGGTAATAAGCAGTAATTAGGAGTTTATTGAGGCAAAAGTCGTAGTTAATAGTTAATAAGGAGAATTGGACCCTTATATAAAGTGTGACCAAAATATCATACCGTATTGTCCCTCATAACCGGTAGTATAACAAGTCGATAAGCAAGCTTAATTACTCAAATTCAGACTTAATTTTTCAGATTGAATGTATTGTGTCTCATTGAAATCATTGTGCTTTAACATTCATTTGGTCTGTTTTGGAGTAGTTGGACATTCCATTAACAGTTCCGGGGCAGAGGGCAGTGTTCGTTGCATAATCAGTGAATGACACAACAGCGTGTTGATAGCAGGCATTTTGTCACAAGTCTTTATAAATCATTAACTGGAAGTGCTAGGAGTCGAGGTCCAAGCTTTTTGGCATTCTCACATGCTCTGCCCCTCTCAGCTGGCCAGAAGTGTCTTCCAGGTCCGTAGACGCTCCATGTTCCAGTAGCTAGTCTCCTGTGTGCTTCCTGGATTCGGACTACTCTCACGGCTGCTTTGACAGTAGTAGGATGGTTTTATCTACTGTTAATATTTGCACTGCGGAAAGAGAATTTGCTTGAACTGAAAAGAGTGCTTATCAGTTATCAGTATTAGGGTGTCGATGTGGCATTGAAAATGAGAGAGGTTTTGTGGTATGATGTTTGCGGGCTATGAAGTATGACAGAAGTATGAATTATTTTTAGGCTACTTCAAAGTGTGTTAATGGTTTACCATTTTCCCCCTTTAATGTCATGATAGAAGACGAGATCTATAGTTGTATTTTTACTGTCTGTGCTTACATTATGATTAATACGAACTTCACAGTGAAAATCACAGTGAATTGTGTTGCTTAGTTGCTTAGTTGCAGTGTCATAGAGCAAATAATTGCTGGTTAGTTCGCTTCAATACATTAAATTATCATATGTCAACTGGTTTCTACAGTACTGAATATGTTGTTAACCTGTTAAAATGTGGTGGACCACCGGTGTATATGTTTTTTTTCTTATTTACTTCGTAAGTAAAATAATATATTTTTACATTTTTTAATATAATAGTCTTTATTTAATATTGACAAACTATTGTGCAAATCTTTAGATAGGTCAAAGTCTTATCTGACCTCTGTTTATAAATATCTTACTATGACAATAATAACCTCTGTAAACTTCTCATCAGAGCCCTTTACTATCTGGGCTTTTAGACCAAACGTGTTGTCATTTGGAGAAAACCCTATGGTTTGTCATACGTTTAATTCACATTTCTTTAGAGAGTAGTATTATGACTCAAAATATTTTCCATTCAGTTTATTGTTTTTTATCCCCAAATGTCATGTTTAATGACTTAATCATCACTGAGTAGTTTTTGAGTGACTGGATTTTGTAGCAAATATTTATCTGTTATGGAGTTACATACATTTTTTTAATTTTGTTATATCTGTGAATTGTTAGAACAACTAGTCTGTATAGATTTCTGTGTACATGGTTGATGATTATTTGAAGGTATTCCTCTTAGAGGTTTTTGCCTGTTTTGTCCTCTACTTCATTATGTAAAAGGGGTGTAATGATACCCTCATGTCACGATTGGATACATATCATGATACTGAACTTAAGATACAATATTATTGCGATACTCAAAGATGTATGGTAAAAGGTTAACAAAAATGTACTCTTGATTAAAATGCTACATTTGGTTTTACATTGGGGGTGGAAATGAGTAGGCTTAGACTTGTTGCTGATAACCCAATGCACAAGACAGTGGTGACACCAAAAAAAATATTGATGATTCTAAAGCATACAGAACATACAGAATTATTTTAGACAAACATGGTTGCACTCTGTCACTGGCTAGATTTAAAATGTTTACTGGTGACATAAGACATTTGGCATTATCAGGACCCACAAATCCCCCCCCCCCCCCATTTCATTATTATACATTATTTTCAACATTAGCCTATATATAGTTTTACTAATTGAATGTAGTACTGGCACTAAAACTCTGTAAACTTGTTTTTTTTTTTCTCACAGAAATGTTCATTTTGGGTGAATTATACACAATACATATTGTCACTATCCACAATACATATTGATGCATTTTTGTATTGTGATATATTGTGACACCCCTATTATGTAATGTCAGCAGATAGATGTTTTTCTATGTTGTGTTTTGATGGAAAGGAGGATTTCCGTCTAATGAGTCAAAGCTATCTTGAATCAGGGTTGAAAAAGATAGGCCTAGTATGTTTTATTACTGTAATATGACATCACACAGCCTAACATATCAAGATGACGACTTAAGCGCTGTAACCATAATCAAAACACTGATTATATTTCCTTAAATGTACATTACCTTGTTTATTACATCAAGACAAGTACTTCATGATCTTACAGGTAATTTGGGCATGTTCTTGAGAAGTAGTCTCGTTTTACTTGCCAAACCATTTGAAACATTGATCCAGTGCTTATATGATCAAATGCTTAGAAATATATGTATATTTCCAAACAGGTGGTCAACCATTATACTGTAAATTGTTCAGTGGCGAATGTCAACCACTGGACAACAGAGTGCCTGAAATTTGAAACAATACACATAGGCTAATAGACAATATTCAGGGAAAATCCTAACCCTCATACCTAATAAATTTAAACAATAAATACCGCTTTGTGGCTCTTTAATGTGTCGTGACAGATCGCTGTAGAGCATCAGTTAAAGCTGCTCGTGAACCGATCATCTTTTCCTTCTAGTTAATTTATAGCATCAAATAAACATGAATGAACATAAGGAAAGTTGTTTTAACAGCGGAAAGGCGTCAGTACATTCCGTTTTTCAAGTTCAAATCCTCCCATGTTAATCTACTAACTCTCCTGACTGCTTTGTCGGACAAAATGGCGGATGGCAAAGTATGATTGGTCAGGTCCCCTGTCAATCAAGCTCCCTGCCACAGGTCAATTGAAACAGAAATAGTTTCTTATTCATTGGGAAAGTAACAAATCTGTTAAATGCTCACATGGACACAGAGATCAAATGACAATGCTATATGATATATATTAACTAATGTACAATACATTAAAGGATTAAGATGCGTCCCAAATTACGCACTATACATTATGCACTTATACACTATACTTATGCGCTATTTACTCATCTGTGTAGTGTATGAACTTTGTAAGTTTATTTTTTCGTTCAACAACCGACAACGGAGTCTGATAGCCCCTCCCCCTGCATTGCGTAATTAAAGCTGTGACAGTTGAGTGCATGAAGTGTCCAACGTTCCACACTTTGTTTTCCCGCTAATTTAGTGCATCATCCGGGTATTTGAAGTGCACTTTTTCTTTTTGGAGTTTTCAGTCTGAACACACTACTAGCTATATTTAAAAGCGTCATTGAATTGTGTTTAGGTACATGAATTGGGAAGCACCTTTAGTTCACCCAAAGATGACTAAAATAAATAATTCTAAATAATAAATACTCACCCCATGTTGTTCTAAACCTGTAAGACTTTCGTTCATCTTCAAAACAAATAAAGATATTATTTATTATTAGCAAGCGCACATGATGAGCTTATGCTCATTCTCGTGCGCTCGGTCTTGTCACGTGAGTGTGCGGTTTCGAGTTTGCTCGGGCCGTACGCTCTTTTGTCCACGTGTGTTATGTTTTGTGTAGCACGCGGTTCGTGTTTACATCGGCCACGTGCTTTCATGTCATGTTATGTCTTGTATTGTGTAGCACGCAGCTTGTGTTTTTCACTAGCTGTGTGCTTTCCACTAGCTGTGTGCTTTCATGTTGTAATGTTTTGAGTGATTTTTTTTTTTTTTAAATCAACCCAAATAAACACAGCCCTGCCTTCATTGCTCCGCCCCCAAAATGCACAAACACGCAATGCTAGAGTGTCTCTTTTAACATAGCAGAAGCAAAGCAAAATAATTTTCCAGTGTTGGAAAGCTTTTCTTAGCTTTTCCAGTGATATTCTTCTGAGCCTTTTTGTTTTGTAATGTCTCTCTCAGTCACCTCTCTTTTTTTCAAATCTCCCTCTTGCTCAGCTCACTCTCCTCTCTCATTGTGAGTGGACACGCCCCCTACTGCTGATTGGCTACAAGTGCTCGGTCCAATGCACTTTCAACTGCGTTTTTCAAAAATCGCTAACTGGACCTTTAAGTGGTTTTCTTTTCTTGTTTGGGTAATTGATATGCCGCTTAACCAAACATGCAATCAAATGAATGCCAGAACTAGTGTTATGTTACAACACATTCTCACTATCAAGGTGTCAAATATTAGAGCTTGGCAGGAGCCCTGCACAACACCCTGTTAATTCCAAAAGAACCTGCTGGTGTTGTTAAACTGACTGACACACAGCAGGGCTTCTTCCATCACTTTATTTAATTCAATTTCAATGATGTAATAAACATCCTCCTGCTTTTTCCAGCATATGTATTCTCATAAAACTGCACACAGTCTCTGTTGCTATTTTCTTTTGGGTGAGGATAGATTGTTAGGTTATTGGTTTTTCCACACGCACTTTTTTTTTTAAATACAATACAAATTGGGCCATTTTTGTGGTTTTAGTTCTTTAGGAGTGTCTGAGCTTAGAATTAACCTTAATTGCAAAACTTGATATTTGCACCACTTAATCATCAAACCTAATCCTTACTCATTGCTCTTCTGAATTTTTTCGACAGGAGGAGAATGAAGGCCAAGGCCCCCCCTCCACCTCGACCTCCCCAGCCTGCCCCCCGTAGGATCTTCCGAAATGCCGTTCCTGACGGAGGAGGATCTTCAGGGGGAGACAGCAAGGAAAACATGCTTCAACCCTCTGTGGATCTCCATATCAGTCTTCCTTCAGGGTACCAGACCACTGTCAATGTGGATGGCAGGTGAATATGTTCATTGCGCTGACCTTAGCCTAAACATTTAATCAAAACATTTTATTTTTAGTATTAGTTGGTGGCTTGATGGTGGTACGGTTGACTAAATAGAGTTGGGACAGAAAGTGTTCACTGACATTGTACACAGTGACCTTTAAAAACAGCTAGACAGAGTGCAGACTATACTATACTAGACTATACGTATTTTAATGCATATTTATAAACATGATACAAGAACCAAAGATCTGCCACTTTGGGTGAAACATTTTTTGAATAAATGGACAAAAATCAAACTATAATTATCTATATATATCACTGTAATTATCTGACTATAATTATCACTGCGCTCCTATATTTCACGAGTTCACATTTGCATATAATTAAATGGAGTAAAGGATATGCGTATTTGGCGTGCTGTCCGATGGGAGGGCTCCGAGTTCGGATTTTGGTCCGAACCAGAGTTCTCCCGCCATCCCAGGTTGGGATAGGAATAGTTAGAAGAGAGGAGATGATGGAGGGATGCTGGAAAACTGTTATAGAACAGAGGTAAGTCTGCTGTATATACCTCCTGATGTTAAATGAGTTGATTATCTGAATGAGCTCTTCCTGTGTTAAATAGGATAACTATCTGAACGTGCTCCTCCCGAACTTTGTTATTATCATTTAATTACTTGGTGAAACAAAGCTCTGGAATTGAAAGATAACGAAGTCCCAAATATCTTTTATGATCCAAGAAAAGTCTTAATTATCATATTATTAGGTTTTAAATACCAGGAATCGGGATCTGGCTTAATGTGAATAATAAACTTCACAAGGTGATGATTTAATTGTGAGCGCTGCATGTTTCTAAGTAAAAACGTTGCATTATTGCTCATTCTACAGGCTTGTCCATTCAGAGCAGTTCACATTACCAGACATTTATGCCAAACGATTGCTTATGATATACTGTTGATGAAGTATGACAATGTTTATCTATGGTGTTTATATTATACCTGCAAACTTGTCGCATTTCTTGTAAGTGCAGCTGGGTTGTATACAGGGGTTACCAGGTTAACTACAATATATCTGTTGTTCAGCCGGTGGATTGAAAATAAGCTACTGTATGCTAATGTATGTCTAAAAATAATAATTTTGTAAAATAATAAAACTAAATAAATGCAATCATTTATAATTTATTCCATTCTGTTGTGCTGTTAGCCTCCCGTGTTAACATCCCTTCATTTAAAACGATTTTTACTGTTTACCAAGTGATTTTCATATTAGTTTTGTTGCACTTGACTGTACTTTTACAAAGCTACCTGTGCTTTGAGTGTAAATCCCTCACTCTTGTTTTTGACTGTATCATTATGGACATTTTACCCATGGCTTGATTTAAATAAACATGCTGAGAGCATGGCTTGCATTTGATAGCACATTGATTCTTTGAAGACAAAAGAGTAGACCAGTAATGTTTTTTTTTTTTTTTTTTTTTTTTTTTTAAACAGGGTGTGTTCACAAAAGATAGTGGTTTCCACAACTATGTAAATAATGCCTTCTGGGTTTTTTGTGGCTAACTCTACTGCTGTGAAGATTCTGCTGGTTAACATAAGGATCTTATTTCAAAAACAGAGAAAATCTTACTGACCCCAAACGTTTAAATGGTAGTAGTGTTGTCAAAAAACTCGATGCTTCGGTACCAAGTCGGTACTAAAAAAATTAAACGGATACGGTACCAGCTTTTCTTAAGTACCGGTAGTACCGAAGTACCAGGTTAATCCGGTTCTTGATGCACTGTCCGAAAGGTTGCGTCCTTTTCATAAAAACAGAGACATGGCGACCGGTGGCGCTGCTACTGCGGTAGTTCTGAATCCACTTGTTGACAAGAAAGGAGGAAAGAGCCACATATGGAAATATTTTGAATTAGGCTAATGTCACGTTGCCATAAGGGGCCGTTCAGATAGCACGTGCAAATTCATTATTTCAAATGTAGGCGCGCGGTAAGCGATAATAATAGAAGCGACGTGCGAGCTTGTTTCTCCAGGCGCGCCACTGTTCATGGTTGCATAGCGGAGACACGGGAGAGCAAGCGCTTGTGGAAAGAAGGAGAAAGCGGTGCGAACTGCGCTCTTCATGATGACGAGGAAGTATCAGCAAAGAATTAATTGATTTCTAGCCCTTATTAGAAATCAGCTACAGGGTTCTCAAGTTTTGAAGACAGGCAAGAGTGACATTTTCGGCAGTTTTGGTCAAATAAAACATGTTTTATCTCCTGTATAGTTTGGTAACACTACAATAAGACACCATTCATTAACATTACTTCATGCTTTATCTATCAACACATTGAGTGAACAATATACAATAAACATTAATTAATGTTTGTGAATGTTATTTCATACAAACACTTGATTGTTCATGTTTGTTTACTTCATTCATTGTGCATTAAATAATATTAACAGATAAAACTTTTGATTTTAAAAATGTCGACATGGCGACAAAGAGGAAAAACTGCGGACTGCAGCTTTAAGTATTTTGATTAATTTATTTTCTTCCGAGACTAGATAGTAGTAATAACATATTCAAATATCTGTCAGTGTTTGAAAACTTTTCCAATGCCTGAAAACTTTTCCCAAAACCTTTAACAATGCCTTTAGCAATTTTTGGTAGATGCGGGTTGGATTTCTGACAAATGGTTAGTGAAGCCAAACATTTAAGACAAGCATTCATGTAGCAATTTGCTGCTTTACGTAACACCTGTAATTCAAGCTGACTCTCTCTCTCTCTCTCTCTCTCTCTCTCTCTCTCTCTCTCTCTCTCTCTCTCTCTCCATCATCCTATCACAGGCCTGTCTGCATCACATGATGTAATTACAAGTCTTAACCATCAAGTAACTCTATCTTTCTCTGTCCTCATGTCTCCACTTGTCCCTTCAGAAAAGCTCTAATGGATTTGTTGGTGGATCTATGCAGTCAGTACCATCTGAATCCATCATATCACACTCTGGAGCTGCTGTCACCCGATGCTCAGCACGTCAATTTCAAGCCCAACACCCTGCTGGGCGCTCTGGACGTCTCCTGCGCCCTGATCAAAGAACGAGTGCTGGAGGACAAGGTGATCCGGAAACCTCCACCCATAGTGCCAGAGGTGAGTATCTGAAACAGTGTGTTATGGAGGTTTCTGACCTCAAGTCGCATGGTGATAATGTCTGAAATTTTGAAGATCTTTAAATTGTAGACAGGCTGTAGCAACTGATAACATGTTTCCTAAACTGGATGCACTACTACTGACAAGACATCACTCCTGTAGACAAACTTTGTAAAATAATTTGGTTTGCAGGTCAGTGGTGGGCATATGTCACACTACACTCTACTTCTCATTCAATTGCATCAGCCATATTGAATGGTCTCATTGTACAAGCAAGTGTTGTCTTCATTGCAGTACTTTTTAGGGTCAATAAGACCCAAAGTGCTCAACAGCATGGAACTACAGTGTCACATGAAATGCTTAACCTAAAACTGTATTAAACATTTTATAATTCTTGTATAGTTATTATCCATGCGGTTTTTATGATCTCCTTTTAAATTAGCAAATTCTTTGAATATTTGCACCACAAGACTATTTAAGTGAACTAAAAAAAATGAAAATATGATTACAAATACTGAAAAGATTTAAATATAAATTATTAAATAAAAGTCCATGCTGATAGTCTGCTACTCATATTCACACATTGTGTTTGTCTTTTAAATAGCTATTTTCCTGTAAAGATTGTATTCTTGTACTAATGTTGTTAAATGGTGACATTTTGTTCTGACTAAATACGTCAGGAGGGTCGTGTGATCATAAAAAGGGTTTGAGTAAAGGTACAGTGAGTCTTTCACAGAATCTGCTCTGAGTGTGCGTTCTCTCTCTCTTTCTCGAGTGTCCATTTCTCCTCCCCCTAATGTGTGAATATTTGATGAGAGTCTTACCTTTAGTTACCATGCATTATTTCTTTCTCAGCCAGGCTGACTGGGCTCTCTCTTGCTCTCTCTCCCTCGTGTCTGACCTCTGGGCAGAGTTAGAGGCTCTGACAACAGTACAAACAGTGGACACAATACATAAGTAGCAATAGATGCGTATAGAAATGGAATGGTAAAACTATTTATTTTTAAGTGTTTGTAAGGATAACAAACAGACCACATAGCCAGCTCAGAAATATTTGACTATAGTAGAGATGGGTCAGGATGGTCTACCCTTTTGTTAAAGTAAGTTGACAAAGTGAGCAGGCTGTTATAAGTGTTAAACTGGCTCATCACACTAAACCCCTTTCTCGGTCAAAGCTTAACCGCTATATTGCAAAGTTAAAACAACAATAAACCTTTAACATTATCATCAAAAGCACATTTACATAGATTCAATTTATTATATATTTATATTTTTACCTCGAAAGAGTTTTAGGGTGTTTTCACATTTGTTAGGTTTGGTTAGCTTAAAAAGAACTCTGGTGTGGTTCATTTGAAAAAGTGTGAACGCTTCCATCTAAAGCTTCCAAACAAACTCTGGTGTCATTCGACTGAAATATGAATGCAACACAGTCCATAGAAACCTAAACAGACCAACAACAAGACGTGTGCGACCCTAAAAAGGACAGAGAATGCATAAGCATACCTGGTTCTTCTCGACGTATGAGATATAGTATGTTGCCCATTACAGTTTGATATAGGCATCGTAACAGGCATATCATTGCAGCAGATTTTCTTTTGTGTGTGTAACAAAGGAATTCCTGGTGCTGGAAAAAATAACAGTAAATGTACACACATACAATGATCGCATATATATAGCCCAGCACACAGCGTTGTTTTGGAACATCATAAAAGCAGGGTTTTTTATGTTTTGTATCTTTAGGTTTTAGTTAAGTGAAGCGGAACTAAACGTTTCATTTTTATTACATTTATCTCACCTACATATTTGCTCACTAATTGTATTCGTGTTTTTACAATGGGGTAACTTTGTTGCTCAAGAGTTTACACAACACAAAGTAAAAATAAAATAAAAAATGAAACAGAGAAACGTTTTTTGAGTTGGTCTAACACTAGTATTCAGTACAGAAATACTACAGAAACTGAATAAAGTAATCAAATGTAAAATAACACTGGATAGTCTTTTAGTCCTGTATAAATTAAATACATATGCTATTAATGCAATTAAAGCTGTCTTTTGTATGGATCCATTGTTACACATGCATTTATTTAAGACCTAACTGACTGTTTATGAGGATACTCGCTAAGACCAGAATTTTGAGAACCATCAAACCATTAAACAAGAACCATTAAAGTTTTATAATCTGTGAAAAAGAACTCGCAAGCTGTTTGTGAGGCGGCTTTGTGTATGTGCGCAGAGAAAACATCTCTCAGAGAGCACGCTAGTACTGAATAGTTAAAATCGCTTGAATGTTTTAATTGGTAAGACTTAAAAAGACACTGGCCCGATTGTGCACTCGCCACTTGCAAACTCGCTCGGCGCTTACCTTGTGCATATGCAATTTGAATGATGTTTAGTGCATTTTGAGAGAGGGAGAGAGAGAGAGAGAGAGAGAGAGGACACAGCACCTCTGAATTACTCATGCGGTTTGTGAAATTACAACTGCCAGAAAGTTTCAAATGATTTGATTTTTTAATCTAGATTCATTTATCGAATGATTTCATTTATGCGTAATACCTGCAATCCCGCAATTTGAGTCATGTTTAGAAAATATTAAAATCATTGATGTACATAGTTACATTTACATTACATTTAAATTGTACTTGTTACATTTTAATTTTGGGAGAACAATGAGACAAATTTAGGTTCTTAAATTTAGCTTGTCGATACATTTTCATCAAACAATAACTGACAGGCCCCCAATTAAAGACCTGTGATTCAAGCTATTAGTTGTCTAGGCAAACAGTTAAATACAGAATACAGTTTACTGTTCAAATATACACTAATATTTAAGTGCAGAAGTGTTCTAGAGAGTCAGAGAAATTCAGCATATTTATTTATCTGTCGGTTGCAATTTAAAAACAGTCTTTATAATGTTATAGTGCAAACCACCCACTTTACTCATAAAAACAAAGACAGTGGACGTTTTTTAGTTAGCATTTTGTTTGTGTCTTTTGAGTGTGCAGTGTCTAAATACGGCACACGTTGTCTCACATACACATAAGTCTGATGACATGTGACAAAGTTAAAGTTTTTGTTCTCAGTCTGGTGTGTTCTTGTTTGTCTGCATGGTAAGGAACAGGAAATAGCACAAGTTAAGTGTCTCCTGTGCTAACCTTGGTTCGTTTTTTCTACTAGCTAGGATGAAATATAGCTTCCTCTGAGATAAAGTTGTTTGGCTGTTTATGAGCAATATTAGTATTTGCATTTTTCACAATGTGATTTATTGGTGTTCGATTGAACCTATAATTCAGATCTCTGAAGAAGATTTTTTCTAAGCATTGAGGTTGGCGTGACACTTCCTCTACAAGGCACTGCAAACAAGTGCATTCTAATTTAGCCCACTACTCATGTGAAACTTCAGAGATCTGTGTTGCATCTTATCTTGTCTTGATCATGCAAATGATAATAGCCACAGGAGTACGCATGCTACACCTACATCTACAGGAAGAGAGTTTTTGAATGTTTTGTACCATGCTGGTTTAGAATTTTAATTTCCCTTCCATTAAAACGATTTTCTAGATTAAATACAACATAGCTGCTGTCAAGGTTATGTTGTGACTGGGTGCTTTTTAAAAAAAAAATATTTTTATAAATGCGATTCCGGCTTAATTGCTGTGGTAATTGACTGCACAAAGCTAAAGTTGTATTTAACTTCTTTAGTATTAGCTTTTAAGGCAAATATTCTTTTTTTTTTAAATATAAGCTATTTAAATGGATAGTTCACCCAAAAATTAAAATTCTGTCACTATTTACTAACCCTCGTGTCATTCCAAACCCTTTTGCATTACTTTCTCCTGAGAAAAAATAAAAAGTTTTTTTTGAAAAATGATGGTATTCAAAGAGTTTTGCTTGACCATTAACTGCCATTGTATGGCCAAAAAATGAACAAACAAAAAATTTTGCAATCAAAATAAACAGAAAATAGACAGTGATACCGGTTTGGTATGACATGAGGGTGAGTAAATGATGACAGATTTTTTTATTCTTTGCTGAACTGTCCCTTTAATACATAATTACTCTCTAAACGAACCTCTCATTATTCACATGTCTGTTTCTCTTTCTCTTAACACATAGAAAACGGTGCGTTTGGTAGTGAACTATCACCACAGTCAAAAGGCCGTGGTTCGAGTAAATCCATTGGTCCCCCTGCATTCCCTGGTGCCTGTGATCTGTCAGAAGTGCGAGTTTGACCCTGCCCATGTCCTGCTGTTCAGAGACAATGTCAGCCACCAACAACTGGATTTGGACAAGTCCCTGAGCGAGTTGGGTATCAGGGAACTCTATGTCCTGGATCAGATGCTAGGTATGGGATAAAAAAGTCAGGACACCAAATATGGTCACATGGCCCAGTTTACACTTGGTATTGGTCGATGGTGTCACAAGTAGACAAAGGAAAATCATTCCTGTTTACACCTGGTGTTTTATTCTATCTCTTGTCAACTTTCCACCACTTCGGCCCTGATTTCTTCGAGGTGAGGGGTCTATGGGTGGGTAAATGTATGGCCTTTTTCAGATCTTTCAATTTAATGGACGAACTAAGCTCAAAAGCATAAAGTTTAAATCCCGCTTGGCTAGCGCACTTCCCGTAATGTTTACACTTTAGGTCAGTAGGCGGAAAGTAGGTGGTATTTTGTGGCTGTTCGACCACATGAGCTTCTACACTACGAAAGCAATCCGGTCGAATGCGCTTTGACTACCTCTGGAAGTGGTCGAAAGTGGACAAGCTCAAAATGTTTCAGACCCCATTTCCTGTATTTAGCGTCGTCCACTTGTGACATTTCACTGTCTGAGCTAAAGATATATCTATTCAATTTCAAATGGTTTCAAATGTTCTACTGGTTTGATTGTTTTCAGTTCTCCAGCCTAAAATGGCTTCGACCCCTGCCCTGAACTACTCAGGTACTGATGTCTTTGGCTGAATAGTCGCCATAGTGCCTTTACAGTATATGCAGTTAAACTGTGTTGAATGCACTGAGTCTGCTTCATGTCGCAGAACATTCTTGAGCTTTGTATGATTAAAATAACCTGGTCGATAGAAACTAAACAAGACCTGCATAGGCACTCTGTTTTTGTATTCATCTTTTATGCTTATTGTTACTGTCATGCTTATGTTCTCAATGCATTTATGTTGTATTCAGAAAACCTGTTCCTTGTCCTGCTGATTCTTCTTTATTTTATTTTTTTTTATTTTTTATATAACTTCTTTAAGTTTTGTTTGTGTGTGTTCTGTGTTAGTGTTCCTTCGTCTAAATTTGTTGAAGTAGAGGCTTTGCAGAAGTGTAACGCCATCTAATGTCAGAATTTTGTACTGCTTTTAGTGCATTGCAGCTTATAACATCCTGTTCCTTTTAATAATACTGTATACATGTTTAATAGTTAAGTAACTACAATATCTGAATTGTATTGCTGTCTCATACATGCCACGATGTTGGACATTGAGTGAAGTGTTTGGGTGTCTTGTGATGCACGATGGGAAAACATTATTACAGTGCTTGCAAATCAGCACTTAACATACACCATTTTACTCAGTGTGTGTGAGTGTGTTTGGATTATTCCGATGAAAAGAGTGCTATTTATTTTTGGTTCACACTACCATTCTAATGTTTGGTGTTGGTAAGATTGTTTTAGTGTTTTTGAAGAAAGTCTTACGCTTACCAAGTCTGCTTATATTTTAAAATGTAATTTATTCCCATTAAGGCAAAGCAGAATTTTCAGCAGCCATTACTCCAGTCATATGATTTTTGGCACTCAATAAACATTTATTATTATTACCAGTGTTGCAAACAGTTGTGGTGCTTAATATTTTTGTGAAAACCATGATATGTTTTCACTAAGGATTCTTTTGATGAATAGAAAGTTCAAAAGAACAGCATTTTTTCGAAATAGAAATATTTTATAACATTATAAATGTCTTTACTGTCTCTTTTGAAATGCATGCTTGCTGAATAAAAGCATTAATTTATATATATATATATATATATATATATATATAAATCTTACTGACCCCAAACTTTTGAATGCTAGTTTATATAAAATGTAAGATTAAAGTTTGAAAGTAATTACAATAGCTGAGTGGCTTTTATGTGGCATTTGATTTGCAAAGAACCAAAGCCTAAATCCTAAATTACTTAAAACTTAAGTTGAGTGACAACACTACTGTTTTGCTGACGTGCAAGCACTAGTATTTAATCTGCATGTGTTAATCTTGTATCTACCATAACCCATTATTCTCATTAGCTAGCTCAAAATTAACCACTTACATTTAACAAAAAGTAGCATTGTTGACTCAATTCTTGATTGTTCTAGAATAGTAGCTCATGTGTGTGTGTAAGATGCTGAACGAATGTGTTTCTCTTACAGCTGAATCTCTTCACTCCGCCAGTCTGAGTGGATCAGATAAAAAGGGTCTGCTGGGCTTCCTCAAGTTTAATCGCAGGAAATCAAAGGTAGAATACAGGCTCACATGTGCACATACTTACACACACATTCGTTCATTCATATTTGTGCTGTGCTCTATATGTTTGAAATCTGCATGTCTATAGAAACCCAAAATTATCTAGACAAATAGCACCAAACACCTGAACCCATGGATATGATGGAGGAAACTAATACACATCGCAAAATATAGTGAAAATGAAACTTTTATTTGATATTGCAGTGTTTATATCCTGCCCTCCATGGTTTTCATGGATATTGTGTCTTCTTGCGATGCTAGTGTTACATTCCCATTTCAGACTGAAGATCAGTCCTCTGAGGACATGGACAGTCTTGATGATGATAGTGTTGTTGACAATGCAGACACTAACATTAATGTAAGTACTAACCCATGAACTCCAGTATCTCTTACTAATTCACTCTCATCTCTCTGTCTGTCAGTTTTCAAACTTTAACACAATTATACTGTCTGAAGGTTAATTCTTCTACATCTTCTACATTTTTGTTCATTTGTTCTTTTAAGAGCAAATAGCACCACATTTGATTGGACATCAACTTTCATTGCATCAATGAATGATATATTTTTTAATTATGAAAAAGAATAGTTCTGGATGCTTATTAGTCAATAATAAATATATAACATTAATGAATTTTTAATAATAAATTGTAAAACAACAAATAATAAAACAATATTAATGAACAATTGTCATTAATATTTTTTATATTAGATTTTCAAAATAGTAATGGAATTTGTTTTAGAAATTCTACACTTGGTCTGAATGCTGATTGGTTAGTATAAAAAAACATACATAATATATTCATCAGATATATTTATAATATAATAATAATAACAACAATAACATTATAAGTATATACGAAAACATACAATTATGATATAAAATAATAAATCTAAATTAATGAAAATGTTTGTACTTAATTATTTTTTTCAATAGAAATTACAGTGCGTTTCAGAAATCTCCAACATCCAATGTATTTATTTCCTGGTATCACCACTAGGTGTCAGTAATCACTTGGGCAAACGTGTGATCTCCAGCAGCGCTCACACTGAATTGACCTAGATGATACTGTTTTATTTTTCTTAAGTTTTCGTATTTTCCTATACTCACTATCACTATTCAAAATACTTTCAGATATATTTGCCTTGGGTCACTTTTATCTGAGTAAGACAAGATCTCAGAGTTCTTTTCTGGTACTTTTTTCTGCTTCTTGGATGCCCCTTTTGTGGCATTATTTGAATGTACACACACACACACACACACACACACAGAGACAGCGTCGCACACACACGTTTGTCGCACTGTATTAGTGAGGACATTGCATAGACACTTCCATTAATTTTATATCAGGTTAATGATATTTTCTCTGACCTAACCTAACCCAATACCCTTAAACCTACACATCATAGAAACATGCAGTAAAATGTCTTCACTAGTAGGTTGGTATAATATTTCACATTTGGCTATTTCACAAGTATAATCAACCCCCTAAAAAGTGGAGCTCTGTTTCCACCTGATTCTCTGCAGTGAGGGCACAGTCGCTCTTCCTTCGGCAGCCAGGTCTGTCTATGTCTGCCTGTCTCTATGGTCAGACTGTGTTCACGGAGTCTGTACATGCTCAGGACATTTCTCAGTTTAGGCTCGCTCACCTTACTCAGGTATCCTGCCAATTCATATCTTCTGTTTAGGGTCAAATAGCATTCCAATTGACTCTGTTTGGCTGTTGCTTCTGTCCAATGTTTGTGACATCTTCTCTAATACCAATCGGCCGAGGGCGTTTTTCTCTGGCTTCAGCTCTTGGTAGGTCAGGGCTTTGTGATGGAGGGTCTGTTCGTCGCTATTTTTTAAGTGGGCATGGAATTTAATGGCTCTTTTTTGAATAGTTATCACAAGGCGGTATAATCCTAATTCTGATCTACAGGCATTATTTGGGTTTTTGCGCTGAACTCGTAGCAAGATTTTGCACAGCTCGGCCTGCAGAATCTCTATTGGGTGTTTGTCCCATTTAGTGAACTCTTGGTCTGTGAGTGGGCCCCAGACTTCACACCCGTACAGCACGATGGGTCTATTACAGTTTTGATTATTTTTAGTCAGATTCTGATTGCTATGTCAATTTGGATATTTCTCTTAATAGCATAAAAAGCTCTCTGTGCCTTGTCTCACCAGTCGACTATAAAGTTGACTATTAGACTAATCTTGACTATAAGACTAGTATTGTTTTATAAGATAGTTAAAAATACTACAAGTCTAACCCCAACTAAGAACTTTATGCATTTACTGTAAATAATAATAATTTTATTTTTAATACCATTTTTACAAACGAGGACATGCCCAAAAGGAGGTTTTAGTATATTCAGTTCACTTCTGGGTACAAATGTGTGTCCAACATAATGGTTAAGTAGGTAAACTTTTTTTTTTTCCTTTTACCTGAGAAACACACTGTGTTTTTGATGACACTCAGACACACCCGGACATCCATAATTCATAATTAATATGCCAGTTATTTTATTTAAAACTCCATATTTTATGAAGGGCTCTTCCCTGCTCTCAATGCTCCCCCCTGTAATTACACCAGTTCAGGTGCACACTATTTACAATATCACAGACAGTGCCAAGAGCCATTTTCAACATGTTGCAGTAACTGATTTCCGATTATATAACCCACTAATAGCCATTCCCACTTTGAACATTCCGTTCTAAGGGCAGAGAAGGGTGAAAAAAAATGTTAGAGAGAAAGCCAAACTTTTACTGGGAGGTTGTGGCGTCTAATGAAAGCATGTGGCCATGCTGTGATTATTTTGTCTCTGTGCCTTTTCCATGTGTTTGTTTGTGTTGGTGTGTGTATTTGTGCCTAGTGTTATGTCTACTGTTATGTACACCCATGCCTTCTTCTAGAAGATCCAGTCTCGTTCCTCAGTTTTTGCCAGATCTCTCTTAAAGGAACAAACCCCTCTGTCCTTTTTACACTTCTGTGTGTGTATGTTAATGCATATCCCTGCTTTTCTACTTGTGTTTGTAAGGTGAAGAGTGTAATTTGTGACATTAGCAGCAACAAACCAATTGCAAAAATAATGTTTGCTTTCAAACAGATTTCCCAGACATTTTTTACCACCCTTTCCAGTCCAAAATTGTTTGACTAAACATGTAGTCACACCTCAATCTCACGCCATTGATTTAGGTTACGTCTACATTAATCCAGATACACTTGAAAAACGGCGTTTTCGTTTAAAAACGATCTCCGTCCACGCGTTTTCAGGCGTTTTCTGACATTTCGGTGTGGATGAGAAACCTTACTGCACATGCGTGAAACCTCACAAAAGCTCACTGAGATGATACAGATGGAAAAATAAATAATAAAGTTATCGCACAATTTTATTTTATTTAGCAAAATATCTCACCATTCACTGATACATCCAGGTCGCACTCAGTCACCATATGTTTGGTCTTTGGTATTGCCGCAGGACAGCAAATGTGAGTACATTTTCTGTCATCTTTTCAGTACTGTGATATGAAGAGTGTGCAAAGTAACTTATTTTATAAACAGTGTAAAAGTGAATAGCAAGTAACAGGCACAATACCGGTAAACATGAATATCTATTGGTACAACATGGATCACATGACTAAACTTACGTCATCGTTTTCAAATACCTCCTGCTTCACAGTCCACACTACAACGCGAAAACAGCGTTTTCAAATTTAGCCGCTTTGGAGAGTGTATTCCAAAAGCTACGTTTTCGTTGACTTAAAACGCCAAAACGGAGAGAAAAATATTATATATATATATATATATATATATATATATATATATATATTAGTGTGGACATGGCATTAGCCAGTAGTTGAACGTTGTACTACTCAAAAAAACAAAAAATCTTGTGAAAGAACCACGGTGTTAAACCTCCTTCAGGAGTGGAAGAATGGCTTGCTTGTAACTGTCTCTGCCAGGTTGGACAAACTTCAGAAATTAAAGTCGCAATGAAATGGAAATAGCAATGTACTGTATCTTCTGCATTAAGTATATGGAGAGTGTAATGGACATTGTAAGTAGACTTTTAATAAACACAAAGGGCAATAGCATTAAACATCACACATGAACATAACATTAATGCAGAACAAAGGACTGAGGAAAACTGAGGTTTTAAATACACAAAGGGACTAATCAATATAACTTGGAACAGGTGCATAACTCAAATCAGAAACCATGGCAACTAACAATAGTCCCTTTCACAGAGCGCGTTGATCCCAGGAAATTGCCAGAACGCCTTCTGTGTGAACGCAAACACGACCCGGCACGATGCCGGGATCGATGCCGGGTTGGAGACCTAGTAACATTGCGTGTTCAGTCCCGGAACGCGCGCTCTGTGAACAAAAGCCGTAATCAATGCTGTGTCGTAATGATGACGCTGAAGCCGGGATCGTTCGCCAGCTAGTGAATCGGTACGTAATGCGCTAGTTTCTGATCGAATCAGAGAAAAAAATGCACAAGCGTGGTTTCTCGAGAGAGAAATCGCAGCTCATAAGCAAACTTAAGACGCTGCTGAGACATTACGTCACATCGATGTCAGGTGTCTTCACAGGATTTTTACAGTTGTGTGTGAACACACTCTCTGATTCCGGAAAATCACTGGCAGTGTGAATGAACCAAAATCAAACGAACCCGGGCCAAATCCCAGGTCACTTTATCCGTGTATTTTCCAGAATCTCTGTGTGAAAGGGGCTAATGACTGGGAACTCCAGGCAAACAGAAACAGAACAAAACCAAATTAAAACACAATGAAACTAAACATAACCCATACATTACACCCCCTCCCAGAAGGTTGTGTCTTAATGGTTGGGGGTGGGTTGTCCACCACTGAGGACACGATGGAGGGAGGAGCTAGAGAGGAGATGATAGAGACAGATGAAGACCCAGCAGCAAGCCATCCTGACAAAGGTCCACTGCGTAACCAATGAAGGGAGGGGCCACGGTAGAGCCAGGAAATTACCTGACAGAGATGGATCCAAGAGAGTTGGATCCATAGAGGTAGAGCCTATGAGACCGGGAGACACTGAAGGACCTTGAGGCCAAGGTGGAGCCACGTTGACCCAGGGAAATTGCCAGAACGCCTTCTGTGAGAATGAAAACTTAGTTTTAGACATTATTATTACTATTAAATCATTATTATTATAAAAAATGACTCTTTGTCAATGTTTCAAAGCATTTTTTTGTACTGAAATTTCTTGTATTTGCTGTTATGTCACAATATTACAGTCGAACCTTAACATGCTGTTATTTGTTGTGTGTGTGTATACTGTATATGTTTTCATTTGTTCTCCATTGTGGATGTGTTAAAGTGTCACTCCTTCATTTCTGTGTGTTTTCTGCATTGTAGTTTTTTTATTTTTATTTTGTCTCACCCATGTATCTCTGTTTGTGATTTTGTGGGGTTTGGGGTGAAAGTGGGGGTGGCAGAAGGGGTGGTTCACCCAGGGCGTTATAAAAAGCTTGAACCACCACTCGTCTGCAATGTTTTACGATAAATTTATAAAATAAAAAGTGATATCAAAATTGTATCTGACGTGTACTAATAGTAATATGTATAACCAAAAATTCCATAGTCCATTAAAAACTATGCTTGCAACAATTGACTTTCTTGTCTATTCAATCTAATTTATTAAATAAATTCAGATTTCAGTTATGCAATTCAGGAATTTAATTGGAATTTAAATTGATTCTTAGTTCAGTTCAGCACACAGCCTTTGTCACATAGTGGAATGGGAGATTGAATTTCAACATCAAACTAAGTTACGCTTTTCATGTCTTTGTTTTTTTTTTGCTTCTAGAAATTCACTAGTGTAAAACTTAATCAGAAGATGTCAGCAGCGGTTGTAGTTTAGTTTATATATTGAGTCCCTCCCTGTTAAGCCTCTTCTCCAGCCAGCTGTTTAATGGTGTGTAAACGTGGGGTCATGGCCAGGGTAAAGCCCTCAGAACTCAGCCCCACTCCAGGATCAGGTTGTGACATTTCCAGCCCAAATGTTATTGATTTGCTGTCCTCTGTTAAACTTGCTGCCCTTTTAAATTCAGGATGCACTGCCTACAACACAATTCAGGATCCACTGCCTACAACAAAACCTCATTTCTCTGTACAATGCACCTTCAATATGTGTACACCTTGTCATTTGCACTAAGCTAGTCTTTACTTTCTCTACTTTGCACTTGTATTTATAGACACATTGCTATTTTCATGTATGTTTTTAAAAACATGTTCTTAAATGTACTTGTATAGCTCTTAAAGTGTCTCTCTTTATTTTATGCTCAGGGTATGGCAGTGGTGGGTAGTGGCCCATATGTGGAGACCCGTCCCAGCACTCTTGGTCAGTCTCAGTCTGTGATGAACATCTCCAAAATGTCCCCGAAAGTGGAATTAAAGAAACGCAGAGCTCCAGTACCCCCATCAGCTTCCACACAGACTTTACCTCTGGCATCACAGGTTTGAACAATGACATACACACCAATCATAACCACTGACAAATATTTACAGTCTAAATAATAATTCCTTGGAGTACCTGTCATTTAGGTCTTTAGGTTTTTGCATAAAAGCTCCTGTGCACTGTACAAACCTGTGAATCTATTTTCTGCTTTAATATTGTAGCTTACAGGGATGTAAAACTTACAGTTCATAAGCAGTTACACAGTTTAACTGATTGCTATGAATGCAAAAACACATTGAAATTGAACCACAAGAACCAAACCAACCATCTCTAAGATGAATCACAAAGAAGCTGTCACATTACAAACTTTGAATTGCAGCTAAACAAATTAAATGAAAATCGGGGGAAAAAAAGGGTTTCACTTTATAAAGGGGTGCTTCAGGATTTTGGACATCGGACCTCATTTCCAAGTTAGCCTGGGTGTTATTTATGAGTAGAGACAGTTTTAAAAAATTTAAAAGGGTAGTTTGATTTCTAACATTATTCTCTCAACAGACATTTACATCGATAGTCTGGCGTTATAATTTATTTGCTTTTGGTGTACTGTGGAGTGGGTAAAACTGTTTTTAATGGCAGGTTAGCAGATAACGTTGACTCGCACTAGCGTAGCACCGGCGAACTACCGGTATGCAACTAGAAGGACTGGATGAAAAATGTTGAAAACTGTCTCCACTGATAAATAACACCCAGGCTAACTTGGAAATGAGGTCCGATGTCCAAAATCCTGAACCACCCCTTTAAGGTGTCATTGTTACAGTGTAATTATATATTTAAGTACTGAGTAATATTAAGCGACGTGTACTTACTAAAAGTTTAGGGGTTACCTGCATGTAATTATGCATAATTTACTGTTATTACTATGGTAAGTACATGTAACATATGTAACAAGGACACTGTAAAATAAAGTGTTAGCAAAAATGTATTGGTGTAATGCTGGCGAACTCAGCAGTGGCTCAGTGGTTCATGTAGGTTGTCTACAAACCGCAAGGTTGGTGGTTCAATCCCCGGTTCCACCTGACCAAGTGTCGAGGTGTCCATGACCTAACCCGAGCTTGCTGACACTGCCGTCGGTGTATGAATGAGTGGGTGAATGTGAGGCAATATGTTAAGCGCTTTGGTGGCCATTGGGTCTGTGAAAGTGCTATATAAATGCAGTCCATTTACCATTTAAACAAAGGAACAGACACTTGGGAACTCCAGGAACAAATAAAATAAACAAATAAAGCTCACCAACAAAACAAGACCTGACAATGAACACAGGAAAAACTGAGGTGACCAACTAACTTATAGGCTAACAAGACACACCTGGACACAATCAGGGAACTAATCATAAAGGAAAACACATAAAAAAAATGGCACAGGAAACCGGAAAATAACAGGGCCAGAATGCAACCTAAAAGTCTAAATAATAAAACACAAGATGCACAAAACTGGAAAAACATAACAAAAGGACGATGTAACAGTTGATAGGCCCCATTAACTTCCATAGTATGGAAAATAATACTAACCAAAAGTACTGTTTGGTTACCGAAATTTGTCAAAATATCTTACTTTCTTATATCTTATTTCAGCTTGAGGGTGAGTAAATGATTTAAATTTTTGGGTGAACTATCCCTTTAATGTCTTTTTAAAGAAAATTAATCTATCCTTGGGAATACAAAGAAGGTAAGTAAATCTTACAAAAAGGTTTCCTGTAGCTCAAACAGTAGAGCGTTGGCGCTTGCACCGTGCCATGAGGGTTCGATTCCCAGGGAAAGCAAGAACTGATAAGAATATGAATGTGTATGAACCTTGAAATGCAATGTAAGTCGCTTTGGATGATAGCTTCTGCCAAAAGCGTAAATGTAAATCTAAAAGTGGCAGAAAAGTTCTAAAGAGTTTGGGAATCCATGACATAATCTAAACAAAAATTACAATATTAATCTACTGATTTGTAGTCATTAAGTACAAGTATGAACAATATATTTGAAGTTTCAACCCTCTACGGAACCCTCACATTGAAGCTCGAGTCACCAATTGCTATTGCATTTTTTATTTAAGTCGCCAGACTTTTTACATTGAATGCAAAATATAAATACATTTCAAACATTAAAGACAAGTAAACAGTCTGTAATGAAATACGAAATGATAATCAGACTACAAGCAATAGTGTTAAATAAACAGTGCTTTTAATGTTTTTCAGACAGATCTAACAGGAGTTAAATATAGACTGTACAGAAATTGAATGTAATAATCAAATGCAAAACAACACTGCATTGTCTTCACTTTATAAATTTAGATATCCTTATTACTAAAGTTATTCAGTCAACAGCAGTGTTTTTTTTTTTGCAGTGGCTTTTGTTGTTTGATGAACATTTAAAACATAGACATCAGCAGGAATACGTTTGTCTCTTTAAGTCAATAGTCATCCAATATACTGAAACTGTTACACATGCGTTGTCTTTCTTGACTGTTTACATTCACTTAAAGTCCCACTGTACCCAATAATTGTATCCCTTAAAGCTGCAGTCCGTAGCTTTTTTGGGTTAAAAATGATCCGAAATTAATTTGAGCAAATATATGTTTTTATTTTTTTTATATTTGTGTTATTATTTTTGAGCCAGTGTTCAAAACTATCTGCTTGCTCGATTCAAAATGGTAAGCTTGTAATAATGTTTTTAATTCCAGTGGTACTGGTGGATTTCCATGGGAAATTCGAGCATGTCTTTGCGTCATTACATCACATCTGCACACATAAAGGAGGAGTTTCGGCTAGTAGGCTATATTGCGTGTGAGGATTTAGGGGTGGAGATTTATAGCCTTTTCTCACTGCACTTGATATAATTAAACTTATCAATTTGATGGCGGATCCAGAAAGGTTCAAATGAAAAGCGCAGTGAAAGCTGATTGTAACCCGATGTAAAATGCAAAAGACTTTGGACTGAGAGTTTGGAAAAAGAGACAGCAACCGGGCCCATGCGAAAACAAGGATACATATCAGAAGGGTATTAAATGTAGTCACACAATGCTGATGTTGTTAAGTATATTTTGCATGGTTAGACGTGATATGATAAGCGATCGTTAGATTTAATCAGAGCAATTTACTGCAATGATTTTTTTGCCTTAGTTGGTCAGAACAAAAGTGGATGTTACTTACTTGTTCTGATGACATTTTCCGGTAAAAGTTATTATACTTCCAAAAAGTAGAATCTGTGATTGCGAATGGCAGTATCCACCATAGACTGTAAAAAAAAAAAAGTGTATCCACACTGGCGAGTGCCGTGCCAAGGCACAACCCACGTAAAGTTGATAATTCCGTGAATAACTGCAATTGCAATTTCGAACAGAGATGGCGACAAAGAGGAAAAACTGCGGACTGCAGCTTTAAAACTCATCTTTGATCACCAAAATGACATTTAAATGTTTTTTCATGTGAAAAAAACTTGATGCCTTAAAATAGCTTGACTGTAACTCTACACCCTTGCTTCAATTAGTTTACGCGGACAAACAGCTAATAATGTGTTGCTAATGTTACACAAACCATGTTCCCATTTGCCAACTTAGGGCCCTATTTTAATGATATAAGCCATGTGTCTAAAACACACGGCAGTTAGACGTGTCCGAATCCACTTTTGCTAGTTTAACGACGGGAAAAATGGCCGACGCGCCCAGAGCATGATCTAAAAGGGTTGTCCCTATTCTCTTAAAGGGGTCATCAGATACAAATTTCACTTTTAAATGGTGTTTGCATATAAATGTGTCTTTGCAGTGTCTTTGCAGACACAACCACCATACAATGGAAAAAAAAATGTATGCTGAATTTTTTTTATCCTCAAAAAGCCTATAAACCCTCAATAATCAAGCTATTTGGATTTTATGAGCAATATGATGTCATATTATCAATGACCTATTTACTAGCCCGAAGGACAAGCACATGACAAGGCTCTGATGATGTCATTAGAGGATAAGAGTGAGATGACCTTCTCTAGAATCTTAAAGCAGAGCCATTGTAAAATCCTCAACTTAGGTTTACAGAGGGAGAACACATGTTGGACATTTATTATTTGCATCAGGCTAAAAAAACAAAACAAGAAAATGTTTTTAAATACCTAAACCCATTTAATTGTACTGGTTAATCTTGATAAATAAGACGCCATAGATGAAAATATACAGTTGATAGAACTGTCACTGTCCCGTTTGGGCCAGTGCTGCATTATCATGAAATTGTATTTGTTTTTACGCCTTGTCAATTTAAACATGCAAGCACAAGACAATGTGAACAAGAAGTTTTGTATGCGCACACATTTAGCTGCATCTGACAGCACGCAAATACTGAATTGAGTTCTCTTTCACGTCTTCTTGCACTTGAATCGACAATTTCACCGAAAATTATGTCAATATGCCCGTCTTGACAAGTATCCTAGTAAGCATAGTTGGTAATCTCTAAAAGTCCCCCTGTGGTGAAAATTAAGTTTTTTAATGTTATTTATATGTCTATGGTGGTGTTTTAATATGCTTTAAGACAAACCATGTGCAAATTTATTTTCAAATATATTTTTCTGTTGATATGAAAAATTAGGCAGATTTAGCAATACAGCGGGTGTATGATGTATTTTACTATGTTATTATGAACTATATGCTCTTCTCCACTGACAATCAAAGTCGTTCAAAGCGTTTCTGAAGATTGTTAGATGGCAGCTGCCTGTCTCTTAGGACTCTTTCATACAACCGGCGCAATGCAGTGTTTCGAAAAAGTGTTTTTTGCTAGTTTCAGCCCAACGCAGTTATCATTTTCACGTCCTGTGCCACGTTGTTTAAATAGCAAATGCATTTGGTTCATTTGTGCACCCAGGGCGTGCTGGTCTGAAAACGAGATGTGTTAAGTCACGTTGTTGGCGCGTTGCTATTTTGAAGCAACTGAATATATATTTTTTGTTGTGGATGGTGACTAGGCTGATCTCTGACAGAAGCTCCCCCTCCCAGAAGGTGCCGTCCTGGAGGCTGACGAGGACGTGGCCTATATGGAGCAGGAAGCCTCCAGGGCGGTGCTGGTTCAGGCAGCCAGGGCGGAGCCGGCAGGAGACCAGGCTGGAACTGGCAGTTCAGGAGACCTAAGTGCAAAATAACAAGTAGAAAAAAAACACACTTGCAAATGCACAAAAGGCACTTATATGGGAATTTTTCATCTACAGATTTCCCCTGACCTTCTTTTCTCAGTAAGGTAATGGTGCACACTATTGCTGAGAAACACAAACCCTACTTAGTAGGGCTGTGAATTTTTTGATAGACAGCAAATCGTTTCGATTCACAGGTTTTCGAAATGATTCAAGAACGATTTTTGCTAATTCAGAACGATTCGCAGCGATTTACATTAAAATTCGATGCGATTCGATTAATGATTCGAGTCTGCATTTTTTATATGCATTCATAGGATTATTTAAATGTGTCCCCCAATGTGTCTTAGTCAGGGTCCAAAGCGACACAGCGTCCTTTCAGGGGGTCAGAGAGTGGGGGCAAAAACAAACAAACTTTTAACCTTTGTTTGTTAATGTTAGTTCTTAATCATGCTACAAAACTTTATTTTAATAGCCTATACAAATTGGCATTTGTAGAAATTTACATAAGCCAAAATTTAAAAAATGCTTTAAAAGTATTGTTAGTTCATGTTAACCATTGTGTAGGATAGTGTTAATGACTACATAACCTTATTAAAGTGTTACAGGCACATTACACATACAGTGCTTCCATGGAGAGACTACCCTAGAAAATCATTCACTTTCCCAACTAATGCTAAAGTAACTATTCTTCATGGAATAGTAAGAAAAGCCTTTGTTCTCTTTACTCTGATTTTTCTTTTATGATGATTCTGAAAGAAAATGCGTTGGGTGTCTACTGTTGCTATAGCAATGAACGCAACTTTAATGCACATCTGATAAATAGATATACTGCACACTCTTATTTCAGTGTTGTTAATGTTGTAGTTATTTGTGTAGCAATCATTCATCAGAACTGTGCATATGCATTTTAGACACTTACATTATGCGTCTGCTCCATCCATGCAATAAATGTGTGCCCTTGAATAAACTGTTTTGCATCAACTGCTCGGATAATGTCACTGGTATGATCCATTTCCGTAAAACTACAGTATTCTATCTTATAGAAAGTAACGGTGAAATGTCCATGCAATAAGAGCGTTTTATTTCAGCAGTAGTGACCACGCAATGACTTGGCAGCTTTATCAATAGTCATTATCAATGACAGCGCAGAACATCTCCATTAATTCACGTATGCAGTAATTGTAATGTTTATATATTTTAAATCAATGAATTGCTATTAAATCACAATTAATTCGATTCTTAGCATTTTAAATTGATTATTGACCGAAATCAACGATTCAAAAATACATGTTTCAAGATAGATGCATATGCATCGTCAGGATTTGTAATCGATGCATCGAGAAAATTAGTGGATCTTTACACCCCTACTACTTAGCAGTCAGATGTCCATATGAACAAAGGCACTGATGCATCAACAGGCCATATCATATCAAGTGACTTAATATTAACTACTTGTTTGAACTGTGGTATGAAATCAGTGTCACATTTTCAATTGGGGTTGGATTCAGGAAAACGGCACTCTTGGTCGTGGGATGTTGCTTAACTGTGTCATCTGTTATAAATATAAAAACGAGAGGAGATACATTATGCAATATTATCCACTATCAATCGCCACTTGCACTAAATGTAATAAAATTAGAATCATTCTCTCGGTTTTGTGATTCCCTAGTTATTTTTTGTTATTGCCGTTTTAATCCGGCTACTTGTTTGGTCGCGCAAGTAAAATTCTCTTTCACTTGCCCCTTCCAAAAAATCCACTTGTCCCAGACAAGCAGACAAGTGTTAATGTAAATAAAGTTATCAAGTTAAAATAAAAGTGGTACATTGCACAAGTCTTCTGAAGCCATGCAATAGCTTTGTTTCTTGGCGTGTTAACAAGAGAAGTAATGGCAATTTTATTTTTTATCAAAACCAGTCTGAATGATTCAGTTTCACTGACATAGCAATTGGCGAATTAAGACTGCAGGATGTTAATTTGTGGTTGTTAAAGTGTTCGTTGTGGTTTTAGCTCATTGCTTTTGAGTTTGTCCTGTATGGTTGCTTAGTAGATAATCAAATAATACCTATAACTTTCTATAGGAACTTGAGCTTCTAACAGCAGCTGCAGTGAATGCTTTTATCAATTTGTAGATGTTGTGGCCTATATCCATGGTTAAATCTTGAATATATTTACCATTACAGTGACTAGAACTTCTAGTGTGCCATAATTTTATAAGCTAACCTGTAAAACAGTTATGCTATAATGGTCTTCCTTTTTTCAATGGCTAATGTCGACATCATAACAATTTAAAATATAATATAAAGAACAATATAAAATACACATGTATGCTATATATAACTTTTAAGCATACTAAATTGCTTTTAAAACTTGAAGTAAAAAGATTAGTTTGTGTTATTTTCTTTTTAGCTCCTTTTCAGTCTGTGAAGGAGAGCCTGCATTTTTTTAATTTTTTTTTTTTTTTTTTAGAATAAGACTATAAATTAGTCATTGGCCTTTCAATTAAATAATCTTTCTACATATTAACAATAAAAAAAAATATATTCAGTTGTAGAAAATAGTTAGCATTTACTTTTGGAATATGTCCCTTGCATGAGGATGGAGGAGATCTGTTTCACAAAGTAAAAGGTGATGGCAGTCATTGATACCTTCTGGAGACACACTGGAGAAATCTAGAAAGGCTGCAAAGTGGTTTGTTTTTTCCATATCCCTTGCCAAACAGATCTGAGTGTGGCCCTGTAACTCTGACTGACACGCTGGTCTCTTAGATGTGTTTCTTGGCTTTTCTCAGTGGTGGCTGGATTTATGACTGATTAGGAAACACTGTGGAGATCTAAATGTGACCTGGAATTGGGCGATAAAAATAAAAAGGCCACAACAAAGAAGTGTGGCACTGACGCGATACCACACAGTTTACAGCACAACTCTCTTTATGTTAAGGAGGGAGACATTGTGTTTTGTGTAAATGACTCCTTTTACCAAAGCAAACCTCTTTATGGATGTTTGTTTAGGTTTATTTTGAGGATTAAGTGTATGTTTAGTGTAAGAATACTTGTTCTCTTCATCTTAGTTTTTATTAAAAAAAAAAAAAAAAATCATTTTCCGATATTTTTGTTGCTTTTCGTGTGAGAAGAGAAATTTCTTTAAAGTCAAGAATTGTAAAAAAAAAAAAAAAAAAAAAGTTGATTCACACAAATGACGACAACAGTAATCTTCATGTCAATTTTTTTTTAATGTAAAATTACCTCCTTTATGTTGATTGCCAAAATATTTTTTATCTAGAAAAAAAAAAAGTGACCCCTAAAACTTGGCTCTGCATCCTTGCCAACACAACAAGATACCAAATGTTTATTTTTGTCCAAAATGAACTCATTGGACCAAAATAACACTTCTAAAAATGTTTATCACTTAAATATTACTCACACTTTAGATTAATTCTCACTATTAACTAACTATTAACTATGACTTTTGCCCCAATACACTCCTAATTACGGCTTGTTAATAGTTAAAGTAGTTGTTAAGTTTAGGTATTAGGTAGGAAACCTCTTTCTTCTCCCCTGGATGGTGGTGCTAGGATGTTGGAATGCAATAAGTTTTCAGTGTGGGTGGGCAGGGGTTACCTGGAATAACATTGCAGGAATAGAAACCAAGTCACCATCAAAAGGACAATCAAAAAGATGAAAATGTAAAATGCAAAAAGGTTTGTGTGAGGGAAAGATTTAGGAGTAAGAGATTAAAATACCATTATTGTGTGTGTGTGATGAACTGTGTGTGGTCCCACCATGAACACGGGTTAAATTAAATATTCCAGCTCATGACCAGGGTACAGGCCAGAATAATTAAATAGTTCAGGGTTTAGCAGACCTCTCAAGAGTCATCACAGGCCCCACATTCCTCAGGATTAAGAGGGGAGAGACCTAGGGTTTGATATTCAGTATCTCCATATATAACTTAATTAACATCTGTATGTTAGAAGCCATGAAAAGATGGAGAGAGAGATTACAGGACAATGTGTGGAAAATTACCACAGGTTTATTTGCTACAAGAGTAATAAAATATTAAATTAATAAATTTAGTGACAGCACTATATATATATATATAAAATGTATATATATAAATCCTTATTTAGAAGTATTAGAACTTATACTAGAACTCAAGCCAGTATTTGCTCATTATATGAGAGGTGGCTTTCTGTGCGTGAGCTTTGGACATGTGCACAGCACAGAAAACAGCGTGTGAGTCCCGGATTGAGGTTCTCTTTCATGTCTTCTTGAGTTTGAATGGTTTAAAAATCATTAAAATGTGCACACAGGAATTAATAAGATTTCTAAGATTTGTGGGAATTAATAAGATAATCAAAATGCGCGCATCTTATCATATCCACGGTTCTTGGAAATTTTGGAACCGGTTCTCAATACCCAACCTTACTAAAGACTAGGGTGTCATTATACACACACGGGAAATGGTAAGATCCAATTGCAGTATTTTATTAGGGTAATCCGTACTCACGAAACCAGTCCAGGCAAGGGTCAAACGCCAATTAGTCAATCCAAACAGAAGAACAAAAACAAAAAAACAGCAAACCAGAAGTGACATGACATGTAATAAGGACTCCGTGACAAACACTGAAACCAACAGGGTATATATACACACAGATACTAACAAGGTGACGGGAAACAGCTGTGTGCAATGATAAATGAGTGACAGAACAGGATGATGGGAAATGTAGTTATGAGTGAATGACACCGTGGTGGAAGAGGACCTCTGGTGGTTACCAGGGAAACACAAACCAGACACTTTCAGAAACTGAAAATTTAGCTTTGCCATCACAGGAATACATGTTCATTATCATAATAATATTTCTTAATATTACTGTTTTTACACAAGCTGAAATTGTCCAATTTAACAATTGCTTTTCTTTATGTAGCCTTAGGTAGCCTAACCTGGTTTCTTACTTCTAGCGATCACAAACTGTTGGTACAGATCTATCCTCGAGTAACAACCAGAGTAAATGAAGACTGCTGTTCATTCTTCTATTGCGCTTTTATATTTTTAATCAGACATCAAAGAAGGGGAATAGGATTATTTTTGGTGATAGAGAATCTTGCACAATACCAGTGTGAAGTTCCATGCCGGTGTTCTGACGATTCATGCTACCCATCGAGATTTGCTACTTACTGGTTATGCGCATGTGCAATCTCACAGTTTTTTTTATATAAGGTAAATTTTCACGTGTTATAATGTAATTTCCCTTTTAAAAAAATGCTAACTACCATATGCATATTTGTACAGCCAGTCAGCTGAATAAGAATAACTGTGTTTGATGATAATTTTTACTTTTCACACCGTTTTAAAAATAAAAACAGTACAGTAGCCTATACAGTAGCTACTCATAACGTATAATTTTATTATAATTGTGTTTCATATAATATACAATAATGTAGCCTAATTTTTACTTGTTATATCAAATGTGATAATTGTTAGTTCATTTAAAATATCAAAATATGCTCCCCATACACTTACCCTGTTTTAAATGAAATAACGATGTCATAATATTGTGAGATTTTCACCAATATGGAGACAATAGAGAATTAATCGACATTCTCTGTTATCGATTCGCGCTACGGTAGCATTTTTCGACAAGGCAGCACAATCCGTCAGAACACCGGCTAGTGTTGGTCTAGCTGGTGAACCAGCATGATGCTCTTCATCTAAACTGTTGAAGATAGTGAAGCTGATCAACCAGCATAGTTTGGTGCAGTTAGTTAAGCAGGGAATCTTACTGGCTAAGCTAGTTAAAGGCATACTTTTCCCAAAAATGAAAAATCTGCCATCCTTTACCTACATTCCTCTATGACACCTGTCAAAGTCTAAGGTCTTTTTCTGAAAACCCCTGAATGTGATTGCATACATGCATGTGCATGTATGAATAAGAACAACCTAGAGCACGCTGTGTTGCTGTGTGTTTGCCATTCTGAGCACAATGTAGGGGAAAGGTGAAGCAGTGCTCAGTGTTACGGAGGGAGTAGGAAGATGATGACCAGTCAGCCTGCTGTGAAATGTAACCCAACAGCTCTGTGTGAGTGCGGTTAGACCCTGGCTTTCATAGCCTGTAATTAAGCACTCCTTCCGTCCCTTCTCTCATCCGCTTTACATTAAAACTTGAACATGCCGGAGGAGTGAAATCATACATTGTGCTGCTCGGTTGTAGATTAAAGGTTAGAGGTTAAGTGTGTGGTGCACTCACAGATTAAGAGCCCCATCCATGTATTATGTACATACATCATGCAACATATGATGGCTTAGACATGATTTTTATTTAACTAGGCCTACAGTGATACTGTATACTTTTTGAAACCTTTTCTGCATTTGTACTGAATTGAAAATGAATTGAAATATAGTTTAAGTTTGTCTTTGACTCCAGCAACTGATTTGAAAAATTTTTTTTGCTCTTTAATCTAAAGAACATCAAAGGTTTCTAATTACAATGCAATTTTGCTGCGTTGACCACTGCATTTACAAGCTGCAACTGAAGTGATTGACAGCTTCAGTCATTAAGGTAGCGCTCTTTGCTCACTTTTTGTATATATCATCTAGGAGTAGGTGAAAAGAGCAAAATCTTATATCACGATACCAATGATTTTTGTTCTCTTCACGATAACAATATATATCACGATATAATTATTTTTTCTTTAAAGGGCACCTATTATGCCCCTTTTCACAAGATATAAACAAATCTCTGATGTCCCCAGAGTGTGTATGTGAAGTTTTAGCTCAAAATACCCAACGGATAATTTTTTACAGCATGTTTAAATTGTCACTTTTTGGGGCTGAGAAAAACGCGCCGTTTTAGTGTGTGTCTCTTTAAATGCAAATGAGCTGCTGCTGCTGGCACAGAGGGCGGAGCCTCACAAGGTTGCACTTGTTTTCTCACGGAATGCTAATATCAAAACAGAAACTCTCAGTAGCGGTTCATTTTGACCCGGAGTCGGACAATTATGCCCACAGAGCCAGAGAATATATGCTGTATGGAGATAGAACAGGTATAGTTTAGTTCAATTACGGTTATAACTTATTTGTCATCTGCTTTTATCCGCTATTAATACAAGCCTGCTGTAGCGGACCCCGTCCAAATGAAATATACTGATATATACTGCCAAAAATAAACTGATGAGTTTAATGAAGTTTATTTTACATTACACAAAATATGAAGCGTCAGTTTTACTCCAGAAAATCTTCAGTTTTACTCGCAGCACAACAACTTACAAAACTGCTCAGTGAGTGAATGAGAAAACCAGCCTTTTATAGGGTGAGCTAAACAAGAAACACAGCTGAATGTGATAATGGATGAAGAGTCCGGGCAGTGAGTTATGGGAGATGTAGTTTGTGAGGGAATGGCAATAGTCTGATGTGAAGTGCCCTCTGGTGGTTCTCAAGGACACTCCAGCTGGAGATCGTTACAACGGCTTTGACCGCTTCACCCAAAGGTTCTATGTATCACTACACAAAACCCCTAGCAACCATTTTTAGCAACTTAAACATGTTTGATCTCATTGATATTGTTCATTGAAGCAAGAGTAAAGTATTGTGAGAGATCGAGTAAGCGAGTGTACCTGCATTTACAGTAGACATGGAATTTTCCTTCAGGTCAGTCCTATATTCATAATAAAAAATACCCGTTTGAATATCCACTGCGATATCTTGTCCTTTTAACAGTCAAGGGGTTTCAGGTTGCGGAGAGTGGAGAGAATTAGAAAGAGGAGGAAGAGAAGAAAGAAAGAGAGAACCAACTTTTTCAGAGATCCCTTCAAGTATGCTCGGCAGTTGTTGGATGAGAAGAGAAGTGGCAATTTGAACGTCAGTAAGGAGGAGCTGGAGCAATACATCAGGAGCCAGTACAGTGACGACAAACGAACATCACAGCTTGGTTCTCCAGGGTATGTACCACGGCCAGCCCCCCCAAATTTACCGTTCGACAGTTCTCCACCAAAGTTGTGAGAAGTGGAGGAGGTAATCAAGAAGGCAAGTTCAGCATCAGCCCCAGGGCCGAATGGGCTTCCCTACAAGCTCTACAATAACTGCCCGCATTAGTCAAGGCACTGTGGAAGCTAATGAAAACAGCTTGGAGGAAGCAGCAAGTCCCAGCAGTGTGGCAGCAAGCCATCTCTGTATTTATTCTCAAGGAGCAGAACTCCCAGACCATCAGCCAGTTCAGAAGCGTTTCCTTGTTGAATGTAGAGGGAAAGGTTTTCTTCTCCGTTCTGGCAAAGAGAATGACCAACTTTTCTCATGGCAAATGGGTACATCGATACAGGCTGCCAAAAGGCTGGAATCCCCGGCTTTCAAGGATGCATTGAGCACTCTTCTCTGATTTTTGAGTCAGATCCAGCACGCCAGGAGAGAGAAGAGTGATGTGCATGTGGTTTGGTTGGACCTGGCCAACGCATATGGATCAGTTCCACACAGGATGATTGACTTCGCCTTGGAGTTCTTCCATGTCCCGGGTGGTGTAAAGAACATCATCGCCAGATACTTCAGCAACCTGCACATGTGTTTCACGCTAGAGGGCTACACGACAGGATGGCAGCAGTTAGAACGTGGAATTGCGATGGGATGCACCATCTCCCCCATCCGGTTTGTGATGGCTTTCGAGGTAATCCTCATAGGGGCCAGGCAGGTAGTTGGAGGTATCAAATGACCATCGGGCGTGAGGATACCACCCCTGAGGAGCTACATGGATGATGTGACAAGCATCCTTCAAACGGCTCCTTGTACAACCAGGCTCCTCAGGCGCTTTGATGAACTTCTCACATGGGCGAGGATGAAGGTCTGTCGATAAGGAAAGCCATAGTTCAAGTCCAGGACAGCTTTGTCGCAGGAGGGGAGCCCATTCCACGGCTGGACGAAAAACCATTGCGAAGCCTGGGGAGGCTGTACACGGCAGATTTGTCAGACAGGCAGATGGGAAAGATAACCAAACATCAACTCGCAGAAGGTCTGGCAAAGATTAAGCAGAGTCAACTGCCCGGGAAGCACAAGGTGTGGTGATATCAGCACATCCTGTACCAACGTATCATGTGGCCCCTTAAGGTCTGCGAAATCGGGTCATCACATGTCAGCAGAATGGATAGCCTAGCCAACAACTACATCTGCAAGTGGCTAGGCTTGCCCCAATGCTTTTCAGACGCAGGTCTCTTCGGTCGGAGCATGCTGGAAACTCCCTATCAAATCCATCAGCCTAGAATATAAGTAGGAAAAGGCTCACCTTGTGCTGGAGCTAAAGAACTCAGCAGACCCGCTCATAAGGAGTGCGAATGTCCCCATCCGCACAGGCCGGAAATGGAAGGCGCAAACCGAGGTGGAGCGCACCATCGTCAGTCTGCAACACTGAGAAGTGATGGGGTCTGTCCAGACCAGTCGTGCTGGGCTGGGCTGGGGAGCAGCGCAGCAATTCTGGTCCAAAGTCACCAAGAGACAGCAGAAGACCATGGTGGTGGACGAAATCACAAGACTGGAGAAGGAGCGCTTCCATCTGAAGGCAATATCACAGGGCACGCAAGGAGCCTGGACGAGATGGGATGCTACCATCGACAGGCGTATTACCTGGGAGGATATCTGGAGGACGCCTCAATCCAGGCTCAGTTTCCTGTTGAGGGCGATCTACGACACCCTTCCATTCCCTAGGAACCTCACACTGTGGTGTGGTGATGAAGTGGGCTGTCATCTGTGCAGGAGCACCAAGGCAAGTCTCCGACACACTTTGTCAGGATGCAGAGTGGCATTGACCCAGGGACGTTTCAGGTGGTGCCATGATGCAATCCTGACGAAATTGGAGGGCTGTAGGGTGGCAGCAAACCATTCAGAAGAGCATGCCCTGACAGGATTTGTAAAGCCTGGAGGGATACACCTATTTCCTGCTCAGAAGAAGAGCAGCATGCTCGCACGTGGTAGATGCTGGCAGACCTTAGGAAACAGCTGGTCTTTCCAAGAGAGATCATGACTACCTCTCTCCGACCAGACATAGTCATGTGGTCCACAGTGGCGAAGCGAGCCCTCCTCATCAAGCTAACCATCCCCTGGGAGGAGAATATGGCAGCAGCCCACGAAAGGAAGCACCAGAAGTATGCCGAGTTAGCAGCGAAGTGCAAAGATGCTGGCTGGAAAGCAACAGTGTAGTTTTTTTCTCCTATGGAAGTCAATGGGGACCAGCAACTGTTTGGTTACCCATATTCTTCAAAATACCTTATTTTGTGTTCAGCACAAGAAATAAATTAATACAGGTTTGGAACAATATTAGAGAGTAAATAATTACAGAATTTTCATTTTCTGGTGAACTATCCCTCAAAAGGACAAGATGACACTTCTTGAAGTCTTCACTAGCTCCCAGTGGTTGCGTTCCAGATGACTGTAGAGATTAGTTTTATTTCCTCTTGACGGGGACCCATCTTCTCTCTTGAAGCCAAAATATTGCCATATTTCAGACGTACAGTTCTTTTAAGGCACAAGTTATTCGCTGTTACTCGCTTGTCTCTACTCCCGCCATCAGTTTTTATTTTCCTCTCTGCTCTTATCCCCGAGATTTCCCTTTGGGCACGTCACATGAGCGTAACTGCGATAGAGGCGAGAATCACACATTTCTACTGGATAATAATGTCTATGAAATATCACCCACCCATTTTGGTTAGTTGATTAGTTTGATTAGTCATTTAGTTCACCTGGTGTTCATCAATTATCTCGTTAGTTCCCTCATTTAGTTCCTGTATACTGTAAGTACTCTCTGTTTTGTTCAGTTCTTTTTCCTGTCCCGTCTGTAAAGTGGATGTGTTCCCCCGTGTTTATACCCCATCTCCTGTGGATTATTGAATTAAAGACTATTTCGTTGTACTCTTTGTCTTCGTGAGCCACTTATATCCACACCCATTCTTGACAGAAGACAGGACCATAGCCATAGTTTTTTTTTTCTGCGTTTTGTCCCTTTTTTGTTCCCATTTTTTGTCATGAACATTCCTGCTATACACCTGCTGTGCCTGGAGCTGGGAAACCGTCCGCTGGAAGACCACACTTAGGACTTTATCCTATTGCGTGCCAGACACACTACCCAGACCGCTCACTCTGTGTTTTTTTATCACACCAGTCTGAGCAAGCGGTACAAGGTACACCTTCCAATGGACGGTCCAAGGGAAGACTTCGCTGCATTCGTGGAGTGGGTGCTTGTTAACAACTGTGGTCGTTACCAGCCCCAGTCCACATCCAGAGACCAGCCATCCACCGGTATAATGGAGATACAAGAGCCCACCGCAGACCGTGGAATTCAGCCTGCCGCGACTGACGAAACTGAGCCTGAAAAGAGGACGAAAAGAATTTGTCACCCTGGAGCTTGAACCACAAGGTGTGCTTGACCAGGTGGGTGAGCCTGCTACATTGTGTATTGACAAGGGAGGGTTAGTGGAGTACGAGGGCTGGGAGGAAAGCCCCGCCCACAACCCCTCCGCAGTGGATTGGATTCCAGGTTGCTATGGCTTTTGGAACAGTTTTTGTATTATTGGAGGTATTTGTTGATCTATTTCTCCCGAACCCGCTGGTTCTGCCAAGTCCTGAATCTTCTATATCCCCACAAGGTGCTTCAGGCCACCAGGTGTCAAGCTGATGTGGAAGGAGAACCCAGGCGCAGACAAAGTACACTAAACACACGATTTATTGACAAAAACAAAAACCCACAAAGGGGCAAAACAGGACTGGAACAGGAATGACTAAACTAGACTAAGACTTGACAAACTAGACTATAAACTAACAACAGAAACAGGATCGTAATACACTAGACAAAACTCACAAAGTACTCACAGGTAAGTTAAGCAATGACTCACACAGCGTAAGACAAAGTCAGACAGAATGAACCGACCCGAACTGAACCCAGCAGACAGTATGTCCTCCCTGCTTAAGCGACAGTCAGCAGACCAGGAATTATGGTGGCAGTCAGCTATCACCGACAGCAAGTTGGGCAAGCTTCCTTTCCCTCCCCAGGGAGAGAGGTCCCTGAGGAGATATGCTCAGGCCGTGGAAGCAAGGAGGTTTTTCTTACCTGAGATCCTTGTCAACCGTTACCTCATCACGGGCCTCAACGCTCCGCCTCCTCTGGCTGAACGGGAGAGGCTGGTCCACCGCCCGTTCCGGGACATGGTGGACTGTTTGTCTCGTAAGGAGCCGCAGGGTCCCATCGTGTCGTCACCTCCTGCCTGTCTGCCGGTGATCCCGGAGGGTCGTATATTAGGCGTCGTGACGCTTGGAGACCAGACTCGTCCCACTTCGACTCCCGAGGCATCATCTGCACCCGCTGATCTCCGTGGCAAACGAGAGAGACGGCTGTCGTGGGAGTCGACTTCGGAGTCCTCTTCCGCTGAGACTGCAGTCCCTGCTGTACAGCATCAACTGGTCACAAGCCCGGCTACGGCCCCTGCTCCGCGACCCAGGAAGAAGAAGAGGAAGAGGGGAGCCTCTTGCCCTCTGTCTGTTCCAGAGACTGCTACTGCAAGCGCTGTTCCAGAGACTGCTACTGCAAGCGCTGTTCCAGAGACGGCTACTGCAAGCGCTGTTCCAGGATCTGCAGAGAGAGTTGTGGCCGATCTAGCCGCTAAAGATGTTCTGCAAGCTGTTTCTGCTCATCAGGAGATGCCGGTCATTGCGGCCAAGGCCCTTTCTAATTACCTGTCCAGTCTTGTCGCGATTCTTGAACCCCCTGTCTGTCCTGCTTTGTCTGCGCCTGGGTTCTCCTTCCACATCAGCGTGACACCAGGTCCGCCTAGAACAGAGGATCCCCTTGCAACCCAACACTCCGCAGCCTGTCGACACATCGGCTCCGCCTTTACGAAAACCTCTAGTTTTGTTTTCTTCCAACTGCCCTCTATTTTTTGGGCTGCTCTTTTGAGAGCAAAGAATCTTCTTTAAGCGCAAACGAGCAACTGTGTCTAAAGTGCTGGAAAAGAAAGAGTCAAGTCAAGTCACTTTTATTTATATAGCGTTTTTTACAATACAGATTGTTTTCAAAGCAGCTTTACAGTGAAAATAGGAAAATAATGCAACAAAGTTTGTTTCTACTGTACAGCAGATCTAGAAGGAAACAGTGTCATAGTCCAGCTTAAGTAAGTTGAGTGATGGTTCCTTTTTGTTGTAAAAAAAGTAAATAAAGCACCATCACTTCAAAATAATTATATTTGAAGCTAGACTTCTCAGTAATGCTGAAGATAGTCCTATAAATTACAGCAACACCTCCATAACAATAATCTTGGGGGTTGGACTCATTTAAGGTAATGTAATCATCTGGTTTTAACCAGGTTTCTTTCATACACAGCACATCTAGGTTATGATCTGTAATCATATCATTAACAATAAGTGCTTTTGAAGAAAGGGATCGAATATTCAGCAACCTGAGCTTTATCATTTGTTCATTTGTATTATATCTGTTTTTTTATTTGTTGAACATCAATTAAATTTTTACCCTTAAATGGGTTTCGGAGTTTTTTGTATTTACTAATTCTGGGAACAGACACAGTCTTTATGTGATGATATCTTGGTGAAAGAGTCTCTATGTGTTGGAATTTATCTGACGTCTGTGACGTGAGACAGCTAGCAAGACGGTCAGTTTAGCCAGTCTGTCTACTTCCTGACCTGGCCCCCAGTTAGTCAATGTTCAACTCTAAGACTATATTGCTAGGGAGAAGAGCGGCACCATATCAGGAAGGATGAATACCATCTCTTTTTAACAGGTCAGGTCTGCCCCAAAAACATTTCCAATTGTCTATGAACACTATGTTATTCTGCGGACACCACTTAGACAGCCAGCCATTAAGTGAGGACAGTCTGCTAAGTATCTCATCACTCAGCAAACAGGAAGGTGGCCAAGAGTATAAAGTGTCTCACATCGTATTTGCGAATTCACACACCTCTTTGATGTTAATTGTACTGATCTCCGACTGGCAAAGTCGAACATCATTAGATTACGATTAGCATTAGCCAGCACTTTTAAATTTGCTTTGATGTCTGGCGCTCTGCCTCCCAGCAAACATGTGACTATGGTGGATGGTGTCTCTATTTTCACATTTCATGTAATAGTAATCGCCAATCACTAGGGCACTTTCAACAGGATTCTCAGTGGGTGCGTGTTTGAGTGGGGAGAACCTGTTTGATGTTCTAATCGGAACAGAACAGTTGTGTTTTGCCCCACGAATATGCCGTCTCACAGTCACCCAGTTGCCCTGCTGCACGGGATATACAGCCGGAACCAAACAATGTTCTGGGTTCGTTAGGCTAGTTGCATCCAAAGCATTATCTAAAGCCCTTGCATTCTTACTATCCTCGATTAAAGTTTGGATGCGTGTCTAATTCTGAAATCTTCTACATCAGCCTGACTATCTCCCTGCATTTATCACATGTGTAACCCTCACCGCTGACATAGAAGGTTATACTATGTATTTGGCAGGCAGTGCAAGTGACAATAAGAGGAGATGATATAATTCACCGTGTTTGTTGACTGATCCAATTCACCACAGTTGTTTGATGGACTCGTAAAATGTGCGAGAGAAAAAAACGGTAAGCACGGATGGCAGGTTAATAGGCTAGCAAAATGCTATCACAGGAGAGTCGCGAATGCGATGGCGTATTGTTGTGTTTAATATAGACATGAGTTATTCTAAAACTGTATATACATTTCTTTCATACTTTAGACTATATACAGTGATATATACTACCATAATTCCTCAAATAAAAGCCGGGGCCTTTATTTACCTGAACTGCAAATGGTAGCAGGCTTTTATTTGAAGCAGGCTTTTATTAGAGGCAGGCCTTTATTTCTAATTCGCGATCCCCGCCTGCCCGCCAGCCATGTTTCCATGGTGACGCGTCATGCTTGGCACGTGTTCACCACAGCCAAAATAGCCCTGTATGACAGATGTTGCGCTTTTATTTCTAAATATTAACAAACTTGCTTACCATGTCATCAACTATCTTCTATTCTGACTCTCAAATACACTTCTGACTTCTCTGTAACGTGAGATGGGCACCGCAGTTCAGAGATTCCTGTCTGTTGGATTTATTACAGCACGTAAATTCTTCAGTTTCTTCCGAAATGCATGAAAGTAAGTGGCAGGTGAACTGGGAGAAGAATAGAGTAAACTTTATAGTTACTTACACTGTGTATCTGAAATGAATAAAACACGTCGGCAAATATATTTTAATGCATTGTTATTGCTGCTTCCATAGACACAATTGTGTATTTTACAAACTATACATTTATTGTTTTGCTATAAATCATATGTATTTAAATGTCTGAAACCTAAAATAAACATTATGTGGTTAAAAGCACTGAATAGTTGTGATATATGACAAGCGCTGAGCGCGTCCATCTTTGAGTGTACACTAATTTTCCCCCGGCCTTAATTTAAGACCGGCCTTTATTTGTCCGTGTTGACCCCGGCCACTATCAGAGGCCCGGCGTTTAATTGACTACCGGTTTTTATTTGAGGAATTACGGTATATAATTTTTTTTATATATAATTCAGAAAGTAAAAAAAAAATGAAGCAGGAACGAACTAAATACATATACTATATTGGATATTAACATTCAATGTTATAAATCGCGGCAGCAGCTTCAGGTTGGTAGTCCAAGGCATTGTTGTTTATCTTTGCTTCCAGGGTTCTTCCCACCGGAGCCTCGCTTTCGATTGCAAAATGGCGGCTGCGTGAAATCAGCGTATTGATTTGAAGTAGCGGAACATGAATTGTTGAATAGTAAGGGAGGCAATTGTTAAACAAATGCTATAACAGTCAATGTTGACCCATTTATTTTGTCCTCAACACAAAGAGTGTGAATGTCATGTAGTTCAATGTTTTTCTCACCCCTGACCCACATCTGGGCATGCATGTACCCAGGAACATTCCTCCTAGGCTTGTTCATTTCCAACATACTGTAGCTTGTTTTTGATTTCTTGGTTCATACATGGAATTGTACTGGGATTTAGTCTTTTAGGCTGACTGCTGGTGTCTCTACATGCCAAAGCAAGCTGATTCATGTACAGTACAGCACTTTTTTTTTTTACAGAAAGTATGATGTTTGCAGCTATTCGGTTCTTAAATACTAGTGTGAATTTTTGTATTTCCTTACCAACTTGTAGCACTGTACAAAGCTGTGCTTACCAATGAATACAATGCCAGCTTATTTTTTTTAAAAAGGCAGAAAAATTAATCCTTTTAAAGGGAGAGTGGCTTCTTTTTACTATCTATAACGTTTTGTCTTTGAAAATCGAGTTTATTTAATTTGTTTTGACATTCTGACAATGTTCTGAATTTGCCTAATCAGAAATATGAATACATCTACGCTGCAGGGCTGTGATTCACCCTTCATGATATAGATTTACATCATTGAGCTGAGAGGAACTTCTTGTACTGATGTCATGTTTTAATTTATAACTCTATTCAACCTTTATTCCACTGACTATATCTTGTTCTCTGATCTAAAATTGACCCCAAAGGCACTTTACATCCTTCAATTATGTCTCTTCCATCTCTAGGCAAGTTGCTTGTCTTTTGTTTAGTTTCAGATTACATTTGCAACTCATGAAGCATTTTTGCCTTCTATATTAGTGGTGCTTGTTAATGGAAGCTTCACTGTTGCTATTGTCTATACTTATGGTTTGGGATTTTGTTGAAGAATGGTGTGTTATTACTTTCCTAACTTATCAGACTTGGAGGGACTCAAGTCATATACAGACACCAAAATATTGTGGGCCATTTTTACACCTGGAATTTACATTGATTCTTCACACAAGATGTGAAGAAAAGGGGATACACTTTTTAAAGTGCTCTCTTTGGGGAAAAAACAACTTCCAAGTATAATCCAGTGAAATAATTCCATAAATATTTGTGAATGTTTTTTTTTTTTTTAAATTGTGAGGCAATCAACCAAGCAAAGCAACCACAACACATTGGATTACAGTAATAACTCAGTCCATCAAAGTGATGTATAAGATTTGATTTTAGTATCATTATATTTCACTTACATAGCTGAATGTGGATAACAACATATGCATTTGCATTTATACACTTGGGGTCACATGATCCTTCAGAAATCATGATAAAATGCTAACATTTCTTATTATCAGTGTTGAAAACGTCTCAGGTTACTCATGTAACCATAGTTATGAGACACTGTGTCCCCTAGTGTTCGCTATGTGGAATGCCTCCGGCATGACAGGTGTCTGAAGCATGAGTCTAAACAAATAATGAACTTGACATTGGCAGGCGGCATCCTATTGTCACGGGTTGTGAGTGCAGGCGGATGAAGACGAAGAGGCTGAAGGCTCCAATGTAAGAGTTTAATCACAGATATACAGGTCCTTCTCAAAAAATTAGCATATTGTGATAAAGTTCATTATTTTCCATAATGTAATGATAAAAATTAAACGTTCATATATTTTAGATTCATTGCACACCAACTGAAATATTTCAGATCTTTTATTGTTTTAATACTGATGATTTTGGCATACAGCTCATGAAAACCCAAAATTCCTGTCTCAAAAAATTAGCATATTTCATCCGACCAATAAAAGAAGTGTTTTTAATACAAAAAAAAAAAGTCAACCTTCAAATAATTCTGTTCAGTTATGCACTCAATACTTGGTCGGGAATCCTTTTGCAGAAATGACTGCTTGAATGCGGCGTGGCATGGAGGCAATCAGCCTGTGGCACTGCTGAGGTGTTATGAAGGCCCAGGATGCTTCGATAGCGGCCTTAAGCTCATCCAGAGTGTTGGGTCTTGCGTCTCTCAACTTTCTCTTCACAATATCCCACAGATTCTCTATGGGGTTCAGGTCAGGAGAGTTGGCAGGCCAATTGAGCACAGTAATACCATGGTCAGTAAACCATTTACCAGTGGTTTTGGCACTGTGAGCAGGTGCCAGGTCGTGCTGAAAAATGAAATCTTCATCTCCATAAAGCTTTCCAGCAGGTGGAAGCATGAAGTGCTCCAAAATCTCCTGATAGCTAGCTGCATTGACCCTGCCCTTGATAAAACACAGTGGACCAACACCAGCAGCTGACATGGCACCCCAGACCATCACTGACTGTGGGTACTTGACACTGGACTTCAGGCATTTTGGCATTTCCTTCTCCCCAGTCTTCCTCCAGACTCTGGCACCTTGATTTCCGAATGACATGCAATCACTGAGCAACAGTCCAGTGCTGCTTCTCTGTAGCCCAGGTCAGGCGCTTCTGCTGCTGTTTCTGGTTCAAAAGTGGCTTGACCTGGGGAATGCGGCACCTGTAGCCCATTTCCTGCACACGCCTGTGCACGGTGGCTCTGGAGTTTTCTACTCCAGACTCAGTCCACTGCTTCCGCAGGTCCCTCAAGGTCTGGAATCGGTCCTTCTCCACAATCTTCCTCAGGGTCCGGTCACCTCTTCTCGTTGTGCAACGTTTTTTGCCACACTTTTTCCTTCCCACAGACTTCCCACTGAGGTGCCTTGATACAGCACTCTGGGAACAGCCTATTTGTTCAGAAATGTCTTTGTGTCTTACACTCTTGCTTGAGGGTGTCAATGATGGCCTTCTGGACAGCAGTCAGGTCGGCAGTCTTACCCATGATTGCGGTTTTGAGAAATGAAACAGGCTGGGAGTTTTTAAAAGCCTCAGGAATCTTTTGCAGGTGTTTATATTTAATTAGTTGATTCAGATGATTAGGTTAATAGCTCGTTTAGAGAACCTGTTCATGATATGCTAATTTTTTGAGACAGGAATTTGGGGTTTTCATGAGCTGTATGCCAAAATCATCAGTATTAAAACAATAAAAGACCTGAAATATTTCAGTTGGTGTGCAATGAATCTAAAACATGTGAAAGTTTAATTTTTATCATTACATTATGGAAAATAATGAACTTTATCACAATATGCTAATTTTTTGAGAAGGACCTGTAATTTCAAAGGTACAGACAGGCAGGGAACTCACTCAAAACACTACTTTACGACGATGACTACAGACCAAGACTAACTGAACTGAAGGGAACTAAATACAAACACAGATGAAGAGAAACAGGTGAAACAGATGAGGATGATTAACATTGACCTAACAACCCCACACTCAGGCTATCTTCTAAGGATGCTCACAGAGAGCCTAAAACTAACAATTGCTTTCCTAGCGGAGCTCCTGGGGAGCGGAGGCCTCAATAAAATAATACCCTATAGCGCAGGGGTGTCAAACTCAGTTCCTGGAGGGCCACAACCCTGCAGAGTTTAGCTTTAACCCCAATTAAACACACCTGATCCAGCTAATCAAGGTCTTCAGGATTACTAGAAACTGTTTTTGGAGTTGGTTGGAGCTAAAATCTGCAAAACAGTGGCCCTCCAGAGTTTGACACGTGCTATAGCGAGAGGAGGCCTAGCGATGTTCACAGCAGCCAAGGAGGCTCACAAAGAGCCTAATCACTTAGCCACATCCCTTGAGAATGGGGATGGCACAAACAGAGCTTTTCATTGAGAAATCCTCGCAATGCACACAAACGCGCATGCTCCTCACACATAAAACAAACAGTCTCCTGAAGTCAAGAAAGAGGATGATGTATTTCACAGGTGCCCTTTTATACTCACTGTCGCACCAGTGGTGACGTCATAGGATGCCGCCTGCCAGTGTCAAGTTCATTGTCGTGTTTAGACTCATGCTTTAGACACCTGTCATGCCGGAGGCATTCCCCATAGCGACCCCTAGGGACGCAGCACAACAGTTTTTTTTTTTATTAATAGAAAGAGCGACATTTATTTGAAATATAATTTTTTTTAACAACAAAAAACATCTTAAATGTCACATTTGATCAATTTAATCCATCCTTGCTGAATAAAAGTAAAATATATATATATATTTAAATGGCAGTGTGCCAACACCCATGCACTCACAACATTCTAGTATAGACAACCGTAAGAAAAAACACTCAGTAAATCTTATCAACCACATAGCAACACCCTGAAGTATTATACATTCAAACATTTACATTTGTCTTCTGTCCCCCTCTATAGATAAACCTTGGCTCTCCATCCTCATACAACCAGATAAAGAAGCGGAAGGCTCCAGCACCTCCACCCACACCGCCCTCCAGTACACCCGAGCCAGTTATTTCCACCTCTGTGCCTACTGCACCTGTGCGGGCTTCCTGCAACCCCATGCCAGTTGAAAGGACCCTGTTGCCTGCTCCCAGATCCTCAACTCCAGCTGATGACTCTGATCTAAGCCATAGTATTGAGGATTCAGAGCCGGCCACGTCCATCTGCAGTAGCTCAAGCGGTGATGCAGCTGCAGGATCCAGTAGTAGCAGTCTTGCTGAAGAACCTATCACACACCAGGCTCATGTGATAGCTGCATACACCACATCTTCACTAGAACCTGAACCAGAGCCTGAACCAGAGCCTGAGCACAAGGAAGAAGCAGCTCCTCTCACTATGCCAGAACAAAAACCAGGTCCAAGTTCAGAGGATCAAACATCCGAAGACCCAGTGCTAGAGATGGAGCTAAAAATGGAAGAGATGGAGAATAACCGTAATAGTGGAATAGGTAATGTAACAATCTCTGTTTCTGTAGATATCCATAAAAAATGTATGTAAAATGCAGTACTGTAAACAGAAACTAGCCACAGAATTAGCTTTAACTTTTCCAACATTATTATTGCTATTTAAGCTGGCAAATTACCGATGCTGACATTTCAACAAGTTCCTGTTCAACACATGACCTATAAATGGAAAGATAATGTTAAATTGACACCCGAAGCTGCGTGTCTAAAAGCGCATGCTGAGTTTCACATCAACTCACCATCTCCTTCACCAACTCTCTCACACTAAATCAGTTTAATATTGAATCTAGAGTGTTAGAGGGGGAACAACAGGTAAACAAGACCAGTATATCGAGTTTCAGTTCCAGGCGAACTTTATAACACGTCACTGATTTCTGAGAGCACAACATACCACCCCCCGGCCAAGATGTCCCTGGTAATATACAGTAAACAGTTTCCAACGTACAAATAAAGGCCAAAGTATACTTCTTCTTTTTTTTTTACACATTCAGTAAAGTATGCGTATAGTGTATGTGACATAAAATTCTGCCATCAGCATAGTATGTGCACACCGTATATACGCAGCCCAAATTTTTCTACCCGCACATACTCCATTTTTTTTGTGCTACTTAGTTCTTCCACTAGTTGGCCATTGTTTGACTGTTAATGTAACTGTTAGACTGTTGGGTTCTCCGAAGGTTTTTTTTTTTCTGATTTTTAAGTCACCTGATGGAGTTTTAGGACACCAGTAGGTCACTTGATAGAGTTTTTCGGTTGCTTGCCACTGTTGCCTTTGGCTTGCTCAGTTGGGGATATTCAAATTAATTAACCAAGCATTAATACCATTGATCAGCCCTACCAAACGTGGATGTTTTTTCCACTAAGAAACAAACATTATGTTATTTGATTGATACTGTGAAGCTGCTTTGATGCAATTTATATTGTGAAAAGCGCTATATAAATACACTTGACTGTTAACTAATTAATGTAAGAGGCGGAAAAGCAACAAAAGCACCCTGAGACCGCAACAACTATAGATGCCTGCATTGATGTTTGTGTGATGGGATTAAGAGACACCAACAACTCTAGTATAAAGCCACTTGATCAATCACAACTTCTGGAAAGAAATATCACAGACACTGATTTATATTTTGCTGTTATGCTGTTGTTGGTGTTTTTTGTCGGGGCACAAACACTGTACACATGTTGCGTGGTATCGGTTGTTGGTATCAGAGCATTTTAATTCGTACGAGTACCAGAGCGCAGTATCGGGTCCATCCCTAGTATTCAGGTTTTTAAATTTAAATTTTATGACATTTATAACATCATATATTGGGATATTTATGAGGTTAATAACATTGATAGGAAAACAGCATGAAACAACCTAGTTTATTAACAGCTTGTCTATCTTTGCAAAAGTCAATTGGAACTGTAAATCTGCTGTGAATGTCCCAAGTCTTTTGAAAGATACTGCTAAAACTATATAGGTGAAGATTGTTTGCCATCTCTATTCGACATTTTAAACCTCAGAAACAATACAAACTGCATGAATATTTAATGAAATGAGCGTAGGTTAGTTTATGTTTGCTTGTCTGTTGCTAAACAACTTGAACTAACATGTGGGCACCGCATTGTTTCACACGTTATACATTTAAGGGTTACTGTAGCACCTGACTTCAGTGTTGAAAGTAGTGCCATTTCAAAATAGTTGGTGTAAAATGCTGCTTAACCCAGTTGGCTCAATGGGTTAAACCACAGAGGACAGCATAAAGGTAAACGTCCATTTGTCTCTTTGTCTCATTTGGCCTTGTCTCTTATTTCCACTCTAGCTGGATCAAACCAAAACACAGTGAGCCACATTCACAGCTTCTTTTAACAAGGAATACTTTATGCAGTATATATATAAATATATATATATATATATATATATATATATATATATATATATATATATATACTGTAGATATTTCACCTTTTTAATGCAAGCAGAGGAACTGTAGATAGAAAAAATAATGAAAGGATGTAAATCTATATATAAATCAATTTAATAACATTGTCTAAAATATTTAGGACAGAATTAAGAAATCAGCATAGTAAAAAAATTATTCATGTAATTCATGTCCATTTCCCTTTCACTTTTGTCATGACCGACTCAAAGCTGTGGCAAATGAATGGAGGACATAGTGAGTTGGTTTGCAAGAATGAACATTTATTAACATAAATAGAAAAATATAATAAAAACAAGAAAACATAGTCATCTGTAATGTCTGTCTGGTGCATGGATGTTAGCCTATCAAATATAGAAAACTAAATACTCCAAAACAAATAACAAAAGCAAGGTAAACTAACAAACAAACAAAAGCCAAAATCAAACACAAATCACCCAGAAGCAAGCTCTTTCAACACTAACAAAGCCTAAGGCTACGTTCACACTGTCAGTCCAAATCTAATTTCCGTGCATATCCTATTGAAATCCGATCAGAATTAGGCCTAGCTAATGTGAACAGCAGGACAATCACATGAAATGCAATTTTTACAAATCCGTTTCAAGCTACATCCATATGTACATTTCTGGAAATCCGTTTCAGTCTGACTGATCTGATCGGATTTCGCTTGGTTTAAGTGACTTTCTCACGCCACTTAAAATGCAAACGTCTGACGTTGTTATAGAAAACATGCTGAAAGTCGCTGCCGAAACAAAGCTGTGTTGTTGCAAAGTGCCGGACGAGCAGAAATGACAATGTCTCCAATAAATGTCTCCAAATATAATGGAGACAACAGCACAGAAAAAAACTTCCGGTTCTGCCGCTGCCTCAGAAGACGCGAAGTCCAGCGCACAGCTCAGTATCTCTATTGCAAACCCCACCATGCGGTTGTTGTTGTTTTTGGCTTATGCCTACAAACACAACATCATTGCCATAAAAACCAATGCAGATATTCCAGAAAACGAAAGAGCTGCATGGACACACAAATATGTCCAAACAGTTGGATCTGGATCAAATGGATCTGAACAGTTGCGATACATAGTGTGAACATCAATAATATTAGATCAGATTCAAATCAGATACACAAATAATCAGATTTGGACTGACAGTGTGAACGTAGCCTAAGATTTTATAGAGGGAAGAACAGGTGGACATCGTTCCCTTGATGAGCCTCCTGGCCACACACACTGACCAGCCTTAGGAAAGTAGACGACCCATCACACTTTGGCCTCTCACAGCAGGAGTTTTGTTTTTATCTTTATTGGTAAAAAAAATCTTTATTAGGTTTGATTTAGATAACAGCCAGGCCACTGAGTGGGGCGATAGAAGGGGAGTTGTAAAATTTATACTCGTCTTAAATCTTTCCAGCATATAGTTTTCTTGATAAATTATTTAATTAAATTTATATAATATAACTTATTTATGTTTTTATTACCCCTTATTATATATATTATAGCAATGACCTACATCAAAAAAGCCATAATCAGCAGCAGCGTTGCAGATCTATTCTGCCAAGACCAAATAAGGGATAATGTACATCCAGCCGGTTGTTATCTGAGAATAAACCCTGACAGGGTGATGAGGACCCCGACAAGAAGCGGAGGTGTCTTCCATCAGCCTGAACGGGCTTATTCTCAGATAACAATCAGCTGGATGTACATTACCCCGCTTATTACACGGCTACTTGCCACATAAGTAAATAATTAGACTCGAAATAATGATCTAAATATTTTATTAGCTCTTTAAACACAAAGCTTCCGCGGAGAGAGCAGTTACTAGCACGGCAAGTTCAAATTAGACTGATATTTAAGGGATACGGTACAGTCATACCACTTATTAAACAGAATTTCACCACGTAAATAATTATGGGGATAAGAGATATTGATTTCAGATTAAACTGTTTTAAAATCGTACCTGTTTGTTATTCTATAATCCAACAGTGTACAAAACAATAGTCACAAAATGGCAGCAGCTGCGTTTGTATGAAACGAGAGAGCGAGTCCACGATACTGGATGGCATAGTTAAATAACTGTACACAAAATATTGATTCGACTGAGTTTTAATATTTTATTAGCTCACCAAAAGCAAAACTTTCATGAAGAAAAAATGTTCCAAGCAAGCGTATAGTGCTGCTGACAACCCGGATGAGCCTGTGTTATCTGTTTTGAGCGGTTGTTATCTGGTAATAGTATACCGCTGGATGGTGTGATTGACCAATCAGAATCAAGTATTCCACAGAGCCGTGTAATAAATACATATAAAAACAGCATGAGTGGACACGTATCCTATAGTAATTAAATGGAGCTTTTGTTCTGTTAGCTGCTGAACTGGTATTACAGAGACTGATATATTACTTACTGAATACTGTCCCATCGCTTTTCAAAACACCCCACAAACATTGTTTCTCTTTAAACTCCTGCTGGCTTCAACATAACCTCCACAGGAGAGGGACAAGATGATGAGTAAACATTTAGATGTCACGTCACGACTGATAACTCCATTCATGTTGTTTTGCTCCTTGATTTATTCCGGTACATCCAAATAACTCATAAGCTGACTACCTCAGTCTCTTGAGTTGTGCTTTGTATATAGCATTGATAATGTATACAGGGCAATGCAAAACCCTTACCCCAATCTCTGAACACTGGCATTTTGTTCCAAAAAACTGAAACTAACTGATTGTTTAAATGTTACAATGCAGTATTTTAAAAAATAGAAAATTGATTGAACAAAACCCAGAACACTGACAAATGTTTGCTTCAGTATTCAACCCCAACACCCTAGTTAATGTGTTTACATGCATTTTAAATGTTCACAGACTAAACCCATGTAAAAAAAAAAAAAAAAAAAAAAGTATGTCATGTAGATGCTTTATCTAGATGCTGAAATCAGTCCATATTTTGAGAAGTTGGACTAACAGACCTGTAAAGCTAATTGGAGTTCCTCTTCATCCAGCATGTATAACTGCAACTGGCCATGGCGTTGAGCGCTTGCTCCAAAAGACAAGTGACGTGTATTTTAATGCTTCAAATATTAGTTTATGCATTGTGCTCTGTATAGACAGAGACAGACAGAAACTTTATCTGAAATATACAAAATACTAATGTAGCTTGATTAAAACTGTGCATGCAAACACAGTGAAATGTGGTAAGGTCACTGTTTGCAGCAATGGCAGTCTTTTGTAGTACGTACATAGCAACATTACAGACTGTTTTGGTGTATTTTTTTGCCTATTTTGCATTTTCTTCCAGTTTGTTCAGGATGGTCAAGAAGATCAAGGCTTTGACTGGGCCATTTTAGGACATTCACCTTTATGTTCGACACTCCAGTGATACTTTGATTTTGTGTATTGTTGTCCTAGAGATGAACTTTCTAAAAAGTCTTTGTTCTTCTATTTAATAACACGTCCACTTGCTGCTAATAAATGCAGACCCACAACATGATGCTGTCACCACCATGCATTACTCGTTGCGATGTGCCCACTGGCCAGTGATTTGAACCACGCATCCTCCAAATATGGCTAAAAACCTTGATGTTGTTACTTTGCAATCAGTTCACTAGTAAGCTGTTTAGTTATGCTTTCAATCATTCTTCAGGAGTAAATGGTACAGTCTTATGCAAGCCAGTGTTGTGCTCTTGGTATAGTTGACTAGTGCACCTTTGTGCTCAGTTATTGAACCCTGTAGCTTCTTCAACGTGATCTTTGTCGTGATCCTTTCTATGTCCTTCCTTTCCTGTTTGAACAGAGAGTATTAAGCGTTCACTCTTATGCAACACAGGAAATGAATGCTTAAGCAAACAGCATGTTTCAGTTTTTATTCTTCTAAAGAGAAAATGCATCTTTAAAGAGAGAATGATGGTTTAGGTTATGCATACAGAGGAACTGCAAATGTCCTTTGAATATCATCAAACCAGTACTGGAAAGAGGTTCTGGCTCAATGTCTTTGTTTTCTACCCCTAAACTAACCCAGTTTATTTATTCATTGAAGTGTTTGGTAATTAGCCCAGTATTCTAATTAGGTGGATTACTCAAACGGGTGAAAAAACATTCAGGGAGGCTTTTTTTTCTGGAGCTAAGTGTTCTTGGACAAAAAAATGCTGATGTATCTGCGTAACAGACCAGCTATATGTAACGACAGAATAGGAGTGTCCCACTGCTAAAGAGCCTTATACTCACAGATTTATTAACATAGACAGGTGTTATCCATCAATCGCTAAAAGAAAAACCGAGACAAACACTGAAGTAAAGTCAATTTAAATTTTTGGTTCATGCAGACTTAAATTATTATTACAGACTGCAAAGCTGGTGAGAGAAAATACTGTGGCAAGAGCTACTGGCTAAATTGAGTGTCCCAGGTCACCTCCAACATTTCCCCTTCCTTTAGGGAGGACTTCCAAGATGCCTCTTGAAGTCATGTACAGACCACCCAGTGTAGGTCCCATACATTTAAATTTGACGTTCGTCTCCTACAGATGTGCTGCCTCAATGTAGACCCTCACTTTTTTCCTTTTACCTTGGTTCCTCTTTTCCATTTCTAAGCTTCTCAATCAGCACGTCAGGAGCGGTTCACAGCCGAAGAGACCGACGTTCTCGTCAGGGCCATAAAAGACAGAGAAGTGATTTTGGTAAATGTGTAAGCTATATTATGCCTATTTTTTCACATCTTCATGGACACCACAATGATTGTGTGGAATATTTTTCCTTGTAATTATGTTTGGTTTGCAAAAATGGCAACTGCTGCGTCTGTGTTGATGAGAGAAGCAAAGGATATGCGCGTTGTGAACACGCTACATTATGGCCAAGCATGCGCCCTTAAAATAGCATCTGAATATCGCGCCACTGACTTTAGACTAGGTTTTTCCTGATCAGTGGCGGAATTGTTTTCTGCATCCGCAAAATAGCACCAGGGAACGTTTGCGCCGGAACACGCCTCCCCTTTTCGCTGAACCGCCCCGGGAGCGCAAGTTCATTCACTAATTTCCCGACATGCATCTGTGGAGGGAAAAGTCCGCTCTGCGTCGAGTGCAAAATAGGAATGATACATGCGTCAGTGTACAAAGTCAATTGCGCTGGGTGCAAGATAGGGCCCATTCTCTTAGGGCCCAGAACTCTGGTTTGCAATGTTTTCACTATATGCATATTTAATATTTGGCACAGCTGAATCATTTGGCATGCTTTTTTGCTGAGTTCTACTGACACAGTCTCTCTGTTGCCAAGACTTGTTGTTATGTTCATTCCTGTACTTTCTTAGATTAGAAGAAGCAAAACCTTTTAATGTACTTGTTAAGAAGTGAATAGTCAAGTATATTTATATAGCGCTTTTCACAATATAGATATAGACAGCTTCACAGTATCAATCAAAATAACATAACAGTTATTTAGAATAGAATACCAGTTATATGGTAAGGAAGACCTCACATTGTAACAACAGCAGCAAATTTTTATTTAGGTGTGTGTTCTGTTGTCTATTCAAATGTGAATTAGGGCTGTGCGACTCGTGGAAAATATCTAATTATGATTTTTTTCTGACAGATATTGCGATTTGATTTGCAATGTAATTTTGTTAAGTCAAGCTTCAGCTCAATATTCTCAGTAGTGTGGAGCACACACTCTAAATTAAAGGAGTACCACATGCCTTTAACTTTAGACTCCTCCACTACCTTGTAGTCTTGCATGTTTATTTAGTCACAGTTATCGTTTGATGATGTTGGTGTCGTCTCGTCTTCGTCTTGTCTTAGTCATGGAAAAAAAGGTTGTCAACGAACATTTTTCGTGACGTTAACGAAATTAATCATCTGAATTTAATTTGATAATCTGAAATGAACACTACTTTCTATCCAATAGATGGTTAGCTTCTTTGGGGTAACACAGAGGTGCGCTCACTCAGTTGGTTAGTAAGACTAATATGACTGTAAGACATATTTTTCACATCACAGACTTTTGCGATAAGCTAATCGCAACATTGCAAATCGGGATTCGATTAATCGTTCAGCCCTAATGTGAATAGTTATAAAATGGATTGCTCTGTCTCTAAAATTTCAATTGAATTGAATTCAATTGAATTTCAATTCAATTGACTTAAAACACATTGAAAAACCTCTGACGTGGCTATATCGAGTCACTTAAAAATCTAAAATGAATCACAGCACGTAAATAAACATTAGACTTAATATTATTGTGTAGCCATTCCCTTAAGTATATTAAATAATACGCTTAGTATATCGCATGGTTTGAACACTCCAGTGCACTCACACAGTCTAGAAATGGTTTAACTTTAAACAAATCCATAAAAACAGATATTTGAATCTTGATTTACAAAGATTGTATGCTACAGTAGCTATTGCCACTGTATTTTCTCTCACCAGCCTTGCAGTCTGTAATAAGAATTAAAGTCTGTGTGAACCGGAAGTTGCAACTGACTTTCTTTTTTTTACTACTTAAAGCTACAATATGTATTTTTTTTTCGCCGCTAGGGGTCTCTAACCTCTTACAATAACAAAGCCGTAGATTGATGACGCAGTGAAGAAGCGGAATCGTGGAATTTGTCACTCATTCAATACATTTTTAATATGCTTAAGCATGGAAATAACTGAAGGAAATATATATGCTAAACAAATTAAGCAAACTTATATGATTCATATTCTTTTGGTTTCTCTATCCAATATTTGTAATTATTACAAATGCAGTGAAAATACAGGTATCGGTATAGGCAAGTACCAAAAATGAAAGTATCAGTATCTTACTCATTCTGGAAAAAGTGCCATCAATGCATCTAATTATTATCATTTCACTGACTAACAAAAACAACTGTTTTGCAGATTGTGCCATGTTTCCGGTGTTCTCGCATTTACACGGCTTTGATCAGTTGATAACGTGCCACTCCGCTGTTTTGCACATACATAGAAGTAATAATGACAAGAAATGTTCTTATTTTTATGAGAAAATTTCTCATTATTATGAGAGTGTATAGTTATTATGAGGAAGTTTCTTATTATTATGACATACTAAGTAGTTATTATGAGAAAGTTTCTCAATATAATGAAATACTAAGTCATAATTATGGTAAATCTTCTCATTTCTCATACTCAAGTGTGGTGGAAATGGGCTTCCATAGATTTTAGGGATAGGTTTTGGGTAGTGTTAGGGAAAGGATTAGGACTACATTTTCAGACAGGAATGTTGTTCCAGGATCAACAAAATATTTTGAGCCAGGAACATGTCTTACTTGGCCAAATCCCAGTGACCGTTAAAATGCTGGCATTCATGTTTCGGTTTTATAGCGGCAAGTTCAAAATGTTGTGGTTACCACTATGCCAATCATTGTCATTTTTGGAGTAACTCCGAAGGATAATTTAGCTGATTCACTCCTGTATTTAAATGCAGTTGTCAGGCCCAAAAATTGCTTGTGTTTTTCAATTTTTTTTATTTTTTATTATTTCATTTTTTTATTTTTGTGTGTGTGTGTGCATGTGCCTGTGTGGGGTTGGATTGTGCACACATTTTTGATGGCTGACCCAACTGAATTCTGTATTAATGCACCAAGTTGCTTGGTGACTAAACAGTCTACAGTAAACTATATTATTTGGTATTTATTTTGATTATCACATAGATAAACCCATTTAACAAAAGCAAAACACCACTCATGGCTGTATTACATTAATTTTATTACAGTTAGGGGTGCCTGCAACTTGCAAGGGCTTTTAGAGACTTATTAAAATTCAGAATGTAGCAGTATACTCTAAATATTACATTATAATCCAGCAATATTTGCTTTTTCCTCTCTTTTTTCCTTCTGCAGTCTACTGCTGTGCACCTGTCTCGCTGCGCTCTGGACGCCGGTGAACTGACGTTCATCCCTTCTTCACCTTTTCTCTTTTACCTTTTGCCTTACTCCACCTGATGGTTTCTGTTCATTTGCGTCTATCTTCTTCCACACTATTCGTGTTGCTTGCCCGCTATGCTTAGATCCCTAAAGCTTACAGAAAGACAAGATGTGAGACTCAAGCACTTTTTTATTTGTCTGTAAATATATGCCTTTTTGTATTGCAACTGATTAGCTTGAGAAGTCAAATGAAGGAATGGAACCATACAGCATGGTCAGAGTTACCGTCCTGGAGCGCTGTTCTTTATTTACGTTTGTTTAACAGCTTAAATTGATATTTTTTAATGATTTGAGGGATTAAGAATGTGATGTAATGTTCACAAGTAAATGACATTTTTCAAACCTCATGCACACAGGTGATGTACAAGAAACGAGTCTTGTTTTACATTGTTGCATGCTGGTTTGCTCCAGAAGGAAAAAGTATGTTCTGTTTTGTTTAAACCAACATTAGTAGCTCCTTTTTACCACCATGTTTATTATTGTGTTTATGGGTAGGTTAACCACAGATTTATGAAGGGCAACAAGAAAACAATCAATAATAAGAATGTATTTGTTTTACACTAGCTCAGCTTAAAATTAGCATGACTACTAAGTGCTTTTTTGATTGATGGATTTGCCCCCAAATATAACTGACAAAACTTTTTCAGATTTTGTGCACTTTATGTTTGTCTTTAAGTGTCTGTGTGACATATTCTTATTAAATTATTTGAGATGTGTCTGCACTTCAAAGCTTTTATAATTTAGATTACAATTAGCATCTCTTGTGATGTTAGCTGTGAGGTGATTGCACTTAAAGGTTGTCATCACATTTCATACAGGATTAGTCAGGAGTTTAATGGCATTTCATGACATATGTCATTCATTATCTGTAAGAATTTTTTAGCTCAACATATACAACATGGTTCACTGAAGTAATACCAGTACAGTAAATATATCTTCCGGAGACTTATCTAGACATATTATGAGAATTGACATACAGATCAATGACATTGCACTTTCAATGTACTCACAGTATACAGTAGTTACCCACAAAAGGATTGCGTACTGTAAGGTAACTACACGTCAGTCATCAGTCATTTTTTTATATTCTGAATAGAATATCATCACATACACCTGCTCTGGTTTATTTGTGTTCACATACATGCACTAGACAGCGTCCGTTAAGGCTCTTAGAGCAAAGTTGTGGATTTTTGGAAGAATATTGATTATGACATGTTTGCAAAATATTTTGTTATACAGAATACAATTTAACTATTAATTTCACACTGCATTATGCGATCTGAAGAGCTAAAACGGCGTACACAGTGTGCTGTCTGTCTGTTCTTTTCCGGATTTTGTGTCAGTTATGACCTCAGCTGCGCTCATTCGGCCTACACAGCTGTCAATCACTTTATGTGACCATAAATCCTGCCTCTCTGGATGTCACTGCCCTGTACACTTCCTCCTTTGCAGCTCTGTGAAGAACAAACCCAAAGAAACATTTCTTTTTTACATTTCTATTCAATTTTTTATTTATTTATTTGAAGCAAAGTCTTTTACCTTTATTTTCTTGTCAGAGTGCACAGAATGCTTTGTTTACATGTTAAAATGACAGGACAAAAAAAAAAATTATCCTGGGGAACAATGCCCCCAGACCCCCAACAACAATTTACTTCGTAAACATGTCACTTTTTCACCTCATGAGAGTTTGCAGGTCTGAGTATACACTTTTATAATTTTTCTGAATTAATATTCATTTAGATATTTTGCGTAAATTAACAGGGTATATACAATTGTCCTTCATAATGAAGAAAAAGCTTTATTAAAAGAATAGAATTCTTGAAAACTAAATAGTTTGACATACTATTTTATTATTATTTCTTAGGGAAAAAAGCAGTAAAGAGGTTTTGTTAAAATATTAGTAACATCTGAAAACCTTTGTGACTTCACACAACTTTGAATTTGCAACCAACATGCAGAATAAAGCATAAAACAGGAAATTATATAGTTTGCATTTTAGCATTTCTGGTTCCATCGTCACAAAGCCAGTGTTTTTTTTTTTTTTATGGGAATATGGTTAAAAGCCTGAAATAAGGTCTGTGGTGATCACAAGCTCAAGATATTTTCATGTTTTATTGTACGACATAAAACGTCTCTGGTTACAAATGTAACCTAGGTTCACTGAGAAGGGGAATGAGACACTGCATCTGACAAGACGCTATGGAGAAACCCTCAGCGTGACTGTGGTCTGAAGCACGTGTCTAAATGCAACAATTGTATTGGCCGACGACAGCCTATGACGTCACTACCAGTGCGACCGTGAGTATAAAAGGTAGCCTGAGGAACATGTCAATGTCATGTCATGGCACTACTTCCTCTGAAGGAACCGTGGCAGGCACAGCGAAAGCATGGCAGTGAGACGCTTATCGATCGACAGAAACATACATTAGCCTAACTCTGTCTGTCTGTTTTATTTATTTTCAACAAACCATGTTATAGATGCGTATGTGTCATCAGATATGAGATGAACCGCGGTGCAAGTTTGTGCTGAACCGTGGGTGGAGAATGGTATGGTTTAATTTTTTTACAGAGAACCGGTAGTATTTACCCCTAATATGAACCTGATGCTCATTCTGAATATTTTAGATTTGTAAGGATTTTCTTAAACACTGTAGTCAGTGTGAGTCCTCACTGCAGGACATTGCATAACTAGAATTTATTATAAGCCATTGCTTTTTGCTGTTCATTTCTTAGGAACTAAGAAATTTAATGAAATGCTTCTTATGGCTCCTGTTGCAAGTATGCATCTAATGCCAGATTGCACTGGAAATAAACCAAAGATTGAATACAGAGGAACACCACTATGATTTGTCACCTGGGAAGATCTTGTGTGGTTTGCCATAACGTAAGGTGTGTGTTGTTGTTGTTTTTTATTTGTGCAAGAGTGTTGGCCTGTTGGTAAGATCTTTGCAGATCTTAATCAAGATTTCAACAATATCAGACTTAGTAGTGTGGCTCTGATTTCAAGAAAATGTCTAATTTTGTGGATGTGACTGTTTACTCATGACATAAGATGCCACGTGCCACTAATCGATTACGTGTGCACGTAAACTCTCTCTGTGGTTGCAGCTGGCGTATATATGAGCTCTGCTGGGAAAGGGTTGGGAAAGAGCTTGTGAGTCACAATGAATCCAGGAACAGGCCTCTCTTCAACTTAACTACCAAACCTGAACACATACACACACTTTCACAACACACCAAGTTCATCCTGAGGTTCCTCAGTTAAAACCTCCCTCATCTCTTCTCTCTGTTTTTAATATCCTGAAAAAGGCATCTGCATTTATTGTAATAACAGGTGATTATGTGAGAGACTTTAGGGTTTAGAAAATGAGAGAGCACTATGTCAATGCGCTAAAGTCATAAAGGAACAGCAGAAAGAGAGAGAGAGAGTTTGAAGAATTGGACAGTGTTGGAACTAGGGGTGCACGATTTTGACAAAAAGGTGATATTGCGAAATCGATATTAATTTCGATATTTTTAAACGTATGTAAAACTACAAAAGTTATGGCAAAACGCATCAAAAAAGATGAATAAATAAAACAATTTCTTACAACATAAGGTTTATTTCAACTGACAGTCATATTGGACTGGTACAACATGAATAAATAAATAACCATGTCTACCGAACAGGACATGTTTTACTGGTTCTATGTACACTACAGTGTAAAAAACAATAAATAAAGAGCAAGTCTACGGAACACACCTAGCCACTTTATGCGTTTTCTGTGATCGGATAGTTATCTGATGTGAAAAGGCCAGGTGTAAATGCCCTCCGAAACGCGTTCGAGACGATTTGAATCCGATCGCTGAAACCACTTCAGGAGGAGGTCTGGGCCGCATTCCAGATGAAACTGGACAAGCGTAAATGCATCTCGATGTTGAAACCACATATGTAAAATTTACTCCTCCCAGAAACGCTAAAAATGAGAATGTGGTACAGGCTACATGTCATGTCATGTTATCGCCAGATATGACGACGCGCGCAACTGCAACACGCATCGCCGCAGATGAGCTGCTGAGCATCTCTTCATCAAGCCAACGCGCAAACTATCGCAAATCAAAGTGAAAGTAAGTCGCAGACGCGCGGCTTTACACACAATTATCTTCATTAAAAGTAAATAAACGAAATGATCTTAACAGGGCTGTTGCCGTTCTGTCTTATTGCGTTATTTGATTTTGACATTTTAGCTGATGATCGTAAAATGCAGCTCATTTACTTTCAGTGACGTGCACTCCCTTAAATCTGCATAGGCTATAGCGTGGGAATTGAAGATCGGATTTATATCCATTTGCAAAAACACATTTATGTGACCAGGTGTAAAAGGAATATCGTTTTGATAAATCAGATAGCTATCCGATCAGTGAAAACTCATAAAGTTGTCAGGTGGCCTGATTGTGCTCTGGTGTGTGCATCGAGCCGGCAAGTAGAGTTGTTCCGATTCCGATACTAGTATCGGAAATGCCACCGATACCAATAAAAATGCTGGCATCGGTATCGGCGAGTACTTCTACCCATGCACCGATCCGATACCATTTTCTTAAACAATATCTAATTATGCACGCTAGCTTTGCATAACGCTGCAAATCGGAGATCAATTCCTCTTCGCTGCTCTAAACAGTGGTTGCTTGTGGCGACACAGGAAGTTGTGCTGTTGCCACAAGCAACCACTGTTTAGAGCAGCGAAGAAGAAAACGCGTGCGCGCTAGCAGTATGTCCGCTGTTTAACAGTATTTCAGACTGGACCAACCAGACAGTAAAACGGCGACATGTCTCGTATGCCATACTGCAATTTCGAGGGGTGGAACAAGATTAGCAATTCAACACGAGTAACTTAAAGCATTTGAAGACGCGTTACCCCGCAGAACACGATTACACAAAGGCAAGGGCAGAGAAGAATGAGCCGCACCAGAATCAACAATCTCTAAAAGCTTCATTCAAACAAAGAGAAATGTCTTCAAAAGACAGCCAACGAGTGATAAAAACAACCGACAACATGTATTCAGTTTATTTTTCTGGATGACCAGCCGCGGTCAAAACTGATATGCCGTTTATTTAACAAAATTGTTTATGGACTTTAAATTATAAAGAGATTATTTTCTTATATTATTCATATATCATTTTTTAGATTCCTAGATTTATTTGTTGCACTTTTTTATGCAGTTATATTGTAAAACTAAAATACCTTTTTTCAGTTTACAGTATTAGATGTGTGGTTGCATTTTAAGTTCTTTTTCACTTAAGAAAGATAAATAATATATTGCTGTGAAATGTATGTCAGATAATAAAAATACTCTAGTTCACTGTATGTTTTTGTTCATGTTTAATTAAGGGATAAGTCTGAAAAACACCATAAAATAATTATATCAATTCATACAGTGCTAGTATGAATTGCAGCTGTATAGATACTGTACACATCCAAGTATCGGATCAGTACTCGGTATCGGCCGATACCCTGAGTCCAGATATTGGAATCCGTATCGGGAAGAGAAAAAGGGTATCGGAACATCTCTACCGGCAAGTGTGTTTGTGTGGGGACTGTGGGGTAGTAGAGCAAGGGAGAAGTGAGAGAGTGACGACGTTTAGCTTTGGAGCGAGTAGCGACTACAGTCATATTGAGAAAAACAAAGTGTCTCCCCTTTTCTTTCTGACCATTTTGTGAAATCTGTAGCATGAAAAGTTAACCCTCTTCTTGATTTCATGTTGTTTATGGAGAAGGAGAATCAGGAAATGAGTCGGGGGAAATGCAACGGTGCATGTCGGACAGGACGCTTCATAAACAAAATATTGCATAAATATCGCAAGACTTTCGATTTGATATCGAGCAATGTGATATCGCGATAACGGTATAGATTCGATATATCGTGCACCCCTAGTTGGAACACACGTATTTGCACAAGCGGTTTCTCGAGAACAAGTGAGTTATGTTTGGTTTGTTATGTTTGGCCTTAATCCATGACCCACATTCAATTTGATTTTATTCACAGTCAAATTTTTTATATACAAGAAACAGAGAAAATACAGATCACATCTGTTTAGGCCTAAAAAGAGCAACCAAATTATTTTGGTTTTGTGTTTGTCTTTGCAAAACTTTAAGGTGCTAAGGTGTTCTAAGTGGTTTTTCCATAGATATGGCTCATTCAAAGTCTCATTTTTAGTCCGTTTTATAGTCTAAGTGATGAAAAAAAACAGTGCACTGCTTTATCTGTTCCCATGAAACTTTAATAAACCGCAGCTTTTTGACCAAACAAGGTCTTTTACATTCTCAAAGCAAATCCTTACACCTGATAAAAGACATATGCCATTAGCAAACTAACCAATTATTCAATAAGCAAAAAGAAGACATCAAACAATCATTGTAATGAAAGACATCCAAAAATAAACAAATGCAATTCAAACAACAACCCAACATTTTATTGTCTACCAGTCCATTCACATTACTAATAGCACATATCTTAACAAGCTTCAACAAATGATCCAGGACAAGCATTGTTGCGACCACCACGTTGCCCAACTGACAAGAGCTGCCATTTCTGTTGCATATGAAAAACATCAAACTCCAAACACGTTTTTGTAGTTAACACAGAGATGTTAAGGGTGTCATTTTCAAAAACTTGCACTTTGAAACCAGTTTTCAAAAGTTTGCGTTTTCAGACCACCAAAACATTGTCGTGTAAATAAACGTCCAAAACGCAGAAAGAGTTGAAAACCCTGAGCTATGTGGCACAGACAATATTAAACAGCACAGCACGAGCTCTGAACAGGTTTACTCGCAAGCCAATCTCGATCATGCTACACCGTTACTACACAGCGCTGGGAGATCCAGTGAGAAAGTGTTTGAATGTGGCACAGTATTAATTACATCGCTGCAAGATCTAGTGAGAAGCATTTAAATTTGGTGCAGATTTCTTTGTTGTAAACCATAGATATCAGATCAACACCACGGATGACGAAACCAGGAGAAACATTGTGCAATAAACCAACAAGTTATAAAAGGCTTTTCAGTCTACAAATAACCAACATTTACCATGGATTTAATGTATTAATGTTAACTGTAACCATGGGATTGTGGCTGAAATATTTGAATGTTTTTACATTATTTATGACAGGGTTCGTACAACCTTTTGAGAGTGAAATTCAAGCACTTTTTTCAGAGACTTCTAAATGCTTCACAACGTTTCCAGCACTTCAAAGCTCTAAATACTAACATAACAATCTCTTTAACAGAGAGTACATGCACGTTTTGCACCAATTCTGTTCTTTTGGTTTTGGATTTGGATGAAGCATGTTACAAAATTAAGCCAATCGGAAGTACTGATCCATTATGGCAGGGTTCCCTCAATCCAGCCCCGGAGGCCCTCTGCCCTGCAGAGTTTAGCTCAAACCCTGATCAAATTTCTAGTGGCTTTGTCTGAAAGCTTAGGCAGCTAACTTGTTGCCTCGTTGCCCTATCAGGCAATTACTTTGCAGGAAGCGTTTGTGCACAAAGATACCTTTCAAAACGTATTTCGAACAGGCTTTGGAGGCAGGCTTTGGCTGATTCAAGAAAACAAAGTGAACTTTGGTGACAACTAAGCAAATATTTAATTACTACAATATTAATTCTCTCTAGAAATGACTGTCTAGAAGTTGAAGTTGTTTAAAGTTGGTCAAAAAACATTCATTTACACATACTAACTACCAACCGCAAATTTCAGACATCATGATCAGATCAAGGTATCTCAGTAGACAGGATGTGTCTCGATCATTGGTTTCAGACATTGCTTGTTGCCTTCATGCCTCCATATGCTAACTGTGGAGGCAGCATTTTTCAGCTTTTGGGCACAGCCAATAACTCTGAAGGTCTTGATTAGCTTGTTTAACTCTGCCGGGCAGTGGCCATTCCGGACCCTATTTGAGGATTTCTGCATTATGGCATTAATAACAGTGACATTTTATCTCCCTTTCAGCCTGGCAGCATTCAGCTCATGAGTCTTTGTCAGAGAGGGTGGCAGAGCAGGAAGTGGAAACAGTGTCCGTGGCGAGCAGTGAGAGTTTTGCAGACCAGGGCTATGCGGCATCAGAGGGCATGGCCGAGGAGTCTGGGCTAGTCTCTCCCTCTGAAAGGGTACAATCTATGTCACCTGTGGACATCATGTCTCTAAACAGTGGCTCAGCTCTGCCTGCAAAGTCCAAAGACTCTTCCAGTGACAGCGATGAGGGCTGTGCGACCTGGGGTTCCAGAAAAAGGTACGCACATGTACACGTTTACTCTAGCTATAGACCGCCACAACAAACAAAAGCCTCTGGCACAGGCCTGTTCACACCAACACGAATGTTAGGTAAAAAAAAAAAAAAAATTGGTCTGATTTTGCAATGTCAATCTTTGACAGTAGGTGACGCTTATAGAAAAGCAAAAATGCCTAAATGGTTGGCCAGTATCTTCATTGTTCGATTGACAAGATATTAGAACACCCCTCCATAAATAAATTTGGTCTGAACAGACACATTAACAGTGGTTTTAAAATTCATATGTTTAGCGCACCAAACATCACACCAGGTCTTTCTATGTGTATTTCTGACAATCTCTGTAAGTCGTTCCCCTTAAAAATCCATCTAAATACAGTTTTTTGCTACTCCAAGATGGTCTACCACTGCAGACAATATGGGTGGGAGAAAATATAGATTCTACAATGCATCGTGATTCTCTTCAATGATTCTGAGTTTCAACAAATTTTCAGAATCGATTCTGAGTTTCCCTTTTAACCACATATGCATGATGGCACTTTTCATGTTGGCCAAATTCTGCTTGCTTCCAATTTCACACATACACAAACCCTCAAATCTTACATATACTAATCTTCTATAACGTTCGAAAAGATTGAAGTGAATTACAAAATGACAAGTTTTATTGCACAGGAGGGTTAACAACTTTGCTTGATGTTACGCTTACAATTTGGTATTTCAGCATTTTCACCTAAAAATTCTCTACAAAGGCATTGTTTATGCCATTTAAAATATAGCCGGTCTATATATTTAATACAAGAAACTCACTTCCTGACAGACAGCTGCTTTCATATACTCACGTATGCTTTGTGAAGATCGCTTGCGGCATGTGGCTAAATGCACTTGCATCTCAACATGCTTGTATGAAGCAAGATTAATGTAAACAGTCAGTTATGACTTAAACTGACTGGGCTGATATAAATTGTTTTGGAATCGTATAGTGACTCCAAGAATCGGAATTCGATCGGATCGTGAGGTGCCTAAAGATTCACACCCCTAGTAGATATCTCCCTACTCTACCTCCTGGTACTATAGTTTGGCTGGTCAACCATCTAAACCAGCTTGGACTAGCCAACAAGTAGTTTGAAAAATTGTTCCATGTTCCAAAAAACAGCTACCACCTTAGAATCAACATGAAATGGCAATTTTGACCCATTTTGCTAATTGAAATTTGCTTCCCTTATTCCAAGTGAAATAGGATATTCGATGAGAAAAGTTAGTGCTCCAAACCAGATTCAAACAATTCGGTCTAGAATGCAAGTGTTTATTAGTAGCATGAAACAATTAGTTTATTTATTGATAACTGTTTCAGATATTTTACATTTAAACAACAAACAGTCATATTCACCACACCTGATCACACATTGTTTTCCATAAGATCAATATGTTCATTGGACTTTTATTTATCCGCTGGACAGGAATCAAAAGCTCTCCCAGGCAGAGAGGAGACAGAGCAAAAGATTTATCTCTCTCATTCTCTCTGTTTACCATCATCAATTCATTTCCACAGTTCAGCCAGTCTCACGCTTATCCTTTTCCAGCCAGCCAGTGTTCCTCCAGGGCTGACTGAGGAGTCTGGCTTTTTAAAACTTTGCTTTATGGAGCTGAAAGTGCTGACTACTCCAGATGTATGTGTACGGATTTTCCGCCAAAGCCTGCAGCCTCGCCTCAAGCTCCTCGCTCCGGCTCTGTCTTCACTATAGGACTCCATACTGTCTTCTCGCGCTCTTTTCTTTTTCCAGGAAAGGGCTATTAGTTTTTACACTCGGCCATCTGTAAAAGCAGCCATTTCCAAGGGTGTTAAAACACAATTTTTTTAGGCTTGTGTTCATGTGAATAAGCGCAGGATAAAGAGTTACATCTCCCATCTTATCTTATACTGTAATGTCACGTATGTGTTATGTGTTAGTTTCATCCAGTTGATATTGAACACTGACTCAAACCTTGCATATGAGACTTGCATGCTACACCAAAGGTACAAAATAAACGTAATAACTAGAAAAATATGCAATTTATTATTATTATTATTATACAGAAATGCAGTATTACCTTAAAGAGTATTGAGATACTAGGGACAGCTTTACTAAATTTGTTCACTTCTTTTATTTGCTTGTTACAAATACACAACCAGCTGAGATGATTTATTGATTTCTCAGTACAGGACAGCAGTCAATCAAGAGACAAAATGGATATGAAGAAGATCCAGAGATTACCGCACAGATACATCTCACCCTGGCCAATCTAGATGCAAATCTGGCAGGTAAATTACTCATGGATAAACTGTGCTTCCTCGTTCATACTGTAAAGGTTCATGAAAACAAACCCTGTTAGTTTTCACCATAGTTTTGAAAATACTACAACATTGAGTGTGGTAAGCTGCGGAGTGGAGGGCGAATACAGGCCACACAACAGTGTCTTTTTTCACTCTCATAGAGTTGATTCCCACAAATGCATGCTGCGATTCACCATTACATGCAACAAAATGAACCAATATACAGCCATAATTGCACAAATGAATGCACAGCTGTTGACATTTGTACTCTGTATTGAAGTCTCATTAATAATTATGAGATACTGGTAAGTCATCCTGTGATGTTGACACAAAGAATTTTGCAAAAAAAAAGCTTAAAATGAACAAATTTACTTAATCTACTTTAGTGTTTCATGATCCTTTAAAAAATCTTCCTATTTTCTTCTCTTAGTTATCCATTCTGTGAATTACTAGGAATAAATTTAGATAAACATGTTTCATGGCAGTTATGGCCATACCAATAACACTGTTAACCCTATTAATTACTAATTTATTTACTAACTGTGTTTTTTTCTGCATATTAGACATTAATCACTCAGGAGGAGCATCTGTGTTTGTGGATGATAAAATACCTGTGTCCATTGTTGACATGGACATTCCAGTTACAACCATTGATGATGTTCTTGATGATGACCAGTTCAGCATGAGCGAGTATGAGGCAGAATTGTTGAGCAGCACGCAAAACATCACCAGCCAATCTTGTACACCATGTGAAACTATCCATAACAAAAACAACAATGCCTGCCTGACAGAGAAACACAGAAATCCATTTCCAGACATAGAGAAGCAGCCAGATGTGACTACACTCGCAGTTATTGAGAAAACCACAAGTCCATCTCTATCCAATGAGAAGATATCACAAGATGCTAAGCGCATAGACAATATGGAACAGAAGGTAGCCTTTAGCTCAGAGACTAAGAGTAAAGCTGAAACTGAAGAACTAAAGAGTCAGAAAAACATTATATCACAAAAGCCTCAAAGTTTTGTGCGTCCTACTGTTCAAACCGTTCAAAAGGTTCCTGATGAGAGGCTAAAATCTGCACCTATGGTCCAAAAGTTCAGAACAGAGACTGGTTTTGAGGACAGGGCACCTATCACCAGAGTCCTAACAACTCAGGGTAAGATCACCCAAAGTTCGGTCTCTCGATTTGGAATGAAAACCTTCACAGTCATCCCTCCAAAACCGACTGTGTCCCAGACCAAACCTACAGGCTCTCTAGTCCTAGGTGCCATTAAGATTGATGAACAGGGCAACATGGTTTCAGGGAAACCGATTTCCACTGGCCCACCAAAAAACGGCAATCTCGACGTGGATACTTGTGCTGAAAAATCCCCATTGGACAAAGCCAAAGCATTTTGGAGCAGTGCAGAGAAGCAAGACCAATCAACTGCGACCAACCAAGGACCCATAGTAAACAATAGAGATACTGATGTTTTCAAACCCTTGATTGTGTCTGGAGTCTCTAAACTTTCACTGAAAACACCTCCTGAGGAAACATACAAAGAGGTCTTTTTATTGGAAAGGAAGTCCATATCTGTAGTGGGAAGTAAGCCTTCATTCCCAGAACCTCTAGAGAATCTCTCTTTCACAGCTGAAAGGCGTGATCTTTCTTTTCTTATACCCTCAAGAAGAACCTCCAGCCAATACGTAGCTTCTGCCATTGCTAAAAACAATAGCATTCCCAATACTAAAGTAGTTACCTTGCAGGCGCCATCAGAGTCTGTTGTTGGTGTCAAAAAACCTGTCAATATGTTTAATAATGAGGTTAGACCTACAAACATACACAAACCTACTACCACTTTCAAACCCACTGAAAATCCTGCGTCTTCTTTAGGACATCCTAAATGCCTGCAAAGTTCCCCTAGTCGTGTTGCAGAAAAGCCAGCAAGTTATCAGAGGATATGCAGTATTGAAAAAAGCACTCTGCATGGGGAAGACTCTCTCAAATCTCTGGACTCACATCCCTTAAATAACAAAATCCTGCCCTCAACACATGTGTCTGCTCACATTAAACACATGGAATCTTCCTCTGAAGAAGCCACATCAATCAATAAGTTCCCAGACACATCCTCTGCTCGAAAGATGCCAACAGACACCACACATCCACAACTTACAAAGAAGCCAGAGTTATACAAATCTGAGATTCCATCTGAACCAGACATGGGTAACATATTTGGACCAGTTAAGAAGTTTAAGCCTGTTATTTTTAAGTCTGTCCAAAAGGAAACTTCTATCCATAGCTCTCTAATGGAGTCCATTCAGTCTGGAGAGGGCATTGAACGCCTCAAAAAGGTAAACTAGTCACAGCATGAAAGTATGTTTATCAGCTTTCTAGAACATCCTATTAAGCTATGATTCTTAAAGATAATTGAATTATAGTATAATATAAAATCATTGTATTACTTTTCACATTGTCCAGGTATCTGACATGTCTACCAGCTGCACAGTTAAGAAGCCATCTTACAATGATGTAGAGAATGAGCGTTCTGCACTTTTTTCAGCAATAAGAGCTTCAAGCAACTCTGCCAGACTGAGGAAGGTAAGATTTAAGGCACAGTCACATAAGCAAAATTTAATGGGCAGAAAGGTCCATTGTCAATAGTGTAGCAATGCTCTAAATACAGCTCAAACAAAAGTCACTTTCAAACTAAAAAGCTTTCTTTTGGTCAACATGGCAAATTTGGTAACCATCTTTATCCCAATGTGAAGTTTCTGTGAGAATCGTTCAGCATCACACAAAATTCCTGACCGTGCTGATTCCAATTGGAATGACTGGGTTTCACCCTCTAAATTTTTCTATACAATAAATATGACCATACCTTTTAAAGTAAGGACACATCAGCAAAATTTCAATTTAAAACTAAGCAGCTTTCTGTTGGTCTCATATTAAGATTAAAAAAATTCAACCGTAAAATTTTGACATGCAACTTTAAATGTAACCACACCTTTACAAAACCTTTTTTCAACATTTCAAACCTTTTTTGAAAATTTTTCAAACAACAAAATTGATTTACATGCAGCCTGGTTGTGATAGTCAGTTAACTATAAATACCACGTCATTGTTGTGCTTCTAGATCAAATCAGGAGCAGCTGAGGAGTTGGAGAAGCTCAGGAAGGTTGAGGAGGACATAAATGTCCAGAGAGATGTTATCTCGCCTCCTCCCACTTCTCCTCTTCCTTTTGTGCCACCCCCACCTCCAGCTTTCAGTCCTCCACCACCCCCCCCTTCAGCTCCAGCCAAGCCCCCTCTAGTGCTGCCTGCTGGAGGAAACCCAGAGGCGGCCCGAGAGGCTCTTCTGGATGCCATTCGCTCAGGCTCTGGGGCTCAGCGACTTAGGAAGGTAAGAGGCTCATTATTGGCCTTACTTATGAGATTTGAGTTAGATTTACTATATTTGGTATTTTACTATTTTCCATAAAATTATAGAAACACAAGAGGCATCAGCATACGAAAATCATGATAATTATGATAAAAAAAAATACATTTTAGCTAACTATTCAAAAACCATGTATATCTTTGGAATATCTTTGCTATACATTTGCTAATTTGATTAAAAGTGCCAGTAAAGACATTTATGTTATAAAAGATTTCTATTTCAAATACATGCTGTACTTGTGCACTTTCTATTCATCAAAGCATCCTGAAAAATTGGTTTCCATAAAAATATTAAGCAGCACACCTGTTTTCAATATTGATAATAATTAGAAATGTTTCCTGTGCAACAAATCATTATATTGGAATGATGACTGGCGAAACGGCTGCTAGTTTTTAAAAAAAATGTATTGCTATAATATTTTATATTAGTGTTTTTACTGTATTTTTGATCAAATAAATGCAGCCTTGGTGCGCATAAAGAGAAGTGTGTTTTAAGAAATACTAGAATATAAAAATTATACTGTTTTAAAAAAAATGACATCACTTTTTTATTTGCAAATGTGGTCCTACATTTTACAGTTTGCACACATCTCTTTTTAAGCAAATGTGAGTGAAAAGCTTACACTGTCAAGCCCTGTCAGTAAATTACCTTTAAACGCTGTGTGCAACAGGATGAGAGGATGCGCTTTAATTTCACTCTCTGTCTAATTTTGACATCATAATTTGGTACTTCTGAGTGACAGGCGCAAGAGGATTATCACACAAAACATGTTTTTGCCCTTAACTACAGTACTGCAGTTACTATAGTATACAAAAGCTACAGAGCAGTGCTGATGAATGGAAAAGAAGGCAAGACTCGGCTCAATGTTCAGATTTCCATCAAGTGCATGTTTACATAGAAATACAATTAAAAGCAGCGGAACTTACCATAAACAGTTCTGGCAGAGCATTATGATTGGCCCAAAGCAAACTTCTTACCTTACCTCGTACTGTACATGCTCATACCGGTAATCCTATTCTTTGTTCACACATAGCATCATACCGGTAATTTCATTGTTACAGTATCACCTCATACTGGAAAAAGGCCTAAACTAATTTTCCTTGTCCTGTTAACACGTGATCTCTAAACGGTAATTTGTGTAAAAGGGGCCAATGGCAACATATTTGGCAACACAAAGTATTTGTTTCTTAAATGACACAAATATGACAAATTAAGACTTTAAATTTTACAGGTCCCTGTCACACAGACAAGACGACAAGTGAATGGGAGACTTGGCACCATTCAGGCAACATCACTTTCTTACGGACACTGAACCTTCACTGGATCACCGCTTGGGTTTCAAGAACCGCCAAATCTGGTGTTTTTGCATTATCTGCAATGACATTAGCATAAATGTTAACACAATCACCACAGCCTTCTTTATTCATAGTGATTTGCTGCTTCACATCCGTGCCAATACTAATTTGCTTAGTTTCAGGCAGATTATGTCCTGCTACTGACATGTAATGTTGACGTTTGAAGCTCTTTGTTTATGCTGCTTGGAATTTGATAGTTTTTTTTTTCATATGTTTTCTGCCTAAATTCTATATTTCTATCAGTATTATACCTGAATACATTATACAGGTATTTGCTGTTGCAACAGTATAAGGTGGTGGTCTGCAGTTTAATCCACCTGCCAATCAGAACAGTCTTTGGCAATATGCTTATGGATTTTTCTTTTTTTTAAAGGAACACCATTTGGTAAAATGGAAAACACTAAGATATTTTTATTTAATTGTTATTATAAAGGTGTTTCTTTAAATGTCTTATTGTTATTTTTTTTTTTAAATATTGACATAATGATAATTCTGGAAAGACCATTCTACTATCTATTTCTATTAGAAAAGTGGACTATTGACAATGGACTATTCTTGACATTCTTTTTTAAAGCATTGTTGATACACATGCCGTATATTTGACCAATACTAATGCACTTTTTGTAAAACTGATTATTTTGAAAACACACGTAGATTATTTTTAAAGCATTATAGATACTGTATGATTGGACATAATCTAATCAATACCTTTTCAACAAACTGCTGAACAACTGTGATGTAGAGCTGTCATGGTACTTCAGCTTTCATTTATTTCATTGGGTAAATCATACACTACTTTATTTAGAGTAAATTGTTTAATATATTTACACAAGTTTTTATGTTCTTATTTATCATTATTTGAGAGACCTGTACGGTTGTAAACAAAGGAAAAAACACATGATACTAATATAGTACATTTCAAATCTGACACTAAAACATTAGTGTAATGAAAGAGATTTTTAAATAATGCTTTTGTAATGTACTTTTTATTTTTATTGCAGCACAAACTGATTCAGACCTGTACATCAATAAACTGTTGATTCATTCATTCTTTCCTTGTACATTGCTTGAGGATTGACGAATTGTATGCATACACTAAAAGAGATGCTAGCAAGACTTTTTACAATTTCATAAATGGATTAATAATGTCTGGAATCTGTGAACTTCATGTTATTGTTTGGTCTAGATGCCATAGCTATTGCTTTTATTTTTGCAATGTTTGTTTCATAGTCCTGAACTTTTAAGCTTAATAAAATAAAACAAAGCACCAAGCTGCAAACTCAAGTACAGAGGACTCGAAACAACAAGTTCAATAAGACATAAAGTGTAAAAATTCTGAAATATTCCTAAATAAATGTATATTCATTCCAGTTTAAGATTGGACTGATCACACTGTGACCAGTGTTCTTGCTGCTTTAGTTTAGTTTTTTAGTTTAACTCTCCAACATTCTTTAGTGCTCCAAAGGCCTGTAAGTGAACACTTAGGCTAAAATCAAACAAATTGACGTCATTTCAGACCTGATAGCCAGATGTTTTATAGAAGGTTGAGTTTAATCAGTTTAGGTCTGCTTAGGCTGAGGTCTGCCACCTGATTTGAGCCCAAGGGAACCCGAAACTGGTTTAGCAAGGTTTTGATAGTTTTTTTGTATGGTGTCTCAAAATTAGAAAGCACATGCTTGAAGAGGTCACACTCTCCTGTTAAGGCTTTAACTTAATGCCCACACAGACCTCTATCAAAAGCCATTCCCAAACCAATGATTACCAAAAGGTTTTACCAAAAGTAGAGATGCATTTACTGGCAATGATGGCAATGGTTAGATCAGTCTTCAGATGGATGACAACATCAAAACTCATGACTCACAATAAAAATCCTAGCAAGTATCTTTCTTGTAACTAGAATTAATTATGAACTATAACAAGCTATTAGTGGACAGCCACCTCGTGACAGAATCCAGTATTATCAATTGCAGTTTAGCTCAATCCGTATCATAGAAGAGTTATGTGTTATCCAGACATTTTAGTCAAGTCACCTTCATTTATATAGCGCTTTTAACAATATAGATTGTTTCAAAGCAGCTTTACAGTGATAATAGGAAATTAAAGTAACAGAGATTGTTTGGCTTTACAGCAGCTCTAGAATAAGTTATTGTCCAGCTAAAGTTAGTTTTTGATTGATTCATTTCCATTGCAAAGATCTTTTGTTATTAACTTAGGAGCCGCTAACACGACACAGTTTTAACTGAAAACAGAAAACTTTTAATGTGTTCTGGACGTTCTTTTGCACGACAACGGTGTTTGGTGGCTCAAGAATGCAAATTTTGAAATAGTTCCAAGGTGCAAGTTTTGAAAAATTATATGTCTGACAAATTGTAATTTTAGGCCCACTAATTTGTTACTGGGTGATAATCTGTTTGATGGGTGCAGAAATATTCCTTATATCCAAGAGATCCCTGTTGAAATGCATTATGCCTCCTTCGGCTTCATAAACCATCCTATCTCTCCTATATTAATGTGTTATTACGTATTTTGGCAGAGCCCATGTGCTCTGAGGGTTGTGGGATGTCTATCTCTGGGCAGGCTCCTCCTCGTCTGGATGGGGTAATCCCCTCTACTGGCGGATGGCAGTAAATTCTTCCCCTCCCACAATCCCTCTGTTGGTCAGAATTCCGGCTCGTTTGTGGCCGTTATGATATGTTACGAAATGTTACGAAACTGCAAAATGACTGTTTGCTTCCAAACCAGGACAGCCAGTAGTAAAGGAAAACAAATCTTGAGAAATCAGATCAAAGGTCACAGTGGTTATATATACATGCATAAGATAGATATGCATCATTAAAATAATTTATGGAAGCGGATCAGGTATTCTAATCTGGCCTTCTGTGTACAAACCGTGTACAGATTTGACCCATGGAAATCACATAGGACTGAGTTTATTTGACATTTTGAGAGAAGCAAATAGTTGTAAGTATATTTGGTAAAGTAACTAAACATGTTTGATTTACTGAATAGAGTACAGATTGATTTTTATACAATCTTATACAAATGAGATTTCACCCAAAGTGTGATCTATGTGTCTGGGCTCACTGGGAGGTAAAAAAGATGCCTTTAAAAAAATCTTGGGAATAAACAACGTGGAAGGAAAATAAGTTTTGAAGGGAGGAATAAAGGTTTCAAGGTTGTTGTTTTTTTCACAGTGATGCCATTTTGGGTTCCCTAAATAATCTGTCATTGAATATTTCTTAAAGGTGCACTATAGCAGTTAAGAAAAACAAAACTGCATGCATTTTGTGGAAGAACATTGTTTTGGTTGTGCTTCGGCTTGTGACTGCATGTGCTGGTTAATATGACCCTTCATAATAGATAATGATTTACAATGAACTCTGTTAGAGAGGCAATTTATTTGTTCAGTAAAATACCTTACTCACCTGTTGGGCAATAAAAATACCATATCCACGTCACTTTTACATTTCAAATGCCAAGCCAATGTTGATTCTACTTTTATTGTGAGCTCTGTGATGTTCTATTTTTGCCAGACTCTTCTGTTTTTTTTTGGGGGGGGGGGGGGGGGGGGGGTTGAACATGTGATTTCTTGGAGGAGCTAGACTTATCTGCTCCATGTCAAATTTTCTCGCACATTGTGACAACTTCACATATTCCACTCCCACACCATACACTCATAAAAGTAGCCGGAGCAACTTTTCTTTATTTATGGATATGACGAGACATGCACAGGCGAGTATATGTGATTTCCTGTAAAAACCCGTCTCGACAGGTCTAAATTATAAACACTTATAAAAGGCTTACCATAGTGAATCAGGGTAAAACAAAAGCACGTTTTGGAAGAAGGATTTATGTGTTGACTCATTAAGTTTTAAACTTTAAAAAGTCACATAGTGTACCTTTGAATAATAATTTTCCTAAGTGTGAAGAACAATCTGTTCCATCTTTTGTGTCAAGTGTTTGTATATGAGACTACTAAGTTCTCTTATCATTTTAGCCTCCACTCTTAAAAATAACAGTTCTTGGATTGGAAATAAAATCTATGGTTCCATGAAGACCTTTAACATCGAACATAGGCTATCCATTCCATAAAATGTTCTTTAGGGAACCTAAATGTTTCTTTTATGGCATCACTGTGCCTTTTCGGAACCTTTTTTCTAAGAGTGTCTAGTTCAATGTAAAGGATCCATGGATGTTATAGTTTCTTCATGAAACCACAGATGACAATAAAGTTTTATTTTTAAGAGAGGATGCCAAAATCCTAGAGAACTGAGAAGTCTCATATTCAAAGGCTTGACACATCTGATGGAAGTCACAGATGTTTGGATGGGTACATGGAAGATTTCTGACACAAAACTAATTCAATTATATTTGGTTGAATAATTTAAGCTTAAATAGCCAACATGCACTTTTTATAAACTCCATGAAATCAAAATGGTGGCTGGCCATCTGTCTACTCTTAAAATTTGTGAAAGTTAGCTTAGCATACATGCACATTTAAAATGTACACTTTCTCTTCCAAAAAATGATGCTACTTGTTGCAATAGGCAAAAAGATTTTTGGTTTCTAGAATGAATAATACCAACTGCCTCTGACTAGCAATAGCAAGTACCAAATTGTGTTTCATGACTCTGAGGTAAAGTAAAGCCTGTCCTCTAATATCTAATATGCTATTTCATTACAAATAAAAAAATAAAGATTCTAATTAGAACCAATTAGCATGCAGTGTGATGCCATATATAGTAGGCTATAACCTTTTCTATGTTCCACAAGTCCTTTATTTCTAGTTCCACAGAAAAACAAACATTTCAAGAACCCAGAATATAATACGCTGATCTGGGTTGCGTTTCCCAAAAGCATTGTAGCTTAAGTTGATCATAGAACAATTACCACCAATGGTCTCTTGATCAACTTAGGCTTACGATGCTTTTGGGAAACACTGCCATGGAGAAATGAATCTCCAAAGAATCATATAGCCAAACCAAGTGTTATGTAAAGTACAGGCGGAAGCAATTGCAAGTAAAAAACCTCTTTACTAGAACAAAGTTCACTCAGGACGAAGCTCAGGAACCCACGGAACATCAGGTGGTAGACAGCTGATCGCAAGCAGCAGACAGCAGGAGAGCGGTGACACAGGGACTGAGATGGGTGATCCTCGGAGGGTGATGAGTGAAGTAACAAGTGGTGAGACCGTGAGAGAAGAATCCAGAGAGACCGGGAAAGCAGGAACAGGCACGGCCACGGATAGCTACGACAACGATCTGACAAACACAAGACCAAGGACAACGCATTAAGTAGGCTGGCTAGATGTTATGCAGCTGGTGCTGATCTCTGCTATTTTAATCTCTGTTACCTTAAATTAAATGTTTATCTCTGTTAAGCTGCTTTGAAATAATCTACATTGTTAAAAGCGCTATATAAATGAAGATGATTGATAAGGATCAATGGCCACCAGAATCGTTGCTTTACTAAACAGCTGGTGCGGTTTACTCCTGGATGACAAGCCACGTTGGAGCAATGACCCCATTGAATAACCTCGGACCGTAACCCCTCCAGAACAAACAATTGACTCGGTGGGCAACCGGGCAAAGGCGTTACCCCTTCTAAGGCCGTCTTGACCTTCGATTCGACCTCCCATGTGAGTGTAGAGATAACTACCTTCTCGGGCAAAATCCACTCGGGAGTAACCGGGCGTTCGGATGAATCAAAAATAGGAATCGGGTTTGATGTTTTTGGACCCCGGGCGGTACGAGAGAGAAAAGTCAAAACGTCCGAAAAAAAAGTGCCCACCAAGCCTGCCCGGAGTTCAAGGTTCTTATGATCAGCCCAACCCGACCCTTCTAACCAATGACCTCCTTACCGGCTAACGTACAGTCGAATACTCTCTTCATTTCAGCGGCGAGTGTGTGAAACGAGGCGCAGCATAGGTCTTGATTCTCCCACACCGCCGTTCCCAATAATGCTGCTTTCCCCGTGAGCAAGATAAGCACAAACCCCACTTTGGACTCCTCCGTCTCGAACGTCCTGGGTTGCAATGAGAAATGCTTTGAACATCTGATAAGAAAGGCTCTGCAGAAATTTGTCTCACCAGCATAGCTCTCAGAAACGGGTAGGCATGGCTCAGGTCGATAATTCGGCTCCGGTACTGTGGGGGGAACGGGCAGAGTGGGCGGCGCAGTGGGAATACCCAGGAGTTGGATCTGCTGGGTGAGCTCGGACACCTACGTCACAAGCGCTTGCACCGCGTGTCCCGTGTTGGTGATGCTCTCCTGTTGCTGGTCCATTCGGGAGACACTGATTGATGAATTCAGTCAGCGATGTAGAACTTGCTGCTTCCATGGTTGGTCAGATCGTTTTGTTACATAAAGTACAGACGGAAGGAATTGCAAGTAAAAAAAACTCTTTATTAGAACAAAGTTCAAAGAGTCCAAAGGTCAGGACAACTCAGGAGAATCAGTTTACTCAGGACGAAGATCAGGAACCCCAGAACATCAGGTGGTAGACAGAGTTTGAATACTATATATATTATAGTATACATATATATATATATATATATATATATATATATATTAGTGCTGTCAAACGATTAAAATATTTAATCGCGATTAATCCCATTAATGTCATAGTTAACTCACGATTAATCGCAAATAATCGCACATTTTTATTTATTCTAAATATCTCTTGATTTCTTTTTGTCCCATTATTTTTTTCTTCTCATTTTAATGCTCTTATCAACATGGAAAAGTGGATCGGCTTGCTTTGTGCAAATGTTTTTTTTTATTGAAAACAACTTTGGCATATACTGTGTTCAATTTCACACTAACATTCTCACTTGGAGCAAATAATCTCTCACACAATGTAACGCTGTCCATCAATAAAAGGGTTAAAGAAATACTGACGGGTACTGATATTGACGAGGGGGCGGAGAATTCGCGTCGTGTGTGTGTGTGTGTGTTGTGTGTTGTGTGTTGTGTGTGTGGCCATCAAGTGATATTTCAGACTGGACGTGCTGCGATGATAGCTCAGTTCACTACGACAAAACACACAGATCACTTTGATCTTGTCAATGGAACCATTTGGCAACTTTTTAAAAGTAAACTTCCATTCAGAATCTTATTGCCATCCATTTCGGCGTCTCGCGCTCGTCATCCACTCAAAACGTAACGTTAACCCAGCCTACTTCTCCTTGGCCTGATCGCAAGCCCAAACAAGTGTGTGCGCGTGCCTGTTGTTTTCGGTCTAGCTAGATCCGGTGTGGTGTTGTAGTTTAACTTTCAGACAGGACGGAGAATGCGCAGCGTCAAAAGTTGAACTATTTAGAACTTTGACCGTGGCGTGCGCGCCACTGCGCTTGCGCTTTGGTTGACAAAGCAACAAAACGTCCTCGCGCGGCGCAACTTAGGTCATTCAAATCAAGATTGAAATGAATGGGTTTCATAGCGCAGCGCCGCGCATGCCGCATCCTGTTGCAAAAGCATGTAAAAAACTACAAAGTTTGCTAGGCCAAAAAGAACGTTAATCTCGCGATAAAAAAATTGACGCCGTTAAAATGGGTTTGCGTTTACGCCGTCAATAACGCGTGTAACTGACAGCCCTAATATATATATATATATATATATATATATATATATATATATAATATACATACACTTTATATACATATTTAAACATTTTTGTCATATTTCTGGTCTATTATTTTCGATTTTTACTTTTATTTACACACATGACACATTAAAATATTTTTGTGGTGGTGCCTATGAAATTAGTTCTGTACAAATGAAACGTATTAATTGTATATTTAATAAAATATATATGCAATTATAATATATTATAATTATTGAAAAAAAATTGTTTTACTCTGCCTATTTTTTTTACTCCATTTACTCTGACTGATCCGATCAGTAACTGAAGGACTGCTATATTTACTTGACCAGTGGAGGATGCTCTGTTCAGAAGTTGACCACGTCATGTTATTTTTGGAGCTCTGAACAATCTGCCCTGCTGTTGGTGGATTTGTTTGTTTGCGTGTGTGAGCTTTGAAGTTTCTCTTGGTTTCTTTTTTTTTTTTTTTTTTACATGTAATTTGTCCCCCTTTTCATCTGTGGGTTTTGGTTTCAAAGGTTGGCTCCTTCCTGGTAAAGGTCGCCAGCTAATAAGCGGCAGCTAACAGCAGACCAGTGGCACCTAAGCGATGTATCTTAAAGTATACCCCGTACGAAGTTCGCTGCAGTACTAGCTACCAACAGACCGTCTCTAGTGCTCCAAGTCTTGCGGCACTGTTTACCTTACGGCCCCTGAGACAGTGGCGTGACTCCCACGAGACTTGGAGTGCTAGAGACGTTCTGTGGCTAGCTAACATAACTAACGTCGTCCCCAGATTAGTGACTAGCAAAGACAACAACTCCGAGCCATCATGCCAGATATTTTAAATGACATTACAAAATGCAATTGTAATAAACATTTTATTACATTACTATTTCGGTATGAACATTCACCCGCCAGTGTGGCGGATAGTCTTTTAAGATTTACTAGACAAACGGAAAATCTACCCGCATTTGGCGCTTGGCGGGTGTTAATTTCAGACCCTGGTGACACAGGGACTGAGAAGGGCGATCCTCGGAGGGTGATGAGTGAAGTAACAAGTAGTGAGACCGTGAGAGAAGAATCCAACAGAACACGGGAACCTACGACAACGAACTGACAAACACAAGACGAAAGACAAGGCATTAAGTAGGCTGGCTAGATGGTATGCAGCTGGTGCTGATAAGGATCAATCAGCAGGAACGCCCACATGAAACAATCAGAGCAAACGAGACACAAGACATGAGTGAGACAATGGATCTAACATTCGTGACACCAAGTTGTTGTTAAACAACAACAAAATGGTTCTTAAGCAAAAAAGGGTTATTTGCTGAATGTGCTTCAAAAGGCATTGTAGAACTTGAATTTATAACGTAAATATAATAACTATTTATATAACAATTAACAATTTCAAACTCTTGGTCTAGCCTTGCTTTCTGATAATTACTGTATACCCATCACATAGTCTGAGCTATTAGTTTGATTTAGCAGGCACTCTTATCATCCATATACCATCAGCATTTTCAAAAAGAACTTACTACTTACTGAGGAGACATGATAACAGAAATAAACTAATAGTGTACAGGACAAAAGACTTCTGTATGCTTGAATGGGCAAAATAAAATGGGGTGCAATTTTCTTTGATTACTCTTTTTTGTTGTTGTTGTTCTTAAGACTACAGTTCTTTGTCTAAATAAAATGCTTTGATAAATGAGTACTAAACAGGTTAAAAAATTATCTTTTACACTGAAGCTGTCCTTTATCAAGATTGCATGTAATGGCTGCGCCTCTGGATATCTAATAAGTGAAATCATCATATTCACAATATCAGTAGGCTACAGATGGTCATTATAACAGTGTACATTTTGAGTTTTTTTAATGGCATATTATACAGGCACAAAGCCTAGCTTAGTCAACAATATTGATGTCCCTGTACTCACTGTCAGAGGGATATATCACCTTTAAACTCATTTGGGGAAAGCTCCAGTAACCTTTTGGACTACTTTGTTTTACCAGGTAAGGAAAGGATAATACATTTTACTCATTGACTTACAGCCTATGAGGAAATGCAAAGATCTGTGTATTAGAAACTGGTGTTAAATATATTAAAAATATTTTAAAGTTTAACATTTTATCCAATATATTAAGACATTATGTGGACATATTTTACTGGGTTTAGGCAAAAATATTTAATGGGGTTTAATTGTAGTAGGCTAACTATTTGAGCAGAAACTGTTCTGGTAGTTCTACTATTCTACTATGGTCATATTTGTTTTCTTACAGTCGGAAATACAGTCAAATAAAACGTGTAGCCTACTGAAGAGAAAGTTGCTCAATTACCTTTTGTACACGACCCAAATATCAGAAACAATATCTGGTAAGATTAAACCCATGAGCACGTGGGGACTATCTTAATTGCCAAGAACATAATATAACGTTAATGTGTAACGAGTAGAGAGCAAAATAATCGATTTGAAACGTGTTTTGTGTGTGTGTGTGTGTGTGTGTGTGTGAATACAAAGCCATGTTGTCAGTAATGCTTTAACTGTGTGAAGCCTACTCAGAGCTGTGTCACGCGCTAAGCTTATTCAATGCACACATTGGTTCGCGCGGGGGTCTGGTCAGAACGCGAAACGCTAGTGGCTGATGACGGGGGTGGTGTTGCCCGAGAGTGGGCGGGGTCTGGCAAGAGTGGGCGGAGACTTTAGATACTGACAGCGTCCACTCATACATACACATACAGTGAATAAGGCACGGTTCGTCTCCGCTTATAGAAAGGTAAGCGATGAATTTTAGTTCTCACTCCTATATTTTTTTTTTTAGAAACGAGCGTTCACACCAAAGTTTGATCTGTGAGGGTGCACTGAGGGGGAAACGGGTGTAGGTTGCCCTAAAGAAGAACTTGTGAGTAAATAAGACCAGTGGGCGAGAGAGGGCTGAGAGGTGTGGCTTCTGTCCTAGAATCCTAGAGAGTAAAGAAAACTTCAGTGTTGTAGCTGCAGAATCAATTTGTGTATACCCAGCGTGTAATTTACGCGGTAGCCTACAAATGTTTGTCAGATCACATAAAATGGACTCCACGTGGTAGCATCTAAATTAAATGGTCTTATTCAGATAAACCTTGGAATTTGATAGCTCCTACAAAACCCCTTTTTAATTCTCAGATCGGGTAAACAAATCAAGGTAAACCTGCCTGTTACCGCTTTATCACAGTGTAGAAATGTAACATGTAAAAATAACACAATAACTAATGCCAAAAGTAAGCAGAACACCCTTGTAACTAGATACGTATTACATGTTATGCGAACGTGCAAGTGATGAAACTGGGGCTTCCATAAAAAAAACGGTCGAAATCTTAACGGGATGGATGTAATAATAGTTCATAAATATTTATTATTCATGGATATCATTTATATTTTGCCAGATGATGTGAGTATTTTTATGGTAAAATATTACTAAAATTATGCTTTAAAATTATAAAATTCGTTGCAGCTTCCTGTGGGAAAAACACCACATATATTTTTATAATTACATTTTACAATGACAAAGATATTTTTAACAGTTCAAATATGTTGGCATTATTTAATCAAATATACAGCTAGGAACTGTAAAATAGGCAATCACCAAAATATCATTCTGTAATACTTCATCATTATTAGGCCTATTATTATTAAAGTTGTTGTTGTTATTAGAGGCCAAGCACTTATGGTGCATAGGCACCTACTGTATCCACTAGTGTTCTTCTTCCGCTCTTTGAAGTCTATGGCAGCCCATAGAACCGTATGGTAAAAAGTTGTGAAATTTGGCACTCAGATAGATAGCAGACAGCATTAACCATATAGCAATTTTGGAGTCTAACTCAATCCCTCTAGTGCCACCAACTGTTCAAATTTCACCTGCATTTATGCTAATAACTTTTGAACAGTAAGAGCAAGAAACAATATTTTTTTCCTCTGATTCCTTTGCACCCAATAACATCATGAACATGTTTCTGGCATTTAGAATTTTCAGATAAACCTACTTTTTCAAACACGTTCTAGACGGTTCATCCTATTTTCACCAAAATTGGCTCAGATCTTCTTCAGACCATGGCGAAAAAAAAAAAAGAAAAAAAATCAAGTTGATTCGTTAAGCCGTTCTTGAATAACTCACTGGACAAAACGAAGAGCACGCCAAAATGGATGTTAGGCTATATCTCTGCAGGCCTGAGGGTGCCTGCACAGTGCCACTTTTTTTTGCTATTGCTATTTTTGCTTATTACTTCCAAATGGTTTGGGCAAAAATCACAAAAGCTCTTTAGATTTGGTATAGCGTGCTGAGTCAAACGATAGGCTACCCGTTTTAGATACTATATAAATACTATTTAAATACTATATTTTACGAAAGCTTTGGCATATCGTTATGAACTCGGTTAGTATCATTGCCAAACATGCCCTGATGATACTCAAAAAGTTTCAGGGATGTGCCATCTTGTGGTCAAGAATTAAAATGAAATGTCCAAAAATGCTAATAGCTTTTGATAGATTTTGCCTATAGTAATGAAACTGGTCTTAATAGATTACGTGGGTCATGCTGAGAACATAGATACCAATTTTGCCATAGTCGGCCGAACTTCCTGTCCGACATTTTGATTTTCTTTAAAAACCTACTATTTTCATGAAAAAGTAATCAGATCCTGCTCTCACCTTGCTGACTGAACACGGAATTCAAGTCAATTCATCAAACCATTCTCGTTTAACATGAGATATTCTACAAACACACCAATATGGACGTGAGGCTATATCTCTGCAACACTTTAGTGTATTCTGACCAAACTTGATGTGTGTTATGACTATCATGACCTAAGTGTACCTGTACAATTTTGGCACAGTGCCAACTAGTGGTCACTTTTTTTGTTTGTTTGTTTTTTTGCTTATAACTATTAAAACTATCTCAAAATATGTCACCCAACTCTTAGTACACCAGACCAATTCGGTGTTAGTTTCACCTATTAATCAAAAGTAATAATCAATTATGTCACATAAATTATGTCAAACGTCACTAAAATTAAGTTACCAACATTCTTCAAAATATCTTCTTTGTGTTCTGCAGAAGAAAGTCAGTCATACAGGTTTGACATTATATGAGGGTAATTAAACGATGACAGCCTGTTTTTTGGGTGAACTATGCACTTTAACACCTCTGATCATGTAACTATTTACATCAGTTAACATGTTCAGTTAAATCAGGGCTGTCTGCACATTCATTTTTAGTGGACAACTGTGTAAAATACTTCAACAATTTAAACTTAGATAACAAATGTTACCGGTGAGATTAAATGGGTTAAAAAACATGAGGTTTTGTAGTCCCTCTGATGAGGAATACCACAAGGTCCTGTTCTAGGTTCTATTTAATTCTCAAAAGGTTCCTCCACTGACGAGCTAAGACTACAGACACGGTTCAGTTTGAGGATGAAGCTTTTAAGGGTGGGGCTATTGGAAGAGGAGGAATTGTTTGCTGTGTATTGGAGAAAGTCAGCTGAGGAATAGATACATTGTGGATGGATGCATTGGGATAATAGAGATCCAGAAGCAGAACAGTTTTGGAAAAGCAGTCTTTTAATACTACGTGTGCATTTAGCTCTCTGTGACCGGGCTGACGCAGGGCTTTACGCACGCCAGACACCGGTGAGTTCTGGTTCATAAATGCTTTTAAATGGGTTCACAATTATTTAAACCCCTGTTTAAAGAGAATGACGATGTTAAAAAGCTTTGAGTGGTGGTGATTCATTCACGGTGTAGTGTTGAAGGAGTGTCGAAGGGGGGTTGTGTGTGTAGATCAGAGTGGGGAAGGTTTGTGTTAAAGTTTTTTGCTCAATATTAATCCATTAATACAAGAGGGAAATGCAATGTAGAAACATTATGTTCTGAGTTCTTCTCATCCTTGTGGATGCAGTCACATCATGTATTTATCTTGGCCAGGACACTCCTGTAAAAGAGACTGTAATCTCATTGAGATTCTCTCCTTGTTAGAAATGAAGGATAAATAAAAAATAAAATAAAACTTTCTGACAACCATTTTTGAGGCAAGTTGTTCACTAAGATTGAGCTGCTTCATCAAATGTAAAACTAAAATACCTCTAACATATATTTTTTACAATGAATATGTTTTACATTTTGATAATTGCTATCACACATACCTGCTTGCTGTAGTTAATTATCAAACTGCAGTATCTTGTAAGTCCTTATGGTAAGATATTGAACATATAAATATAACAGATTCTTGTTCTTAAAATCAGCTAATTATTGATATAATATGTGTTGTATAATTTTTTTGTCTGTTGGTTAAATAAATGTGATGTGATGTTTGTCTAGATCAATGCCTTAAACTGGATTGTTTTTGCTTTTGGGATGGGGTTACATCAGACCTATAAATTATTGTGCAATTGTACATGCTTAAAATAATTATTACACATTAAAAGGATAGTTCACCAATTCTGTCATCAGTTACTCATGCTCAGTCATCTTTGAAACACAAATGAAGATATTTTTAATGAAACCTGATAGATTTCTCTCCCTGTTTAGGCTTTAATTTACAAAGATCAAACAAAGATCAACGCACCTACATTTAGCAAATTAAAGGGATAGTTCACCCACAAATTAAAATCAGCCATGATTTACTCACCCTCAAGTCATACTAGGTGTAGGCTATATGACATTCTTCTTTCAGACGAATACAATCGGAGTTATAATAAAAAATGTCCTGGCTTTAAAATGGCAGTGAATGGTTGTTTCTGGTTTGAAGTCCATAAAAGTGCATCTATCCATCATAAAAGTGCTTCTGGGGTTAATAAAGGCCTTCTGAAGCGAATCGCTGAGTTTGTGTTGTGTAAAATTCTAGTTTCCGGTAAAACGACCATACGCAGTCTACTTACGCCTGAAGCGCAACTTACGCAACTTGTGACGTCGGAATTAGCGTAGTGTGCCATTCCGCAGTGTAAATATCAGCAGTACGTCACATTACTCCCATATGCTGCGCTTTAGACGGAAGTTGCCGGAAGCTAGTTATTTTACTTTAGATGGTTTTAAATATGGATATTTTTCTTTGTCTCTATACAACTTATACAGTTTTGTATATTTGTACTTTACTCGAGCATTAATATGTCTTCTTTTAGTTTACTACATATGTAAGAGAAAATTGATACTTTTATCAATCGTTTGTCGCACTGTTGTTCTTACCGTTCACCATTTGCAGTAAAGTGAAAAACATACCTTTGTCTATTACACTAAATAGCTTGCCATCAATACTCCAGGTGCATCTGTGTTGCGATCTGGAACTTTAAAAATAAAGTTCTTCCACACTTTACTAATGTTAGGATCACGAGGAAGGCAATAAAAGGACTCTTTTTCCACAATTTAGCACTGCACAATCTCTTGTTTTGTTGCTTGAGTAATCCAGTGATTGTATCACTCTCGTATTTTCTCACCTTCTACTAAATGTGCAAATCGTTGGGCTGGGCTAATGAGGCAATGATGTAAGTAGGCATTGATTTTCTTCTGCAGAGGCGATCTTTCGTTGCACAATGACATCATACTGAGACAAAATATGAAACAAACCGTTTTGGCAGCTTGGTTTCAATAAAAGCAGTTTCTGGACTTACAAGGAAGTTTTGAGTTCTGAAAATTAGCCTACATGATTTTTTTTATTGTGCAATGACCTCTTTCTTATATGTCAAAAGATCAAGGAAAATTAGATTTGTCCATCTATGACTCCTTTAACAAATTCCAACATATGGACAAAAAGGTCTTGACTTTACTCCAACCACAAGATACTTCCTGCAGAGGTAATTGATCATGAACCTCATGGCCGCCATTTTCAATGGCCGGCCGACTTCATGGATGCATTCCATTCTATCTTGCGTCATTTTGCTATCATTCATAGTGTCCTATACAGTGTTAATACCCCCGGACTGAGGCGGGGTCGTTACACTATAAACCCAAGCCTGGACACCATAGTTCAGCCAGTGGAAATCCCTGCTGTTCATTCATTCAACTATTATGTACATTGAGTTAGTGACTGATAGGGATGATTATGGGTGCTGTGGTCAGAGCGATCTGTCCTAGTGCTTAATGATTCCACGTTTCACTGGATCAGGCTGTCCTGTGCATAATGAACTACAGTTTTATGCAACTTATCATTAGTGTGCTTAGGCCTTTCTTCCTGGCTTGTGATGCATGTTTTTTTTCTTATTTCAGTACTGGATGAACTGTTTCTTGCATGTCCTGGAAGTTTAAGAGGGATTGCATTTTTCCAACCCTACTCAAATGTTTTTGTTCTTAACTAGACTGAAATGTTCCCATCTTTAGTATCAACATTTAGTCATCATACAGTTGTCATGGTGAGTTTGACCCATAATTAGTATTGCTGTGATTATTATTCTGCTGCATGGAGCTTCACAGACTGTGTCTTTTGCAGTCATGTTGTGTTGGAATTACTGTAATTACAAGATAGCAACTCAGCGATTCTACTTGTAGGAAATGTCCTTGGATTTGTTACTGTGGCAACAATCATAACACCAAAATGGATCTATGTGTCACTTGGTTGTTAATGACAACTAATTATTTAACCACTATGTTAATTCACTTCTATATGTGTGCACAAATTGTTTAAGAACAAACCAAGCTCACAATTACCATTAACTATAATCAAATGACGTATTAAACAGAAGGAGCCAACTGTGGATGCCATTGCCCTTTTGCTTCTGTTTACATCACGTTACGACACTGTCAAGGAGAGAAATAGACTAGCTTTCCAAGTTGTAATTATGAATCCATTGAAGACCTGAATGGTTCTTAGTCGGAAACACAAAGTAATATAGATGATGTGACACTCAGTTACATGTCTACAGTAGTTAACATTTATCATGAAATACATTCCACGCAAAACTGCTTACTTGTAATTTTATGTAATCAAAATGGATGTGAAGTTTTTTTACTCAAGTATTTACTCTTTTGCTTCTTTTGTATTTTAGAGACTTGTTAGCTCGTCAACTAAAACTGTTAAATTTTGATTCAACCCACATTTATTTTTATAGCGCATTTCCCAATACATATCATTTCAAAGCAGCTTTACAGAAAATGCATGTGTTTACATCACAATGTAGAGTAATCTGTTATCAGAGGTGACTGGGTCCAAGTAATGTATTTCATACAAACCATGCAATTAGCTAACATAATGTATTCATTTTAGGCAGAAACATAGAGTTCATTGAAGTAATTATTACAATAGACTATATAGAAAAAGTAGCATTGGTGCATGTTGATTCAGAGTTGGCCTCATCTGAAGTCCTTGCAGGGCTTGGAGTCATCTCTTCACAGGTGTTGGGTTAATTGAAGTTAAGAACCTGGATTATGTTAATGCTTGACTAAAGAGATGTCTTTACTAGTCTAGTTTTAAACTGGGATAGTGTCTCTGAGCCCCGAACATCGATGGCTATTCCAGAGTTTAGGAGCCAAATGTGAAAACACTCTGCCTCCTTTAGTGGACTTAGATATCCTAGGTACTAGCAAAAGTCCAGAGTTATATGACCTTAAAGAGCTTGATGGACGGTTGGGCAATAGAAAATCGGTTAAATACTTATAGGTCAGTAGCAATACTTTGTAATCGATAAGGAACTTAATAGGTAACGTCTGGGTTACGGATGTAACCCTCGTTCCCTGAGTAGGGAACGGAGACGTTCCGTCGGATGACGACAAATGGGGTTTCGCTTAAAAAGCCTATCGACCTCGAGTATACAAAAACGAGCCAATGGCAAAGAAATGCCATGGGTCTGCGGGATTTGCATAGCGTATCTCCGCCTTACCTCGTGGGTATAAAAGGAGGACGCCGGCAATATGCAGATATGTTTCTTCGCTGAGGAGCCGAGACTGAACTCAGGCGATCCCCGCGGTACAGCGGAAGTGGCAGGAAGACGGAACATCCGTAACCGAGACGTTCCCTTTCGTTGTCACTCCGAGTTCCGTCAGATGACGACAAATGAGGATACCAGTCTAATCACGCCACCTTCACAGCTGTCTTCCATTGCCCTGCGTAAATCTGAGATCCCTGTCGTGAGACTGGCATGGACGAAGGACTCCTATTTAGCACAGGAATACCAAGGTACACTGGGGAGCATATCTCATATCTCAGAGAAATATGCAATTAATGCCAGCCCAGAGGGGGTGGGACTTAGAGAATACACATATGACCCAGAGGGAAGCATATGGAGAACACTGGGGTGTCCAGCCGCAGGTGGAAAATTTCAACCCCAGGGGTGGCAAGGTGGCTTGCCAAGGGAAAGACACATGCTCAGAGAGGCTTACAGTGGAAATACACATGTGGGGGTCACTCAGGGAAGGGACCATGCACACGGGAAGCACCTAGCCAACGTACAGGCAATAGACACTTACGTTGACGTCAACAGTGCTGGAGGAACTCAGGGCTTGCGGAGAAGCTCACCTGAGGAAATATCGCACGTATCCAGTCCGTGGAGTGGAATGGCGAGCAAGCGAAGACATCTGAGTGGGTCCAGTACTAGCTAGTTGAAGCAAGTACATGAGAGGACACAGGCTCCACTCGGAGATTGTAGAATCTGGCGAATGTGTTAGGTGTCGCCCAGCCTGTAGCTCTGCAGATGTCTGTTAGCGAGGCGCCGTGCGCTAGAGCCCAAGAGGACGCCACACTCCGGGTGGAGTGGGCAGTCACACCAAGGGGGCACGGTCGACCTTGCTGCTGGTATGCCAAAGCAATGGCGTCCACTATCCAGTGAGACAACCTTTGCTTGGAAAGAGCCTTTCCCTTCAGCTTCCCACCATAACAGACAAAGAGCTGGTCTGAGGTCCTGAAACACTGCGTTCTGTCTACATAGGCATGGAGAGCGCGTACTGGACAGAGCAGTGCCAAGGCTGGGTCTGCCTCCTCCAGGGGCAGCGCTTGCAGGTTCACCACCTGGTCCCGGAAGGGAGTGTTGGGAACCTTGGGCACATATCCAAGCCGGGGTCTCAGGATCACGTGAGAGTAACCCGGCCCGAATTCCAGGCACGCTTCGGAGAATGCGTGCAGGTCCCCTACCCTCTTGATGGAGGCCAATGCAACCAGGAGCGCTGTCTTCATTGACAGGAACTTAAGCTCCACTGATTGCAAGGGCTCAAAGGGAGCACTCTGCAGGGCAGTTAGAATCACTGAAAGGTCCCAAGAGGGAACGAGAGGAGGGCGAGGAGGATTCAGTCTCCTCGCTCCTCTGAGGAACCTGACGATCAGGTCGTGCTTCCCCACAGACTTACCTTCGACTGGGTCATGGTGTGCGGCAATGGCGGCAACATAGACTTTGAGGGTGGAGGGAGACAGCCTTCGCTCCAACCCTTCTTGAAGGAAGGAAAGCACGACACTGATCGAACATCTCCGGGGGTCTTCTCAGTGAGAAGAGCACCAGCTGACGAAGAGGTTCCACTTCAACGGGTAGACGTGTCTCGTGGACGACGCTCTAGCGGAAGTGATGGTAGCCACCACCGCTGGTGGTAGGGTACTCAAACCTTTCCAGGAGCCACACGTGGATGTTCCAAGATCGGGACGAGGGTGCCATAGGGTGCCCCGTCCCTGAGAAAGGAGATCCTTCCTCAGAGGGATTGGACAGGGAGGTAGGAGTAGGTGTGCCAGTGGACCAGGATGACCAGCTCCTCGTCCTCCCTGACCTTGCGCAAGGTCTGCGCAAGAAGGCTCACTGGGGGGTAACGCATATTTGCGGCCTCGCGGCCAGCTGTGTGCCAGTGCATCCGTGCCGAGCGTGCCCTCGGTCAGGGAATAATACAGGTCGCAATGGGTCAATCGTGGGAGGCAAACAGATCTATCTGTGCGTCCCCGAACTGGTCCCAAATCAGCTGAACCGACTGGGGATGGAGTCGCCATTCTCCAGGGAGGAACTGAAGCCGTGAGAGCTTGTCGGCTGCACAGTTCAGGGCTCCGGGAATGTAAATGGCTCGAAGCGACCTCAGATGCTTCTGACTCCATATGAGGAGGTGGCGGAAGAGTTACGACATACGGCGGGAGCGTAGACCACCTTGATGGTTGATGCCAGCAACTCAAGGCAATTGACGTGCCATAGGCGCTGGGGTCCTGTCCAGGAGCCAGCGGCAGCATGTCCATTGCACATGGCACCCCAGCCCGTGGTGGAGGCATCTGTTGACACAACAACATGCCGGGAAGCTCGTTCCAGGGGGACACCGGCCCTGAGGAAACTGAGGTTCGACCACAGGGTGAAGGTCTGACGGCAGGTCGGAGTAACTGGTACTCGGAGCGTGTCTTGTTGCCATGCCCACCTCGGGACTCGGTCGCGAAGCCAAAGCTGAAGCAGTCTCATATGAAGCAATCCGAGCGGCTTCACCGCGGCTGCAGATGCCATATGCCCCAGGAGCCTCTGAAAAAGTTTCAGTGGAACCGCACTCTTGTCCTCGAATTGTCTCAGACAAGTCAGCAGTGACTGTGCGAGCTCGCTTGTAAACTGCGCGGACATGGCGACCGAGTCGATGTCCATACCGAGAAAAGAGATCCTCTGCATGGGGCAAAGTTTGCTCTTCTCCCAGCTTACCCGAAGGCCCAAAAGGGCTAAGAGCCGGAGCACTAGGTCCCTATGTTAGCAAACCTGGTCTCGAGAGTGAGCTAGGATCAGCCAGTCGTCGAGATAGTTCAGGATGCGAACCCCGTGTTCCCGAAGGGGAACAAGGGCAGCCTCAACGACCTTCGTGAAGACGCGAGGAGACAGGGCTAGGCCAAATGGAAGAACCGCGTACTGGTAGGCCTGCCCCTTGAAAACAAACCGAAGAAACGGTCTTTGTCGAGGAAGAATGGAGACATGAAAGTAGGCGTCCTTCAGGTCGATCGCTGCAAACCAATCCTGGGGCCGCACACATCCGAAAATGCATTTGGCAGAGAGCATCTTGAACGGCATCCTGTGAAGGGAGCGGTTCAGCACGCGTAGGTCCAGGATTGGCCGTAACCTACCGGTTTTCTTGGGGACAATGAAGTAAGGGCTGTAGAAGCCGGACCTCATTTCGGCTGGAGGGACAGTCTCGACCGCACCCTTCACCAGTAGGGTAGCGACCTCTGCTCTCATGATGGGGGCATTGCCACTGACCAAAGTGGAGCGGACTCCCCTGTAGCGGGGAGGAGACCGTGCGAACTGAATCGCATAGCCGAGCCAATGGCTCGCACGACCCAGTGGAACAGATTGGGAAGCTCTAGCCAGGCTCCCAAGAACTGTGCCAGTGGAGTCAAGCGAACCACAGACGTCCCCTCGGTGGTGCAGCGAAGCGGAGTGACCGGCCCGGACATGGACGGCATAGCGGCCCGGTGTGGGGGCGCGGTCATAACCGCACCCTGACAGAGGAGGCCAGGGAAGGACCAGCGTTCCACGGGGGCCTGCTCTGCCAGGGGTCTGGCGACAGAGGCGGATGAGAGCGGTACGGTCCAGGGACGGCACACACTGTCATCCGACTCTGAGACAGAGGGGGACAAGGGGTGCACGGCTCGGGGGCGACGCACAGTATCGTCCGTGAACTCTGTGTGCTCAGAGACGGGAGAGTCAGTTCTTTCTGAGAATAAGGATTCTTCCCCAGCCCTCCACCGGGGAAAGGAGTGGCCCTGCTACCAGCTCCTGGAAAGAACTGAGTCCCATCTCTGGGCAGCCCGTCTCAAGAGTGCCGCTTAACCCAGAGTATAGCGGGGGGCGGGGCTGGAGAGGGCTGTGGCGTCCGCCTGCGGCTTCCAGAGCCAGGCCGGTTGGGCGGGGTTAGAGCCGCGGGAGGGTGCCTTCGGCGGAGGGCAGACTGAGGGATCTGAGCGGACGGCGGGGCTGTCGAGGCAGAATAAACCTCAGTCTGCTCATGCGCGGTTGAGAACTGTTTGGGCAAAGCGCTCAACCGCACCGCCGAAGAGGCCGACCTGGGATATGGGGGTGTCGAGCAGACGGGTCCACCCGACATCCTGCACATCAGACAGGTTCAGCCCCAGAATGGTGGGCATCACCTGACCCAGGGAGCATACGGCCACTTTCGTCGCTCGGAGAGCAAGGTCAGTGGCGGCGCGCAGCTCATTGAAGAGCCCTGGGTCAGTCCCTCCCTCGTGCACGACCGTGAGCATCTTGTTCTGGTAGACCAGCAGAATGTCCATGGCATGCAGTGAGGCGGCTGCCTGTCTTAAGGCGCTATAGGATTTCACCACAAGTGTAGACGAAAAACTACAGGCTTCGGATGGGTGCTTAGGATCGCGCCGAGAAGAATCACTCTGAGGACACAGTAGCATCGCAACAGAGCGTTCAACCGGGGGGACCCCAGTGTACCCATAGGCAGCGGCCCCATCGAGGGAAGGAAGGGCGGAGGAGATCAACGAGGGATCGCTGGAAGACATGGGGTCTTCGAGGATTTCGAGATCTCCTGATGCACATCCGGGAAGAAAGGTATTGGTAAAGGTACAGCGAGCGCTCAGGACAGGGTGAAAGGTTCCACTCTAGTCCGATGCTCGCAGTGGCCCGGGAAAGCATGACCGTCATCTCAGTATCTGACTTGACAAATGCCATATGCACACCCGAAAGCGGCAGCACTGTTGAATCTTCACTTCCTGGAGATTCTAGCCCGCCCTGTGATGCTGCGATGGACAACAGATCCGATTCTGGAGCGTCAAGGGAAACCGGCGGGGCATCTGAAAATAGACCCGGGGAATCCCCTGAACACCCGCGGGTTGCGTCACTGAAGAGGGGGGCGTGGTCCACGGACAAACAGTCGGCGGTTTGTTCCACACTCTCACCCTCTGGTCACCCTGGCCACCAGCCGAAGTAGCACCTCACGTGGAGAGTGTTAGATCGGGGTGTGGATGTGGGGACTCTCTCTCTAACGAGATCATTGAGTCTCGACCGTAATGACGCGATGGTCACGTTCCCGCGGGGAGAACGTGAGTCATCCACAAACGCTACTCTAGCGTGATCAAAGCCCAAACATGCAGAGCAGAGAATGTGCCCATCAAAATCGGAAATGAGTCGACCGCAACCAGAAATGCACGGGCGAGCCGTCTATAAAAAGACGTCCCGCGTGCAAGCTCTTTTGTGAGAGGAGAAAAAACTCTGCGATGTTGAAGCGAGCAGGGAGAAACACACTCACTGGCAGATCACTGCACAGATCAGCAGGCAATGTGAACTCGCTGCAGATCGCCGTCACACCAAAACCGGAGAGAGTGGCTCGTCTCGTAGAGCGAAGTCAGAAATGGCTGTGGAGTGAAGAGATACTCTTGGCTCTGAAGCGAAAACATATCTGCATATTGCCGGCGTCCTCCTTTTATACCCACGAGGTAAGGCGGAGATTTGCTACACAAATTCCGCAGACCCATGGCATTTCTTTGCCATTGGCTCGTTTTTGTATACTCGAAGTCGATAGGCTTTCTAAGCGAAACCCCATTCATCGTCATCCGACGGAACTCGGAGTGTCAACGAAAGGGAACCAGAGTTCAGAGATGATAACATTGTTGTTATGATCATATTTTCTTGACCTGGTAAGAACTCTAGCAGCTGCTTTTTGGACTTACTGTAGGATGCAGGACAACCACCTAGTAGTGCATTACAGTAATCCAGTCTAAAGGTCATGAATGCATGAACAAACTTTTCTGCATCAGAAGAAATAGAATGTTCCGTAGCTTAGCGATATTTCTGAGGTGGAAGAAGGCTGATTTTGTAACATATGTAATATGATTTTCAAAGACAAGTTGGTGTCAAATATAACACCCAGGTCTTTAACTGTAGAGGATGAAATAACAGTACATCTTTCTAAATGCTAAAAGTATTATAAGAGATTCTGTGTACAGGTTTTTGGTCCAATAAGTAATACCTCAGTCTTATCTGAATACCCTAAATACCCTCTCAAAACAAAAATCCTTTTATGCAGTAGTGCATTTTACTGCACAGGAAGCACTTTTCCTCCCTTAACTCGATGTGAAACATGGTTTGGATGTGTTCATTGCTGAAATTAAAGAGCGAACAAACTTAGCCCACCCATACAGCAAACATATGCACAACTATAAGAACTTCAGTCCCATTCTTTATTCAGATTGCATAAGAGCCTGTTCCTCGTTGTCCAATGAATCTCTCATCCAATTAGTGATTGTCCATGTTTCCAAAAGCTTTTCTCCCTGGTTGCTCATTCAGCCATCTGATGACATGACGCTTTCTTATAGTGTCCTCTGCGCAGTCACTCCAAAATAATGGAGTTGCCCATTAATAAAGAAATCAGGATGAGCAGCTGAGGTGTGACCGGTGTGCTGTCGACCAAGATTCACATGAAAATCATGGGCATACTTACCATCTTCGTAACATTTTATTATTCAGCACTGGTTCTTGCTAATCTTTTGCCAATGTTATTGCTTGTCAAGATTTATGAATAGAGTAAATTAACACATTCTCCCTTACTATCTTGTTCTCTCAAAGGCTATAAACAAAGCAGCAGAATATGGTTGTCACATCCATTGAAAATGTGGTCGTCAATCCCAAACACTGATTGTGAGAGTAAAATGATGCCAGACATCACTGCTCTGTTGCAATAGCAAAGCAAAGCGTGTTTGTTTTGAGAGATAAAGTTGGCAAACAGCCCAATTTTTGTTCTTAGTATTTATGTCTTTAATAACCTGTATGTACTAGCATCATGACACAGAGCTCATTCTTATGTAATAAAACTTTTGATTGGGACTGAGTAGTGATCTGAAATCTAGGGCTGTTAAAAAAGTTATTTGAGAACATTTCAGCTTTTCCTTCAAGAGATATAGTGGTGTTTGGGTGAGTACATCTGCAGCCTTAGATAAGATAAGACATATCCTATATGTGTCTTTGATAAAAAAATTGCTTCCGCCATGTTATAAAATCATGGATATGAAACGTGTGAAAGACAGTTACTAGATCAGAGCAATAAAGCAACTGACCACGAAGTTAAAAAAGGAAATAAGGACTCTCTACGATCAAATGTAGTCCTGATGGAACAGGGCAGTGGTCCACAATTCCCTAATTTTCACATCAAATAATATATGAGTCATGTCAGTGTCTAGTATCCCTAGTCCACATTCAAATATGAGTTTAGTATATAACTTAGGCTTTAGTGTTAGCGATCAGTACTGCTCCTGGAAATCCAAAAGTTCCAGCTATGTACAAACTGTTGAGCGAGCTGGTCAAGAGTGCAGATATGTATGCACTTAAACTTTGCTGGTGATTTTGAGTAAGTAGTTAGTTAGCAAAGAAATTAAATGAAGAAATATGAAATTACTGTATAAATTCTACATTGATTCTTATTGAAGCTACTATTGAAGTTCTTAGTCAGTGAATGATTTTCTCTTTGTGTTTTGTTGTTTTATTAAAATTAAAGGGAAAGTTCCCCCAAAATGAAAATTGTCATAATTTACTCTCTCAAGTTGTTTTAAACCCGAATAAGTTTCTTCTGTTGAAAATAAAAGTTATTTTAAAGATTGTGGGTAACCAAACAGTTGCTGGTCCCCAGTGTATAGTTTTTTCAAGTCAATGGGCACCAGCAAATGTTTGGTTACCCACATTCTTCAAAATATCTTCTTTTGTGTTCAGCACAAGAAAGGAATTAATACAGGTTTGGAAAAACATTAGAGTGAGTAAATAACGACAGATTTTTTTTTGTGAACTATCCCTTTAAGCACAAGCGGCAGCATGTTAACTATTAGGCTACTGTCACTTTAAGACCGGCACGCGACTATGTCGACTATCTCAGTGCTATGATACGGTCTAAATCCGGACTGAAAATCCTCGCAGATATCATTTATTTCAAGAAAGGAACACAGTTGTGAGGATACTGCTTTTTCTAATATCTTTGACTGCTGTGTTGCTTGGAAACTTGTGGGCTTGAAGCTTTCTTTTTCATTAGTTTAGCCACTGTTTCAAATAAATATCTAGGATTATGTTTATTTTCCTCTAATAGGGTTTAAAAATAAGCAGATCTAGCTGCTTTTAAGGCCTCTGTATGCAATCGAGCTCTCCTTCCATTAAATCCGAAATACCTCTAGTTTTGTTTTCTTCCAGTTGCGCTCTATTTTTCTGGCTCCTCTCTTAAGGGCCTGGGTGTGCTCGTTGTACCACGGCATTGGACTATTTTCTTTAAATACTTTATAACTTCTTTTAGCGTTAAGTAAGTGCCTATTACCTGTCACACTACTAGAAGGATGAGGACACATGGAATACGGTTAACAGACTTTATTTATACACTTGTTGCAATATCCGATCTTATAGAAGGCTTCGAGATCCACACAGAATTGAAAGCAGGAAACAGGGAATAACTGGAACAGAAACAAACATCTCTTGAATACTTTGAACTCAGAAGTAGACTTGGTGATAAATCAGGGCTTGAAGGCAGACACGAAAGCACTTAGAACTTGAATGCTGATACATAGACACTTGAATAGAAATACCGATCCGAAGACACACGAACTGAGAGCGGACTTGAATAAACTTCCAACTAGAATGTAGAGAAGAGATACGAGGTCTGTAGATGCACAGAAGAACTCGGAGAATCAGACTGGCGAATCCTGAAGCACCGCCGCACACAATGGCTGCTTGGAAATACACACAGCAGAGTGGTTAGTGATAAACTTGAGTATACTTGCTGCAAGCACACGGGAATCCTGGAACCAGAGAAGCATGAGGAACCGGTTTAGTCACACGCGTCGATAGACGCGACCGGACAGAGAACAATGGAGAGACTGAAGCTTAAATCCTCTGTGCAGCTAGGTGAATTCGTGATGCAGTGCAGGTAGTGAGTAATCAGTATTACGGCGGTGGCGTAAATCGAGTTACCCCTCCCAGTTCTGCTAGTTTTACCTTAGATTTCTTATCTTGTGCGAATTGGCCATTATTATTACAGATGATCTGTGGTAAAATTGTATTCTCCATCTACCCTTGTAAAACGAATCCCGTCCGAACAGGGCTTTAGTGTACCTGGGCTACCATGCCGAATAGCTTAGCTCTACAAATGCACAATATGTGTTCTCATTAACAATAGATATATCTTGCAAGCTGATAGAGATAAGAAACCCAGCAACCACCTGAGCAAGTATCATAATAAATAATAATAAATTATAAATAAATTATTTGATGTGTCATTGACATAATCCTTATACTCTATTGATAAGTGAAGAAGCTGTTGAGACGATAAAGACTGACACTGCGTATATCTGAAACCAACCACACACATTAGTAAAGCTTATGATAACATTGCCCTTGAAATAGATAAACGTGTCATTAGAGTTATGCAGATAAACATGGTAACTCCGTTTAAAGCGCAAATACTTATTTCACTTGTTCACTTATCTTCGATGTTGATTTCAGATCTTTTCTGCAGATTGCTACAACAGTTAGCTGTTTGAAAGTTTAGCCGCAGCTCATTGGCCGCTGATGCAACAGCAACCAATCAGCTGCGCTATGTAGATAACACCATGTGATCGCTACCAAATGAGTTAAGGATCAGCTTGCGCCATCTAGAGTCTCATGCCAGAACTTGGTATTAATATTAGGAAATATGAATACAATTTACAACTTTTTTTTCTAATTGAATATATTAAAATGTTTTTTATGTATAAAATTTTATTTATTCCTGTGATGGAATGGCTGAATTTTCAGCAGCCAATTACAGTTTTCAGTGTCACATAATCTTTCAGTAGATAATTCTAAAATGCAATTTGGTGCTCAGATAACGTTTCTTATTATTATCACTAATATGGTTGTGCTACTTAATATTTCGGTGGAAACTATAGCCCCTTTCACACAGAGATTCCGGAAAATACACTGATAAAGTGCCCCAGGATTTGTCCCGGGATCATTTGATTTTGGTTCATTCACACTGCCAGTGATTTTCTGGAATCTGTGAGTGCGTTCACTCACATCCCGTAAAGATCCCGTAAAAACACGTGACATCAGGATGTGATAATTCCCGTCAGATGACAGTTTTGCTGATAACTCCTCTTCGTCATTTCTACACAAAGACGAGTCCATACTCCCCAGTAGCGCCGAGTGGCTCGTTCCCCATTTGCTGTAGCATAGGTTGTAGAAAGGTCCGTGCGATGGCACGTGCGTCATCACTACAACACACCCTTACGCCATTGGTCCTGGCTTTTGTTCACACAGGGCACGTTATGGGACTGATCCCAGCAATGTTACTAGGTCCTTATCCCGGTATCGATCCCATCCCAGGACGTGTTTACGTTCACACATAAGGCACTCTAGCAATTTTATGGCAATTTCCTGGAGCCGGCGGACTACAGTTAACCTCGGGATAAACAGAGAGACTAATATTAGCGTAGACGCCATCCTTCTTATGGTGTAACGAGTACATCAGGATTTATGGGAAGTATTCCCGGTTCCGGCTGACCTAATCTATGCAGCCTAACATTGAATTATAGAAGTCTATAATGTGTTATGTGTATGCTAGGTCAAAGAGATGTGTTTTTAGTCTAGATTTGAACTGACAGTCTGTGTCTGCTTCCTGGACAATGTTAGAAAGACTGTTCCAAAGTTTTGGTGCTAAAAAAGGAAGAGGATCTACCGCCAATCATCGATTTTGATATTCTAGATAATTCTATAATCAACTGGCCGGAATTTTGAGATCGCAATAGACGTGACGGACTATAATGCGTTAAGAGCTCACTCAAGTACTGGGGAGCTAAACCATTTAGTGCTTTGTAAGTAATCAGCAATATTTCAAAATATATACAATGTTTAATAGGGAGCCAATGCAGTGTTGACAGAACCGGGCTAATATGGTCATACTTCCTGGTTCTGGTAAGAACTCGAGGTGCTGCGTTTTGGATCAGCTGTACCAGTTTGTTTATTAAGCGTGCAGGGCAACCACCCAGTAGAGCATTACAATAATCTAGCCTTGATGTCATGAACGCATGAATTAAATGTTCTGCATTTGTTATTGAGAGTAATAATATGATGTAATTTAGATATATTTTTAAGATGGAAAAATGTTTTACAGATTCTAGACACATGAATGGAAGATTGGTATCAAAGAGCACACCCAGGTTCCTAACCGACGACGAAGACCTGACAGAGCAGCCATCAAGTGTTAGACAGTATTCTAGGTTAGTACGTGAGGAAGTTCTTTGTCCAATAATGAGAATCTCTGTTTTTTCAGAATTAAGTTGTAGGAAATTACTAGGCATCCAGTTTTTTATATCAGCTATAGGCCTACATTCCGTTAGTTTTTTGAATTGGTAAGTTTCGTCAGGGCATGAAGAAATATAGAGCTGAGTATCATCAGCATAACAGTGAAATATAAGACATATAAGAAATATAAGTTATATAAAAAATATACAAATATATAAGAAATATAAGTGCTCGATAAGACATCTCTTCATTTACTGCTACAAACTAGTGCTTCAAGTGGGGCAGTACTCACCAGTACGCAGTACCTGCACTTCTAGTAGCCTATATTTTACTCTTAAACGTACCTGCACTTTTTCTTGCGTACCGCTACTTCTCGCATCTAGCTGGTACTCTACCACTGACAGAAAAAGTGTGACGGCCATTTGACCCCTTATTTACACTGCACACATCTGCGGGGCGTTGCGGCTGCGAAGCGGCTACCGCGGCTGATCGCAAGTGTGAGCGGCACGTATTTTTCCGGCTTGCATGTTAATCAATGAGTGCATTCACACCGCGAGCAGGAGCGTCGCGTTAGCAGCAGTGAAGCGGGGGTTCGGTGACAAGTCTATTTTTGTTGTGCTACTCACGCTCATTTAAAGTGAAAGCACACTTTTGATGGAGAAAATAAATATGATTTCACACAAAAAGTGACCAAAATGCACAGAATTTGCACTGTGTTTTAACAAGAACTGGAGTAGGTTACGTCAGAAAAGAAAATGAAGACTCAATAATATTAATAGAAGATTTAGCCTACCCATTTAACCTTGTTTTTATAATTCAGTTTGGGTAAAAGTATATGTTTTATAAATAAATAAATACGAGCAAACTAGTCAGAATATACAGTATACGCTTTCTTTTAGTTTATGTAATAGACAGATACATGCCCAAATCAAACCTGAGTGTACTTTTTTTGTTTACTGTCTTGTAAACATATCGAAGTATGACTGAAAAGACAAGATCAGAGCTGTTTTCTTGGTTGTTTTTGTTGTTTACCATTTACATGCAATTGTTGTATACCTCCCATCTTAACAAACTTCGAGAATCAAGTTTATTAATGACCAACTTCTAAAAAGAAAATGTTTAGTTGTCTTTGGAATGAAATGCGTGCACACACACACACACACACACACACACACACACACACGCGCGCGCGCGCGCGCACACACACACACACACACACACACACACACACACACACACACACACACACACACACACACACACACACACACACACACACACACACACGACTTGTCTAAATACATTTATGTTGTTAATAAATAACAATACATTGTTGTTGTACCAGCAATATCTCCAAGTTTTGTTTTTTACTGTAGAAATTTCAAATGTCATGATTTGCCCATGCAAGAGATACCGCCACCTTTTTTTCCCCCACTTCAAGCACTGCTGATAACGGTCAGATAAGTATGATTTAAAACATGCTAATTGCAATTCCACTAATGCCAACATAATTTTCGAGTCTATTTAAAAGAACGTTGTGGTCAATAGTATCAAATGCAGCACTAAGATCAAGTAACACTAATAGAGAGATACAACCACGATCGGCCAGCACAAATCTCAAACGTGATTTATCATTTACACAAGATAGTGTTACATTAAGCGCTCAGTAATTCTGAAGATATTTCTATAAATTACAGGAACACCTCTCCCTTTGCCTTTCAGACTAGGCTCATGTTTATAACTGTAATCTTGTGGGGTGGACTCATTTAAAGTAATGTAATTGTCTGGTTTTAGCCAGGTTTCTGTCAAACACAGGACATCTAGGTTATAATCTGTAATTATATAATTAACAATAAGTGCTTTTGAAGTAAGAGATCGAATATTCAGCAACCCGTGCTTTATCATTTGTTCATCCGTATTATATCTGCTTTTTATTTGTTGAACATCAATTACCGTAATTCCTCAAATAAAAACCGGTAGTCAATTAAACGCCGGGCCTCTGATAGTGGCCGGGGGCGTGGTCAACACGGACAAATAAAGGCCGGTCTTAAATTAAGGCCGGGGGAAAATTAGTGTACACTCAAAGACGGACGCGCTCAACGCTTTTCATATAGGCCTATCACAAATATTCAGTGCTTTTAACCACATAATGTTTATTTTAGGTTTCAGACATTTAAATACATATGATTTATAGCAAAACAATACATTTATAGTTTGTAAAATACACAATGGTGTCTATGGAAGCAGCAATAACAATACATTCAAATATATTTGCCGACGTGTTTTATTCATATCAGATACACAGTGTAAGTAACTATAAAGTTTACTCTATTCTTCTCCCAGTTCACCTGCCACTTACTTTCATGCATTTCGGGAGAAACTGAAGAATAAACGTGCTGTAATAAATCTAACAGACAGGAATCTCTGAACTGCGGTGCCCATCTCACGTTACAGAGAAGATCATTTATAAAGGGTTTTAAACGACAAAACAAACTCACTTAAATGTATTTGAGAGTCAGAATAGAACATAGTTGATGACATGGTAAGCAAGTTTGTTAATATTTAGAAATAAAAGCGCAACATCTGTCATACAGGGCTATTTTGGCTGTGGTGAACACGTGCCGAGCATGACGCATCACCATGGAAACATGGCTGGCGGGCGGGCGGGGATCGCGAAATAGAAATAAAGGCCTGCCTCTAATAAAAGCCTGCTTCAAATAAAAGCCTGCTACCATTTGCAGTTCAGGTAAATAAAGGCCCTGGCTTTTATTTGAGGAATTACGGTAAATTTTTACCCTTAAATGGGTTTAGTTTTTTGTATGTCCTAATTCGGGGGACAGACACAGTCTCTATATGATGATATCTAGGTGAAAGAGTCTCTATGTGATGGTATTTATCTGACCTTGGTGACGCGAGGCCGCTAGCAGACGGTCGGTTTAGCCAGTCTCTCTGCTTCCTGACCTGAGCTCCAGATTGTCATGTTTTAGCTCTAAGACTATGTGCCATATTACTAGAGAGAAGAGCAGCACCATCCCAGGAGGGATGAATACCATCTCTTTTCAACAGGTCAGGTGTGCCCCAAAAACGTTTCCAATTGTCTATTAATTGTATATTATTTTGCGGACACCACTTAGACAGCAAGCCATTGATTGAGGACAGTCTACTAAGTATCTCATCACTCCTGCGAACAGGAAGGGGGCCAGAGCAAATTACAGTGTTGCAAATTACAAATTACATGTCTACAAGCAAAGGTAAAAAAAGGGGAAAATATTTCTGTTACAATCAAAAACTGTACAGTAGCACCAGTAACCAACATTTTTATGTATTTATTTATTAATAATAATTGTAAAATTACAATAAGGTTGATCTTACATTACCGTTCAAAAGTTTTGGGTCAGAACAAGGATTTTTATGTTTTTGAAAGAAGTCTCTAGTGGTCTTATACTTTTTAACAGTACTGTATGTCTATCTGTACTGCATGTCTACTGTATGTCTATCTGTTTTGCGAAATGATAAGTTATTTTATGGTTGTCTGTGGGTTTGGGATCATTTTTAGATTGAACAGCTAAGTAAAAAACACACTATGATTGGTAACTTCAGTGAGGTGCGTGTGTACCCCATGGCTAGCTGTTTTTATACTTGATGGACTACAAATATCCCAAATATTTTCATGAGTGCCCCATTTAGAAAGAAAGATATTTTTTTTAGCCTGTAGAATGCAAGGAATGAGGGGTGCAAAAGCACTAAATACGTTTGAAAGACAACATACTGTGTACAGTCTATCCCAATAGAAGTGGTTATTGCAGTGAGCCTAATTTCCACCTTTCTTTATCAGTATTCCCTATGACGGTTATCTATTCCATGCATTTTGGCCTAATTTCTGAAATTTGTGAAGAGGTTCACTTTACACAGGTCATCTAATATTAAGTGGCTGTGTGTATTTAAAAGCAGCCTTTGTGGCATTCAAGTGCCACATTCCTTTTCACTATGTGTTTTCTCCCTAGTGCGATGAATCTCTGTGCATATTTTAGGGAATAGTTGTGATGTTTTGTGAATTAAAGGATTTAGTGTTCTGTTTCTGCTCCATGTCGTGGTTTAATACAAGTGATTTATTTTATAGTGTGAGAACTGAGTATTACTGAGAGACATGCTGTGAATGTGCAGATGTGTTCAGGAAGAGTTGAGTTGAGCCTCAGCCAGGATCTCTCACTCTCTGTAGATTCAGATTGCGTAATATGGCACGTCGCCTCCCTCCCTCCTCTCCTTCCCGCTGACAGCCTTGCATTACACAGTGGTTTTATGGACTCTGACAACCACACAAAGAAGTTAAAACTCTTTCTGGAGCTGAAGATAGCCCTTGTGGAACTGTGCTCCCAATCTGAAGGTAGATCTAGTAGTATAGATTATATTTCTGCCATGAGTTCACCAAATAATATAGATATAAGTCATGAATGCAGATTTAACTGCCTGCCATTTCATTCCTTAAAGCCAATGGTTGCATGAACATTTCTCAGGTGAATTATTACAGACAGATTTGATTTTAAATCTTTGTATAAAATAAGACAAAATAAAATGCAGAACATGTCCACAACTAGTTTAAAATAGTTTTCTTGAAGTTTGACAAACAGATAGATAGATAGATAGATAGATAGATAGATAGATAGATAGATAGATAGATAGATAGATAGATAGATAGATAGATAGATAGATAGATAGAAAAGTGACAAGTGTTTAGAAAATCTCCTTTTGTGTTCCTTGGAAGAATCAAAAGTCATAGAGGTTTGGAACAATATGAGGGTGAGTAAAGGCTGTCAAAATATTATTTTGCTAAAGAAGAGATCTTTTCAGAGAACTTTTGGTAGCCTACTGTTTCAATAAGGATTTACTTAAAATAGCTGGTGGCTGGTGGAGATCCCAAAGGCTTGGCCTTTGCCTTTGCTTCAGGGCTAATCACTGCTAGACATTAAAGCTCTCCTTTTACTGTGTAAGCACACATGAACTTCTTGCCACAATATTCAACCAACCTATCATGTCGTCATAGCTCACAGTACAATTCAGCTTTTGTGCTAGGACAATCTGTAGAACAAACAAACAAGCCACACACAGAGCGCCGTAGGGGTCAAGACGGATTTTATATCATTCTTTACATTCTTCACTGACTCTATTTCTTCCATGCTCTATAATGCCTAAAATCATAGATAATAGGATGAATAGCTGAAGTATAAACACTGCAGTTTCCAACTGAAATGAACACTAGTGGCAGTAAAACATCAGCAATTTGTATTTCTTTTTTACGATTTGAAGGGCATAATAATAAAGAATCTTTGCATGGTTCCTTGCACAGTACTATGTTATGACCTCAACACTTTTTTACCATAATGCATGATTTGTAAACTATCACATTTTTATGTTTGCATAACATAACCAGCTTCATACAGTATAAAAATCCAATGTAAATGTAAACAAATTAACTATTGCAAATGTCTAAATGACTTCTTGTGTAAAAAAAGTTCCCGAAATAATCCGATGTGTACAGTTTCGGCTTTCTTTTACCTGCGCTTACAGTTTTGGCACGATTCTCTCACTCATTGAGTTTTGCAAGCGTGAAGAGGATGGCTGATCCACCTTCTTCATGTAGCCAATCAAATGAGCTTCTCACTGACTCTCGATTTACTCTTATCTGATTGGTTCAACACACCAGTCTCCAGAACACATCTTTATCTTCATTTGGCTCAGCATCGTTTTCGTTGCCGAAATTGTACTTTTATTTTATATGGGAACTTTTTTGCCGCATGTTAGATTCGATTAGATTCAACTTTATTGTCATTGTGCAGAGTACAAGTACAAAGACAACGAAATGCAGTTTGCAACTAACCAGAAGTGCAAAAAAAAAAAAAAAAAGCAGAAAAGTGCAATGTGTTATACAAAGTATAGACAGGTGGTGCATAAGCAGGACAAGAAATATAGTGCAGTGCCAACAGTATACAGTTGGTTTACATAAGGTAGTTTAGAGTAATATAAGTTAAATGTAAATGTGTAGTTTATTAGCATAGTTTCTTTGTTAGAGCAGAATAAACATGGCTATGTAATATGAGCAATGTATGAAAAATATGTACAGATTTGTCCAATGTAGTAGCAGTAACAATAAGAATAATATAGATATATGCAGTGTATTAACAGAATATTTTATAAGTAAAACTAATTATGGATATTCAGTATGAACCTTATAGACAGGTACAGTACAGCTATGTACAGTGTGGTAACAGTACCATTTTAGTGCAGAGACACTAACATTAGAAGAGTAGAAAGATTGGGGCTTAGTTGATTGGTTGTCTCGAGATGCAGAGCTAGAGTTCCATAGGGTGACAGTCGCAGGAAAAAAGCTTCTTCTGAACCTGCTGGTTCAGGTGCGAAGAGACCTGTAACTGTCACGGGTGTGGTACGGACTGGAGAAGACTCAAAGTCAAAAGGCTCCAATACAAACGTTTTACTTCTAACAAAAACTCAAACTGGTACAGGCAAACAGGCAAAACACATAATACATAGACATCTACACTACGTAACATTGACGAGAACCGACAAGGACTGACTGACTAGAAGCAAACTAAACACAGATACAAATCAAACATAATGAGGTGAAGACAGGTGACACAGATGATGAAGATGAGGGACAGGTGGTAATTGAGGGAGTGAGTTCAGGGGAGGAGACAAGGAGGATTCTGGGAAGTGGAGTGCAGACGAAGACAGACTGGTGCAGACGATGACTGTGACAGTAACGTCTCCCAGAAGGGAGTCCACAACAAGTCTTTTAGACATTTGCAACAGTTTCTTTTTTTACACAAAGGTTGATTTTACATGATCAATCTGTTTAGCAGTTCCTGACTCTGTTCACTGGCTTGCAGTGCTTTTGGCCGTATATGTGCGTAAAAAACGTGCCAAAAATGTAAGCGCGGAAAAATGGAAGTCAGAAGAATACAGATTCTATTTATTTTGCTTTAGCATGAAGCTGCAATTTCACAATACATACATTACACTACAAATAACAGTAAAATGCTGTAAATATTTTTTTTCTTACACTTGAAAGGCGGTTTACACCTTTACAAATCTCCTCTTGCACAAGCAAACTTCATTTATGCTTGCAATCTTATGTACACTTTCACAAATCTTACCCTGTGATCTTACCCATGCGATTCTTTATGGAATCATATTACCTTCATAGATAAGCCTTTATCAGGGTACCTTGACAAAGTGTGCAGTTGTATAGGCTACCTTTTACATAGAGTTTTCTTCCCTAACTTGCACTTCCAAAAAGGTGTGTGCTGTTACTTGAATAACTTGTTAAAAAAAATACAAAAGATAACATTGTGGTCTTCATTTTTTCCCACCAGTCATAAATGAGTTTTGAGGTTTCTGACACACCTGAATTTGTAACCATGTTTTTTTCAGCTCCTCTCCATGGTTCAGTGCCACATTTAGTTATTTTTGCAAGTTTGAGAATCTTTTTCTCATACAATGTGCTATATGATTGATTGGTGGTTTGTTTTATCGAACTGAGATGGGAAAGACTCGCTCTGTTCTTTTTCTTATGAGGGTACAATGAATGAAACAAAAATAAAATAAATCTTAAAGGGTTGGTTCACCATTTATTAATTATAATTATTTAGACTCGTGTTGTTCCTAAACTTCTATTCCGTTTTGGAGCACAAATGAAGATATTCTTATTATTCTCCACCTCATTTTGGTCCATCCATTGAATTCAAACAAAATTTAAATGCTTCAAAAAGTTCATAAAGACATTGCAGAATAAAACCATTTGAATCAAGAAGTTTAATCCAAGTCTTCTGAAGAGACGTGATCACTTTATATGATAAACTGATTTCATGAACAACACACCAAGCAAACACATTTGACCATTCATTTACCATATTTGATATGCTCTATGTGTGTTAAATGTGTGTTGATGAATGTTTTTATGTGAATAGAAGCCTAAATTTAAATCGGTTCATCATATTTAAAGTGACCGTGTCTCTACAGAAGACTTGAATTAAACCGCTTGTTTCACATAGATTACTTTTAAAATGTCTTTATGGACATTTTGAAGCATTAAAGTTTTTCCTGAGTTGACTTTCAATGAAAAAATTATATAAGAATTGCTTAATTTGTATGTCAAATATGAATTAAAAAGTCTAATGGGTTTGGAATGACATGGGGTGAGGGTGAGTAATTGATGGGTGAACTATCCCTTTAAAGTGTCTAAATATATGACTTTTGGTGAGTGGTGACAGCACCAATATACTCAATTTTATATGACAATTCAGTATAAGGTTCAATATTCCCTCATTCATAATTTCAGATTTTTTTATTTGTAGGTTCAACCTCATATTAAAAAAGACTTTTCTCCCTTTCTTGGATATCAAAAGTCCGTTTCAGACAGACCTGTGTTCCTCAACTTTCGTCTCTCTTTCGCATAAAAAAAAAAAAAAACTAAAACCACTATTCTCTCAGAGACAGATCCCTGCTGAGGTGTTGCTGGCTCCCCAATTTTCCTTTTTAGCTCCATGGCTTTAGAACCAGAGGCACTGAGAGATTGAGGAGTGCAATGCAGTGCTTAGCAAGCTTCTGAATACTGATTCTGAGTCGGACACATTGAATGAATTTAGATACCAAAAGAGTAGCTGTCGGACCTGCGTGGCCTAGAGGTCAATCACATGATTCACGGTGATGACATCATCCCCTGGGGCTGCCCACTCTTTTGTTGCAGGATTGGACACTGTGAAACGTGCAGATCTGACTCCATTATGTAATCCCAGGGGCTGAGAATTGGGCCTGAGCCCAAACTTAAAGTTCCCCCTTTAAAGTAAATTTTCTGCATCAGATGCGACTGTTCTAATCATGGACAAAACAGAATTCTCCGACATTTGCTGTTGAAAAACCTCATAACTTAATTTGAGCTTGATTTTGGAAAAATGTTAATAATATAATGACACACACAAGTGTTACGCAACCATGAACCTTGAATGCAACACACGCAACCATGAATGGCTTTAAAAGTAAACAACAATAATTTTGAACTCAATTCATTGATTAATCGGAAGCCTGTTAAGAGATGCCAAGATTGGAGTTTTATGGTCCCTCTACTTAGTATTTGTTAATTGTGGGCACAGCATTTTGAACATATTGTAACCTCGATAAAGTTTACTGACAGACCCTTGCATATACAGGAAAGCATTACAATAATCCAGTTGCAAACTTTTTCAAGATAATTTCTTGATAAAACTGATTGGAGTTTTGCAATCCTTCTTAACTGAAAGAAACGTCTCGGGTTATGACTATAACCCTTGTTCCCTGAGAAGGGAACGAGACATTGCGTCGAGAATCGACACTTTGGGGACGCTCCCTTAGCGTGCGCCTCTGAAGTATGAATGAAACTAATCCAATCCTGATTGGTGTTGCGTCGTAACGTAACATGTGACGGCATACCCGGAAGTATAAAAGTGACGCTGTCACAACACACACTAGCCTCGCGATGAAGCAAGACGCTCCAAGGCCTCAAGGGGCGTGGCAGAACGACGCAGTGTCTCGTTCCCTTATTAAGGAACAAGGGTTATAGTCATGTCAAGTCAAGTGTATTTATATAGCGCTTTTCACAATATAAATTGCATCAAAGCAGCTTCACAATATCAATCAAATAACATAATGTTTGTTTCTTAGTGAAAAAACATCCACGTTTGGTAGGGCTGATCAATGGTATTAATGCTTGGCTAATTATTTTGAATATCCCCAACTGAACAAGCCAAAGGCAACAGTGGCAAGGAACCGAAAAACTCCATCAAGTGACCTACTGGTGTCCTAAAACTCCATCAGGTGACCTAATGGAGAAAAAAAAAAACCTTGGGAGAACCCAGGCTCAGTCGGGGGCCAGTTCTCCTCTGGCGTTTATGAACTAGAGGCCGGATTTACAGTAACTGTAAATTTGATACAGAATTTTGTTTTATTTTATCACTTCGGGGTGGGTACGCGAACCGGAATCACAACATTTTATCTGTAGAGTGGGAAAGGGATCCTCCATAGGGAGAGGCTAGTTGGCACTTCAGCACTGCGTTGTCATCGGGTCCAGTCAAAGCTCCTAGTCAGATCTGGATACGGCCTGGATCCGGTCGGCTGCGGGAAAACCTCGGGATAAACAAAGACACTAAAATTAGCGTAGATGCCATTCTTCTTATGATGATGTAACGAGTACATCAGGATTTAAGGGAAGTGTTCCCAGTTCCGGCTGACCTAATCTATGCAGCCTAATATTGAATTATAGAAGTCTATAATATATTATGTGTATGCTAGGTCAAAGAGATGTGTTTTTAGTCTAGCTTTGAACTGACAGAGTGTGTCTGCTTCCCGGACAATGGTAGGAAGACTGTTCCAAAGTTTTGGTGCTAAATAGGAAAAGGATCTACCGCCCGCAGTCGATTTTGAAATTCTAGGTATTATCAACTGGCCCGAATTTTGAGATCGCAATAGACGTGAAGGACTATAATGCGTTAAGAGCTCGCTCAAGTACTGCGGAGCTAAACCATTTAGTGCTTTGTAAGTAATCAACAATATTTTAAAATTTATACGATGTTTAATAGGCAGCCAATGCAGTGTTGACAGAACCGGGCTAATATGGTCATATTTCCTGGTTCTAGTAAGAACTCGAGCGGCTGCGTTTTGGACCAGCTGTAGTTTATTTATTAAGCGTGCAGGGCAACCACCCAGTAGAGCATTACAATAATCTAGTCTTGTTGTCATGAAAGCATGAACTAATTGTTCCGCATTTGTTAATGAGAGCATATGTCGTAATTTAGATATATTTTTAAGATGGAAAAATGCGGTTTTACAGATACTAGACACATGACTTTCAAATGAAAGATTGCTATCAAAGAGCACACCCAGGTTCCTAACCGACGACGAAGACTTAACAGAGCAGCCATCAAGGGTTAGACAGTATTCTAGGTTATTACGTGTGGAAGTTTTTTGTCCAATAATTAGAATCTCTGTTTTTTCAGAGTTTAGTAGTAGGAAATTACTAGTCATCCAATTTTTTATATCAGCTATGCATTCCGTTAATTTTGTGAATTGGTAAGTTTCGTTAGGTTTTGAAGAAATATACAGCTGAGTATCATCGGCATAACAATGAAAGCTAATTCCATGTTTCCTAATGATATGTCCTAATGGTAGCATGTACAGAGTGAACAGCAGCGGTCCTAGTACTGAGCCTTGTGGTACGCCATACTGAACTTGTGATCGATAAGACATCTCTTCATTTACTGCTACAAACTGATAACGGTCAGATAAGTATGATTTAAACCATGCTAGTGCAATTCCACTAATGCCAACATAGTTTTCCAGTCTATTTAAAAGAATGTTGTGGTCAATTGTGTCAAATGCAGCACTAAGATCAAGTAACACTAATAGAGAGATACAACCACGATCGGATGATAAAAGTAAATCATTTGTAACTCTAATGAGAGCTGTCTCAGTACTATGGTGCGGTCTAAATCCTGACTAAAAATCCTCGCAGATATCATTTCTTTCAAGAAAGGAACACAGTTGTGAGGATACTGCTTTTTCTAATATCTTTGACAGAAAAGGCAGATTTGAGATCGGCCTGTAATTGACTAATTCTGAAGGATCAAGTTGCGGTTTTTTAACAAGCGGTTTTATCATAGCCAGCTTAAAGGTTTTTGGTACATATCCTAGAGACAAAGACGAATTAATGATATTAAGAAGAGGATCTATGATCTGTGGAAGCATCTCTTTCAGTAGCTTAGTCGGTATAGGGTCTAACATACAAGTTGTCGATTTAGATGAATTAATGAGTTTGCAGAAATCTTCCTCTCCTATAGCAACAAATGAAAACAATTTTTCCTCAGGGAGACTACAATGCACTCCCTGATGCGATACTGTAGTAGACGGTTGCATAGTTATAATTTTGTCCCTGATATTATCAATCTTATAAGTGAAGAAGTTCATAAAGTCATTACTGCTGTGTTGCTTGGAAACTTCTGTGCTTAAAGCTTTCTTTTTCGTTAGTTTAGCCACTGTTTCAAATAAATACCTAGGATTATGTTTATTTTCTTCTAATAGGGTTGAAAAATAAGCAGATCTAGCAGCTTTTAAAGCCTCTCTGTAAGCAATCGAGCTCTCTTTCCATGAAATCCGAAATACCTCTAGTTTTGTTTTCTTCCAGTTGCGCTCCATTTTTCTGGCTGCTCTCTTAAGGGCCTGAGTGTGCTCGTTGTACCACGGCGTTGGACTATTTTCTTTAATCTTTTTTAAGCGCAACGGAGCAACTGCGTCTAAAGTGCTGGAAAAGAGCACTTTAGTCATAACCCGAGACGTTCCCTTTCGAGGGAACTCTACACTGCGTCGAGAAATGACACTTTGGGGAACGAGTGCCCACTAGGCCACGCACCGAATAGGCCTGTCCCGGAGTGAAACTGTCTAGGCACTCAGCAAGGACTGAGCACGTGTGCGCCAGGCGTACTAGGAAGGTGGAGACTGTAGAACCTAATAAAAGTATGTGGAGTAGCCCAACCGGCTGCCTCACAGATCTCCTGTAGAGGTACTCCCGAAAGAAGGGCCTTAGAAGAAGCCATGCTTCTAGTTGAGTGAGCCCTTATGGCTAAAGGTGAAGGCAAATTGCACACCTTGTAAGCCTCAGTAATAGCCTGAACAATCCAATTACTAATAGTTTGCTTGGATGCCGGGAGCCCCTTCTTAGGTGACCCAAAACATACTAATAACTGGTCCGACCTTCTCCAAGAAGAGGACCTCTCAAGGTACATGCTTAAAGCTCTGACGGGGCAGAGCAAATGAAGCTTTTCTTCTTCTGCCGACACATGAGGTGGAGGATGGAATGCCTGAAGGACTGTAGACTGAGCCGTATTCGATGGAACTTTAGGCACGTAGCCCGGACTCGGGTGCAAAAAAGCTTTTTCTCTGCCAGGGGCAAACTCCAAGCAAGCTGGTGTTACTGCCAGGGCTTGGAGATCTCCCACCCTCTTAAGCGAGGTAATAGCCAAGAGAAAAACCATTTTCAGCGTTAAATCCTTAGGCGAAGCCGACTCTAGAGGTTCGAAGGGGGCCAGGGATAACCCTTCCAGAACTATCGCCAGGTCCCTGGCAGGAACCCTAGACCTGGTTGCCGGCCTCATCCTCCAAGTACCGCGGTGAAACCGAATGACCAACTGGTGCCTCCCCAGAGGCCCATCACCTAATGGTGCGTGGAAAACCGCAATGGCTGCTACGTACACCTTAAGCGTGGAAGGGGAGAGACCCGCAGAGAAACGATCTTGAAGAAATTCCAGAGCTGAAGCCACCGGGCAGTTTACTGGATCTAACTCATGTTCTCTACATCAAGTGACAAACACATTCCACTTGAGGTCATATAATCTCCTAGTAGATGGAGCTCTGGAGCTAAGTATGGTTTCAACCACTCCAGCTGATAGACCAGCATTTAGGTACTGAACCCCCTCAGAGGCCAGACCCACAGCTTCCACAGCTCTGGCTGAGGGTGGAAGATTGTGCCCTCCGCCTGAGACAACAGATTCCTCCTCAGAGGAATCTGCCATGGCCGAGCTATCAGGAGTGATATTATGTCTAAAAACCACACTCGGGTCGGCCACATCGGGGCAACCAGAAGAAGACTGATGCCCTCCTGATGGACCCTCTCCAGGACTCCCAGGAGCAGAGTGATCGGGGGAAATGCGTACAGGCGAAGCCTCGGCCAGGCCTGTACCATGGCATCCAACCCCAGTGGGGCTGGAAGTGAGAGGGAGAACCAAAGTGGACAGTGGGACGTCTCTCGAGACGCAAATAGATCCACTTCCATTGGTCCAAACCTCCCCCATATTAACTTCACCACCTCTGGGTGAAGTCCCCATTCCCCGGGCCTCAGCCCCTGCCTCGACAGGATGTCTGCTCCCTGATTAAATTGTTTTACAGTGATGGCCTGGCCCAGCCTTAAGCCGGATACCATCGCCAGAATTGACTCGATACGTGCGGGAGACATTCGTGCCTGCATCGTAATCGAGTTCCACACAACTCCCAAAAATATCTTGCATTGGGATGGTTCTAGCACACTCTTCTTTGTATTGAGTCTCAACCCCAATTTCTGAATGTGGCCAAGGACGACATCTCGATGCCGAACTGCCATTTCTCGAGACTGAGCCAGAATGAGCCAGTCGTCGAGATAATTCAATATACGAATGCCTTGAAGTCTCAGTGGAGCAAGGGCTACATCCATACATTTGGTGAATGTGCGGGGAGAGAGTGCTAGGCCGAACGGAAGAACCCGATATTGGTAAGCTTCGCCCCCGAAAGCGAACCTCAGGTATCTTCTGTGACATGGAAGGATGGAGATGTGAAAATAGGCGTCTTTTAGATCTATCATGACAAACCAGTCCTCGGATCTGATCTGACTCATGGTGCGTTCACACCGGACGCGAATAGCGCGTCAGGCGCGAGTGATTTCAATGTTAAGTCAATGCAAAGACGCGTTACGCGCGTAAAAAATTCCTGCGGCGCGAATGAGGCGTAGAGCGCGGCGCGGTAGACGCGAATACGCCTCATTCGCGCGTCAAGTTCGAATTAAGCGCGAATTAAGCGTCTGGCGCGAAAAGCGCGTTACGCGCGAATGATTTAGTTAGTGCTATTTGTGCATTCACGCGTTTGACGCGAATTCGCGTCTGCCGCCCGAGTTGAAAAATCTGACCTTTGGCGTCAATTCGCGCCGCGTTAACCAATCAGGAGCCTAGCTGCTTGCTGCTGTCACGTGGCGAAGTATCCGGATGCTTCAATATGACTAATTGCCTGGTGTGGTTAATGCACAACAAAGCAAATATTTTATCACATAAAACTTGATTTCAATATATGAGACATTCATTTTGTATTGAATGCTATTTATTCCATATCTAGATTATATGAAATATTATTATAAAGTAAAGACAACCAACATAGTAGTGCATAAGTTTGTGTCTGGCCAGTGTTGTGTGAGAGAGAGAAAAAAATCACAGGACAGGTTATACTTTTGGAGGCCGGCTCCATTTATCATCAAAACAAAAATAAATGACTTATTAGGTGGATGAGGGCGAGGGTGATCCTCGCTCCGATGCGGGACAACAGGTCATCAAGCTGGGCGCGGAGCAGGCGGAAGTACCGCTGAAAGCAGCCGCCATCCAGGCGCAGCTCCTGCAGCGAGCAAAGGTTGAAACTAGCCAAACTGGGTTCGCCTCCGAGGGGTCTGGTGGACACAAATACGGCAACGATGATCCTACGCCGCTGTTCTGCTATCCAGAGCAAATACAGAGCGGTGACTCTCCCAATGAATGCTCGATCAAATAAAAAAGATGGCCGCCAACGGGTTTCGAATCCGACGCGCGTAAATTTCGCTTCAAACTTTCGTTTTTACGCGCGTCAGTTTCCCTCTTGACGCGCGAATTAATACAAAGTGGTCAAGCGTCAAACTAGACGCGGTAGACGCGAGTTTGACGCGCTATTCGCGTCCGGTGTGAACGCACAGTCACGATTGCAGGAATGGTTAACATTTTGAACCTGAACCTCCTCAGAGATCGGTTCAAAACCCTGACATCTAGAATTGGCCTTAACCCCCCATCCTTCTTTGGAACTATAAAGTACCGGCTGTAAAACCCGGACCCCCTGTCTAAAGGATGAACGTGTTCTATGGCTTCCTTTAGCAGCAGAGTCTGTACTTCTTGTTCCATCACCTGAGCCTGCCCTGGAACCACTGTAGTTTGCACCACCCCAGAAAACTTGGGGGGGGGGGGTGCGCGAACTGCAGTCTGTACCCTGATTTTATTATATGCAGGACCCACGCAGATGTTGGGAAGATGATACTATGCCTCTACAAAATCTACTAGGGGTACCAGCCTCTCGAGACTGGCCTCTGGTGTTTTTCGAGCATCTTTCTCGACTCCCTGAAGCGGAATACCGGCAGGCTGTAGTCGATACGGTTCTTGTGACCATAACTGATGCTTTTTCTTTATTAGAATATTTTCGCTGGAAAGAGATGCGGCCCGAAGCGTCGTTGACGGCGGGCAACATACATCGTTTCCTAGAGGGCTCCGCTGTGAGAACAACCTCGGTTGCCCTGCAGCGGAGGGGACAGCCCTCAGAGGTCCTACCACTTCGGTTAGGACCTCTTCTCCGAAGCCCTCCTAGCCTGAATGACTTCCCTCAGGTCGCCTTTCTGGCTGGAGGACTTCGATTTCTGAGAGCGTTTCCTCTGTTGCCAAGCTCCAGGAGGAGGGGCTCTAAAGGAAACGCTCTCTCTCTGTTCTGCTCGGTGTGAGGAGCTGGCTGATGGCTGGGGCTGATCTCTTGGCCCCACCCTACTCGATTTGGACTTAGCTTTACGGGGGAGGTACTGCTGGAACGCCGCAGATTGCTTCTTTGCCTCCTGAAACCTGTCGACGACCGATGTAACGGCATCGCCGAACAGGCCAGAAGGCGAAAGCGGCGCATCCAGCAGAAAGGATCTATCCTTCTCCTTGATACCGGATAGATTCAACCACAGATGTCTCTCCGTGGCCACCATAGCTGCCATAGAGCGGCCAATGGCGCGGGCCGTCTCTTTTGTGGCCCGGAGAGACAAATCTGTGGCTTTTCTTAACTCCGCAATATCTTCAGGAGTTGGCCCCTCCCCCTCGTCCAAATCTTTCAGGAGGTCGGCCTGGTATGCCTGCAAGATAGCCATAGAGTGCAGACATGAACCAGCCCGACCTGCCGCCATGTAAGCCCTGCCTATTAAAGCAGATGTATCCCTGCAGGGCTTACTAGGCAGCGCCGGGGTTTTCAGGGAAGATGCCGACTCAGGGGAAAGATAACCCGCTAGAGCCTCTTCTACCTTAAGCATCTTCCCATAACCCATGTCCCGTGCCCCCAAAACATTGCTGTAATCAACCAAACTTGGACTGGAGACACGGGACGAGTGCGGTTTATCCCACGATCTCGAGATCTCATTGTGGAGATCGGGGAAAAACGGCAAACCCCGGCGCTGAGGTTGTGACCTGTGCTGCAGGAAACGCTCATCAAGTTTACTTTTCACTTGCGTTCCCTGCTCATCATGTGGCCAGCTGATGTTAAGTCTGGCCACAGCACGAGTCACAACCTCTACCAGCTCCTCATAACCTTGGCCGTGAACTGGCGCGCCCAAATCACGGTCATCTCCATCAATGCTGAGCACATCCACTTCCTCAGAAGCAGAGAGCTCAAGCATTGGGACCTGATCGTGGGCAGGAGAAGCCGCGATGCGGGCTCCTGCACCACTCTCAGGGGCTACGGGATCTTCAGATGAAGAATGAGAAGGTGCCTCAGCAGCCTCATTCTCATCTACAAGATCCCGCTGCGAACCCCACGATCTCAATCGCCACGCCGCCTCAACAGACACGGGACCAGAACCGGGGGGAACGCGAGCCTGACCGTGCTCATCAAAGCACGCCAGCCGGGAGCGCAGCACTCTAATAGGAAGTGCTTCACAGTCTGCACAAGCAGCTCCCTCGAGAGCTGCCTCTGCATGCTGCGCTCCCAAACAATTCACACATAAAGCATGTGTGTCCCCACCCGTGATATAACGAGGGCAGGGATGCACGTATCTTTTAAATTGTTCGCTGGCCATATAAATATCGATCACAGGGACAAAACAACACCAAATAAGACAGTTTTTCAACACAGAGCGCTTGCTGAAGAGCGAAAAGCTAGTGTGTGTTGTGACAGCGTCACTTTTATACTTCCGGGTATGCCATCACGTTACGTCACGACGCAACACCAATCAAGATTGGATTAGTTTCATTCATACTTCAGAGGCGCACGCTAAGGGAGCGTCCCCAAAGTGTCGATTCTCGACGCAGTGTAAAGTTCCCTCAAAAGGGAACTATTTTAGCACCTCATTTATTTGACGGTCAACTTTGAGGTCTGCCAAAATTACAAAAACAAAATTACTCGTAGATTAGTGACATTTTTATGCAGGATAAGAAGGCCCATTACTAGAGTACACTCATGCTTTTTTTTTTTTTTTTCAAAAATGACAATTTCTTGTCTTTTTGTCATTTAACATTAAGAAATTGGAGTTCATCCAGCATTTCACATCCTCAAGGCAGTCCAGCAGAGAATTTTCAGATGCATTATTTCCCTCTTTAAAAATAATATACAACTACATATAATTGGCATAACAGGCATATGAAATGCCATGCTTACTATATATAGAGCAAAACAGCAACATGTAAAGGGAGAAAAGCAGCCCTAGAATAGTTACCTGAGTTACCCCATAAGTTAAAGGAGCAGAAGAAGAATTATGATTCCCAATCTTTACTGTGAATGTTCTGCCCTCCAGGTAAGAGCAGAACCAACATAAGGCCACTTCATTTAGTTCGACATTCCACTCAAGGCGCTTTAGCAGAATGACATGATCCAGCGTGTCAAACATTATTGAAACTTATCCAAGATATTTATTCTCATAGAATTAGAACAATTATTTAAACTTTATAGTTATACAGTAGTAATAGTTATCGTCCTTGGGACGAACAGTCCTTGAAAGGGTACAACTATTTGCAAACTCCAGTTCATGTCTCTTCTAATGTTTCTATGACTTTTAAAGTTTCAAAATGGTGAAACAGCTAAATAAATACATGCATTTAACTTAAGCTTGCTAGACTACATAATCTTACCTTCTGAAAATAAGGTACCATTATATGAGTGAAAATATATAATTTTGGTCTCAGTGAAAATGTTCACTATTTGGAGCTCTGTATGATCTGTTTAACATGTTCATTCTCTTATCCCAATGCAAGTCAAGTTGCTTTCCCAGTGCCTTGGATTTAAAGAGGACAATCTAGAAATTGTTTTTACATACTGTAACTGCGTGGCTGTTGGCCAGCTTGGATTCTGTATTTCCCTCCTCTTATTCTTCTGTTGTTTACTGACCCCGTGGAACTATTTGGGTTAAGAAGTGCTCTGTGCTATATTGGTAGTTGCCACTTAGACTAAACTAAGAAAGAGATTTTTACCTTGAAGAAACATTTGATGTAACATTTTTGTTTTGGTTTCATTTCAGACTCTTTTCTCATCTATCCGAGGTGGATGTGATATCCAAGAGAGACATTACAGAACTGTATCATGGCTGTGGCCGGATGTCCGGATTATTTTCTACACCATCCAAATTACCAGGTAAATGATTGTTTGTGCTTTTTTTTATTACATTATTTACCCAGCCTCTACATTATTCTTGTTATTGTAACATTTTCTTTTTTTTTTTCAAACACACTAGATAATCTGCCCTAGCCTTTAAACATAAACTGGAAAATGCAGCCAGATTACAGCTATCCAAAAATGTTCATGCAGTATCAGGCAGTTTTCCTTTAGTACCCGCTTTGGTATTTACTTATTTAAAGTAATTAGTTACTACACTAAAACTACTAGTCAAACCTACAGTTTATGCTAACACTGGCCAAATATCCTTGATGTAATGTTGTAAGTAGTAATATTTACTAAAGAAGAAGAAATTATTTAATTCTAATGTCAGTGGACTGTTTGAGACCTTTTGTTCAAAGCTGCCCTTTCCTGACTTGGGATATATCCAAAGCTTGAATTTAAATACATACATAACCTACACGTCAAGACAGGCTTTACTATATTGTGAATATAGTCACAGCTTTTTATACAATTTGTATTTATTGATGTATTTCCATCCTTCTTCTATAAGATATAGTCATTATCATATGTGTGCCTCACAGTGATATGCACAGTAGTTTGATGAACAGGTGTTTCAATTGAATACTGTATTGATCAGCAGAAAACCACAAATATTCTGTAAAAACTAATAGTTGACTTGCTCAAGGAAGTTTTGTATAGTTTCTGAGAGCATGTGAAAGTAGGATAAAGTGGAGGGCTTCTGTGTATTTTTAATGTACCTGTCATGAACAGTAGATTCAGAGTCTGAGCATGAATGAAAATGGGGTAGCAGTGAATGGCCATTGCATCAGTATGCATTCCTTTGGGCTGAGCGCATTTGATTCACATGGTGTAACCTGACGTAAAAGCATCTCAATTCTAGCTTCATTCAGTGAAGTAGCTGGCCAGTTTTGAAGGGCCCTCATCGGTTGGCATTGTTTAAAGTGCATCCACGTGCAGCAGTTCAAAACCAACTGGCAAATATCAATCAGGCAAATCACCCCGTGGAGATCTGGCATAAGTGCAGCTTGATTATAAGATATTCTGGGGGACACCCACTGTCTTGTAAAATACCCAGACACTATGATATGAAATTAGCTTGTCCTTTTAATTAAGTCAAAGAATGTATATTTCCCTCAGTCACGTTCGAAAGCCTAGTTGGCTCGCTGGCTCATTCGGACTATCAGACTTGGCTTTGCGATTCAGTTTTACAGCCCTTACTTCATTGTAGCCAAGAAAGGCGGTGGGTTAAACCAATCTTGGACCTGCATTTCCTGAAGCAGACCCCTCACAAGCTCCCATTCAAGATTTTAATGCAGAGACTCATTTTCGAATGTATTTGACTCCAAGATTGGTATACAGCGATCAACCTTTACTAGGAGTACTTTCATGTCTTGATTATCCCTCTACACAGACTGTTTCTAGATTTTGCTTTCAAGGGGTGATCATATCAGTACAAGGTCCTCACCTTTGGGCTGTCCCACGCGTCTTCATGAAAGTTGCGGAGGCGACCCTTGTCTCTCTGAGGGAGCATGGCGTTCGCATCCTCAACTACCTCAGCGACTGTCTCATCCTGGCCCACTCGTGAAAGCAGTTGTGCGAACACAGGGACTTGGTGCTCAGGCACCTCAGCCATTTGGGGCTTCTGCACAGGACCTCGAGTTCAGTGGCACATCAGTTGCCTTAAGTTTCTAGCAGTATGCGTTCTTCTGTGTCGTTTCAGATCGCTGCTACAGGGCAAGCATGTGCTGGTCCAGACAAACATGACTGTGACCGTTGTGCACATAAACCATCAGGGTTGTCTACACTCTCATCGCATGTCGTAACTCGCCCGCCATCAGGAGTCAGAAGCATCGGAGGTCGATTTGCGCCCTTTCACGTTCCAAACAAGCTCAATTGTGCAGCCAAAAAGCTCTCACGACAGCCCATGCTCCTGGGAGAATGGAGACTCCACCCCCAGAACGTCCAGCTGATTTGGAGATGCTTTGGGGCTGCACAGGTTTACCTGTTTGCCTCTCCGGACACTTCCCACTGCCAGTTGTTTTACTCCCTGACTGAGGGGACCCTCAGTACAGATGCGCTGGCCCACAGCTGGCCTTGAGGCCTACACAAGTATGCGTTTCCGCCAGTGAGCCTACTCGTTTTGTTAGCAGGTTTTGTTAGCTCCGCCATACTGGCCTAACCGGACTTGGTTCCCAGAACTGATGCTCCTTTGCAACAGCCCCTCCCTGGCAGATTCCTCTGAGGAAGGACTTGCTTTCTCAGAGATGGCGCACCCTGTGGTACCCGTGTCCAGACCTATGGAATCTCCATGTATAAACTTGAGGTCTTGAGTGATCTACCCCCAGTGATCACTTCAGCGAGAGCAGCCATTATAAGGCACACTTACGCTCTAAAGTGGAACCTGTTCGTTGAGTGGTGTTCTTCTCGCCAAGATCAGTGCTGTCCTTCCTGCAAGAAGGGTTGGAGCGAAGGCTGTCTCCCTCCAATTCTGTGGGAAAGCCCGACCTGATCACCAGGTTCTTGAGGGGTGTAAAGATTGAATCCTCCCCGCCCTCACCTTGTACCCTCTTTGGAACTCTCCTGGGTCTTATCGGCCTTGTGGGGGGCGCCATTTGAGCTGCTGCAGTCAGTAGAACTTAAGATCTTGTCTCTCAAAACAGCGCTCTTGTCTGCGCTCGCTTCTGTCAAGAGGGTAGGGACCTGCAGGCATTTTTGGTCGATGAATCATGCCTGGAATTCGGGCCAGCCAACTCTCACGTGATCCTGAGACCCTGACCTGGTTATGTGCCCAAGGTTCCCACCACCATTTCAGGAATTTGGTGGTGAAGCTGCAAGCGCTGCCCTGGAGGAGGCAGATCCAGCATGTCCCGTTCATGCTTTGCATTTGTACATGGACCGCACACAGAGCTTCAGGACCTCAAACCAGCTCTTTGTTGGATGCCATAGTCTTAGTGTATCAAGCTTGAGACCAGTCGTGCCCCCTTCGGGTGAGAGCTCACTCCACTCGGAGCGTTGCCTCCTTCTGGGCCTTGACGCACAGCATCTCGATCAATTGTGGCGTTTTATTAGGGATCCCAATTCGTCAGTTCACTTCTGCCGTAACGTTGAACGTGACTGACTGATAAGGAACGACTAGGAGGGAGGAGGGAACAAAGACGTACGTCCCGTCTCCACAATTGCTGTACCACTGCTGAACTGCCGGGACACCCCGTCTCGGCTCCTCAGTACAAAACTTAACTGAGCAAGTGCACCGTGCTTCCTTACCTACCCGCTTTACAGGGTGTGGTTTGGGATAAAAAACACCTTCAGGGAATGGGGGTTATATTAGTAAACTTCTTACAACCGTTTTATTTTATAAACTAGTTTCATGTTTCATGGGTAAATTGTTTTGATGAAGTTAATTTTAAAAACTTTCTACTAATCTTTTTTTTTAAATTGCCAATTCTCTGCATTTAATTAAATTAAATTTAATTTAATGAAGCATTTATATAGCGCTTTCACAGACCCAATGGCCACCAAAGCACTTTACATATTGCCTCACATTCACCCATTCTCAGTGTCAGCCATGCAAGGCGCCATCCAGCTCGTCGGGAGCAGCTGGGGTTAGGTGTTTTGCTCATGGACACTTCGACACTTGGTCAGGTGGGACTGGGGATTGAACCACCAACCTTCGGTTTTGTAGAAAACCTACATTAACCACTGAGCCACTGCCGCTCCCCCCAAAAAGTTCACTGAATGGTATAGTGAAAAGAAAATAGGAGATAAACAGCAGGTTGAATAAAGACGGAAAAGTGCTGGATCTATTTACAAGCAGTACGTTTTTAATCAAAATAAATTCAGCAACACACTTAGGCTATTTACAGGAAACAGAACAACCACAATAGAGACAAGATCTGACAAAGAACAACAAGATCTGACAAAGAAAAGCTGAATGAATGCTATAGAGAAAAACAATAGGGACTAAAATTTGAAGGCAAATCAAATATTATGGCAACAGATGAACAAAGACATGAAGCTGATCAGAACACAGTGTGAAACCAAGTCAAAGTCCAACTAAAACCAGCAAAACATGACATTATGTCCACCTGTCTTAAAACATCAACAAAAGTCCAACAGAGGGTGAGCGGGGGCTTAGGAAGAGGAAATATAGAGCTAGCAGGCTGAAGGCCCATGGGAGGAGCCTTGATGTAGAGGCCAGGGGGACAAACGACAGAGGCAGAGCTGGAGACCCAGGTGGAGCCAAGGAGACAGGGCAACACTGGAGGTCCTGGAGACCAAGGTGGAGCCACAGGGACGAGCGGCTGAGGTGAAGCCAGGGTGCCGGAGGATGAGGTGCAGCCTGTGTGACTGGGGTGGAGGCCCAAGGCACAGGTGAAAGGCCGGAAGTCTGTGGCAAAGGTAGAGGAAGCCTGGAGAGGCCGGAAGGACAATGGTCCCAGGTGGAGCCGAGGAAGCGAGGATCCAAGGTGGAGCCAACTGGTTGATGGGCCAAAGTGGAGTGATAGGCTTGGATGTTCGAAGTGGAGCCAGAGGGTCGACACACCAGGGCGGTGCCAAATGCCAAATGTTAGTGTAATTGTTTAACAACAGTCAGTGTCAGTAAAGATCATGTTTGTGATGAAATATGAGAAGTTATGTGTGAAGAAAACAAAGGAAAATGTATGTGATTATCACTTCTAATTGTCACAAAATTGCCATAAAAAATTGTCATAAAAAGTTGAAATTTGGTGAAATTATTTTATTTTCATTTATAATTTATTATAATATAAAATATATTTAAAAACAAATGTAGAATACATAAAGATGTAATTCCCACCACCATCATTTCCATCACAAATGAATTATGATTTGATGTTCATGGTGGTTCAGGGAGAAAAAATAAAAACAAAAATGAGAGAATTCATGTTCTGTTAGACATGTCAAATACAGTAATCTAGTGTTTGAAAAGAGAATTTTAAGAGAGTTTAATTCCTAAAAGCCCACCAAAAGTGCCCATAGTTATAGTCATGGTTAAACCTATAGGCTATGTGAAATTATGTTTCATTAACAAAGCTTGGAAGGTTCAGATAATTTACCTAATCAGTGCGAGAAGAGGGATATATTTAGAGATGACTTACCTCTGTTCCACAACAGTTTTCCCAGCATCCCTCCTCCACTCCAACTCCTCACTCTTCATTATTACTATTCCAGCCAGGGATGGGGAGAGGGGGAGTACTCTGGGTTCGGGCCAAATTCCGAGCTCGGAACCCTCTCCTCGGACAGCACACAAAATATGCTATTTTATACTATATCTGATTGTATGTAAGTGTGAGCCCGTGAAAGAGAGGTCTTGCAAACTAAACCACTAAGATTTGTTTATGTATTTGGGAGGTGGATGAATGGTAGATGCTTTTAGATACTGGTAAATAAAATGCCCTCAGCATCTGTCGGTGCCTGAATAAGTCTGGGCCGGGCTCCAGGCTTGGCTAATACAGAGGAACTGGAGGCCTGCCACAGCACTTCGAGGAAAGCTCCCTAACTACTGTTTTAAAGGAACTGCTAAACTGGCTTTTATTGAGCTGTGCCTCTCGCCTTTGTGCTCTCAATTAAGTTGATGAGCTAATGTTTGAATTGCTCTGAAAGTGTAAGCCCCTACTTCCAGGATCTTCATTAAGCGTGTGTGGGCGTGAATTGAATAAAAATGTACAGCTAAAGGGAGTGTTACGCTAATGTACTCAGTTTTCCTGAGCATCCATAATTAAAGAGGTCTTGATATAATAACCTAATAAATCAAATATGGCTTGCAAATTAAATTGAAATGCAGAATATCAAGCAAAATGTGGTGGCAGATTTTTGAATGTCATATGTGATCTGTTTCATTTTCTGTGCAAGTTAGAAGTATGCAAGTTTGGCGAAAGTTTTGAAACTGTGTTTTCTTACTGTAGATTAGCGTAAGAGGATGTTATTGGTCAGAGCAACATGACTTTTGCCAATTGAAGATGAACTAATCCAGAAATGTGGGTTTGTCATATACCAGCCATACTGTCTGTTTTCCTCTTATTGCTTTAGCCATTAAAGTGCCTGTTGTTGGAGCGTATTAGTATTTCCAGAGCTGTGCATTTTTTCACCCTGTGAATTAAGACAAAATATTGTTCCTTGTTCCTTGAAGTAAATATTCCTCTTCTTGGTATTTCTAAGAGCTTGAGGATTCAGTATCGAGGTTTGAACAGTATCGAATTGAAGGATTTGAGAACCTGGCGGGCCTGGTATATGAAAAGACATTATTGTAAAATTGCTTTGTTTGATTCTCAAGAAGAACTTTTTATTTCTCATCTTTTATTCTATTTTTATTTCTTATGCCTTAATGATGATATACATGTAAAACATTAGATGTAACTGTATTTTACCATTTTTTGGCTCAGTAAGATTTCAAATAAATAAATTAATACATTTATTAAGTAATTTGCGTTGAATTAATCAAAAGTGACAGAAAGATCCTTACATTGTTACAAAAAACTTTAGAACTTTCTTTTAAACTTTCTAACTATCAATGAATACAGAAACAAATAAACATTCCAGAAAAATAATAAGCATATTAGAACAATTTCCGAAACTTAAGTAATAGCTGCTGAAAATTGAGCTTTGCCACAAGAATAAATGACCAATTAAAATCTATATAAAATAGAAAACAGGTATTTTAAAATGTAGTTAGATTTCACAATATTTCTGTTTTTAATGTATTTTTAACCAAAGAAATGCATCCTGGGTGAGCATTCAAATATTAATGACCCACGAGTCTTTAACAGTAATGTACATCTGTATGACTCTAATGTGCCTGTTCCTCTTGTATTTAAAATTTATGCCACAACTTATACACTTAACATACCAATGTACATTTGCATTTGAGTAAAGAGTAAAGTACTTTATGAATGTGGGTCTGTTTTCACAGTGTAATCCATCCTGCCAGAGGAATTCACAGTAGCTTGACTGTCTGAGGATAAGCAAGGCTAAAATATCGACTGTTGTACCTTTAGCATTATATTAATGCCACAGGTTTAAAGGATAACCACGTCAGTACATTAAATGCTGCTTGACATAGCCATGTTTATTGACTATGAAGATCTATGAACCTTAATAAACACCTCATGGATATATATAGTTAGCAGAAACTTGATCTACGTACAACAGCACATGGAGGGTTCTTACTTTACGTCAGATGTGTGTTTGGGGATAAATGAACCATAGCATCCTTGAATAGTTCCCTTAAAATATGTTTTTATAGATGTATACATATAGTTATTATAGATGTTCTTATTTAAAATAAAAAAACACGTAAAAGTCGAAAAAAACGTTGGTATTTTAATTAATTTAATTTATTATTGAAATGGCATCTGAAAAATAGCAGAGCCAAATTATGAATGGTAAATGGTAAAGTTTTATTTCGCCTCATATATTTTATAAAATTGTGGAAAAGTTTCTATGACTTCTAACATTATGTCATAGCTTTTCATTTCTTATTTGAACTGATCAACTTCTTCAAGATGTCTGAGAAAGTCCTGTAAAGTCAGCAAAGAGGCAATGCAGACCTATAGACAAACTTAAAGTGTGATATTAGAGGTCTTATCTCTGTCTGGGCCTTCTGCTGAGTTCAGTCAGACAGAACCACAGCGGCTTCCCTCAGTACCAGTATGGGTGGAACTTAGAACGGATTGGTCTCACTCGACTAGCTAGAACCCCTACATATGCTCACTAAACAAAAATAGTCTTTTTGTCCTTAAGAACATTTCCATCTTTTAATGCTTATGTCCAGGTGCATTGCTTTAGGATTACCCGTCAGACTGCAGGAGAGCAAAGAAGAGACTAGACTTTCATGTATGTTCAAAGACTCATAAGAAACATCCTGAGAATTCTCACACAACACAAGATGGATTGCTCACTCCAAGACGATCTGATGCATCAGTGCTGAAATAAAAAATAAACAGTTTTATACACATTATATCAAAACATTAGGAATTGAATAGTGTATAAATACTTTTGGAGAATACATCTGAAGAACAAATATCTTTGACAGCTGTGATGAGTATGAGCATACAAAAAGAATTGGTAACACTTTATTTTGATAGTCCACTTTAGACATTCTACTAACTATAAGTAACTTTGCAGCAACATGTCAACTAACTGTCATTAGAGTATTAGTAGACTGTCCACTTTAATCTGATACTCCCCCAACAGATATTCTACTGACTATAAGGAACTTGGCAACTACAAGTCAACTTATTCTCCTAACTCAAACCCTAACACCTAACCCTAACCTGACAGTTTACTACACTATACTAATACTGTAATGAGAGTTAGTTGACATGTAGTTGAAAAGTTACTTATATTTAGTAGAATGTCTAAAGTGGACTGTCAAAATAAAGTGTAACCAAATAATTATTTTAGAATATTCAGAAATGAAGGAAAATTGTGATTCTTCTCGAATCTTTTGGATTCCATGTTAAACTAGTAATGTGAATGTTGGTGCTGGTTATGCATTCTTCAGATAGGATTTCCATTATTAGTGATAAAATAAAGGAACCGGTTCACTCATTCAGTAAGCATTAGCTAAAGGTATTTGACGTTGTTTTATAATGCTCAAGTACAATGCCTGCTATCACTGTAAAACTGCTTTGAACCAATCTATATAGTAAAAAGCGCTATTTAATAAAGATGACTTGACTCAAGTTGTTGTTTTTGTTGTATATATTGTTTTCAACAACATTTGTTGAACGACCACCATCAACATTCAAAATTCCTAATGATATGACAGTATTTAGGATAAACTGTGATGATATCCAGATTCAGTATTGTTGCAAATTTACACCATATGTACTGCAGCCAAGCGAGATTAAGTGGCCAATTGCACAATATGTGTTCCGGGATTATAATTAGTGGTGCATGACAAGTATCACATACACATTTTTCACATACACTTCAGAGCATAACTCATCCCGCACTGTGATATATGGACATAAATGATACCTCAAATCGTTTGGTTATTTGAGGAGAGATATGATGTTAGTGTAAACAAAGGATTTTCATGGAGACGAATGGGAGAAAAATCCCATAGACTTTCTTTTATTCTTTTTTTATTGTTTTGACATGAAAAATGCTCACAATAAATTAAATATAGATGTTTATCAGCATCAAGATATTGATCAAATGTATATGAAAAAAATGTCAACAACAGTTCTGTTTGGATTCAACAAAGTGATAATGTGAATGGCATCCATTAACACATAAACACATTTACATAAGAAAACAAAACAATCTTGCTCTGGTTCTGGACCATTGCACATAAAATTCAGAAGCCATAAAACTACTGACGCTCTACAGCCACATCACAGCCAGATTCTGGGTTTTGTGGTCTCGCTCTGAGAACAATCTCTAAATACAAGAGTGCCACAGGACATTCTGTTCCCAGCTCGTGCTGTGAAAGCTCCAATCAGCACTGAAAGAGATATCCCACAATCCTTGATCCTACTGTGCTCAAACTGAGCTTTTTGTTTTTTGTACGCCGTCCAAGAGTTCAAAGTGTTCCCCTCTGGTGAGACAGCAGAGAGGCTCTGTTATGGAAAGGAATGAGTTTTTGAATCCACTGCCACCTGTAGTTTACACACGGAGAACGTGGCTCCCAGCTGCCAGTTCCTTTAGATCTTGTTCCGTGAATACAACGGCACAGTTTCAGCTGATCACATGACATCTGAACGATGCTGTTTTTCTCATAGCCTGTAAACACGCCCGTGACCCTCCCCAATTACAGCAGGGGGGCATCTGGGGACAAGGAGAGGGCCTCCTCTCGTCTCTTTCATCTCATATTGGGCAATTGCATCATGGACGTTCCCTTTGCTGAAAGAGTACGGGTGAATTTTTATGCATAGACACATGCCCCCTAAGACACGTCTGACATGAATACAGCTATCTGATATTGTATGTGCACTGTATTGAATCAGTATTTGTGTCTTGTTTTCTAGTGTATGTATTTCTTTATTTAAAATTCTGTTAGATAATATTTATTTTTTTATTTTTAACATAAACCTAAAAAAAGCATTATGCTGAACATTGAGAAAAAAAATAATTTAAGCTATAAATAACAGCTAAATGTTCCTTGTTTTAATGATGTTTAGATATTTTACTGGAAGAAAAGGACCAAAATGCTGATTAACAAAAAGTTTTTCACAGCACGATGAGATTCATAGACAACATTTTGGAGGGATTGAGTTTTTTCCAGGAATGTTCTGTCAAACTTACAAAACTAAACTGATATATTCCTTTATGGACAATAAAAATAGTTGTGTGTGCTTGTGTGTGTGTATGTGAGGGAGTGGTGTGATGCCAAAAAAATGCTTTTTGCATGAACACTTTATTGGCTTCTGTCTCTGCAGGATAATGTAGAACGAGCTGCCAATCACAGACAGGCAGATCTGATCGGACCAAGTTTTCAGCCGTCAACCAATCAGAATTCACCCAGCCATCAAGGTCAGTAAATTAATAATTTGCATTTGCACTTCATAAATTTCTTAAAATAAGATTCCCTGGCTCCGATATTTGTAATGACAGTGAAAGTATTTTACTGTAAAAAAAGTTTTTTATTTATTTGTTCTTAATATCCAACACATAAGTAAAGAGTGTGTAATAGATTTGCGGAATTGCTCATGGTTTAATAACAAGTGTGTATATGTGTGCATACTTGATTATGGGCAGGGGCCGTCTGTCTCACACACTTGGACTTGAGTTGGGGTTGTCTGTCGTAGATGCCTTTTATGGTTGGAGACTTGCTCATTAAGTTCAAACTGGGATCTATATTCAGGCCTCTTCCGCTGTAAACACTCCTACAGTTCAAAGGCTTGATTTGTAAAGACACAGGGTGCCACTCATTATGCCGCCAACCTAATTGTGCCATACAAAAATACAGAGGCATGAGATTTGGAGCATGAGATTTAAGCACAATATCGCCTCAGCATGGGAGGTAGAGCCTGAAGTTTTTTTTTTACTTGAAAGTCTGATGCTGTCATTGAAGTAAATGGAGCAGAAATTCTCATTTAGGACTTCTCAGAGTACTCCGTGAATCCTCAAAGCTTCGACTACACTAAACTCTTGGTTGTAATAATTTAATACCCCTTAATATTTAATTTGTCCAGTGGTTTTTGTCGAACACAGTTGCTTTATTTTCTGTTGGTTAATGGATTTTTTAAAAACATGGTTCTGTAAACATTTATTCAGACTATTAACTGACCACTATTATCACGTCCAAATAATGAATGAAAAAAACTGAACAAAATAGCGAAGCATGTTCCTATGCCTGTTCTTTGACCCTGCCATTTTCATACTCCATTTAAAACAACAAACTGTGACAACAAAGGTCTTATTTTGGCATGCTGGAATGCAGCTAAGAATAGATGAGAATTTTTGTTTTTCAAATCTCAGATTGAGGCCAGAAATATTTGTTGCTGCATCGAAATCCTGCATGACGTTTACAGCTAAAAACTCACATACTTATAGTCTTATAATAGAGTTAAAGACCACACTCTATTATTTGTTAGTTAATTGGCTTATGAAACTTATTGAAACTGAGGCGCTTGGTAGAATTTGACATTGTAGGTTTTCAGCACAAATGGTTTACATTTGATGGGTCTACGTACAGTAAATGTATTGCTTCCTGGAATCGTGTGGAGTCTGTCTTTGTTTCTCTCTCAGGAAAGGAGCATTCAAAACTGATTGCGCTGAAGTTACATTATAAATGAAACTGCATTATCATATTTTGAAAAACTGAAATATTTATACAACTTGCGTTTTTAGTAAGAATGCATGATTTGTATATATGGATTTTATTGTAATGGTGCCTGTTTTTTTATTTGGGGGGGGGGGGGGGTGGAATATTTTGTGGCAATGATTTTCTGGTCAGTATAATCTCTGTCAGATTATGTTTATCAGTAATAATTCACTGGGGCACAGATGTATTTCATTGCAAAAAGGAGTTAGCATTGCCTTGTATCCTACCATTTGAATATTTATTTATATATATTGAACCTGGATGATGCGACAGTAGCCATATTACGCCAGTACGCCCACCACACATCAGCTTACTGGTGGAGAGGAGACAGTAATGAAGCCAATCAGTATATGAGGATGATTAGGAGGCCATGATGGACAGAGGTCAAGGGGCAAATTTTTGCCTGGAGTTGTGAGCATACTTAACCCACGTCAGCTGCTGACTAAAAGTATACTAGTTATGGGAGTCCAGGCATTGCAACATCCACTTGAGATCCTGCACTCTCGTTTTTGGCCATTGACCTGTTGATTGAATCAGGACGACAGATCAAATATATCCCAGATTCCTGTGCTCAGTCAACACAAGGAAAGAAATCAAAGAAATAGAAATGCCACTCGCCAGACCTCCCTTCACTCTGATGATCACAGGCTTTTACAAGACAAGAAACATCAAGATGAACTTGACCATCGCAGTTGAGATTTCATTGTTTTTTCCTGCATGGGCTACGGCTTGTCATGTGGTTCTGGTGTTCAAGGAACGGAGGAGGTGCAGAGGGTTTGACCTACAACCTGCTGGAGAAACCTTAGACTCTGCTCTAAGCCCCATGCGACTGTCTAGACAGACGCCAAGGTCGATCAAATCGTCCAAATGCTCTGGGGGGTTGCAGGTATAGATGTCATCCTTGACTTCCTCAATGAGCTCATTCTGGAAGCTTTTGAATAAGTTAATAGAAAATGAGCATCTTGTCAATGACCCCTTTACTTAAATTCCCTTATATAGAAATAATGAATGCCTGAATGAATGAATGAATGAATGAATGGATGGATGGATGGATGAATGAGGCATTTATATAGCACTTTACTATGTACTACTGTACACACAGAGTACATTATAATCATATCAGGGCTCTCTCCTCAACCACCACCAGTGTGCAGCATCCGTCTGGATGATGCTACGACAGCCACAGTACAATGGGGCCAGAGCGCTTATTACACACCGGCTATAGGTGGAGAGGAGAGAGTGTGATAAAGCCAAATCAAAGGATGGGAATTATTAGGAAACCATGATGGATAACGGCCAATGGAAAGAATGTAGCCAGGACACCGGTTATACGCCCCTAATCTTAACAAGAAGTGTCATGGGATTTTTAATGACCACAGAGAGCCAGGACCATGGTTTAACATCTCACCCGAGGAGTTTTATTGGATACACAGCCACGTCCGCAACAAAAAATGAAAGGGGTTTTCGCTTTGTTTTAAATGTTACGTTTTTTTTCTGTCCTAACTATGTATGATTATATGGTTATTTGCATAAAAAAGATACAGGTGAAACTCAAAAAATTTGAATATCGTGCAAAATGTATGATTTTGATGATTATTGCTTACAGCTTATGAAAACCCCAAATTACAAAATCTCAGAAAATTAGAATATTACATGAAATCAATAAAAAAAGGATATTAAATACAGAAATGTCAGCCCTCTGAAAAGTATAATCATGCATATGTACATAGTTATATAAACTAAATATATTAGTTTCACCTTTTAATTTGAATTTCTGAAATACACTAACTTTTGCACGATATTCAAATTTTTCAAGTTTCACCAGTAATTCACCCAAAAATTAAAATTCGGTCAACATTTATTCCCTTTCATGTAATTCTAAAACTATATGATTGTATTTCTTCTGCAGAAAATAAAATAATATATTTTGATAGATGTCTCCACCAAAAATCTTTGGTTACCAGTATTCCTCAATTTATCTTCTTTTGCCTTCTGCAGAAGAAAGAAAGTCATAAAGTTTTGAGTAAACGATGATAGAATTTTGATGAACTATCATGTTAATCAATTGCTAGTTGAAATATTTACTAGTTCTTCTGGGTTCAAAATGGGAAGGCTGGATCCGACCACTTCAGAGTTATTCGAGGTATCTCTTTGTTGAGGTCAGTGCCTCTCCTACATCGCATGGTTCTGATGGATCCTAAAGCTGCAATATCCAGTGCATTGCATTCTTTAGAAAAAAGAATGGTTTTAGTGTGGTGGGCGGACGGGGTTTATAAGATTATGGAATGTGAAGTATATGAAACTCACTGATTAAATTGATGTTTCAATTTTGAACTGGCCTTGATCTCCATTATTGTTTTTCTAGATTTTCCCTCTCTTTTTATGCTCTGCTGCTTGACTGCCAGGGGCATTTTAGCTATCATAATCTCTCTGACTACTTTTTCATGCACACCAAAAAACTGCAAGAAAGCTGTTTAAGGTGTCGTCTCAAACCTGTATAACTTTCTTCTGTGGAATGGCAAATCAGATATTTTGAAGAATGTTGGTAACCTAACAGTTTTGGTTACAATTATATATCTAATCTAATATTATATCATCATATATCACATTTCCCTTTATGTGGTGAAATTCCACAGGTGAAATGCAGTCATCTCAAACCATGCAATTGAGAATTTTGTGTGAGGGACACTTGAGGATTTTTTTTTTTACCTGTGTGAATCTTACATTAGCTTCAAGTTTATTGAACTGTTAATTCTTGGATTTTACTGCGTTTACCAATATAAAGCTGTTGGATATGGAAGTGACCTCTGAGTAAGCAGTGCTTCATGCATCGCTACACTATTGACAAAGAACATTCATTACCAACAAAATTGCGCAGAAGTTTCGCTAATGTGACCACTTTTATCCTGTGACCTCATGTCCTTACATGAAAGAGAATAATAGGCTATATTATGTGAAAATTGCCATTATCCTCTTGCAAGCTACTGTAAAACTATATCAGATTAGTTGTATAAACTACCTTTTTTTTGGTGTGTTTTTGTAATCTTTGAATCTTGACATACCCATCACCATTCATTGTATTGTATATTGTATATATTGAAGAATCAGCTCTGCATCTGCATTAACTAACTTGTATGGCTAATCTATTTTCTATTCTTCTCCAACTCCTTCTCTATATGAATCCCCCATCCTTTATATCTCCCTCCTTCCCTTCTGTCCACCCCTCCTGTGAGGTGCTTATATGAAGGCACTATATTGTTTAGACAACTTGGGAAAGCTTTATTAGACTGCTGTCTATACAGGTCCTTCTAAAAAAATTAGCATATTGTGATAAAGTTCATTATTTTCCATAATGTAATGATAAAAATTAAACTTTCATATATTTTAGATTCATTGCACACCAACTGAAGTATGTCAGGGGTTTTATTGTTTTAATACTGATGATTTTGGCATACAGCTCATGAAAACCCCAAATTCCTCAAGTCTCAAAAGTCTAAAAAAATTAGCATATCACGAAAAGGTTCTCTAAACAAGCTATTAACCTTGTCATCTGAATCAACTAATTAACTCTAAACACCTGCAAAAGATTCCTGAGGCTTTTAAAAACTCCCAGCCTGTTTCATTACTCAAAACCGCAATCATGGGTAAGACTGCCGACCTGACTGCTGTCCAGAAGGTCATCATTGACACCCTCAAGCAAGAGGTTAAGACACAGAAAGAAATTTCTGAACAAATAGGCTGTTCCCAGAGTGCTGTATCAAGGCACCTCAGTGGGAAGTCTGTGGGAAGGAAAAAGTGTGACAAAAAATGCTGCACAACGAGAAGAGGTGACCGGACCCTGAGGAAGATTGTGGAGGAGGACCGATTCCAGACCTTGGGGGACCTGCGGAAGCAGTGGACTGAGTCTGGAGTAGAAACATCCAGGGCCACCGTGCACAGGCGTGTGCAGGAAATGGGCTACAGGTGCCGCATTCCCCAGGTCAAGCCACTTTTGAACCAGAAACAGCGGCAAAAGCGCCGGACCTGGGCTAAAGAGCAGCAGCACTGGACTGTTGCTCAGGGGTCCAAAGTACTTTTTTCAGATGAAAGCAAATTTTGCATGTCATTCGGAAATCAAGTTGCCAGAGTCTGGAGGAAGACTGGGGAGAAGGAAATGCCAAAATGCCTGAAGTCCAGTGTCAAGTACCCACAGTCAGTGATGGTCTGGGGTGCCATGTCAGCTGCTGGTGTTGGTCCACTGTGTTTTATCAAGGGCAGGGTCAATGCAGCTAGCTATCAGAAGATTTTGGAGCACCTCATGCTTCCACCTGCTGAAAAGCTTTATGGAGATGAAGATTTCATTTTTCAGCACGACCTGGCACCTGCTCACAGTGCCAAAACCACTGGTAAATGGTTTACTGACCATGGTATTACTGTGCCCAATTGGCCTGCCAACTCTCCTGACCTGAACCCCATAGAGAATCTGTGGGATATTGTGAGGAGAAAGTTGAGAGACGCAAGACCCAACACTCTGGATGAACTTAAGGCCGCTATCGAAGCATCCTGGGCCTCCATAACAGCTTAGCAGTGCCACAGGCTGATTGCCTCCATGCCACGCCGCATTGAAGCAGTCATTTCTGCAAAAGGATTCCCGACCAAGTATTGAGTGCATAACTGAACATAATTATTTGAAGGTTGACTCTTTTTTTTGTATTAAAAACACTTCTTTTATTGGTCAGATGAAATATGCTAATTTTTTGAGACAGGAATTTGGGGTTTTCATGAGCTGTATGCCAAAATCATCAGTATTAAAACAATAAAAGACCTGAAATATTTCAGTTGGTGTGCAATGAATCTAAAATGTATGAAAGTTACATTTTATCATTACATTATGGAAAATAATGAACTTTATCACAATATGCTAATTTTTTGAGAAGGACCTGTATCTGTGAAAAGACTTGCTCTACTGCCTCCTTTCACATATATACACCTGTGTGTGTTTTTTGAGGCACATATCTCCCCCACAGGTCTTCTACAGCAGTGGTTCCCAAACCTGTCCTGGCGCCCCACCAACACTGCACGTTTTCTTTGTCTCCCTAATCGAACACACCTGATTCAACTCATTAGCTCATAATCACATTGGTTTATGAGTTGATGAGTTGAATCAGGTGTGTTTGATTAGGGAGACAAAGAAAACGTGCAGTGTTGGTGGGGCGCCAGGACAGGATTGGGAACCACTGTTCTACAGGACGTTCCGGCCAAAGCGACTCCTCCTTTCCCCTTTTACTACTCCTTCTCTTTGTTCACTCACAATTTCGTTGCTAATTGTCACCAGCTGGATGGCCTAATGAACTCAGCCATAAACATAGTGCTATGAAACATGGTGCTTTTTAAACTTTGTCTTTAACAGTCTTTGGCATAAGTGAAACAATTTGATCACTTGTCTTGAGCAAAAAATCAGCAGCCTCAAAAGTAGATTAGCTGAGATGTATTTTGCCACTGTCCCACAAATAGAACCAGATACCCAGTGGTAAATTAGCTCATGCACACCACTGCTAAAGTGGACCCATATGAAAATCAGTGACATATCAGGGTGTGTTTGGGTATTACCCTTTACTAATCTCTGGAAACTTCAATTTTTCATACACATTGCTCTCAAAACCTTGGGCCATCATTTAAGACAAATATCTAATTCTGGGTACATACTACATTAGTATAGCCCCATTTTTTACTCGCTGACAGTTTTGTGGTAGTAATCATGAACAAATTCCTGAAATTGGAGGCAAGTCAGTGCTCGTTCACGTGAGTGACAATCACTTAATGTATATTATCAAAGAAGTGATCTGAGAGAAGAGCTGATGCATCGGCAATGCCCATGAGATTTTTGCGTGCAAAATATCTGGACCTGTCTGCAACTGAGTAATGTAGTGTGAAATGTGTTGACTGGAAATTACATCGGTGATGATCTACAGCCAATGAGAGAGCAAGATGGGTGGGAAGGGATAGCTAGAGGGGCAGGAGTAATAGACCTGCAACAGAATCAGCTAGCATGGCTTCTGAAAACAAACATTCTTCTTTGTGTTCTTTTTTTTTTTTCTTTTCGCTGCAAATCAGGGCACAGACAACTTGGATCGCAAGCTTTTTGCGGGCTGCAATTTTAATTAGGAAGAAATCCAGTCTCTTGCATGATCTTACATTATTTCCTGTATCACTTCTCGAGTGTGTTTTATTCTGAAACTTATGCCGGGGACACACTTAACAACTAGCTGAAACATTCTTAGACTGAACTGAGCACACTTACAGACTGTTTCCAACAACTGGAGCAGATTTTAAACACCGACTGAACGCAACTGTGTCTGACCCGGTGCTTTTGGGCATGATCAGTCGTAAGTATCAAATTACATTCATAATTTGCCTTACAGTTGTTAAGTGTGTCCCCGGCTTAAATTTGTAGACCAGACAAAGTTGTCTGCGAATCTTCCCATTGAAATGTTTGGTAATGTGTGACCCACTGTTGCCGATCCATTGTGTAATGTGCAGACAACAGCAACTAATGGTATCCCAGACAGTCATGTAATGAAAACCAAAACAGCGATCCAACGGAAATCACATTGTGTGTTCCCGGTTTAAGGCCCTGGTTATACAGTACATATTAATAACCATCGCAGGAGATCATAAGTGAGCAGCAGAGACAGACTGGCATTTTCAATTAGTATTAATGTGGGTTTCCTCCTTTTAAGTCTAATCAGCTATGTCTAAAGTCCTTGTTTTGGTGCGATGAGTGCTGTTATCTAGGGCCCTATTTGGATGGGACTAGTTTTCTAAACGACGTTTGTGTTACTGTCACGTGTCAGTGTTTGTTTGGACTTTCAGTTTGTATTTTGATTAGTTGCTGTTCCCCTTTGTTCTTTTCCCGCCACTTTTTCGTGTCCATTGTTACTGTCATTATCAGTTCAGTTGTGTCACCTGTTTACTCATCATCGTCATATGTAGGTTCTGTGTTTCTCCCTTCTTAGTGTTTTTGGTTCAGTCCTGTTTTCCCGCTCCTCGTTAGTGTTCAGTTACAGCACCTGTGTCTTCTTCATCCGTTCATTCATTGACCTGTGTCCTCTTTATGTTCCTTTGTTCACCCTTCTATTTATACCCTGTGCTCTCCCTTATTCTTTGCCGGTTCTCTTTTATGTATAGCGTGGTTTTTGCATCTCCTGAGATTTTGTTCATTAAATTCCTGTTTCCTGGTATTCCTCGTCCCCTCATGCTTCTTACCACCACGAACCGTAACATTTATACAAGCGGCTTTTTATAATAAACCCGCACAAGTGAGCAGCGAAATCTACACACTCATCTTACTCTTACATGATACTGATATTAAAATGGATAGTCTTCACAGATTTGGGGTATTTGGCTCTATTTATTAATTTAAAAAAAAAATTTTTCATCGGATACCATCCATATTGAAATGAAAGGAAAGCATTATTAAGATTGGTGTGCAAACGGTAGCTCGGGTAGGTAAAAAAAAAAAACCACCAAGAAAAGCGTTATAATACAATCTCAGCAATCACAGACATTCACATGCGGACGTTAGCATTACCTGAGGTAATTTTTCCTGACCTTTTTCCAGAAGATAAAAATCACCGTAATCATTAATGACAACATCCTTAATGATTACTGAGATGGCACATTTGAACGAGATAAAAATCACTGAGAAGCTCTGGTAATAATAACTTTACCCCACCTCTCCATGTAAAACTAATCCTGTCCGAATAGGGCTTAAGACAGTGGTTCTCAACTGGTTTTGCTGTAGGATTCACATTTTCCCATAGTTATTTAGCCACAACCCATTTTTTTTAGGAATATGACCTAATTCCTAAATATACTGTTAAAGAACTGAACTGTAAATGAAACAATAAATTGCTCCTGATGAATAGAATGAACATTATACCAACATATAAATCCTTCCCAGCTAACACACAACTTATCAGTTACGTAGTTTATTGGTACTTTTTTGTCATTTCATGACTTACTAATTGACAATGTAACTATGACTTTGCATGCTCGTAACTTATTTTGCTCTTTATATATCGTGAAGTGATATATAGCACGCATCTTTGCATTGGCACATGCAATTGAAGATTGTGTGCTACAGACACAGTATAATGTTTTTCTGAGGTGAGTTTTTTTTATTTCGTAACAAGTTACGCAAATAACGTTAGAATAATGACACTGACATATAGCCTGACAACATCTCATCTGACCGCAGATACTGAATCAGGATAAAGCATTTTTCTCAGACACTCTTTACTCAAACTGTATCTGACAAGAGTCAACAGCTTTCACGCACGGCTTTCAAAATAAAAGTCTCTGCAACAAATGCCCTCAAAGTGCTACTTACAAACACATAAATGCCTCAGAAAAGGTTTCTCACTCAGAAAAACCAAATTCGACACACCTGCTCAAATGAAGTAGCACATAAAGATAATAAATGCCAGACAAATGTCTCAGGTTGCGTATGCAACCAAGTTCCCTGAAAAGGAACGAGACACTGTGCCTTTGGTTGTTGATGCTCTGTGGGATGCCATCAGCATGACTAGTGTCTGAGGCAAGTGTAAACAAATGGCAATAATCATTATCAGATGGCAGTCCATGAGTATAAAAGAGTGTTTTGTCTGTTTTGACTGTTTTGTCTGATGGACCGTACATCCCTAACATTATTCAGGAAGTGATATATAGATATATATATATATATACTATATATAGTGATATATAGTGCATATATAGACATATTGCAGTGTTCCCAATACTCTCTTAAACCAGGCTCTATACCCCAAGAAAGCCTACTTTTATTTCCTACTTAAAGATCCCAATGTAACCGGGGGAGAGCAGCTCATACCCTGACTTGCCTATAGAAGCACACATTCAAGGGGAGCGTATATTGTCCCTACTTCAAAACTCAACAATAGTTGGGGAGGGAGGCAAAGAATTAGAGGACAGTTTGCAGACTGCCCACCATAATTCCGTTTACACTGCAGCAACCCTAAGGATGTAAGGCTTAAGCATGGTTCTTCTAGAGAAGCGAGCAAACATAATGTCTCCAATCTACTTTCCAAGCCTATGAAGTTGAAGCTGAATTTTGCAACTCCATCCACCCCTTTAACTTCTCTATAGGAGAACTCATGCAGGTCTATGTAGGCAGACCCCAAAAGTCAGCGAAAGCTTAGAGCGAGATACATTTTTTCCCTATTTCTGCTAAATACCACCCCTTCAACCTTCACGGAACCCGCAGAGAGGGATACATCTAATGAAAGCTGCTGACTCGCCTCACCGGCTGACTGAAGAGGTCAGAGTGTGAGATCAAAGCATTGAAGAGAAAGATTGTATCTCCTTATCACACATGTCTCTATTGCAACTATAGAATGGCCGATGCACTGGCTGTGTGCTTTGTGGCACGAATGGCTAGATCTGTGGCTTGCACAACTTTTGGCTTTTTTTGGACTGCTTCAGACAATTCAATAGGTGGGCATGGAGTCCCCACAACACCTGTGTCCCAACACTCTTCACAGTGAGGGGATACCATCCTCTGGCAGCACTGCTGAGCAGAGATTGGGCAGATTTCATAGTGTGCAGGGCCCCACAGGCCTGCCTCAGCATATGCCTTGACATGAGCCACTAGGTAGTAAGCATAGGAGATACTTATTTCATAAAATCTGCCTCTAATCTGCCCACCTGCAACCCCATGATCGAAGCTGCCATGCTGAATGATGAGGTGCAAACACTTGAAGAAAACCCACAAGAAAAAAGTAAAGCGAGAGGGGAGCTCCCTCAATGCGGCTCATCACGGTGAGTGCATTCAGTTTCCAGGAGTCAAGTCAAGTCATCTTCATTTATATAGCGCTTTTAACAATGTAGATTGTTTCAAAGCAGTTTTACAGAGATAAACATATAATTTCAGGTAACAGAGATTGTTTTGGCTTTATAGCGGTTCTTGAATAAAGCGGTTCCAGTTAAAGTTAGTTTTGATTGATTTACTTCCGTCGAAATAATCATTTGTTATAAAATAAGGGGCCGCTAAGATGACACCGTTCTCTCTGAACAGTCTTTAAACGCGAACCTGTGATAAACGCTGATGGCATTCACGTGCGCATTAAGAATTGATTCTATAGTCAATTCCATTTCTATTTCTATTATATTTCAAATATTGGTATAATGTTTAGAATAATGTTTCCATTCTATTTCAATTCTATTAGATTCTATTTCTATAGTTATGTGCGTTTGAATATACTGTATGTGCGCAGGTTTGTAATTCCCTACAAACCATGCCTAAACAAACTACTTGTCTTGCCTATAAATTTTGATAGAGAATTTTATTTTATTTTATCAGTTCGGGGTAGGTACACGAACTGAATTTTCCCACAACGCTTTATCTGTAGAGTGGTAAAGGGATCCTCCATAGGGAGAGGCTAGTTGGCACTTCAGCACTACATTGTCATCGGGTCCAGGCGAAGGTCCTTCGTCAGATCTGGATACGGCCTGGATACCGCAGGCTGCGGGAAAACTTCGGGATAAACAAAGACACTAAAATTAGCGTAGATGCCATTCTTCTTATGATGTAACGAGTACTTTAGGGTTTAAGGGAAGTGTTCCCAGTTCCGGCTGACCTAATCTATGCAGCCTAACATTGAATTATAGTAGTCTATAATGTATTATTTGAATGCTAGGTCAAAGAGATGTTTTTAATCTAGCTTTGAACTGACAAGTCTGTGTCTGCTTCCCAGACAATGGTAGGAAGACTGTTCCAAAGCTTTGGTGCTCAATAGGAAAAGGATCTACCGTCAGCAGTTGATTTTGATATTCTAGGTATTATTAACTGGCCGGAATTTTGAGATCGCAATAGACATGGAGGACTATAATGCGTTAAGAGCTCGCTCAAGTACTGCAGAGCTAAACCATTTAGTGCTTTGTAAGTAATCAGCAATATTTTACAATTTATACGATGTTTAATAGGCAGCCAATGCAGTGTTGACAGAACCGGGCTAATATAGTCATACTTCCTGGTTCTGGTAAGAACTCAAGCTGCTGCGTTTGGAACTAGCTGTAGTTTTTTTTATTAAGCGCGCAGGGCAACCACCCAGTAGAGCATTACAATAATCTAGCCTTGAGGTCATGAACGCATGAACTAATTGTTTCGCATTTGCCAATGAGAGCATATGGCGTAATTTAGCTATATTTTTAAGATGGAAAAATGTGATTTTACAGATACTAGACACGTGACTTTCAAATAAAAGATTGGTATCAAAGAGCACACCCAGGTTCCTAACCGACGACGAAGACTTAACAGAGCAGCCATGAAGTGTTAGACAGTATTCTAGGTTATTATGATCGGAAGTTTTTTGTCCAATAATTAGAATCTCTGTTTTTTCAGAATGTAGTAGTAGGAAATTACTAGTCATCCAATTTTTTATATCAGCTATGCATTCTTTTAATTTTGTGAATTGGTAAGTTTCGTTAGGTTTTGAAGAAGTTTACAGCTGAGTATCATCGGCATAACAGTGAAAGTTAATTCCATGTTTCCTAATGGTAGCATGTACAGAGTGAACAGCAGCGGTCCTAGTACTGAGCCTTGTGGTACGCCATACTGAACTTTTTTTACTGCTTTTTTTTACTGCTTTTTTACATTTACTGCTACAAACTGATAACAGTCAGATAAGTATGATTTAAACCATGCTAGTGCAATTACATTAATGCCAACATAGTTTTCTAGTCTATTTAAAAGAATGTTGTGGTCAATGGTGTCAAATGCAGCACTAAGATCAAGTAACACTAATAGAGAGATACAACCGTGATCGGATGATAAGAGCAAATCATTTGTGCTGTCTCAGTACTATGGGACGGTCTAAATCCAGACTGAAAATCGACAGTCAGATGAAAGGAACACAGATGGGAACATACTGCTTTTTCTAATATCTTTGACAGAAAATGCAGATTCGAGATTGGCCTGTAATTGATTAATTTTGTATGATCAAGTTGCGTTTTTTTAACAAGCGGTTTAATCATAGCCAGCTTAAAGGTTTTTGGTACGTATCCTAGAGACAAAGACGAATTAATGATATTCAGAAGAGGATATGTGACATCTGGAAGCATCTCTTTCAGTAGCTTAGTCGGTATAGGGTCTAACATACAAGTTATCGATTTAGATGAATTAACGAATTTGCGAAATTCTTCCTCTCCTATAGCAACAAATGAATAACATTTTTCCTCAGGGAGACTACAATGCACTCACTGATGCGATACTGTAGTAGATGGTTGCATAGTTATAATTTTGTCCCTGATATTATCAATCTTATAAATGAAGAAGTTCATAAAGTCATTGCTGCTGTCTTGCTTGGAAACTTGAGGGCTTGAAGCTTTCTTTTTCGTTAGTTTAGCCACTGTTTCAAATAAATACCTAGGATTATATTTATTTTCTTCTAATAGGGTTGAAAAATAAGCAGATATAGCAGCTTTTAAGTCCTCTCTGTAAGCAATCGAGCTCTCCTTCCTTGAAATCCAAAATAGCTCTAGTTTTGTTTTCTTCCAGTTGAGCTCCATTTTTCCGGCTACTCTCTTAAAGGCCTGAGTGTGCTCGTTGTACCACGCCGTTGGACTATTTTCTTTAATCTTCTTTAAGCATAACAGAGCAACTGTGTCTAAAGTGCTGGAAAAGAGAGAGTTAAAAGTTTCTGTTGCAAAATCAAGTTCTTCTAAGCTATCCGGGATGCTGAGATGATTAAACTGATTAGGAAGATTATTGATAAAGCAATCTTTAGTGGCAGAAGTTAAAGGTCTAACATATTTATAACACGGAGTCGGCTTTGCAGCCTTGGCTAAATGTAATTTACATGTGACTAGATAATGGTCTGAGATGTCATCGCTCTGCTGCAGAATTTCAACGGCATCAACATCTATTCTATGTGATAGTATTAGATCTAGAGTATGATTACGACAATGAGTAGGTCCTGACACGTGTTGTCTAACTCCAATTGAGTTTACAATGTCTTTAAATGCCAATCCCAATGCATCTTTTTCATTATCTATGTGTATATTAAAATCACCAACAATTAGTACTTTATCTGCAGCCAATACTAATTCTGATAGAAAGTCTGCAAATTCTTTTATAAAATCTTTATGGTGGCCTGTATATAGTAGCCAGCAGAATTCTCAAATGTGATATATTGTTAACACTATATATATTTACATTAAGCACCAATACTTCAAAAGAAGTATATTTAAAACTACATTTCTTAGCGGATTTGAAAATATTACTATAAATTACAGCAACACCTCCCTCTTGTGTTTCAGACGAGGTTCATGTTTATAACTCTAATCTTGTGGAGTGGACTCATTTAAAGTAATGTAATCATTTGGTTTTAGCCAGGTTTCTGTCAAACACAGCACATCTAGGTTATAATCTGAAATCATATCATTAACTATGAGCGCTTTTGAAGGGATTGAATATTCAGCAACCCAAGCTTTAGCATTTGCTCATCTGTATTATATCTGTTTTTTATTTGTTGAACATTAATTACATTTGTAACCTTAGATGGGTTTGGACGTTCATTGGATTTCCAAATTCGGGGAGCAGACAGTCTCTATATGATGATATCTAGGTGAAAGAGGCTCTATGTGATGGGATTTATCTGACTTTGGTGATGTGAGGCCGCTTGCAGACGGTCGGTTTAGCCAGTATTTCTGCTTCCTGATCTGATGCCCAATTTGTCATGTTTTATCTCTAAGACTATGAGCCATATTACTAGAGAGAAGAGCAGCACCATCCCAGGAGGGATGAATGCCATCTCTATTCAACAGGTCAGGTTTGCCCCAAAAACTTTTCCAATTGTCTATTCATTTCAATTCAATTCAAATTTATTTGTATAGCGCTTTTCACAATACATAGTTTCAAAGCAGCTTTACAGAAAGTGCATATCAGAAATGTACATAGAAAAAATACAGTTAGTTAATCATGTATTAATTTAGGGCATAACATATTGCCGTCAAGTCGTCTCTTCACAGGCGTCGAGTCGTCTCTTCACAGGCGTCGAGTCGTCTCTTCACAGGTGTTTAGTCATCTCATCACAGGTGTAGACTCATCGCAAGTGTTGGGGCATCTGAAGTCTCCGTCAGAGGCTGGATACAATCTGGAGCTGTCTATGAATTCTGTATATTATTTTGCGTACACCACTTAGACAACCAGCCATTGATTGAACACAATCTATTAACTATTTCATCACTCCTGTGAAGAGGAAGGGGGCCAGAGCAAATTACAGTGCTTGACATCGTACTTGCGAGTTCACACACCTCTTTAATATTAATTTTGGTGATCTCCGACTGGCGAAGACGAACATCATTAGTGCCGACATGAATAATGATCTTAGAGAATTTACGATTAACATTAGCCAGCACTTTTAAATTAGTTTTGATGTCAGGCGCTCTGGCTCCCGACAAACATGTGACTATGGTGGCTGGTGTCTCTATTTTCACATTCCGTGTGATCGAATCACCAATTACCAAGGCACAATCAACAGAATTCTCAGTGGGTGTTTCACTGAGTGGGGCAAATCGATTTGTTATGGTAATCGGAACGGAGGAGTATTTTTATTTATTTATTCACGACTAGAGCGATCTCTCACGGTCACACATCTGCCCTACTGCATGGGCTCTACTTCAGTCGGAACCGAATCATGTAAAGAGTTCACTATGCTAGGCACATCCAAAATAGTATCTAAAGCTCTAGCACTCTTACTACCCTCAATTACAGTTTGGATGCGTGTCTCTAGTTCTGAAATCTCCTCCGTCAGCCTGACTGTCTCCTTGCATTTATCGCATATAAATCCTATATTGCCGACAGAGAAGGCTATGCTAAACATGTGACATGAAGTGCAGGTGACAATAACAGGACAAGACATTACTCACCGTGTTTGTTGACTGATTCTTATTCACCTGGGCTTTTTATGAACTCAAAGGCGCAGATGCTCGAGAGAAAAATAAATAAATAAATAACTGAGCGCATGGGTGGCGCGTTAACAGGCTAGCGAGTTACTAGCGTGTTGTGCTAATAATAACGTAAGCCAACAATGTCAGGTTAATCTGAGATGTTGGGTAAGCTGTATTTAGTAGTATAAACAACTAGAAATGACAGTAAATGATGGTTCAACACAGAAAAAAATATGAAGCTAATACGAGGCTTAGACAGAGCTTACAGCCTCGAAGCAAACAAACAAACTCACAGCAGGCAGTGAGGCAGACAGGAGCAATCGATCAGGAGAGCTAAACATGCTCGCTCACGCGATGTCAGGTGCATTGGGACCCAAACCAGGAGGTGCAGACTCTTGACTCTCATCATTCCAGAGAGAATCAAGGAATAACAGAGCCTCCTACTCTGAATGCATTGCCATGAGTGCCTCCAACTCCCTCGAGAGCTGAATGCGCTCCGTGCAAACGGTAGATTCTTATCCCTCGGGAGAAAATCAAGCAAGAACAGAGCTTCTTACCACAAATGTGAAGTAATGAGTGCATCCGGCTTCCTTGAGAGTTGAACGCGCTCCAACAGACTCTTGTCTTACACACGCATACAAACAAGCCGCTCCTGAAGACAAAAAAAGCTGAGATGTGTAACTCAGACACCCTATATGGCACTCCACACATGACATCATTGATTGTGGTCTGCCAATGATTATTGACAAATGTTTACACATGCCTCAGACACCTCTCACGCTGATGGTGTTTCCCATAGCATCAACACCAAGACGCAGCATCAAAGTTCCACTTTGAAAGGCAACCACTAGGTGGAGTAAATCCAATGCTAGTCTTCAAGGACACCATAGATGATGTCACAATAGCAAAAATATTAATACCCAACAGAACAAACAACAAAAAAAGAATAGAAATTAATAATAGAAAATGTCATCCTCCTAATATGGTTTGAGTAATTAGATTACAAAATGTTTTGAAAGAAGTCTCTATGCTCACCAAGGCTGCATTCATTTGATAAAAAATACAGAAGAATCTGTGAAAAATGATTGCAATTTAAAATAAATATATAATAAAATAATATATTTTAAAATTTAATTTATTCTTGTGATGCAATGCTGAATTTTTAACAGCAATTACTCCAGTCTTCAGTGTCACATGATCATTCTGAAATCATTCTAATATATGCTGTTTTGGTTCTCAAGAAACATTTCTTATATTATTACAGTTGAAAACATGTGTGTTGATTGGCTTTATTTTGTGTGTGGAAACCATGATTGTGGAAACCATGATACCACATACCAATTTTTTTTATCAGGATTATTTAATGAATAGAAAGTTCAAAAGAACAGAATTTATTTGAAATAGAAATCTTGTATTAGCCTACATTATGAATGTACTGTCACTGTTCATTAATTTAATATGTTCTTGCTGAAAAAAAAAGTACTAACCCTTGACTTGGACTGAAATAAATTGACTTATGTCATCATTTGACTCTCAATTCTTTGGAATTGATTGGTTCTTGACTCTAATCCCAACCAGCCAAGCAGCAGCTCTGGCACAACCACCATTCTGATGTGAAATGGCAAAAACATTGGCAAAACTCAATTCACCTCAGCCTGGAATTTAAACAACTCCAATGGCTATAATCAGATTCTGGCACTGGAGTCTGTACTTTCACAAATAAGTTTAGCAATAGTTTAATCAGATTTGATTTCCCACACGCTAATAAGACAGTACGTTTTATGCAGTGTTCCCATGGCTGCTGAGTCAGTCGCTGAATGCTGAGTACTGACTGCAGCCGGCGGGGCTGGAGGAGCTGTTCTCCTGAATCATTGATGTATAAGAGACGTCTGAGATGAGTCCCAGGCCCTCCTCACAGGTTTTTTCTATTTTCTGTAAAAACAAAAAGCTTTTAGAAATCAGTGCCACATATCCTGAGGAAAGATTGAAGGATGGGTTCATGTATTTGCTGTCTCCAGGATAAGTGCCCTGGCCTGAACAAATCTAAATGCCAAAATTTAGTTAAGTCATAGCGCCACCAGCTGGCAGCAGGAAGTGTGGCAAATACAAATGACTTTGACATAGTCCTGCAATATTTACCTACTTAAATGCATTTTGCCTACCGTGCTCTGTTTTCCTGAAGCCACCGGGTAGTGGTGGCACCAGTGCGAGGGCCCTTCCATCGCTGCTTGCAGCTTTAATTAATAGTTGAACTTTCTTATGTCTACTTTTGTATCATCCCTAAAATCTGAATCGTATATACCTCTCATTATGGACCAAACTGTTATTTTGAAAGAATACACTGCTCATTCTTTTCCATTTAATGAATATGTTGTGACTGTCAGTACTTAAAAGAATCACAAACGTGGTCCATATAACTAATTCTGTAGCCCATTCTTGAGAGTATATGAGAGATATAGAAATTTCGGGGGGGCGGGGGTTGGCTTGTAAGGAAGAAAACATGGGGTCGGCAGTTCGGGAACTCGTGGTATTTATTCAACTCTTTTCTCAATGAAAATAAAACCTTGCGCACACAGAGCCTTCACCGTATCTCAATACAGCATCAAATTAAGTCACTCAAATCACTAGTTCTCCTTCTCTCCGTCCATGTGCATGAGTTCCCAGTTCTCTCTCTCTCAAACACTCTCTGTGGATCCTCTTTATCCTGTCTCTCCACACCAATCACTGCAATCAAACACAGGTGTTCTTCATTTTCACTTGACCCACTTACGAGCTGCTTGTTTCCAACCTCTCTCTCTCGCTGCAGCACCTGCTGGATCACGCCCCCCCCCCCCTTGCTACACACCCCCACCACCCGACTCAGGGTCAAGGGCAGGGAGCCTTCCGGCCTTCCGGCTCCCAACTGCACACTTCCTCGGGTTGGCCGTCAGCCCCGCCCCTCTCAGCGACCTCAGGACCGCCTGCAGATGCTGCATATGGCGCTGACAGTCATTACTAGAGATTATAATGTCATCTAAGTAAGCAGCGGCATATGCAGCATGGGGCTGGAGTATCCGGCCCATGAGCCGCTAAAAAGTGGCCGGAGCTCCGAACAACCCGAAAGGAAGAGTGACAAATTGGTGCAATCCAAACGGCGTGGTGAAACCTGTTTTTTCGTTGGATAGAGGAGATATAAGGGGATCTGCCAATATCCTTTAGTTAAATCCAGCGTCGAATAAAATCGAGAAGTACCCAGCCGATCAAGCAATTCGTCAATCCGTGGCATTGGATATGCGTCAAATTTCGACACCGCATTCACCTTGCGGTAATCCACAAAGAATCGGACGGAGCCGTCCGTTTTGGGTACTAAAACTATCGGGCTCGCCCAATCACTGTTGGATTCCTCTATCAATCCCATCTCTAGCATTGCCTCTAATTCAGACTGAACAACATTTGTTTTTGTGTTCAGGTAATCTATATGGCCGGCTGCGCACTATGACACCTGACTCTGTCTCAATGTGGTGTTGAATGAGGTCCATTCGACCAGGCAGGGGCGAGAACACATCCGTAAATTCTGCTTGCAACTTGGTTACATCAGTGAGCTGGGACGGCGAGAGGTGATCTTCTCCCGAAACCAGAGCCAAAGATTGAGGTTTTGTGCCTGCTTCTGGCACGAGATCTTCCTCTTCACTCACCATCGTCGCCAGCATCACTGACTCCGCCTCCTTCCATTTTTTAAGAGGTTGAGATGGTAAATCTGATGTGCCCCGCCCCTATCTGTGCGAACCACCTCATAATTGAGATTTCCGACTTGCCGTGTGACCTCAAAGGGTCCTTGCCACTTTGCGAGTAATTTCGAGCTAGAAGTGGGAAGTAATACGAGAACTTTCTCTCCCGGTGCAAATTCGCTTTGTTTGTCCTAAGCCTGTAACATATTCTCCATGGAGAGCTGCCCCAAAGTGTGGAGTTTTGTTGTCAGTTCCAGGACATACTGAATTTCATTTTTACTGTTCGAAGGTCTGTCCTCCCAAGCTTCTCTCAGGACATCTAACACCCCGCGGGGCTGGCGTCCATAGAGAAGCTCGAACGTGGAAAACCCAGTGGAGGCTTGCAGGACCTCGCGTACAGCAAACAAGAGGGGTTCCAGCCATTTATCCCAATTTTTGGCGTCTTCGTGAACAAACTTACGAATCATGGTTTTCAGAGTGCGATTAAATCTTTCCACCAGTCCGTCTGTTTGGGGGTGGTAACCGCTGGTGCGAATCGATTTAATGCCCAATAATTCGTACAGCTCGCGGATAGTTCGTGAAATAAACGCCGTGCCTTGGTCGGTGAAAATCTCCTTTGGGATTCCCACCCGGGAGATGAAATGAAACAGGGCGTCCGCCACACTCTTCGCAATGATGCTACGGAGCGCCACTGCCTCTGGATATCGTGTTGCATAATCCACTAGGACTAATGCAAATCGATGCCCATGTGCAGACCGTTCTAATGGCCTGATGAGGTCCATACCAATTCTCTCAAAAGGGACCTGCATCAAGGGGAGAGGGCACAAAGGTGCTTTTGGAGCGACCGGTGGGTTTACTAACTGACATTCACGACACGCCGCACACCACCGGCGTACGTGTTCGTGAATGCCCGGCCAGAAAAATCGAGTCATTAGACGGTTTAGTGTCGGCGTTTGTACTAAATGACCAGCCATTGGATTACAGTGTGCCGCCTGGAAAAGCATTTCCCGACGGCTTTTTGGTACCAACAATTGGGTTGTACCCTGCTTAAGCTGAGTGTCTTGGGTCACTCGATACAACCGATCCTTTATCAGAGCAAAAAAGGATAGACTAGCGGTCGATCCAGCTGGAGCAGCTGACCATCGATAGAACGGACCTGTTCAAAAGCATTTTTGAGCGTTTCATCCTGGGACTGTTTCAGGGGAAAATCATCGTGCTCCATAAGAATGGTTCTTTCGATAGTACTCCGTTCCCCTGAATCAGTAACCAGTGGTCCTGGTTCAGCCTCTCCCACCTGAGCGACCGCCCCTCTTCCCCGCTGTCTATTTTCCCAAGAGACATCCGCACCTAAATATCACATTAATACCCTAAAACCTGGCCAATTATTTCCCAAAATGAGCGGATCTCGGAGGT